>OU342470.1:2400000-4800000 GCA_910589355.1 Parapoynx stratiotata | reverse complement strand
TTTTTTCCAATTACACATTTTTTCGCATAATACCTCTTAATCAGTAACAATACTCAGAAAGTATGTCCCCGAGTGCACCGAGAGTTTTAAGTTTAATTATGTCGACCCTTATCGAAATTATTAAAAAGTATAAATCTCTTAAATTTAACAACACTGGTGATTTGTGGGACATATCAGAGAAAATTGTTAAAAAATATTACTCATATCATATCTCTCTTATTTATCATTTGCTCCTCATCTAGCGCAGATATTTAACAACTGTATAGATGAAGGCGTATTTCCTGATTTAATCAAATGTGAGATTCTTCGTCTTTTAAATCGGGTAATAAAGAAGATCTCACTAACTAGAGACATATGTCTGTAGTTGATAAAATCATACTAATTCAAAAAATATTTGATAATATCAAAATATTTGATAAAATCATACTGGATCAACTAATTCAACACTTTAATACAATTTTTCATTCTTCTCAGTATGGTTTCACTAAGGGCTGCTCCACGACAGACGCTGGTGCTGCTCTATTAGGTTATTTGATGCGTAGGAAACATCGTATTACGCTCTTGGTGGTTTCTGTGACTTCTCTAAAGCTTTCGATTGTGTAGATCATCAAACTCTGATGTCCTCTGAAGTTGCAACACTATGGCGTTAAAGAAACAGCTCTTAACCTATTATCTTCATAACCGAACCTCAAAAAAGCAAGTTGTTGATATAAACGGAACTAAGTCTTCAGGTTCTCACATGAAAATGGGTGTGCCTCAAGGTTCAATACTTGTTTAATAACAATTTATTTGTTTCCTTTACAATGTAAAATCTTTGAAAAAATATATTTTACTGTAAAGGGAAAAGAAGGGGGGGGGGGATTTTCAATGTGGTCTTAAGGAACACAGTGCTCCTTGGACTCTGCCTACCCCTTCGGGAATTGCAGGCGTGATTGTATGTATGTGGAGGAAACCACTTGCTGAGTTTCTTACCCGTTCTCAGAACAAGGCCTCCTAGCTAGCTAGTGAACGGTTGGCACAATTTGACATTCTTATGAGTATGTAAATACCTAAACTGAATAATTAATTAATATTGACTATTAATATGCCCCTACGCATAATCTCGTGTGATAGAAAAATTGCGCTACTGACGTCATCCTCGGAGAAAAGTGCTTAAGCAGATTACGTTTGTATGGAAAATTCCCCGCCCGCTTTTACCCTTACCCCCTGTACAGACTACCAGGCTACACCCGCGTTACCAAGTTGCTGAGCTTGAGAACGTTAATAAGCCAGGATCAATGGCCAGTAATTTATGTCCCGCTAATACTGCCAGACTTAAGGCAATGCAATATTAATTGGCTTTCAAGAGAACCTAATTACAAGGAATGATTTGTGACGGCTTTGTGAATAAGTATCTGTAATTCGACTCAATTGTGAGAAATAATTACTTACTTATTTAATATTAACAGGTAATATTTCTATGGTGGCTTACCTCGCAATTAATTATGGGTTTTACAATGGAGCTACGGGAAAATTAAGAGTTTGTTTGACTTTAGTCCTAATTTTGTAATACGCAGGGGTTTGTTTTGGCATTTTAACTTGTGTCTGCCATTATATCAGTATGTACAGATATTTTACGGCACAGACACAATTACGAGCAGCGAGTGGATTAAATTAAAAAGAATTTGCTGGTCGCCTGAAGTCGTTGACAGCTAGTTACCTACACTCAGACTGCATTTCCACCAAAGATATAAAAGGTAGCTAAGCGACGTGCGAGAAATAAATCCAACAATAAGATTATTTTCATTCATCAGTACTTTTTCCCCAAAGGGGTAGGCAGAAGTGTTAACACTCACTCAAGCTGATGGGAAACCTATTGGTCTATTAAAACCTTTGCACCGCTTAGCTACCTCGTACCTATACCAGTATAACACCTTAGCCTTTGAAGCATTATCGTTAAAAGTTTATCGTGATCAGTCTTCAATTTTGGATGATTAATTCTTTCGGTCAAACGGCCCTGAAAGAGGCGCCGTCAGCTTAAATTTAATTTTGCGGTAATGAACGCACATTGTGCGAATTTCATTATTCCGATGCTGCTGGTGAACGGAATATATTAATTAACTGCTGGCCGGTTTTGATGCTGTCACGAGAGGAATGGCGTAATTATTTCTCATTTTCCTGATAAAAATATATACAGTTTACGAGTTAAATAAACTTAGGTTTGGTAAGAAAACTTTCTGTGATGAAGACATGGTTTATTGGAAAATAATTACAATAGACGCGATAATCTTTTGATTGATGGATGTTTTGTTTACTTTAGCGTACCTAATGGTTTATTTTTGTTTAAGGTAATTAAAACAAGGCATTTTCCAATTTAGTTTTATTGAAATCTAGTTGAGAAATAAAGTTTTTATTTTTAGTCATCTAGAAACACCGGTTAAATCATCTCCTTTTTAGGTATAGATGGTACGTAAACATTAAAAAATAGATAAAATGTATAAAAACTTAGGTTTTGGCCAGTGTTGCTCTAAAACTTCCTTTTTATGAGTAAGTATACTGTACAGTAACTTTTACATTACAATAAGTATAACATTAGAACCTAGAGAATAGAATGCTTGAGAGGATTCTATAAGTAACATCCATTTGCCAAAAATAAAATTTGGTAAAAGCCATGAAAGGCAACTAATTTTTCCGTCAATTATACAAGTGGAAGAGCGTACGTAAAGAGGCACTCTTCCTTAGGGAACCCAACTACTTACTGTAGTTGCCGATAGAAAACCTATTGCGATAAGTGCTCCCTTGCCGCGTTTCATGTCCATGAAAGTCGGGATTTATGGGAAAAGTGTAATCTTGTTTTCGGACCTTACCTACCGCTGGTGAGCGGTAGGTAAGGCTATACAGCCAGGGTACGGACCAATCCCACCTCCTCGAGGATGAGTTATTTCCTAGTTCCCTCGCTATGACTCGATGTTAATGCACCCATACTAATAACTTCCCACGGGGTCGTGCCCGCGACACGCAGGCCGCCCCGTGGCTGAGCGTACGGTATGCTCGTACGGCTCGCAATGACCCTCTGCCGTCTCCGCAAGAGGGCAACCGTTCGAAGGGAGGCACTCTGCCCATACTAGTGCTCCATATAGTGCCATAGACCGCACCAGCCCGTGGTAGCTTACGGTACGTAGACCCGTGACTGCCGTGGCACACAGTAAATGAGCGAGGAGCTTAAAGTGCTCCTCAAATACCTCCACCGGATACACACATACCTAGGATAGGTGTATCAACAGTATCTACTTAAAAGAATATCGGATAATTTATTTTCTAAGAAATTATCGTCGCGTCTGATCAATTACCGTCTCAGTTCAGTCACAGTCTGGTAATAAAGGTCATATGGAATATTCTTTAGTTTGAAATTGGTTTGATATTCTGTTCGGAGCAATTTTGATTTGATTTTGTCTTTAAATTTGTAATTCTAATCTATGAAGACTTCTTTATGGTTGGTGACTGTTTTCATAGTTATTTGTATCTGCTTAATACGATTTAATTTAATTTAATGGGACAGTAGATTTATTTTTTGTCATGGCTAACTGCTATTAACGATCCGCTCCGTGATCGAGGGGTCTACTGTATACTGTACTATATATATAGTTATATATAAAATATATATTTTTAAGCTATTGCATAGCTTCTATCGCGGGCCTTGAGCGCGGGGACCGAATCCAGAAATTCCGTAACGAAAAAACCTCACGCTCCCCACTCCGATGCGCAAGGAGGTGTGGCTTGAAGGCCGTGCATCGTCTAACGTCGTTTCAGTTCGGCAGTCTTCGACACGGCGTTGTGTGCGTGAATATAAATGAACAAAGTGCATTTATTATTAATGAAGAAAGTCACCAAAAAAAATAATAAAAGAAAATGAGTGAGTACTCTATATACATACATTTTATTATTATCACAAATGCAGTATTAATTTAGAATTGAAAATATAATACTGCTATAAAGATAACCTAAACTTATGATATTAAAATGAGCGATATTAAAAGTAGCCCTCTTTTATACACACAAACACCACACGCGTATAGTTTAAATTCTAAATTTAGATTCTCAATATGTATATATATATATATATATATATATATATATATATATATATATCTATATATATATAAATAAATTCATTCTTCATTATGTATATAACAGAAACCATCAAACCATGCACGTGTACTATTCAGTTTGTTTTTGGTGTATAGATAATGTTTTATTTATTTAATAATAGAAAAATTTGTTTTCTTATCGGTCACCACGCTCAAAATGGGGCTAGTTGATACATATATATGTGACGATATTTATTTATTATATAGTTATTTATTATTGACCTCTCTGAACGCGCATTTTATCTAATTTTCTAAACATTACATTTTATGCAGAAAAGGAAGACTTATTTATTCTACTTCGTCCAGCAGGCTAGTCATGTTCGTGTATTACTATTACCATGAAAACTGTACGGTTTCAATGAAATTAATCGTTATTTTATTTTGTTTAGTATTCCTTTTAGATAAAGGAATATTCTATATCATATTTTAATTATTTATTATTGTTTTACTTTTATTTCGTACTTCTTACTCTCTTACTTCTCTCTTCTTACTTTTCTGTATCTTTCAGTTAATGAAGCCAAATTTAAATGTGTTTCTTTGTGTATTTTTGGGATTTCTGAAGTTTTATGACTGCTTATTTTATTTAAGATAAGAGAAGCATTTTTATTACTTCTAAAATCGATTGTTTTCTCAATATTGGTCTTCAAGTAAGTCTTACTATAAAAATATTAAAATCGAGATGTGAATTTCACTTAATTGATTTTTGATTGATTGACTGATTTCTTTTTTATATAATTTATTATGAATATTTCATCTCGACCCTAAAAGATTATAGAAAATTCTCAAGTCACAATATTTTTCAGAAAGCATCACAATACCACAAAATATTCGTTGTTTCTATCTGACTGACGGTAATTTACAATGGTAAGTAACAATTAAATCAGCTCAAATATTTCCCTTTTGTTTGTGAATTCATTTCATGGGTCACGATATAAATATTGTATAATGAAATACGAATCCTCAAAACGATGTTGGCGTTTAATCTGAAAATGAACCAGGCATCAAATAAAAATTGTATACACTTTTACAGAAAAAAATATTCTTGTTCATTCTCTTTTGCCCTTAAATTTTTATTTAATGTCACAGTCTCCCTCCGAGAATGACAGACTGACTGACTGATTAACTCTGGGACGACGTACATTTTTAATTTGAAAACGTATGTTGGTTTGTATTTTGTTTGTTCTTACCAGTGAAAAATGAGAAATATAACATCATTATAATACTGTTTTGTTTTTATTTATTTACCTTTTATTTTTATTTTTTTTGTAATACACTTAAATTTAAAACGGCAATGTGAATATGAAAGTGTGTAAGTGAATAACTATTTAAATAAATAATAATGTGAAAGTGAATAACTATTCAAAAAAATATGTATTTATCTTAAATTAAATATCGAAGTGGATGAAATTAGCGGAACAGTAATTATATCACTAATTACTGCTGCTAATATGTTCATTCCGTGTTCTCTCTGAATAGCTCCTATTTTCTACATAATAAGCTTAACACTAGGTTGACACTAGGTGTAATTAATTTGTAACATACATTACGGGCTTAATTTATGTGACATAAACGACTTAAATTTGATATAAGGCAGGCGGAGATCAAGATAACAAATAAATTTACTTGAGTGTGTGAAGAAGATGACTGTGTTTACGAAGAGTATTTAGGTTTTATTGAGAAAATTTAAAATTTTATCGATAATGCGAAGTAGACGTTCTATTTGTTTAATTACACATAATATGTTTCAAAAGGAAACTCGCTGTACCATGGCATTGTTTTTTAGTTTTTTTTTCTCATACAAGGAAACATTTACACAGAAAAGTAAATGAAAAGTAAATGTAGTATTGGTATGCCAGCAAAATGTTATTCCATTTTGGTTAGTGTTGAAGATTTAGGTAGTGTCTATATTCAAGAGCCTAGTCATTAAATAAACTAAAAATAGTCACTCAACAAACGATAAGGAATTATGACAAAACAGAAGAAAGAATTTCTGTCTCATAAAAGATCTGACGGAAGAAGATGTGCTTACTGCAATAATAAAAATATTTTACTGGCGTCAGTTTAAAAAAATGCAATTAATAGCACAAAAACAACGTTAATTAATAAAAATAATAATTTCATATCTTAAGAATCACTAAAAGCAGAGCATTTTTCATTCTGCTCGTAAAGGTATTATTAAGACAATAATAAATCGTATCAGTTCTATAATAAGTTAATAACGTACAGTACTGACACGAGACCAACAGTATAAATAATCCCATTACTTGTATAATGTTACAACGCCTACCGTCGTGATAAATCTCGTTTAATGGAAAAGATATATAAGAAGTAAAACGGGGACGCGTGAGAGTTAACAAAGTATATACATACAGATCTACTTAACACTTCGTAAGGGAACTTTATATTGGATTCGTAGTATGTTTATTGGATGAGAAATTTTCAGAAAGCTTGTATTTTGTTGTATCATGGACGAGGATAATGGCACTGAACTTAGGAATCTTGAATTCACATATCATTTCTGTTTACCCAGATCTACTCGTACTAGTTCCACATGAAACTTTTCACAGAGACTGTACTTGAATGTTAGTAAGAACTACTTCTTGCAAAATTGTCTCAACCATCGCTACGATCGTAAAAATTAGGTATGAAAGTTTGAATATCGGGGAAGAATAAGGAAGGCTGAGGTCTGAGGATATGTTTCGGTTGTGCCTAGTTTTCTAACCTTTGAGAGGTTAATAATTCTGTTCTTTCTCTGTTTCAAATCTCGTCACCTCCACATTACTTACATATCACAATATTACATGTTTAAGAACTTTATTCGATCTTACTATGGTTATCGAAAGGGAGCGCTTAAAGTTATTTCATCGGATAAGCCATCTTCAGGACCAAACGTCATCATAAATTAAATTATTACATCTAGTTAGTTCTATGAATTAAAACCGTTGATACTGACTCGACTCTAAGGCTGGGTTTTTTTATAAATATTTGAATTAACAACAATATTATCATCACACCTCTGTCCTCGAAGGGATAGACAGCAGAACCAATTCAAAATGAACCAATTGTTAAAATATCAATAGCATCAATGTGTACTAGCAAATGTGTAATACCTTGGTATTCAGTTTCTAATAATAGTAAAAATCCGTTGACGTTAGCTTTACCAAGGGCCGTTACAGAGCAACGGCCGACGTGGCGCCCCGACCACGCGCAAACTCTCTCACGCCAAAACGAACGAAATTCTGGCCGGTGCTGTTCGTCAGCGCCGGCCCCAGCGTGATACTAAAACCACCCTAAAGTATCTTTTTTATTTTTTTTTAAATCACTCCAATGAATATTAATGCATTCACATAAAAATTACACCCACGCAACCAAATATGATACAGATATATAATATCTGGCTATGGGACTTTCATAAAAAAATATGTTATTGGGTCCTTACCAATGAAATTGGTGTTTTTATTCTGTCTTAGCAATTTGTCCCTAACTATTAAGTTTCAGAACATTCTTATAAAATAATTGCCTCTTCTAAAAATAGACCATATATTTGTGCTCGTATTATTTAATTTGATAATTTGTTGTAAGTTTAATTGTGTTAAAATTAGACACAAAGACAATTATTTTTAACTGCCTCCCGAATACATCATTTGATTGGCATTAACATAAAAACGATGAATAATTTTTATCAAGCGTGTTCCACACATATTGCTAAAGCTTGTCTAATGATACATGCCAAATATTATTATCTCTGGATTTGTCGTTGTGAAGAAAACTGATAAAATGTTAGTATGTAAAATGCAGACATCCCCAAAATCTCCATACAAAACACCAATTTCATAGGTAAAGACCTAATATAAAAATACTAAAGAAATTCCACCCAACGTCAAAGGAAATAATATTCAGTCATATTACTTAAGAAATTTTAATATTAAGAAATCCCTTTTTACATTAAACGTGAGTAAATCCCACACATGAAATGCCGACATAAAACGTGGATTGAACCTGATATCTCACTCAGCCATACAAAGCAAACATGCCGACTTAATTTAGCATAAGCGCTGACGTTTCCTCCGCAAATGTCAAACGCGAACTTGCAACCACTGCTACAGTTAACATGCTACTGTTTTAAATGTTGTCAAAGGATTATATACCTTAAACATGTTTATTTCGCTGCTTGTACGAAAAGTATGGAGTAAATAAGGAACGAATCTTGGTGAAACTTGATACGAAGGTCGAGGCCGTGACCAGATAGCGAGTATGGGAGACACGAACATATTATTTATACGCTGTATAAACCTTAACATAGTAAAGGATTGATTTCTAGTTTGATATAAGATAATGGTATTTTAAGCACTCAATATTTAATAGAAGTCACCATTCGCTAGTTGAATAATAACGTGGAAAACCCAAAACAACGTCTTAGTAGGAACACATTTATATTGATAATGACACAAACAGAGATTTAAACACTTTCTACATATAAAAGTGACATGCGTCGTAACAAGATTACGAATAAACCAGCCTGTATTAATGTACAGGGTCCGTATTATGGATCTTAATTCCAGGCAGTTTACGCCGTAAACTGAACTGACTGTAATCAGGCTGGATTTTAAAAACTTCATAATACGAACCCTGGCCTATTACAGCCTCCAACAATATTAAACAACCTCTTGTGTTCTATCATCATTTTATAAATACAAAATTTGTCTTTGTCCAAATAAAATGGGAAAATTACGAATACACTATTATCAATTCATACTCGCCTTTGGTAAATATGTACTACGAATACATCATGAATATATACAATCATTTATTGAGACAGTTCTTACCCTATTGCCGCATTCCAATATTCTAAAAACTCGTCTTGCCTGCGGAGTTCCTGGATTAATAAGGTGAATCCGTTTTTCTTTTGCCGCATCAGCTAACCTTGCATCTGAACTCTGTCGAGATTAAGTCACATATCCAGTTATTGATGTACTGTCTCATTGAACAGGAAGAGAAAAAAGTAGAATAGAATGTGAACAAGTGGAATTGTATGATTGATATAAGTTTATTAATTTTATAGTGTAACATTTTTTTACCTACATTATGAAAACAATTTGTGTTTGAATGACATAATAATAAAGATCTTTATGTACCGCAAGGTGGGTAATAACCTCCGTGGTCAAGTGATCTGTATGCAGGTCTTAAGGCATTGCTATCTCGGGACGTTCTGGGTTTGTTTGATGAATACAGGCCTTTGTTCTCCAGTCTTGGATGTTTAATTATTATGTGTTGTATATTTTATGAATGCTTATATGTGTGTCACTATTTAATACATTTGTAGTCCATCAGCATCTAGTATCCGTAATACATGCAGCATTAGTTGCTTAAAATGGGGCTAGTTGACTGTCCGAATGTCTGAAGATTTCTTATCCAACGTATGATGTAATCAGCGACGTTTTCCTAGCTATCGTAATATTAACGAAAAAACCACTTTATTAAAATCAATAAAGTAGAATATTGAAAGTACAAACATTCATTATAAACAAGCAATCGTGGTTACAGAGATTTTACAATCACGAAAAGCAATAGAGAGAGTAAATAAATAGATCCTATCGGCTTACCCAACACTCACAATGAAACAACAGAATGAAAAGGTTTCCGAGTACACCTGTTAACTTTTTTGGAATAGACACCTAATATCTTATACATTTTATCCTCCAAAAATAAAACCCGTACAAAAGCTTAGTGAGCTTAGTACTAGTGTTTGTGTTTATTTTGTTTTTTGAGTATTCGAAAATGTATAGTGGTATTTGTCTACGAGTAGTAACTGCGTACGCTTAAAAATGTCAAGCATATTATCAGACAGCTGAAATATTATGATTTAACAGAGAATAAAAAATATTAAAATATTAATCAAAAATTTTTAATAAATTTCTATGTTTTTTTTTGTGGTAAGTCATTTAAAGATAAATATTCGTAGTGGTAAGTACATACTAAAATAATGACACAAGTCTTTATTCTATGCGTTCGAATTAGTTCTCGAATTATTATTGATATAAAAAGTGGTTGCAATATATAGGATGATAAATCTAAATAGTGGGCAGAAATAATAATGGCAATAAAATTTTTCTTCCAACTCTTAACCCGGAAATCGAAGCAAGTCAAGGTTAAAAAAAATCGTTGTTTTTGTTGTTGATGTAAGTCATAACTAACAAAGAATACATATATGAAATCCTGTTCACAAAATAAATAAAAAACTATATTTTATGTCAGCATGGCCCTGTGTCTTAATAACATGTAGCAAAATAATATATTTCCCATTTACACAAGGCGGTTCTTCCAATATCTAGTCGCAAACCTATGACTAAAGTTCTTAGTGCATAAATCTCAGCAGTATTAGACAAGAAACTCAACGCCGATAATTAGAGGCAGCAATCACTTCAAAAGATTAACCGACAACGGTAGGATTCATTACCCACGCAGTGTTTATATCGTATACGTGACTTTCCGGATTAATTACTTTACCGGGTCACGTTACGGCTCATTTACGAAGGCGTCTGTTCAAGACATTTCTTTGGGACCATGTATAAAGATATTACGGAGAAAACCAAAGCATTCTGTACCGGGTCCAATCAAATTGGTCGCCCTGACACGCTCAGTTTTCAGAACACGTCAATTTCTGATTTCCAAAGAAAATTGGCGGCATTAGATTTGTCTGTGAATACGTTCCCATTAGATTATCTTTTGATTTGTTTGTGCTTTTAATATTAATAATTTTACGTACATGAATCAGGCCTAAACTAGCTAACTCGATAATAGACCGTTAATATAATAATCGATAAAGCGAGCCAAAGAATCCCGATATGTAATTTTATATATTAATATTGCATGTTTATTATGTTCTAGTACAGCAAGTAGAGGAGCTCGGTGGCGTAGTGGTTAGTGCGCTTTGGCTTTCAATTGAGAACAAAGCTACCTTTTCCATGGTTAGGCCGTGAGTGGGTGACCAAAACTTTGTGATCTCGAGCTCCTCCGTCCTTCCCAGGACACGTTTAGCCGTTGGTCCCGATCGCTATTGCGCCCTTATCTAACCACCAACCTGCATTATGCCAGCGTGGTGGTGTTACGGCCTATACTCCTCATCTGTTTCTCCATATCCAAGGCCTGTGCACAGTAGTGGGAAGTATATAGACTGAGGAATAGGGCTAGGACAGCGAGTACTTTGTGCTTTAAGATAATAACTATGTTTTCTTACTATTTTTATTTAGCTAGAAAGCATAGGAATCTTAATTTTATAATAAAAATTTGAATTTCCATACCTAATACTATTAGTTTTATGTCTTCTTTGTAATTTACTTAGCTGAAGACATCCTAACCTGAAAAAGAACATTACATATAGCATTAGGTAATATGAGAAATATATTTGGTGTTGGATAAGTTCAAAAAATCGTAATTTCCAAAGTCACCTCCACTTTGGTAATTACATGGTACAGTAATTTAAACAACAGCCCATACACATGATGATTTAAAAAAAAAGAGTTATGGTTAAAGGAAAATCGATTTGATGAACTTTTGATAGATTTCAATCTTTTATCAAATTTTATCGTATTTTAGAACATACATTTTTGGTTCTCAGTAGCTGTAGTGGCTATTAAAATGCGTGTTGTGTACAGGCTCAGAATATTTCATCTACGAAAATAATTAAATCAGTAAAATCCAAAATACAATAATAATATCAATATTATTAATATTCTCTAAGCTTGTGTTTTTTTAGGGCAGGGATGATCATCCCAAAATTGATGAGAATGTCTGGAATGATTGTTTCTGTATTATAATGGCTAGACAGAGGATTTAGTCCACGATCTATGAATGATAATTTTAATTCTAATTATCTATGCTGTAGATGTAGCATATCTATTTAATGGATTCAACACTGTCGGATGAAACGGGCAGGAGACTTACTAAATCTATTCAGCTGAATATAGTTTCTGTCCATGTGAAACACCAGATAGGTATATAAGCTTTTAGCATATTGGCGTCTGTTCATCACGCAAACATAACCATATAGCATCGTCATCAGCCTATATACGTCCCACTGGAGGGCACAGGCCTTCCTCATGGAGGTACACATGAGGAGTATGGGCCGTATCACCACCACGCTGGCCCAATGCGGATAAGTGGGTAGAAACGCTTACATTTGTGACAGTGACATAATATTATTTAATTTAGAGACAGCGTCTAGTTGTATCTAGTGATACTACACCATTGTCTAGATCCACGATCCAGATATGTCTTACCAGACAATACATTTCAGTTTTAATAATTCAATTTTTTTTTACAAAAAATTTAATATAAAAAGGAGCCTAACTTTATTATGTCCCTATAAAGTGACGTCAAGAGATCACGTTCCGGCAGACGAAGCGTGGAACGGCTCCTTCCAAATGGGCAGGTTACTTATTAAGAGTGCGGTCTTGTGCGGTTGCCCTCGTGTCGGTTGTTTCAGCCTAAAAATACGAATGAAATTTAATATAAAATAGAGAAATTAAACAAAAGAAAAGGCAAAAATCTGATTCGAAATACCAATATACCATTTATCTACACGCATGTTATAATGTTCGAATTATGAACTCAGACTCGAACTCATAATTGTATACTTTTTACACAGATGATAAAAACGAAAATTTAAAAATTGAAACTAACATAATGACCATTCTGCAACAGGTTGGACTCATTATGCAACACTTATTTTTCTTAAAAACGCACAAAACTATGGCAAATGTTTTCCAGACAGCCCACAATAAATAAAATTAATTAAATTTTTTGTTTTATTTCCTTGAACAATTAGTGTAGATAAAGTAGTGTATGCAACTGCACATAACTCGGTATTAAAGAACTCGCGTTGCCAAGGCTCGTTTTTTAAAACCACGCTCTTGTTTTAATAACATATATAATATGACAGTTACATAAACTACTAATATAAATAAATCTCATAGATGAATTAACTTAAAAGTAACGAATTAAATTTATTAGTTATATTATCATGATAAACATTCGTAGGTTGGCTGAGGGCTGAATGAGATTGGGTGAAAATCAATAGTAGTGGCGTGCATAAAGGGTAGAATTACGAGTAAGTCTAGTAGTAAGCAACCATAGGTTGATAATTATATAATGATCTTCATCACAAGCCTAGACTTGTCACTGCTGAGAATAAGCTTGCTTGAATAAGGCCTATAATTCTTTATACGAATTGGTGTGAACAGCAACTGGGTCCAACAGCTTGGCAGGCTTGGCATCCTTGCACAAAAAAAACTAAAGATCACTTAGTTTTTCACGCATTCAATATCATAAAAAAAGGACTTTTTCTTATAGAAACCCAAGCGTCTACTGCGTCATTAAACTTCTCATTCAATATTTCACTTCAAAAGAGAACGCTAAAAACACAAAAACGCCAAAGAACACAAAAACATAATATATCATCAGGCCTTCCCCAGAGGGGTAGGTAGAGGTAACAGATGGCGAGACTGTTGCCATGCATCGGGCACAATGTGAGGCAAGCGATGTTCACAGAGAAGCACAAGGCCAAAATGCACACAATAAAAATGTTGTTTATCAAATAAATCTCGAAATTGCTACCGTTAAAACGTCAAATAGAACAATATAAACAGATTTGTACAGGATTACAAATGGCATAATCATGTAAACAGGGTGATATTTTGTTACAAAATTTAGGAGACGTCGCAAAATACAGTGTAATTATTCTCTCGGGTGACGTTTTATGCCATGCGAGTAATTTTTGTAAAACGTGTCGGATCTCGTTTGACTTACGGATTATTTGCCAATCAAAAACAGTCCGCTTTTGTTTAAAACTGGATTATTGTTTGTTTTATTCACCTTGATTTGTCTTTCCAAGTCTGAGTTTCATGTTTGTAGAACCCTTTATTGTTTGCTCTAGAACACATCGGAGTAGACGAAATTATATATGAAAAAAGTGCTGAGCTATCTCACCGGATCATCTGTGTTTTTATTAATGAACACAAAAATAGATAAATTACCATCACGAAGAATGTTTGTGATGCATGAGATTTCAAAAGGCAAATGATATTTTTGGTATTGTTTTTATTTTATTTTATTTTATCGTGCACAATTTTCTCTAAAATAAAACACTGCAAAACCTACGAAAATTATTATTGGTTGATATAGTAAATAGATACTTAAAATCTTTGAATCGAATGCACTCCAATACGAAATTCTACGCAACAGTGAAAGCCAAATATACGGAACAGCGAACTATATCTCGGGTACTTTATGACATGAAAATTCAAATTGGCCTTACGTAATAAAATAAATATCACATGTAAGCGTCTGACTTCTGTTTAAGCATAAGCATGGCATTGAGGTCGTCTCGAGGGAAAGATAACTGTCGGAAAAGGAAAAAGTAAATTGGAAAACAAAGCGACCGTCTCGCTTCCTTAGATAGAATAACAGCCGGAAAAGATAGGAGAAAATGTACAATCGCATTTAGTCTTAGTCGGATTATAAGGAAGCATCGAGATTTCGGAATTTAGCTATTTGTTTTTGACGGTGAAAAGTGTTCGCGACCCTTTTTTCTCCACGGAAATTAAATATCAAAAAGTCTGATAATAAACCTTTTGGACCATTTTTTTACTGGTAGAAAACATTCTTTTTAAACAACAGCCCGAGCAAACAAATGTTTCGTTTGATTGATAGTTCAGAGATGACTCGCATGTTGTAATGCCTCATTTCCTTGCTACAGGGTCATAGAAAATGTAGGAAAAGTTTCAAATTAAGTTTTTGTTCAAAATTAGAACATGAAAAATATGTCGAGAACTTCTTAAAAACCAGTTTAGCATAGAATAAATACTACAACCTCTATCAAGGACCAAATTCTCATATTCGTAATTTAGGGAGTGCCCATTTACGGTTTGCTGAGCATCCCAATTCAGAATGCGTGAAATCTATGAATTTTATTTTTCTCTTTTATCGCCAATACGATTTGTCTTGGGTAGTGTTCAACGGTGTATATTGTATAAAGGACAATAAAGTGACTCGCTTATTAGGTTAGTCTGTACGGCAGCCAGATAGCAAATGAAATAAATATGTTTGTAAAAATTTATAATTTTTTTTTCATGAATTTTGGTCGTACTTTATGACATCGATATGACGTTATTTGTCTGTCGTCATTAGAGATCGGATATTCGGATGCATATTTACACGTAAAGTACATTTTTGGCTAACATGTCATGGAAGCGGCTTCTTAAAAAACATCTTGGGATTTCGGGATTGCATAAAAATTCAGGTGTATATTTAGTTAATGTTCAATTTTACCCTACCTTTCAAGTATGTAAAACATACATATTTGACAAAAGATGGTGTTATAAAAAATTATGTTTAAAATATAAAAAATAAATAAACAAACAACATTATTATTGTTTGAAAATATTATATTAAAGAATATTTTTAAATATTGTTTGCAAAGTATTTACAAAATATTTATTATTTCCCGATAAAAAAAATATTTTCAACAATAGCTAACATCCTAACCTTAAATATGCATTTGAATATCTCCTCTTTCTACCGACCTCTTTCTAGTCACCATACTGTTCATCCTTCATTTCATTTCCATATAAAAAACGCAATATATGAGCAGCCTGTCTAGATTTTCATCAAAGACAAGCTTTGCAAGACAAGCTTTCGTTCCTCATTATTCTGCACGAACTATAATTTAGATTTTTAGGGTTTCTTGATAGTAAGATTAATGGTAAACACTAGGATGTTTTATGATATTAATTTTAAGGGTGAATTTTGCCTGTAATTTATTTACTGCAATCTCTATTACAACAGTGGAGATTACCAACTTGCACTTACACTTACACACTACATACTTTACTTCACACTTCTCACACACAAACACACACGCACACACACTTTTCACATTTGCACTTACACTTCTTACACTTTATTTATAAATATATATCTAAATATATATCTTTTCACAATAAAATCAAAATTGTCCACTGAAAACGCTACAATGTAATGAATAAATAAATATTACAACGGATTTCAACAAAGTGTAGTAAATAGCACCGCGTTGAAATTAGTAACAATGTTATATCATTCCAGAAAAAAAAAAAAACTTGCACTTAAATCATCTTCACAACTGTTTTCTTGCAAGTTCATCTATATTCTATTACCTAGATATTGCAATAATATGCCTTTAATATATAGAAAGAAAGAAAGAAAATAATTTGACACGTGACACAGAATCAACCTTAGTACTAAGCTTAATACCTAAGAAAATTGTGACACTAAATGGCGAGCCATGTGTCAGTTGTCGCAGACATCCGACGCTGGTCTTCCGTGCTCAACAAAATTTTTCCCTTGGGAAAAACGCTGCGCTGTATTAAACAACAATTTATTAACCCTAGTTATATCTCTTTTAAGCTCTCATACAACAAAAGTTTTTACCTACTGTTGTGTACCGAGTTAGTACGGAACCTTAAGGCACGAGTCCGACTCGCACTTGGTCGGTTTTTTCGCTTTTCTGTTCTATGCCTTTCTTTGAAGTACTCCTCTTAATCGATCCGTTTATTGGCCACCAATCTAATCCGAACATTACGTCAGGGTCAAGTGATTGCGGTTTTTCTTCGTGAAGGTTTTTCCTATTGTGATTTACAAAGTATTGACTATGTGTTAACCAACTAGCGTAGTGATTTTAAAGCTTCCGTAATTCGTATATTTATTAAGAACGAAAGAGCTTTCGCCAAGTAGTTTTTGCTTGGAGGAGCTTGTTGTCGAAGTCGTTCGTCTTTTTTGACTTTCGATATAGAAAATAAAGTTATTATTGCCATGGCGAGTCGTTGGATAGGTGACCAAAACATTGTGATAATGAGGTCCTCCGTGCTTTTACCACATAATATATCATCACGCCTCTATTCCCGAAGGGATTGGCAGAGGTGTTAAACATCCACATGCTTTGATGTATGTACTAACACACTACTGAAACAATTATTTTTATTTATTTGGAAGGCACGTTAAGCCGTTGGTCCCGGTCGCTAATGCAACTATTTCTATCCATCAATCCGTGTGGTGGTGCTACGGCCCATACATATTCCTCATTTGTTTCACCATGTAGGTAAGTCTGTTGCCCAGCATTGGGACGTATAGACTAGTGACGCCTAATCTTTGGCATAGGAATAAAGACCAAAGCTCAATTATGACGTTGAACTAAAATATTGTGTTTTGGAAAGCGTAAATTTTTTGGCTCCATTTCGTATTGCATTATTTATCCGTGAATTGGAATGATCTAGGGCGGATAACCGCGGTGAGGTTCCGTGGTGTTGCTTGTAGAACTGACAGCCGTTGGGGTGGAAAGGTTCTCGAGTGGCGACCACGTACTGGGAGGCGCAATGTAGTGAGGCTCCCAAAAAGGTGGAGCGTCGATCTGGTGAAGATCGCAGGAAGTGGCTGGATGCAGGCGGCGCAGGACCGGTCGTTTTGGAGATCATTGGAGGAGGCCTATCTCCAGCAGTGGACGACAATAGGCTGATAGATAGTACGAATAAGGGCATTATGCATGTGTTAAGGGTCCGGCGAACAGTGAATTTTTCATACAAACGTAATACCAAAATAATTTTCAATTTAAGAATATCTGGACATATCATCACTGTTATTCGGATTAAGAAAGTATTTTTCTATGTTTCTGTTAAAAAAATTTGTTCTAAATATTTATAAACTTATAAATATATGCGATTATATTTCGTAAATTTGTCGACGTTTTCGGACATATTTTTCGCTTATCTGTTTCATATTAAAAACGCAATTTATCATTATGTAATTTTAACAGAAACATAGAAAAATACTTTCTTAATCCGAATAACAGCGATGATATGTCCAGATATTTTGGTATTACGTTTGTATGAAAAATTCACTGTTCGCCGGACCCTTAAGGTGGAATAGTGTCTTACGAAGCGCTGCTGGCAGATGCTAGAATTAGGGGACATATATAACTATATGTTTTACTCATACATATCATCACCTATGCATCTCCGAAAGTTTAGGCAGAAGTGTATACACCGAAATCTCGCCTAAAATGTTAAAGCCCCCATGTAATATGGGGCGAGCCGGTTGTCATGTGCCGGGCACGCCATGCACCGGGCACTGCGTGCAGTAAGCGATATTCGCAACAAATATAGCTCTAATGTGTTATCTAATGTGGGCTGACATTAATAGTGTTTTTTTCCACGTAGAAAATTCTGAGCCCAGTTGTTGTTTTTTTACATTTCACAGGTAAGCTCTTGGCTCTTGGCCTTCATCAAACGGCCGAAGGTGGAAGCGAGCTTCACCTGTAATCTTCAACAACTGAGGATGGCTATCTTACCTCCGATTGCCGGAACACAACAATGCTTAAAACATTGTTATTATGGCAACAAATTTATAATTATTATTTTATAATAGTAACACAATCCACGTCCTTTTCAAGAATTGTCTCAATAGTAATGCTCGCTCGTAGAGATTGGCAGATATCAATAAAGTTATTAATACTTTCATGATAACAATTTAACGTTTATGCTATTAATAATTATAAAGAGCTTATTCGAGAGTCCGTCATTCATTATTTGTATTTTATAAAATGGAACGCACAAATTATTAATACTGATACGAAAATTTCGAGCCCATGGATTCTGATAGAAAATGATTCAGAATTGTTTTGTATTTTAATTATTAAATCTTTTAATCTCATTCGTCATAAAGTATGATATTAACACATACCATCTCTTCTCCCCCTATCTCGCCTTTCCCCCCGAAGGGGTAGGCTGAGGTGTTTACACCCACATTTCCCCAGATATGATATTACCTAACTATTTTGTCGTAGTTACCCATAATTTTTAACCTTTGTTGCAAGGACTTGCTTTCTCAAATATTAACGATAAAAAAACAAGGATATTTTTTATAATATAAATATATAAGGCGGCACTGCGAACACCGGTGATCGCAAACAATAGTTCGATTGGGTCTCATTTTGTGCTGGTTTTAAAAACAAGTGACTACAGATTTTATAGAAGGGGACTAACGACCAATCAACCGAAACATCACCTATAATTGAATGGCTCCGATTTACATACCTACTTAAATTTGTTCTTAATAGCTCTAGCGCTAAAATTTCCATTCTAAAGCAATGGTGATCATAATCGAGATCGCTTCGACAGATTTCGGAATTAGAATATAAGGAGTGAGATCTTCACCGAAGCGTAGGTCCTATTTAAAGACGTCGCCGTACAATTTCTCTCTCCTCCGCGACCTCTCTCCTCCGCGACGTGATGTGAAGCAGACGTGTGGTACTTTTTATTTATATTAGTTATTTATTATACACGCCAAAACCGTCCTTATCTTGTTGCAATTTCTGGTCAGTGTTCTGTAAAACATTTAAGAAATATTCCACACGTAAATTGTCGCCGAACCGCTTGCTGCTAAGCCGCGTCCCCCGCCAACCTCAAGTGTGAGCGAGACAATTGCTATTTTTTACCCGCTCTTGCACGGAGACGCGAGCGCTGCGTATTGTGCGTCATCGTTACGAGACTGGTCTACGGTGCGCTACGAGCTGCTACAATATTAGTGTACTACGACATTGCAGCATTGCGTATTCTATTGTTGTGACGAAATACGGGCCGTGAAATAAATACGAGGAAAAAGAGGAAGAAATATATAGTTCAAATTTGTGTTTTCAAAATCTGAGTGAGTGTCTGAAAATTAAAAATACTTTATATATATACCGATTTGGTGTTACATATATAGTGTATTACTTTCCTGGAACGCCAAGTAACACCTACCATGCCGTTAAATCGCTCCCCAAAAACTAGTGCGACCGTGGCCAAGCATGCACACGTCTCATCCCCGTTGCAACACTGCTCATCGGAACCGAACCTGTGTGAAGACCGTTCGCCGTGCGTTACTTCTAGGCCAAAACGTAAACGATCGGACAGCCCAGACTCGAGGCTGGCTATATTCATGGATGAAATGAAAGAATTACTGCAAAATTTTCAGATTACACAAAACAAAAAGATTGAAAAAGTCATCTCATCAATTGAGGAAATCAAGGAACAAAATCAAAATATCCGCCAATCAATTGAATTCCTATCCGAGAGGTATGACACACTCAATAAACAAATTGTCTCACTTGAACAGACTCGAAATGAAAACACACAGTACATAAAAATATTGGAGGATAAATTGGAAACTTTTGAAAATAAGACTCGGTCCACCTGTGTCGAAATTAAAAATATACCAATTAAAAAACCAGAATCAAAGGAAAATCTTCTCAAAACTTTCTTCTCTATTGCGGAAACATTGAAGGTCAACTTTCAACCTCATGAGGTAAAAGATATATTTCGCATTAATACAAGGACAAAAGAAAATAAAACGATTATTGTCGAATTTGTCAGTAACATTGCTAAGGAAAGGATGATTGGGCAATCTAAGAAATACAACCGAAAATCGGGTCAACTCACCACTGAACGACTTAAATATGCTGGTGCTTCCCACCCGGTATTTATTTCAGAGAACCTTACCCCTAAGATGAAGAGGCTCTTCTTTCACGCGAGAGATTATGCAAAGACCAATGCTTATGAGTACTGTTGGATTTCAAATGGTAAGATATTTATTCGTGAAAAACAGGGTGACCCATTACATCTCATTAAAGAGGAAGCTGACTTGATGAAATTGAGTAAAAGCAAATGACTAATATCGGATGGTATTTGCCTCACGCAAACGATGTGCTATAGTATTATAGTCAATAAGAATCTGTTATTTATGGTTAGTGTTTTTACAATAATGTTGATTTTGCAAATTACTTACGCTCCATCGTCCTCTCTGACATATCGCACATTTTATGATTTTCACTTTATAAATAATATATATTATTTTATATATCAATATGCTTGTATGCGAACTATTTATACACATTTTTGTATATCTTTTATGAATTTAACTATACACCTGACAACAAATTCATTGCCACTTATAAAAAACACATACTCCACACAGAAAATTCCTGACATTGCAGACTTCATTCCCTTTATCACTAATCTATACATTAGCTGTATACATGTTGCATCTCAATTTCTAAATGGACGCTAGCACACAGATCGAAAAGGACATTGATGGTCTAAGCCTATGTGATTCCCTTATATGTTCTCCCGAACAATGTATTGACTATTTTATAAATACCTCAGACTCACTCAAGATATTTCATATCAATATTAGAAGCATAGGAAATACGCTGAATTTTGACAATCTTATGACTTTATTAGGAAGGATAGGTATCCAATTTGAAGTAATCTTTTTAACAGAGTGTTGGTTAAGTAAATGTCCCCAATTGCCAACCTTGTCGGGATACAATTCCTATAAATCAACCTTTAACAACCAAAATGACGGAGTAGTAGCGTACGTGAAAAATTCATCTACATGTTTAATTAACGAACCGATTATTGATGATGCAAAATGTCTAATACTAAAAATTCCAAAAATAAACACAGTCATTTTGGGAATTTATCGTTCACCATCACATAAAAACGGAAATAATTTTATAACGAGTCTTGACAAACTTTTGAAGTCCTTAAATACTTTCGAGACAATTATTCTGATAGGTGACATAAATGTCAATATAGTCCCACAGAATAATGATTCAAATGCTGAACCTTATCTAAACACTATTGCATCCCATGCTATGCTCCCAGCTCATATTCTCCCAACGCACAAGGAAAATTGCATTGACCATATAATCCTTAAAACTAAGAAAAAAGCTGTAGCGTTAATCCTTGATAGTTCGCCCACAGACCATGCTCCCACTTTGCTTAGTCTTGAATCGAGGATGAGTAAATGTATTAAGAATAAGACTTGCAAAAAAGTTGACATTGAGTCATGTGTTCATGAATTGGAAACTATGGATTTCTCAACAATTTTTGATTCACATGACGCAGAACTAACTGCAAAGTTATTAGTAAATACTTTATCATCCAGTGTAAGTTCCCATACTCAATACACTAAAATCTCAAGTAGAAAGGTGACTATTAAACCCTGGATGACACAAGGCCTCTTGCGGTGTATTAGACACAGGGACAAATTACTAAAACAATATAAAAAAAATTCGAACAATATAATATTACAAATTACATACAAACGTTATAGAAATTACTGCAACAATCTCTTAAAGAAAATAAAGATTGAATATGAACGCAATGAGTTTAAAAAATACAGCAAAGATTCTAAAGGTACCTGGAATTTAATAAAGAAAATATCATATCTGAAAAATACAAAGTCTCCAGCTGACGAACTCCTATCTATAGATGATTGTCCCGTATCCTCTGTTAATAAAGTAAACCAATATTTTGCAAATATAGGTAAAAATATGTGTAGCAAATTTAAGCCGCATTCTAAACAAAATAAGGACAAATCGAATCCCGCCATTAGTAATGATAGTCTAGCAAACTCCATGGCTATACTCGCAACAGACTGTGAGGAAATAAACAGCATTATTATCAGTCTCAAACCAAATAGTGCTGTTGGATGGGATGGTATCCCAGTTTCTTTAATTAAGGCAGCTCGACATGTATTGGTTCCAGTTCTTGCTCATGTTTTTAATGTTTGCCTTTCTACAGGAATATTTCCAAAGGTATTTAAAAAAGCTATAGTGCATCCTGTACACAAGAGTGGTGACCGAAACAGTGTTGATAATTACAGGCCTATATCTGTGCTCTCCGTACTATCAAAAATATTCGAAAAAATTTTAAATAAAAGACTACGATCTTTTCTAAACAGTAATAATACTCTTGCCCAGAATCAATTCGGCTTTATTTCAGGAAAATCGACTGAGTCTGCTATCTTAGAACTTACCTCGAAAATTGCAAAAAATTTAAACTCTAAGCTCAAAACTATTGGTATTTTTTTGGATCTATCAAAAGCATTTGACACTGTTTCTGTTCAAATTCTACTCAAAAAGTTAAATTGTATAGGATTAAGAGGGTTGGCACACAGTATGTTTTCTAGTTATCTCACAAACAGAACTCAGAGTGTTGTAATAAATGGTATAATGAGTGACGAAGAATCAATTTACTACGGTGTGCCACAGGGTAGTGTCCTTGGGCCTACATTGTTTTTAGTCTACATAAATGATCTCTGCAAACTGGAATTTAAAAACTCCCAGATAGTTACGTACGCTGATGACACTGCAATCCTAATTCATGGCAAGACTTGGGAGGACACTAGACGTATAGCTGAATCATCTCTTCGTAATATTATGTTATGGCTATCTGCTAATATGCTGACCCTAAACCTGTCAAAAACTAAACTCCTCACCTTTGCACCAAATAAATCTTCTCGTCCACCTTTAACGTTTTCTGTTCAAGCCCACACATGCACAAACAGCAATACTTCTTGTTCGTGTACTAAAATAACCAGAGCCGATAATATTAGATATCTAGGAGTTGTTTTGGACAGCACTCTGTCATGGAATGATCAAATAGATATTACTGTAAATCGTGTCAGAAGGCTGATCTTTATTTTTAAAAGACTGCGATCTGCTGCCGATGACGATATTCTTAAGACTGTCTACTTCGCTCTGGCTCAATCAATAATAGGCTATTGTGTTACAATTTGGGGAGGAGCAAATAAAACACTTCTATTGCGCCTAGAAAGGGCACAAAGAGCAGTTTTGAAGGTGATTAAGTTCAAGCCGATTCTCTTTCCTACAGAGCAACTATACAAATTGTGCAATGTTTTGACTGTTAGGCAGTTATTCATCCTTGGGATAGTTTTGAGAAAACACTCGGAAATTCCTTATGACTCTAATTTCATTGCGGCCTATAGACGTCACGACAGAGTCTGTAAGTTTGATTCCTGTCGGTTGACCATGGCTCGTTCTAATTATCACTACATCAGTGGTCGTCTGTATAATCAAGTAAATAAAGTTCTAAATATCTATCCTCTTACATACAGAGAGGTAAAAATTAAAGTCACTGAATGGTTACTTTCATTAAATTATGATGACACAGAAAAAGTTTTAAAGTGTTAGGTTAGGTTAGTTAATTAAACTAGCTATTAATTAGGCAGTCTTTAGACTGGAGGCATGTGGTCTTAGATTCTATTAACTCACTTCAAGAATTCAAGAATTAGCACACTATATTTATTACTAATTAACTTCATTCAAAGGCATATACATACTCACACTTACCACACACTCACTCACAACACATACTCACACACACACACACGCACACACACACAAATACACATTTCTGATTAAGTTTCTCATATATTATTTATTCATTACATTAATTTTATTGGTAGTTTACTACTTTACTATTATAGTTATTATTTTTTATTATGTGTTTATTATATTATATTATGTGTATATGTATATTATTACCATAATGTACAAAACACTGACTAAATCTTAAACTAAATTGTTCAGTTTTGTTATTACTTGTCTGAAGAAATTTATGCTCTTAGTTTTAAAATCACTATCCATCAAATTTGTATGGAACGATGTAACTTTTTGTGTCTGTGGAGGGCGAGCGTTAATAACTGCAACACAGTCGTAGACTACAGCAGTTCTTATCGTACGTACTCACTTATGTAATTACTATGTTTAAGTTCCTAAATAAAATTATTATTATTATTATTATTAAAATTTCGAATAATTACATTTTCCGATTCGGCAATTCAAAATGAAAGCCGTAGAGGTTTTAATTCAAAGAAAATGTCATTTTGGGTCCGCAATTTCACCAGCGAGCATTGGTATTATGTTACTAATAGAGCCCTATTGTCTCGATCTGTACGAAGATTAATTTAGTAAGCCCGGCGAATTAGCCGAGTGGATGCTGGGTGGTGATATACGACAGACTGGAAGAGGCTGACTGGTAGTTTCTAGTATTACTAGGTAGAATTAAATTTATCAAGAAATACTTCGACGATACTGTAGTATGTGTACTGGTATTGGTACTGTAGTCTGTGTGATTTCTTTTGTTGCAATAAAGAATTTTATTTATCTATGTTTCACGTGTATATATCTGGCGAAATGTGGGTGTGTAACACCTCTGCCTATCCGTTCGGGGAATGAGGCGTCATGTTCCTCCTCCTTGCGTCGGATTCCTCACTGATGAGGGTCGTGACTCCCTTCTGTATCTCTTTCCTCCGTACGATGTTTTTTCCAGTAGCATCTGTTTCCATCGGCACGGAGTTATATGTTATGTTATCAACACGCTAAAATACACAAGTACTTATACATGCAGCAATAAAAAAAATTATCGTCATTGTTATGCACATAAAATTATCGTCATGCCCGTATTCTTAAAGGATTAACACAGGTTTGTTGTTAGTTACGTATTTACATCATAATAATATCAATCTCTCAGTTTTCGAGATGATAAACACATTGGAAAAATCTATTGTGTTGCGGCAGGTAAAATTAAAAAGAGGACTGTGAATTTGTAAATCAGCGAATTCATCCCCTCACCTACTCGCAAAAAACACCGACAGATCTTTTAACGGCGTTGTTTGACTATGAATGCATAACCTTTGAAATAAGAAACAATTTAAAAAGCAATCTTACGGAGTAACAATTAAGACCTGAATATTGCTCGCAATTCTTTGATAACGCTAAATTGTGAAGGACAATAGTGTTGCTGCAAAATACTCTGGGACGAATTCACCTGTAGACAATTGTCGTCCTCACAGGTTTCAACGTCACGAGAATGTTTCAATGTCGCAGGTATGTCACGTCGCAAAACATTGTTTCCAAATGAACACGTTGTCGCTTTTAATGAAGTTTCGTACTAATAAACTAGTGAAGGACGGCGGCAAACGAGTCTAGATAGTCTGCAAGTGTGTACAAAACAGAGGAGATCGTATCTATTTTGTTTTCCAACTGTTAACAAGCAAGACATTTTGATGAAAACATATTTGTAAAGAAAGAAGGTGTAACTATGATAGAGCGACTTATAAATTATAAATAAATAATACCGTCAAAATCGGATGAACTTGGTGGAGTAGTCGTTGGTACGCTGTGGCTTTTGATATCAGATATAATAAAGCTACCTTCGCCATATTATGCCTTGGATGGGTGACCAAAACTATCTGATCTCGAACTCTGCTCCATACTTCGGAAGGCACGTCAAGCCATTGGTCTCGGTCGCTTTAGCAACCGTTTCTACCCACTAACCCGCATTGGGCCAGCGTAGTGGTCTTACGGCCCGTCCTCATGTGTTTCTCCATCAGGAAGGCTTGTACCCAGCAGTAGGACGTATATAGGTGGAGAACGAAACGTTAAAATAAAATTAAAATCATTCTTATGGGTTGAAACCTCGAATGATACAGATTGCTTAACTGAAACCATTTACCACGGTTCACAAATAAGTGTCAAAAACTTTTCTAACTGTAGCTACGACATCCCAATAACAAACCATTGACTATTTCTATATGAGTCCAACTGTAATCACGAAAGAGTGTTTATTTATATTTGAATAAAGACGAGTTTCCTTTTGCTTTTATACAGAGATGTTGCGGACTGAAACTAGAATTGGTTCTGGTTGAAAACGATTTGCAAGTGACAGCTATAAGTTAAGGTGCATACACAACGGATCTGAGTTCTGTGCGTGACGAGATTCGCTATTTTCAGTGCAGGCTTGCTTATACTATAGTAACGTAAACGTCTTAAAATTTTTTGGTTTTGACACAGTAAGGTGAACATTATCGGCACATTATCGGCATCGGTACGGCGCAGGATTTTAGGTGATGAACAGCATCATATATTAACTTCATGGCAACAAAGTAGAAATTTCCATGATATATAGCCGTAGTAACAAAAATACCGGTTGCTTGAGGTTACTGCATCGGCGGCCTTGTGGTTGCTTCGGGATACTTCGGCATCCTACAGTACGCTCGCTCGCTCGTCGCTCAAGTCGTTGTGCTCTCTATACCTAACAAGGGCATACGAAGGTAGATAACGGACCCCCGACAATACAATGATTTTTTTTTGGTCAGGGGTTTTTGAATTTTTTTTTTTTTTTTATGTATCAGACTTTCATCATCATCTCAGCTGAGACTTTTCCAATACACAGACGTCGCACCCTTTACATGGGAGTAGCTCAAGATTACCACCGACTGTGCTTTTTCTGTGGCTCAAAGAAAAATCTATTCGATGAACAAAAACAATAGAACTCAGTTATTCAAAAGACAGCGTTATTTCTGTTGCTGAATTTTGGCAGACAAACATAAGGCTTCATTGACATGTAAAACAGGGAAGACAACGTCTTATGTTGAACAAAAATAGAACGTATATTTTTTATTCAAAACTACTCTAATTAGATCCTTCCAGTAATGCTTATTCCACACAAAAAGCCTATCAATCATGCCCGTCAGCCGCACATCTCGGTGGTTTTCAAACAATTATGCTTACTTAAGTACACGTTAGCTTACTTCCCACCAAAGAACTTAGATGCAAAAATTCTGAGCTTAGTAAATTTCAAACATGCTATTTAGTGAGATTTTTGCAGCGTTTGACTGCGAAAGGAATATTGCTCGGAGTTTCCGGAAAACATAAAAGTCGGCCTAGTTTCATGCCTTTGAGTGTTTTACGTTTAGGGTTTTGCAACACTTGCGTTTGTGTAGGTCGAAACGTTTAGAGGTTATTTCTTCGACGCAGGGTGTTTTGTCCTATTTCACATTCATTGTTATTATATTAGGAAAATAGACAAATACAGTACAAAGTGTAGTATAAAGTGACACAATTCACGCAAGTGAAAATATGATAAGTGAAATAAAGAGATCAATTTATTTAATATTGGGTCCTTACCTATGAAATTGGTGTTTTTTTTCTCTCTTAGTATTTTGTCTGTAACTATTAAGATTCAGAGTATTCCTAAAAAATAATTACTTCGTCTAAAAATAGACTATATTTTTGAGCTCTTTTGGTTTGTTTTGATAATTTGTTGTAAGTTTAATTGTGTTAAAATTGGACACGGAGACAACTCTTTTTAAGTGCCTCCCGAATACAACATTTTATTTGCATTCACTTAAAAACGATAAATAATTTTTATGAAGTGTAATATTACACATATTACTAAAGCTTGTCTAATAATAGATGCCAAATATTATTATCTCTGGATTTGTCGTTGTGAAGAAAACTGAAAAAAATTAGTATGGAAAATGCAGAATAACCCAAAATCTCCATACAAAACACCAATTTCATAGGTAAGGACCTTATAAAACTTAAATGGTAAATACGTTGTAAGTTCATACGATACAGTGCGAGGTATATAGGACGGTGACAACACATAAAACGCGATATCGCTCAAAGTAAAGCCATTTAGGAAAACAAATAGAGAAGTACAATTACGAATTTGATAACTTCATCCAGTACAGCTAGGCGCCATTTCGTAATCTGTCAGTTACCGTGCGAGTTTGTTGGCCGAATAAATCAACGATGCTGTCTGAAGGCCTTTGAGTGACAGTATCATCAAACTCCTGGCGCAACTGCGAGGGCCATGAAATTTAGATCAGATCCACTTTGGTGACTTAGACACATTGTCACGACGGGAACATTTTTCGAATCATGTCAGGACCAGAAATACCTTACCTCATTGACGGATACGAGTGTTCAACTGTTATACGTATAATTATGTTTCGTCTTCAGCCTATATACGTCCCACTGCTGGGCACATGCCTTCCTCATGGAAACAAACACATGGGGAGCATGGGCCGTAACACCGCTGGCCCAATGCGGGTTGGGGGTTAGAAATAGCAACCGGGACTAACGGCTTAACGTGCCTTCCGAAGCACGGAGGAATTCGAGATCACGGCCTGACCATGCGAAGGTAGCTTTGTTTTCGATATCGAAAGACAAAGTGTACAAGCCATGCGTAATGGCTGAGCTCCTCCTAATTATGTTTACATAAATTGTTTAGGTTTTTATTATTCCATAGTATTCTTGGGTACATTTTTCATATAAAATTAAAATCATTATAGTATGAAAGTAAGAAGGTATGATATCTTCCTGTGGCTGTGAGTAGGGCATTTTGCTTGTAGAACTAACGGGCGGGAAAAAGTGGTGGCCAGTAGTGGCCACGTAGATCTTGGGAGGCACAACGTTGACCCACGAAGTGGACCGACGATCTGGCGGGTCACAGAAAGTCGCTGGGTTCGGGTGACGCAAACCGCAAAAGCGATCTTAATGGAGATCCTTGGGGAAGCCTATGTCCACCATAAATCTTTGTGGGGACCCGGGATGATATATATACATATAATAAAACTGTAGAGGTCTAATGTCTGTACATTGAAAAAAAAATGCTTAAAATCAAGTCAGTTGCATGTAAAAAGTGAACAAAACCATATTTTTTAAATTTTTTTGTTTCTCTGTCTGATTGTCTGTTTGCACGGGCTAATCTCCGAAATGGCTGAACCGGTTTCAATGAAATTTTGCATGGTGATACCTTATATCCCGAGTCTACATCTTAGATACTTTTTATTCGAGATAATCAAAGGGTTCCCGTGGTATAGATAAAAACCATAGTAACCGTGGAGGAAGTCGCGGGCAACAGCTAGTTTGAAATAGTCACTATTCGTACTAGTCGTTTAAATTTCCGCCTATACCACGACAGATCAACACATGAGGAGTATGATCTATAACTAGGTAAACCTCCTACTAATAACTACCTCATTTAAATTTCCCCAAGTAAATTTCATACGAATTTGCTTGTTTATGTTTAAGTAATTACTATAAGGTAACATGGGAAGTTAGCCAAACTTTAGACGGTAAAATTAACAGCACTTTCGGAAACTTTGCGCGTGTGAGAGATCTTTGAATCATTGCGCAAGTGTTTAGGTTTATAGGAGTGAGTTATGAAAATTAAAGTACTATTTCCTAATGAATTAATAATTGCATAGAAATTAAATTGATATTCAAAGTTTGTTTAATTTGATTAAAATTGCGAGTTAAAATTTTAACCAGAGCTTACAAACTTGGTCCAGAAGGCCTAGCACGGGCCGAACAGAAAGAGTCCCCGGAGACAAAAATGTTCATTGCCTCTCGCTTCTTCATTCGCGTCAAAGCGAGAGGCAAACAGTAATTTTGTCTCCGGGGATTTTCCTCTCCGGCCCGTGATAGGCCTACAGGACGGTTTCAGTAGAGAAATTCCAGGTAGGTAAGTCATCCTACTGTAATGCTACTTCTAATAGCTCTTCTTTTAAAAATAGCTAAAATCAAATTTGTGATATGAAGTTTGTGAAATGGTACATCGGTTATCAGACCAGAGCAACTTCTATTCTAACAGCATATCGCATCTTCTGATAAATAATATAATAATATTATCACAAGTTTGCTCTAAATATCTGTTTTTCTGTGTCTGGATGTACTAGTTATAACAGAAGGATATATTGAAATATTAAAAATATGTAAGACTATAAATTAATCGTTAGAGTTAAAATTTACATCCTTAATAACCGTGGGCTATAATCATGCAGTAGAATTAATTTGAATAGGTTTCCACGACCTCCATATATTTAGGTACTCTTAAGATGCTCAATCAGCTCGATATCACTGGAGCGAACTAGAAATTCTGCAGATAGTAATTTGAATACAAATAGCCGAGAATAATGTATATATATAGAATAATGTCAGCCATCACAAACTTTATTGTTGTTAACTTCAGGACCTTAAACCAATACGTGGACTAAAGATGGAATTGGCTTTAACTGATAATATCCCTGTCTTTATCGTTGCAAATGAAAGTGATAGACATTGTTTTAGAAAACGTTAGAAAAGGCATATGCCCAAAGCTGCTCAAGATGCTATAGAAGATATGTTGCTTTACATACAGATAACAACTTATAATTTTCAAGACAGGAAGGCCTGGATAAAACACTGATGGTCTGACATCTAGACAAGTAGAACCCAGTGCATTTGACGTAAACTTTCTACGCTCCACTAAATAAATGAACAATTTAATTTTCATTTGAAAGCTCAATTAAAGGTTTTACGCTAATTGTTGAGAATAAACTCGAGCAAGGATTTAATAAACAGTGTATTAAACAATGTTCATTAGCAGAAGTTATAAACAATTTGGCGAACCGTAAAGTTTATGTTATTAGGTTGAGCTTCTCTGCTCTTAGTAGGAATATAATATTTATAAGCACTAATCGAAAGCGTTCTGCGAAATTTCATGGATTAAAGTATATTAAATTTAGCATCTCAGTTGAATAAAAAGACGATTTTTTATCGCGATATAATAATATAATGCTAAGATTAATATTGTTATTATTACTTACCAAAACAGCTATAGTTCTTAACTATCCCACGGAAACTCTTTAATTTAAAAAAAAAACTGTTAAGCAAGGATATAAGGTAACACCATGCAAAATTTCATTGAAATCGGTCCAGCCATTTCGGAGGTTAGCCCGTACAAACAGAAAAACAGACAAACAAAAATTCTTTTTTTTTTAATTTTCCCTCTTTTTAAATCCCTCTGACTTGATTTTAAGCCTTTTTTTATGTACAGTCATTCAACCACTACAGTTTTATTATATGTATTTAGATAACAAAATAAGCTAAACTCAATCAAGGGTCCATTAAAATTTTCGTCTTAATTAAAAAGCACTGAAAATTTACTGATAGTACATAGTTTAATATAATTAGATCTAATTGGAGTCAAAGTTCTACAGATAATTTCATAACCTTGACGTCAGCGTCGTTTTGGAATTCAATTCCATTAATTTCCCAGGGAAATCTTGTTATTAATTGAGTTGTTATAATGTTGGTTCGAATATGATACGGTAAAAATAACAAGGGGAACTAACGAAGCAAATCGAGATTATTCTAATTTTGATTATCCGAGTTCAATAATAATGGAAGCGTGTTGGTTTTGTAGGAAGCAAACGGCCGAAGACGTTTCAAATTGTAACAGGAAGCTGTTTCTAACTTAATTACACTATAAAATAATATTATTATTGCTCTACGCTTATTCAAGGAAATGACTGAATTCCTTGTGTAAATAATTATTGCATGTAATTTTTAATAACACCGGGTAAGTGTTTTAATTTTCCTTGAATCTCTTTGGTAGTTGGGACTAGACAAATGAGTTTTCATATTATGTGTATACTAGGTAACCTAATAGGCTAGTTGACCCTTTTTTTATTGGGCCCCAAACGATTAATTACCGATAGCCATCACAATAAAAAATATTACAACTTTTATCCAAAGCCTAAAACACAATAAATTTTAAATTACGTACTGGTGGTCTATGAATTATCTGTGCCGTAACGTCACGATTATTGTAAACAATTCAATACGCATGCGCGACATAGCCGATAGTTACGCTTGATAGGTTGCGACTGACGTTTTACGGATTTTGACCATGCGTAGTATTTGTTTACATGAACCATCACTCAACAAATTTCACGAATATGGTGGATAGCGTTTTTGGCAGATGAAAAAAGAAGTAAAAATAAAACATGTTTAAATTGAATTTCTACAGCAATCCCTTATTTATATTTATCGAACTTGGTATATCTCGGACCCTTGTACTAAATACTATGTGAATGACACATTATTATCATTTCTTTTAATATGAGTCAACTAGCCTATTCCACCTCGGAGTTTGCTATTAAACAAATAAACATATCACATCATCATGCCTCTTTCATTGAATAGGTCGGCAAAGGTCAACACCCACATGTCGCCAGTAAAATAATTGGCGATTGGCCTATTATTGATAAGAAGCGTCAAGTCTTATTAATCGCAGATTCATATTAAACATATAAAAACGAGGAAAAATACAAAAAAAACATTTCTTTTTTGTTTCTCTGTCTGTTTGTACGGGCTTATCTCCGAAATGGATAGACCGATTTCAATGGGATTTTGCATGGTGATACATTATATCCCTGGTCAACTCTTAGATACTTTTTATTCCGTAAAATTAAAGGGTTCCCGTAAAAAAACCATAGGAACCGCGGATGAAGTCGCGGGCAACAGATTAATTAAAGATTATTCCTTGAGAAGTGTCATTCTCCGCATTTTACTATCCTCGACCGTCGTCGTCGTCCTCAGCCTACACACTTGCCACTGCTGGGCACAGGGGCCTTTCCACATGGCGACACGTTGTTAATTAAAAGTCGGGAGTAATACAGCTCACAGTTGTATACAGCATTTCAACCAAACGTTTTTTTTCAATATCGTTTTCAATACGCCTTGTTTAAATCGTGTTTTCAGTTGATGCGTAATAATTTGTCAATGGTTTGCGAGTTGCTGGCACCATAGTTGGCGCAGTGGCCTGAATTTTTGAGAGTTGAACATCGCGAGAGATAAATTTTAATTTTAATGAAATATATATTTTTATGCAAAGTTTTTAGTGCTATTCAAGCCTTTAGTTTTGATTTTGAAAACACATCAACATTTTTAACAGTGGCACCTTAAGATTGGTGAAAGATTCAAACAGACGTAGCGTGCTTTGACGGATACTTATCCTGGGTGCTTTTCTTCCCAGTTTTTGACCACCAATCCGCTAGATTGGTGAGCCAAACTCTGCATTTAGATATTAAAAATACACAAAACAACAGATTATTACGACTTCAACTCTAGGTTAAGGCCGGAATTGTGGCGGCCACGTCAAGCTCACTCATTTCTTCATCCAATATATAACATCAGGCACGGTGTTAGTACGGGACAGAAGGTTTACACCATGACAGACAACGTGGCGTCTGTTAGGACATATTCTTTTAGGACATACTTATGCATTACTCCATTCTCATCACGACAATCTTTCCATCACCTGAAAATTGGGTATGGATGGCCGTACAGGTACGGGCTGTAAAAGCAAATCGATCAACGAGCGAACGCCTGCGCAACATAAATCGATACGATGACAGGTGACAGCTGCGGTTTTTAAACACATACTCAATGGTGACTAATTAACGTTTTGTCCAATTAATTTTTAAACTATAATATTACAACTGTTTATGGAATACATATTTAATTTATAATAAATAATAAACCTGAGTTTTTATTCAATGTTTACTAGTGTGTAAGTGACTTTTTACCTTGAAACCAAACATGGCACACAACTGTGTGGCCCGCAAGAAATATTTGTAATCATTTAGTAGTACTTTAAAATTAACTAACACCAAAAAAAAATCTCTTATTTACTCAACCATAACCATCGTTTTTATTGCCAAGATTAAAAACCACACATGACAAAGGACTAACGTATTTGTAGGTAGGTATACCTCTTAAAGGGCAATCTTGGATCGCACGCTCAAAGACCTGCCCCCATTTCTTCCATCCCGCATCTATTTATGACGGAAACCGCTTAGAAGAACTCTACATAAGAAAAATCTGATTACGCACGTTTATCAGATACAAGCCTTCTTCAATAACTGAGCTAGGGATTCTCAATTCATCATCAATGAAAAGCACTTGACATTTGAATGAAACGAAATTCTTACGTAAATTGATGTCAATAGTTTTCTATAGATCAGTTAATGTCGGAAGGGTTTTTAATATGTTTAATATTAACATAAATATGATATATAAGGGAAAGTGCCGCAAGGCATTTCAGCTTTTTCTCTGTGATCAAATATTTACGGAATTACACAAAACTCTTTGTAGTGTAATGGTGAGCATGAGGTTCAGAGCTTTTTATTATATTTAGAAAAAGATATATAATTACTAACCTATAGGGTAGTATACATGATACTATTATATATGGTACTTAAGTTTAGGTAAAGACAATTCCTTAACTGGTAACCTTATAAGTAGTTACCAAATAAAGTGCACAAATTTAAAGATCTAGAAAATAGCTGAGTTAAAAAATTAATTTATACGGTCTGACCATCGCAAAAAGCAGCAAGGACGTTGCTCAAAGAAAACCCCCAGCAAGCTGACTTCTCTCCATCAATCATCAAGGAAGTAAGCAACATGAGTTAGCAGTTAGTTGTATAAAGAGATTTGTAGCCAAATTCTTTAGCCCTATAACAATAAAGTACGCTTTTGAATCTGGTCAAAAACTGTGTGCGTGGCACGCTGTTGGCAGAAAAAAGTTTCAAGGATCCCATGGGCGAAGATAATCTTTTACTTAAACTAAAAAAAAGCGTCAAGAGCGAAGCTACTCGACATCGTAAAATACAAAAACTATACCTGTTATCTCAAGATTGTACTGTACGTGTTCATACTTCTGAATTTCAAGCAACAAATGCATCATGATACATTGTTGGTCGGTTTCAAGGATATGCTTCGAGTCCCGGTACCGGGGCACTTGTTTGCGTTTTGCATTTGATGAATACTTGGAAAACTGTTTCTGTTGCATTTGTAACAGAAAATACGTTACAATTTTCAAGTATTTTTTGTGCTGAACCTCACTACTACTTTATTAGACTACTGAATAATTAGATATGAAGGACAAAGGATAAACACATAAAAAATAAGGAACTGATAAAATCTATTTAGCCTAACGACTAAATGTCTAATATCACAAATATTTTGATTAGCTTTTAATATAAGTCTGAATAATTGATAGTAGCCTAAGCTGTATTTTTCTAGCTTTTTCTTTATTTAAGGTTTGTTTACTGTTTAAATAAAGCATAGATCAAGCATTATTTATTACTTTGTTAACAAAGTAAAAAACGTCTTCATCAAAATCCAATTATTATACGCGTACTATCAATTTAACAGAGAGAGATAACTGTTGATTTACCAATCTAATTCAGAAACAACAAGAAGAGAGAACGATCTCTCCTTTTTAAAGGCCACTCAATTCATGTTTACACTCAATTAAGTACCTCTTAGACCCCGTCAGCGAGTGTTCGGTCTACTAAATGAATTAATGTGCCTCTAGGAAAAGGATTTCAGGGGACGGCCTCTTTCAAAGGAAATTAATTTAGAGATTTTTTACAAAATGTCACTCGAAATCGGTTTCCTTGTGTGGGTCAAGGTATAAAAAAGCGAGTTTATATTTTACACATCAATATCATTATTCATTATCAATTACATGTATCCTGTTTCTTTTGTCGATCCTCAGAAGGAAAGTCTTTATACCTCATACCCGGAAGGTCGGGGGTTATGTCGGACGCTTACCGAATAAACACCACCTGTGCTTTAAGCCTTGAGTAGGCCCAGAAGCGGCTAGGTAGAAGCATAGGAGCAGTTCAAGTAGTCATAAATTAAGAAGAAAATACAAGTAGCAAAGTAAAGTAAATACGATAAAAATGCGAGAGTCAAAGACCCTGAACAAAATAAAAAAAAATCCTCAATTATTAAATTATTTTATAAAGATCTCACTTCTTCTTGTCCTTTTCCCACTATTGGTGGAATCGGCACGACATTTGTCTTCTTTTCCCATTCTCCTTTCTCACTCGTCAGCTCATCATCTACTTCTTTTATTCTCATATCCATTCTTCAGGCATTCAATCCATCGTTTCTTTGGTTTTTGGTCTTCTTACTCTAGGTCGGTCCACATCAATGCGCAGCGTCCTTCTTGTAATTTGACAGTCATCCCTCCTCATCACATGTCCATACCGCGCTAATAAAGATAAATATAGTAAATAAATAGTGTACACACATTAATGATTAAACAGATTCCGATATCGGCGAATCAGATATCGGCTAGTATGCGCGTGTATAACGCTCGGTGGACTAAAACGTAATACCTATCTTAGCAGCGTATTGTTTTTGTTCATCGTCATTTTCATCAACTTCAGCCTACTCCTGTCCACTGCTGGACATAGATGATGTCGTCTGCGAATCGCAAGTGTGAGATGATCTCGCCTTTTATATTAATGCCGCGTCTTGTCCAGTCTAGTGTATCGAGCATATCCTGCAGCGCCGCAGAGAAGAGTTTCGGGGATATGACATCCCCGTGTTTTTGTCATTAAAAATAAATAATGTTCAAAATACGCAAAAACACTAAAGAAATTGCTCCTGAAAGACAACTCTACTAAAACGTTATAGAGGTTGTAATTGTCCGACAAAGAAGTTGTTAATCAAGCCGCTAACCGCAGCAGTTATTACGTAATTTTGAAAACAATTATTTTGAGTAGTACTGAAGAGCATGTGGTTAAGAGTTCTGAGGGTTGGAACGTAATCTCTTATTACTTACACCGTATAACCAGTTACTCGTTCGCAAATTAAATGAATACCTTAGAATGAAGAACTCATTTTTGTTTAAATTTTCAAAGTCTAAGCCTTGGAAATAAGCATTCAATATTGTTAAATTACTTATTTATGATAATAATCATTAAATAGGCTGAAGTCTACCTTAATAGTTTTATAGACCTTTACGTTTTAACCGATTTAAATATTCAATTTTAAGGTAAAGGTAGGATTAATGCTTGGGACGCAGAAAATGGCGATTACAAGAATGCTTAATTATAAATAATTATTCATTTATTTTATCACATTTTAAATTGTGAACGTAATCCAATAAGATTGGTAAATATATTGTGAAGAATTGCAGACTTACGTTCCTTCTGAGTGTATTTCACCAACAACATAATAATAATATCATCATATCCCCGAGAGGCACAGGTGTTAAACACCCACATTCTCGAAGGCTTCTACATGCATATTGCTACGGCAAGCTATAATAGAGTCAAACTACAATCATATATATACATACATATAATCACGACTATTATCCCCTAACGGTTAGTCAGAGACTAGACAAAAGCACCGCAAGACAGTCCATTGCCGACATTGCCGTAGTCCGCGCGTCAACCTATACAGTATTTAATATGGCTCCCATATTATTGGTTGTTTTTGTCAAAAAAAATTTATATGTTAACTAAGTACTCGGTAATAAGTAAGTAGTTAATAACTCTCTTAAGCAATACGGTCATTATTTTTCCAGATTTTCAGAATATTTATCTATACCCGTATTTACGTGTGCTTTAAATAGATATAGACAAAAAAAAATTTCTAGATAAACAGAGATTTTTTCTAGTTTTGATTGTAATTCATTTAATACCGTTTTAATTCATTTATTATGTACCTAAATTAAAATTTTCATTTTACTTCAACTCGATTTGAAATTCCACGAGGCAAATGCTAGTTCATTCCTATAGTCAACTTAAATAATGTCTTCTTACAACTGAATTCATATTACAATCACTAGACCAGTTTAATTTTGTTCAACGTCTAGCAATAGAACTTATTCGTGACCGTATTCGTGATTTTCTTGCACGTTTCGGTTTCCCTTAGATTATTTTAATTTTCGCTACAAATGTTGCCAAAGCTTTTCAATACAAGCAAAGCTAATATTTGCTAGGGCAACAGTTACATCGGTGTTCGAGAATTCCACCGTTCTATGCATACAGAAGAAATAAAAATCCGTATTTGAGCTTTCTTTTATGTAGTTCCATAATCCTGTTTTTTTTTTTACTTTTTTATCTGGCGTAACCGAGATTGTGAGTTGGCGAGGAGCCAGGCAGCGGCATTAAGTTGCGAGTGAATGAATTGATACACGAAACTCCTATTTTATGTCCGTTTTTTGCTTTCTTTCAGTTTAAATTGGGCAATAATGATGCATTTTAAAAAGTTTTAGCCCCCTCTCTGGTCTAGTGGTTGACACCACCGGGTGTTGATCGGGATAAATCAGTCGCCAAAATAATAATGTTATAAGCACTATTGTGTTCCGACAGAGGTAAGATAGCCAGTTTCTCAGTTGTTGAGGAATACAGGTGAAGCTCGCTTCCACCTTCAGCCTTATCGTCACTGACCATCAGGTGAGAGGAAGGCCAAGAGCTTGCCTGTCATATGTAAATAAATTTTCTAGTCCTGAGTATGTACAACTCTACGAATCACTGTCTCAAATGGTATGATAACCGGCGAAGTAAAAATGTTGGAATATGAGGGATGTTTCAGAGCAACGTGGGCGGCCGGCGCCGCCGGCTGGCCACCTGCGTGTGTTTACACATCCAAATTTTGATACAATTTGACGTATAAGAGCGCGCGCGTGTCCGGCGCTGGTCAAACTGGCGCTGGTTAAAATAATATAAAAAAAAACAATGAAAATGCTTTTTAGGTTAAAACATTATTTTACTTCGCACATTAAATTAGGCTCTAAAAGAAAATACTTCAAGACTTGTCAAAAGTTAAGATCGTCTTATATTTTATCTAATCGTGAAATGAAAAGATTACTCACAACTCACAAAAAGCTTTTATCCGTGATTATTAAGTACTTTATCTTTTAAAACTCATGCCATTGGCGGAAAGCAACCTAAAAATCACGAAAACTATCCCATCGTAAAGTGGTTGTGAGTGGCGGGCGTTGCTTATCCGAGCAAGTTAGGTCTGCTGCCCACAAGGCGATTTGAAATACATCACACAAAAATAATATATGGAAATATTGTCAGTATACGGTAAAAAAATATCACGCGCTTAGAAAATAATTACATTATTTTATTTACATTCATGTTATAATGTTCGAATTATGAACTCAGACTCGAACTCATAATGACATACTTTTTAACACAGATGATAAAAACGAAAATTTTAAAATGGAAACTGTAACATAATGACCATTATGCAACAGGTTGGACTCATTACGCAACACAATTTTTTTTAAAAAACGCACAAAACTATGGCAAATGTTTTCCAGACACCCCACAATAAATAAAATTAATAATGTTTTTGTTTTATTTCTTTGAATAATGAGTGTAGATAAAGTAGTGTATGTAACTGCACAAAAATCGCTATTAAAACACTCGTGTGATACTACCAAAAAACTCGACAAGGCTCGTTTTTGAAAACCACGCGTCTTATGCCCGATTTCACCAACATCCTTTTAATCATCACATAGCTAAAAGTCACTTTAACTAAAAGTACCCCTAAACGATCACCTAACTTCACATTAGGTGTCCCCTAAGTGATGGTGAAAAGGAAATAAATGTGAAGTGTAACCTAAAATATCGTAAGTGACACCTAAAAGTTAGGGGTTGATGGTGAAATCGGGCATGAATAACCTATATTATGTTACAGTTACATAAACTACTATTATAATATTGGGTCCTTACCTATGAAATTGGTGTTTTTTTCTCTCTTAGTATTTTGTCTGTAACTATTAAGATTCAGAGTATTCCTAAAAAATAATGACCTCGTCTAAAAAGAGACTATATTTTTGAGCTCTTTTGATTTGTTTTGATAATTTGTTGTAAGTTTAATTGTGTTAAAATTGGACACGGAGACAACTCTTTTTAAGTGCCTCCCGAATACATCATTTTATTTGCATTCACTTAAAAACGATAAATAATTTTTATGAAGTGTGATATTACACATATTACTAAAGTTTGTCTAATGATAGATGCCAAATATTATTATCTTTGGATTTGTCGTTGTGAAGAAAACTGAAAAAAATTTAGTCTGGAAAATGCAGAATTCCCCAAAATCTCCATACAAAACACCAATTTCATAGGTAAGGACCTAATATAACGTGGTTAGTGAATTTTGCACCATTTTTGTTTTAAAGCTGAATATCAACCGCAGGTCCCATCGCCAGCGGACGGGCGGAGAGTTGGGGAAACAAAGCAATGGAAACTTTATAAACTAAGTGAAGCTTTGGTAAAGGACGTGAATAGCACCCCTTGTAAGTTGTCATTTTAAAAAACTTTACTTTTTTAGTTGCATTTAGAAGCCAGATTTCTTTACGACACATGATTTCGGATTCTTTCCGCCGGGCGCTTTTCAATTTTTCCATAGAAATTGAGCAACTTCACACTTCTACGCAACTAAAAAGTTTAGATTCTTACAACAAAAACTTACTCAGGGGTACAAGAAGCTTCGCTGGGCCCCGATCGCGCTAAATACCAGTGGAAATCGTTACGGCCCAGCCATACTCCACGAGGCGACGCGAGGGAACGCGAGTATGAGCCATAACGTTTTTTGATCGTTCTCGTTGGTTCTCGTAGACTATTATCTCTTTACTTCGCGGTGTAAACCGAAAAAAGGTAAAACGATTCTATCTCAGTTCACCGTGCGCCTGCCGACTAGCAATATGGTCTGCGCTATTATTCTGCCTTAAAGTTATTGCCAAACTTGAGGTAGCCTAGCAAGTGTATGAACTTTTAAAATCATACTCCATTATAGTCATTTGGCACACGACTCGCACCGCCTCGCCTCGAGCGGTTAGTATTCTTTATATGAATTCCTATGGATATGTGCCCATTGTGTCAACTCCATATGGTCACTCTCGCTGTCGAGGTGTCCACGCGTGGAGATACAGGTGCAGGTTCCGAGTAGATCGTTCGTTGTTTTCACCACTCGTTGGTCATGAGACGCTTACTGGTTGACAATGCGGAGTCCACCGGTGGACGAGTCGAAGCGGTGCTGATCAGGTGCCAGATGGCTCTGAGCTATACCTTTAGTCTGGTCAGTCTGGTTTATTTGTAGTATATTTCTTTGAAAACCAGGCGTTTTATTTGTTCTGCCGAGTTATATAACACAAAATTTTATTTTCACATGTTTTTTCGTATAATACTCGTGAATAAAATAAGTAATTTTTATAACGAAAAAACCTGGCATCCATGGAATGGAATGGTAGCTGATCCTTCGTATATGAATAGAGTTCAATGTTAGTCTTGGGGCTTAGATGCCCTTGCCTTTATTGATAGAGAGCGAACAAATAATATATTTGCACCAACTTCATTGTTTTGTCCTTCATTTTTCGTTCATATTTTAAGCCCCTCCAAGGCCCGAAAACACGGCACAATAGAAAAACCGATTGTTCGCGCCAGAGCGTTCGCTTGACGCTCAACGGGTCATCACTAAATAAATAAATAAATATCTTCAAACATTCACCTATCACACACCTATCAACTAGCCCCATTTTAAGCAACTAATGCTGCTTGTGTTACAGACACTAGATGACGAATAAATATATTTAATAGATATACATATAAATATCCTGAATATAAATAAATATATATAAACATCCAAGACTGGAGAACAAATGCTTGAAAATTCATCACCCAAACATTTGCCCCCATCGGGGATCGAACCCAGAACCTCTCGAGATGGCGAAGCCTTGAGACCGGCATTCAGACGGCTTGACCACGGAGGTCGTCACTCAATGAACCATATATTTTTATTTCATTCTCTAAAACCTCACCGTGATCTATCACCCTTATCTCGATTCGATCGGGTACACAACAATGTTTGCCGTTCGCTCTGTTTAACTTTGTAATCTTCTGAAGTAATTTGGTTTATGCATATCGACCGCAATTTCCTTAATCTACTCTATCGACTTTTACTTACAAGTTTGTGTCATCTTTCCATTAAGTATAAAGTCGTTTTTGTTACTAGTACTTACGAAAACTTTTTAAAGAGTATCAGGGATATAATTTGAAGGCGGGGGAGTAAAAATATTTTCATTAACATTCAAGGATATTTTTTATCTCTTATTGCTTTACTGTCTTTTATTTTGTGTTTTTTTAATTCATATGGAAAAAATAATATTCTCCTTAAAAATAATTAAGCGCATAAGAAAAAAATTACTAAAGATTTCTATTAAAATAACTTCCCCCCCAGTGAACCTATTAAAATATATAGAATGTCTTCAATGATATTTGGAGCAGCATCGAGTCCCTTCTCAGCTCAATACATTAAGAACAAGAATGCTCTTGATTTTCAAACTGAACATCCTGTAGCTGTCGACGCGATCTTAAATGATCACTATATGGACGATTGCCTTGTATCGGTAGCTACAGCGGCTGAAGCATCGTCTCTCGCTGCTGAAATTGTAAAGATCCATAACAGGGCTCATTTCGAAATGAGAGCTTGGGTGTCAAACGACCCCAGAGCTTTAGCTCTCCTTCCGAGTGATCTCTTGTTAAGCCCTTCTTTAGGTAATGTAGATGTAGATATTAGTAAAGTAGTTAAGTCGGTTAGGACCTTAGGTTTAGTTTGGCAGCCTAGCGCCGATTGTTTCAGTTTTAATGTAAATAGTTTTGTAGAAAAGCCAGTAAGCAAAAAATTTACAAAACGTGACGCTCTCTCGCTAATGATGCGTATTTTCGACCGGATAGGCTTATTATCTCCGCTTACGATTAGAGCGAGGATTATGTTTCAGAACATTTGGCGAAAATCAGTTGACTGGGACAGCCAACTCTCTCAGGAAGACATCGCTGCTTGGACAGTTTGGCAATCGACCTGTCTTAATTCTATCGCTGATTTAAGGATTCCTCGTTGCTACAATCTGAGTGAAGATGAGCCCTTGAATAGAGAGCTCCATGTTTTTTGCGACGCAAGCGAGTCCGCTTATTCTGCAGTTGCTTACTGGCGATTTAGTTATTCAAGTAGTCCAATTAGGTTAGCATTAGTAGGTAGTAAAGTTCGTGTAGCCCCATTAAAACCTTCATCCATCCCAAGGCTTGAATTGCAAGCAGCATTAATAGCGGCTCGGTTTGCAGATATCATTAGTCGTGCTCACAAATTTAAGGCATCTAAGAGGTATTTTTGGTGCGACTCCATGAATGTGTTGGGGTGGCTAAGAAACGACGCACGCAATTTTAAGCCCTTCGTGGCCAATAGATTTTGGAACTTTCGAGTTCTAGTGAATGGCGTTGGCTCCCTTCAGAAATGAATGTCGCCGACGACGCTACTCGCCTATACAAGGAACCACTGACTACAGAATCTCGTTGGTTTACGGGACCGTCATTTCTATTATGTGCGCATCAACAGTGGCCAACCGAGCCGAACTTTAATGTCTTGCCATTTGATCAAGCTGAGCTAAAGCCATTTCACCGAATCTCTTGTCACGCTACTTCCGACGCTCCATCATTATCATCATTAGTACCAGTATCCGCAGACCCATGTAGAGTTGGAAAATGGTTAGTTTTAGTTCGAGCTACGGCTTTGGCTCATTTATTTGCTCAGAAACTTTTATTTGTTTTTAAAAATACAGATCGAAATACTGCACCTGGTCCCTTGAAAATAACAGCCCAGGATGTACAAAATGCAGAGTCACATATTTTATGGCGTAGCCAACTCGATTCTTTTAAAACAGAGAGGCAGTGCCTAGAGCAGAACCTCCCGTTGCCGCGAAGCAGCAAATTATTTAACTTATCTCCCACTCTTCACAGAGATCACCTGATACGCTTGACTGGACGCATTAACGCAGCTTCAGGCGTGCGTACAGAGACAAAGAGCCCAGTGATTCTAGACGGTAAGAACCCAGCTGTTCGTCTGTTGGTCCACCATTACCACTGCAGAGCCGCTCATGCCAACACAGAAGTCGTGGTGAACGAACTTAGGCAGGTCTACTGGATCATCAATTTGAGGAACACCGTTCGTTCAGTCGCCAGTCGTTGTCTTACCTGCCGAGTTCGAAAGTCGAAGCCTTTCAGTCCACCAATGGGTCAACTTCCCCCAGCACGACTAGCACACAGCGAAAGACCCTTCACGTATACTGGCCTTGATTACTTCGGTCCAGTACAGGTCACAGTCGGACGCAGACATGAAAAGCGGTACGTCGCTCTGTACACATGTTTGGTTGTGAGAGCTGTTCACCTCGAGGTTGTCCACAGCCTTTCGACAGATGCAGCTATGATGAGTCTTAAGAGATTTATGGCACGACGCGGTCAGCCACGAAGAATCTATTCGGACAACGGGACCTCATTCGTTGGCTTGAATCGAGAGTTGAAGAAATTTTATGGCGAACCTGTTACCAACTTCGTCGCAAACGAGGCCATGCAGTGGAGCTTTATCCCACCAGCGGCTCCCTTTATGGGTGGAGCATGGGAGCGTTTGATTAAGAGTGTCAAGTCAGCTCTGAAAGTTACTTTAAAAGAGAGGGCTCCGTCAGACGAAACGCTCGCTACTCTTTTGGCTGAGGCTGAGGCTCTAGTCAACAGTAGACCTCTCACGCATGTCTCCGCAGATCACCAACATCCTGAAGCTCTCACACCTTTCCATTTTTTGATTGGTACATCATCTGGAAGAATTTTACCAACTGAGACAGACGAAAGTGACTTGCACAGTCGGATCAGCTGGAAGAAAGCGAACAGACTGGCAGACCATTTTTGGAGGCGATGGCTCTCGGAATATCTTCCGACACTGTTACCAAGGAGAGGAGGCGGTGAGCGCCCGGACGTAAGAGTCGGCGATCCAGTCTTAGTTGCTGATAACAACCTACCGCGAGGAGTTTGGCCGAGAGGGAGAATAGTTGCGACTTATCCTGGCAGAGATGGGATAATAAGAGTTGTCGAGGTGGCCACATCCGCCGGCACACTGAAGAAACCTCTAAAGAAAATAGTAAGTCTCAATTTTGAAAAAAGGGAGCATGTGCAGGACTGATCTTTATTCTGTTTTGATACTACCTCTTTACTGTTTTTCTACTTTTCTATTTTCCTGTCTATAAATCTGTCAAATTAATAAAAGTTAGTTGTCACCGTATCCATCCTTCGGGAGCAGTGTTTTTCTCTGGTTCTCTACGTTTCCTTCATTTACTCACCCATTTACACCTACACCTGAGCTATCAGTAACAATTAGGTATACTATTAGGTTATACCTATGAAATTTAATTATTACTGTACAAATTCATACAATACAAATATTAATAATAATATAGATAATACGAAAATAATAGAAAACTTAACAACAAAAACAGTAAATTTAAATATAGCAAAAAAATGATATTATAAGAAAAAATCGTCTGCACGTATATCCATCGCTGGAAATGTACCAAAAAGGCTGGCTGAATTACCTCTCTGAATAGCAATGCTTATTCTTTAATCAAAATACAGACCAGCCTTCTTGTCACCAGATTTGTCGCAGAGCCGCTTCGAAATCTCTTTGTAGACCTGCTTATGAGCAGATGGTCCCCAGGGTCCCAGCGTTTCTACCCCAAAAGGCTCAAATATATAGACTTCACAGAGGCTACTATATTTGCGCCGTTTGAGGGATCCCGCAGAAGTGGCAGCCGAACCAGACCTCACCGAAGTTACAGGAACATGGGAGGCTGCTAAGGTGTCGACACAAGTTGCATCCCACACCAAAGCACGACCCATCTTCCAGGGAACCAGAGTCATTCCATCGGGTCTCTTGCCATCATCACGAGCCAAACCATTCGGTTCAAGAACAGATGGAGCACCAGCTGATGCAATAGCCCGACAAATGACACTGTTAATTTTGGAGTGTCTTGAAATCCTGCCCGCACTTCTTGGACACGATAGACCATGGCGACCAAGTGCATCAACGGCAATGCCACAATGACAGCGATGAGGTACATTGCGGACGGCTCCAACACACAAATATGAAGCCATTCGAAAACTATTGCTGTCTAAAAGAGTGCCTATGGTTGTAGATGGTAAAACTTTTAACCACAAGCCCGACTCCCATTCCCCCACAGCCAAGAGACGAGCACGATCTGCAGTGCTGGTGAAATGAAATGAAATTAAATTGGTGTTTTGTATGGATATTTTGGGGACGTCTGCATTTTACATACTAACATTTTATCAGTTTTCTTCACAACGACAAATCCAGAGATTAATATTTGGCATGTATCATTAGACAAGCTTTAGCAATATGTGTGTGAACACGCTTGATAAAAATTATTCATCGTTTTTATGTTAATGCAAATCAAATGATGTATTCGGGAGGCAGTTAAAAATAATTGTCTTTGTATCTAATTTTAACACAATTAAACTTACAAAAAAATATCAAATTAAATAATACGAGCTCAAATATATGGTCTATTTTTAGAAGAGGCAATTATTTTATAAGAATGTTCTGAAACTTAATAGTTACGGACAAATTGCTAAGACAGAATAAAAACACCAATTTCATAGGTAAGGACCCAATATTTCAATTTTCAGTTTCCTTCCAAAACCCACAAATAAAATGTATAAGTTCTTTAAAAGTCTGCTAATACTCGTATTGACATTTATATAAATATTTTCGGTTATAAAGAAAAGTATAATTGTATGCAAATGTAAAGTAGCATTTTAATTCATAATAACCAATAGCAGAAATTAGATTTTGTTTCTGAGAAAAATTGAAGACACAATAAATACCTCCAAAAACAATCTTTTCATATTTTTATTAAAAATTATGCGAAATTTTTATACGTTTACATAGCTTCTCATACACAGTGTCGAAGTCACTACAGAGGTAATTTTGGCTCCGTCACGGCTGACCTGGTCATCGTAGATCTCTTTACAGTGGATAAGCAGAGTGACTGCCTCCAACAATCGTAGCCACACTGTACAGTAAATCTGCTTCTATTTACGGTAATCGTAGCAAATGTGGCCGATGTTCTACTGAGTTGTGTCACCAGAAATACTAAATAGCTAACTGTAGGAGATAATGAAGTAGAATGAGATAATAATGAATATTCAATTATAACAATTAATTCTATAACACAGCTAGCGATGAAAATACAGAATTGGCCACGAAAACTATTAAAAACACCACTAATAATTCTTTTAGCCCTTGCATTTATCACCTAACTAGTATTTTTTAATAAGTAAGGTAGGTTTTCTCTAAAAGCAGATCTATATCATGGTAAATAATAAAACAACTTTTATATTATTATAAGGGCAACGGAAGCCAAACAAGTCTTATTGAGTTATGTTTTTATAAATAGTACCACCCAACAACACACGTTTTGAGTGATCAGATTAACCTTGAAATACCTTACCGTCGTCGTTCTTAGCCTAAATACGCCCCACTGCTGGGCACAGGCCTTCCTCATGGAGAAACACGGTTCCCTATCTGCTTGCATAAAATTTTCAAGCATAATATGAATTGGCAAAATGGAATCTACACTAAATATACTTACGCATAAATAATTTTGGCATAAATTTTTATGCATAATTATTTACACATAATAAATAATCAAGCAAATAAATAAGCAAATGGCATAATCATCTTAAGGCATAATTTACTATTCGCATAAAATTTTAGAAATAATTATCAATAAAATATATCGATTCTGGCGCTTCACCGGTCGCTTCCGTGGCACGCTCACTTTGCTCGTTCGGCTCACACGTTGAGGGCACAGTTTCCGATCGAAAGCCAAAGCGTAACTACTTACTCTTAAAATAAACCATCAAAGTTTTATGAGCCTGGATGACACATGGACACAGTATAATAAAATTTGTTCATCACATCTCTTTTCGTATATGGGATTAGCAACAAAATTGGATATATTGGGTCCTTACCTATGAAATTGTTGTTTTTATTCTGTCTTAGCAATTTGTCCGTAACTATTAAGTTTCAGAACATTCTTACAATCATTCATCTTAAAATCATTGCCTCTTCTAAAAATAGACCATATATTTGATCTCGTATTATTTAATTTGATAATTTTTTGTAAGTTTAATTGTGTTAAAATTAGACACAAAGACAATTATTTTTAACTGCCTCCCGAATACATCATTTGATTTGCATTAACATAAAAACGATGAATAATTTTTATCAAGCGTGTTCACACACATATTGCTAAAGCTTGTCTAATGATACATGCCAAATATTATTATCTCTGGATTTGTCGTTGTGAAGAAAACTGATAAAATGTTAGTATGTAAAATGCAGACATCCCCAAAATCTCCATACAGAACACCAATTTCATAGGTAAGGACCTAATAAAAAGCAAAAACACAAAATATATCCGATTTGTGTATTCTGAATTGGCTATTTTGCTGCCAACCACAATTATTGTACTAGTCAAATAAAACGTGTAATTCTGACTGATTTCCGTGAAAATAGGTTGGTAAATAATAAGGTAATAAATAGCGTCTATTTACAAACCAAAACGTTGAATAATCACTGGTGATTAACATTAATTAAAATGGACTTGCGTCCAATAACTCGTGCCTGTGGCTATGTGCAGCCATCGAAAGTAGCATTACCATTTAGTATATTAGGTAAAAGGAGTTAAGGAGTGCCCTGGCGTAGTTAATTCGCTTTTGATTTCGATATCGAAAACAAAGCTACTTACGCTATGGTCAGGCCTTGGATGGATGACCAACACTTTGTGATCTCAAACTCCTCCGTGCCTCGGAAGCTCAGAGTAAACAGAACTGGAGTAACCATTAGTCAATTTCTCAAACATTTTTTTCTGACATTTCTTGCGGGGGGTGAGGTTACGACTACACTCAAAGCCAGCACACATAAACAATAACATTTACCGTTTTTACAAATGCACACAAGTATAATTCGACACAAATTTAAATTTCACGCACACACGCTTATAATAGTCTCGTGGGGTGTGCGTTTTGACAACGTCACAGACGCACTCCCCACGAGACTAGCGTTCGAAATTTGAAATCGTAGAATTCTAAAACATGAAATAATGAAGTAAATAATCATAAAATCTTAAAAATTATAATTACAAATAAAAGGTGACACCATCTTTTAGCATACTCGATGTTTTCTTTTTATTTTTACAACAAAAAACAGCACAGGCAGGCATTTTTGCGGGAGCTCTGTTCGCCGCAACGTTTACAATGTTATGGCTGTCAAAATGGCGGCTCAACTAGTTTTATTAAACGTGCAAGCATCCGATGCTTGTGCATTTTGCAGAGGGGAATGTTAGACAAAGGCTACTCCTGTTCTGTTAACTCTGAGCTCGGAAGGCACGTTGAGTCGTTGGTCTCGGTGGCTATTGCAGCTGCTTCTACCCACCAACCCGCATTGGGCCAGAGTGGTGGCGTTGGCTCATACCCCTCAGTCCTCGTGTGTTTCTGGCCTGTGCCCAGCCGTGGGATATTAGGGTAAAGACGACGATATTAGGTAAAAGAGAGCAGTGATAGACGAGTTGAGAGAATAACACTACTCGCACTAGAAGACACTGCTTGTTTAAGTTTGAAAAAACTTAAGTACAGTTGAATGTCGCTTGACTTGGACTCGCAGCGTCCCAAAGGCGAAAGTTTATACATGCTCGGCGACTCCGAGTAGGTATTCTTGACCTAGCCTTCCTTCAGAACGCTTTTGATTTGGTCAAACAATTTTCGCCTAGGTCTTTCTCGTCCGAGATCTCCACTCACATCTGATTCCTTTCAATTAGATTTAATTATACTAATTGCACAAATATTAAACGATTTATTATCAATCTGTATGATAATAAGATTTCAAAAAATAATCACTGTTTTGGTTTACCGCATTATGCGAACGTTTCATTTTAATTATAATTCCGAATAATATTTAATTACGGATTGTCCTACAAAATGTCCTACAGCTAAGCTAATACTAACATGAATGGTTTTAACTATAATCATTGAACATTTTTCTTCTTAGTTTCATAAACAAGAAAACATACCATCACTCCTCTATCCCCAAAGGCAGAGGTCTTAAACACCCATGGATAATTCTGTATAAGATTGGCTTATAATGCGCAATACTTAAATCAATTATTTATTTAAAACTAAAGTAATTCGTAGTATGTAAGTATGCTTACTTTAGTTAAACACAGTTGACTTAACAATAGTTTAGTGAAGTTAAGAGTCTTTTACTTTTTAGCAAAAATACAATTAAGCTATTGGATAAAAATGCTCACACACATAGGCCGTAATATTTCTAGGTTAAGACACACAGGTGCACTCAGACATTCATCCATCTCTGTCACACATCCACGCTTTGTGTTATTGTATTACGAAAGGCGGAGGCTGTCAGATCAATTACAATAGCAACATCTCAACTACACGCTAGTTGACGAATAGACATGATTGATGCGCTTTTAATTTTATTGAATAAAAAATGGAGGATTTTTTTGTTACTTTATAATTTACATAAAAGGATATCTGTAACTGGATAATGTCATACCCTATATCGGGATAGCAGTATTTATAACTCTTAAGGTGTGTTCAAAAGATGTATGCCTGGGTCCCAGCAAGGCAGCAAGTGGACATGCTTGCCTACCCCATTGGAAAAAGGCGTAATTATTACGTGTATGTATATAGGTCGTTTTAGATGAAACCTGTGATAGAATTTTCGTGTTTAAGTCTGTCGAGTTTAACTCACCATAAATGCTCTTACAGACGAGCGGCATCATGCTAATGGTATAGGCAACTGCAGCCTTCAACCCTTGTCGGCGGCGGCGTGTGGACGGCAGCTGTTCATGTGTAGACGGCTACAGTTGGCGTGACGACGGCATGAGAGCTGATTACAGCTGCCGCTGATTTTTGAAGTTGGAATGTCCACGGCAGTCCTTGACGTATAAATTGCTGCCGTCGACACGCCCCGTGTCGATAGCTGCACTAACTTCTGTCGTTGGCAACATGGTGCTCGTGTTTAAGAGTACAAATTGAAAGAGTACACCTCATATATCTTTTCATATGATGGGGATGAGACTCCTTAGAGCGCTTTCACCAGGGATCATATGTGCTTCCTCATCCCAATTCACTCCTCTCTGATATAACTGAAAATGTTCAGAACGTTAGAACGTTATGATGCTGGTTGAGGGCATATCTATAAATTCCTCCGGTTTGGAAGAAGCAAGACATCATTACCAAAGGTCGCAGCTGATTGTTATGTATTTATTTGGTAAGAGTGCTAGAGCTCATTGAAAAAGCTTAATGTTGAGGTATTCATCACTAATGTTGTGAGGAAATCAGTATGGTAAACCATGATCATCTTTTACAAAAAATGCTCGCAAAAACAAAATAGTTACGTTATTTTGTTTAATTTGGTATATATTTTTGTTGTTGAAACATTTTAGCGTTTAGCAATTACAAAAAATTCTGAATTCTGTAATAACTCTTCAAACATAATTGTTTTATTAAATTTGAAACAGGTACTCGATTTAGCCACAAAACCTTTTCGTAACAAATTTTTTTCGCAAACATCGCCAAAAATAAATGTAATATCAGTTGGGAAAATATCTCTCAATAAGTTATTTAAATTATATACTCATAAAAGGTCTTACTTATTCATAAATCTGGAAGTTCTCTTTTTATTGGAATAATATGGTTATATTAGGCTAACGGCCTGAAGTATACTAAGCTGTTGTAATTTAAGGTTTAAGTTTAGAAACAGCGACGGCCAGTGGCTGAATGGGGGTAGAACCCGAGGGTTTTAGAGAAATTAAATTATTGCTTCCAAGAACGATTTACATTGGTTTGTACTAACTAAAAAACTTTTAAGAGAAGTTTAAGCTTACCTACTATATTATGAGACTAAATTTTAGTTGTTCAGGAGTTACGACGTGGAATTTTTATGAAAAGGCGAATGTCTGAATGAACAGAAGCAAAGATTTTTTTATTTTAATATTATTTCCTTTTCTTCCGTTCTCCTCTGTTACTCATTAGCTCAACATCCACTAACTTCCGTCTTATTCATTCACGAGAATTCACACGTTTTTTCCCTCACTTTATTGGTCTTCCTCTTATTCCAGCGCCCTAATTCTACTATAAATTTACAATTGCGTAACCAATACGTTTGAAGAAAGAATGCTTAGCGGAATAAACATTGATGATTGAAATGTAAGCTTTACATTTGGCTTGCTATTTTATATAAATCAAAAACGTTAAGCCAAATCTTACATCATTGTTCATTCTGCCAAGCATGCTTTCTTCAAACGCATTGGTTACGCAATTGTAAATTTAAAGAAGAATTGGGGTGTATGTCCATTAACCGAATCTAAGATAAAAATAAAATAGAAACTTATTATTTATTTGTATTGCTTTGTTGATTGGACCTTTTTGGTTGTACAGGCATGTCACAGATAAGTAGTATGAAAAAATACCAAGGAAAATGGCCACAGTCTTTGTAATACGTGTCACATTGTGCTCACACATTTTTTACAAATAAAGCTATTTGTAAGGTGTAAAGAAATTGGACTAGATGATAAAAAAGGCTATATTTCTCCGACCTTTTCTTCATCTCAACTGAAAAGGCGGTCTTATTGACCCGCGTACGTTTCGAAGAATTTAATAAAGAAACCACAAGAATTACCTACATAAAGTTGCAAGTTTTAATTTGTGCAACTATTTTATATTGGGAACGGATTCAGACGGGCCTAGGCAAATAGACGAGGGTCAGCTCTCGGATCCATGTTTACTTATTTCTCATTGGTAACGGAATGAGCACTGAGCAATATTTATAGTTTCAACCTACGCTATATAAAGCATTTAAGCATTTTGTACTACATTATTTTATTTAAGTATTTTTATTTTGATTATATTACTATACACATTGCTTTAGTAAGAAATAGCAAGTTAGAAATTTTTAATAAGTACTCGATGTTTAGGAAACAGTTGCGATAGATCGTGTTGGGTGTTGTTTCTGAGTTTTACACAATAAGAGTGGCGATGGCGCTTGCAGCGGTTCTTTGCGGTTGCGTCTTGTTTTAGATTTAGTATGATTTATATATTTTATATTCATTGTTTACTTATTATTGATTCTTTAAAACAGTCATGTATATAATAATAATGTATTTAGTTGTGATTATGTAAATTTTCATCTCAAGAGCTTGTTAATTGACGTGTGTTTTACTGTTATGCTGTAAACACTACTTTAGGATAGTATCTTGAATGAAACTGTCGTATACTTTAGCTATATGTGTTTGATAATTATTTGATTGTGTTAATAATATAAAAAAAAAACATTAGGAAGAAATCACCAGTAGTAAGGCATTTTAGAGCATTCCACGCGTTTTCTGGTAAAATTGTGCCGAAAAAAAAACGCTGTATATGCACAGAGAATACGTGAATCAAAAATGCGTGCTGTCAGTGCGTAAATAACGACAAGAAAACCAAAAATAAGCCCTTAATTTATTTTTTTCAGCTCCGGTAAATATTTATGGTGAACGAGTTTTCTGTTTGTTTGTCGCCTCTGTGGAACTTTTTATCCTTTTACAGAGTGTTGTCAAATTCTAGGGACATATGACGAAATTTTAAATAATCACAAGAGTCAGTCCGCGCCAGCTCCAAGGAACCGATGGCTGAGGAAACCGGGGGATAATTTATTTCTAGTACATAATATATTGCACTGTCGATACTAACACATCTTAAGCCTCCAAGCGAGTGAAAATTAAGAAATAATTTTATTAAAATTATATGAAGCGTATTAAATAATACCCTCATAAAATTATTAAGATTATATCAAGCGCATTATCTATAATATCTATTAGAAGAGGAGCCTTGATAACCATGATATTTGCGTAAGGTCATGGTTGCGCCAAAGTAAACATTAATAATTATTATTTTGCCGCAAAGGTGTCCGAAATAATTGATTTTATATTTGTCTGAAAGCTAAGTAAATTAACTTTGGATGGAATTTCAATGGAATTAAAAGGATAACAAGAATTGAGTTACCATTAATACGAATAAGATGGCCGACGGATTAATTACAACTCAAACGAGGTACGGAAAGTTAAAACTTTCCATAATTGCAAACGACGTAAGCGTTTAATAAGAAGGGATTTGTAAAATGAAAAGGAAGTTTCGAACTTCTTTACAAAAGTGCGCTTGACATAAAGGCGGAGACATTGCGGTACACTCCAATATTCCAAATTCTTTGAGCTTTTGGAATTATCCAAAAAATCTCTAACCACTTTATGAGCACACCCCAAACGCGTATGTGCCTCGCATATGAATTTCGACATAAATTCCCTCACTTCATTTCATTTCCTACACTAAATCAAATCTCTTATCTTTTTCCTATCGTTTATTATTTGAAAGAGATAACGATACACGTAGGATTGTGTACTGCGGGTCGGTGTCAATGTCAACAGTACCTCTATTCATTTATACTGACATAGCTTAACGACCAACATAATTAGAACGGTAGGGCCGATGGCTTAATGCGTAAGGTGTCTCTATTAGGGGTCCCGGTTTGACAAATTACCCGGCCTCTTCTCTTAGCAGATTATGTGTGTCCCGTACTGGGTCTGCTTAAATCATATCAGATTAAGCTGTAATATATGCACGCCAAGATTAGAGCAATGTCGGTCCAGTAGTCAAACAAACATAGGTATGATCGTTAAGCGATGTGGAGCTATAACTCTGGGCAAATGGGGATGCAATACATTTTAAATTCCACCATTGGCTGCTAGTAAGGTATTGTTTATGAACTTTTTTTTGTATATTTTTCATTTCAATATAGCGACTCTTACCTATCCCATTGTACTGGCAATTATTTCATATTGCACTGAACAAAGTCCCAGTAGCAAGAGAAGAGAAGCGGGAGAAAGATAGAAGGTGCTACTAGAGGAAAAAATCGCAAGGAACATTTTAAACTTGTTCAAACACCACCTAGGAACATGGACATCAAAGTCAAAAACGCATTTGGAATTTTGACATTTGCTGCGACAGTTCATGTTCACCACCTACATCAAGACCGAATCACCGACAGGTGTACACCTGACGCGTTGGCAACATTTTTTTCATCATCACAGGATGAAAAATATTTTGCACCAAACAGACATCGTATTTTCGGTGGTCATAGGAATTTATTTTAATATTACTGTATTTTTAATGACACCGCAATTGTTTTTTTTATTTGTTTTTATGAGGAGATATCATTATTACTATCCCAATAGAATATTATTATTTTTTATGGTTTATTATTTCTTTGCACTTTTAGTACATTCGGTAGACATGTATGTCTGTTCGGCGGACCTTAAAAAAATATAATAAAAATAATATATTTATGTTAATAGTGATCTATTTTATGAAAAAAAATAGATTTCTTTAAAAAACACGATTTTTTATTCCTTCTTAATCAGGACCCTGTTTTGACAATGACCAAATTATGCTTGCGGCTTTACTAATAACCTTACGTGTCTTTACTAATAACCCAATTTATGCTTGCGTCTTTACTAATAAACAAACATTTGTCTCCAAAAGGACATAAGATATTATAAAAAGGTCACACACAAGCCGGAACTAATTTCAATGGTGCAATAAATGCTTCCATCGAGATAGAATCATAGGGTCGTAACGAAGCCATTTTATTGCTTTGACCCTAATCTCAGAGATGTTTTGATAAAAAACTAGTGGGGCCGCGCGGTATCCAAATTGCCGAATATGCTGCCAAACTGGAAAGGCTCCAAGATCAGGTCGAGCCTTACAGACTTCTGATACAGTAAATTGGCAAGATATTTATTTACATTTCGAAAATTTTGGCAAAAATTTTGACGCTTTAGGGCCGGTAACTGTTTGATAGAACCAAAGAGGCAATAAAAAAATCAAATTAATTTCGAATAAACAGATTGAAACGGTCCTTATGACAGAACAGCCCCATATCAGTCATGTCATATTAGTCATGTTCGACTGGTAAAGTAAATTAGAAGTTGGGCTTGTTATAGAAATGATCACATCGCGGTGCATATACTTCATAAGCAGGTCAAAAGTACCCGAAATGTTCGAGTATGCAAATGTATCAAGAGAAGATGAAGCGAAAGAAATATGTAAGGATCGTAGCAAGTGGATAGAAGTAATTTTGCTACCAACTACTATTGGAAACGACGTGAAGTGGTGTATGTGTATATTTTGAAATAAAAGCCAGAATTTACATTCTTTTGGAATTCTATTAATAAACTATTTTAAACTATTTGCATGCCTACAATAACGGCAAATACTGCTGATGCAATGCAAACTGATGCGCGATCATAGTCTAATCAAATAAACGATTATGAATAATCATAACATTCCTAACCAAGTTAGCCATTATTTTTGCTTCACACTAAATTATGCAAACTTTTGTTTGATACAGTGAGCAACTTTATTATTGCCATTTTATTTTATCTAGCTTAATAACAAGCCTTTAAGAGCTCAAGTTTTTCCGCTCTGAAAATATTCATTTTATCAGAGGAAACTTTAAATAATCGTTGAATTTCCATACAAACTTCAATCTAGGACTTTTAAACTATGTTATATAAGTTTGTACAGTCACTAGTGCATTTAGATGTCAGAACTCAACATTAATTCTCTATTCATAAGTGCAATAGTAACTGAGGAAAGTTGTCAGTATGTCGTACTCTGACGAGCTGTGTCGAGTTTTTAGATCGTTATTTCGTTTTTCTTATGATGAGTATCGCGTTTATTTTATCGCTTGCCTCACCCTGAGCCTGGCAACAGGCTCGCTACTTTTTATATAGGAACATATCAGTTGAAATGTAAACTACTCATTCTACACTTTATTTTATTAAGATGTTTATTGTAGCCTAAACTGTGTCAGGCTTTTCGTCCATCTATACGCAGATTATACGCGTAACACAAATCAGTTGAATTCACCCTTGTATTGCAAGAGGTCTACATATATTTAAACGTATCGATCCTTGCCAACTCAATATTAAGTCCAGTTTAGAGTCTAGTGAACAGAGACTTTGTCGGAAAGGTTTCGAAAAAGCTGACTGTAAAAGTTTCATTTTAAATTAGTTGAGTTGAGAACAATATCCTGGACCTCATAGATTGCAGTTAGCTGGCATGTTTATCGGTTTTCAGTAGACACAGATCGAGGAAGTAATTCGAGCAGACCATTCAACCAATCGAGAATCAGAGGTAAATTGGCTCTGATCCATATTACGTCTGCGAGGAAAAAAGAGGTTACTTTCGTATCAAAAGTAATGTTACGCATTGGACGAAAATTTTCGGCGAGTTTATTTTAAAATTTATTTTAGCATCATGTATTTTGGGTGCGGGCTTCATATATACCAAGAACGCTACTTCACTTTCAATCTCTTCAAGAGTCGAAGCGTGATGCAACCAAATCAGCCACATTTTTTTAAAATTGAATTATGCTTGCATCTGTTTTTGCAATTATGTTCAGCAAATTGTTATTCTTAAAAAGAATGTACCAACTGCTTTTTTTTGCCTAGCATGTCGTAAAAGGCGACTAAGAGCGTATTGGGTACTGGATCTGTGAATGTGTAGGCGATGAGCTAGCCACTTGTTACTACTCATTGACGATTTTTTATCTGACTAAACCCAATTTTTCAAAGGCTAAATGGGGTCTTAAGGAACACAGTGCTCCTTGGACTCTGCCTACCCCCTCGGGGATTACAGGCGTGATTTTATGTATTTATGTAATTGTAATTATATTCTATTTACCAGCTTTAATGAATATTACCTACCTCTTATTAGCAAAATGGTGATTGTTATTAGTTAAACTAAAACCTCTAAATATTAAAAATAATGAAAATAACAATTCTTGTCAGTGTCATCTGATTAATTGTTGTCATGGTGATAAATCTCTGTGACCTGATAACCACAGTTACACCCACGCGGTACCCGTTCCCATGGGAATATCGGGATAAAAAGGAGTATGTCCTTTCTCAGGCTCTAGACTATCTGTGTACAAAATTTCAATTGAATCGGTTCAGTCGTTTTGACGTAAAAGCAAGACAGACAAGAAGACAGAGTTACTTTCGCATTTATAATATTAGTATGGATTTTAACTCACGTTCGAACTCATAAGTTTTTTTGTCAACTTAACGTTATAACAGTAGGAACTATATATTTCACAATAAAATCATACTATACAGTAACCCCAATAAATAAGGATACAGTGATATTGACAATGTTACAATAACTTGATTTTAGATAACACACAAGCACACGCGCCAGTATACAATATAAGGTATGTATAATATAATACCAGTGTTTCTTTGGCCAATTTTCGTAAGAACATTCTTTTATTATTCATAAGACTGTGTGGCATACACCCGCCACTGACATAGTTTCCACGGAAAATTGCGCCAAGTTTTTGCCACACAAACTAAATCTGCATGCTTATTGATAATTTAATAAAACATTACTGTATGTTGATTAGCTATTAGCACGAAAAATAAATGTTTTTATAAGGGTTGAATGAAAGATGATGAATTAGTTTATATATATTTTAATTTTTTTAGGGGCTTTTAACTTGTGTGACATGTCACAGGTCTTCCTCATGGTGAAGCACACGAGTATGGGCCATAATACCACAGCGCTGGCCCAATGTGGGTTGGTGGGTAGAAACGGTTGCAATAGATACCGGGACCAACGGCGTAACGTGCCTTCCGAAGCACGGAGGAGTTCAATATCACAAAGTTTTGGTCACCTATCCAAGGCCTGACCATGACGAAGGTAGCTTTGTTTTCGATATTAAACGCCAAATCGTACAAAGCGTTGTGTGACATGAAAGCCCTAAATTCGTTTATATTTAGAAAATATAGTAATATGACGCTAGGGTACATGATAGTATATATAGGATAGGTGCTGCTGTGGTTCTCATCTGAAGCGGTAGCGGCCGCGCCAGAGGCTACCCGCTCCCCACTTCCACTTCCCCCCTTGCCCTCCCAGTGCACACTCACATTTCCTCGATTTGCGGAAAATGTGGCCATCATCTTAAAAAACGGATTTTTGTAAATCAACACTGGCGAAAAACGTAATCGTTTGATACCAATTATATCAAAATTGACCGAAAGACCTAATCCCATATATTGTGTGCGGGGTCCTTTAGAATTTCCATTTACCACCAGTACTCTTCTTGATTTGTTTTGTCTTTTGACATTCGAAAAATAATGTAAAAGTTAATGATGAAGACAACGCATTTAAAATAAGGTCCATTTTCTAAGTTCGTATTCTGATGAAATATAATTTCTTTCATGTATACATGTTTTTAGCATAAGCAGCTTTCATAATAGCCGAGATCTGACAAGGACAGAGGCGTTTACATAATATCTCTAATTAGGTGCAATCTCCTTCTTTTGTGTTTGTAAAGGTCTAATGTCATTAGGCTCTATACACAACGAGTCTCTTTTGACCGTCGCACATTCGTATGTTAATTATGCATGCGATGTTTGGAGAATACCAACACAATATAAATAGGTCTGATGTACAGTCGAGTTAAAATACATATATGCACATTTGACAGTAAATGACTCTTAATTGAATGGAAATATAGACTGTTATCGTCAAATGTGCATACATATTTTTGAACTCGACTGTACTGGATCCACTAAATTGTGAGTGCTAATGGACTTTATATTTTGGCGCTATTAAAAATGCAATTCTTTAATGGATATCCTAGTTTTGTATATCGTACAATTTTAGGTTTATAGTTTTGTTATATTCGTAGTATAAATATTTACCGTGTTATTCATAAAAAAAATAATGAACCTATTTTAGTTAAAAAGTGATTTGTCACTTTCTTTCTAATTTAGATTTGTGTTTGAAAGAAGAAAACTTAACACTCTGTAATTAAAATAGGTTTATTAGACTATTATTTTTTGTGAATAACACGGTTAATATTTGTCAAAAAAGTTTTTGTTTTCGAGACTTTTTTCTATTTTAACTGACACATAATAAGGCTCGCAATTTTACAACAAAACAACAAATATATGTATATTAGAGGCTTACCTTGACTCGTCACGAGGTGGCGCTGCGGTCCCGTTTCCCAGCCTGATATCTTGTGCTTAGGGTAATGATATTGAGTAAATCTTCGATTTTTTATTCGTTTTCACTTGAAAGAACAGAAGAGTTGTTTTATAGAAGAAGAGTTGGTCAAGTTAGGTAGAATAGTAGCAAAAAAAACGTTAAAGAGTATTATCTCACGATTTAAACTTCCTTTAATCGTCTCCGCTGCTGCCCAATATGATGTATTTAATTAAGTGTTTTATTTTGTGCACCGCTATATTTTTTTATAATTCTCCATCAATCAATGGGATTTTTTTTCCCGATCGTCGTACTGATCTAACATATCGTGTTCCTTTTCGATCGATTATATTCAAAACGCGTATAGTCATTTGTCAAAGTTTTATTGAAACCTATTTACGTAATAACTAAAATTCAAATCATAAAAGATAATTGTAAGTAATCAAATATAGCTATTATATTAAAATTGAAATCAAAGCAAAATAAATTCTAATATACAATTAAGTTATTTGCTGCATTTTTCTTTGATATCCTCTTGTAACGGCATATTAGTTTAAAAAAAAAAATATTCAAACTGTACCTACGTAAAATAATAAAAGGGTGGGCGTTGGTTAAACGGGAAAAAACTCCCCATTGTACCGATTGGCCGACGGACCGATCGGACAAACGGGAGACACTCATTTTCTTTCATGTATTCGTACGTCTTTTGTTTCCTGTGACCTGGCCCGTACGAGCCTGCATACAATGAGTTTGGTAGCACCGAAGTGGCTCCAGAAGAATTACTATTAGCATCTCATATAAAATCATCGTTTCACATAGAAAACTTTGCATGGAGCTGAATAGGTGAGATAATATGAGGTCCTTACCTATGAAATTTGTGTTTTGTATGGAGATTTTGGGGAATTCTGCATTTTCCATACAACAATTTTTTCAGTTTTCTTCACAACGACAAATCCAAAGATATAATCCAGATATAGATATATAATCCATATTTGGCATCTATCATTAGACAAGCTTTAGTAATATGTGTAATATCACACTTCATAAAAATTATTTATCGTTTTAAGTGAATGCAAATAAAATGATGTATTCGGGAGGCACTTAAAAAGAGTTTCTCCGTATCCACTTTTAACACTATTAAACTTACAACAAATTATCAAAACAAATCAAAAGAGCTCAAAAATATAGTCTATTTTTAGACGAGGTAATAAATTTTTAGGAATACTCTGAATCTTAATAGTTACAGACAAAATACTAAGAGAGAAAAAAAACACCAATTTCATAGGTAAGGACCCAATATTAGTAAACAGAGTACCTACCTCATATTTTATCCATTAAAATAAATGTCATCATTCCAATGTTCTAACAAAATAATTTACAACGGCGTAGCAGGGTGAACATACAATGATTTAATTATTATAGACAGATGTTATTTAGTCTATGCCGGAGTAAATTATAAGCTGATTAATAGTAATGCGGAATTTAATTAGCTTTCAGTATTTGATTGTGATTAATTGTTGTGAGGCGCCAACGTAATCATTATTCATTAATTAGGCCGATGTCAACACTTGAAAGTTTACGCTCTTATAAATGTTTAAGATCAATAACAATACTTAATTAATAATTTATTATTATTGAACATGTATATTTATAGCACATCCACTTGACTCTTGTCTACTGTGGAAGGTTAACGCTGTGACCGTGCGTCGACAATCGTTAAAGTCGAGCACTTATTAGGTATTGGGTTTAAGATAGGCAACCAATATTTTTTTAAAGTTTCCATATTAGGCATAAGTGGCTATAATTATTAATTTATATTGGTATTTGGTAGTTAACATGTTTCAATACAAAGTAAGGAATGACTGATTCCGCGTTCCAAAAGTAGTAGATTTGAGTATACTTGAATACATAAGATCCACTGCAGGAAAATTAAATCTAGATTGAATTTTTTGAACTAGATTTTTTGACATTTCAGCCGTAGAAAATGTAAATAAAATCGTATTTATAAATCATCATCGTATTTATAACTCGTGCGACCGAGCGGCCATATTTGAAGCGCTACTTGGTTTTTCATACAATTGCTTGCTGGTTCGCGGCCCAACCGCTGGGTCGCTAGGTCACGCGGACGCATACCTATAACTTACATGTCTATAGCCAAACTAAGTCATTTTTGGAAAATAGGATTTATTTACACAATTCAGATCGATTAATTTTGTGTTTACCGAATCGGCCTCTTTAACTGTTTTGCACTCCTTAATTAGTTCTTAATACTTACCATGGTTTATATGAGGAAAGATGCAAAGCGAAAGCTGTTTGTTCCCGAAGCAAGGATGGTAGCAGGTGAAGATCTGTTAGATAATACGTAGATTTGTGTAAATGTTTACTAAAAAATAAGAGTAACCAATAGATTCCTATCTTTTGTTATCATCAAAAGATCAAACAGGTGTAGGCGTTATGATAATTAATAAAATTTATTTTGAAAAGGCGTTGCACATAGGTGCAACTCAGAAGACAGAAGGGCAGAATGTTGTCATTGGGCAACAATATATAAAAATGTATGAATTTTGTAATAAGAAGAATATTTTGCACAATAAATTAATTAAATTAATAATAATATTCTTGATTAATAGTTATATTTATGTTCAGTTATTATCTTGAACTGAACAACAGGTATCACTTGAATAATAATATAACATTATTTAGATATTTCTGTTATCGTGTTGTGTTGAGTTACTGTACCTCTTATCTGATCGCTGTCATTAATCATCTATCAGGCGGGAACACTATTTTAGTAACGTACTTGTCACCTGGAAATATCACCATGTGATTAATACGGGCGTCCCTTTGGTAGGCAGGTAATATAGGAGTCATGAACGCCGTAATAGGTTCATTTATATTTGAGGTTGAAATGTAAACATAGCAGTATGTTTCTTCTTTTCGAAATATTCTGTAGTAAAGAAGTAGAGTTGAAGAGCTCGGTGGTGTAATGGTTTCGATATCGAAAACCAAGCTACAACCGACAATGGTAAGGCCTTGGATGGGTGACCAAAACTTTGTGATCTGGAATTGCTGTGTGCTTCGGAAGACAAGTTAAGCCGTTGGCCCTGGTTGCTGTTGCCACCGTTTCTACCCACCAACCAAATTGGGCCAGTGTGGTGGTGTTACGGCCCTTACTCCTCATGTGTTTATTTCCATGAGGAAAGCCTGGAAATAGCACTATGTGACTATGTAGGTATATAGCCGTATATAGTAACAACCTTTCAATATTTCAAACCCCATGAATCATTATTATAATCTTACTTACAAAAGTCAAGCAGGTACCCCAAAATAAGCAGGATATGTGCTCATGTTATAAAAACCTAAAAAAAATTAAAATAATAATATAATAATAATAATATCCTCCCGACATTCACACCTATCAACTAGCCCCATTTTAAGCAACTAATGCTGCTTGTGTTACGGACACTAGATGACGGATAAATATATTTAATAGATAAATACATATAAATAACCTTAATATATAGAAATATATATAAACATCCAAGACTGGAGAACAAATGCCTGAAAATTCGTCACCCAAACATTTGCCCTGGGGATCGAACCCAGAACCTCTCGAGATGGCGACGCCTTGAGACCGGCATACAGACCACTCGACCACGGAGGTCGTCAAATTGGTAAAAAAGACGGACTACCACAAGTAAATACCATTATATTTAATAAACTAATTCTTCTATTCACTATACAAGCCGGACCAGACCCTGGTTTTTATTTGCTTTATAATGATCCCATTGGGACTCGAACTGTCTTGAACCCAGAACCTGCTATGTCAAAATCACCCATCACAAGCAAAACAAAATACCAAAGAATACAAGGGAGTTTAAAATTTCGCAGGTTCAGAATAGAGTTAACTTTTAGACCCACTTGCAGGAAATTTTAAACCTAGTTTAAAACTCAATTTTGTCATTTTTTGACAATTTTACTATGGCTAAACTGTCAAAAAATTACTACATCTAACTTTAAATCTCGATTTGAAAATCCTGCAAGAGGCCCTTATAAATTATTATTTTGAATAAATTACGAAAGTATGTTATAATTACAAAGCAGTGATAGAATGCTTCAAATTAATCATGAATTTCTCTGAAATCGTTTACAGCAGATTTATTAAATACTTAAATTTCGACATCAAAATTAACTTTTTAAAACGTTCCCATTTATTTTTGGAGAACTATTAGTGCTCCAGGAGAAAGAAAATGAATAAGCAATTTTGAACTTTAATAAAAGTTTAGGGTTTAGTATTCATTAGTGCCCCATTTCACTTTTACATCAATACATCAAATGTAATCTGGCTTTCCGAATTCCTTTTGCTTTGGTACAACACAAAGGCGCTCCGGGCCAATCTCCTGAACATTGCGAAGGAAAGGCTACCCATACACGGTATCAAAGCTTGCTTTTAAAGTATAGGACGATCATTGAATGTGCCAGCTACTGTTACGCTTATTGAAAAAGGAAATGTTTGTGGTGATGTTATGTTCATCATTGTTATTGTTTTCAGAGGATAACTAGAACGGTATGGTGGCAAGCCGTCAAGATTTGTTTTTATCATTATTACAATTAAAGATAAAATTGTCATCAAAAGGAGGACCGTAGAGATAATATAAGAAGAAAGACAACAATAACACAAGAAAGGCCATTGAGAAGTGCCACTTCTCTTTTACTTAGTTGCAATGTTTAAAACAGATTCCGAAAAGTAAATTTATAGTAGTTTAAGTAACTGACACATAAAGAGAATAGTCAAAATAGACCTCCATGAGGTAACTAGAAGCTTTAGAGCTACAAGGGGCTGCCCGCAAGGAAACGTCTTGTCGCCATTGCTATGGTCCCTAGTCATAGATGAACTTTTAGTAAAAACTTCAGTAATGAATCTTAACGTACAGGGCTACGCAGATGACGTAGTGGCCTGTGTTATAGGCCCTTGTCAAAGCACTGTATCCTCAATTTTACAGAAAACCCTTAACATAAAAGTGGTGTGTTAAGTGGTGTTCAGAGAATCCACTGACTGTAAATCCTACGAAAACTATTGTAGTCCCTTTTACTAGGAAGAGAAAGCTGGATAAGCTCTCACCACTGACTATAAAAGGAACAACAATACCATTTTTAACAGAAGTCAAGTACTTGGGCGTAACCATCGACAAGAAACTGACCTGGGAAACGCACTTATCCAAACGGAAAAAACTGCCTTAGGTGTATGTCAACGGCTTGCAGGGACGAGATGGGGACTAAACCCAAAAATCTCCCTATGCTTTACACTACCATTGTCAGGCCGTCTATAACTTACGCCTGTACGATATGGGGTTCGAAGGCATCGCAAGTAACGGCTATTAAACATTTATCAGTCCTACAGCGCACTGCATGCCTAATGGCAACAGGTGCCATTAGATCAACACCAGCCATAGCCCTTAATGCAATCCTCAGCCTCCCACCTCTGCACATCTTTATTGAGAAAGAGATGATGGCTGGCATCTATAGGACTAACGCTGACATAAAACACTGGATCCCAGGAATTGAGGTCCTTACACCAAAAAGTGTTTGAATATCCACTACTTGCAATGACGTCAGACGTCTTGCTTCCAGAAGTCAATTTCCACAAGAAGTTCATTGTGGAACTCACCAAAAGGGAAGACTGGGCGCAAGGCCGACATAGTGATCCCTTAGACGACGGGAGTCTGGTGTGGTACACCGATGGCTCCAAAATGGGGGCTAACGTAGGATGTGGCATATATGGCGAAAGACCTAGGGTTAGCAAAAGCATAAACCTGGGAAAGCATGAAACTATTTTCCAGGCGGAAGTTTGTGCTATAACTGAATGTGTACAAACGAACCGCCAGCTAAACTAGGTAAACCAAAAAATCATTATTTACTCAGACAGTCAGGCAGCTTTACTAGCAATAAACAACAACATCCTTAAATCAAAGCTAGTAAAAGACTGCGTGAAAACACTTAATAACCTGGGAGAAAAGAACAAAATCACTCTCAAATGGGTGCCAGGTCATTCTGGAATAGCCGGCAACGAAAAGGCCGATGAACTGGTTAGGGCTGGGGCTCAAGGAAAGCAGTTCGGCCCAGAGCCTTTCTGTGGTATCTTAAAGAACCAGGCTATGCAATGCCTAAAAACCCACCTTTTAAACGAGGCAAAAGCAGACTGGCATAAAACGTCCGGGATGGCACACTCAAAAGCACTAATCGAACCATACTCTCGAAAACGCACTGACGAGCTATAAAAGCTCAACAGGAGTAATGATTAGGACCTGAGCGTAATGATTAGGACTTTGACTGGTCACTGCAAGTTAAACAGACACCTTTACAACATGAAGCTAAAGGACACTGACACTTGCAGATTCTGCGAACAAGAGTGTGAAACACCAATGCACCTCTTGTGCTACTGTGAACCGCTGATTCACAAAAGAAGCAGACACCTGGGGAAACACACCCTTGACCCAGATGAAATAAAAACAATCCAAACTGGGAACATCTTATCTTTCTTAGACAGTGCCCAGTTGATGGAGCTACTGTAGGGCCTTAAATAGAACTTACATGGGAGGCTGGTCATAATAGATCTTATTAGGTCGCAGTGATGCAAAACAGCCCCGACTACCCCAAATAATAAATAATAACTGTCACATAATATAGGTTACAGTAAGTGTTACAGTTTACATTTTTAAATTTTGGTTTTTATCACTGTGTTTAAAAAATATGTAATTATGAGTTAGAGTCTGAGTTCATAATTGGAACATAATAACATGAGTGTACATAAAAAAAATTAAAGCATTACATATTTGTTATCCACATTAAAAGTACAAAATTTGAAGAGCCTTGATTTAATATACAACTTTAACACGAACTTACAGCTAAACATGATTAATCTACTCTCAACGACAGTTAATCACTCGATATTAAGTCCATTAATAAGTACTCCAAACTCGGATAATATATACGTTCTAGTGATGTAACCAACGCATCAATCATGTATCAAGTCGCGTACGCGATTTGAGTTCCCCACTTATGTAGTTACCGTCTGATGGAATGATTAATTACGATCCTCGAGAGGCAGGAGAATGATTTAGGTGCCCAATAGACATTTGACATGAACTACATATTTTTTATAGGAAATTAATCATAATACTAGTAGCAACGGATTGGAAAAGCTTCTACCATCTACCAACGATCTCACGAAGGCTACGAGTGCAAGATCTATCATCTCTTTTTATATGGAAGGGGGCAAACGAGCAGTCTGATCAACTGATGATGGTAAGCGATTACCACCACCAAACAACAAACGAATCCGAAGGAGTCCAGCCTATACCTACCGTAGGACATCTCCTGGTCTTACTACATTCATTAGTCCATTATGTGGATTCCTTTCAGGCAGTATAGTCTGACTACTTGGCAATTGAAAACCTATTTTCAAATACTTCGTCCTTACCTCATTTTCTTTATACAATCAACAAGGGTTGCTATTGTACGGGCCTATGCTAACCCATCCGCAATGAACCAGAGGGTCCATGCTCCTGATGTTTTTTTTGTTTTGCGTGTAAATACTGGAGAATAGAATTGATTTTAATTGATTCATTTATGGAACGATTTCATGACAATTTATACATTCAGCAGTGACTTTAATTATTTTTATCATACTCTTATGTTATGTATGTTTTAAGTTAACGTTTTCAAGTTACATGAAATATTTCCAAGAACTAGTGTATGCATGCAAGTTGCCAGTTGAATATTTAGCTAAAAATATAATGTAAGGAATATTCAAGTTTCTAGTAGCATAATATCGTATGCGGTATTTTACTTATTTTCATTGGATGAAATAATGCATAAGTCTATTTATAAGAATCGCTGAAATTTTTCAAGTAAAAAAAAGATGTAACGTTCGCAAAATATTTTTATTCAAATACGTTGACTGAACAAAATTGTATCTACTTCCATTTTATTTACGCCGAGAGATAAATCACATGTACTTACACAGGTGTAAAGATTCATAGTTACAACGAAATTGAAGACTGTACACAACCTATACAATTTTAACATCATTATTTGAATATGATTTTGTACAATTTCATTGTATTGAAATTTTATTCTAAATACATGTAACTTTCCCTACGTATTTGCACTTAACGAGATCTCTCGTGAGACAAGATTATATTAAATTAAAAGAAAGATGGACTCCCAATAAAAGTATTACAGTAATTTATCATTATAACAATTTATAAATAATATTATTAAAAAACGAGAATAATGAAATTTATAAAAACTATATTAGTTAATAAATTATACTATATTAAAATACACTCTATTCAAAGAGAATACTCGTAACGTTAGCTTTTAAAGCGAACAGTAGATAAATTAACGAAGGATATCAACTTCACTAGATATTTATCCGTGCATTAATTTTATAATTTAATCCAATTCAATGAAGTCTATATACATTCTATATTAATAATATAATAAACGTTAACTTTAAAAGAGGCAACCATAGTCCTCCATAATGAATTATCATCTGTTATGTTCAATCATGGTTCATCCGATGCGCCATGAGGTATTTCAAAAATTGTCTCGATGACAACTTTTTTTAAGTATTTTTTAATTCAATGTGATTTTCGTAACATCACAAATATCAATTTGCAATCGAAAAATAGACTTTATTGGCCTTTCATATTCGATGTATGTTTTGTAATCTGAATATTTTCCAGTAGGTACGTAATAATTGTGAAACTGTATAGCTCGTAAATGTTCCACATTTTTTACAAGGGTTTATTTGCGTTGTTGGAGCTCTCGCAAACTTTTTAGAGGTTCATTTATTATTTTTATGTGGTGTGCTGGTTCAGAGGCACAATGACAAAATAAGGAAAAAATACAATTATTATTTTTCAAGTCTGTATAAAACTTACAATAGGTACTTACTGTATCATTGACGACGTTATATACACGGTGTTTCAAAACTCACCCATAAAAATAAATTTTAAGTACCGCCTAGTACACTAGCTACCAGGAGTAGGAACAGAGTAGAAAATTTAGAAAGTAAATTCTACTGTTAAACTTAACTAAACCTTTAATAGAGTTGAGCTTTAATGTCGATAGTCTTAAATTTTTGACAAAAATAAATTGGGCTAAGAAAAATACCAAGCTACGGTCCTCATATTTTGACAATGTGTTACGTATAAGGAACCCTACAACCGCCTTTCAGCTTTTTTTTTGTTTTTGAAACATCTTGTATAGTGTGTATAAATACCAATTAATATAATCTTAATTTTATATGTAATACGGAGTGGTATTTTAATGAAGGTAATGTAAGGTATGAACCTTTCAATGTGATATGTTTCACAGATATAAACATTCGTTTTGTTTGGCTATAAAGTTTTGGGCAATAGTCTCCACGAATGTAGTGTGCAAATATTTTTAAACTCATTCAATATTAAATAACTGTGTGTCGTATTTACACTTCTGCGTATAATACTTACTACCTACGAGGTCAACATTTACAGGTCAAAAGTCAAACATCGGTCGCTCGAGAAATTTACACAAGTACATTTAACATTAACATCTAGTATCACAAATACCTTTGTTTCATTCCAGCTTATTATAACTTAAGCAACATTTTTGCTAATAAAGTGACTAGGATAGAATTAGCTGCATTTCTACCGGCGGCAGAGAACGCTTTCAACCTAATTTCGTTTTGAACGGGATGCCCGTAAGACTCTTCAATAGACTGCATAATTTCCTTTGGACACGGTAGTGTCTCTAGTGGTATATCCGTAAGCTTTTTTGCTGCTGTTTTAGTTTTAGCTTCATTGTTATCGTATTCGGTGTTTTTATCATAATAGTCGTAGCTATCATCAGATAATACATTATCTTTGTCACTTTCGTTGTTTTCTGGAGTATTTGAGTGCCTGTCGGCGACAGGGTCTGTGATACACGATATTTTTTCGAGGGCATGCCGCAAGGTATTGTCCTTGGTCTCGTTTCGAAGCGCGTAGACCCACGATAGTCGGCAATTACAGCTGAGTGGGTTACCTGAAAAGAAAAGAAGAATTAGGCTTTATTGAGTCGTTTGTAAAATATCCATTACGAGCTCGCTTCTGAATGAGTACCGAGGGAAGCTTTTGTATAATTTGTTTTTAGAAATTTACAACAATTTACTATAAGGCTTATATTTAATTAACAGGTAACACTGATATATGATGACCTAAAACAGTTTTAATTTTAAATATAAAGTTTAATGATAAAATTGTTCTAAGCAAAATTTTACAACCAAATAATCTAATTATGATAGCCAAGTTAACTTACAAAAAGACTCTTCATAAATTTTTTTACATGTTAAATTAAATTCAAAAAAATATATAAATAAATACATTGACGATAACTATTTTAAGAAGTCCAATTATGGGGATTGTATGTTTTCGCATAACTTGGATTGTCATAACATCGATTGTCATACATCGAATGGCATAATCATCAAATAGCATGTTATGCTATTCTCATCTCGCTCATGTCACATATTCCTTACTCATAACATACTCATAACATTCAACTGGCATAACTCTCTAAGGGCATATTATTATAAAGCATAACTATAGAAATTCCTAGTTTCATTTAGCACAACATTAGGTAGCCCTAAAATGATTCGAATAATCACCCAAATTCGATAGGACCAAATCCAAGGAAATGTGTTCTGGTAGATATTAGGTTAAGGTTATTTTTTTATGACCCTTTAAAACTATATTTGCGTCATCGAAATATATTTAGAAAACAATTTCGGGCAGAGAAAAATATTATGCGTTGTGATCATTATGCTTTTCATTAGTTGTGCGTTTCAAATTTATGCCTTTTAATACTTATGACAAACAATTATAGCCTATACAATATTAGGACTCTCAAAATTATGCGTTTTGATGATTATGCCTTTGAATATTATGGATCTTCATATTATGACAATAAAGGTTATGCTTAAAATTACGGAGCCCCAATTATGTTTCAATGTCAACTCAGCACTTTACATTTGCATTCTACGGACGGACGTAGCAAAATTATCTGCAGTGGGGTTGCAGCCCGCTGAGAACAGATAGCTGATCCGGCGTGGACTAAGAAAAATGGCCTTTATCCCAACTTGGCACGTGCCTCGAACTGGTAGTTATATTGAACTGGTATATCAAGCCCCGAAACGGATACTTACGTAATTTTCCAATTTTATCGCGTAATTTTTTGTTTGAAGAATTTCAGAAAAATAAACCATTATAATAAGTTCCTTAAAGAGAATGGGCGCAATAAAAACTTTTTAAAAGCAACTATAAAAAAATATAAAATTATTAAATATCCAAATATTCATTCAGGTATATGAGGCTTTTAACATTTTTATGAATACTAACTCCCTGTATTTCAATTAAAGTTTTATACGAACTACCCATTACGATATCTAATATATCTAAACTTTTAATTAAATTACGATTTTCAGTTTTAAATTTTAAGACTAAAACTATTGTTAAGTAGTACATTTGGCGAGTTTTCAAATTATTTGGTATTATTGAGGTTGCCAGGCATTTGACCCGTTCGATGCTTGCTTGTTCCACTGAGTTTGGGTAAAACTTAAGTACCTCTACTGTTTACTATGAATATCTCGGAGTAGAGTATCTAATTCATCGGCTTTAGTATATAATTCACCTCACAAGACCTTTTCCATCAAATAAGTCTTCCATGGACTACAAATATTACCCATTGCCATACGGAGTTTTTGATAATTCAAATTACAATTTTTTTAGGTCAGTCGTTAATAATCGTTTACAGGAAGTCAATTTATTGAAAAAGTTTACGTTGTAAAATGAACATTTAATGGTTGTAAAAGTAATAGCTTCGAAGCTAAGTTGTTTTAATTCAATTAACAGGATTATTAGGCGGCTATAAGCACGCACTCAAAATGACACGTGTCAAAACTTTATGCTGAGAGGCTTTGTTATGTCATTCAAAATGATGCTTTGATCTTCTACATTCTGTGTTTCACTGTGTGAGCTTTCCTACATGACGAATTTTCTTCCTGTCGTCTATGAATCTTATTACGAAATCACTGAACAATGAACCTTCGGAAGATTTACTTAGAGAATCATCTAGGCCTGTTAAGTTAAGACTCAAGATAGCGGTTATTTCTCATATATCTATAAATTCTAGCTATAATAACACATCGCATATCAGTTTTCAAGTGGCCCCTACAGGCTAGGGACGCCGATAAAGGGGCTCCAAAATGGGCCACTAGGGATGTGCGGGTCAGATTGCGTGCCCTACGTGTCAGACGCATTATATTATTCTGACGATACCCTGTGAAAAATATTATATGCCTGTTATTGTGGCGAGAATAAAGTGCGTAAGGGTAAAAAGTTCCGGATAAAATGTTTTCTTTCACAAATTTATTTGAAAAAGTTGGACTGAGATGGAGGGTTTGCAAGCAAAACAAGAACAGGTCATTTAGGGCATGCGTAGGGTTGGTATCTTGTCTTGTTGTCCCGTTTTCACAGAGACAACCAATTTTTTTCCATCGAAACATTTAACATTGAATCTTTTTTTATTTAATTTAGTTTCTTTATTTTACTCATCAAATCTTTGCTCGTCTCAGTGGCGTGATGGCCTCTAGAAGCTTGTGTAACCGGCTCGATTATAAAATTACTTACTGTTGATATTACAAGGTTTTTGTGTTTGGTGAGATTCTCGTTAATTTTTATACCACCCGTTTGGTTTTTTTAACCATCTCATGAGTCAGCAAGGTGAACGTCGCTAGGCCTGCATCCTTTGTTGCTGCCCTAGCATCCTCCGCAAATGGACTAATCTACTGCTTACCATCAGGTGGTGTTAGGTCATTTGCTGGGCTGATTATAAAAAAAACCGAGACCGTATTGAGACAAATGCTAAGCAAACGTTAAGTTTGAAAGAACCAATTTAATATAATATCTCAGAATTATAGCGCTGCTTTGCGGTAGCGGTAAAGTGTTTTATAGTATATTGTGAAGTACTTTCATACAATATTGTGTTTGAATAAGCTTTCAAGATGTTAGAATTATGGTTTTTAATATCAGTATCATGCAGATGGCTTACACAATATATGGTTTCAACGATGTAGAGAGATATTAGCAACATGTTCCTGGGCTGGACGCAAAGTCGTGTATTTAGAGGAAGTGATTTAAGTCTAATTTGGAAGGGATTAAAAGAATCTTAACCTAGTCCATAAACTATAATCTGAGATAAAATGCAGATCGAAAAAAGTAGCATTTTAAATATTATGCGAAAGTATCGTTCTATAATAAATTTTCGGTATAAATTTGGCTAAGCAGGCGATAGGTTCCTTATATTAAACTTGTAGATTTAATTTTCAAGAACTTGAGATCTTGGAACTTAATGTCAATATTTCAAATGAAATTAACTCAACATCCTACGGGGTCGTGCCTGCCAACACGCAGGCTGCCCCGTGGCTGACCGTGCGGTACGCTCGCACGGCCCGAGTCGCAATGACCCTCTGCGGCCTCCGCAAGAGGGCCACCGTTCGAGGGGAGAGGCACTCCGCCCACACCGGGGCTCCGTATAGTGCCATAGACCGCACCACCCCGTGGTACAGCCTACGGCACGTAGAGCTGGGTCCCCTGAGGTTGGGGAGGACCCGTCCGAGCGCGGCTGCCGTGGCACACAGCCGAGGAGCGAGGAGCTTGAAGTGCTCCTCGAAACTCCACCGAGGGTCCAGAGTCAAGCCGAGATACTTTATGTGCACCTCGACTGGAATCCGGACCCCGTCCACTCGGACACGAAGCCCCGGTGGGATTCTGCGCCGTGGGGCGTGGAATACCGTGGCCCTCGTTTTGTCGAGGGCCACGTCCAGTCCCAGGAGGCGGATGCGTCGGACGACCATAGTGGCGCCGACCGACGCAAAATATGCCGCCTCCTCCCACTCCTTCGCTCTCGCCGCGACGAGGGTGTCGTCCGCAAAACAAACGACCTCCATGCGGGGCAAGAGCGAGCCGCGCAGAACCCAATTGTACCCCAGGTTCCACAGTAGAGGGCCTAGTACGGAACCCTGGGGTACACCTGCCGCCATAGTCCAGCGCTGGACGCGTCCGTCCGCGTCCTCGTAGAGGACTACCCTCTCGCGAAGGGAGTCTGAGACGAGGACGCGGAGATAGAGGGGCACCTGATGGTATTTGAGTGCCTCCTCTATGCACTCGTGAGGGAGGCTGTTGAAGGCGTTCGCAATGTCCAAAGACACCGCGATCGCCACCTCCCCCTGTGCTGTGGCCACCTCAGTCCACCTCTTGAGGCGGGCTAACGCGTCCACGGTGGACCGACCGGTGCGGAAGCCGTACTGGCATTCGGCCAAGTCCGGCCCCCTACATTCTAAGTGCTCGACGATACGGGAAGCGAGGACCCTCTCGAAAAATTTCCCCGCCTCGTCGAGCAACACCACCGGTCTGTAGCCCGAGGGGTGGTCGGCGGGCCGAGATGCCTTCCGCAGAAGGCATAGTCGACCCACCTTCCACCGCACGGGGAAACGGCCCCGCGCGATGCAGGCGTTGAGCACCGCACGGAACCGCTCCCCCAGGGGGCCCAGGGCCAACGCCATGACTTTGGCGTGGACCCCGTCTGGCCCCGGCGCTTTGTTTTTACGCCGGAGCCGGTCCCAGCCTATGTCGAACTCCGTATCCGACACAGGGGGACCCTCGGCCCACACCTCCGGCCCGGAGACGCCGGAGGTAACCATCCTAGGGGGCGTGAAGGGTCCTGGATTTGGAAACAGCGTTTCCAGGACCCCACGCAACAACCCAGGCTCCATACAGGAGGTGCGGGGGGCCGCCTCTAAGGCCTTCCCCCGCACCGCCCTGTACGGCCTCCCCCAGGGGTCGCTGTCGAGGATCTCCAGATAACTTTCCTGGGCAGCGATCTTGGCCCTGCAGATGGCCGTCCGCAGGGCCTTGTGGGCCTCCTTGTACGTCTGACGAAGGGCGGCTTCTTCGTCAGGCGTACTGCCGGTGCGCCTACGACACCTCAGGTAGGCTCGCCTGGCTCCCATACTGGTGGTACGCAGGTCCGCTATTTCCTGCGACCACCAGTATACCTGCCCCCGCTGGGGGCAGGGTTGCGTCCTCGGCATGGCGGCACTGCAGACGACATTAAGATCGTTCGCAAACAATGCCGCCATGGCGTCGGCATCCCCAGCGACAGTGAGGGGTGGCGAATACATACTCCTCACTATCGCTGCCTCCCCAGCCACATCCCGGCTGAGTTTGGCGAGCGCCCACCTCGGAGTTTCAAGTGAACCTAACCCAATGAAGTTTTAAATGAATGTCACAATTGCTACTTGTTTCAAAAAATTTCAACTGGTACTGTAAAGTGGAAAATTTACAACTATATCCGGTCCACTCCGTGTTTGACTTTGTATCATCAGTTGGAGCAGTAGCAGAAAGGCCCAACAAACTTTGAGATTGCGTTATTAAAATTAAGTGGAAAATTTTGTTCCGTATTATTTATCAAAAGATTTGGGACAGAGAAGTTCAGCGGGTATTAACCAAGTTAGCAGCGCGGCTTATCCTTTCACACAGTCGAGAAACGAGAGTTTCTTCAATTTAATTCCTAAATCACGAAAGTAAATTGAATTAATCTTGTTTCGAACAATTGAAATTTGAAGCTGAATTACACTTGATCTCATTACTGAGGTGCGTCGCGGAATCTACGTGACGAAAACCAGATCCAGAAATGATTGTACAAAGCTTATCCGACCATATTTCAATTTGATTCTTTCTTTTTGATTCTTTCATCGCTTCGGTAATATCGAGTATTTCTCCATGAGGAAGACCTGTGCCCAGCAGTGGGACGAGTATAGACCGATGAGGTAACAAAGATGAAAATATTGGATAGTATTGGAGGTGTTTGAAATATGACTTTCAGAGCAAGCATTTAAGGACTTTATCAAGAGAAATTTATAGAGTGTGTTTGAGATGCTAAGCTAAAAGATAACATAACACATACAACATATCATCACGCCTTTTCCCCCGAAGGGGTAGGCAGAGGTGTTTCCACCCACATTTCGCCAGACATGTTAAGGCCCCATGTAACAGGCGGCGAGCCTATTGCCATACACCGGGCACAATGTGAGGCAAGCAATATTCACAATGAACTGTACACATAAGTTTTATTCAAACTCAGTGGTACAGGCGGCGGGATCGAACCCGCGATTTCCGCGGCTTTCTCGAACGAGTAGTGCCCCGTCCGTCCCAACTCGGCTGCCGCTGCCTATGATGCCTAAGATTTACATCGCATACCATGTGTATTGAGCTTACAATGTGTATTGTGACCAGTCGTATATAAAGCAAAATCATTCGTATTAAATACTTTTATTTCTTCCGTTCACGATCGCAGCAGTAAATCAGCCTGCCACGCTGTTGCTATATTTTCCAAAGGGTCTCGATAAATTTGCCCTCCATCGAAAAATGGCTTTTATGTGCAAAAATTCTTGTTTGTTTATTAGAAAATTTATATGGCTATTGTGTGCGCACTTCGCTTTTGATTATTCATAACCCCTTTTTATATCATGTGCGTCGCTAATGTAAATGTTAATATTAATATTGTGAAAAATGAGCGAGGTTTTACCTTTTTACTTGGAGCTTTATGTTTTTTTTATTTCACATCCTTATCTCACTCCATACGGTATGAATTATTCTATACACATGTTCAACTGACATATTAAGTTTTTAAAACTCTTTTTATTTGAACTTTTTAGTTCATTTAAAATTTAATCAACTGTCGAGATCTTTCTTAGTCGAGGGTTGCTCGCGAGGCAACTCTAGCCATCTATGGTCACCCATCTAAAGTGACCAAATCTTTAAGATCCCGATTTAAAGTTTTGGAAGGTGCTTGAAACTTTGCCCTACCATGGGTATTATGATATAGAGAAAGAAAAAGTTATCAGGAACCATTAATTGTAATTTGAAGTTGTTTTGAGATTTTTGAAGTGTACAGGATAAACAGCTTTAAAAGCGTTAAGCAAAACCTAATTTCAGACCAAAAAATAGTCAACAAACAAACATCTATTTCGTCTTTCCATCTCAGGCTCAATCACCTGATCTCTTGCACCCCAACAAACGCCCAAACAGTAATTGAGAATTAAATTTTTATTATAATGCAGAACCGTTTCGATATTACGGCGTTCTAAGTCTCGAATTACGTTGATGTTTATGAAACTTAACAAAATAGATCTCAAGCTCGACGTAGTTTCTGAGAAGCACAGAAATACTTTACTATATGTATGCGCTCGCGCCGCCTGCTTTTGTCAACCGGCCGTGTCCTCGGGCAGCGCATAGGTTCAATCATAAGCAAAAGAATTTTAGTACTTAGTCTTCTTTCCTTCTATTGTTTTAGTTAATTACTAGCTGTGCCCGCGACGTCGCTCGCGTGGCTAATGATTTAACGTCGATAATAGTTTACAAATATTTTTTGTGTGTTTGTTAACTGAATTGTTTTTTTACAAAGTGCTCAACATTGCATTCCCACATTATTAGCAAAATGTTGATTGTTAATAGTTGAACTAAAACCTCTTATTATTTTAATAATGAAAATAACATTCTTGTCAGTGTCATCTGATTAATTGTTGTCATGGTGGTAAATCTCTGTTGTCGTGTCATTATTTTACAATTCCAAGAAATTTTAAAATTCGAAATGAAATTCCATTTTGACGGAATATGCCACATAATACTCGGTCGAGTAGATATTGATAACCACGGTTACCCGCACGATACCCGTTCCCATGGGAATATTGGGATAAAAAAAATTCTATTGAATCGGTTCAGTAGTTTTGACGTGAAAGCAAGACAGACAGAGTTACTTTCACATTTATAATAATGGGTCCTTACCTATAAAATTGGTGTTTTTATTCTGTCTTAGCAATTTGTCCGTAACTATTAAGTTTCAGAACATTCTTATAAAATAATTGCCTCTTCTAAAAATAGACCATATATTTGAGCTCGTATTATTTAATTTGATAATTTTTTGTAAGCTTAATTGTGTTAAAATTAGACACAAAGACAATTATTTTTAACTGCCTCCAGAATACATCATTTGATTTGCATTAACATAAAAACGATGAATAATTTTTATCAAGCGTGTTCACACACATATTGCTAAAGCTTGTCTAATGATACATGCCAAATATTATCTCTATTATTATTTATTCTCTCTATTATCTTTATTATTATCTCTCTCTCTTATTTTATTATCTCTGGATTTGTCGTTGTGAAGAAAACTGATAAAATGTTAGTATGTAAAATGAAATCCCCAAAATCTCCATACAAAACACCAATTTCATAGGTAAGGACCTAATATTAGTATGGATTTGCTGTTGTAGTATTATACACCAGAAATTTTAAAATGACAAAGTAAAATAGTAACATATTTAATTTAATGCTCGCGACTGCACGTGTAGCACGCACACATCGACGCGATGTGTATAGTAGCCCGACTATTATTATTTTTGTAGCGTTATTGTTATTGCTAGTTAAATATCCAGGAACACCCCCAATTTGACCTTTATATGTTGGTATGAACATTCAATCTATTGTAGAAATCGGCTCTTAATCTATTCTTCGAGCATGATTGGATGAACCGTTTTATTTTTTCAGACAGTATAGTTTTTTTTATATAGTCAATTTATGTTACTCGCGAAATCAGTTGTTGATTACCGTTTTATTGGATACAACAAACCCGTATCGTTTAGCTAAATATCGATAGTCTGCACATATCCATTACAGTGTATGACGTCCGGAAATAAATTCAGTTCTATACGCCGCATACGAGTGGCTAGTTGGAATATTAACCAAATCTATAGAGTAACAACGTCGTATTTTATGATTCAGTTCGGGCCTCATAGATATATCGGGATTTACGAATATGTAGTGATTTTACACCTTTAATATCATACATCATCTTTTATCTCGGTTGTGAAATTTACTGTTTGGGCATTTCGCTTTAGTTTTAGAAATGAATATGTCATATCGATATCTGTAAATTGAAATTTCGTGTTCAGATTCTCCCCAATCACTTCATCTAATCCGACTGGTTGTTGAATGAGATGAATGATGTAAGCTTTCCTATCGAATGTTCGCGCTCTGTCTATTTAGTTGTGTCGTGTCACACGCTTCAGATTGCCATTGAATCTTTCGACTTTCTTGAAAGGTTTTTTGGGCAGACTTTGCGTAATCCTTAATTTCTTAATCAATGATTAAGATTGTCAAAGTTACATTTATTCTGATAAGGTTACATTTATTTATTACAAAAATTATGATTTGCCATTTTAACTATGATACTAGGTAAATTTGGTACAAATTAAGCAAAATTTAGACCCAATTAGAAGTAGGAATTGATTCTCGTAATTATATAACGTCCAAGAATAATCTTTAGTCGAGAACATTATTATAATTAACTTCGCACTCGCTGCAGCGGCTATATTTGGTATCAGCACAGAGTAACTTAAGCAGTAGGTCAGTGATACGGGCCAGATAAAATTACGAATACAAATCAAATTTCTACTGGCAACAGCGATGCAACTGAAGAACCAACTTTGATCGTTGTTATTGTTTGTAATTTTGCAAGAATGTTTTTTTTTGTCAAATAATTTATTACAATGTTGTAGTGCTTTACGGTTTTTAAAAACAAGTTTTACTGGTAGTTTTGTAAACGAAGTTTGTTGTTTTTTTCTTCGAAGGATCGGGAAAATGAGCACAGCACATTAAAACTACATAACATCTTTCTCCCCACAATGGCAATTTAAATCTTGATGATTTCCCACTTGAATGATTTTGATTGGTCATGGGAGTAAAAAAAAAGGTGGGTATTGCATTAAATTTATATTGCAACATAAAGTATGTCTTTATCTGAAATCTAATCAAGCCATGTGGTTTTTATGTCTATATCTTCATAGTCTGCAATATCTCAATTGTCTGAACGTTGTGCCAAGGCAACTGTATTAATTTACTTGCTGTACTGCTGCGTGTTTCTATACTGTGCTACCAGAGCGTTCTTACATTTAGGAGGCACTCGCCTCGGTCTTGCTTTTGAATTAACCTTAATGTACTAATTAGCTACGATAGCGGACTAGCCGTTGGTATTAAACGTAATTAGAATGTTTAATATTATTTTTCGATACTAACTATTTCAGTCTTCTTGTCACCTCTTGATTTTTATGCCACGTCAGCATTATGTTTGCTGAAGGATAGAGAGGTGAATACTCAGAGGAAACTTGAACAATAAGATGACGAGCGCTTAGCGTGACTAGGCCTACTGATAGAGAATAATGAATGTCACATAGCTAAATGAAAGTTTTGTATGGATGTGAAAAGACTACAGTGAGAGGGGGTAATCTTCGCTTCTTAAAGCCATGAACAGTGGCGAGTGGAAAAGAAAGATGTCTAGAGAGTAAGTCGACATCTAGGAAGCAGAAATGCTGTCTTCTTATACTCGTAATGGGAACCGAATCATTTAAGTTTGATTAGGTTGGCCAGTGTAGTCATTAGTACACTTATAGCTTTCGATATCGAAAACAAAGCTACCCTCGCCGTGGCCAGGCCCTTGATGGGTGGCCAAAACTTTGTGAGCTCAAACTCCTCCGTGCTTCGGAAAGCACGTTAAGCCGTTGGTCCAGGTCGTAAATGCAATCGTTTCTACTCAACAACTCGCACTGGGCCAGCATGGTGGTGTTACGGCCCACACCCCTCATGTGTTTCTCCATGAGGAAGGCCTGTGCCCAGCCGTGGGACGTATATAGGCTGAGGACGAAGAAGACAGCTAACTTCTTCTTTAAGACTTATTAGTTACCTGCGTATAGAATTCGTTATCAACATAAGAATGAACTCAATTTCCTCATAAATTATTCTCATCTATTCCTAATTGAACGGCGGATATTGTAAGTTACGAAAGTTTCACACTACGATGTAATTCAAATCAAAGGTTTGTCTATTGCAAACTTTACATTTGGTTTACCGAAGCCGCAGTAAAGCTTGTTTGTCATAGGTAAATTCAATTATATGAAATTTTGTTACCTTTCTGCGGTAACAAAGAAGAATTAGATAATCTTTTTGGCATTAATACCAAAAGTTAAAATATTTTATAATAACTGATACCTGAGCTTTTAAATTATTAAATTTTTATGCAATGACACCTTGGATTCATGGAGTCGTGTGGCAGAGGCTCATTAAAAAATACTACCAACCCAAGGGAAGAGCCTTGAGTGCCGTAAAAGCCGACTAATGAACTTTAAACTGCACAACATCCAATAGTGCACATGTGCAGTCACTGCTTGGTGAAGTGCGGACTTTGACAGTGGACTGCATTTGCGGTGCTATTGCCTAGTCTATGACTTACCCTTAGGGGATAATAGTCGTGATTGTATGTACGTATGTACACCATGAATTTTGGAAACGAATTTTGATTACACAAGCGTCGCTTAGCGCCTTTTATCGTTTATACCATGGAGACTGCTCTGAAGAATCTTTGATCTTATCCCTCCTTCTCCTTTCCTACACAAGAGTACGCGTGCTGGTCTACGGAGTCACACTTTCACTGTCGCTACGTCTACTTTGCGCACTGGGAGATTTCGTTACTCCTTTCTCCGTCGCGCAGCTAGAGCGTGGAATTCCTTACCGGCACACGTATTTCCTCCTTCTTACAATATGGGTTCCTTCAAAAGAGGCATGAAAAAGCCTTTTTTGGGCCGGCAAGGTAAGGGTGGCTAGGGCTAGTATGTCAGTATACTGCTGTAGCTATCTTCACATATGGACTCCTCTACTGTTTATCATCAGGTAGTGTGGAGTCATATGTTGAGCTTTTTATTAAAAAAAAAACAGACATACACGTGGACAGATAGACTTAATGTTTACTAATTGGCTTTATCGAAGTTTTAAACATTCAATGTACAGCTCGAGAAATTCACTCAGAAGCCTTCGTATTTCCAGAACAATTTCTGTAGAAACACTAGAACAAAATGTTCTCATAATGCTTTTTGTAAACACCCTATCAAATTATAATGTACACAATTGCGTTTAATAAGCGCTGCCAAACGTAGAAGCTACAAAAATGTACACTTTAGCTTTATAAGAGATTTATATTTCATTTCGTTGTTTACAGACCTAGCGCTAAGGGTTGCTCTTAAATTTCATCCACTTGATATATTTTTAGTACGATGCAAAATTTTGACGTTCCCGTTGGTAAAATAGACGTGGTAATAATGATAATTCACATTAATATATACTATATAACCCAACCATGTAATTCCAATAACAGTTACAAGATATCCTTGTCTTCCATTTATTCTTATTTTCAGTTACCACATTTTATAAGAACTTTTTTAACCTACTATTTTCACATGATTTATCTATCTATTCCTTGGAACCTCTCTGCAGAGGAAGTAGTAGTACCCATCTGCTGCTGCTTTTTTATGCATAGGTATAAATTAATGAAAAATAATAGAAACATCCAAGACTGCAGAACAAATGCCTGTATTCATCACACAAACATTCGCTCCCACCGGGAATCGAACCCGGAACCTCTCGAGGCTTGAAGCCGGCGTACAGACCACTCGACCACGGAGGTCGTCATTACGTATTACAATACCCGTGTTGGCGACAGACCTTCTTTTATACTTATTTTAACCTTTTTGATACTATTTTACCTTTTGACACTATTTTGTATTTTGATAGCTTTGTCTTGTTTTTGTATTATTTTCAGTTTTAGTGTGTGTCAGTGTGATAAGTAAATATCGTTATTATTATTTGTTGTGCCTTTATTAAGAAGCATAAACTCAGTTCACTCTTCAACACCCGTGGTGGTTGTTCTTATTATATTTTATGACTTTTGCTTAGCTAGAAAACTAATAATAATGCTATTAACAAGTCAACGGGTACAATACGAGACACGACAAAAACATCATTTTTTTGCGAATACTGGTGTTCGTGGTGACCGCCAAGGGGATAACGACTCGTACAAAGAAATGTCGCGCTAGGCAATATTTTATTATGGGTGTTATTTAAACGGTTAGGAAAATATTCGAATTTTGCTCAGCAAAAAATACAATTGGTCAGCTAAAATAAATAATTCATCAGCAACATATTATTATGGGCAGCTAATACTTCTAAATTAGTCAGTCAAATAAATAATTTGGCAGCAACATAAAATAGGCAGCAGATATTTCTGATGGCAAGAAATTAATTGCTCAGCCTCAAAATTATTTTGCTGTCCAAATAATTATTTTGCTGCATAACTATTTTGCTGTACAAATAATTATACTGTTGACAAAATATTTGTTTGCTGATTTTTCGGCTGCTCTTTTTGTTGCTGACCAAATAATAAAATGGCTGCCCAATTAATTACTTCCTTTTCATTACTACCGATTATTGAAGAAAATTGAATTCTGTTAAACGTATCAAAACCACCTATTTTAATAAATACTACTTGTACTCGCGTGAAACGTGTGGTATACTACAACAGTAAATACGGAATACTTTAACACACTTATCGTTATCCGTTTATCATAATTACACAGTAGCCGAATACTCTAATTATTTAAACGCGGTGCTACGGTGCAAAACAGAATATTATCCAAACTTCATAATTCATGAAACAGTAAACCATTTCTAAACAAGCTTAGCGTTATTAATGGATCACGGCTGTTATTTATTTTAAATATTCAATAGTAAACTTTATGTATGGAAATATTCTCTTCTATGAAGAAAACTGGACTTGATAAAATTGTCTTCAACTTAAAATGTTCTACGTTGAGCACACTGAAGTAATAAATAACGTTACTAGAACTAAACTTACCGTCCAAATAGACTGCTGCCGAAATCGACTTGTCGTTTTCTACAACGGGCCGAACAGACTCGTAAGATATCGTTTCTAAAAGGTTATCTCTCAAATCTAATACTATAAGACTCCGAATATCCTCGAGAATGTCTTCGTAGAACCCCGTTAATCTATTGCTCGACAAAGTCAGCTTTTTGAGCTGAGTCAATCCACCAAATGCTCTGTCCGATATATACTCAATGGCGTTATTATCAAGCATCAATTCTTTAAGACTCCAAGATTCACTGAAAGCTAGATTTCCAATCATTGTCAATTTATTGTTCCTCAAATTCAACCTCGAAAGGTTCTCGAGGCCTTCCAAAGTTTCTTTGGTTATTACAGAAATGTAATTATAGTCCAGCCTTAATTCAATCAAATTATTCAAATGTTTGAAGCAGCCCTCGTGAATTAAACTCAAGTTATTGTTGGACAAATGTAAAATGTGTAAGTTGGGCAAGTTGAAAAACACGTCTCTTCTGAGTTCGGATATCAGATTGTCTTCAAGGCTCAAGTTGGAGAGCATCATCATCTGTGAGAACGAGTGTTTTTCTAGAGCCGTGATTTTGTTCGACTTTAAAACGATTTGCTTTATAGTTGAAGAGTTTGTGAAAGCATAAGGAGGAATACTGTTAATGCTTCCAAATTGAATGGATATGTGTTTGAGATTGTCGAGTCTAACGACGGCTTTTGCTGGTATGAATGTGAGAGCGTCATCCGACCGAACATTGAACATCAAGTGTTCTATTTCTGATTGTGATGAGAAACTTGGCCATATAGGATCGTCTTCTGAGATTCCTCCGCTGAACACCCAGCAGTCAGCTCTGGTAGCCATTTTTGGTTTGTTGCTGTCGCAGTAGCAATGGACCTTCGACCTTCGATCCTTGATGTCACAGACGTTGATAAACAACGGGACGTGATAATATCGCCTGTCTATTTTTGGCTTAGTATCGTTCTTACTCTCAATTACGGTAAGCTTGACTGTCATCAAGGAAGCGATAATGATTAGGTATTTCGTCATCTGTTCCATTGCGATGATCTGTAACAAAGAGAATATACTGTCAATTCAATATTTTTGGTATATTTCATTTCATATTCTCGATATATGAATGTTATATACTCATAATCCGTCTAGACATAGATTAATGAATGGTTGAGCTGTATGTTGAATTAATAAGATTCTTATTAATAGAAGTAAGTGTAGTAATATTAGCTAAGCATTCTATTTTTATAAATTAATTTGTATCCAGATTATGTTAATGGATTCAGCGGTGTTAATTAGAATAAAACGGTGCAAATAGGTTATTCCAACCTCATTTTCACACGTAACGAGGCCGTTTGAATAAATCATCTTTATCTATGTACCGATGTTAAAACAATTTTAAGCTAATTAAGTACTTAGTAGTTGGATTCGTTTTGAGTTTTTCATGACAAACTAGAACATTTCACTGTCAGCTTTACGGATTTAAAACTATGTAGTTACTTTTGACCAAAGTTCGTGAGCGGATTAAAAGTTGAACCCGAGCTTGGTCTGTTAAACCTGAAATATCAGGCTGGCACTAGTTTTTATCTTTTGTTTACTGAAGTATGTTTTTACGTGGTCTGAAATTTTTTCAAGTCAAGACAGACAGACAGAGTTACTTTCGCATTTATAATATTAGTATAAATTGGCAACTAATACCATTTAAATGGGTAAACTAAGACAATAGAATAGAAAACACAAATTAGCTAGCAGCGTGAAGAAATTTACTAAAGCAGTCGGTGGTTCTGTCACGGGGCAACGATATCTTTCAGACACCATGTCATTGAAAAGATAAGCATCGGAATGCGCTATAATTATATTACTTTTAATATTGCTGTTCAAGTTTAATAAGCTATTATTAAACTTAGATAGTGTCTTTAAGTGCTGTTTGTTTTCCAAATCTATTTAGATCTCAGTATTGTATTTTAATTTCAATTAAACCTAAGTATTTTAATTCCAATCTTGATTTGATTCTGATATTAGGTTAATCTATCCATCTAACCTTTCTGGAAATATCAATTAACAGCCTACGTATAAATTTAAATGTGGTACAGGGAATAATATCTTAACAAGGCTACTAATCTGAAGCAGAATGTCATTAAATTTAATTTAGTGTACGAATTTTTGTTTTTATTATTGACGACCTCCGTGGTCGAGTGGTCTGTACGCCGGTCTCAAGGCGTCGCCATCTCGAGAGGTCCTGGGTACGATCCCCAGTGGAGGCAAGTGTTTGGGTGATGAATTTTCAGACATTTGTTCTCCAGTCTTGGATATTCATTATATATGTATTATATTATGTACATTCTCAACAATTATATGTATTTATCTATTAAATATATTTGTCCGTCATCAAGTATCCGTAACACAAGCAGCATTTAGTTGCTTAAAATGGGACTAGTTGATAGGTGTGAATGTCTGAGGATATTTATTTATTTATTAGGTCTTTACCTATGAAATTTGTGTTTTGTATGGAGATTTTGGGGATGTCTGCATTTTCCATACTAACATTTTTTCAGTTTTCTTCACAACGACAAATCAAAAGATAATGATATTTGGCGTGTCTCATAAGACAACCTTAAGCGATATGTGTGATATCAAACTTCATAAAAATTATTTATCGTTTTTAAGTGAATGCAAATCAAATGATGTATTCGGGAGGAAATTAAAAAGAGTTGTCTCCGTGTCCAATTTTAACACAATTAAACTTACAATAATTTATCAAAATAAATCAAAAGAGCTCAAAAATATGGTCTATTTTAAGAGGAGGTAATTATTTTTTAAGAATACTCTGAAACTTAATAGATACAGACAAAATACTAAGAGAGAAAAAAAAACACCAATTTCATAGGTAAGGACCCAATATTATAATCGTACCAAATTAATTAACTGATATTTTACTTGAAAGTTAATGAAATTAAAAATGTCGGTACGAGTCGCTATTGTTACCTTTTCTACCCACCAACCCGCATTGGGCCAGCATGTTGGTGTTACGGCCCATACTCCTCATGTTTTTCTCCAACAGCCCTGTGCCCAGCAGACTGTAGGACGTTTATAGGCCGAGGACATAATAATTATTGTTTTTGATATAACCACTACAATTAATTCTCAGCTATATCTCACTCGATATTTTTCATCTGACATTACTTTCTTTATGATCGATAGCTAACCAATTATTCGATTGAATTGGATGCACTTTTTATATAAAAAGTAAGTATTGAAAGATTATACTAGCTGGTATTCGTAATATTTCGTTTTACATCCTTATACTCTCTCCATTTTAGGTTCGTACATACATTCATATAATCGTGACTGCTGGATAGCAGCTTTTGTGTAGTCTCTGTCTAACCTTTAGGGGATCCTAAAGGTTAGACAGAGACTACGCAAAAGCACGGCAGTCCATTGCCATAGTTCGCGCTTCACCAAGCAGTGACTGTACATGTACTCTGCGTGACATGTGGTGAGCCTTTCGCCGCTATAAGCCTTTTAAGACACCCTAGGGAAGAAATGGGTTGGTAGTATTCTTTTAATTAGCCGCAATGTGGCAGCGCATTAGGTTCGTATAGTATTATAAATTACTCGTCGTTACTCGTCGTTATATACGTCGTCGTATATTATTAATCAATTACTCTGCCATTGGTGTTCTTTCTCAATAAGAAAATTGAGCTGAGTTGCTTTTCTGACTCTAGATACAAAAAGGTACTATTTGCCAAAGCAAAAGCTTCTTTCTATTTGAGAATCATCTTCGACTATACACCGTATGTATAAATGAAAGACAGTTTCATATGGAACATGTACTCAAAATGGTATATGAATATATTTTTATTTGTTTTTTTAAACAAGCAACCTCACCTGTTAAGTGCTAAGTGACTAGCTTAGAATACATGTGATAATTATTAAAATTTACATGTACAGTCACGTGTCAAACTTTGTTTTTTTAATATTAATAGGGGGCAATCGAGCAGACAATCAAATCAAATCAAAAATAATTTTATTTCATAGGCCAAGTTCGGCAATTAAAGTCGTCAACATTTTACAATATTATGCATTTTACAAATAAATAGTTTATTATAAATTATTTTAAAATTACAGTGTTAAATTAAACCATTGTATTAAACTTCATTACCGCGGGCGCTTGTAACAAGTACATCCACAGGACAGTACAGGTACTTCGTTGACTGTGGTTGTAATCGATACAAGCGGCCGGATTCCGAGAGTAAGGCTTTTCATCAGAAGAACCCGGCAAGAAACTCATGAGCCACTTTTTTAAATAGCCAATCATAAAAATGTTTCATGTAATAATAAGACGGTTCACCTGATGGGAAGTGATTACCGTCGCCCAAGAACATTTGCAAATGCGTTGCCGTTCCACTTTCCGTACAACTTTCTAAAAAGTTGTACGCTCTTTGTTTTAAGATTTGAATAACGTTTTAGTAACGGTCCGGAAATACCACTGGCGACAATTACTGCGCCATTTTCTGCTGCGGTGCGCGGCAGAAAATGACGCAAAAATCTCAAGGTTCTGTACAGCCGACCATCCAAACTATGGAGGTGATTTAGACGTTACGAAGTGCGATTGCGAAATACAGCGGCAGGGATTATTCCGAACAATTCTTCTGAACACACTCCACGATACTTCTAGTAACGGTAGAGGATGCAGAGCGACGCCACATTCCTACGCAAGGCTAAAGTATCAAGCTGATCAGAAAGAATGGGGTTATCAACAATACGAGCTGCTCTACGCTGTATACGCTCCAGAGGGAGAAGTTGGCACTGGAGTGCACCCACCCTATGATAAGAGCAATATTGTATATGAGGCAGAACTTACGCTTTGTAGAGTTGTAAGCGGTGGGCCAGGGTGAAATATTGCCTCGATCTGTTAAGCACACCAAGCTTCATTGAGGCAATCTTGACCTTACCCTCTATGTGTCCGCGAAATTGAATAGTGCTCGATATTTTGTATACACATTTGACAGGTGACAGTATATATTCCCATCTAATAAGAGTCACTAACTGTCAAAAGTGGATACATTTTTTTGCACGGGCAAACTTGCTAAAAGTTACGTCGCATTTTGCACTTCGCGCCAAAGTAACAAAAACCAGTAATTTAAACTGAAGCAGATTTTTAGGCTAATAAGTTACTTTCTGCATACTCAGCGGGAGCCTTCACTTATTAAGAAATCGAATTCAGCTTTTATATGTCTGATAGCTACAAATACGAACAAATTCCTATTTCTTATTTCGTCTACAGCTTTAGTGTCATTATTGAATTATTTGTTCTAAGATAGCGGGCGTACGTGATAATGTGTTTATAAGTAAGTTGACAAAGACTGCTCGGTAAAAGTTCATTGTCGAAAAACAAACAACAAATATTTTCGGAAAGTTAGTGACCATTATGATGAATTGGTAACTTACGGAGTACGTGTAAACTAAAGAGGCTCTTTTTGGGTTTCGCAATCAAAAAACTAATTAATGAATGGTTAAGTTGAATTAAGCCCGGCGCACATTATCGGCATCGGCATGGCCGAGGATTTTAGGTGATAAATAGTGCATTATATATTAAAAATATATTTATTGTAGTGGCCTAGACAAAGGAGATAAATAAATAAATATTCTCAGACATTCACACCTATCAACTAGTCCCATTTTAAGCAACTAAATGCTGCTTGTGTTACGGATACTAGATGACGGACAAATATATTAAATAGATAAATACACATAATTATTCAGAATATACATAATATATATAATGAACATCCAAGACTGGAGGACAAATGTCTGAAAATTCATCACCCAAACACTTGCCTCTACTGGGGATCGAACCTCCCGAGACGGCGACGCCTTGAGACTGGCGTATAGACCACTCCACCACGGACGTCGTCATATTAACTTCGTGGCAAAAAGTAGAAATTTCCATAATATATGGTCGTAGTAACAAAAATACCATCTGCTGCATCTGCCTTGAGGATGCTTCGGGATACTTCGACATCCTTCAGTACACTGCCACCAGCCGCGCCAAGGCAACACTCGGGGGTAGTTTAGACGGTACGACATGCTTAAGAACGCTTCGGCATCCCTGAGGACGTTGCAGCATGCCAAGGCATAGTTGCCGACAGTGTGCGCTTGCATGTAGGTACGAGTTTGCCGAAGGATTATTTTCCTTGCCGATGCCGATAATGTGCGCCGGGCCTTAAAAGGAAACTTTATTATTGTAGTTACCGGAATTTTTACCGTAATATATCACATGACATGTTTCTTCTTCTTCTTAGGTACGCTCTTGACAGAACGGTCGTGATTTCTATGCATTAATAGTATTGGAAGGGGCATAAGTGCGCTTCACGACGTCTTGCCACCGCTGCCTGTTCGAGGTCATCTGACTGCACTCGTTCAATCACGGCAGACTTGATCTAGTCAGTCCAACGTGTAGGGGACCTTCCACGAGGTCTGGTGCCGTCCACTTTTCTTTGGACTTCAAGACGTTTTATGGACTGATCGCTACGCTGACATCCGAAGAATGTAAGGATGCGAGACTGCACTATTGAACACAAACGCTGCTTGATACCGAGTTATTGAGAAGTTCGTAAGAAACACGGTCCACGAAACCCAAAGCATTCTTCTCCAGCACCACATTTCCAGGGCGTCTATTCTCTGCCTTTCAACATCTTGCAAAGTCCATGTTTCAACTGCGCATAGGAAAATGGTAACTATATATAATATTTGTATAACAAACTATCACCAAGTAATCGGTCTTAGGTTAAGTTTTATTATCACTTGCTCGTGAAAAGCACATCACATATAGGATACCATTTACGCGTAAATAGTCAGACATCGTTCATGTAAACTTTCATATAATTTACAAAGATTATCTCTAATCAATTAAAAAAGTCAGAAATAGCCCCGGTCCCGTGTTGGTCCGGGACACAAAAATAATGTACCAACTGTTTTTCTAGACTAGCCTGTCGTAAATGGCGACTAAGGGCGTATTGGGTAGGTACTGGGTCTGTGATTGTGTAGGCGATGAGCTAGCCACTTGTTACTACTCTTTCACGATTATTCATTTGACCATCCGTATTTTGTAAGGCTAAATGTGGTCTTAAGGAACACAGTGCTCCTTGGACTCTGCCTACCCGGGATTACAGGCCTGATTGCATGTATGTAGCAATAGCAATGTAAGTCCCCTGTTACATGAGGACTTGAACATAAAACAACAAAACAACAGCATATCATTACGCCTTTATCCCCGAAGGAGTAGGCAGAGGTGGTAACAACCACGTTTCGCCAAATGTGTTTGAGTCCCAACGTAATGGGGGACAAACCGGGGTAAGGGGGACTTCAACATATCCAATACATTGTATATCAGGTGTGGTATACAAATGGGGGTGATAACACCTTTGCCTATCCCGTTGGGGATAGAGGGGTGATATTAATCAATTGAGCGTATAAAACAATATAAGTAAAACATTGATACCTTAAGATGACTAGAGTCAACAGCGCCTCCGACTATAGAAAAGTAACAAAACATTTTCAACCTTAACACAAGGTCATAACGTGCAAGCATAAACTAGTCATTAGATTAGACGGTTTTATAAGTACAGAATATTTACATGGAATAATTCTACAAGTCCATTGCTTATCCTCAATCATGACTTTTTGTAGAAGTAGCTTTCGTTCTGCTGCTTTAAACAGACGGCATTACCTTTGTTCAAGAATTTTTATTGTACTTAAGTATACGTTATGATAAAACTTCAAGAACCACTAACTTTTATTGGCTGGAAGAATATCCTAAGTGAGTTTAGTACTTTTGTCATGCCGAAATTTTGATAATGCCTTGCTCTGGAGAAAATGTAAAAGTGTGGATTTCGGAAGGTGTTTTATTTTATGTTTCTATTTGATTTTGTCGCATAACATCAGTCACAGTAGACAACTGACATGATGTCGGCCATTTTGTCCTTGATTAATGTCCCTTTTACATCAGCGGTACAAATGCGTGTTTCTATACAAACCAAACGACATTTCGGTGTATTGGAACATTACATTGTATACATAGAAAAACCAATTTTTATAGTTGTTATTTATGTAATTTTGTGTAAAATGTTTAACACTGCTGCTTACCCCTTCGGGGAAAGAGTTGTGAAGATATGTTATGTTATGTTTAACGTAAAGCGCGCGCGTGTAGCTGCGAAACGGTTTTAGGTGTCTCTTGTAATTGTAAGCGCCCGCGCGTGGCCAGCGCTGGGGCCAGCCCACCTATGAAACCACTCTGATAACTACAAATGTAAGGTAATCTTCAGTGTGCCTTTCATATTGTAACTACCCACACTCAGGATGTATTCAGTTCTTAAGCTAGCCCTTATTCGGTTATAGTTAGGAACACAGAACCATTTCCTTTATAGCAACTAAGAACAGAACAACGAATTTCTTCATCAATTTATTTTCATGTACACCTTTCAGGACATGTAACAACTTTTCATACAGTTACATCGCTGTTCGTTATACCAATTACATAGCATCCCGTAAATATACGCATTTATTCAGCTTTCAATTATTTTACATCGTCTACGAGAACTGACAGTTGGGGAATAATTTCATTTCCACACATCCACTTTAGCATGCAAGAGAGTAATTTACATATTTACGAATGCTATACGTTAACATACAACTTAATTGTATTCTTTGAAGTTTTATTTACTTTTGGATAATACTAAAATGTCATTTGGGATATTAATAATAAAAGAACTCGGTGAAGGTATGGGCTAATGATGATAATAAATAGTATTGAGTTAGATTATTATCTCTAATCCGTCTCTTTTTTTCATATTAGTCAAATTAAGACAACAAAAAAGAAATATCTTACATTCTAAATAAAAATAACATAATATTAGGTCCTTACCTATGAAATTGGTGTTTTGTATGGAGATTTTGGGGATGTCTACATTTTACATACTAACATTTTATCAGTTTTCTTCACAACGACAAATCCAGAGATAATAATATTTGGCATGTATCATTAGACAAGCTTTAGCAATATGTGTGTGAACACGCTTGATAAAAATTATTCATCGTTTTTATGTTAATGCAAATCAAATGATGTATTCGGGAGGCAGTTAAAAATAATTGTCTTTGTGTCTAATTTGAACACAATTAAATTACAAAAAATTATCAAATTAAATAATACGAGCTCCAATTTATATGGTCTATTTTTGGAAGACGCAATTATTTTATAAGAATGTTCTGAAACTTAATAGTTACGGACAAATTGCTAAGACAGAATAAAAACACCAATTTCATAGGTAAGGACCCAATAATACATAAATAGATATAAGATTTGTTTCATTAATCACTGAATACAAAATGCAGCATTATATTTTAACCTTCAAATGGACGATCTTTAACACTTCTAATTTTTTAAAGAAACTTTTTTCCAGTTGAGCGTACCCAGTGGAGTTTTGACCCTCGGCTCTTTTTAGAGACTCGGAAAGTCAGAAGTGTTTGTTGAGAAGCAATGATCCCTTTAAAGGGTTGAATTTGTATTTATCCTGTAAATTATACTTCGTTTGGTGTTTTATAGAATGAGTATATATTAAACACGACAAATTATGACCCACCAGGGACAGAGAAGTTGAAAGATTTGCAGATACTTATTGAGAAGAGAGAAGCATAATTATTATGCTATGAATATTAGAGAGGATGATGATGGGAGAGAAAAATCGAAGATAACATGGAGGGGGCTATGTGAACGAGAAAAAGGAAGAACTGTCACATGGCGAGTGATAGAGGTTACGGAAAGAAAAGGACATGCTACAAGAAGAAATACAGATTTAGTTTTAAATAAAAGATCGTTGATGTTTTATTTAAAACTAAATCTATATGTAGAGGTGGTAAATATATTGTCATTTTATCTACTTTAGCTGTAAAATCAGACCACAATCTATAATTCTATTTCAATACATATAATTAAACTGTAGAGGTCGACTGACTGTACATGGAAAAAAATGCTTAAAATCAAATCAATTTTTTTTTAATTTTTTTGTTTCTCTGCCTATTTGTCTTTTTTTCTGTTTGTACGGGCTAATCTCCGAAATGGCTGGACCAATTTTATTAAAATTTTGCATGGTGATAGTTTATATCCCTGGTCAACATCTTAGATACTTTTTATTTCGGAAAATTAAAGGGTTTCCGTGGGATAGTTAAAAAACCGTGGGCACCAGCTAGCAGTACATAAGTACACCTTATAAGCTACATTATGTAGGTGTAAATCTTAGTAGATACCTAACCTATATATCTTTGCTTCTATGTCCTTTGGACACGCAAGCTCCATAATACGTACTAATTGCTCCCACACTCGCCGTAAGCTCAGAAAATACACAGTTTTGCTGTCAACACGTATTTCAAATAAATGATAGCGTTACACGTTGAAAATAAAACTAAATGCTTCAAAGAAATACCGTCACAGCAAATCTCACACGCGAACAGTTTTCGCATGAAGACATTTAGTTTCCGATAGCAACTAAAACTATGTGAAAAATAGTTCTATGAAGTAATATATTATAACGTTTTTGAAACGATATTACTTTCTATCTGAAACATAAGTGACGAGAGTCATCTATTACACATGACTTTGAATATATAGAAACCAAGCAAGGCATTGATTCTGAACCAGGGATAAGTTCGTCGTTTTAAATTAAAATTGAGGTTTTCTTTTTGTGTTGTTATTGTGTGCAATATACAAGTAGAGTATAATATTTTAAGCATTATTATTCTCTATCAATTGTTCTATAATGGAAATAATATACAAATTTTAAGTAGACTAAAATAATAGCTCAGAGAAAAAGGAGCCCGGTGACGTATTGGTTACGTAGAACGCTTTGGTTTTCGATATCGAAAACAAAGCTGCCTTCGCCCTGGTCAGATCTTGGATAGATGACCAAAACTTTGTGATCTCAAACTCCTACGTGCTTCCGAAGGTTCGCTAAGCCGTTTGTCGTTTGGCTCAAGATGAAATAAAAGCTACACACTAAAAATTCACAGCAAGTCTCTGGGTTCAACTACTTATTTACTCTTTATGAAAGTAGATGACGTAAAAGAAATATTGGGTCCTTACCTATGAAATTGGTGTTTTTTCTCTCTCTTAGTATTTTGTCTGTAACTATTAAGATTATTCCTAAAAGTAATTATAAGAGTATTCCTAAAAAATAATTACCTTGTCTAAAAATTGACTATATTTTTGAGCTCTTTTAATTTGTTTTGATAATTTGTTGTAAGTTTAATTGTATTAAAATTGGACACGGAGACAACTTTTTTTAAGTGCCTCCCGAATACATCATTTTATTTGCATTCACTTAAAAACGACAAATAATTTTTTTGAAGTGTGATATTAAACATATTACTAAAGCTTGTCTAATGATAGATGCCAAAAATTATTCTTAATCTTTGGATTTGTCGTTGTGAAGAAAATTGAAAAAAATTTAGTATGGAAAATGCAGAATTCCCCAAAATCTCCATACAAAACACCAATTTCATAGGTAAGGACCTAATATGCAGGGATCGTAACAAGTGGATAGAATTAATCCTTACGGAAAAAGTATGTCTTTATGTCTGAATGTACTTATGGTATTTTGAGTATGGAGATGTTTGCCTTTGTCCAGTGAGCATCTAATTATAAATAAATAAATATCTTCAAACATTCACACTGAAATGGACTAAAATAGTAACTACGAAATGATAATGAACTGTAATCCTGATTATGAAATATATTGAGTACATGTACGAACGAACCAACAACAAGAAAAATCAATAATAAAAAATATGACAAAATCACTTGGAATTTTGGTGCCAAATTCGGAAACCAAAGAGCTTAAACTAAGAACAAAAGAGGTGCACAAAACACACCTATCAACTTGCCCCATTTTTAGCAACTATTGTTGTTTGTGTATCTTGTGTTATGTTGCTTATGTTACACTAGAGACGAATAAATATATTTAACAGATAAATATCCTGAATATATATAAATATATATAAACATCCAAGACTGGAGAACAAATGCCTGAAAATTCATCACTCGAACATTTGCCCCACCGAGGATCAAACCCAGAACTTCTCGAGATGGCGACGCCTTGAGACCGGCATACTACGGCAGACTACTTGACCACGGGGGTCGTCAAAATAATTATGATCAGAGTAAATTAAATTTTGGTATACAGATGTCCTATCAAGGGATCTCGCACACTCCTGTTCAGTCGCTCTGTAGTTCATGATATGCTAAGTAGAATTTCATTTGCATGATACTATATGTAAATTTAATGACTGTCTCTGTAATTTCTAAAGATTTTCGCTCAGTTATTAACTTTAGTATGATTTTCTCTTTTCTTCTTTCGCAACAGAAAAGAAACAACAAAAAGTACGTAATGCAAAGACGCAAATTGCCACTATTTTTGTTACACGGAAAACTCTGAATACACAATTCCAAGGTAAAATAAGCTTATACGTCTTTTTCTGTTTGAATTGAAAAGAAAGCGATGCAATTTATAAGGCTTAAAGGCTTCGCTTTTTGTAGATTTGCGCCAGTAGTTGTACCACAGTATAGCGGTACTCAGAAAATCGGCGACGCTTTTCCTATTTTATAATATACTAGCTCTTGTCCGTCTAGATCTAGACTTCGACCGCGACTACTATGGTTTTTTAACTATCCCACGGGAACCCTTTCATTTTCTGGAATTAAAAATATCTAAGATTTTGATCAGGGATGAAAGATATCACCATGCAAAATTTCGTTGAAATCTGTCCAGACAAACAGACAGAGAAACAATAAAAAAATTTTTTTTGGCATTTTCGCTCTTTTTATATCTTCCTGACTTGATTTAAAGCATTTGTTTCTATGTACAGACATTCAACCTCTACAGTTTTATTATGTACAGATAAATATTATACTTATTTAATAAAACTGTAAATTATCTGTGTTTTTACATTGAATATGTCTTAAAACTTTTAATGTGGTTGTAAGAAGTAGTTTGGTCGGTATCTATGTTTGTGCACCTGTCACGGAATAACTATTTGATGAGATGGGATCAAATTCGCTATGGTGATAGTTTAATGTCCTGGTCAACGTTTAACATAACCTTAACTGGAAAATGACATTAAATTATTACGCCACGTGAATGAGTACCCGTATACTTTATTTAAAAAAATACTTATATCGTGTACTCTTGTATGAAACACGGTCAATGTTTTCGTAAACCATCGTGAAAAAGAACTTCATCGTAAAACTGCCAGTAAAATTTTATTTTAAAATTAAGAACTTGATCGGGGTTAGTAACAGTTACCTAATTAAACAATCTTACTATCGTCTGAACCTAGTTGGAATGTTAATTGTTCCAAATGTTCTAATTAAGCATGATAAGTTTCCACGAGCTCCGCCTTCATCGTGGAGCTGCCAAACTTGCTCATAGTTCGACGCCTGGTTTTCTGGAATAATCTAATGCAACAGTTAATGCTGGCACGTAGTCTATAACGAGGTTTTCTTCAGCTACATGCTTTTCCAGAAATAATCAGGAGTTTATTTTTGCAAGAGAAATGTTAAGACATACTGGTTATATTCAGAAAAGCAACAACATTCTTGGTAAAGTTATTAATATCAATCAGTTTGTTCTACTATAAAGTTATTATACGATTATAATAAACATTATAGAGTTGAATATAATATATTATTATTGTGTATTTTTAGTTAATGAAGAAAAACCCACGTTCGTCTTGCTTGGTCTTTAAACAATAAATATGAAAGACACGAGAAGAACCTGAAATTTTTTACTGTTATGTAACCAATGAAAGTATTTAACATTATTAGAATTCAAGCATGCATTAAACGGGGAATCTATAACACGAAATTCACAATAGAATACACTATAATGCACAATAACAATTAAACAAAGATAAAGAACATCACCTTATCGAATTATTCTATTAATTTTGCCGTTTATCCTTAAGCAGCTTTTCAATAAATGCATACAAAATTGACACAGACAATAACTCCATATAGGTATACCCATAGATGTATATTCTATATCTATGGGTATGCCCAACTGAGGTGGCGAAAGCAATAAAAAGGAACGGAATTTTGTTGACAAACTGAAGCACGAAAATCAAAACTATTTCTGACACAGGATAAATCAAACCTGCTTTGGCAAAACCACCCTTGTACAATTTGAAAGCTGTTGTCGGGTGGTTGGCAATTTGCGTATTTTACTTTATGCCTACGTGGCATTTTACGTAGGCTGGCATTTGAGGAAATATGTAGGAAGGGATTTTGTACTAGGGCTGTCAAGAACATTTAAAAATAATAATAAGTAATAATAAATAATATGAAGTTTTGATTAACGCACTATTTGTTGAATTTTAATTACATTTTAAATTTTTTTTTAAATAATAAACTAGTAGGGTCTGATTGGGAAATAGTGGCCATCGACTTTGACTCTTAAGTCCAGTAATTAAAAAAAAAGAGTCCGGGAACAAAAAAAATCACCTTCACAAAAAGTGAAAGTGCTCATTCGCTCACAGTTTGTAAAATTTAGGTTTTTTTTTTATTTATGTTATTACAATTTATTCAAACATGACAATGTGTATGGATCTCAAAGGTCAATATTTTGCAATGTTCTTTTTTATATTGTAGTTAAATCGTAGTTCTATTAAACTGTAGTTTCATGTAATCTGATCGGAAGCAATCTGATTCAGTTTCACCGGAACCTCACTTTGAGTTTTCCGAGAATTAATTTTCCTCCACAACTATTTGTAGATTGCTTAAACTACCACAAAATACAAGTTACAAGCTTATACGTTTCCAAAACACCGCAACCTCGTTAATTATATTCGAACGTAGATGCATTCGTATCAGTCCAAACTATTATAGGGATGCCACACAGACTTTGGGAACGACTTGGAGGATTACTTCGGCGGATAACATTATGTTCTTCTATTCCACATAAGCCATAAATAACCACTGGTCCAATCGCTTTGTCATAATGGTACTGAGTGGGGACCTTTTTGGTTCATTGTAATTAGGTTATGCTTCATTGTTACTAGCTGTATTATGATGCCAAATAAATATTTTCTTTCTTTCTCTCTTTTCTTTCTTTCAATGCGCTACATCTTGTGCAGTTAGACTTCCATCCTCAGCCTATATACGTCCCACTGCTAGGCACAGATCTTCCTCAAGGAGCAATACATGAGGAGCTTCAATACCGGCGTGCGGGCGGCGAGCCTTCCGAAGCACGGAAGACCAAATCACAATCTTTTGGTGACCTATCCAAGGACTAACTATGGCGAAAATAGCTTTATTATCAATTGGCTAACTAACGTGCCACAACGCTACCAAGTTTGAGTTCCTCGTGGGTATATCGGGGAGTTTTAGTGAGTTTTTCCAGCGGTGCCCAGATCGGACGATGGGCTAGTCTCGTTCATGAGATTAGACTGTATTTACTATCTATATTTTTTATATAGCTATGTTTCTTCGGTAGTATAGTGGTCAGTATCCCCGCCTGTCACACGGGGGACCGGGATTCGATTCCCCGCCAGAGAGCCAACTCCCGTGTTGGTCCAGGACACAAAAAGAATGTACCAACTGCTTTTCTTGTCTAGCATGTCGTAAAAGACGACTAAGGGCGTATTGGGTACTGGGTCTGTGATTGTGTAGGCGATGAGCTAGCCACTTGCTACTACTCTTTCACGATTTTTCATCTGACCAAACCCAGTTTTTGTACGGCTAAATGTGGTCTTAAGGAACACAGTGCTCTTTGGACTCTGCCTACCCCTTCGGGGATTACAGGCGTGATTGTATGTATATTTTTAGCTGCCACATAGCAAAATCTAACATCATTAACAACTTTTGAAGGCAAGTACACATTCGAAATCAATAATGTAGGTACTTTATAATATACTTGTATCACTTATGTATTTTATGACAGAAATATTCAAACAGCCTTTGGAAAGAACACTAACGATTATTTGTGCTATTTTTAGTCCACGTTTTAAAATACGACGAGAGAATATTCTTTTTATGAATCTCGATGATAAACAATATACCACATATTGATAAATTCTCTAATGGCTTTTCAATTTCAAACTAAAACATGTCTAGTCATGTTACGGTTCTATTGTACTCGTAATAATATCAGAATCGTGAATCTCACCACAATTAACTTGATAACATCTACAATGTTATTGACATTCAGACATAGCTTTTTAAAATGTTATTTTTAGAATCATCATAATTATTGTTACTAATAAACATCGTTTGTGTCTTGCTACATTGTTTTTAATTCAGATTATCTTTAAATTGTGTTTCTGTAACATAGATAAACAATAGACGGAGTTAGGATCCAAATTACCTTAATTATGTGTTATTATCAAGAAATCGTCTAAAAGAATTTGTGTCGCCTAACACATTTAAAAGCTTCTTTTGAATGTGTCAAAAAATACGAAAATATTTGTTACGATTTGGTTTTGTTTGTTATTTTGTTATGAGGAAGGCTATAGGCTATATTTTATTTTGTAACCCAAACTCCAATAATGTACCCCAGGGTGTAAAAATTACCAAAAATGTTGACAAAGAATAAAATCATTTACTACGACTTTTTAGAACACATCATTATTTATTAAAATAATATATAGTTTTGTCACAATAAGTGTTTTTTTTATTAAAATTTCGCTGCTAGAAAAACTGTGTGTTTTTATTTTGGTATTAATCCTTATCAAATAAGTTACTTCAAATTTAAGACTGGTTCAATACCTTTATATGACTTTTTGAATTATTTAATTCGAAAAGTCCATTCGAAAGATATCGCGAGATTTAATATATTACAACGGTGAAGAGTTTGTTTGAACGCGCTTAACTTAGTTACTACAGAAAAATTCTTTTCATTAGATAGCCCATTTATTGAGGAGCTTTAAGCTATATAACATTACAATTAGTACTACTATTCCACGCAGATGAAGTCACGGGAAAAAGCTAGTTATACACATACAATCACGACTATTATCCCCTAAGGGTTAGTCAGAGAATAAGCAAAAGCACCAAAAAAAATCCCTCAGAGATAGAGTCATGAATTATGTTCTTGTAGTAAGTATGTCAAGTTAAGTAGAACGGGCTTTAGTAAGAAAAAGTTAAAAAATATGGGTGCATATGGCAGCCCTAGCGTGCGGTTATGCCGTGCACCAATTTGCAAGCGTCTTGCGCAAGACCTGCATAATAGACTTGTCTCATTTACTCAAGTACCAGGCTGGTCCGTATTTACAATTCAAGATATATTAGCAATTACAATGACTATTATGACATTCACTTGGAATTTCGTTAACATTCACGAATATTTTTGTATACTGAAACTGGTATGGAATGGTGCATATCTTTATTTAAGGCATTAAGAAAAACATTTTATGTTGATGTAACCTATAAAATTTTTCAGTTAAGTATAATAAAAAAAGTAAATTGTGAGCCATTAGATTATAAATTTATTTATTATAAGCTAGTGGCTGCCCGCGCTTTCACCCACGCGGTACCCGTTCCCATGGAAATGTCGGGATAAAAAGTAGCCTTATGTCCTTTCTCAGGCTCTAGACTATCTGTGTACCATATTTCGATTAAATCGGTTCAGTAGTTTTGACGTAAAAGCGAGACCTACAGATAGATAGACAGACAGAGTTACTTTCGCTTCTATAATATTATTTATATATTAGTATATTGGTCACAAAGTCTTGGTCACCCATCCACGGCCTGACCATGGCGAAGGTAGCTTTGTTTTCGACCGAAGCCAAAGCGCACTGACCACTACGCCACCGAGCTCCTCCGAGTTGACGAATATTAGAATATTTGCACGCTTTGTAATTATGAATTAAATTTTTGTGAAACTCTCTGTAAAATATATAATATCACAATATATGTACCTAAAATTATGCAAATAAAATTTCTGATTCTGAAAATTTTTGATTGATATGGATCAGACACATCACGTTTATAGCAGAGCCTGACAAATAAGTTACATTGTGGTGGTACCTATGCTTTTATAAAAGTAATGGCAATCTCTATATTGGTTCATCGTATCAAATCTTGAAAGACATGACTTGGCTATCAACAGGTTTACAATTAAGAACTACTAAAGTCATAACTGTCTAATGGATTAAACGAGCTATTAATTACCTTTATGGAAACATAAGACTACTACGAATTGATTAAACACAAGAGGTATTTCGATATAATTCGAGAATCTTGTATGTAACGGAAATTGCACAAAGGCTATATTAGGTACTTTAAAAGGAATAGATAATATGCATGAAGGATCACTGGACCCTCTCCCTGTAGGCCTAGCACGGACCGAGGAGAAAAATGTTCATTACCTCTCGCTTCTCCGTTCGCGGAAGCGAGAGGCAATGAGCTTTATTGTCTGTGGGGACTTTATCTCTCCGGCCTGTGCTAGGCCTTCTGGTACGGGGTCCAGTGACTATTATGCCACTACAGGCTTGAGGATCTGCCAAAGTAGCCGAAAATATGTGAACTTCTTCGGAAAGCTTTCAAGCTTCTGAATTTTCTCTTCTTTTTATTCCAGACTGCCAGTCTTTCGGACTTCAAGGTTTCAAGAGGTAAAACACAATAAATTGTTGTACAATGTTGTACAATAATCTTAAATAAAAATTAAAAGGCAGCATTAATTTTTATGTTATTTGATTGACCGGTAAGCAATATGCCTGTCTGGTGTCAATCGTGCAGTTCTATCATCGCCCTGTGGAGGTCTTGGTGGCACACTCACTAATAGAAATCACTGTGGTCATCATAAAGTTCAAGCGTTTCAGTTCGAGCGTTACACATCCTACATGACTTAACTTCTAACTCATCTTATACACTACGAGGTCTGATTCCAAAGTGACATTTGTATAAAAAGTAACGACTGCAAACTGTGAAAAGCAAAAACACTAAAAAAAAGCCAAAGTTGCAGCCATAAATCGTTAGTAAATTTAATAATGCGTTGGCTAATAAATTTTCTGGTCCTCATACAATAAGAATTTCAGTTTCAACGTTTAACTTTTCTTCATAAGTTTGTCGACTGTCTAGTTCAAAAGAATACTGTTTGAAGACGCCGCCGTGAACAGAGATTTATCGTCGAGCCCAAGCGATATTAAAATCATTTAAATAGCGTTCTTTTTCATGGAGGAAATATTCTTCTTCCATATACATTTTAATTTCTGAAATCAGTATTTATTACCACCAAAATTAAAAAAACGCACCTATTGTCGTGAATACTACGTACGCGACAATTTGTCAACATATTTGAGCATTTATAAATCTTTTTCAATTGTGAAACAAATCACTGTGTATAAAAAAATTAAGCCCGAAATGGCCGCGGTTCTTTAAATTTTTAATCAAAAACGTTCAAAGCCCATCAATTAGAGACCCGGTAAATTAAGCTGTAATTAACAACTTTTAAATGCAGAGTGAAATCTTCATTAAATTAAATTAAACTCCATTTATTTTTCGATGTACTTATACAATTGTATACGTAGAAGTGAAGAAGAATGCAGACTCGGACTTCTAAGAATGAGAAATGATATTATACAAAACGAGCTTGTGTTAATTAAGAACTTATTTATCTCGTCTATACCAACCATTACTAAGGGTCAGTTTTTTTATCCGTGGTTAAAATATGGACCAATGGCGAAAACGTATGATGTCGTGATATGACAGCTTGTCTAATAGTCAAATTTTTAAATGTAACTAGAGTTAAATAATCATAGACAATTTAACCACAACACAGTACTGGGATTAGTAACATGGCGGCTGGCGGCACAACTGATATTTATTGAATTTTCATTGCAAATTAAAATTTGTCAAGCTGTCTTCACACAATTTGGCGTTGCTATTGACGCTATTGGTCTAGAATTTAACTGTTATTGTGGTGACTACGAATCAAAAACTCACCCTATGGCGAATGAAATTACACCGATGCTATAAAAATTGTTCAAAATTGTTGTTACAAACTTTCTTTCAGTTTTATTAGACATGTGAAATGATTAGAAACAGCGGGAGGCACGTCAAATTAAAGTACTGCCTTATCACAGCATTCAAAACAAATCTCACAAAGGTAGAGGTTTTACTTTTTGATACAATTTTTTTCTACTACATTTCTCACAGGTTTACACAGAAGTCAATGTCCGTTTTCAGTCTACTATTAGAAAAAACATCACCAGTTTCATATTAAAATACATTAGTTTAAATGCCGAAAGAGGCGAGCCGAGTGGGGCGAAATGTGGATGTTAACACATGACCCACCCCTTCGGGGTCAGAGGTCTGGCTTATTGTTGTTTTCTTTTTTGAGGTGTAATTTTTTTTTACCAAAAAACACTATTACGAGTATAAAAAAGAAGAGCTCTTTTGTTTTCAAATTTATCAGGGATCCAATACTAATCGTTGTTCTAAACTAGTCAACGGGCACAAAACGAGTCACTATACTAAAACGTTGTTTTAAACTAGTCCACGGGCACAAAACGAGTCACTATAGAAACATTAACCCTCTTATTCATAAAAGCTATTTAAGTTTAAGCAAGACTTTAAGCAATGCTTAAAGAAATATGACTTCAAAAAACCCTGTTCAATGTTTGAAATGTGACATATCTGTCAAATTAGACAACTTCAGGAAAAGTATGCCGAGTAACAAAAAGGGGGGATGATAAGCAGCTGTTATTTTTTGGCGCAGTTTCTAACAAACAGGCTGACAAAATTAAAGTTAGATTATACTAAATAAAGCTGATATATGAGGAACTGTCAAAGTGAAAGATATGTACTTGCTGTTATATGAGGAAATCGTACTTAAAACTTATATAAATAGTTGATTAGCTAAATCATGCTTAAGTAGTTGATGTACGTGTTTCTATGAATAAGCGTGCTAATATTTAAGAAGGGGTTAAACCATTAATTAGTCAACGTCATATCAGTCAAAAAGCGTCCACAGCTGGACATAGGCTTCCCCAAAGTGATACATACTGTGGCTCTGCTCTGCCCGTTTCCAAAGAATGAATCGAATTCTGGTACAGTGCTGGGCAAATTCATGAAAAATATAGTCGTGGACGGGGTACGTCCGTGCACTGCACTATTCCGATCTAAAATGTTCTTTAAACGGTTCTGGCGCAGTCAAGGTCATACAAGTCATACAAGGTCAACAAGAAATTTGGTTGGAATTGTAACATTTTTGTAAATTCTTGGCTAAGTAAGCTCTCATGTGCTCACACTTATCCGCGCGTTCCAGGTAATTAACACAGTTCATGATACGTTTGACATATTCTCATGTTCTTTCAGTGAATTCGCAAGAACTGTGTTGTATATAATTAGTTACCAAGTAGGTTAGATTAAATTAAGTATAAATAAATAATTTATAATAATAAATAATGTTATAACATTAATAATTAGATACACCTTATGTAAATAAATACTTAATATTGTTAAATAGATAGATAAGATATACGTAGAATAAGGTATTAATTATAAGAACTGCGATAATAGTATAAGCTTGGAAGTAAAAAAAAAATATAAAAATTTCCATGAACGATATTTACCCATGAAGTTTGTTTCAGCTCTGAAATCTCATACCTTAGAGAATCGTATGGTTTTCGCGAATGAAGCTACTCAATATGTTAATTTGGACACAGTAATATGTACGAATTTCCACGAATGGAGTACGAAGCCCTGGTGAATTGAAAATGAATATTTCAGTTCAAGAATCTGCAAAAAGACTTCTTAATTACTACGTTATTCCGAAAATGTATTACTTGATTTTTAGAAGAAAGTTAATTAAATATATAAATTCAAGGGTAGCAAGAGTAAGTTAGTATGAAGTTCCTAGCTTCGATCCTAACACTGAAAAAAATGAAATTTGTTCTCGACTAAATCATTCCATGTAAAGCTTTCATTACATTTGAATAAAAATATAACCTACGCCTATTTACGAACGCCTCATGGGATATATATGGAACATATATTTTGATACGAGTGCCATAAATATGTCAAATTGAATTAAGTTGTTCCACACGATAGGTACAGAATTTCATTATGAATTAATTAACTTACCCGTCAATTGACTTAGTAGCCAGAACTTGAATGTGCGTACTGAAGTGTAGTAAGTTCTCCCTGCAATCTCGAAATCACGGTCGGCATCGAGAGCCCTTCTACTAAGCACAATGACTGCTTGTATTCCACTCGACTGCTATCAATTCGCCTAATGCATTATACGCTTACATGTTCACTCATTTGATGATTTCATCTAGGTTTGCTTGTACAAGTGTATAGCGCTGTTTGCACAAATCTTAAGTAAGAAGATAGCTACCGCTGGTGGTCAGCGTACGAATAGAATCAAATAAGAAATAAAAGCAAACATAAGAGACATAAATAAATAAAACAACATTAATTAAGTAACTATATAGGATACATACAAATAAACATAGATAATGATATACCATACACATATACATTGTATATAAATATATACTACATATACATATTATATACTCTGATGATGACTGACAATCGGATATCATTAAAATCAAATTATATTATTAAAAAATAAAAGAAAGGACTTACACGAACTTACAAGAACTTATATTATTAAAAAATGTTTTTCCTATTTTATGTTAAAAGTTTGCTAACAAATAATGCTGCAAAGTTAAAAAAGTGCAACATTTAGGGTCAACGCCTGGAAGAGTTAGCCTCTTCAACTGGCAAGCAACAATTGAGCCGTAGCTCCGCTAAGGACTCAGGGCCTCGAGTGCTCGCGCGGTGTTGCACTTAATATGGCTACTAGGGCTGAGGGTTGAGAACTTGAATGGGGTGTTCACAAAAGGATTTAATACCGGTAAAGTTTTTGCATTATAACGTCACTTTGAAATGTAGATGCATACCTTTATAATAAGAGAATAAGTGTAGAAATTCATTGTGTTTTTTTTTCTTCTTGCCCTTTTCCCACTCTAGGTGGGGTCGGCGCAACATGTCTTCTTCCATTCTCCTCTGTCACTCGTCGGCTCAGCATCCAACTCTTTTATTCTTATATCATTCTTCACGCATTCTTTGTCGACATAAAATAAAAGACGTGTGGCACTCGGGGACTGCCGCGGTAAAGCTATTGCATAGCATTTTGTATCAACTTATGCGATTATAATTTTATATATTTATTTTATTCATGCAGTATTTCTTTTTCTTTGATATTAATTCAAGTTACACTTTTTGAGCGTGGTGACCGATATGAAAACAAATTATATAAACTGTTGGTAGTTTGCATATACATTATTTCGTTCGGATCACTGATAAGTAAATTAAATCATAAAATAATTATTTAAAATAAATGTTAATAAACTAATTAATAAAATAACAAAACTCATAATAAACAATGTGTAATAGTTAGCTTATAAATAAAACCAAAGTGGCGTCTTTGTTAAAATTAGTTCTTTGTTGTATCACTAGATGGCGCCACCTATCTTTTAAAACGCACTATTGTTTACTCTCATAGACTTATATGGTCAAACCGGTGTTAATTAAAATTTGTATTCGCCTTGGACACGGTGTTTCATTTTGGTAACCACCTTGGGTTTTAACATGCACGGCCTTCAAGCCACACCTCCTTGCGCATCGGAGTGGGGAGCGTGAGGTTTTTTCGTTACGGAATTTCTGGATTCGGTCCCCGCGCTCAAGGCCCGCGATAGAAGTTATGCAAAAGCTTAAAATTTATCTAATGTTAGACACATTAGATCTAATATCTAATGTGTTTGGTCCAGGGCTCGATTCCTTACGGGTGCAGGGGTTTTTCTGCTCGGTTTGGTCGTTAGTAGGGCTTCTAGGCCCGCCTGGCTTGCTACAACCACCTTACCTAAATTTGTCGCCATACTAACAATGTTAACATTGTTGTGCTCTGGCAATCAGAGGTACGATAGCCAGTTCCTCAGTTTTTGAGGATAACATGAAGATGAAGGCCAAGAGCTTACCTGTCATATTAAAAAAAATATATCTTACTCGCTGCTACTTAAGGCAAATAAATTCTTTAAAATTTGTGCCTGTTAATTGCTCTAGTGCTATAACTATAAAACAATTTCAATATTGCAATGTAACATAAAGCAAAGCCATCTGTTACTCGTATTATAAAAATAACAAAAAAAAATATCAGTAAATCACTTTTTATGTTTAAGTGATAATCAAACTGCAATTCAATCTCTCCCATTCAAAAATTTCAATTGAAAAAAGGGTTACATATTATTATAAATGTTATGCTTAGTTTGGTTTTTTTGTTAGTTCGGTTACTAAAGCATGTTGATATAGTTATTTAAAATATCATGTCGTCAGCCTCTGCCTATTACATATGATCAGTATGTAAAATATCATGTTATTTAATGCAATGTAATTATTCCCTTGATTGAATAAATTCCAATTAATTTTACAATCAATACATTCGATGGATTAAATAAATTGTAACTGTAAATTTATTGTTATTCAAAGTTCATCATAATCTATCTGAATACCTTATTTAACGAAACTGATTGATTCAAACAGACAATATCTTTCAATAAAGAAGTAATAAATATTCTTCTAGATATAAAGGTATGAAAATATTTTCAAAGTAAACTAAGCAGGATTCTAAAAATATTTCATGTTTCTTATAAATTTGCTTACAATCAGTAAAGTGATTTGATTAAATTTTATTGATGCTGGTCCTTGAAAAAAAAAACAGCCAGAAAGATGATAAAATAAACAGAATCTGGTATTGAAGCATAATAAAAACGATCGATTTTCTTGGAAAACTTTTTGTCGTAGACCCAATATTCAAATAAATTTGATAAATATTTTCAATTGAAAGTTCTCAGATTATTTATGACTTTTAAAAGATTTATATTGTATTCCTCAGTTTTTTTTATGGCGCAAACCCGCAATTAGTTTAATTTTAGTTTTAAATTAAGGTTCTCTGGTTCAAATTAATATAACAAGGTATCTCATTAAAATGTTAGACATTGTTAAATAATAAAGAATCAGAGAAAAATATAAAATTAATATTACTGCAAATGTACATGGTTTCAACACACGTCCACACAAGCTTGTTTAATGAACACTGTAAACCTTATTGCGTTTTATAATAAAAGTTAATAACATTTCCCAATTGCCTAAACGCCTCATTACCCCTCTTCATGTATTAAAAGCGACTATATCGAAAACGTGATCGTCTTACCAATTTGAGCGAGGCCAAATTGTCCCCGATGATAGCAAGACATAGTGCTGGGTCGATACTGACACTAATTTCGATGAATTTTTGATATTATTCTGCTATCAAGGAAAATACTTAATTAAACTAGTTTTACATGGATATAAATTATAGGTTGCTATTACCTCTTAGTAATAATATACTAAACACATATGTGTGTGATAAATAATAATTATACATCTGAAATAAAAGAAAACTGAATAAAGAAAAATTATTGTGCTTTATACGTAACTACACATTGTAATGTGATCATAATATTACAAAAAAATAATATATTCTTAGTAAATTTAACAATAGTTTTTTGTGTTATTTAAAAATAAAGCCACTCAGTTATTTAGGAATAAATTACCAATGATCGATGGACCAGACTTTTCACACCACCTTGGGGTCTGCTACGCTGCCATTCACATTCTTTAGTTCGTGTCATCCATTTGTTGTTGAAGACATTAAAAAAATTCATCCCCAGAAGGGATAGGAGATTGGATGGAGATGGGATAGAAGGAGTTCTAGATAATTATAACTAGTTATTTTACTTTGCAAAGTGATTTCAATAATTCTAATAAAGTATATTTCGCTTATTATTATTAATTCCGCGTATTAATTCCACACGTAGATACGAAAACGTGATGTATTTGTAACATCATAACCCATTAATCAGTAAATTGAAACACTAATGCCATTCGCAAACAAATAAGAGGGTAATCCCACGTAGACAACAACTAATTGTTAAGCATGCAACTTTAGGGACGTGCCCATCGATTATGTATCGATATTTCGGTTACGGCACTCGGTTATAACAAACTTTTCGATAAGTTATTCCGCCCGAAGGCTCGAGCACGCTTGTCTTTGCTTTTAGAGGAAATCTAGTTAGTTATAACCATGTGCCGTCAAAGGTTATCCGAACTAACTTGGTGCTTCATATTGTATGCGGTTATTAAATTCAGTTTTGTGGATTAGTTCGGCGGGCGAAGGAAATTGACTTCCTTCAGTGTAAAGCTGAATGAGGACCTGAAATTGGTCAAAAGGTTATATAGTAAAATATTACATATTTCATTGCATAAAAAATCAAAATTGTCCAAAATATTACAAAATAATATTCTAAATGAATTAATATTATTCGGTTAGTTCATATTTATGTGACAAAAAATGTTTTCTAAATGCGGGCGGCGTATGTCCAGCAGTGGACAATACGAGACAATACGCAAATAGAAAGAAAGTTTTAATAAAATTTGATAATTATTGTATTCAATGTATATAATTATAGAAAATAGCATGAGTATTATATTTTAATATAATTTTTTCTGACTTAATTTTTGACTCTTTTACTATTAAAGTGAATATCCAATAGCATATGTATTGATTGTTTATGGGATAAGCAACTATTACTACTAATTAATTAATGTGTTGTAATTTTGAATGTCCAAACGCCATTAAATGGTACAACATAAGACGTGGGAGACTAGGGATATTCACAACAAACTATACTTAACATTAATTAAGCTCAGTGGTACAGGGGCGGTAGAATTGGTATGACGACCTCTAGAACAAGTCCAAGTCGACTGTCGCTGCTCAATATTGCACGTATACGGATATAATCTAATACATATAATCACGTCTATTATCCCCAAAGGGTTAGAGACTAGGCAAAAGCACCTCAAAAGCAGTCCACTATGTGTTACGTAGACTAAAAATTGATTATTACATAAACATACATAAAATCACGCCAGTGATTCCCGAAGGTACCCCTTGAAGGTAGAGTTTGATCAGCTGGAAAACCGTGAACGAGTAGTAACAAGTTGCTAGCTCATCGCCTAGAGAATCACAGACCCTGTACCTAATACTCCCTTAGTCGCCTTTTACGACATGCTAGACAAGAAAAGCAGTTGGTACATATCGATTATTCAAAGTACATTATCCACAATGAACAATTATTTATTTTTCAATCACTATAAACTGTAGTAAATCCAGAAAGAGGATCTCTATCTTTCCAGAATTGTTACACAATATAACAGATGTAAATTAAAATCTTTCTACCTTAGAGAGATTCCAGCGAAAATTTAAAAATGCATTGAAGTATGTCATTGAGGCTCGGGCACCGCTCTAGTGATGTGAAGTATTTCTGAGATCTATTCTTGGAACTTTGTCTAGAGAATTTTTTTCTCACATAATCCGTTGATTAAATTTTTTCTCTGTTAGATTACGGATTGTTGTTTTGATAACGAGGTATGTACTTACTTTTAATAATGTTTCTATTTACTGCTGCGGGTAGTTTTAATTAAAACTTGCTATTATTTAATTTTGAGAGCAGTTAAAGCAAATAAATACATGTTTTAATGCCCCTACTTGTGATATGAGACCATAAGGAAAGGTATTTACTTAAGTAAGTATATTTTTGATCGAAATAAAAATGTATTCAGGTGCAACGATTAATTTTTTTTTTTCATTACACAAAATTTTGCTCCAACCGCGACTCTAACTCGGACCTCGTAGATGGACATAAAACAAATAGCCAGCCAAATAGAAACCAGCGTTGAAGCTACTCGGCCACGGAGACAGCCCAAAAAAAAATTTTAAAAATACAAAAAAACAAACAGTAATTAAATATTTCATAACGCCGCTTTCCTTAAAACAGATTATTACTAAGGAGGTTTGTTAGCGTCTAGTAATAAATTCAAAAAGAGTATTTTAAGTTGAAGGTGTAATTAACAACAGAAAAACGTCTTACATTCTTTATTTCATACCACTCTCTAGTGGATCGACAACTATGGTCCGTGCTACTGTGTGAAAGCTTGTATTGTTCGTAAACACAATATATCGTAGAGGTTGGTTATTTGTCGTGTCCTGTCTCCTATATTTTTTGTCACGCTACCTGAACTTGTTTGGGAAAAAGATAAAACTTTGTACAAAAACGTACGAACTTCTTTCGAGTTTGTAAGGAATATAGCCTTCTTATTTCTTGTACGTTAAGGTTTGACTATTATGTAATTTTCCAGATGTTGAGATGAGATGTAGTGTTGATAATCGAATCTGGCTAGTTACTGCTACGGCGTAGAGTCTACGTCGTAGCGTCTACATTCTACGAGTACTTCTTACGCTAGACTATGATTATATTATTTGACAGGATTGAATATTAATGTTCGATATATTAGTATTTTTAATATTAAAGATAAAAGAAACAGCTAACAGCTAGAAATGTTTAAAGGTCTATTCATTTAGATTACCTTGACGATATTTTATTTGGAAAGATTTCACAAAGTCTAGTGGTGATAATATTTATTTCGTAAAACTTAATGCATAAAAATATGACTAATTATCAAATCATCTAAAAAAGTATGGTAAATAATTAATTTAATAATAATAAAATATTGAGAACATTTTCTGACCAAAACTGTGTTAGTTTTCAAATTCTACTGCAGAAGCCTTTATTACATTCCATTAAAGTAATTAGCGATCAATGTCCGAATGGTAACGAGAAATCCCATATCCTTGTACTGTCAATGAAACGTAACCTAAGATCTTACCCCAAACTTAGCTCTTATTAGAACGGAGCAAAGTATATCCAGGTGGTAAAATGTTAGACCTTATCTGTTGTCTACTGTACAATAAGATAAGTTGGACAGGGCTTCGGCGCCGCCTCTCCCGAAGGACCTCGACTCAGCAGATGTCGGCTCGCACAGGCTTTAAATGGTGAGCCCGGAGCAAGTGAAAGATGAAAGCGTTTAGCTTTGATATAAAAAATGTAACTGTGTAATCGAAAGGTGAAAGCGGGTTTTTAAGTTTAATTATGGTGCAAAATGCATTAAATAAATTTTTTTAGGATCATCTTATTTGGTTAGGCAAGGAAGGGAATGTACCCTTTTGCTGCGGATGGCGAGTTAACTCGTTCAGAAAATTGTGTTTTTAGACACGGTGAACGAGAATACTCGTTTACATTTATCTACCACTTAATACGGAGCACTGAAAGCGAAAACTGCCCCTACAAACGGGCTTAGTGTACTCTGTACTTTCAGGCCAGAAGTTATAGTTATTGTCATGATTAGTATTGCTAGCTAAAAAAAAATAAAGTCGTTTGTTTTCGCTGCGGAAGGCGAGTGATCTCGTCTGGATTGGAGATGATTATATACGGTAGGCGAGTTAATACTAATTTGATTGACCAAAACTTAAAAAATGAGTAGAGATGAATCCGACTAAATATTTGTACGGTTGAAAAAATGTGTCTATACTTAGCGATTGCCCATGTCTTGCGGGCAAACGTGAAAGATGGGGAATTAGTTCTATATTTGTTTTATCGAATCAAAGGTATGACGTAATTTGTTCCGTTTTAATTTTCTTAAAAAATTGCATCAATTGTAGCCGTAAGCCAGCGATGTACTTTTTTGTTATGTGCTGTAGGAAAACCAAATTAGTCTTACCGATTATTTCTATATCAGATATAACCATATATGTACAATAAATAATTAAATTGATAAGAATTCTAATATATAAGTTCGAAAAGAAAAGTATTCACAGCGATGTATTCCTTGAGTAAGATTAGTCACTCTTGGCAGATTTACATCTAGCAACATTTACCCTCATTTTGCTCAATTGACTATACATTCCTGAGACGAGTAAACTCGCCTACCGCCGTGCGGGAACGTTTTTGTCAAACGGTATATCTCGTCTTTCGTGTACCAACGCGACTTTTTGAGAACGAGTTATATCATCTTCAGTATAGGAGGGGCTACATTTATTTTTCTAAGACCGACTACAGTGAAGTTTTGGTGTACGATGTACCCGCACCGAAAGGGTTAAAAAGCATAATTAGGTTGGTTGTCGTTGCTTTATTAGATAGATATAGCTCGAGCTCTCTACATCGATGCTTCGTTAGTTTAATTTAAGAATCTTTAACCCGTCGAGGGCCAAGCGAACGCTGGCGTTCGCGAATAATGTTACTATTGTGTTTTGTTTTGTAGCCGTTGAGAGGTTCTTAGTTGAAATATGATGCTTTCTAATTTTAGTAAATTAAAAATAATATTTTATTGCCGAATAACGTCAATAGCATAAATTAGAATAATAAATAATTTTATTAAGTTAATAACTATAAATACAATAAAGCTTGCGAATTGAATGAATGAATGAAATGTATGATGATGAAAATGATGAATGAAATCTCTTATTGTATTTAATTGTTTTACCAATGGTGGGGTATGAGAGTTAAAGTAGACATTTAACAGTCACCTTCGCCTTTGTCAACTTTCTTTTATGTTCAATATCCGCTACAGCTCATGACTCAACTGGCTCACCCATCAGTTCCTCGGACCGTACATCCATTATTCACTGCGTCGACGTTCGGCTAAACACGTTACTCGTTTACGGCACTAGTCACTCCTTGCTTCTGCTTCGCGTACGAACCGCAAACACGTACTTCTGAGCTTCCACAAAATTCAGCAGTAACATCCGAAGTGGTGTTCTTAGAGAATTCCAGTCGCAAGTTGTCTCTTTGCGCTTAAAAAGCGATGTTAACGTTCGCAGCATTAGCTCGAAAACATTTGGTACCAAGTTTTACTAAGGCTGCAGCTGTTGTTCGTTGTTTTTTAATGAGTTTTGTTAATTACTAAAGCAGCTGCTAGATTGTTAACAGTACACCTGAAGTGTTGTATATTTTTTATACGTACTTAGTGGACGGTTCAACGTCATTTTTATTAATGCATACATACGCATAATCACGACTATTATCCCCTAAGCGTTAGTTAGAGACTAGGCAAAAGCACCACAAAAGCAGTCCTATGCCATGGTCCGCGCTTCACAAAGAAGTGACTGCACTCAGCGTGACAGGTGGTGATTCCGTCGCCGCTATAAGCTATTGGATGGTTGCAAGTTCTAAGTCCATTTGTCGTCTTTTACGACACCCAAGGAAAGAGATGGGTTGGTAGTATTCTTTTAAAGAGCCGCTACCACACGGCTCTTTATTAATGCAATAAGTTTAAAATATTGTGTTTGGTTCTGTATAGTCTTATTTTTACATTTAAATTTCATGCGTGTATGAAATAATTAAAAAAGTTTTTATGTATTATAAAAAAAAACAAAACCATAGTATTAATGAACAAACAAAATAATTAGTAACGATGGTATAACTTCAGCCTGTCCTTAATGACTCATTTATTTTTAAAGAAAAATCAATAAAGCTATAATTAAACTATAATGCCCTCGGCTGACTCAGAACAGTCCTACTAAAAATAAGAACTAATATTATTGAAAAAAAAAATGAAATCTACATCTTAAGAATATATAAGTACTAGTTAATTTTTAGCCAGAACAAAAGTATTTTTTTTATCGTTTTCAAAACAATTTTTGTTGTAAAAGAGAAAGTTCTTAAAATACACTTTTTGTGACTTTTTCAAATAAATTAAATTAATTAATCCAGCTCAGATTCGCGACCGCAAGATTGGGCGAGCTCGCAAGCGGTTAAATGACCTTACGTAATTTGGAAGGGTGATGGGGGCCCTTTATGTGATTAAGAAGAGCCTACAGCGTAAAATAGGCCGTATAATTGTAGCAATAAAAATGTTGCCCGTAACATATTTTGTTTTACTGACAAGTTATTCTCTGTCTGTTTTTTTTTACATACAATGGGATTGTACTTGACCTTAATCTCAGACAATGGTACAATGGATCGAGCTTTCACAAAATGTACTTATTCCTTAATTTGAGAGTGACTAGATACCAGTTATATATCGCAGTCCTGAGTGACTGAGTACCCTTTATAGAGTAGAAACTGCGTCAAGTTTTCCTTTGCAGTACAATATTTGATAATTTTGATTGTCGAACTATATAACCTACATAACTTTATTTAGAAAATCATTTAATGTTATTTGATAAACAAATACACAAATAATACACTGTCACGTCAATATAATAACTACCCTATAAACGCGCAGACATGTCAGACGCGTGTAGGCGAAATCCGGTTTCCGTTTTCAAAGTAAATCAACGGCAAACGAAAAATTTACGTTATGTTTTCTTAAGTTTTCACATAATAGTTCGAAAGTCAAATGTTATTGTCAAATCCCATGTATTTAGCTTAGAATAGCATCTCGTCTATGGGCTCGTTTACTTACATTTCTGGCGAATCAAAGCGAGAACGAACTTTCCGTTTCTACGACCTGACAGTTGTCGATGGGGGCTGCTGAACCCGCAAAAGTAATTCAAAAGGTTCGTTGATCTCTTGTCACTTTTGAAAATTTTTAACTTTAGGTGTTCATTGTTATAATCGAATCAAATTATAATTGTTTGGTTGGTTACTTGTGTCATCTAGTTTAAGGCATAAGAACTAATTTCGTTAACAAAGTAACATTGCGCTTTCACAATATTTGATCTAAATAATATAATCAATCCATATTCCATATACTCCTCCCCTATGACAATCAATCACGAGCTATCAAAACCCTACAAGACAATATAAAAACTGTTAATCTTCAAACAAAACATCCCGAAGCCCATACTTAGTGAGACACGATACAAGCAGAGAGACACACATTTTCGATTCCAATCCTACAAAAAAATCAAGGATTCATCATACACAATTTTACTTCTCTGTTGTTTTATTTCAAGTGATTCTGTCTCGGATAGGAGTTCCAACATGTTTTCAATCTACTAACTGCCTTTTTGATATGCAAATAATGATATAAATTCTATAGAAATTCAGTTAAATATATTGTGACAAGACATCAAAATCAGTAAGATATCAATCAGACAAAAAAACACAGAGAGAACGTCATGCATAAAAAACTGTAAAATAATAAAATAAACTAAAAGAGAATTTAATCTGAGCCTATAGAACCTCTAACACTGCCCCTTTGTGTAGGCCAGTAGACAATAGTCTCATAAGTAAAGCAAAAATGATTATGCAACTAGAAATAAAATTAAAAAACATTCAGACACTTTACAAAAAAAATATGCTTTTCCTTAGTTAGCGCTTTGGTTAAAATATCAGCTGCTAAATCTGCTGAAGGTCTGTATTTAATGTTTACAATACCAGAACTAGCAGATTCACAAATGAAGTGATAAAGCACATCAATATGCTTTGTCCTTTTCAATCTCTCAGCTTGTATAAGTTTGTGTGTACTTTGATTGTCATTGTAAACTGTGACTGGCTCTTATGGGTTTATACCGAAATTAAGCTCGGAAAAGAAGCTCCTAAAAATTTAGCATTTTTAACTGCAGAACCTTAATTATAAAATTCTGCTTCAGTTGAAGATAGTGCTACAAAGATCAGCTTTTTGGCTCCCCAGTTTTATAATGAATCTTCGTATAAAGTCAAAACGCCAGAATATGAACGCCTATCTGTTACATCTCCGACCCATAGCCTGATAGAATGAAAGAAATTCTATAGAAATTCAGTTAAATATATTGTGTCAAGACATCAAAATCATCAGACAAAAAACAGATAGAACGTCATGCATAAAAACTATAAAATAATTAAACAAACTAAAAGAGAATTTAATCTGAGCCTATATAACCTCTAACAAATAAAGGTTATTTTACTGTGTTCGTACTAAATTAATTTATTATCTTACCAGAAACCCTCTACACTCGTTTTAATATTATTTTAGTGACTTTAAATAGAGAAATAATATTTCTGTCCTTCCTGTGAAATCTGATACAACTTGACCTAAACCGAATTTGACATGTGTATAAAAAAATACGAAAAAAAAGATGTGCCAAGAAAATCAAGTGCAAATCTCATATCAATACCATCCCATAAATGACAATCTCACGGGCTGCTCAATATCCAATAAATTCCCCGTGGGATTTTATTTACGAGTAATTATCCCGCGTGACATATTTTTTTATTTAAGTCAAGTTGCACCACTTATCAAAGGAGGCCCAGATTCCTTTTATGAGAGTGTTTCTAGTTTTTACACTCGCATTTCTTAAATCACTTCGCAATCGTCCTCGAAACTCAACTACGTCTTGTGGCTTAACCACCCTTCTTGGTAGATTTGTAACAATTACGTTATGCGCTCTGCCAAAGCTTCTCAAATTGACACTAATACTTTATAGCACCCATAGCACCTATCATATCTGTCACCGAGTTGTATAAGCCTCAATTATATTTCAAAATTATGTTTTGTCACTTCTTAAGGTGCATTTACACATGCCGCCGGCATTCCTAGTATTCAATAGTATTCGTGGCGGTACCAAAGCCGACAGCTTTGCCACCAAGTGTAGACCTTTAGATATAAGTGATAATATTACTCGGGACAAACTTTAGTTTTAAGAGATTATTGTTATATTCAAAATAATTTGTTGTTTAAACGCATATGGTATAAATATTTTAATGCACCAATAGTAGATATCAAGGCTCTATGAAAATTAAAGTTTTAATGTGTCTAAGAACCGTTAATAAACATTAAATTAAATCTGTAGTCGTAGTAATAATCCAAATTAGACAGATACATAACACATAATGACTGACTAATATTGACTAATATTCAAAGCTAATGATGAGATTATATTCGAAACAATTTAAAACATTTGTTTTATATCAAGTACATTTTTGATAGGATTTTGACAACTCCAGTTTATATTTTAATATTATTTGATTGATTTTGATTAAAAATTTAATTGACTTGCTTTATTTAATTTCAGATTACTTAATTCATGTTGTGTATTTAATTTAATTCGTAATAATTACTTTATGTTTTATGTCTTGGTTTATAATTATGTATCTTGGAGGTGGGCGCATAGTTATATATTAATGCGGGCATTAACGAACGCTATTTTATTTGTTGCACTTATCTAAGTACTATTAAAGTTATTATTATGATAGAATTTAACATGAGCTGCTATTAGTTTAAAGTTGTATTTGTTTGTAATGCAAAAAGTGATTTGTGTTCGTTAAGCGATTTTGTTCCGAAACCTTTTGAACAACAGGCAACAATTGTGATACGGTAGACAAAAATAGATGCCTATCAAATAGTGATGGGAATCAAGACAAAATTTCTATGAAACTACTACATAGTTGAACTATACCCATATATTTTATATCTAAAGGAAGGTACAAATTATTTTTGATAAAAAATAAACTATAAACCATAGGATGGAAGTTAGTATGGGAAATCACAAATATTGGCTCCTTATCTATAAAATTGGTGTTTTTATTCTGTCTTAGCAATTTGTCCGTAACTATTAAGTTTCAGAACATTCTTATAAAATAATTGCCTCTTCAAAAAATAGACCATATATTTGAGCTCGTATTATTTAATTTGATAATTTTTTGTAAGTTTGATTGTGTTAAAATTAGACACAAAGACAATTTTTTTTTACTGCCTCCCGAATACATCATTTGATTTGCATTAACATAAAAACGATGAATAATTTTTATCAAGCATGTTCACACACATATTGCTAAAGCTTGTCTAATGATACATGCCAAATATTATTATCGTTGGAATTGTCGTTGTGAAGAAAACTCAAAAAATGTTAGTATGTAAAATGCAGACATCCCCAAAATCTCAAAACACCTATTTCATAGGTTAGGACCTAATATTATGAGCACTGATCGGAATAGGTAGAGCTATTTAGGTTCATTAACCACAAATGTTGATGGTAATATGGATATTCCTCGGGATTCCGACTAATACTTCGGATTCGATTATTTTAATTCTTTTTGACTATAAGTATAAAAATGGCAATTGTTTTGTTTCAATATGTAAATTATTTCGTGTTAGTAATTTTGTCTGAGATTTTATTGTAGTTATATACAAATAATTTGTTGTTTTCAATCCTGTTCCGATTTTTGAGATACAAATAATAATATTATATATGATATGTTTTTGTACAATCACGGAATGAAAATGTGAAATGATTGTTGATTCTTGTTTAAATATAATTAGTTGTTTCATACCCATAATATTCTATCATATGGCAAGTACATAAAATAGCTCCACCTAATCCGATCACTGATTATGACATATACTCTTGGTAAGAAAAAGCATAGTGCTTTAGCCAATCAAGGTCATTCGGTGTTAAAATGGCATTCAATAAAAATGGCATGTAACATGACTGAGAATGACGTGTATCCATTGTGACTCATTTATAAAAGTATATTTATATCCATTCGTAAACGGATAACATTGTATCACACTAGAAACCCACTGTACATTTTAATAAACAGAAAACTTCAGAGCTTTCGTTAAAACAATACTTCATGTGGGTATTTAATTTCAACATCGATTATAAATCAAAGTATCGATATTTGGGCTTCACTAGCACCATAATGCACGACACAGACAAATACAGAGGCTTGCCTGTCTAGCACGAAATTGAATATACGACACGCCCAAGCCTATCTTCCCAAAGTAACTTTGGCTTTAAATCAGTAGTAGTAGATTAATGTATCTTACACCTGATACCGTGAAATCCAGACTGAAGAAAGTATTTCTGTTCATGTATGGTATGAAAATGAGGTTGATTTTACATTCTTTTGTTAATTTATGGTTTTACTCTCTTGCGGCTTAAGAAAAAAAATCACACTACGGTATATTCTGTAGTAAAAAAATATCTGCTGAATTTACAAGGAACAAAGCCTAATGGACATATTAATATTCATATAAGCTATCAAGAACGCCGTAAAAGTTAAGTTGAACTACCTTGTAAATTGAATACACAATGGAATGTAGTGTTTCTCTTCCCAAGAGTGTAAATACGAAAAGACTTTATTCTGTTGATCTTAGAGTACAATGTTGTTTAATGTTACAACAAAATAGCGTTCCATTTTAGTTCATTCTAAAGTCTTTATTGAGGAGAGCTATCGACTACGTGGCAAACAATTTAGCTTAGCGGTTTACACGAATATAGACGATATGAGTCGCTTACAATGTGGTAAGTGGCACCCTTTGCATTTAGTTGAGTTTTATCACTAGTGCCACACTCTCATAAATAGCTTTCTGTTTTTTCGGTGATAGGTATTCTATACGTGATATATTACACCTATATGGAGACGGAAGGAGGTTATTAACCTGTAAGGGTCAAGTTAAATGTCGGAGTAGCAAATGGCAATGTTTTTGTATAGAATCAATAAGTTGATGTACAAAAAATGAATACATTCAACCTGATCTGGCGATGATTTTGTCTATGCTTCGAAATTTACATCCAAGGTTTTGGTACAGTAAAAAATAAGTTGACGCAGCTGTTATAAGACAGGGATACGTGCTAACCTCAGGACCTGAATGGTTATATCGGTAAGTTAAAGTGGATATTCTCTGTGCTAATGGTTAAACAGAACTAAGTCATACAAAAAGGAGAGTTTTTCTACAAGATATAGTAGAGTCCTAATATAATTAAATAAATTTAACTTAAGAAATGAATATAGACGAACTTACAGCATACTTTTTTCTTACCGCAATGACTTGCGGTATAATTTTTGCGTAGCGACATCGCAACTCACTTGTGCGTTTGCACTGGAATTAGGACAAACTAATGGTTTTATTTAAGCCGTGTGTGTCGACTCATGAGGATGTACCTTCATTTCCTATACGACCCTATACGACTTAATTTATTATGCGGTGTTGGACTTGGAGCTTGGCTAAAGGACCGACGCTTAAATTACTCAAAGGTAATTGAAGTCAAGGTTCTTTGGATCCCTTAAGTATTTACGTAACGCTATCTAGGCAGCCTACTTTAGTAACATCCCTAGATTGCGAATAGATAGGAAGCACGAAACATCTTCGTTAAATTACTTCGAACTCAATCAGAGAATAGTACAAAAAGACGTCATTCCTTTTTTTGAACTATACATGTCCCTACTATTGGAAATAGATATCATATATTTTTAGCTATCTTTTCTTATTACTTTCTAATATGGATTACATTTTAAGAACATCTAAAGCAAGTATTTTTAGTTTCTAAACATTCACACTTAAAGATCCACTTCATTCTTTATTGATTGAGGCTCAAAAAGTAAGTCTTTTTTAAAGGAGAAAGGGGTTTAAGAATAAAAAAAAAATTACTGTATAAATTTACCGATAAAAATGCACCCTATTTTGCGGACATTTTTACACTACGTCCATTTCTATCATTGAAAAAAATTGCTTCCCAGCCATTTTACACTGCTGGTATCACATGCACAAAAGAAGAAAAAAAAAGAAGAACACATCAAAAGAACGGTATGTCAGCTTGATTGGCAAAATACAGCAGCTGGCAAAAGTTTCAATCAATGGGGTTCCCTTCTAACAAGAATTCAGTTTATTTGTAAGTAGAATGGGGAAATGGGAACCACTCTTTGAGTTTTAAATCACTCAACGTTTTTAAACCGTGTGATATTAGATTTAAAATTTGTAATAAGGTTGTTTATTTTCAAGCAAGAATATTGACTTCAAAGCTGGGAATAATGATAAAAACATCTAACATTTTTTCAACTCCTGCCGGCTTCGCGCCCGCATCGATACTATTAGGTCCTTACCTATGAAATTGGTGTTTTGTATGAAGATTTTGGTGATGTCAGCATTTTACATGCTAACATTTTATTAATTTTCTTCACAACGACAAATCCAAAGATAATAATATTTGGCATCCATCATTACACAAGCTTTAGTAATATGTGTAATATCACACTTCATAAAAATTATTTATCGTTTTTAAGTGAATGCAAATAAAATGATGTATTCGGGAGGCACTTAAAAAGAGTTGTCTCCGTGTCCAATTTTTACTCAATTAAACTTACAACAAATTATCAAAACAAATCAAAAGAGCTCAAAAATATAGTCTATTTTTAGACGAGGTAATTATTTTTTAGGAATACTCTGAATCTTAATAGTTACAGACAAAATACTAAGACAGAATAAAAACACCAATTTCATAGGTAAGGACCCAATATTATATTACAATACAAAATGACCAGTGGTAGTAAGATATATTAAATATATTTAATTTCTGCGTGGATTGCCAGGGCGTTTCACAAAATTCAAACATACCATAACGGTAATTAAGTTTTAATATATTTCGGATATAAGGTGAACCCTATGTAGCCCGTTTTAATATTTATACAGCCCGTTTTATACCTATCTCACATGTAATTAAGGCCTAATTTTGTATGTAAATATGTTCCAATATGAAGGTCTACCCCAATTGTAATCCAAAAAGTTGGCAACCATATTAACTTTTGCCTCCAGCAGTCCTAAATGGTAATATTACCGTAATGAACGATTTCATTATTACTTTACTAGATAAAAACAAAATTATTTACTAGAACAAAATTATTGTTTTCAACGTTCAAAATTGGTTTTGTAATAAAGGAAATTCCAGTACGACATCTAAGCAAATAAGTCGTAATACGACATAATGAGCCAACAAAACTAAATAGGTATAAACGACATGCTATCGCATGACTACATAAAAGGTTTAACAAAACCGGCCAACACACTTTTCTTTTTAATTTTAAAGCTATTTTTTCTTAAAATATTAACTTAATCAAAAAATTATTGATTTAACACTATTTATTTTTAAATACCTATACAAAAATATATCACACGTTAGGGTTGAAATTAAACAAAAAATTACTCTGCACTTTACGTGTAGGGGAGGTACCCTAATAAAACATTTTTTCCACTTTTTATTTTACCACTTTGTCGGCGTGATTGATATACATATTGCAGCCTTTCAGCTTTCTAGTGGTGTTTCAAGTGCTTTCAGTTTCAGTCGCTTCACTCGCTCGACTACCACCTTTGACGAAGAATTTGTTTATATTGCAAAATACATAATATACAAGAAGCTATGTAAGTAGAAGTGAGTAGTAATGGAATTAATCTGTACAAAAATAAATATCAGAATGCAGATATTCAATTAATTGATATGTAACAACTATGCAAGCTATTGGAATTGTAGATTGAATTAGAGAGTGGATAATTATGATTTTTAAAGAAAAATTTTATGAAGAACCGATCATAATGTATATAATTTAAATTAAATTTATTTATTAAATTTTGAACATCATGACTTATGGAGAAGCATTGGCCAATATTGGTGCGTAGATTGGAATCAAAATTGTAGAAGTGTAAGTTAATTATGATTTTGTTAAATAATTGCCATCAACTATTCTTTATTATTAAATGGTAGTTACTAAGCGAAATTACAATATACCGTCCAATTTATATTTTAACATTATTAATTAAATTAATGTTGGTGCAATCGAAATCGAACTAAAACGCCAATTTTATTTCGGTGCTTATTTGAAGTCTCCTCGGCCCGTCGGCCGTTGTTGAGGCGCTGACCCGAAATCTAGTGAAACCTATATGATAGTTAAATTAAGAGCGTGTTTATTATACTGAAATCTACATACATAAAAAATATACTTACAATCACGCCTGTAATCTCCGAAGGGATCGGCAGAGTCCAAGGAGCAAGGAGCTCCTTAAGACCACATTTAGCCATACAAAAATTGGGTTTGGTCAGATGGAAAATCATCAAAAAATTATTAACAAGTGGCTAGCCCATCGCCTACACAATCACATACCCTGTACCCAATACGCCCTTAGTCACCTTTTACGATATGCTAGGCAAGAAAAGCACTGAAATGTTTCGGACAAATTATTATAGTTTTACCATCAAAATTTTAATATAATAGGAATAATAAACAAAACAATAAAATAATGTTCAAAAATATTACCATTTCCATAACAAGAAAGTCCCTGTTCTTGAGAAACAGATATGTGAATTTCATGTGAATTTAATGAAAAACTTTGAATAGTAAATATTCTTATGACTCGTGACTGATTAAATTTTTCACGTGAATTTAATGAAAAATTTTCAATATCAAATAGAAAATATTTTCTCCGAATTTAAAATTTTCACAATCAATTAAATTACTCAAATGCAAATAAGTACGTGAGTAGAATGAAAGAACTTAAATTATTGACGTACCTTTTGACAATCAAACACGAGGTGATTAAAACTTTCTGACCTACGAAACTCGTTTGAAATTACCGTGTGGTATTGCGACAACCCTTCTCGTTAGCCAATAATAGATTAGAAAGGAGACCCCACAAATCGAAGCCACATTCGTCGCCGAATGCTTGTTACAAACTATTCGCATTTAGCTCCTCGATTATACATTCGGTATGTCCATCAAAACGCCAATAGCACTCCTATGCGGTTAGCCGTCGTCATCAGCGAACGGCACACAAATAGGTATATTTCAGTACTTAAAAGGCTTAAAAAACAACAACATCCTTTTTTTTAATTTTGGAACGATTATTTCCGCAAATATAAACTTTATCAAAAAACTATTCAGGTAACACCCACGGCACGTCGCGGCTATTTTTTTCGCGAAGCTATTGACTTAACGCGGATAAAAGTTTACGAAGTGCTCAACGTTACATTCCTACCTCTTATGAGCAAAATGTTGATTGTTAATAGTTGAACTAAATCCTCTAATTAATAAAATAATGAAAATAATATTTCATGTCAGTGATATCATTAATTGTTGTCATGGTGATAAATTTCTGTGTCGTATCATTATTTTACAATGCCGACAACTTTTAAAATTCGAAATGAAATTAGATTGACTCTTTTACAGTTTTCGTTTCTATGATCCACCACATAATTCCACATTATTTTATTACACACGCCCTAATTTCATCGGTTGAGGCCTTAATTAAAATTAACGTAAGCTACACTGTACCCTGGCAAATATTTGACTTTGGCTAATTTTGTATGTATAACTTTGGAAACCTATCCAAGCGCAGAACAGGGCCCTTGGAGATGGCTTGTAGTCGTTCATTGCCCCTTTAATGCGACAATCAAGATAAGATTTGAGCAGAACTCAGCAATGTATGACTACTTTCGTTTTACCAAAGATTTTATTGGTGAAATTAAGTATATTTGCTTCTTATCTAATATCGTTTATAGGAGCGCTTCGGGTGTTATTACACTCAAAATTGTTGATTCTATAATCTAATGAGAGACATATTATTTTAAGGCTGTAACTGTGAACATTTACGTCATGCTCCATGAAAATCTACGTCTTAACGAAGCGTAAACTAGTTTACACATCTTGTTTCTCAAAGTCGACTTGTATTACAATGTAGGAGTAAGCCGGACATTTGGGCACACTGGGCTATAATAATTAACTCATCTTTGATACATTGTTCTGTCTTATATACGTCCCACGGCTTATCACAGGCCTTCCTCATGGAGAAACACACGAGAGAGTAAGGGCCGTAACATCACCACGCTGGCCCAGCGACCGGGACCAACGGGTTAACGTGCCTTCAGTTGCTATTACATTTTAACGTAAGCAAATTATTACATGAAAAGCAATTTGGTTTCACTAAAAATAGATGTACTACGGATGCGGGCGTCGCACTCATCAAACATATATTTGACGCATGGGAGAACAAGCAAGATGCAATAGGTATTTTCTGCGATCTTTCAAAAGCGTTTGATTGTATGGATCACCAAATTTTGTTAGTAAAATTGAAACATTATGGAGCTTCGGAAACTGCTATACGCCTTATACAATCATATCTTACGGATCGAATACAAAAAGTTAACATAAATGGTACTAATTCTTCCGGCGCGCCTCTGCATATGGGAGTGCCCCAGGGCTCTATATTGGGCCCCTTATTATTCTTAATATATATTAATGACTTGCCTTACTTTGCTAGACCTTTGTGAGATAGTTTTGTTTGCTGATGACACTTCTTTGATTTTCAAAACTGACAGACGCAATAACGTATCTGACGAAGTAAACAATGCTCTCTCGCAAGTCTTGCATTGGTTCAATATTAATAACCTTGCACTTAATTCTAAGAAAACAAAATGTATTAAATTTTGTATGCCTAACGTAAAGCAGATCGATACTCAAATTTGTATAAAGGAGGAACGGATAGAAATAATTAAGTCTACCACTTTTCTTGGAATTACTGTGGACTCTAAACTGCAATGGGGTCCACATATTACGACTCTAGCAGGAAGACAAAGTTCAGCTGCGCATGCAGTTAGAAAAATAAGGCAGCTCACTGATGTTGAAACGGCGAGATTAGTTTATTTTAGCTATTTTCACTGCGTAATGTCGTATGGTCTACTGTTGTGGGGCTCCACTGCTGACATTCAGACTATCTTTGTACTTCAAAAGAGAGCCATTCGTGCCATATACAACCTTAGACCACGTGACTCGCTCAAGGAATTATTTAGGGAAATAGATATATTAACTGTGGCGTCTCAATACATCTTTGATTGTATTATGTATGTACGTAAACACTATGATACTTTCCTTAAAAATTCTGACTGCCATAGCCTTAACACCAGAAATAAGCATAAGCTCGCCGTTCCAAGCCTGAGACTTCACAAGACTGTTAAATGTTTTATAGGAATCAGCATAAGAATGTATAATAGGCTGCCACAAAGTTTTATTGACTTGCCCCTGCATAAATTTAAATCAACTGTTAAAAGCTGTTTAATGAAAAAGGGGTATTATAAGATAGAAGATTATTTTACAGATAAAAATTCGTGGCTACTATAATTTGCTCCTCTGCACATACTTATTTTACAATATTTAAAATGTTCTATATTCCTTTTGTTATTATGGCTGTTTAAAAAAGGCTTACTGTTGAGTTTCTTGCGGCACTTCTTCTCAACAGGCCATTCACGTCGAAGTGCTAGTAGGAAAAAAAATATTGACGTGCAAAAGTATTTCATGTAAATCTAATTGCAGAATAAATGATTTCATTTCATTTCATTTCATTTCACTTCATTTCATTTCATTTCATTTCTTCCGAAGCACAAAGTTTTGGTCACCCATCCACGGCCTGACCATGGCGAAGGTAGCTTTATTTTCAATCGAAAGCCAAAGCGTACTAGCCACCGAGCTCCTCATTGTATATTTTCTTAAACATAATTTACGTATATGATATGTGGAAATATTTAGGTATGCACAGTCATGTTCAAAAAATTAATACACATTTCACACATTTAACCCCATAAAATAAGAGCCACTAACAGTCATAAATGTGTACATACTTTGCACTTTACTATTCACGACTTCTAGCAGCATACAACTTTATACCTAAATATTGCGAGGGTGGTCTAATGGAAAAAAGTAAAAATTTACAAATGAATAATAAGTGTCCATGTATAATGAATCCTGACATGTATAATGATGTTAAGATACCATAGGTTTAGTTGAATAAATATCGGTACAACTATCGGTAAATACGGTCACAACAATTCTATGTACCTAATTTCTTTCTCCGTAGGCAATGTTCAAAGAATACTCAAAATAATATTGTTGTATACATAATAATAAATATCATATTACACATATCTGCTAAGCGAACCCTTGTTGTCTTGCTAATAACTGAGGTTGCACAAAATATTTCAGATTGCGACCGCTTATCGATATTCTGTTCAATAAATCGGATTTTCTCAATCTTTCTGTCTGTCGAGTAGTTAAGAATATTTCTATTGAGTCCTCGATTCGTTTAAGTAGATTTAAATAGGAGCTACATTTCGGTCTTTATGCTTAGAAAGAAGTTGAGTTGTAGAATTGAGCGTTGGCTTAGCAAATTGGATTTAAATTGATTTACTGTATTTTATATTGTGCGTTATCTTGGCAAAATAGACAGCTTAAATTACTTGTATATATAAGGTATTGAAGATATTTTAAAAAAGTTTAGATCACTAATACTAACAAAAACTCTCCAAGTCAAGGAACGCTTAGAAACAATCAAAAGCTGCAGGCTACACAAAGGGGTATCGAGCAGGCTATGTGGTAGATAGATGTATCACATCGAAAAATCGAAATTGGGGAAACTGACACTGCCAAAGCCATCGCAATTTATAGCTTGACGTAGACAGCGCATTGCAAGGTGACTATTACTTTGAATTTGTTTTTCGCACAAGGTTGAAGACATTTTTTATGAAAATAAAAGGGAAAATATAATATACACAATTTATTTTTAAAATTTTGGTTTATCAAAACGAGGAAGTGATAATATATTATCTTTGAGCTTGGTCGTCTAATCAACAATCGTAGTTTTTTGGGCTCTGAAGCAGGCACCAGAGTGATTAATGATCTGTTAAACTCTTAATGCTCGGAGTTGGCCCTACGTGATCAAATTAGTAATGAGGAAATCCGTAAACAAACTAATGTTGTTGTCTTAGCCAAAGTTTGCTAACTAATGGGACAATGTGTTGGAAATTTTATAGGCGAAAGCAAAATGCATAATAAAAATAACTAGGAACTACTACTTATTAACTAGTCAATGGCCAGACACCGAGACACAATAGAAGCATCTATTGTTTGCGAATACCAGTGTTCGCGCCTTCGCGGTGACCGCCATGGTGTTAATAATAATTTATAAATCTTATATGTTCATCATCTATCTTTGTTACCTCATGATTCGCAAAACACATCAACCCACCTCAATTCGTTACTTATGCTACCATATCTACACACCTATTTACATTTGTCTATTTCTGGTGTTGTGGTTCTCGTAATAAGTTTCATAAATTTGGAACACTGTGCCCTGCAGTAGGAGGAATATGCTGGCGATGGCGAGGGATCCCTTTTTTGGCAAAATGTATTTACTCATAATATACAAAAATACATAATATACAAATGCCAAACATTTAAATTTGGCATAATTTTTTTGGCATAATATAACTTAAGCATATTTTTGGCATGATTTATTTTCCGCATAATTATAATTTCGTCTAATGTAATTATTCATAGTATATTTTGGCATAATGGTTTTCGGCATATAGTTGATTTGGTACGACGACGAGCGAAGCAAGGTAAAACGAGCAACGTGAGCGTGCCGCAGCAGCGGCCGGCGAAGCGCCAGAATCTTTTTTTTTGTTGATAATTATACCTGAAATTGTATGCGAATAGTCCATTTGCTTATTTTTCGCATAGTTACAAAAAGCATAATAATGTTAAATTATTATGCTATTTGTAATTATGCGATTTTTTTATGCCAAAATCAGTTATGCATAAATATATTTAGTACAATTTCCATTATGTCAATTCATAAATCTATGCAGATAGATAGGGAACCCGATGGCGATATTATTTTCTTCTTTCCGGATCTAAACCAAGGACGATACCAATATTAATATTATTAGTAATTATTATTGTGTATAAGAAATATGACAGGTCTAGCTGAGCTTTGAAATCTATGTAATACAGAAGCAAAAGAGTATGTATTCAAAATTTTAGGATGTTGCGAGATTTTAATGCTGTACACGTATTGTTAACCTTGTTTCCCACAAAGCACAAAAACTTTGTTTTTATCATAAGTATAAACTGAAAATCCTCTCTTTTTATAAGAACAGAGTTTGGAAGAAATATCTCTACCTTGTAGGAGCCTTTTTAAGCGACATAAAAAAGAAGGTTATCAATTCGATGAAATTTTTTTTTAGTATACACAAATGGCAGCATTCTACAAAAACCTACTGTCACAGAATTGATTGACGTTTAATTTGACTGGTACCTAATTGGTGGATTGTATTTGCCAGTTAATTAGTTGAAGTCAGGTACTTGCAAAATAACGTAGGCCATCCTTCCCAAAGTTTCTTTCCCTACCCGCAATGCACACTGAAGAGCTTAACAACGCGTGCAAGAGGCGCGCCCCGTCAGTCATCCGCTGTTCGTCACCTGCTGTTCGTCACCCGCTGATGTTACCCGCTGTTAGTTGCTAGTTCCGCTGCCCGTTGCCCGTCGGTTACCGCCGTGGTTTCTCAGTTACCGCCGTTCTTACACCGCCTCATCATCAGCCAAGCGAGCCTGGGCCGCTAGCGCGTCCGCAGGAGCTGCCGCCAGAAAAGCAAGTAAGTGTGCATTTTGCTTCCTATCCTTAGAGAGCTGTGACTTCTTCTTTTCTGCCCCTTGCAGCTCTTATAAACTCCTACACATAGGTCGCGTTGTTGCAAGCGCCTGCTGTAGCTTTTTAAAACCGCAGAAAATACAGTCCACTAAAACTCCGCTACCGAAGGGGAAAAAGACCCAGCACTAATAACATAATTAACACACACGCCTCTAACACCAACAGTTTGTCAGAGTGACACCCACTATTCGCTTGATTTATTTAAGTCTCCATGTACAACGGATTGGCCCTGTTGCCATACATCAAGACAAGCTATAATAAAAAAAAATCTGTATATGAGGTTTACCCAATGCCTACCTTTTTATCTAGTCAATCATAAGAAATGTATTTGATCAACATTTAAGTTTAGATGTATTTAGGGCAGTTATTGGGCATAATATCGTGTACGAATACAACAAAATATAGTTACTAAATATTCATACAATCAAAAAGGCAGCGCTAGCCGAGTTGGGACGGACGGGGCACTACCCGTTCGAGAGGCCGCGGAAATCGCGGGTTCGATCCCACCGCCTCTACCTCTGAATTTGAATAAAATTTATGTAAGTTGTGAATATCGCACGCCTCACTTTGTGCCCGGTGCATGGCAACAGGCTCGCCACCTGTTACATGGGGACCAACATATCTGGTGAAATGTGGGTGATGATATTTTTATGTATTTCAATCAAATCGTAACATTTTGATATTAGTTTGAAGACCAAACGAACATAACGTTAAAAAGGTTTACATATAAACCGCATAAAATCTCAAGTTTACTTTAAATTTACAGTAAGTAAATAAATATAAATGTATATAAAAATATAAGGATAGTGATGCCCTTAACCTCATCTATAACAAAGGTTGTTATATTACTATCGTTAACAAAAAACCGTGCGTTATAAATTGGGTCCTTACCTATGAAATTGGTGTTTTTTTTCTCTCTCAGTACTTTGTCTGTAACTATTAAGATTAAGAGTATTCCTAAAAAAATAATTACCTCGTCTAAAAAAAGACTATATATTTGAGCTCTTTTGATTTGTTTTGATAATTTGTTGTAAGTTTAATTGTGTTAAAATTGGACACGGAGACAACTCTTTTTAAGTGCATCCCGAATACATCATTTTATTTGCATTCACTTAAAAACGAAAAATATTTTTTATGAAGTGTGATATTACACATATTACTATAGCTTGTCTAATGATAGATGCCAAATATTATTATCTTTGGATTTGTCGTTGCGAAGAAAACTGAAAAAATGTTAGTATGGAAAATGCAGAATTCCCCAAAATCTCCATACAAAACACCAATTTGATAGGTAAGGACCTAATATTAAACACTTTACGGAATCACAAAAAGTAAGATAAGCCCTTCCATACCAGGTCGCTACTTAAAATTATTCCACATAACGTTGAGTCTCCTTATTAGAATTACGAACATTTCGTGGCCCTGCTTTATTAAATTCATATTTTAAGATGTAAGATCAACAAACCTGGCGTTATATGAGAGCTCTCACCTTTTATGAGATTTAAAGGTGTCGTGACTTCTAAAACGTTTTTGATGTATTTTAGATTGGATACATCGTGACTCATTTATTAAAGAATATTCACACTGAAATTATAAGCAGACTATATGTAATTTTAATTAAGAACACGTAAAGTTCAATTTTGAATAACAACAATCCTGCAAAAGATTGTTATAGAAACAATGGTTCGTTTGAAAATCATTTTCAACGGCTGAGTCCTAACGAGTTTAGTTTAGCTTCATAGGTATTCTGCTCAAAATATTCGTTCGAAACTTCATATATGGCCTTAGTAAGCCCCTCACGAAAAATTCTCATAAGCTAATAGAAGCTTCTGCAGTGCAGGTTAACCTGAACAGTGAGCGAAGTATGAATTTTTGAGACAACGCGATACCCTCTGTAAATATTTGATTTTTCGTGAGCCTAAAATTTGCATACACACCACGTAAGTATATTGGATCGTTGTAATTTTTATGTTTACTGTGTGATTCATAAGTGTTTAGGCTTTTTTGGGGGAAATATGAATATGTATTAGACTGCTAAGTTAAAAATATAATAACGATTCCTGATAATCTGATAAAAGGATTTTAAAGTTCAACTACTTCTACAATCGATAATAGTTTTCTTTAGCTTTTAGATTAAACCTCTCAACAGCCACATAACGAGACACAATATAAACAAAATATTGTTCGAAAATGCCGGCGTTCGCGTGGTTCTCAACGAGTAGAGTAATTTTTCTTAACTATTAAGAGTAGAGAGCTGTGTGCCATAAACGTAGCTAGTAGAGATCTGTAATCGCTGCCTTTAATTAATATAATTTAATTAATTCGTTCTATTTATTATACTTCTTATTAAGTTTGGTTATTATTTATCATTACTGTATATCATTATACAGCATAGATAATTAAGCTCAGTTGCCAAATAAGCAGAAGCGCAGATGGTAAATTGCTACAGCACTATAATTTTGTCTATACTTTAATCGAAACAACATTTGTATAACAATGATTGTATGTTTACAAAATGTTGTATATCAAAGTCAAAGCGAATGAACTGCGATAACAATCGCAAGCCTGCCACTCCTACGGCGGTTCCATAGAGAATTTTTATATCTACTTGTACATTAAAATCTTAAAGTCGCCTCTATCGCTGAGTATAAAACTTGAGTACAGCTTCGTTTTAATTTATGTTTTAATAGCTTTAAAGAACAAATTAACAAACATATTATTATTTAAAAAAATTTAAATTCGATATCATTTATTCAATTTAGATGCACATGCACATGCTTATGAACGTGAAAAGCATTTTACAAATTTACATCCGTTCACAAAACTACCAGGAGGCCTTGTTCTGAGAAGAACGGGCAAGAAATTCAGCAAGTTTCTATCCTCCCTTAATTTTATTTATATGTCATGAACTACAAAGGCATTGAAATTTAAGAAGTAAAAAATAAAAAATATCTGAGCTGTATATTCTTCAGATTACCACATTATCCATTAAAAATAATTTACTCTAAAATATTACATATTTATTATGATTATGATCATACCTTTATTTCTGAAGGCAAAGGTTGCCATGCACCGGGCACAATGTGAGGCAAGCGATATTCACAATCAATCAACAGTACTTAAGTTTTATACAAACTTAGTGGTACAGGAGGTGGGATCGATCCCGCGACCTCTTGAACGAGTAACGCCGTCTTTCCCAACTCGTCTACTGCAATCTTAGGCTTATCCTTGAATCAATACACAAAATATTGAGCTGTAAAGTCCAGTATAATAAAGACCATCACATCAAATTACAGATCTAGGATGAACGTGACCCAAGCACGAGTGGAATACAAAAAATAATCCTTTCGGCTTTACGAAAAAACCAAGGCGATTAGTTTGACCACAGAGTAAGTGCACGCAGGGGTGATGGAATAGAATTTGTTTTACGACGGTATTATTGCCTTCATTTTGTAAAATGTTCGGAATACAGAGATTGTACTTTGTGGTATGTAACATCTGTCCAGCGATTAGAATTTTGGTTTAATCGCAATGGGGATCTGGGTGCACGGCCGTAATCCCGCCAATCGTTAATGGACTATGGTTTTACTCCAATGCCCAGCAACAGCAGTCAATATGAAATTAAAATATAAAATGTAAATTACAATACAATCAACTCAAAAGAGCTCGGTGGCGTAGTGGTCAGTGCGCTTTGGCTTCAATCGAAAACAAAGCTACTTTCGCCATGGTTAGGCCGTGGATGGATGAACAAGACTTTGTGATCTCGAGCTCCTCCATGCTTCGGAAGGCACGTTAAGCGGTTGGTTCCGGTCGAATTTGTGACCGTTTCTACCCACCAACCCGCATTGGGTGGTGTGACGGCCCATATTCCTCATGTGTTTCTCCATGAGGAAGGCCTATCCCAGCAGTGGGAAGTATATAGGCTGATGATGAAAATCAACTGCCAAATAAAATTCAAATTATAAAATTACTTAAGCTATACTTAAAATGAATTTTGCGCGTTGATGATGATTAATGATTTTTGCTCAACCGTAAGCACCATGATGGATAACATTGTTATAAGTGTGTGTTAATTTATACGGGTGAGGGAGATGTGCCATGTATGAAGATGTTTGTGCGCTCATTGGACCTTGTATAATATTGGGTCCTTACCTATGAAATTGGTGTTTTTATTCTGTCTTAGCATTTTGTCTGTAACTATTAAGATTCAGAGTATTCCTAAAAAATAATTACCTCGTCTAAAAATAGACTATATTTTTAAACTCTTTTGATTTGTTTTGATAATTTGTTGTAAGTTTAATTGTGTTAAAATTGGACACGGAGACAACTCTTTATAAGTGCCTCCCGAATACATCATTTTATTTTCATTCACTTAAAAACGATAAATAATTTTTATGAAGTGTGATATTACACATATTACTAAAGCTTGTCTAATGATAGATGCCAAAAATTATTATCTTTGGATTTGTCGTTGTGAAGAAAACTGAAAAAATGTTAGTATGGAAAATGCAGAATTCTCCAAAATCTCCATACAAAACACCAATTTCATAGGTAAGGACCTAATATATTATTATAATATGTACTGGAAACTTTGTATTCGTGATTCAGGTCTTACTAATGTTCTACGTTATTACAGTATTCGGTATATCAACTATTGATCTAATTTCAATGTTTACTGACAGTCGTACTTTTCGCTGGTCTTTCTGATTGCTGATCATTATTTGATGTTTCGTATATATAGCATTATAACATAGTCCTACTCAATACATAAAAGATAAATAAGTAATTGTCATTTGGAGCTTACTTTTTTTATAAAATTTAATCATTGATACCCAGTGTGAAGTCTTACAGTGCCAGTGATATTAAAAGCGCAACGCGAGCGTAATATAACTAAATCTAGCTTTCTTGAATTGCTAAGAAACATTTACAATGTTTAATACTACTGAAATACGAGTCTTATTGTTGCTAAAAATAGGACTCTATTTTACATGCCACGTCTCCAGAATAAAAGTACTGTTTACACTGTGGTTATTTTGTGTACACATTTTCGTAGAGATAAGAACTGTATTTGCGAGATTGCGTCAAATGAAGCGAAACTAATACGTGCTCAGTTTAACGCGTTCTTCACCTAAGTCTTCTTTGGTTTATTTTCAAGAAATACCTCAAAAAATATCAAGCTCATAAGATTCTTTGAAGAATATTACCCGGGAATAATTTAGCACTGGCAAGTGTAGACTGAAGTTAATATTTGCTAATTGAGATTGGAACTCATACCAAGTAGCCTTTGGCTCTTTGAAGTTTATTTTAGTAAGCATTATCAACATACACAGATATTAATATTAATTTTGAGCAGAGTAAAGTAATATCTGTATTAATTGAAACGCATTTTCATTTATATATCAAAAGCTGCTGCGTCTACTTAATTAAATAGATGCAACATTATACACGCTGGATTTTTTTTGGGCCCTGGATGGGATGTACCTTAAATAATAAAAACCGCTTAATTTCCACAAAAGAAACACACTTTTATTTTCAAAAAGAAACAAAACTGCATTCTTAGTTTTCCCAAAATGGCTTACCTAAGCCGGCATTCGAACCAGCTTAAAACAAAAAATAAAAAGTCAGTTTTCTATTCTATGTAGGTACTAACCGAAACAAATATTGTTAAAGATAAAAATTCTCTAAGAAATATTAAGAGCTACACATATTTCGTACAAGATATCTATATTATCGAATATTTCATACTCAAAGCTATAATTATTATTACCTAAACGAGTCACTTTCAATAAGCTAAATTGATTTAAAATTGTCTTATCTATCAAAGACTAACTACTAAATAGTATCTTGCAAATTAATTTACGAAAGATCTTACGAGAGTTTTAGTGGGTGTTCTCAGCGAGCGGCTGATCAATCATACACGCCTACTGCCTCGCTAGGGTAGCGATAGGTATTGTCTGTAAACCTAATTCTTTCCCGACAAAAAAGAGATGGTCAGAAAATGTTAATAGGAGCATACACCATTGCAATTGACTAACAACAAAGACCTGTGTAATTGGAACGAGATGTGCCATTTAAAACCCTTTAGTTATTAAATAAAAATAAAATGTATGATTATGAATCGTTCATACTGTTTTATGTTGATATAACAGTTCTTTCATAGGTAATCAACAGTTTCTATTTTTGCGTTATGTGCCTCATATAAGAATTCATAATAAAATAAAATTAAATGTTTTACATGCCCAAATGTTTTATGTAGAAATTTTATTTTTGGCAATGACTAAATCGAATAGTGGAATAAAATAGCGACATATTTTTATTTTATTTGAGCTGGTTCGATTCCTGGTTGGGTAGGTTGAAATAACTGAGAATGCAGTTTTGTTTCTTTTTGAAAATAAAAGTGTTTTTCCTTTTTGGATATGAAGCTATTTTAAATATTTAAGGTACTTGCCCTCCAGGGCTCATAAAAAAATTCCATAAGTAGACATTACAATATTATCAACAAATAAGGTTTCAAATATATTTAACAATATTTATTATTTATAAAGTTGCTGACTGCCGCGATTGAGCGATAGTTTACTGATCCAATCTAGCACGTAATCCATAGAGATATTGAATTCATAAAGTAATATTTGCTATAAATCAGAGCTTGTAACGTATTGTAGCTATTTTGGTATTTTGGTGGCTCTGTGGAGCATTCAATGCGTGGAACTGATTTCAGCATCTGAAAATAAGTTCTTTTCCATTGAATAAATTATATTGATAATTTAAACGAGGCGTTTGACTTAGGTCTGAAGATAAACATTGTTATTTTTTATTTTGTAAGCATATAAAAATACTCCCACTTTGACTGAAACACACTTACGAAAAAAACACATCTTGCGTAAGAAGTTGATCGGAACAATTTCTGTATGAAGCTTTTGACTTACGCTTTTGACGGAATGACAGAAGCTTTTTCTGTAGCATTCTTAATTTTCAGGGGGTTTTTAATCCAATGGATATCTCAATCCCATTATCACCCAGTTGCAGAAACGAACTTTAAAATTTAATGTCGGCATTATCCCTAATGCTCCATTAAATTTATTTATTGAAGTGTCAAAAGAACACCTTAGCGTAGTTTTTACGTTGCACAAAACGACATTAGCACCCTATCAATGCTTAAGAGACATTAGCTAGAACTATTTTGTGTTCCAATTTTAAATTTAATGAACTTTAAAGTTTTAATGTCTCATTACTAAATGTCGTCTTTAAAAAATCTTTGTGCAACTGAGCGTATATCTCTTAAATCTTTAATGTACCATCAGGGAAAAAAAATAAAAATCCACCATATCAATTTTGCGAGAAATCGTCCCAAATTATCAATTGTCATTTCAGAGACATTCTATAATCTAGTGGATTTCGAATTTGAAACGATTGTCTTAGCGAGTCCTTTCACGAAAAGCGAGGGAGAGGGACAGGCTTAATGTACACTTAGTTGATTTATTACACGGAAGGAAATACGGGAATTAAACACAATTGTGTACAAGATTAATGGCTTGGATACAACAAATTTCACGCTTTAAATCGTCTGCGTCCAAAGGCTTGAATTTTTACGGTGCTTTTGTGATGCGTCGCTGAGAGAGTTTTGATCTCTATGAACTCTGTATCCACGTCCAACTGCTAGGTGCAATCGTCCCCAGCCTATATACGTTCCACTGCTGGGCACATGCCTTATGTATGGTATGGGCCATAGCACCACCACACTGGCCCAATGCGGGTTGGTGGGTAGAAACGGTCGCAATGGCGACCGGGACCAACGGCTTAACGTGCCTTCCGAAGCACGGAGGAGCTCGAGATCACAAAGTTTTGGGCACCTATCCACGGCCTGACCATGGTCACCAAGCTCCTCATAGTACCTTGCCTAGTTGATTACAATTGTGCAATTCGAATTAGCCGGTTCTTCAGAAGATACATTAAACGTTTGTTTTTTTTTGGTCCCGGTTTTTTTTCTGCAGTCATTTCTACCGACAATTTGTGTTGGCGTTGACACACTCTATACGTATGTCTCCTAGTTATTATTTTTTTTTTATAAGAAACACAGCAACTGACTTAACACCACGAAGGGTTAGGCAGAGACAAATATATTTTTTTATTGTGGCAACACTTGGGCCCTTCCTTTTTCTGGTTCCAACCGAGCTATTAGTAACATGCATCTTTTCTCTGTATTTTGTGAATAAAATAAAGTGAACGCAAGAAGTCTTCTTTTATTGCAAGCCCGCATCAGAGATATTAAATGATTAATAATAATTTATTGCAGATTATATTTATAGTTTGTCATTTTTATTTAATACTATAAAATAATACTCAATTTTAGTTCTCATTGCTTTTTCTAAATACGAAGTAATTGTTTCAAACGCTCTTCGCCCGTGCTCGTTATGAAATAAATTGTGTAACAGGGTTTCCTTGCTGCTGTCGCTAGCAACCGTTTTTAAAATTATTACGTATTACATTAGGGGAATCGGGTGTTAGTTACTTATATTGCTTGTAATCAATAAGTCCTAGCCAAGATATAATGGATATAACTATTTTTCATGTATTTTATAAAGCTCTTAATTGTTTTTTGATTCGAGAATTGCTATCGATCAATTAAAAATGTATAGGATTTGATATAAACGTTTGAAAGCTTTATTCATCAAGAACCACGGCTCGTTAATTGTTGGACATAGGTCTCCCCTAAGGGTCTCCCCTAATGCACGCCACCACTCTCTCGATTATTGGCCGTTGTCATCCAGGCCAGTTCAGCCAAACTACGAATATCGTCATCCCGTGTCTTAGAGGATCCTTCATACGTCAAAGCTAGAAGAAAATAGGATATTTATTTTGCTAAAACATGATAGCTGACATAAATTTTATAGCTGAGATTTTTGTTGACATGAAATTTAATTATTTATCAATTTGTAGTATTTAAGTATGCCATTAATAAGAATTCAATTTTATGTTCACTTACTTGGTGATTAATTGTTAATGAAATGTTTTGTATATGCTTAAGGACTTATATAGTTATACTATGTATAAAAAATTAAATGTTATCTTGTGATTTGGAAATAAAGAGACATATTATTATTATTATTATATTATTATTATAACATGAGTAGGTATACAGCGAACAGTTTAGATGCAGTTGTTAAAAACGGCTTTACTCGTTTAAGAGTCCAATCCACGATTTTGAGCTTATTCTGAACGTCACTTGCCTTAAAATTTGCCGAGTATTGGCTTTACCTCGGTTACTTTGCGAATTAAAAATAAAATAAACACTGGATATAGTCATTACGATATGATGTTTTAAATTTCTCTCTATAAACGAAAGCAAAGGGTCTAGCCCACACAGCCGAGCCTTTAGTATTTGTCGTTATGATTTATGCGGTATTGTGATTTATGTGGGACACCCACAGTTCTATGACGGTTGGAAGTGTTTTGCGCCAAATGAATAGCTCGGCCTTCACAGCTGAATTCAATAGGGTGGGAAACCAAAAATCACTATAAAGCTCTAACACACTAAGGAATACTTTTCCAAATTTTATATTAATCATTTTAATAACATTAAAACTCATTTTTCGTTTCTTTTTCTCAATGTAAAAACAATTTAATAATGATGATATTTTTATTAATTTACCATAATGATGATGATATCTAAATTAAAAGGGCCCAATTCGAAAACAAATCGCGGCAATGAATTGATTGATGATGAGTATATTGAAAAAAACATGGATTGCGTGATCGGAATGATTATAAACAACTAAACATCGGGGACACTGAAAACAACGAATATCAGAAATATTCAAAAGGAAATAGATTCGAATGATATTACTTAATATGTTTTGTTGTGTGTATTCTATAATTTGTGTGAGTTAATTTTCAAATCGATAACCAAGCCTTCTTTTATTATTGTCAATTATTGACTTCCTTTCACTTCTTTTTATACTTTTCTAAAACCGCTTTGGTTCAGCTTCCTCCAATTTTTTTATTATTGTGTTTTCAAATATTGATTTTCTTCATACTTTTTAAAAAACCTCTTTGGTTGACCATCCTTCAATATATCTTAAGGGGTCAACATCGGGGCAGTGGAGGGAGCGCCCTAAATTGCCTTCTAGATCGCCTCGTGTTAGGCAAATCGTTACGATTTTTAGTATGTAGGGCAGCAGCCGATTTTAGGACCTAATTAAGGCCCGAGTAGACTTTAGGTACTTTTGTTCACTGGGTACTGTCACTTTGCAACTTGTCTAGTCATCCTCAGCCTATATACGTCTGGGCACAGGCCTTCCTCATGGGGAAACACATGAGGAGTATGGGCCGTAACACCACAACAACGCTTGCCCAATGCGGGTTGGTGGGTAAAAATGGTCAAACAACTGAGACCGACGGCTCAACTTGCCTTCCGAAGCACGGTGGAGCTTGAGATCACAAAGTTTTGGTCGCCCATCCATGGCCTGACCATGGCGAAGGTAGCTTTGTCTTCGATCGAAAGCCAAAGCGTACTGACCACTACTAAATTTGTTTTATTAAAGATATTCTTACATAATAACGCTAAGCGCTGTTAAAGAAATTAAAGCTAATAATTAATCTTAGATTGAGCAGATTAGCAGAGATAATAAAATGAAAATGTATGCTGATTGTGTTAACAAATTTATTTAGCAATAAGCTATTTCCTTAAAAGATTTTCTTCAGGGAGCTTATAAAATGTACTCGTACATACTTACTTTTATTTTCTAATGTGAGCTTTTGTAACAGATAAACATACTTCAATTTAAAATATGACAGCTCGTAGAGGTAACCGTTCGTGCTGCGGTTGTACCAGATGTATACTCCTCGAAATAGGATTACAATGGAAAGCGGGAATAAATATAAAAAATTACCAAACCGCGCCATTTTGAACGCTGAATAACATGTTTATTTGTGTTTTTGTCGTAAAAATGAGTACCGATATGTGTTCTTATTTCCATATACGCATATAAATCAGTTATTTTGTAATACATTTTATTTATGGAAAAAATATAATGTACCTAGAAGTCATATAAAATCACTCATACAATTAGTGACCAAATTTTTTTATACTTTGGTAACCTGCACCCCTAGTAGGTATAAGTTATTATCGTAAAAAAATATTTTTAGTTGCGTAGCTCAATTTCTTTTGGAAACGTAATTGCGAATACTTTCCGTTAGGGGCTTTACACGTTTCCTATAGGAATTGAGCTTCTTACGCAACTAATACATCAGGGATAATCATTTCTTATGTGACATTGACAACCTGTAGACAATAGCAGCAATAATCGAGTTGTGCAGCACGAACACGACACTAGTCATGCATGCATGCAGGTTGCTGATTTGATCCCCAATGCCTGTACGGTCAACTCATTCAATATGTTATCACTTTTGACAGTAAATGACTCTTAATTACAAGGAAATAAAGATTACCACTACTAAAATGTGTACACACATTTTCGTACTCGACTGTATCGCTGAGTCTGAAAAAAACTTAAGCCCCTACAGTATGTGAATATCGCATGTCTCACACAGTGCCCGGTGCATGGCAAAAAGCTCACTTTCTGTTTTATGCCGACATAGACATATCAGACGAAAAATGGGTGTTAGCACCGCCCTACCCTAGGAGTATTGACTCCTCTGACTACCTCTTCGGGAATAAGAGTGATGATGTTTCTGTTCTGTAAACCAGGGATTGCCAATTTCTTTTAACAACAAACTTTTTACTACCAACCTTGTCTGTCTACATTAACTCACGAGACATAAAATATTCTCATGATCCAATCAAAATTTTATTGATCCGACGGAATCCTCAATATCGTAAAGAAACTTTTAAAATAAACTTTCGCAATTTAAAGTTTGTTATCTGGTTTAATAAAAGTATGTGTTTGTGAATCATAAGTGAGTTTGAGAAGTTGGTGTGGTTTTATAGTAATTTTATTATTACAATCTATGATGATTAAAGTTAATATCAAAAGTTTATGTTTATGCAAGCCAAGCTTTGAATGTTATTCTAATCAAGGTAGTTTAAAAATAACTAATGTTTGTTATTTAAAAGTTTCATGTATGCTATGAATTTACAAAAACATTAAAATTTTACTATTAAGATTGTATGTAGGTAAGATAAAGTATAAGTTATATTAGTTTACTTTTCTGAAAACCGCATCAAAATCGGTTTAGGCAATCGCGAGATAATCGTCTAGTTGACTCATATCAAGAGTTATGAAAATAATGATTAATTCACATAGTATTTAGTACAAGGGTCCGAAATATACCAAGTTCAATAAATATAACTAAGGGATTGCTTTAGAAATTCAATTTAAACTTGTTTTATTTTTAGTGTTTTATTTACGGATCAGATAAACTATTATACGCATGATCAAAATCCATCAAACGCCACTCGCAATCAATCAAGCATTTCTGTCGGCTGTGTCAGACTGTGTCACGCATGCGTATTGATTGTTTTGCAAAATCGTGACCTCACGGCACAGATAATTCATAGATTATCATGGCCGACAGCGTTTTTGCCGTTACTTAAAATTAAACATTATTGTGTTATAGGCCTCAAGAAATGTATGTTATTTTTATGGTGATGGTTGACAGTCGAAAAGATAAAATCAAAACTATCAAGATTTGCCTACGCACTTTACGAATTGAAGATTAGCACTGTTCAAAAAACTGCTATTTCTGCTTATTACGCGTATGCAAATTCTTGGCTAAGTTACGGATTGATTTTGTGGGGAAACAGCACTAACGTTGAACAGATTTTCATTCTTCAAAAGAAGCTTATTCGCATAATAGCTAATATTGCCCATCCTGAGACATGTAGGCCACACTTTATTAGACTAAATATTTTGACATTGACTAGTATATATATTATTTATTTATTTATTTATTTAATCTTTATGTACGACGTACAAAGGCGGCGGCGGCGGCGGCATATATTGGAGCTGTGTAAGTTTGTGCGTAAAAACCCATCTATTTTTGAAAACGCAAAACAAAATATACTATATGCGGCTAGAACTAACCAACAGGATAAACTTGTGTTGCCAAATATTAAAATAGGTATGTATAAAAAAAGTCCTTATGTAAGTTGTAAGTGCAATAAGAGTGTATAATAAACTTCCAAATGATATAAGAAAGGAACGGAACACAAATGCATAAATAAATAAAATAACTAAAATGTTAATTAAAAATTGTTACTATAATCTTAATAAATATATGAATGATTAATTTGACATATTTTAAAACTATGATTCTTAGAATTATTGTAGGCTATTACATGTTATTGACAGATCTTACTCGTTCAATCCTATTTAAAAATGACATTCAATAATAGTATAATAATTTAATATCAATTTTAATAATAATTTGATATTTATTGTATTTTCAATTTGCTACACCCAAATGGGTTTCATGATTATTCTATTACATTGTAACACCTATTTTTACTCATGAATGCAATAAAGAACTTTGAACTTGACTTTGCCTTGAACAGTAATGAATAATTTGGGGTCCAATAAAAATAAAAAGTCAAATAGCCCATGGCGGACAAACATACATACAAGTCAAGCTGAAAACCTCCTTTTTTGAAATCGGTATAAAAGGTTAGAAAAATAAACAAAAAGAGTTCACTTAGATCATCACGGAGAATTCTATTTATAGAACATTGTATTTCATTGTTTCAGTTGAGATACTTAATAATAATTGAATTTTTGTTATAAATCTGAATAAAAAGAACATTGAAATTAGAGAAAAAAGCTGTCAATTCTTCACAATGGCTCTTGAGTTCCACGAAATAATGTTCTTTTTTTATTTGACACGTTTTCAAATTGGGTGTGAATTGAAAAAATCTCTTTTTCTAATGATAAAAGGGAAATTGGTTAGAATACAAAAGAATTAATCAGTTCTTTTAAACTCAAGGGTTGCCAACCGAAGCCCTTTTCTGTCAATGATTTTCTGATTCTTGAAGACGGGCCTTTTTAATTTGTTCATAAATCAAAAAATATTTATACACTTGACTTGTGGCTAAAACAATGTGTGTATTTTTTATGTATATTATCAAAAGACAGCGGTCAGACGCTTACATAAGCCTCATATGAAAAATGTTTAGGTATCTTATGTAATATGCGACATTGCTACTGAATGACAAATTATTTCAGACTGGAACCACATGGGTTATCACGTTTATTTTGAGCTTAATTCGGGCTTGCTCCTTGTTACATAGTAATCGACATTGTGCCAGCGTAATGGTGTTACAGACCATACTCATTATTTTTCCATTATTTTTCGTATATACATACATACAATCACGCCTACAATCCCCGTAGGGGTAGGCAGAGTCCAAGGAACACTGTGTTCCTTAAAACCACAATTAGCCATACAAAAATTGGGTTTGGTCAGATGAAAGTTCGTGAAAGAGTAGTTACAAGTGGCTAGCTTATCGCCTACACAATCACAGACGCAGTACCCAATACGCCCTTAGTCGCCTTTTACGACATGCAAGGCAAGAAAGGCAGTTGGTACATTCTTTTTGTGTCCCGGACCAACACGGGATTATTTTTCGTGTGGAATATTAATACTAGTAGTGGGACGGAAAAGGTAGAGATTTCACATGCGCTTCGCCTTCGCCAGCCATGCCACCTTCTCCTACCTTACAATTCATTAGATGCAATGGATGATGTGTCTGAACAATAAAATCAAAACGATATTGATAACTAGTGAGGTGGACTGAGTGCTAGGATGAGGGAAACACCAGTAGAGCTGTAAAATGGTATATTATTATATAAAGAAACTATAGGATACAACCACATAGCAACGTCAACAGATCAGTGAGTCACAGAATGTCAATACAAAAACAAGGCCTTCAAAGTCATGTAAAAATAAAGTATAAAAAGGAGGTTGATGTCAGCCAGTCGCTAACATTCCCACCCCTAGTGGAACACTATTCCCTGGTAGTGACTGACTGACTATGATCAACAATGTGGAGGAGCTTACGGATTGGTCGGCGCAGTGTTCCCCCTTTAGTGAGGACGTCCACGACGCGAACCACCCCGTCAGGACCAGGAAAGGTTTTCATTACCCTTCCCAATGGCCACACTCCACGTGGAAGGGATGAATCAACAATGACTACCACGTCACCCTCAGCAAACGATTTAAAATTTGTTGTTCTCCCTCTGGCTCTTAGCGTGGGAAGATATTCCTGAAGCCACCGTGCCCAAAAATGGTCAGCAAGTCGTAGCGTGCGGCGCCAATCACATCTTCGAATCAGGTCTGCGTCTGACAATGATGCAGTCCACGGGGCTACCGACGAACTCCCCAAGATGAGATGAAATGGTGTAATCGCCTGGTGACTATCCGGAGACGACGAGACGTATGTCAGTGGCCGTGAGTTAATGATTGCCTCCACTTCCAGGAGCAAAGTTGTTAGGACTTCCTCTGTGACAACGTGGCTGTTGAGGGAGGCATCCAGGGCTCTCTTTATAGAGCGAACCATACGCTCCCATGCCCCTCCCATGAACGGCGCTGCTGGCGGGTTAAAATGCCATTGGATCTTTTGGTTGGTCGCGTACTCGCCAATCGGTTCCCCAAATAAGGCCCTCAACTCTCGATCGGCCCCCACAAAATTCGTTCCATTGTCTGAGGCAATGCTCGTTGGGGTCCCTCGACGTGCAATGAATCGCCTTAGGCTTAGGAGAGCCGAGTCTGTGGAGAGAGAGTGCACAAGTTCTAAGTGTACAGCTCTTGACGCTAAACAAGTATAAAGTGCCACCCATCTCTTCTCGCGACGTCTGTGTACTGATACGAGTAAAGGGCCGAAGTAGTCAAGGCCAACGTTGGAGAAAGCTCTCTGGTGATGTGCAAGCCGTTCACGGGGTAAGTCTCCAAGCTGGGGAATCTGGGGGCTTCGCCTTTTCCTGCAAACGAAACAGCCACGGACGACGCTTTTGATTGAATTTCTTGCCCTCAGCATCATAAATTTACTCTTAAGCTCGTTCAGTACCGATTCATGAAAACCATGTGCAGTTTTTATATGAAGATGAGAAATTATAAGGCGAGAAATGTGATGCCGGCCGTCCAAAATGATTGGGGAAATCACGCTTTCATTTACCCCAGGCACAGACCTGATGCGGGAGTCCATTCTCATAACGCCTTCTTCATCGAAAATGGGTGCAAGTCTTGCGATACGGCTTTTTTTGGGCACGGATTTAGTTTTTCTCATTAGCTCTATTTCCTCCGGGAAACTGTCCATTTGAGCTTTCATAAAGAGCATCTTCTCTGCCTGCAAAATATGGTTTACTGAAAGAGTTGAAGGTGAGGTGGAATCAAAATATGAAAATTTTGAATTTGGGAGTATAGGCCGAGAAATTTTGCACCTAAAAATATGTGCACCCTGTAGAAAACGGGCTGTACTGCGTAAAAGACGCAACCATTCGCTAAAACGCGCCAAGTTTGGTACATCGATGTTTACGAAATTTAACAAAGTATCCTCTTGAAGTGTCACTATTTCGACGTTAACATCTAGTGAGACCTCAAGTGGGTGCGGCTCTGTGGGCCACTTGTCAGGAGACTCAAGGAGGAAAGCAGGTCCTGTAAACCACCTGTGGTCAGAGTTCAGATTGAGACTCTTGATTTTAGTCGCGTCATCAGCAATATTAAGATCTGTTGGGACCCATCTCCACTGACAGATATCAGAGTACTCCAAAATTTCCCCTAACCTGTGTGCCTCAAAGGCGCCAAACCTCCTAGCATCACTCCTTATCCATTTCAGTACTGTGGTGGAGTCAACCCAGTAGGTGATGCTGGAAGGTTTCAGGCGATGAGCACTGAGGATGGACTGCGCGAACCGGTTCGCAATTAAGGCCGCCTGCAGTTCTAACCGCGGTATTGAGATGGGTTTTAGGGGCGCGACGCGAGCTTTGCTGCCTATTAGCGACAGAGAAACCGTACCATCGATAAAGGTAAGGCGCCAGTAAGCCACACAGCTGTATGCTAGTTCACCACCATCGGCGAACACGTGAAGCTGGATATCTGATGGCTCTGACCGTCTCAAGTACCACCGTGGGACCTTTAGGTCAGCGGAGTTATCTAGCTCCCGCAACCATGTATCAAAGTCGGAGACAAAATTTGGAGGGATCGGTGTATCCCAATCGACTCCCTCTCTCCAAAGCTTTTGAAGGAGTATGCGTCCTTGAATAATTACAGGCATAAGGAAGCCCAACGGGTCATAAATTTTCATTACGTAAGATAGAATGGAGCGCTTCGTAAACTTATCACTTGCCACTCTAGGCGGGTTCCGAAAGCTCAAAAGGTCACTAAACGGATTCCACTTGACGCCAAGGACACCGATGTCCTTATTCGGAACAAGATCAACATCACCGTGAGGTTCATTTCTCAGGTCTTTTGGGATATAAGACAAGGCCAAGGGGTTGTTAGAGACCCATGCTCTCATCTCGTAACAACAGGCGCGGTGCACAGTGACTATATCGGCAGCGATCTGCTGTGCGCCGGGGAGTTCGAAATGGCTTCCAAGGTAGTCGTCCATATAATGGTCATTCAGTATAGCTTGGCATGCCAGTGGGTACTGGTTTTCAAGCTCTCTTGCATTTTTATTTTTCACATGTAGCGCTATAAAAGGACTAGACACCGCGCCGAATATCATGGAAGCCATTCTGAACTCCTTTACGGTACCTTCGCTGTCTCGCCACAGAAACCGCTGTGCATCCCTGTCCTTAGGTAAGATCTTCACCTGAGGGAACATCTCTTTGATGTCTGCGTTAAACGCGATTGGGCCCTCTCTGAAGCGGAAAAGAATGTCCAAAAGTGACTGAAGCAAATCAGGTCCCTGTAACAAGAGGCTGTTCAGACATACTCCGTGAGTGACCGCAGCCGCATCATGAACGACGCGGATTTTCTTTTTCTGGGGATGAAACACCCCGAAGGTAGGAAGGTACCAACGTATGTTATTAACAGTTACGACCGAGGAAGGGCTAAGTGAATGTTTGTCGTGGTAGGTTTCAGGGTCGCACTCTTCGGCGTAACCTTTGGCAATAATGTCGTTCACAAAGTTACGGTAAGCTTTGGCAAACTCATCGTTTCGAGACATCTGGCGCTCTAACGACTTAAAACGTGAAGAAGCTTGCGGATAACTGTCCGGAATGTGACCGAGAATATTATCCTTCCAGGGGAGACCTACCTCGAACCGACCGTCAGGTAATCTATGAGCTGTAGACTCTATAATGTCAACTGCGCGTTGATCATCCTTGTTACGGCGTAAAGGAATTTTCGTAATGCCTATCGAGTCTATCTCGTATTGTTTTTTAAGAAGTAATCCTAATTCATCCGTTTTCAAGTCACATGATAAAAGGTTGACGAACTCTACTGGTTTTACCGACCTAGTGATTGCTCCATGTAAAACCCACCCTAGTAGAGTTCTAGAAGCGACGGGCTCATTTTTCCTACCGGCTCTTATTTCGTGACTTACAATTAGGTGCCAATCAGCCGCGCCAATAAGCACCGTAGGTTGGCAATGTTCATACGAAAGATCGCTTTCTAAATCAGCAAGGTGAGCAAAGTTGGAAAAAACAATTTCGTTTTTATTTTGTACCTTCACGGACAATGGAGTTATAGCCCTTGCATGTTCAATCAAGTGACGATCGGGTAGATTACGTCCTCGTATATAAAAACTGACGTAACTTGCCTTTACCACAGTTGACATACCGCTCACGCCATCCAGCTGTAGGTGTTCGACAGATGTCGGCTTGACACCAATTTTTTCAGCCACGTCTCCATCGATGAGAGTGGCGGTGCTGCCCTCATCAAGAAGCGCTGTTGTGTCAAAGAAGCCGTCTGGACCCTCCAAGACGACAGGGAGCACTTTGAGTAGCCCACGTGGACGTGACAAGGGTGAAGCCATACCTGTTACATTAATAAGAGCTTGAGCAGGATGTTCGGAAACTACAACACCAGGAGGCTTTGTGTCACGCGTTTCACTAGAGAGTGGTGTAACAGGGCTTACTTGATCACTCACAAAATTAGTGTTATCCTGGTTTGTATTAGTCAGCAACGCTTGTTGCCTCGTGCCGTGTAAGAGAGCGTGATGGCGACGTATGCAGCCATTAACGCCGCACCGCTTAGCTCGGCAATCATTCCATTTATGAGAGTTGCATTTTAAACAGCGATAGCAGGCTTTAGCTGATCTTGACCACTGCCATCTATCATCAATGGAAAGCAGCTGGAACGCCTTACAGGTTTTAATGGAATGCCCTCCCTGCTTACAGTATTGGCATGTCGGTAAAGAGCTAATTGAAGGTGCCGTTGTAGCGTGCACTAGCTCCCGACCGTGCTTGTATGGAACTACCTTTTGAAAGGTTGCCGATGGCGTAACAAGGTCTAAAGTAAAGTTGTACTTGAGCTGTCGGTCAGCTAAGCTAAGTAAGCTAAGTAAGCTAAGTAAGCTAAGTAACAAAAATTCGGATAAAATCTCTAATTTCGAATTATTTTGCGCTAAAGGCATGTGCGCGGCAGCGTAGTCGGTGAAACGGCTACGTACATGCTCGCTAAGCTTAATAAGAACTGTTCGGAACAGTTCAGGTGAATATAAATATTCATGTTGGCCCAAAATCTTTATGGTACTGACGCAATTGCGAACTTTGTTAGCAAGCGCATTTATTTGTTCGGGATTACTTATCTTAGGGATGCTTCGAAGACTAGCCAGCTCGCGTGCTACGAGGATCTCCGGACGTGCGAAGGATTGCTCGAGTGTACGCATAACTTCTTCTGGGTCCTGCGACGCCAGGAGGAGCGAAGCAACGGCTTGATACGCAGCGCCCCGCACGGCCTGATTAAGCCGAACCATGTTCTCTCCTGGAGAAAAGAGGTGTTTAGAACGATCATAGCTAGTCTTGAATGACATCCAACAAGATAAGTCCCCTGAAAATGTACAAAGTTCGATGCTCTTTGGACGATGGCCCAAAGCAGTGATTGCTTTAGCCAGCTCGTCTATAGGCGATTTTTGACAGCGATCAACCGGTGGACCATGAGTAGATGATGGTTCACCTTGTGGGTTTTTATAACCAGTAAAGTGATCGTATTTATTTGCCGGCCGTTGGGGGGGATCTCGTGTAGGCTCCGAGATGAGGGTCGGTGGTACAAATGGTAGCGGCTCCGACGTGATAGGGGGTGCGTCAAGAGACGTGTCACGTTGGAGCTGTACTTGGTCTAAAACCCACGAACGTGTCCGTTGATCAGATTGCGCTGAATGTGATTTACGGGAGGAAGACTTAACTGAAGCGTTACATGCGGCGAGCTTGGCTTTCAAAGCCGACTCGTCAGCTTCATCTTCAAGACGAGCGAGTTCACGTTGTCTTTCAGCGTCAAGACGAGCAAGTTCACGTTGTCTTTCGGCGTCAGCAGCTGCTAGCCGCTGCGCACGCTCCGCGCGGCGATGGGCGAGCTCTGCTTGCGCTTCGAGCTGCATCGCACGAACTGTGGCGGAAGAAGAAGAAGAACGCGAGTACACTGATAGTTGTTTGCTCTTAGTGGCGGGTGGTTTATCACCGGAGGCTGACGAGAGGTGCGCATACATGTGTTGCGCTGAAAGATCGCCGCTCGTCGACTGCGGGCCCACGGTAGACGGTAGTAAATCACCCACCACGGAGCTTAAGGGTTGATCCTTACTTTTCGCTTTACTGCGTGTTTCCATTTCGTGAAAATGAAAATGAGAGCACTAAATGACAGATGAAAAATTTGGAAAAATGTATGAAACTTACGGTTCAAAATATAGTAAAAATTGCGGGATCGAAGGACCAAATGATAACTAGTGAGGTGGACTGAGTGCTAGGATGAGGGAAACACCAGTAGAGCTGTAAAATGGTATATTATTATATAAAGAAACTATAGGATACAACCACATAGCAACGTCAACAGATCAGTGAGTCACAGAATGTCAATACAAAAACAAGGCCTTCAAAGTCATGTAAAAATAAAGTATAAAAAGGAGGTTGATGTCAGCCAGTCGCTAACAGATATGATTTTTCCAATAATAAGCCCTCTTCCTACATCGACTTCCTCAATTGGTAGCTTTCTTCTCCAAAATATTATTATGTCCCTCTCTCAAAATATTTTTCCCAGATTAAATTGGCAGGCCCAGATGGACTTAATTTTGTAAGATCTCCAACCAGTATTGAATATTTTCGGAATCATGCATTTGAATTTCAAATTGTATTTACTCAGAGCTCTAAAAGTGGTGTATAAAAATATTGAAATTAAGGCGCTTTATGAATTATTAATATTTTTTAATTGTATATTCAGGTATTTTCAATTAATCGGATGAAACTTTGGAAGAAATTAAATAATTGTTCATTATATACTATAAAAGGAAACGGATCTACACTGTGAAATGCAAATTACATGAACATTTGCACTATAAAAACAAATTCTTTTCAACAGATTTTGCAGCTTTATGAAACAGTGTTACAACCTTTAATGGCACAAAAAATTACACTGTCTCCTTTTATAATAAAAAGAGACAGGCAATTCCAGACGACATCCTCAAATTGAGCTGAGGCTTTTAATTTCGGTGTTATCGATTCGTTTCTTCGCCACAGGCACGCATTCCAGTTTAGATCGAAACGTTTCGTAATAAGGGGTAATCTTGCGGGTTGGTAGGCATCAATCCTTGTTAATAGGGTGTACGTATACGAATTCCTACACCTATAGATCTGACCGAATAAGCCACTGAACTTTTGCTGGTCAAAAGTTTAATTTGCGCCATTACAAAAAACGTGGGTGTAATTTTCGACATCAGTCTTTAAGCTTTATTTATTGGGTAATAATTTTTACATACTTTGTAGTTATTACTGAATACTAATAGGAATAGATGATAAGTATATGACCAACTAGTGGCTTTCCGCGGTTTCATCCGTGTGGTACCCCCTTTCCCATGGGAATATCAGGATAAAAAGTAGCCTATGTCCTTTCTCAGGCTCTAGGTTATCTAAATTTCGATTTAATCGGATCAGTAGTTTTGACGTGAAAGCGAGACTAACAGACAGACAGAGTTACTTTCGCATTTATAATATTAGTATGGATTGGCATGTTGACCAATTACGTATTTGAGCCAACAATTGGAATGAGTGACCAATCCGGTAGGTTCAACAGTTGCAATAACAACCGGGACTAACAGCTTTACTTCGCTTCCGAATTACGAAACAACTCGAGATCACAAAGTAAGAATGCTTAATCTTATTTCTTTTGAATTCACTCGAAATTCCTTTCTCTGTCTGCAAATTAAAGCAGTATTATTTAAATCTTTTTGTTTTTTATTTTATGTAAGATAAGCTGTCTGAGCTTTATTCGCTTGCGTAAAAGGAGGCTTGTACCTTATTTGAATTTGTATGTACTTTTTAACGATTGTTTTAATTGCCTTTTCTGCAATATGTTTAACGTGTGTAGCTTATAGCGGCGACGGCTCACCAGCTGTCACGCTGAGCACATGTGCAGTCACTGCTTGGTGCAGCGCTGACTATGACGATGGACTGCTTTCGCGGTGCTTTTACCTAGTCTCTGACTAACTCTTGCGGGATAAAAGTCGTGTTTATTTGTATGTATGTACTTTAACGTTTTTAGGCTGTGGTATCTGAGTTTAACGTCCCTACTTATTCAAGAGGTCCCCTTTTAATGCCCTCCTGTTTTACATAACATACACAATCATCACGCCTCTATCCCCAAAGTGGTAGGCAGAGGTGTTAAGCACACATTTCGCCTGATATATCTAAGGCCTCATTTCAGCCCGAACCATTTACCATGCACCGGGCACAATGTGAGGCAAGCGATATTCATAATTAACTGTAATATGTATGTACTGAGTTTGAATTAAACTATTAGGTCCTTACCTATGAAATTTGTGTTTTGTATGGAGATTTTGGGGAATTCTGCATTTTCCTTACTAACATTTTATCAGTTTTCTTCACAACGACAAATCCAGAGATAATAATATTTGGCATGCATCATTAGACAAGCTTTAGTAATATGTGTAATATCACACTTCATAAAAATTTTTTATCGTTTTTAAGTGAATGCAAATAAAATGATGTATTCGCGAGGCACTTAAAAAGAATTGTCTCCGTGTTCAATTTTAACACAATTAAACTTACAACAAATTATCAAAACAAATCAAAAGAGCTCAAAAATATAGTCTATTTTTAGACGAGGTAATTATTTTTTAAGAATACTCTGAATCTTAATAGTTACAGACAAAATACTAAGACAGAATAAAAACACCAATTTACCATTTACATCTAAAGTGCGTTACAGTATCATATACAATATCGATATTATTATTATATGTTTATTTAAAAGTCCTTACCATTCCTGATAAAACAGTCAACACTTAGAAATATACATTTCTCTACTGATGCTACAGTACTTTCTGTCTTGACACATGGGATGTTCTATAAATTCTTGTTCTATAACTACTAGCTGTGACACATGACAAACTAAATTTAGCAGTTTCTAAGAGGTTCTAACAGTTCTAAGTCATATATTTATCGCGAACAACATAATCTGCACAGTGACACAATCACATTCCCAGAATGAGAACAATTTAAGCCGTAATATGAAACTCAATCTGCTCAAGTTGATTATCTTGATGCGAGGTGAATGTAATTAGTACGAGTCGCGAGTAAATTTATTATTGAGGCTCATTACGAGTCTGTTAACAATGTATATTATCTTTCTCCGTTTCTGTATTGTACCAGTGATTTAAGTTCTATACATTTTCTATACTTTCTATACATAGAGGCTCTGATGTTACAAGTAATAGCTATGTTGTCCTCGCAACTCAATGGATACTGGCTGTTCGATTAGAGAAAAATCACACAAATCTTCTTTTATTTATTTTAAGCTTTTCATATACCTTTCTGCCAACCACGTATACACGAAGTTACTGTATTCGTGCATTCTTAATAATAATATCGCTCATCCAAAAGAATATTGACGTAATTACGATTTTGCGATTTTTCAGGAGAGCGTTTTAAAAGTTTGACATCGTAAATATTGTGTATTTCCAATCATTCAATTGATATATTTTAATAGTTATGTTGTGTTACTTTACTACCAATAATATAACATAAAAAGTGTGCGAGAAAACTAAAGATAACTATTTGAAAAAACGAAATAAAACAAACCAGACGTACATTTATGACATTTTATACATCAAATAATACAATTATGACATTAAACTAGGTTTGGATATGGGAATGAATCATGAATTTAAACAACATTATATTCAATTTAAGTTTTATTTTTATAAATCTGTCTACATTTTATAAACTTTGTCGATGTTTCCGCGTATCCTTTCGAAGTATAGGCCAACACCATGACGGCAATGACTCTCTCTTTCGGAAACTAATGGAACAACAATTCTATCGTTTTTATCATAGATAAAACGTGCAAAATATGAAGTTATGGCATCAAAAACTCATTTTCGACTTTTTGGTAATTATGTCATTATTCTTTTGGATAAGCGATATGATAATTAAAGAGTTCCCAAAATTTTCATACTAAACGATTTTTCTGTAATGTAACACATCCTGCTTGTAGCATGAGCACCGCGATATGATTTTTGTCACGTTTTGATCACGATGAATTGTCTAATTCCAAAGTAATCAGACAGGTGAACGAGATAAAAACGCGATAATATCATAGTGCGGTGTTCTGGTAAGAGAGCTCGCAATGGTAATAATTTTGTGTCAACAATCGCTTCGATAGAACATCATTTCGTTCCTTTAGAACACACCTTTCTTATTTTACATAAAAATACAATAATAGGAAGAAGTAGATCTTTATGTACATTTATATCCATTGAAGTACTATTTTAGAAGAATACTCGTAAGTCGTAATAGGCAACTTCTCGTCAAATATTTCTGCTGTGAATATCGTATGGATTCTTTCAGAGGCTCCTTTACACAAAATTACGGACAAAATGTAAATTTTATGTCGGGATAATAATAATAAAATAAAAATTTAATATAATATTTTGTTCTACATAAATGAAGAACTTCAAATGAAATTACACGAAGCATTATGGTTTTATATCATTGTTATACAGAACCCACCACCAACCCATGGTCTTACCTGCCTTACGGCATTCAGACCGAATCACGAGAGAGCGCGGGATACTTGCGAATGCTCTTTCCCACATCGCGCTTGTTCTATGCTTCCTACAAATTCTATTTCCGGCCCTATTGTTGCCACCTCTCCCCCTTCTGGGGCGTGACAGCGACACAGTCGCAGGACTTCGCGTCGGCTGCTCTTCTGCTTATACCTGAATCAATCTAAAGCGTGCCTAATGGTGTGCCACGAGTGCGTGAACTCGCGCAACGCTTTCCAATTGTTGCCGCTGCAAATGAGGTCATGGTGATGTATGGGGCCACACTCCACTTGTTGCAGAATATCCAACCTTTTCATTCTGGCGTCCGCATACAGCGACCACTCCCAGAGTGCATGGTCTCGGCTCCCTCCACAGGGACACAGTGCTGATTCGCTTATCGCTAGCTTATGTAGGCGCTGTCTGAAGCAACCATGTCCTGTGAGTAATCATTGTTATACAGTCTGGACGGGCCAACTGCCCCCCTAGGCATCTCCACAATTACTAGTCCTGAGTTGCCTACATCCAGAGACTTCCTGCAACCTTAGCCATACTGTCGGTCCACTTCGAGGGAGAGCTACCAACCGCGCCTTCTAGTATGCGACCCTCACTCGAAAATCTTTTCGTCACATCAGCCCTCAGCCACATTTCCACGAACAAAGTGCCACCGAACACTCGTTATATTACGCATCTGTGTAAATCGAAATTCAAAGTATATAAAACATTTGGAAGCTCAATAAAACACTACAGAGTAAGGACGGAGACCATTCCATTGAGTGTTTGTATATTACACCTTAAAACCAATTCTACTCGACCCTCGAACTCGGAATGTGAGGTTTATCTCGTATTACTTTCTGTGGAATTTTCAACAACTAAGATTATTAACAGATATCAACACACGAGCTTGTAAAATAAGTAATATTTGTCATTTTTGGATCTCAAATGATAATACATATTTTAAATAATGTTTAATTGTAATAATTGCTACCAAACTCACAAGTCTGTTATTCGATCGTTGGTGGATGGTTGAGCTATCGAATATAAATGTATATAATGATAAAAATTATAATACAGTATACATTTGACCTGATTTGTTTAGGACGACTTGACCAAATTTTGTTTTTCAGGTATCATAATTAAAATCAGACCTTATTACATTCTAATCAGAACTTCAGATGTTATTATCTATATGCTTCAGCTGACATTTAAGTGACCTCGAATACAACTTCACCTAAATTTCTCAATATCAGCTTCGAACTGGGTTCTTGTAAAATGGAAATCAGAACCTATGAAGATACTCAGACCCTAAACAGGCTTAACGTGTCTAGCGATAGGACTATACTTGTCTTGATATATGCGGGTACTTGATAATGTCATATAAATATAGCTTTAAACATGACGTCAGAACATTCAATATAGAATACAATAGAATAAAATTTTATTCAGTACACACATAGTAAGGAATAACATAAAAAATAATCAAACATAGACAAAGACAATACATAATGACATATTAAACAATACAGGTTATGGCACTGAATAGGAGTCGCACTCAGCATATGTCGGGCGTAGAACACCACGACGCTGGTCTTCCGTGGACACCTAACGGACGAGCGCTCATAGACCGTTAATCCGTAACCTAATATAATCGTATCGAGATTTTATATACAATATGAAATCAGTGGGTTGCTTTTATAGCAAAGCTGAACTGAACTGTAGTCCTCAGCCTACGTCTCACTGCTGGGTATGCCCAGCACTTCCCAGTCTTTTAAATGGAAGCAAGGACATGAGGAGTATGGGCCGAAACACCACCACGCTGGCGCAATTCGGATTTATCGGTAGAAACGGTTCCTGACCATGGCGATGGTTGCTTTGTTTTCCATATCCAAAGCCAAAAAGTACTAACTACGCCACCTAGTCTCTCTTTATTATACGTATGATTAAAATATCCATATATACATTCGAACATACATGTTGATATATTCGATATATACATGTTGATGAAAATATCACAGGTTGACACGCAAATTTTTAGCATCTACGAGTATAACAAATTATAGCAACGCAAGCCTTGAAGGAACTGACGCTCCCATGTAGACCACAAGTACCTTTTTTTTTTGCTTTACTGGCCTGGATACTTGTCCTTTAGGCCATACCACAAGTACAGAGTCTCACTCTTTTCAAATATTATTAGTTATTAATCAGACGGGCGGCGAAGGCCTCATCCCCTGTCACGCTGAGTGCAGTCACTGCTTGGTGAAGCGTGGACTATGGCAATGGACTAGAACTATATTGTAACATCTTTTTACATCCATGAGAACAATAAATTACTTTGACTTTGACTTTGACTGCTGCTGATGCTTTTGCTGAGTCTCTGACTAACCCTTAAGGGATAATAGTCGTGATTATATGTATGTATGTAATCATACTGACCCCTACGTGTGTAAAAAAGGACACAGTTAAGTGATAAACATCTATTATTTACTGGCAATCTTTTTAAATTGTTCATCTTAGTGTTAGTAAAATATTATAAGTTACTCGTCGATTATTTATTATACAGCGCAATGTAGGTATTGAAGATATGAATTTTCAACTATTCTAATTCATATTATCAGCAAAAGCTCCCCAAAAGTTTGGTATTGGGGACGTTGATAATTAATAACTAAAATTTTAAAGTCTCTGCACACTTATACCTTTTGAATATTATTTTTATTACACTTAATATAATGGTTTAGAGATATTTCTGAACTTTTTGCCTGTATTAATAAAACACGCGAGGAAAATGGGTCCCACTACGCTGGCCCAATGTGGGTTGGTGGCTAGAAACAGCTGCAATAGCGACCGAGACCAACGGCTTAACGTGCCTTCCGAGGCACGGAGGAGCTCGAGATCACAAAGTTTTGGTCACCCATCCAAGCTTTGTTTTTAATCGAAAGACAAAGCATACTAACCACTACGTCACCGAGCTCCTCCTGAACTTATTACTATGTCTAAAATGTGTACTTGACTTCGGGTAAGAACTAATTAACTCTGTAACATTTGAACTTATGGATATTTTATTTTAATAATTAATAAACTCTCATTCGCACTTTAAAAAACAAATTCAATTAATTTTCAATATCATTAATTCTGAAAGGCACGACTACTTTTGACCTTTTTGGATGTTCATACCTCTGCCTACCCCTTCGGGGGGAAAGGCGTGATGATATGTATCTATACATTTTAATCTTCTTTATCGCGTAAAGCTGCTTTTTTTTAACTAGGCCTTAACTAAGAACTTTACTGTGGTCTGATAATGTCTCTTAGTTTATAAAGCAGTAATTGGAATAATTTTATACCTAGTGTTATTTATTCAGCGGATTCAAAACCATAATCTCTAGATATCTTAATAAAGAAAAAAGCTATTACAGAATATTCAGTCTTAGATAATTAACGTTTTAAAGCAGTCAAAAGTTTTATGTTGTTAACATAATACTTTGAACTGTTACAGGATTACGTATGTAAGCTGTAATGGACTAATAAAATTTTACAGTGACTCTGAATGGACTCGTGTACGTGGGCAATTTACAAGAGCCCACAATCAACGGACAGTAATTAAGCAAACTGTATAATAACTGTCAATGTGTGTGTTTAATGGGTAACCCACAAATAGATAGCACAAACGTAGCTTCAAGTGGTGGATTGTTAAAAAACAATTACTTGTCTTGAAGAAATACCAATCAATAACTATGTATGGATGGATACCTTACCAAATGTGTTTTGAATCTTTGAGAAACCAATAAATGTACCTTATGAGAAAAATAACTTTCTTCAAGGAGATAAATGTAAGGATTTCCTTTGGGACACGAAGGCTTCTGAGAAGGCTAACCATATTGAGAGCCTTAAAACTAACTATGTATAAATATAGTTTTGTAATATTCCATATTCGTAGATCCATTTCACTATTATACTTTGTTGTATACATAATTTAGAAGCACTGAACTCAAACAAAGAAACATTGTCTACGTAATCAAATTTTGAGTATGATATTGGATATGTTTTGGGTAAAAAATTTTCATCATAATATATAATGTTTATTATTATAATAAACTGAACGCCAAATCAAGCGAAAGTACATGTTGAATGGTCGGCTACACACGAAAAGTCCGAAAAGAGCAAATTTACACATTGAATTTAGGTCGCTTAATAGCAGTATAATAGTATGGACATAACAATAAGAGAAATACCTAAAAGACCTTAGAACTTGTGACAAATAAAATGGGGTATTTTGTTCGTTATTTTAATTATAATTGCTGGAATGTAGTCGTGTTTTGGGTTAAGGGAAAACCTTAAAAGTCTATTATTACAAATTCCTTGAATAAGTAACAGCATATAGAGCGTTTAATTTTATTACTTTCCTCGTTTAAATTCTTGACAGTAAAATTTAATTTCTTAAGACTGATCCATCTATAGAAAACGTTAGTAAATATAAGGAACATACAAAATTGCTTAAAAAAATTATATACTTAACTAAACGTTCTCAGAATAATTTTAAAATTAATAACTCTAATAACAAGTGTAAAGCTACATGGCAAATCATAAATCAATCAAGATATGAAATACCTAATGAATGTATTTCTAAAATTAAATTAAACAATTAATTTAAACAATCAGTACATTTCAAATCCCACAACAATAGCAAATGCATTAAATAATTATTTCGTTGATAAAATAATACCCATACCTGAAAATGGAAGAAATGTAACTGAATGTCTGAAATTCACGCAGAGTTCTATGTTTATGGGAATTTTGTTTGATGTTATTTTAAACCACATTTTATAATTGACATGTAAAAATCAAATTATCAAGAGAAAAAAAAAGATTATTGGAAAATTATTTTTGCCATTGATCACTATTATTTCCGATTTTTCTTTTTAAATTATTTGTATACCTATCTGGTGAAACATAATGACACAACTTCTATGTAACATCTTCTATACTTATGTTTGACAAATAAAGACTATTATTATTATTATAAGGAATACAACAAAAGAAAGTATTACTTTTGTCTTTTTTATATTCATATTTTGGTATCAACCCACAAAAGATTATTTTGCTAATGAAAGCGAAGCAATTGGTTGAAAAAGTAGTGTTTGTATCTGTATCATAGACGCAAAATCAGCCCTCCAGCAACAGAAAATTATTTTAAAGGTAAGGGACAGACAAAATATTACTTATTTTGAAATCATAGACAGATTAAAGATAATATAGCATAATAATATAATAATAATAATAACATCGCACCCTTGAGGGTATTCTATTGTTTAAACTACTTCGTATACAAGCTATTCACCTTTGTTCTATCCATCATCAGACCAAAAGTACCGGGCCTATTAAAGCGTTACTGTCGCTACAATTTCATTACATACTAGAGATATTGCAATTCACGAAAGCGACTAAATCTTTCCACTTAAGTCTCTATCTTAAAGCACGAAGAGGGAAACTACACGCTATCATAAAATGCTGTTGCAACCATACGAAAATTCAGCGACTTATTTGTTATCGCTGTACCGAAAATGAAACACTACCAGCACATTCATGTCTTTCAAATCTGTACTCTAAATCTATTTGAAGCAGACCTACCATGCAATTAGGGAGCTACAATTAAGTAAATGAGTATTCACGTCACCGTAAGCGACACTTGGTGAGACAAAGTAAGTAGCACGTCGGAAGCTCACTCGCGTTGCCACACTGCATAATAACTGCGAGGCAGAACCAGTACGCTGTAACCGGTCCACTACAGAACTGCACACTTAATAGACGTTAATTGACATTCGCTTACCCACGGCAGCTTTTCTACGCATTACTTCTCTAAATATCTTAGATGGCCAGCAAGGTATGATGTATTTTGAAGTCGATCGCAAAATTATGCCAAATCGAATGAAGCTCGGTAACGTTGTAACTAAGTGGAATTATGAAAAATAAACATTTTCAAATTCTTTAGATAAATATTGAACGCGTAAACAGAGCTGGGACTAAATATACAGTATTATAACCGATAAATTACCAGCGCTAAAGGAAAAATAAATACGTAAGAAGGTTCCTCGAGTGCCGAATTGAAGACTACATTTAGAAGTAAAACTTTTGGATTTAATTCAGCCATTTTATTGTTTTGAAACTAGAAATAATATCTACAATTAAATTTTGTACTTAGATAAACTTATCTGAATTTTTCAGTGAAACTCGTCAACAGGAAAATTAAAAATATTGAGAATTATATGAGGTGGATAGTCGTCCAGGCTATACACATAACAAACATAAACTGATAAAATTTCGTAAATTCAGCTTTGTCGAGAAAAAACATTTATTTATCTTTAAATAGAAATACCCTGTCTAAAATTAAAAAATAAACCTATATTATATTTTTCCTTAACAAAAATATGAGAACAAATTCTGTATTCGTCTTTGTTCTTGTATGTTTTATATTTAGCAATAGCTCCTGCTATCGTTTGAAGGAGGAAAGCTGCGTTTCCACCCTTGTTATGCGACATAGCTAACCGGGTGTGCAAGGAAAAATAAACCAATGGAATTGCATTATTTTCCATGCCACTCAAAATGAAACAATCTTATTGGTTGAATTATCTTCGCACTTCGCTTTGTGTTGTTGCATGTAGAGTAATGAAAATACATTAAAAATATATAATAAATATATGTAATTCCGGCCATAAATAATGTAAAATGTATCCATCACACAAATATTCACCCCTACCTTGCGTGGATCCCAAAAGCCTAGAGATACTGTAAAAACATTATACATACCAGTTAGCGACGGAAATCGTAAACATATACATAATATCACTCAACATCAATTCACGATAAGTATGTAAAATATATATATCAGTTTTCTGTACAGTCACGAGCATATGTAAACACTTATAAACAAAAAACGTCTTTATTCCATTTTAATAGCGGCCATTTACTGTGAAAAGTGTATTCATGTTCATGTTCGTGACTGTACGTAATACACGATTCAGAAACGATATGGTAGGCGTGGTAACAAAGAGTATAATGTAATAAACCACTTTGATGTTTGATATGATAATAATTTTAATGAACGTTATTACTGGTTTCCATGTCTATCATATGTAAAAGGAAATAATTTGATAAAAAATCTAACAATTTTGTAGTAAAAATTTAACAGGTCAAATCATTCTATATTTTTTTTAATTTCCTCCTGAAATTGACATGGAAAGTTTTTAATAAGTTAGAAATTTTTAACATGTTTCCAAAGTAGGTAGGCTTACCCCTTGTAGGGCACCGCGAACACCGGTGTTCGTAAACAATAGATGTTTATATTGTGTCTCGTTTTGTGCCCGCTGATTAGTTACAAGTTGCAAATATGTAAGTTGCAAATATAACCTTAATAACCTTAATATAGTTACTCCAACACAGAAGAAGGAGGAGCTCGGTGGCGTACCTACTGGTTATTACGCTTTGTCTTTCGAATACAAAGCTATCTTCGCCATGGTCAAGACGTGGATGGGTGACCAAAAAAATTGTGATCTCGAGCTCCTCCGTGCTTCGGAAGGCATGTTAAGCCGTTGGTTCCGGTCGCTGTTGCAACCGTTTCTACCCACCAACCCGCATTGGGCCAGCGTGGTGGTGTTACGGCCCATACTCCTCATGTGTTTTTCCATGAGGAAGGCCTGTCCCAGCAGTGGGACGTATAAAGGCTGAGGACAACGAACAAAGAGGAAAAGCTGCATTGTGATTATTTACTTGTTACCTATCACGGTAAGATCAACACTCACTTCATTTCAGCAATTAAAGTACTTTGTGACTAGCAAATTTCTTAACACTTACAAATTACAGCTAAGGCCATACGTGACTTTAAGTAATTTAACACCGGGATATTTAACTTCGAATAATTTCCTAATAGAGAAAGAACGACATTTTCTTCGCGCAGAAAACAATTTTCATGTTTTACTTATCCTGACATGCAATCTTCAAAGTAAAATTAAATTTTTAAAATTCATTTATTTATTACTTCAGGGAAAAGTTATGGTAGATACCATATTGGTTACCTATCACACGAAGAAGCAAAGTATAATAAAAGGGCTTACTTTTTCAAGTTTTTAACATGCATTTATATGTCTACAACATTTTAATTATATAATTATTTGTAAGTTACCTAAATACGTTGATTATAGTTTCCTTACGAATGTGTATATAGATTTAGAAATGACCGTATAAATTATTAATCTCGAAACGCCCGTGATAAGTATAGCGATAACGACGTTCAATTGCTTTCTACTTAAGCTATAATTTCATTTGAGCAACCATATTTAATATATAATTACCCCAATCACGTATTGGACCAGGAAGCTAATTATTTTAATTTTAAACTAAACGTGTTTTGACATCGACCCACCTGACACATGATGTGAGTGTTTAGTTATCGATTCACTATTTTACAAACTTATTGCTGTTCCCCGTGCATAGCAAGATCAGGTAGCCTTCTCTCGAACGCAATCTCAATTAAAACCCAATAATAACACAATCCAATATCTCAAAATGCCGAGACTAGAGAGGCGGTACGAGAGAACTAATTTCAGCTAAGCTCAATGTCATTTAGGCCACTCAATATCCGCATAATTTGAATACATTTATGGCTCTAGTGTCCCACTGAAGAGTATGAAACATCACAATTTCAATGTCGATCTGTCGTTATTGCGTTCAAGAGTAGACTAGCAGGAATGAATATAAGAGGAAGTTTGAAGGAAGCGCCAGTGACAGAAAGGATTAGGATCAATAGGTTACCGTGGTATGGACATGTGATGAGAAGGGATGAATGTCATATTACAAGAAGAATGCTGAGCATGGATGTAGACGAACCTAGAGTCAGAGTACGATCGAAGAAGCGATGGATCAAATGCGTGAAGAATTATATGAGAATAAGAAGGAATGGTAATTATTAGAAAAGAAGAGAATGACAGAGGGAAATGGATGATGAAGATATGTTGTGCCGACCTCGCCTACTGTGGAAAAAGGGCAAGAGAAGAGACATAGGAACTTAAATCTATCAAACGAGATGTGCGTGTTAACACCTCTGTGTACCTCTTCGAGGATATAGGATTATGATGTGTTGTATGTTTAGTGTAGTAACTTATTGTAACGCGTTTTCATTATCTCGACGTTTTTCAAACGCATAAAGTGACAATCACCAAGATTATGCAAAGCTTAAACACACAATTTTGTCCTTTTTGCAAGTAGGTTATAAAGTCGCTGACTAAAATCTCAGATGCAACTCCTAGTTTGAGAACTTTCGTTACTACTTATTTCTGTCGTCAAACTTTGAGTTTTACTGAATACTTTAACTATATTTGAGTGCACCTAAATCTTTAATTGTCTAGAGTTACCGCAAATGGCATTTTAGTTACCTAATAAGTTGAATTTTATTTGTGTAATGTCAACCGTATCTTCACCTGTAAAAATAAAATCAAATATAATTTCATATCATAGTCTAAACTTATCACTTAAAATCGCCAACCTACCTCGTCGTCATGTACCTACAATATAGCAACAGCCAGTTTTGGTCTGCATGTTTTTTAAATGTACTAGAGATGGGACACATGTGCTGGCGGTGTTCACATAAGCAAAAATGTGTAAAGTAGTACAAAATGTTTCTGTCGTCATATTTCTGAACTCTAACGATTTTTAGACGGACGTTTAAATGTCTGGTTCATGAATTAAGTAATTTTTTGCTTGAATGTTAAGTGTAGTTTGCTGTCTTAGTTCCCCAGCTTTAGGGAGGAAATAAGTAGTAGGAAAAACTTAGAAAACTCACTTACTTATTTCTACATAATGTAACTGTGTTACAATTACGAAAGCGCACACACTCATACACTTTCTTAAAACACACACTTCCTTAAAATTTCTTAATTCCATTTTTGTCTGCTAACATTACTAATTGACAAGAAAATAAGCTTCTAATTGGCAGTTATAGTAACGATAAATGTCAGAAAGGCCTTGAAAATTAAGGGCACTTGAAAACAATATGGAAATTCGAAACTGAATTCTTTACAGCGAACATTGACCAACCCAGCAATTAACGGTTAAATAACAGCCTAACATTGAGTTATTGCCAAGAAAAGCCTTATTGATGTAAAACACCAAATGTTATATTAATATTCCTTTTAAGAAGCCGTAATTGCGGGAAAAATTGGAAAGGAAGAAATATTTCTTAGAACAGATTTAATTATATACTTTTTTCTTCAGCAATATTTTGAAATTATCGCGCAAGAAGCAATAGTCCGTAATTAAATACAGCAAAATTTGATATATAATATTTTAGACCAATTTAATGTCGATTACGATTGTTATTTACAATTAAGTCTAATAAGTATTTTTCTCTAAATACACACTATAGTAATATTATTATTCAAATTGTACAAAGCAATTTTATTGTCATTCAATTTGTAGTACTTAAACAGCTATTATCGAAGTTAATAAGGATTGAAAAGTTTACAGATATTGCGCCTTTAAAAGAAAAATCTTCAAGCAATAAATACTGTTACTGAAACATCGTAAATTAATTATTCCTTGTTTCAAAGACTACAAAAACTTTTACAATCAATCTTTCTTGTCGCTAAACACCATCTAAAAAGTTTAAAACAAAGAACTTCCAGTCTACAAGAGCGCAGACTTTACTAAGTTATACAACAATAAAAACTTACCTCAAAAATATGCAAACACCATTAACAAAACTGGCAACTGAAAAACTCCTTGGAAAACCCGATGAATACTTTTTAAACGGAACTCTTTCGAATTCGACCGAAACTTCGCGGTGGCGTCAACCGACACGACTTCACTGCACGACGGTTCCGAGCCTACTGAAATTAGGGTTCCTTTTCGTAACTGTTGCACTAGGCAAGAAACATGCGCAAAAGGTTCTATACTCGTAGTAGGGGACAGCTTTCCATTGCCTTCTTCATTAGACACTGAACATATACGATTAAATGAAAAACGGCAGCCGATACTGCAAAGGTTCCTTTACGAAAAACAAATACAAGAAAAGTATTGCTTTTACTATTCTGCAAGGTCTGTTATTCTAAATGGTGCTTATGAAATTAAAGATTCACAAAGATTTATCATCGGAATATCAGTAGGAAGACAATACTGGACATTGTACATTGTAGATTTGCTTCGACGATAATTCCAAAAATCTATGTAATACCTAAAAGCAAAACACCACTTATTTATTAATTACGAAATGTCAGACACCACTCTAATACGTACACACTTAAAATTAGCAGGGTGGTTTTTTACGAAACTCTACCCCTAAGGGGTTAAAACAGGAGTAACTCATGCAAAGCTAGTATTTTATACACAATGTCTGGTGACATTAATTGATTTTATTATTAATTCTGTATGTAGGTTTTATTTGTTTTAGTACAAATGTGTGTATTTTCAATTTTAATAATAATAATAATAAATATCTTCAAACATTCACACCTATCAACTAGCCCCGTTTTAAGCAACTAATGCTGCTTGTGTTGTGTGTTAATTTTATATGATAAAAAAATATAACAAAATAAATATATCCATTTAACACGCACAAATCAACACAATCATTTTTATATGAACCGTTTTTAGTAAAAATTCACAATTTTTTTAATTTTTTACTCCGAAATTTTGAATTGGAACCTCGTGGCTATTGTAAGTCACGTGACCTCGCCAGAGCCAATAATAACGCGGCAAGCAAGAACGCAGACAGCTGCCGATAAACTCTCTCTCTCACTCTACAGCTTGTCTATAGCGCTACGCACTCGTACCTATACATAACTTGTTGGATCACCTGGCAGGTAGAAAGTCCCACAGAAATGACCTGTCTTTTTGAGGATCTTATTTTTTAGTTATAAAGAATGTCCTATTAAAATTTCAAGTTGCCTCAAATATATTTTTTATATTTTTTTGCAAAATATTTTTGCACGCGTCTGGCAATTATAAAATCCCGACCAAATCGTCTGGCTTATTTTTTTATTTATTCTTTATACATTAAACTACAACATATAAAAATTGCATATTGCCTCAAATATATTTTTCAAAATAAAAAAATAATATTTTTAAAAATTTAGGGGTTCCCTGTTGGGGTATAATAGGAGAGGTATAGGACAAGTTTTCAGCTTGCCTCAAATACCTACCCAAAAATTCGTGCCAGCTCTCGGACTAAAAGAATAAAATTTCACAAAGAATAATAAATATATATATTCCTTCGAGGATAAGTCAGTCAGTCAGTCAATTCAAGTCTTGAAATCTACCGGTTACGTAAAAGGATTGGACATAGATGTCCTGGGTGGGATGGGTCCAAACAACAGCTTATATCGGCACAATCTAATGTAAGCCTCGTAAAACCAAATTATATAGCTATAGAGTTTCTTTTGCAATGACAAAGTAATCTTTAGTCTGTCTTTTACTGTATCGACCAAATATATTCCTAATGTAAGCTCCATGCTTTAAAATTGTTGGACTCACTTTCATTTTTCTTGACCACCAGCTATACTTATACTAGTATTCTCATCGAAAATTACTGAAAACAAAATATAAGTTGTGACATTTTACGAAATAACACGAATATTTGTACCTGATACATACTAATATTATAAATGCGAAAGTAACTCTGTCTGTCTGTTGGTCCCGCTTTCACGTCAAAACTACTGAACCAATTTAATCAAAATTTTGTTTACAGATAGTCTAGAGCCTGAGAAATGATATAGGTTACTATTAGGTCCTTACCTATGAAATTGGTGTTTTGTATGGAGATTTTGGGGAATTCTGCATTTTCCATACAATTTTTTTTTTTCAGTTTTCTTCACAATGACAAATCCAAAGATAATAATATTTGGCATCTATCATTAGACAAGCTTTAGTAATATGTGTAATATCACACTTCATAAAAATTATTTATCGTTTTTAAGTGAATGCAAATAAAATGATGTATTCGGGAGGCACTTAAAAAGAGTTGTCTCCGTGTCCAATTTTAACACAATTAAACTTACAACAAATTATCAAAACAAATCAAAAAAGCTCAAAAATATAGCCTATTTTTAGACGAGGTTATTATTTTTTAGGAACCCTCTGAATCTTAATAGTTACAGACCAAATACTAAGAGAGAAAAAAACACCAATTTCATAGGTAAGGACCCAATATTTTGTCACCATATTCCCATGGGAAGCCACTAGTGAAAAATATATTTCAAGGGAGGGATGTCATTCGTTAAAATATATTACCTATTTATTCTTGTTTTAAGATTTTAGATAATTGATATATACTCATTAATCAGAACGATACATGCTCATTTTGCAATGTTCTGAAGAGCTTTTTCACCTTATCCCACCCTCCCCTTTCCTGGTTAAGAGCACGCGTGTCGGATAACAAAGCCACGTATTTATGGTGACCTCTCTGCCAGCGCGCACAAAGAGGTTCAGGGAATCATACTATGTTCTCCAGAGCATGGAATTCCCTATCGGCAAACGTGTTCCCTCCCTTTTATAACATGGTTCTTTAAGAGAGGCGTTGAAGACGAATCTAATAGGTCAGCAAGGTAGGGATGGATAGGGTGGCCCCAGTTATCTCCGCAAATGGGCTCTCTTACTGCTTATAAATCCCACGTTTTTAAATGCCCTAAAAAGTACAAAAACGCAACGTGCAGCGCCATCTATTGATTGGTACTAGAAACCCTGAAAGTTATTGAAATTTCAACCTACAAGTGCTACCTTTCGTCCTTTGGTCGGAGAAGGATTGGACTAGCTCTTCATTAGAACATCCCCGATTTGATAAAGTTACTTTTAGTGGAGTCAACATTCCCCTTTAAATTTCCCTGATATAGCTGCCTCGTGAGTCTTATTCAATCATTTTCTCAACAGGCTCAGAACGAAATAAGCATTCTTAGATTTTTAGTTACTATCAAACTTGTATGGTTTCGTACAGTAAAGGAACTAGTTTCTTCGTCATAAGCTACTTTATTTCAGAAACTATTTAGGGCTGTATTCATTTGTGTATTGGTGATTGTCACCAATTCATCTATTTTCATTATTCATATAATGCTCATTCACACTTCTGACGTAAACTGACTACTAACTATAAAGACTGGATTGAATCAAATCTTACATATTCGCTGACCCAAACATGTTTACTTACAGCTAATAATTTTATTTCCTCACCAATTTCCCCAAAGGGTGTCCCATTACAGTGAGATATGAAGGAAAGCGCCTCGAGGGAAAGCCTATTCTAAACGTCTTATCCGGAAATCAAATCATATATACAGAAAAATTTAATTTAATAATATTATTCATGTTGTATTTATATAATTTTAATTAAGTTGTTTAAGCGTTTAAATTATCTTCTCCAGCCTATAGGTGTCCAACTTCTGGCCTAAAGACAACGATTAGTAAGCCAATTGACTCTTATTACTCAGGCTTGTCTACTGCGCATTCGGCAGAGCACGGATCTTTGAATTTTAATCTTTTAGATCGGTATTATTATTTTTTTACTATTTAATAGAGCTTTACAAGAAAGCATTGCCGTGTGTGAGTAGAATAGCCACAAATGATTGCATTATTTTAAGTGACTAAGGGCGAATTCGACCATATTGAGATTAGTAACACGGGAATAGTAATACCAAACTGAGCTGCAACGATTGGTCGAATCTGCCCTGTGTCAAACGAGACATTGACACATTCGTGCGCGAAAAACTGCGTACTCCGTTAAAATAATATTACTCGCGTGTAGCCAAGCATGACAAAACTAGGATAGCTAACCGGCTCCGCCCTTAGGGCAGATTCGACCAATCGTTTCAGCTCAGTTTGGCATTACTATTCCCGTGTTACTAATCTCAATTTGGTCGAATTCGCCCTAAGAAAATTACGCAATAATATCATTGGACGTTTTTTCCTCAGAGGCTCAGTTTAGCTCAGAGGCTCAGTCTAGATTTAACTAAGCTGTATGCATTATATTGGACTGTATCAGGAATAATGTAAACCGACAAGAATAATGTAAACCGAAAAGAAAAAAAATATGGTGTCACTGACACATCCCATTGAATTAGCAAACTGAACAAACCGTGTACTTCTGTCTCTTGCTCTGCTTCCTATTACATTTTGGGTTAGCGCAACATGCCAATATTTTCTAGTTGTATATGGTTATAGGATCCTGGGTGACGAAAAAACACAGCGTAGGTAATATAAAAAATATCAGTATATTAAATCATTATTTTTAATTTTAAAAAACACCGTGTCTTTGCAATTACTTAATTGATACAATCTGCCACATAATACAATTAGTATACAAAATTTAATGTTCGAATTTATCACAACCTACTAGGAATCGAACCCAGAACCTCAGAATTGGCAGCAACTGACTCTCTTGAAACTGGTGAAAATGGTGAAAATAATGGATAGGATAATGATGAAGGTATTACTCCAGAGAATTATTATTTAGCCTTAATTTGAACTGAAGGGTTCGTGCAAATACAAGAAAATACAACAACCTATTCTCATTCATTCATCGTTGTAATTCTAGATTTGTTGTTATTCATTGTTGTAATTCTAGAACGGAAATGATAATATTGCAACTCCATCAGGTTCTCTGCACAGTAAAAACAATGTGGTAATTACATTCAAATGTAAATTTTAGTGAATTTGTTGGTTTTGTAAATGGAGCCGTCGACCTGGGCTCTAATGTGAACGCTTGGGGAATATTTTAAATACTTGATTATGTTCTTTGTTCTACAAACACAACTACTTCTTATTAATATTCTAACACTTTTTTAAAGCTTACAATACATAATATTCTCGTCATTTTCCCGATGGGGTAATGTCCCATTAACAAATGTTGACTTTAGAAAATATTTCTGAAATTGAGCGTTAAAATTTAATGTCTCATTAAACACTAATCAGGTTTGATTGGAAAAAGTTTTTCAGGATAAGGTTCCAAAATTGTGACCTTGAATTCTTCAGAGGTCCATAAACAGGAACTAAAGTTAAGTATAACTAGACTAGTAACGATTTTTTACTGAAACTAAATTCAAATACCTAGTTGGTTAAACTACTAAGCACGAAATTCACATTCACATTCAAGGTCGAAGGTGGAAGCGAGCTTCCCCTGTAAATCCTCAACAACTGAGGAACTGGCTATCTTACCTCTGATTGCCGGAACACAACAATTGCTTATAACATTGTTATTATGGCGACAAATTAAGGTAAGACGGTGGTAGCTAGACAGGTAGGCTAAAAAGCACTGCACTGACGCACTGACGAGCTATTAAAGCTCAACAGGAGTAACCTGAGCGTAATGATTAGGACTTTGACTGGTCACTGCAAGTTAAACAGACACCTTTACAACATGAAGCTGAGGGACACTGATACTTGTAGATTCTGCGAACAAGAGCGTGAAACACCAATGCACCTCTTGTGCTACTGTTAACCGCTGATTCACAAAAGAAGCAGACACCTGGGGAAACACACCCTTGACCCAGATGAAATAAAAACAATCCAAACTGGGAACATCTTATCTTTCTTAGACAGTGTCCAGTTGATGGAGCCACTGTAGGGCCTTAAATAGAACTTACATAGGAGGCTGGTCACAATAGATCTTATTAGGTCGCAGTGATGCGGAACAGCCCCGACTACCCCTAATAATAATAATAAATGGGGACCTCCCAATCAACACCGAACCACTAGACCAGCGGTTAAAACTTTTTTATTTAGTTTAAATTGGCATTCGGATATCGAATTCTTTAATACTTCAGAATGTCGTCTGGACAGAGCTTGACAGTAATCGTATTTACGGCGATCAGCTTAACTCGCTTGCGAAGTAAAACTATTTGACTCAAAGGTACTGAGCACATATTTTAAGTCACTTGAAATGTCTTCCCCGGCGGACGAATACGCAGAAATACAATTGCAGTAGAAATTGAACTGGGCTAGAAGCAGGCTAACCTAGCCTAATAGTTAGTGCGTGAAACTATTTTCGAAATAAAAAGTAATTAATTTTATTGAAGAGCTCAATGTAGTGGCTTTTTTTAGATAATGAAAATAAATCTACTTTCGCCATGGTCAATCCTTGGGTGACCAGAATTGTTAATATTTCTTTTCTCTTTGTTTTAAGTTTGCCTGTGCTTCGGAAGGAACGTTAAACCGTTGATCTCGTTTATTTTTGTATCCATTTCTACCCACCAATCCGCATTAATGGTGTAAGTATATTAACAAAAAGCAAAATTAAAGTTTTTTAACAGTATGGATGTAAATAATTTCTTGATAGAAATATAGCTCTGACAGGACAGGAGCTCAGTAGCGTAGTGGTTAGTATGCTTTGACTTTCGATTGAAAACAAAGCTACTTTCGCCATGGTCAGGCCGTAGATGGGTGACCAAAACTTGGTGATCTTGAGCTCCTCCGTCCTTTGGAAGGCACGTTAAACCGTTGTTCCCGGTCGCTTTTGTTACTGTTTCTACCCACCAACCCGCATTGGGCCAGCGTGGTGGTATTACGGCCCATACTCCTCATGTGTTTCTCCATGAGGAAGGCCTGTGTCCAGCAGTAGGCTTTGGGCAAATTTATATTACAGCACACACATTTATATTACACTAGCGGTCGCCCGCAGCTCCGCCCACATGGATGTCGGTTACCGCTGCAAAAAGCCTACCCAGGAAAGACACGGTCAGCAAAATGATTCCCAGGTCAATTCACAGACAGACATGGATCTAAACTCCCCTCCCGCACGCGCACCCCCGCCTTGGTGACGCTCACTTCGCAATGGGCCGTGCAGCAGAAATCATAATATTTAAATTTCGCCATAACTTCAAAACTAAACGTCCAATTTTAATCATTCATAGACCAAATATTATCTACATATGCTGTACTTAGTAATGAAATAATTTATTTTGATAAGGATTAATAGCATGAGTAAAATAAATGCGTTTAAATGCAGTCCAAAAAAATTCAAGATTTTTAAATAAAAAAATGGTTGTCATGCCTCACTCAACATTAATAGGATAGATAAGAGTGTCGCGGATTTTTTTTGTACACATTTATAAGATCTATAATGAATTAGAACATAATTTTATGGTTCTATTTTTTATAGTTTAGGCAGCGTACGCAAAATAAGTAATTTTTTTGGTTGATTTTTTACACCTTGTGTCCGAAAAACCCAAAGGTAATATCTTACGAAACCCTATTTTTTACAAAATAAAATTTAGCCTATTTTACTCTTGGATAATGTAGCTTTCGAATGATACATTTTTAAAAACGGGTCCAATAGTTTTTGAGCCTTTTCATTAGAAACAAACAAACTTTTCCTCTTTATAATATTAACGTAGATAATCTAAATAATCAGTGTGACTATACATCTGATTGACAATAATATTCATAAACAAAATAAATTTTACATAGAAAATGTTTTCGGTTCAATTTTAATATCTGTAAAAGTTGGTTTAATGAATTAATAGAACGATACTGCTGAGCTTGAAAGGATGTCGTATATCTTCAGATCCGTTATCCTATTCTCTTATACGTCCGGTACTATTTAAATAAAGCTTTAGATTTTAACTTTTCTTTGACTTCTGACTTCGAGGTTGCAGAGAAGCGCCCCTTACCTGACCTCACGGCTTAAGAGATCACAGCCCACAAAAGGAAGGTAATTGTGCATAGTTTTAGAAGAACACCTATCAAAATTTAATTGAGGGTAATATTTTAATTACACTGCCGCACTTCTCGCCTGTGATCCCCTGATACCTAATTACCCCAAAACAGTTTCTATGCTAATGAATTAATTACAAAAATTAGCCACACACAATGACACAGCAGTTTGATCTTGTGGCCTACGTCTTAAAGACCATTTTCGGATACTCGACCGTGGTCCAACAGTCAGCAATATACAAGTACTTTTTTAGGACCAAAATCCGGAATTATTAACATTGGGTGGAACTTAATCCCCTAAATACGGTAATTTTGAGAGCCGAAGTGAATGGGGCCAACTGTTTAATTATGTTTATTCTAATTTAATTTCCGACACTCCGTATTCCGGGATTGGTACAAAGAGCTATTCATTACTGGATTGGTCATGACGTCTATTCAAATAGATTCTACGAGTTTCAAACCGCAGCACCTTGAGGTTTTAAAATGTCCTTTGTTCTCCTGCCTATTTGGGGTCAGCACAACATATCTTCAATTCTCTCCTATTACTAGACACGTCATCAGTCATCACTCACTTCTTTTCTCTTTAAAATTACATTTAATCACACTATCCATCCATCTTTAACAATTTTAAATTCAAGTCCAATTTTAACACAATTAAACTTACAACAAATTATCAAAACAAATTAAAAGAGCTCAAAAATATAGTCTATTTTTAGACGAGGTAATTATTTTTTAGAAATACTCTGAATTTTAATAGTTACAGACAAAATACTAAGACAGAAAAAAAACACCAATTTCATAGGTAAGGCCAACCAACCCAATATTTCCCGTTACTAAATATATTTATACTCTTTATTGCATATAAAAATAAATATCAAAATAATTATATGGTAAAAATAATAGTTTGCGAGGTCGGACTTATCCCTAACAGAGATATCTGCTAGTCAACCCATGGTAGGCGACACAAATGCAAAAAAAGTCAACATTCTAGGCAACGTTATATATAATACATAATTATACCTACTTAAATATATAACGTCAAAGGTCGAAAGATGAAAGTCGATGTCGAAATTGAAAAAGAGTCAATAGTCGATGTCGAAATCAAAATCAAAACAGAGTCGAAAGTCGGTGTCGAAATCAAAATTGAGATCAAATTCAAAACTCAAATGTCTGTAGTCTAAAGTCGTTGTTGAAATCGAAATCGAAATAAAAAGTCGATGTGGAAATCGAAAGTCAACGAAACCGAAAGTTAAAGGTCAAAAGGTGAAAGTCGATGTTGAAATCGAAGATTAAATTCAAACCTTAAGGGACAGAAGTCTCACTCAATAACACTAGACAATCAACAGTAGTTTGAGGTATCGATAAAGGTCGAAATCTAAATTGAAAGTCAATGTCAAAATCATACTAATTGAACTCGAGTCGAAAGTCGAAATCATGGGACAGAGGTCGAAAATCGATGTCGAAATCGAAATTGAGTCAAAAGTCGTAGTTAAAATCGAAACCTGAAGTCAAAGGTCAAGAGGTGAATGTCGAAGTTGAAATCGAAATCGAGATCAAATTCAAAACTCAAGAGTCGGAAGTTGCCATTTTTTAATTCAACTACGGTTGCGTTATCGGAAGGAAATTCGTTTGTTCTTGTCACTACTCTCATACAATAATAATTTACAGTTCTTTAAAAGTACTTCTATAGTTTGTGATTTCAATATGAATTAAAGTTTGAAATTGGTTTTTTAAAAAAATATTATTTAAGCTTCGTTTATTTTTATAATTACTTCTTAGTTTTAAAGTAGCTACCATAAATAGTTAAAGTACATTTTCTCATTTCAATTACTCAAAAATCGGCCTTCTAATTCTTAATGTGACAATTTATTCTTTTGGGTATTCATAGATTGAACTAAAAGTTTTCATAATTTACATTGATTGATTTTCGGATTTGGGTCAATTCTTAATATTGGTTCTCGCCGGCCTTTTGGAGACGACAATAATAATAAATTGATTAAAGTATTACCATTATTTATACGTTGTTTCAAAGCTTACTTTGTTCAAAATTACGATACAATTCGGAATGGTTACGATGCACCGATACCAATTAGTAAAGTCACGAATCACGAAGGAAATCAAGATTATAAAATTTGTTGAGTACCCCAGGATCCTTTGACGAAGGTTTTGTTCTCAGTATACATACATACATAAATCACGCCTGTAATCCCCGAAGGGGTAGGCAGAGTCCAAGGAGCACTGTGTTCCTTAAGAACACATTTAGCCATTCAAAAATTGGGTTTGGTCAGATGAAATCTCGAAAGAGTAGTACAAGTGGCTAGCTCATCGCCTACACAATCGCAGACCCAGTACCCAACACGCCCTTAGTCGCCTTTTACGACATGCTCGGCAAGAAAAGTAGTTGGTACATTCTTTTTGTGTCCCGAACCAACACGGGACTCAGTATACGTGTTACGCACAATGCTAGAAGGTGGAGTAAACCCAGGTTTCCCCGGGTTAGTATTATCAAAACGTTTTGGGTAAAGTTCGAATAATTGAAATATATTTTATTTGGGAAGTAGCCCATATTCAATTAGGTGTTCATACCAGGCACACAAAACTCATGAATCTAAACGCTAAGCTGTACATAAATTGAGAGATAGCCGTTAACGTTAATCGCGTTACAATTCAAGCTTAGTTAATTAACGCACATCGTACAGTGCTAACGCCACACAGCCAACAAAAACATGCAGTTCCTTGTTCTTAATCCTTCTCAATATTTTTTTTTTCCTCTTTCTCTCTATTTACGCACGCATTCTCCAAAAAAAATTTATCTTAAGGAACAATATGATGATTCAAAGGTTTCTTTTTCACACCAATGTCTTAGGTTCCATTTTTTATGCAGCAAAGCAGTGAAATATGCAATCAATTGGCAGGTACTGTGACTTTACACGAATGCAAGGAACCACGAATTAAAAAAATCACATAATCTAAATTAATCAAAATTTTTATGAGATTTTCTAAGAAATTGAGGAAACTTCCAAACAAAATAATAATCCCATCAAAAACATTGCCACGCTTATTAAAAATACGTTAGTCAACTACTTAAGCATTATTTAGCTAATCATCTAATAAAATTTTAAGCAATGCTTAATTACACGCCACGTGTTACATGGGAAACCTAACATATCTGGCGAAATGTGGGTGTTTTACACCGCTGGCTACCCCATCGGGGAAAGAGGCGTGATGATATGTATGTATGTATTTATGGTATGTATCGCGTATTTAAATACGGCTTAAGTTAGAGTCTTTACATTATTTTAAAACCATATGTACACCAACACAGATAATACAAATGGTAAGAAAGGAAGAATAATTCTCATGTGTCAGTAGTTTCACCGATCTAATAATGAGGATAGTTTAATTAAGGTTGAGGGGTCCATGTATGCTGGCCCCGCAAGATCTCAGCGGTAAAAGTCTATTGTCCAGCCTTTATATAATCATGGTAATTAATAGGCCACAGATGATGATAAGTTTAATCATGGAACGACAATGCGGAATATCGGAATTTCGAAATAATGCAGGGCAATAACCCGGGAGGAGCTCGGTGGCGTAGTGGTCAGTGCGCTTTGGCTTCGATCGAAAACAAAGCTACCTTCGCCATGGTCAGGCCGTGGATGGGTGACCACCTATGTAATCTCGAGCTCCTCCGTGCTTCGGAAGGCACGTTAAGCCGTTGGACCCGGTCGCATTTGTGACCGTTTCTACCCACCAACCCGCATCGAGCCAGCGTGTTGGTGTCTCCATAAGGAAGGCCTGTCCCAACAGTGGGGCGTATATAGGCTGTGGACGGAATAACCTGAAGCTTTTTAAATATAGTCTCTGTGGACACTTCAAAGTATATTGTAGACTTTTTGTTTAAAATTGTTGGGATTTACTCGTACTTCTAATGTCGTTATAATAAATCACTTGGGAGCCTCAATTATATTAATAGATACATAAATTAATAGAGACATTTGACGACATCTGTGGCCGAGTGGTTTGTTCGCTGGTTTCACGGTGCTTGGATTTCGAAGGTTCCGGGTACTAGTTATATGATTGTTATTATGTGATCTACTTGCTACCATAAAAACTATATCAATAACCCTTCTAGGTTTATTTTGGGTTAGGTTAATTAGTGTAACTTATATAATTGGCTTGTGTTCATAAATTTGTTACGAGGTGCTATATTACCTTAATTCATGAATTTATGCTTATCTAATATTATGCTATGCTAGGCTCCTAAGTTCTAACTGACCATACGACATCATCCTATATATGTCCCACTGCTGGGCACAGGCCTTCCTCATGGAGAAACACATGAGGAGAATGGGCCGTAACACCACCACGCTGGCCCAATGCGGGTTGGTGGGTAGAAACAGTCGCAATAGCGACCGGAACCAACGGCTTAACGTGCCTTCCGAAGCACGGAGAAGCTCGAGATCACCAAGTTTTGGTCACCCATCCACGGCCTGACCATGGCGAAGGTAGTTTTGTCTTCAATCGAAAGCCAAAGCGTACTAACCACTACGCCACCGAGCTCCTCGCTGACCATACATTGACATGATAAAAATGGCCAGTTAAGTAAGTCAGATCCTTCGGGTATGAAGGCGTGATAATACTATAGGCAGAGGTGTTAAACACCCACATTTCGCCAGATATGTTAGGCTCCCGTGTAACAGGTGGCGAGCCTGTTCTATGCACTGGGCACAATGTGAGGTAAGCGATATTTACAATAAGTTTTATTACATAAGTTTTATTTAAAATCAGCGGAGGGATCGAACTGGCGGCCTCTCAAACGAGTAGTGCCCCGTCCGTCTTAACTCGGCTATCGCAGCCCACGGTAACAATAGGTATGCAAGTTATTATATTTTTGTGAATAATCTTATTAGAAAGTTATTTATCTAAAAACACTAGATCTGCGTAATCCCGCCACTTCTTGCATTTCATTAGCTGTGACACTTAGAACATGTTGTAAAAATTAAAAAAGCTCTCATTTTTGTCAGCACGTAGAAACACGGCGGCGAGCTTATTTTAATTTAGCCACGGTTGCAACAACAAATAATTAAGTGAGAAAAATTCTCCTAACGCCGCAGGAGTCGGCAATGTGAACTGTTTACACAATTTCAAAAACTCCAAGCAACTTTAAATTAAACAAACACGGGGTTTTCTTAATTAATGAGTAATTTTGTTTGTGGCACGTGGTGGTTAAATCTCTGCTGTTGGAGTGTCTACGTTTTAATTTAGGAAGGTTGAAATAAACATGAAGACGACATTTTTTGTTTTCCATCTTGTGCCTTATTCTATCTTCTTAAACCTTATGTTACCAGCTCTTCGATTCAGTAATTTTAAATATTTATAATGAAATCAGCGAAAAAAATTGTCAAACTGTGAGCGCGATTGAAAAAAAAAGAAAATGGAATACTTTTATTATTTAAACAAGCATTTTCAATCCCTGGTGTAACCATTTTTCTTAATAGGCTTTGTGAAGGCGAAAAAGATGGTAATTTTTTACCACTTCATCTTTTCAGCGCGATTATTATGACGTGAATCTATTATACATCATAAAATATATTGATTAGTATTTTATTTTGCTCAGTTAGATAAATTATATGAATGATACAATTATGCTCCTATAATTATACATATTTTTATATTAAAACCATTTATAAAAGAAATATAAATCTTTATTTCAAAGACGAAAGAGAGCTCTATTCTAAAGCTAATTACCTCCAAAATTACAGAATAATTGTTACATGTAAAATAAAAAAAAACCTTTTTTTCTCATAAAAAGTTCACAAACAAATCCGATGCGAGTTTGTTGCTTCGTAACAAAAATAAAATTAATCCCTTCGGATTGGACTGCACATTGCTAATCCGCGCTCGCCGCGAAATGAACTGACTAAGCCGGGGAGCGATTTATGAAAGCATCGATTTTGTTTCACTATACCTATCAAGAAGAAAAGAAAGGAGCGCTGTGTGTCCTAAATAAGATGCCATTCGAGAGTTGCTCTGAGAGTATGTACAGGATTTTTTTTTATAATCAGCCCAGCAAATGACTTAACACCACCTGATGGTAAGCAGTAGATAAGTCCATTCGCGAAGGATGCTAGGGCAGCACCAACGGATGCAGGCCTAGCGATCTCCACCTTGCTGGCTCACAAGATGCCTTTTCACGCCTCTTTTGAAGGAACCCATGCTTTAGGAAAGAGGGAACACGTGTGCCGGTAGAGAATTCTATGCTCTGGATGTACGAGCAAAGTATGATTCCCTAAACCTTTTAGTACGCGCGGGCAAAGAGGTCACCGTATATGCGTGGCTCCGCAATCCGGCACGCGTGCTCCTTAGCAGGGAAGGGGAGGGTGGGACAAGGTTAAAAAGCTCTTCAGAACATTCCCCGTGGTACATCCGGTAAAAGGCGCTTAACGATGCAACGTCGCGACGTAATTGCAGAGATTCAAGGGTGTTCAGGATTTCACAATACGTTTAATAGTTTTCAAACTGATTAGCGGAAACATTTGTTGGCAGCGTGTATCAAAATACAACTTGCCTGCGGGTCCTATTAAAAACATACCATTAAAAATCACAGATTATTCACAACATCTGGTGGGACATTTTTAAAAACCCACAACTACCAGGGCCCCGATCGCGCTAAATACAAACGTTTTAACAAATCGCGTTAAGTCGAAAACATTACGGCTCAGCTATACTTCACAAGGCGACATGAAGGATCGGGAGTACGAAAGTATGGAGTGTGGAGTGCTTCCGACTGAGATTTGGTTAAGGAAAATACGTTCGTATTTAGCGCGATCGAGGCCCAGGTGTATGGACAGGTGTATGGAGGCCAAGGTGTATGGACAAGTGCACCAATCCCAGGTGTATGGTGTACGGGAGATCTGACTTAAGTTTATCGAGTTATGCCTCTGTTTATTACTAGATGTTTATGGTGCAATCAAGCATACGGATACTTGGTGAGAAGTACCATGGTCACCGTGGATGTTTGTCACAAAAATCACTCGCGTCTTGCTGATCCTTTAGAAACATTTTCCCATTTTCATTAAGAACACCATGCTCAAGTCATTAGGAAAAACATCGCTATACGTTGAAAGGCATTCCCTTTTAAAGCGCTAGTTGACTGATTTGACTGATATTTTCTGTTAATTTAAGTCTTTGTTTGATAAGCTTCGAGGAGTACTTCGTTGGAATTGTTTCAGAGTAGAAGCTTTTCGAGAAATATCCCGACATTTCAATGACGCCGTCGTTGCAGTACAGTTAAGTAGGTACCTACATATTTTTTTTGCGTCACCTTTTGCGTCGCTGTCGGTATACGAGTATCAGTGCGAGCACAGCCTTTTAGTAAATTGTATCCCTTCATTATAATTATGTGAACAAAGCTTGGAATGAAACATTTTCTCGGTATTCATTACTTATTTAGCTTAGTTCTGAGAATACTGGAAATATTATTTTGTTCTATTTAGCCCAATTATATAGGACATTTAGGAGGTCACCTGCGCACAAAGAAATCCTTAGAAATACGAGGACTATGTTTGAATAGTAGATTCTATAATAATAATCTGACCTTAAATCTATAATTCGTAGAAAATTTAATGAAAATAAAGTAGAAACAATATCCAGCAATTTTATTAGGTAAAAATTATTTCGCTCTAAGGGCATGTTAGAACATCCTTAAAATCAATACTGAAACAAGATAATCTGCAATAAAAGAGGCTACGATTGAGATTATAGGTGTGAACGTTTCCCTTGGGGGCAAAATTAAAGAATTTTCAACCGCCTGCGGCCGTATCGCCCTACACAAAAGCGATCTTGTGTGGTTGTATAAAAGAGACACGGCTTCCTGTCCCTCAGAGGTTAAAGAGGCACTGAGTATAGGAGTCAGCGGACGATAGAATCTTGGCGTTTTAAGTTCTTATTTTGTAATTTAGGGCCACTTGCAGGAAATTTAAAACCTATTTTAAAACTCGGTTTTATCATTTCTAGACATTTCTGACATACTAGAATTGACAAAAAATTACTAATTCTAGTTTTTAATCTCGATTTAGATTTCCTGCAAGACTTGCAAGACGCCCTTTGGTCCACTAGCAGGAAAATTAAATCTAGATTGAATCTAGATTTAGTGATTTTTGGACATTTCTTTTATGGCTAAAATGTCAAAATCTAACAAAATCTAGTCTTAAGCTAGATTTAAAATTTCGTGCAAGAGTGCCTAAGAGATAATGTTGTACCTACAGCAAGAGCAGGTATTTAAGTGATGATCACCAACTAATTAGTTTTGTAGGTACTTAGCTAGTTGTTATGTGGTTAGCGGTATGTATTACGCTATGCGTATTAATTAATTATTAAAATAATTATTTCAATATAGGTTTGAGATTGCCTATCTACCACTTGCAGGATATTTTAAGCCTATTTTAAAGCGCGATTTTGTTTTTTTTTTTATATTTCAGCCATAATAGAATTGTCAAATAAGTACTAAATCTTGTTTTAAATCACGATTTAAATTTCCTGCAAGCCGTCCATAGTTGATTACTTGTCTATGATTAGACAGTTTTTCATTATTTTATGCCTGTCTTCTCTATTCTGTTAAAAAATGAAGAAATATTTATTTTATTATTAAGTTTAATTATTAAGTAATACCATACTATGCCCACAGCTGAACATAGACGTCTCCCAAGGAAATTGCCTTTCATCTCCGTCTTTTTATTCTGCCCTTATTCAGTGGCAAAAGTATTTTTAACTTAGCGGTTCAAGCGAACGCCGGCGTTCATGAACAATATTTTTATTGAAGCTACGTAAAAAAATTCACCTATCCACTAAGTGAGCGACTTACTTAAGCCACAGTAAGTAGTTTTTAACATAACAATAAAAAACCACATCTATCACAACATTCTCATCTCCACTGCGTGCGTTTCTTTCATTTTTCGCTTTCGTAGCCCAACATGATTATTTTGTTGACATAAAATATATTAATATAAAAAAGCAAAAGTTGTATCACGCCTTTATCGCCTTTATCTTCTTCTTCTTCTTCTTCACATTGTGTTCTCGCGTAATGCTGAATTGGGTCGCCCATTACATGCAGTTGTGGGGCTTTTTTTTTAAAAGATCACTAAGCTTAAGTTCGTTTGTTTCAACCTTAGTTTCACAATGTTATGGAAATAAATATATTTTTCTTTCTTTTTCTTTCTTTTTTCTAAGGGGGTAGGCAGATATGTTTAAATTTTTACCATCTCCAAGTTGCCAACAGGTGACGAGCCTGTTGCCATGCACGGTACACAATGTGAGGCAAGCAATACACACTCAACTAATGCATAAGTTTAATTCAAACTCTGTGGTACAGGCGGTGGGATCTAAGCTGCTCTCGAACGAGTAGATCTTTCCCAAAAAGTAGGTTTTGATGGTTTGATCCCACCGCCTATACCACTGAGTCTTATGCAAAACTTAAGTACAGTTGATTGTAAATATCGGTTGACCCACATTGTGCCCGGTGCATGGCAACAGGAACAACAACATGGTAAAAATTTGAACATATCTGCCTATCCCCTTCGAAGATAAAGGCGTGATACAACATTTGCTTTGTTTATGTTATAATACATACATACATCCAATCACGCTTGTAATCCCCGAAGGGGTAGGCAGAGTCCAAGGAGCACTGTGTTCCTAAAGGCCACATTTAGCCATACAAAAATTGGGTTTGGTCAGATGAAAAATCGTGAAAGAGCATGGTCAGGCCGTGGATGGGTGACCAAAACTTTGTGATCTCGAGCTCCTCCGTGCTTCGGGAGGCACGTTAAGCCGTTGGCCCCGATCGCTCTTGCGACCGTATCTACCCACCAATCCGCATTGGTCCAGCTCCTCATGTGTTTCTTTATGAGGAAGGCCTGTGCCCAGCAGTGGGAGGTATATAGGCTGAGGACAACAATTTCATTATAGCAACTAATAAACCACTGAGGCTTAAACCGGTGATATTGCTTATATTATTACTATAAAAAATAGACGTTAAATAGGCACAATTACATTAAAAAGAAACTTCTAAAGTTGAATTAAACCGAGAAAATATTGTTTTAGTTTTACTTTTCTCATTTCATTGGTTAATCTGTCACACAGAAAACTACATTTTATATTTTAAATACTAAAAACTTAGAGCTTCTCGTAATAAAAAAATAATAAAAAATAAACTAAAGGTATTGTTTCTGAGTGTGTTGGATGGCAACGATCGCATAGAATTGTAAAGTGGGTGACATTCGTACCTTTAGTTTTTACTTTTGTAATAATAATTTGGTGAACTCTGGCGCATACAATAAATCCATGTTTTATTGTAATTTTTATTGATGATAAAAAAAAAAACCTCCTGTAACTTAGGCCGCCCCCAAAAGAAACATCAACGCCAGGGCCACGGACAAAGGGGGCTGCTTGGAGAGCTACTCCATTCGCTTTGTCTTCGTAACATTGTTTAATTTTCGTCTAAGGGATAAGGTACATACTCCCTTTTGATCTTATTGAACACTATCGAAGATTTTGAGTCAATCGGTAATTTCCTTATGATTCCAAGGCTTTAGTAATTGCCTAACGTATTTATCGCATTTGATTCATATGTGCGGTATACCCATTAACGTCAATAGCGTTATATATCTAACCTATACAATCTCATTTAATCTTAGACCTTAGATGTTATGTACAAACTAAAGCAGAACACGGAGAGCAATATTAAGGTAATTCGATTTCAATATAGCCGTCGAATATCTTAAGATGTGATATATAAATTGATGAATAGCATATACTTACATCTAAGGCTAACTCTAAGATAATCTTTTAATTTTTCCCACTTCGCTCATTTGGTGCAACAATTTCATAATTACACTTAAAAAACAAGTTGAATATCTTCAAAATGCTATAACGTTTAATCGGAAACTTTGATTGCATTTCCTGTAAAATTACAAAATATAACGACATTGTTGCACCAAATGAGCGACTTATTTTTTTTTTTTTATAATTTCTGACAGGGAAATGGTATAAAAATGTACCTTGATTTATATTGACATTTTATGTAGCTTTGACTTGTGTGACCGCGCAGTTATTAGTTGTACTTATTACATATTACGGAATGTTAATTAATTGCGAAATACAATAACGTTTCTTTTCAATAACGGTAAAAATAATAAAATGGAGACCAGGCTTTTAAAGAACCTTAACCTCTCAATTGTCAGAAAACCAGATACAATAGAAACATATATTGTTTGCGAGCACCGGTATTCGCTTGACCCTCAATGGGTTAAAGAACGCTAGTTATCTATAAACACGACCAAAATACCACTTCATTCATATAATTTCAACACAAAACTGCTGTTAAAAGGCAGCTCTAAAAAACGATCGGTGTTTATCTAAAAATTAAGTGCGAAGAATCGTCAACGATATTTCAAGACAATCCGGTGATCGGTACAGATCAAAATAGGCTTTATGTCGTCGTGTCAAAGTGCGTGGCAGATGAAAAATGTGATTGGCTGAGTTCTGGCGTGGTAGTGACGGCCTTTGTAAAGATTCCAGAGCTTTTGTTCGAAACACCTTTGTGCGACAGTTTGTTTGCTACGGAACTCTTATTAACTAGTGTGTGAGGATAATTAAAAAAGGAAAAAAGTGTAGTAGAAATACATATATAGGCATGTCTGTGTTAAAAAAGGTTAAGAAATTTTAGATAAGACTGGATAGCTATTTAAAGACATTTATTTTATGACCAAAACTGGTCAGGGTTTAATTTTAGGTTTTGTTTTATTTTTAATCGTTACAACACTGAATGTCGTGAATCACTTTGGTCAGATGAATAACTTATTGGGCAGCAAGATAATAATTTTTAAATAATGTACTAGATTTTATACATTTCCGGTATGTTACCGGATAAAATCTATGAAAAAGATCAACGAAGGATCAAGGATCAAGTCCTAGGAAATGTATTCTGATAGATATTAGGTTAAGGTTATGTTTTATGACCCTTAAAACAACATTTTTGTGTTATTAAAACATAATTAACATCAAACAAAGTGGCAGCAGAGAAAACATTTTAGTTGCTGCCCAATTAGTTATTTCGCTGACAAATTATAAAAAAATATCGGCTGCCCATAAGTTACGGACCAACTGTATTTTTTGCTTATTAAAATTGGAATATTTTGCTAACCGTTTAAATAACACCCTTTAAAAAATTTACGATATCAAAAAGAACAATTTATTAAATAGAGTTTTTAAAAAAGCGGAGTCTTTCACCTCTTGGTTTAATTTATTGGAAGTAAATACCTACTCAATAGTAGAATATTATTGAATAATCAAGCAATATTTATTATACGGCTATTTAAACATCTAACCTACGAGTAAATGTAAATTTTCAATACAATTTGCGATGTTTCCAACAAAATAACGTCTAAAAGAAGCAGGTATTACAACTTCAAATTATAATAAAATATTAAATCAGTACAATATTACCATTAGAAACAACAAACAAATTATTTAAGCAAAACTTGAAGTACTTACATCAGCTGTAGAACTTTCCCTGTACAGAAAGTTTGACGCAATTTACATTGAGCCTTCACTATCAAACCGTAAACAAATAGGAAATCCTAACAAGAAAGGGATTGGTTCCAAAACAAATTAATTGGGATACCAAAATTGTTGATTCCGGCGTACACCTCAAATTTGAGAGTATACTCGTACATTAATCATAGTCCACACCTTGTTTATTAACCACTTTCTAATAAGCGTAAATACGTCGAGAATTTCTAGAATAATGTACAGTACAAACACAAGTTTCACAATTCAAAGGAATTGCGAATTACTATTACCTATTCAGGCGTATGACTGCCTTCCAATATGTTTAATCACTTATAACGAGATTCCGAGCTGTAACATTGTAACTATCGCTAAGCCTTCAGTACATTACTTCTTCTGGTCTACAATGTCGTCTGTGTCGCCTAATAAGCCAGACATGGACTGTAATAAAATGAGGTATTAACATCACGTGCGGCGCTGAACTATTCCGTTCAAGATAGGATTGCTATTCGAAATAACGGCCATATTAACTGAAATTCCTCCTAGATTGGCTCGGGTGACCCTCATCAGTTCGGACATTGTCATTATACATTGAATTTAGGCCTCATGTTCGGGGCTGTCGGGGGAGCAAGACCAATTTAAACTGTTAGAATTGGAAACAACATTTCCTATTGCTTAATATGGCTTTAATTCGGTGTTAGGCGAATAAGGCTATAGGGACTTGGTACATACATACACTATTATCACGACTATTATCCCCTAAGGGTTGGTCAGAGACTACGCAAAAGCACCGTAAAAGCAGTCGCGCTTCACCAAGCAGGGACTTTGTGGTGTTCTAAAAACGTGAAACCAAACATTGAGACAACAAGTTACATAATATTTTTAGGGAAGTATTTAATTGGGCTGCCATTTCTTTATTTGGTCAGCAACAAAAACGACAGTCAAAAAGTCGTTTGGGCAGCAAACAAATATTTTGTCAGCGATTTAATTATTTGGGCGGCTATACAATTATTTGGTCAGCAGAAACAATTATTTATACAGCAGAATAATTAATTGGGCAGCAAAATAATCAGTTGAGCTGGAAATAATTATTTTGATAGCAATTTTTATGTTACCGGAAATATATAAAATCTAGGGAAAGGATCTTTGAAGCATAAAGAATAAATTCCTAGGTAATGTGTTCTGATAGATGTTAGGTTAAGGTTATTATTTTCTATGACCCTTAGAAACAATATTTCTGTCATCAAATATATATTAAACAATTTCGCATCACAGAAAACTTTTGAGTGGCTGCCCAATTAGTTTTTTTACTGACCAATTTAGAAATATTTGCAGCACATATGTTCCTGACCAATTAGTTATTTTAGCTGACCAATTGTATTTTTTTGCTAAACCGAAATTTGAATATTCTGCTAACTGTTAAAATAAGACCCATATTTTTATACATAATATTATTGTTAAAATGTTCAATAAATCGCGCGTGAATTTTATAATTTCTGCTGTTGTAAAAATAGTAAGAACATGTTCTCACTATTTTTAGCTTGTCTCTCTGCTTACTTAAGCAAGATAATATAATGTAAATTTTTAAGTTAAGCATCGTTAAGCATTTGAAATTTAATATAAACCAAACTTTAAATAGCTTGTGTCACATTTAATATATTTTATAACTTTTAATGGCGGTGTAGGAATTAATCGATATAGATACCAAATCACCAATTTTGAACATTTTGTTTGTCTGTATGCAATTTATTATGATGAAATTTCCTACAAACTTTTACCACGCGATAATGTCCGATTCCTACGGAAAAATACAAAATACCAGTTCTATATACCACGCAAACGACGTCGCGGGCACAAACTATATCTAACATAAATGTTTAATTGGCCATTTATATACATAGGTATATAGCGATACCTTGAAGCCGGCATAAGCCGAAGATGCACCCACTGATTTAAATATATATAACGTGAACCGACTAGAAAGAGCCTTAATCATTCAACAATCACAAAAGAGCAGACTAGGTCTCCAGATTAAACTACATTAGCAAACAGATTTCAGTTGTTACATTGATAGACGAATCCTTTAAAGCCATATCCTTTACATACCAAGTTAGATTACACTATCACGCGGAACCACTAATGCCTAACAATGTATCGAATTAGAACTCCAGCCAGCCTCTTGATTTCCCCGCAGACCAAAATCCGACTCAATCTTACCCTTCTCTCATGATATACGGTCGTATTAAATTGATTGATTTGTAAATTACAATCCAGCAGACTTATGCAGAAATATTTCAATCGTTAATCGAGTTGAGCTCGAAACAGATTGTATTTGTAAATGATTTTGTAGGAGATAAGATTTGAAAAGGTCGTGTAGTGATTTCGCTTAAGACGATTAGGAAAATAAAGCTGCTTTTGCATGGAGTTTTGAATGGTGACCAAACATCGTGATTTTCATCTTACAGGCTGCGAAATACGTTATATTGTTGGTCTTCTCGTATCTGAAAATTAATAACTAAAATGAAACACATTTCTCATTAAACTATACATACATTTTTGAATAAATACGGTTTCGCGTATAATGTGTCTAATTTAAAACCATTTTAGCAGGTGTATAAAAATAAATTCTATATTTTTCATCTAGCGCTGGGTTTTGTTTGCGCGTAGGAAAAAAGCATTGTTTTATACAGTTTCAACTGCATTTGTTTACTTACATTTTTAACTGCATCATTAAGTAAAAAGGTTGTCAGGAGTAGACTAGCGATTGCAAAAACATACCAACATCAGAAATGAAAAATGCAGCCAAAACATAATCTTATATCCTTAAAAGTTTTTTTCAATTGTTTGATGTTTCAAGGCAACATTCTAATACTGAAGCAGGCTACATCGGCAACCCGATACCTAGTGATGTGCTTTAGACTTTTCAATATCCGTAATATCCGTTAGATTTTTAGGCTCTTTGTATCTTTTACCATAAAACGAAAGCGAGTAAGAGTGTTTAGTAATGTAGAGAGACATTTTTAATCTGGATAGATTGTGCAATAAGGAAATCGGTGAATGTTATCGTGAGAAATACAATTACATTTAATCTATGCTTAGAAGTGTTGCCTTAAATATAAGCTGTGTAGTAAGTAAACTACGATAAATTCGTTCACTTGCCTTAAACAATTCCTGGTGCAGGGCAACAGGTTCGCTTCTGTTACGAAGAGACCTGAAAGTATCAAGTAAAGTAGAACCAATAACGATATGATTAGACTGATACGTTTAGTTTTTCATTAAAAGTGCGTTTTCAATTAAACTAAGATAATCTTTGAGGAAAATAAAACTGGTATAATATTATGGCTTACGGTAAGTAGTATAATATAGATAAGCGGAAAGTAATGTTATATAATCTGTAAATGTCAAAACTCTCTTCCTGCTCCTCGTTGTGTTCCAAATGTATAGCGATTAACAGATTAATTGTTAAATTAATAAAAGTATTGATTAAAAAGCAGGTTTAACCATTTACAAAACAGAAACTATTAACAAGTAGGTAGGAACTTATTTGGTTTTTGTCATCGAGTCAGTTTGATTGCATGATGCGAATAATAATTCTATTTTGTATTTATCCGAATTTATAACTATTACTGATCAATTAACATTAATGATAAGTATTGACCAATTTACCGTTTTTCCATTACCCTTTTATTTATTTAGTTTCCATTATTAGAACTTAGCGAAGAAATGGCAAGGCATTTGGTTGCTCTCCTCATGGGACCGTTTACAATAACAATATCGAATTTAATATTATTTATAACTCAGATAATAAATATCATAAGATACGTATCTAGAGATATTCATTGCGTGATTCATATCACTAGAAGTGGAACGATACCGACTTCAAAAATTACTTTTAGCTCACATAATATTTTCAGATACGTATCTAGGCACATTTGTTGCGTGTTTCACATCACTAGAGGCTAAATAGAACCAATTAAGAGTGGCCGATGTTCGATAGCCCGCCACCGGTAGCAGGCCATACCCGCAAATGAAAAGGAAAAGGTCTGAATTTTACGATGCCCAGGTTTGGCGCTCGCCGCTGTCAAAGCAAAATTGGACAACAGCTGATGAGTTTCTCGATACGAGTAATGAAAAACCACTGCCATGAAAATTTTAACAATTTCCAACATTTTTGCTGTGTCGATTTTCCAGATTTCTCTTCAAACTTTTGACTTCAATGACACGAAGTTTCTCGTTTAGAATACAACTTTCTTTGTGAGACTTCATATGCTAATTAGGTTTCTGTATAATTTTTTAACTTTGCTGAAGAAATTATTTTCATAATACCGAAACATCTGTGAATATCCAATTTAATCAGAATACATTAAAAAATATGAAGTATATAACCAATAAAGGCATCGCAAACATTTAAGCACGAAGAAAGCCCATAAATACTCCTTCTTCGTTAAAAGTATTATTTTCTGATTTCTAAGTATATTATTATTATTTCTATTCACTGGGAACTTCTTACACCCCCATTAAAATACGTTAATGTTCTTTAAAGGTTTTAAAATTCTGTATAGATATAGCACACAAATAGCCTTTCGGTTGATCAGAAAAGCTTGCTAGCGTAAAATGAGTTTATTTTTATGAACTATCAGGTTTTTAAAGTATTCTTTCTACCAGTCCTCTCAAGTCTTGGTCAGAGTCAGCTGCTTTAATATATTATGTACATATTAGGTGCTATAAGAATACAGTTTTTAATCCCGCGATGCCAACGTTCATATATTTTACGCTATTTTTCCGTGACCAAGCTGTCAACTTCAGTGTGAGACCGATTTAATGAAAAATTTTCTTAATGTTTTACTTTGCTTTGGGACTATTTATTCAAGAATTTCTAAAATACAAACTATTAGGTCCTTACCTATGAAATTGGTGTTTTGTATGGAGATTTTGGGGAATTCTGCATTTTCCATACTAACATTTTATCAGTTTTCTTCACAACGACAAATCCAGAGATAATAATATTTGGCATGTATCATTAGACAAGCTTTAGTAATATGTGTCATATCACACTTCATAAAAATTATTTATCGTTTTTAAGTGAAGGCAAATAAAATGATGTATTCGGGAGGCACTTAAAAAGAGTAGTCTCCGTGTCCAATTTTAACACAATTAAACTTACAACAAATTATCAAAAGAGCTCAAAAATATAGTCTATTTTAGACGAGGTAATTATTTTTTAGGAATACTCTGAATCTTAATAGTTACAGACAAAATATTAAGACAGAATAAAAACACCAATTTCATACCCAATATAACATATCAGCATATTGGAGGAAATTAAAGGTAATGCAGGTCTTTTTTTTTAGTATTTCACTACAACTGGTAGACGGTGTTTTGTTGTTTAGTCCACACTGTGTATCATACTTTGATGGTAAAAGAAAAATAAATAAAAGTGGCTGCACCTAATTAGTCATTGACGAAATATTTAATTCCAATCCCTTCGTTTATTTCTGGTTTTGCATCGAGCGAATCCTAATATAAAATTTACATTTCACGCTAAAATAATTAAAAGCATTTATACATACAGTCTAATATTAAATTTTCCCGCTCTCCTCTACTTTTTTCATTAATTTTTTTCGAAGGCTAATGTAATTGGCTTCCCAAAGCCAAGGGCAGAAATAAGGTTAATTGGGCACAATTAAAAAACGCTGTGGGCTCTAAAAATATTGTTATTATGCGCAAATGTTCACTAGATGTGACTCGACTTGCTTAATTTTTTTAATATTTGTGCACATTTTCATCAATTAAATAAATAAATATCTTCACACATTCACACCTATCAACTAGCCCCATTTTAAGCAACTAATGCTGCTTGTGTTACGGATACTAGTTGACGGATAAATATATTTAATAGATAAACATATTCATATTCAGATTTTCTATAATAGATAAATATCCAAGACTGGGGAACAAATGCCTGTATTCATCACACAAATATTTGCCGCCACCGGGGATCGAACCCAGACCCTCTCGAGATGGCGACGCCTTGAGACCGGCGTACAGACCACTCGACCACGGAGGTCGTCGCGTTGATCAATTAAAGCAACAGTAGCCGAGATGGGAACAGATAGGGACAGCTCTACTCGTTGAAGAGGTTGCGGGACTCTGCTGTTATTGCGCTCTTCTCTGGCCATTTTTTCTTTGTTTCTGTTTTTAAACTAACCGTCGGTCTCTTTTCCATTCTTTTTGGTCTTAAATTTTCATTCGTATCAGCGTCAGCGTCTGAAGCGGTCGACGCCTAGCTATATTATATTTATTATAAATAGTTAAACTATAGTAATAAAATTATCAATATATTATAAGCTGATAAAATATAGTGACAAGAAAAGCAGTTTTTATTTTATATATCCACCCACCACGTCACAAGTTAAGCCGTTGGCGTTGGTCCCGTTCGCTATTGCGACCGTTTCTACCCACCAACCAGGGTCAGTGTGGTGGCGTGATGGCCCATACTCCTCATGTGTTTCTCCATGAGGAAGGCCTTTGCCCAGCACTGGCATGCTCATAGGCTGAGGATAATAGGGCCAAGCCAATACCTAGGGCTGGAGTAAATTGAACCGGTTAAAATATGAAGAAACTTAATGTCAGAGCGGTTTAGTTATACTCATTCTATTTCCCGCCAGTAGAAGGTTGCTTGGTTTACTAGCTTACCGAAAAAAAAGAGTAAAAACAAACATGTACCAAGTATAGTACATTTACAAAGAATTTTAAATTTGTTTCCTAGCTGAAAATATAAACAAAATAATTTTTTAATTAATTACGCAAAATATTTATTATAACAAAACTTTTCAAATAAAAATAAACAGAAACAAAGCAAACAAATAGAATACTTATCCAAAAAGATGTCTTTTGCGTTAAATAAATGAAAACAAACAGGTTGTCGCAATGTACAATACCGTTTTGGAGAATATGTAGCAAGCCATGTAGGAACGTGGTTATGAAATAACGGTAATGGTCTTTCATTATCATAAACTAATGACACATGGGAACAATGAAACCTCGGAAATGAAATATGGCCACAACCGTTCACCGGGGTTATCGTATTATACATACGGATTAGAGCAAAGCGTTAAGAGAATCAAAGACACAGAATATGAAAACATTCACAACGAAACTTGGGAATGAATTGTCACCTGTGACTTTTATGGACCGGTACGACGTCCAGACCGTCAAGAAGAGAGCGAGTGTACTCATTCTTAAAAGTCCGGCAACTCATTTGTAAGTCTTCGTAACCGGGTGTACTTGGGCGGTGGAAATCACTTACCATCAGGTGATCATCTGCTCGTTTGGCTAAAAGATGCCATTACCACTAATCCAGGACACAATAAGAAGCGCAGCCACAATTTCTTGGTCGCACCACCGAAATACAGAATTCTCTCTCTCTCCAGCAGATGACATTTTGACTCTTTTCTACGACCCCAGGGTTTGCAAAAGAGGCATGAAAAGGTACCATGCAAGCCGGCAAGATGAAGGTCACGATGCGATAGTTTTTTGCCACACGTTCCATTTAAACCTCACCATTACTTCAATTAAGGTGAGACCTGGGTGAGACCGATTAATTTCTGGCCGAAAAATGTGCTTTGTGATACTCATCACAAAGCACATAATGCAGTAATGCAGTATGCAGTAATGTGCTTTGTTTGTGATATTCATCATGCACAATAAGGCCTTGACTCCACCAAAGCACAGACGAGAAGAGTGGAGAGGAGACTAATATTTTTTTTTTTAACAACCAATAGAATTTCGTTATTCACACTAAAAACATCTCTTCTCGTCTTCCGGTTCTCGTAAGTCCGGGCCTTAGTGTACAGCCAATGAACAGAAATCCACGATACAAGTAATTCCAAACTAATCAACAGTACGATATTATTGAAATTCGAGCAGGGACGTGATCTATAGCCGTGCATTATTTATCAGCAATTCTGTGCGTCACGAGCTTAAATATTGTTATTACCATCGTTAGTACCTTGCAATTATGATATCACTAGTGTCTAGACTGCAGATGTTCCCAGACTTATTTTTCTCATAGACAACTTTCAAAATTTATCTGGTTCCAGTGGACCCCCAGCATTTCTACCATATTCGTAAAACTTGACAAAAATGTGAAGATGTGAATACAACAAGGCCCCCGTCGAGTCACCCGAGGATCCTTAGGGGTCCACCTGGACCACTTTGGGAACTAATGCTAGAGGTACAACAGCAAACATATTCATAGCTAGAACTTCAGAATTACAATGTAATAAATTACATACATACAATCACGCCTTTCTCTCGAAGGGTAGTCAGAGATTACAGATCTCCACAAGTAACGATCCTGGCGCACATCTTTCGCTACTCTCGTTACTAACCTCACTATACTACTACTAAAATGGGTATCACTTTTCCCATGACTGTACAGAAGAAAATCAGAGTTCTTATTCAACTGTTGTATGTTTGACACACTCAGGAACTGTGCTTCAATGATAAAAAATCCTTGTCCTTAGCCTATATACGTCCCACTGCTGGGCACAAGCCTTCCTGGAGAAACACATGAGGACTATGGGCTGAAACACCACCACGCTGGCCCAAAGCGGGTTGGTGGGTATAAACAGTCGCAATAGCGACCGAGACCAAGGGCTTAACGTGCCTACTGAAGCACGGAGGAGCTCGAGATCACAAAGTTTTGCACACCCATCCACGGCCTGACCATGGCGAAGGTAGCTTTGTTTTTAATTGAAAGCCAAAGCGTAGTAAACACTACGCCACCGAACTCCTCCTCCGAAAAACCAAGCTTCGAAAAATGTTTATTTAAACGTATCCAATTTCCAATCTAAATCATTAATGTAATTCATTCTATGACATCTCTAATTCCTTTACTTTGATATTCCACGCTTTCGCTCAGTTAGCCGGCTGCCAATTTAACTCGGAGTTCGAGCCTATGTCGGCTTATTTCCCATAAAAATACAGGGACTAATTAACTTTTTTTATTCCAACGAATTTCTTTATCCATAAAACACTTCGTAATAAATTTTAAGGCTGGTTCACAAAATTTAACTGCCCACTCCTCGAACTTGTGACTAAGATATAACAGAGATTACTTAGTCAGCAATCTTGTAAGAAGGGTTTAAGTTTTCTGTTGACAGACGCTAAGCCGTTGTACGTTAAATAAGGATAGGACTAATCTTCTTTCCTTTTTACGCTTTTCAAAGAAACTTTTAAGATAGAGATTCACTTATTTTGTTTAAAACTTTGGAACTGTTTCCATTTCCGTACTTTATCATTACGGCTTATTGAAATAAACAACACATTATAGCTGTATTCAGAGATAATTGATCTTATTTCAATTTGCACAATTAATAATTGGAGTCATGAAAAATCTATCAACGTTAAATATCCCCGCTTGAAGTTTCAAACAAAATGTACCTACAACAATTTTTCGAAGAGAGAATTGGTCGTAAAACAACCAATTTTGTAGGCAGATTTTAGTGTTGTGTGCAAAATAACAACTTTTCCTGTACTTTTATGAAGCAAACAAAATACATGCTAGTTAGGGTTGCAGCAGAAAATATATTGAGGTGTTGTAAAAAATAACACCACCCGTTCTGAATGAAGTATAAAATTTTGCTTCGCTCGCACAAAGGACAAAAGTTTCAAAGGTTTTCCTTTCGGCAGGGTTGACAGCCCTGAGTGTTCGCTCCCAGCCAAGTAATTTCTGTTTATTATTAAAAACGCCAAGACTTGACGGATGGAACACAATCACATCTTTGCAGCGTAGTTTTTGTTCCCGTAACGCTTTATGAATTTTTAATTTCTGTGACTGGCTTCTATCTTTTTTATACAATGGAGGCATGTATTGTGGAAATAATTGTTTTGTTTTATAGTTATTGGCGACTGGCCGCTTCTCTCTACATCCTTTTGTCGATTGCATGTTATTCGAAATGTACACGACGTGTTCCTCTGATTGTCTGTCAGTTACTTAGTTTGTTGTACATACCTGTTACTAATACAGAGCTATGGTTGTTATTTCGTGTTTCTATCAGTAGGTTATACAGTCCACCTCACTCGCTATCAATAGTCTTCGGAAAATTCACTAATGCTGTTATTATAATCGTAAATAAAGATTCACTAGAATATAAAAAAGGCAGAGTTTGTGAATATCGCGTACCTCATATTATGCCCGGCGCATGGCAACAGGCTCGCTACCTGATACAGGGGAATTAACAAATCTGGCGAAATGTGGGTGATAACACTCTTTCCCCTCGGGAAAAGAGGGGGATGATAAGTTATATATGCTAGCAACTTCTGAATATTTGAAGTTTAAGTTTACGTGTAATATATTGAAATAGCATCCAGTATTTCATAGCTAGAATAAAAAAATGGAAACACAAGAAAAACCAGGATAATAGCAATACTAGCAATTGCCCACGCAACTAAAACAAGCCCTTAATTTTTTATATCTAAATATGCATTAAATTTTCAAAACTTTCCGCATTACAGATACATAAATGAACAGCTACTTTATGTTTAAAGGTACCAACGCCATTAAATCTCCGTATGTCAGCTATGTTTTTCATAATCTTTACTTTATTAACGCTCTTTTATTATGCGCGATTGCTGTGCAACCACTCGTATTCATATATAACATGATGTATAAGCATAATGCAATGTATTCACATCATCTCCAGATATAGAGTATACACCCTTCTGCTCCAAGTCCTCTACCATGAAAGAAAAGCAGGAGAAGAAGGGTTCTGTCACTACTATACCGGTACAAAAAGGATTGGTGTGTAGAATCACTGACGTACCTAATACTGCATGGTAACGAACCTTGGAGGAGCTTGAGATAAACACAATTAATTTACTCACTCATCGCTTTCCTACAGCTTTGTTTTACTATTATCTGAATACAATTACCAATCATGTGCATTTAAAACCTGGGATCGACTCAAAGAATCATTTCGACAGTTTTCCCAGCGTAGGATTTGAATGGGTATATCGGATATTCCCATAGAGATGCTGAGCCAGTTCCGCGTACGTCTACGCCTAGCTACCGATATGTAAAGCCCGTAAATACGATTTTTTCCCCGTAACCAAAATAGGTGTTCTATATTTTCCACACGATTTCCTCACAAGATACCAGAGCAACTTGTAACGAGAATACCGAAGTCGATACTCATTTGTTTTGGATCCAAGAGACACAAACACGTCACGATTCATTGCTGCACTCCAAACTCCAACTGATACTCGTTAAGGAGTTGCGTTACGACTAAGAAGGTTACCTGTTTCAGTTTATCCGTAAAGTGAACTGCATGTTACAGTGATTTAAATTATTACAATGTAATGAAATAGATCAAATGCACCAGACTGTATAATAATAAATAAATAAATATCTTCAAACATTCACACCTATCAACTAGCCCCATTTTAAGCAACTAATGCTGCTTGTGTTACGGACACTAGATGACGGATAAATATATTTTATAGAATACAAATAAATATCCTAAATATATATAAACATCCAAGACTGGAAAACAAATGCCTGAAAATTCATCACCCAAACATTTGCCCCACCGGGGATAGAACCCAGAATCCCTCGAGATGGCAACGCCTTGAGACCGGCATACAGACCACTCGACCACGGAAGTCATCAATAATATATTTAAAAGTGTGTTACATAACCCCACATATTTGGCGAAATGTGGTTGTGAACACCTCTACCTACCCTTCAGGGCGTGATGATTATGTGATATTAAATGTTAAGTCTAGGATTGCTAGGATTTCTGCTAAGAGCCTAAACTCGTGTTGCTTGAAACTCCAATCGATCGCATCAAGAATAAGTATATTATTAAATGTTTGATTTATTCTTTTATCCAAGTTCGCAAAGCTTCAATTCCAGCCGTCAAAGCCACGTGAGACACAACATGTTGGTAAATCAACAAACAGTTCGCTGCGGCATGAATGCAACTCCAGAAATTAATAATTTATGGCCCAAGTTTGAGCACGTTCGCGTTTCTTACTTTGCTCATTATCATAATTTTAAGATGTCATGTCGCTAAGCAGAACAAGCCTCGGTGAGTTTATTATTTTGGCAAGTTTTGTTTTCGTTTATTTATGGCGTTTGGAGTTTGTTTCTTTACGCATGTTAGGTTCATTAAAGGATTCTAAAGCCCTTTATCTCTCGGTCATTTAGATGGGATTTTCAGGTAAGCAGTTTAATTTGTTAAAATAATCATAAATGTATATTATTATCACATGTAATTGAATACATATTTTAAGAAAAAAGTATACAATGAAAAAGGAAAATTTAAGGCATACAAGAATATAACATCAAAATAAGTATTAAAAATAAATTATAAAATAGTTCCGTTTGACCACAGTGGTAAAAGTTCAAATTCATTGAAATTTATTTGTCCGAAAACCCTACTTACGAGTATAACACTACTTATGGTATGTATTTTATAACACATTTGCTCGTAAAGGGTCTCTTTTTTCACCAATTTCATTATTATATAATCTATCACATTACGTACTTGTGCTAGCAATATCGCCTCGGCTGTAATTTTCAACTTATCGCACTTATATCATAATGTACTATTATATATACATACGTATTCCATAAATTATATTATATATTATCTATTTTTATTATAATTATTTGAATTTTAGTTTTCTTTAATTTTTTTCTCTTTCGAATGAGATTTAGTATTGAAAGTGAAGAGACTGGTGTCAGCCAACCCATCACAGCTGTGGTGGGTTGGCTGGCAGAGATCTCTATTAGAGATAAGTCCTGCTTTGCATTCTATTGTTATATAATGACCTGTGTTTGTGTTTACTGGTGCAATATGTAGTGACACAATTCTTGTCTGGACACGGTTACCATAAACAGTACCTACATAGATTTCATATCACATCTGATCCTTTTTGCCCTTGTGACAATAACACCATTCAATCATTTGAACACCTAATCCACCACTGCCCCAGATTTAGTAACATCAGACAGGAATTTGAAATAGTTTGTAATTTGAACGAAATAGAACATAAAGACTATATTAAAATCGTTAAGAATAAAGATACACGCTCAACATTTTTAAAACATCTTAACTACATTGTAAATAATCTAAAAAATTATAATAATACTTAGAACTTTTCATAAATGCTTAACAACTTAAACAGCTTTCAAATAATTCCATACTAATTCCAGACTAATTTAAACTAAATAATAAATTCTATATATATATATATATATATTCTTTTTTTCTTAACTGTCAATAATTTATCATAAATATTATTTATATGTTGTATTTAATATTTATTTTTAGTATTGAATATTTATTTTATGTATTTCAGTGTCTAATAAACAACGTAAATATAACATTTATAAGCAAAATAAACAAAACTTCAAGGTATCAACTGAAACAGTAACAAACTAGAATAGCAATGTGGACGGACTCCAACAAGAATCTTGTTGATTCAGTCTCTAAAAGTTTTAAGCCTACATATAAATATAGATATACTAAAAGCCACCAGGAACCTTTTCTTATACCTCCGATTTGTTAATTAATTTTTCGAATAATGAAATATTAAAATATTACCACTTTTTATTAACACTTTCTTGTTTGTCTTTTTGTCCGGAAAAAATTATGTAACGTTGGATTTTTTTCGGACAAAAAGACAAACAGAGTTGAATCGGCTGAATCTTTGGGAATAGTTCAGAACCTGGTGATAATGCAACTTGCAGCAACTTTTAACTTTCTATGAGCACTTTCAGGTCGAAATTTCAACATCTTTCAGGTTTTGTATGGAGCGACTACGCACAGCGCCATCTGTAGATCAGTGTTAAACCACCAGTCAATAGATGGCGCTGTTCGTTGTTAAAAATAAAGAAAGCATATTTGTAATTTACACTTACGATACACTAAAATCCCTATAAATGTTATAATGCATGCATAGTTCGTGTGTGAGTTGGAAATATATTATTTTGTTCCTTTTAGAAACGATTTTTAGATTCTGACATCCTTGTTTTGGTGTAAAATACATTACGAATTTACATTTAACTAGGGGTACAAAACGAGACACAATAGAAACATCTATTGTTTTCGAACACCGGTGATCGCGGTGATTCCAAGGGGTTAAAACTATGTGTAATAATATTTAATTTTGTAATGAGTTTGGTGGCAATAAAAAGATAAAGGCATTTGGCGAGGAAGAATAAGCGCATGCAATAAGTAAATTTCTAATAAAATAAATAAGCCTTCTTCTGATAGTAACAAATACTTTGGTGAAAACCGCATCAAAATCAGTCAATCGCGACATAATCGCGAAAAAACATACATACTACATTATGTACACATAGGTCAAATTGAGATCCTCCTTTTTTTTGAAGTATGAAGTAATACTTTTAAGTAACTGCTTATTACTAGGCTTATTAGTTCTAGCGCTTGCTATCGACATTTTATTCTTTTATGGAATTAGACTTGTGGTAGGTAAATTTATAAATGAATGGCATATCGATAGTTTCTGAGCATACACGGAAGGGTTTTCTTTGCTGAAAAACTTTTTGGCTCCAAATTAACAAAGCTTACCAAAGAAACTGTACTTTACCAGTCCATTATAAAAAGGATCATTTAAACTTTTGCAGTTAGACGATACAGCAAAAAAATGTGTAAAGGGCAAGCTTTCTCGACCTTGTAAAGGTTAACGCTGTTATTCTGAGAGCTAATTTATTAAATATTATGGCTTTAATTGGTAAGATTAATATAAATCCTTATACAACAATTATTGTAATAATAATTAACAAAAGAGAGATACAGAATATAACCCAGCCCTGTATTCTCAAATGCCGATTCACGGATCGAGGAAAGTCTTGCTCTAATTCATCGCAATAAAAAGAGACAGGAATAGAAATTACGTGTTTTGTTTGTTTTCCGACCGTTAAGAATAAGGGGGAATAACACTTTCTAAGTTAAGAATAACACTTTCTACTTGCAATTAACGAATACGACTAAATCATTTGATTTTAGACTTTATCTTAAGGCGTTAAGAACGAAGCAACCACTATAATAAGGACCAGCCATTTTAGCTCGGTTAAGTTTAAGTCTACGTTATAAAATGAACAAAATAAAATTAAAACATAATTATAATTATTTTAATGATAATTTTAATACAGCTTATTATCGTTATGGGTTATCGTGGACAAACAAGAAATTTGCTAGCCTATTCTGTTGCTTTTATTGTTATTTTATTTGACTGTTAGTGTTGTGCGTAATATACTGCATTAAATGTATTAAATGGAAACATGTAAATATTGGAAAATTGTGTTTATTTTCATAACGAAAATATACTACAACAATGAAATACAATGGAAAAGAATTAATAAAATTATAAGATTGACAGTTGTCAAAATATTAAGAAAAATATAAAATTGAACTAAAAAGAGGTTTGTTACTAACAAATTGCCCTCCGCAATAATATAAAATAACATTGCCTTAAAATAAACTTAAATTACAAGTTATAAAATACATTAGATAATCATTCATTAATGGGTAAAAGTACTATTTTAGACAGGGCTCTTTTATGTAAATGGCCATCAGCTGTTTTTATTTCTACAACTCGCACCTTATTATCGGAACCAAGACTTATTTTGGTAATTTTTCCTAACGGCCATTGCAATGGTGATGTATTTATATCTTTTAAAAGAACAATCATATTTTCTTTAACGTTAGGCAAACTATATTGCCACTTGTACCTTTTTTGAAGTTGAGAAAGATAATCCTTTGACCAAGCCTTCCAGAAATGTTGTCGTGCTTGTTCGCAACACCGCCAGAATCTTAGTCTATTATTAGAAATATCTGTTAAGTCTGGTTGTGGAAAAGATGATAATGATGATCCTATTAAAAAATGACCTGGAGTTAAAATGAAGAAATCAGATGGATCCTGAGAAATGGTAGTGAGAGGTCTTGAATTAAGTATACCCTCTATTTCAATAAACACAGTGCATAACTGTTCAAAAGTATAAGTTCTGTTACCTATTATCCTCTTAAAGTGATATTTGGCGGACTTTACCGCAGCCTCCCACAATCCACCGTGATTGGGACTGTATTCAGGAATATAATGAAATTGTATTCCTTTGAATGCAAAGAAATTTGATAGCGAATTAATGAAATTGGTATTATGGTGAAGTTGATATAAACTGTGTAACTTATTGTCGGCGCCTTTGAACGTTTTTGCATTGTCGCAAAATATGTCTAAAGGGACACCCCTGCGTGATATAAAACGCTTTAGCGAAGCTAGAAAGGAATCGGTGGTCATGTCACTTACCACTTCTAAATGAACTGCTTTGGTGGATAAGCAAACAAATACGGCAACATATCCCTTTGTTATAAGACTTCGTCTAAGTGTTGATTGCTTTACATCAAATGGTCCGCAATAATCTACACCTACCTTTTCAAAAGCTCTACAAGGTGTTACACGTTCTTTGGGTAACGAGCCCATAAGCTGTTTGCCACATTCAGCTCTTAAACGACAACAAGTAACACATTTATGAATTATACCCTTAATGAGACGTATAGCATTAACAATGTAAAATTTTTGTGACAAATTACTTAACATAAGTTTTAGTCCACCATGCAGCAAAGTAATATGCTCCATTAAAATAATTAATTTCGTAAAATGACAATTAGGCAATATGATAGGAAATTTTTGTGAAAATGGAATATTTGCGTTTTGTAATCTGCCACCTACTCTCATTATATTATTTTCGTCAATAAATGCATTCAACGATTTTAAATTTGATTTTACTGGCTTGTCATTTTTAATTAAATTGAATTCACTTGAAAAATAATGATTTTGAATGCACTTAATGATTACAAATAGTGATTGTTTAATTTCTTGAGCAGACAGTAAGCCTTTATAAGTAATGTTCTTTTTACAAATTCCTATAAATCTCAATACATATGCCATGATACGTTGCATTTTGTAAGCACTGGAAAACTTATTGAAAAATGGCATTAATTCGGGAATATTGTTGTCTGAACTATTTGCAACAAAATCAAAATCATAGACTTCTGGTACTTTCTCGGTCTCCCACAATTTTTTGACATAATTGTCTAATTTGACATTATCTAACTCATGCATGACTAAAGAGTGATGAGAAAAATTGCATAAATTATTTGTTTTATTTGTAACAACGTTACCAGAAATGACGTATCCGAAACAAGTGTTGAGAAGGATAGGCTCTGTTGGTCCACTCTCTATTTTACCATCTTTCATAACGCGAAAGAAAACGTCGGCTGCAAGAACGAGGGACACCTCTCCTGGAATATTACACTCATTATCCGATAACAGAATATGCTTGGATAATTTCAGTTTTGATAAATCGAATTTACACGTAGGTAAAGAAGCTGTTATTTTGTCTATAATAGAACAATTTATATTTATATGAAAATTTTCCGTCAAAGATTGCAAAGTTAAATTGATTGCCTTGCATATTTTTGTTGATCTTTGACCTAAAGTTAAAATATTTTTGTTTGAATTATATTGTGGCAAACCTAATTTGTTTGCCAGTTCGGTAGTACAAAATGACGTTTGACTGCCACTGTCTAACAATGCTCTCACCATAATATTTTCACCATTGCAATTAGGAATCAAAACCTTGACAGTGGGTAAAATAACTGTATTGGAAAGTTTTGTAGAAGTCATATTTACCTCCTGTTGAGCCTCGCTGCTTACAGAATTATGAATAGTTTCTGTTTGATCGCTATGAAGCAGCGTGTTATGGCTAGAGGACTTGCATAAAGTACACTTGAAATGATATCTGCATTTTTGTACATGATAATCCAAACATATTTTGCATAAATTATTGCTTTTTACATATTCGAGACGCCTTAAAATAGACATTAAATTAAATTTGGGACATTTATACAACTTATGAAATTCTGAGCAGAGGGCACAATTTTTAAGCTTATTATTACCACTATTAGATTCAACATAACTTACAACCTTTTGCCTGGATGTAGATGGAGCGCATGATTCTAATGCTATAGCTCTCCTATCCAGAAATTGCAATAAATCTGCAAGTGTTGGCTTGACACTGTGATCTCGCTCAGAGTGATACATTTTAATAGTGAATGGATCTAACTTACGTGACAGTAAACAAACCAAAATAGAATTCCATTGATCAATCGGCTCCTTCAAATTTTCTAACGCTGTGAGCTGTTGTCGAACTCGCGCTACAATATCTCTTAGCTGTTGCGCCGTGCCCTTGTGCACCATAGGTATGTCCAACAAGTTGCATATGTGCGAGTTCACTAGCAGAAAAGGATTATCATATCGTTGCTTAAGCAAGCCTAGCGCACCAAGGTACGATTCATTGACCAACGGTAAATTATCAATGATTTGAAGAGGCTCGTCCTTTACGTACTTCTTAAGGTAAAAAAGTTTTTGAACGTCGGACATTCTTTCGTCTCTATGTATGATCGCCGTAAACATATCAATAAAAGGTTTGTAACTGCTGCAATCACGACCGTCAAATACTGGTATATCTATTGGTGGTAACTTTGTTCCGGCAGATGTACGATGATGTGAATCAGCTTTCGGCAATGTACAAGACTCACTTAAAGGTTTCTTCAGTTTTCGTATATTTGCGCATGACTGAAGATATCTCTCCTCAAATAGGCCACAATCTTCATCGTCTTCCTCATCCAAAATTTGTATGTCAATGCATAAGCTCTGATACTTCTCATAAATTCCTTTAAGCAGGTTCATTCTTTCATCTAAACTTTCGACATCAAAATCATCCTTTTGTAAAAAGTGTTCTATGCGCGTCATAGAAGCCTTAGTCAAGGCACGCGCTTTCTTTAACTTCGCCAGCTCCATATTAAATAAAAATTTATAAATACCTGACAAGGTTTCTTGGCACCAATGATAGTCTCGGCACCAATGTAAGGGTTTCGGCACCAATGTTAGTGTTGTGCGTAATATACTGCATTAAATGTATTAAATGGAAACATGTAAATATTGGAAAATTGTGTTTATTTTCATAACGAAAATATACTACAACAATGAAATACAATGGAAAAGAATTAATAAAATTATAAGATTGACAGTTGTCAAAATATTAAGAAAAATATAAAATTGAACTAAAAAGAGGTTTGTTACTAACATTGACATAATTAAACAAACGACATTGCTGACCCGGCGATCGCTGCGCCGACATTCTCGAGTCAACGTCTGACTGACGATCTGGAGAAGGTCCCTGGATGAGGACAGCGCAGGACCAGTCATTGTGGAAATCCTTGGGGCAGACCAATGATAATAAAACAACAAAAAGGGTAGTATACTTAGGTATTTATCATTATACCAGCTGGACCTGCGACGTAGTTCCCGTGGGTATTGATTAAATGCCGATAAATGTTTACAAAGTTTTTGTGTGTTTATTAATACTGCATTGTTTTCTTTAACAAAGTGCTCAACATTACATTCCTACTTCTTATTAGCAAAAACCTCTAATTAATAAAATAATGAAAATAACATTTCTTGTCAGTGTCATCTGATTAATTGTTGTCATGGTGATAAATCTCTGTTGTCGTGTCATTATTTTACAATGCCGAGAAATTTTAAAATTTGAAATGAAATATCATTCCCATGGGAATATCGAGATAAAAAGTAGCCTATGTCCTTTTTCAGGCTCTAGACTATCTGTGTTCTAAATTTCAATTGAATTGTAGTTTTGACGTGAAAGACAGAGTTATTTCGCATTTATAATATAAGTATAAAATTATGGATTAGGTTAAAGGTAGTAAAATTACTGTATGTTGACTTGTAATTTTACGTTCCAAATTGTGACACTGTGATCCCAGTATATCTCATTTCCTCAAGTTTGATATTTATATATCAAAGTTATAAATAACTAAATTGTTAAAGAACTCATTTTACGAATGAATTTTTTTCCCGATATATTTCTAGGACTAGGTCGTCGTTTGATTTATAAAGAATGTATCGCCTTTGTATTTCCAGTTCTATATTTAAGTTTCAATTAACGAATTGTTGTACAATAAATAAATTCTATTGTTCTCTTTATAAGGAAAAGCCACTTTCAGTGAATAATCAAATCTATACATAAAATAAAACTGTAAAGGTCGAATGTCTGTACATAGAAAAAAAAATGCTTCATACCAAGTCAATGGGGTCAATTCAATGGGGTGTAAAGAGAGGTAAAATACCAAAAAGAATATTTTTTTGTTTCTCTGTCTGTCTGTTTGTAAGGGTTAACCTCCGAAATGGCTGGACCGATTTCAATGAAATTTTGCATGGCGATTCCTTATATCCCTGGTCAACATCTTAGATATTTTTTTATTCCGGAAAATTAAAGGGTTCCCGTGGGATAGTTAAAAAACAATAGTAACCGCGGACGAAATTGCGGGCAACAGCTACTTTTAAATATTTGTTCAGATTAAAAGTTAACGACATACATTCTGACAATAGCAGTGCTACTTTTAAAGGGCTGCAATGGAAGCCTTTTCGAAATAGAACAAGACAAAAGTTTTATGTTTCAAATGTAATAAAAAAAATTAAAATTTAAAATGTAAACTTTTATTTACTTTTTAAAATGTACCTTTACAGCCGCCCGGCATGCAGGGCAAACACGATACAGATTTTAAATGTATTTTCAATAAAACTAATTTAACGTTTTTATTATTAGTTATAAATGGTCTTAATACAGTAAAATAGATATTTTTATTTTATAAATCCCGTTGTTGCCCAAGTAAAGTCGGATAGTACATAAAACGAAAAAAACGTTATTGAAGACAATTAAAGGTACTTAATTATTTTTTTAAGTAGTACTGCAAAAGGTGCTTTTTCGCTTAGATGGATTTCTCCCAAACAATGCTGTTGGTTTGGTCAGTTTATGCTAACCTAATTACCTAATCAATGAAATACCTAATAAATGAAATTTGCTTCGGGACTGTAAGGCACTGCAAGTAGTGAAGATATTTATTTATTGTAATGTAGATACTGCTTTTTAAGATTATACTTTTGACGATCTATACATTTTTGTAATGGAAAGTGTGGTAAGCTGTATTACTTAGTTTATTTAGTATTACGTTATAGTTTATGACATTTGACACTTGCCTGATCTTCTTAGAACAAGATTTGCTGGTAGTTTTTGTGGACGGATGGCGTAGTTTTTCTCTTTCACGAAATATTGTAAAATGTTTACGACATTCATAAGCATGCGCTAAGATGCTTCTATACTAAATAAATGCTTTTGAATTTTGAATGATTGGGCGAATTGCCAGTAACATATGCCTATAGTAACAACAGATATCAATAATGACAACAGTAACGATAGAAGAACAAGTATATAAATAGGCTCAAGATTCTTGGTTGTTATTTCGTAATGAATCTCAGTTTCCAAGTAAAACATTCGAATCAATTTACGTTCACACCAGAACGTTTTAAGTACATACCATCTGAAACCTTACAGTATCGATGAGTTATACAGGCAGGTGTGTTTCGTAACATGTTTAATCAAATACTGCCTTTTGTCGTATGTACTAAAGCTATTTAAATGTTACCCATAACACTGGTTTCGAATAATATTTAAGTTCAGCTTTTTTTTACATTCACACCTATCGAATAGCTCCATTTTAAACAACTAATGCTGCTTGTGTTACGGATACTAAATGACGGATAAATATATTTAATAGATATGAGTGGACCATCCGAAACGGTCCGTGGGGGGGAGTCTATAAATATAGGAGATACGAAGATTTTTTCTTAGGAACCATGTCTGCATACTCAGATTTAAAAAAATCTTCTACTTAGCCTGGGAATCGAACCCGGTTGAATTGAAAAAAAAGAAACTTTATTTCTACATGGATATCGATTGCGTGGTTCATCAGCATTAAATATTACTGTGAATCACAATACCTAAAATGAATAAAATGCAGTGTATTTCATAAAGTACATGTTCGAAGTGATAACCTTTATTTTGTATGCAACAATCAACTCTTTTTGGTAAATATTTTACAATTGCGTTTGTATTTCTCCTATATTTATAGACTTCCCCACTGACCGTTTCGGATGGTCCACTCTGTATATTAGGTCCTTACCTATGAAATTGGTGTTTTGTATGGAGATTTTGGGGAATTCTGCATTTTCCATACTAACATTTTAACAGTTTTCTTCACAACGACAAATCCAGAGATAATAATATTTGGCATGTATCATAAGACAAGATTTAGTTATATGTGTAATATCACACTTCATAAAAACTATTTATCTTTTTTAAGTGAATGCAAATAAAATGATGTATTCGGGAGGCACTTAAAAAGAGTTGTCTCCGTGTCCAATTTTAACACAATTAAACTTACAACAAATTATCAAAACAAATCAAAAGAGTTCAAAAATATAGTCTATTTCAGACGAGGTAATTATTTTTTAGGAATACTCTGAATCTTAATAGTTACAGACAAATACTAAGACAGAATAAAAACACCAATTTCATAGGTAAGGACCCAATATATATAAATATTCAGAAAATATACTTACAATACATATATAAACAACAAATACTGGTGAATAAATGCCTGTATTCAACACACCAATATTACGACCTTATTAAATACGACGACCTCCGTGGTCGTGTGGTCTGTATGCCGGTCTTAAGGCGTCGCCATCTCGAGAGGTTCTGGGTTCGAACCCCGGTGGGGGCATATGTTTGGGTGATGAATTTCAGGCATTTGTTCTCCAGTCTTGGATGTTTATATATATATTCAGGATATTTATATGTATTTATCTATTAAATATATTTATCCGTCATCTAGTGTCCGTAACATAGCAATAAAAAGGGCCGTAAATAGGGCTAGTTGATAGGTGTGAATGTGGTTCGAGCCCCCACCGGGGATCGAACCTGAAACCTCTCGAGGTAGCGACGACTTAATATCGGCGTACAGCCACTCGGCCACGGAGGTCGTCAAAAACCATTATAAATATTGTTTGCCTTACGCTATGCTAAACGCACGGCAACAGGTAAATATAGTCCTGTAGGACCCCCTACGTAGTCCGCGCATTGTATTCCGATCTAAAATGTACTTAAACAGTCAGCGCAGTCTAGGTCAATCTTTAAGAAGTTTGCCGGGAATTGTACCTCCTTTAATAGTATTCTAAATAAACAGGGTCATAATATAGATGATCCTTTATTTCGGGTATAACTTAATTTTATTTATTTTATTTTACTTGCATAGGTACAAAAACAGAAAACAGATTAACACATTTGAATAAAATAACAATTAGCACATAAAAATCATCTTAAATCTGAGTTCCAATAACAATTGTACACAGCTTTGGCAAATTATTTAAGAAATTATTTGATTATAGGCATTTGCTTTGTTTTGTGGTACATACACATACATACAATCACGACTATTATACCCTAAGGCTTAGTCAGAGACTAGGCAAAAGCACCGCAAAAACAGTCCATTGCCATAGTCCGCGCTTCACCAAGCAGTGACTGCACTCAGCGTGACAGGTGGTGAGCCCGATGATGGTGAGCCAGGTGGTGGTTTTGTGGTCCATTATACAGCAGCTTGGTGGCGTAGTACTTCGCATTCTATGGCTTTCGATATTGGAAACCAAGCTATGTTCGCCATAATCAGTTCTAAGACGGGTGACCAAAAGATTGTGACCTGGAGATCCTGCGTGCTTTGGAAAGCACTCAAGCCGTTGGTCCCGGTTACTGTTGTAACTATTTCTACCCACCAATCCGCATTGGGCCAGCGTGGTGGTGGACCGTACTTCTCAAGTGTTTTTCCATGTCAAAAGCTCTGTGCTCAGCAGTGGGACATATTTAGGCTGGTGACGAACGACATTAGCCATCAGTACAACACATTTTTACAGGTTGATAACCAGTATGTCCTGTATATTTCGCAAGTCTCATTATTTACAGTGCCTACACTTTCAGCGGATAATCTGAAACTGTTTATGGCGGTATTATAACTAAGAATATACCAGAAACATCAACGGAACTTCCTCGTTTTGGCACTTACATGCACTTAGGCTTTGAAAATTACATTCTTAGTACCTACTAAAGACTAATAATTACTTTTACTTTAAAGTGCTTATTCTTGGAAGGTAAGCTTTTACAGAAATTCAGCGACCTAAATGGATGATCTCATTGCCCTAAAATCAATTTAGAAATCGCTACAAATATCGCAGCTTAACTTTGAAAAAAATTAGGATGCTAAATGCCATCTGATATACTGATTCTGTCGGTTACGAGTTTGCTCTGATCTGTTCTCCACTAATGTAAAAAATTACATACACATTAGTACACTAGCTGTTGCCCGCGACTTTGTCCGCAGTTACTATGGTTTTTTAACTATCCCACGGGAACTATTTAATTTTGCGGAATAAAGATAATCTAATATCTTGACCAGGAATATAATGTACCACCATGCAAAATTTAATTGAAATCGGCGCAGCCATTTCTGAGATTAGCCCGTTTGATTAGATTAGAAATGTTTGAAATAGCAATCGGGAACAACGTCTTAACGTGCCTTCCAGAACACAGATGAGTTAGAGATCACAAAATTTTGGTCACTTATCCAAAGCCTGACTATGGCGAAGGTAGCTTTGTTTTCGATATTTAAAGGTAAACCTAATAGTAATCGGCTACCGCGATGATATGTTCATGCTTTCTTTGTATTTTTTGTGCAGCAAGGCCTTGGCCCCGCCCAACTTGATTACCCCTACATAGGCTGAGAATTTTGTCATTACCAGAATTCGTGGTAATATATTATAGGTACTCTTTACACAAAACAGACACAGTTTTCAAGGCCATAAATTTTGCGACAAACTTGTCAACTTTCACAGACACCCGCCGTCCTTCTTTCAAATTTTAATATAACTTTTCAAAGATAAAATCTAAGTCGATTATTCTAAACCACAAAGTGCTTAGTTGCTTTTTTGAAACCCTAAGGGATGCCATTTTACGTAGACAAGTAAATAGCTTCCATGGAAGAATTTCCTTCGATTATTCAAAATCAACTTCCATTAGGGAGAATTTTAATCGGATTATATATTTTTCATAAATTTTAACGTCATTCCAAAAACTTTGTTTAACTCCTCTAAGTTATTTTTTAATTTCTCTAAGTATCATCTAGGCGAGGAGTCTTAAGTCTAGAATACTTGTCGAATAATTCACAATAGAAAGAAATACAATAGTTTAGTTCAATTAAATTATTCAAGAACATTTTGAGGACCTCCGAATTAACCTACAGAAGTTGTTCAAAGTTTATATCTACTACATAGTTTTTGGAGCACTATATTATTACAAATTAATGGGCTCTAGCGAGCTCCCGCGAGTTTATTCTATAATAAAGTCATCTCGTAGATTTTGCTACGAAGTTTTTGATATTTTTAACTACTTGTAGGCATTGTTTGTGAAACTTCCAAACCGAGTCATATAGCATCTTCTACAGCTTCTTGAAACCAACAAGGTGGGGATTATTTTCTACCTTTTCTAGATTTACACGGAAAAAACCATAGTGAGAGTAGAAACCTCTTACCGCATTGCGTTCAGTTGCACATTTAAATTGTTTGTCTTGCACACTAACACACATATTCATAAAAACCGCCTCTCTGGTCTAGTGGTTCAAATCACCGGGTGTTGATCGAGAGGTCCGGGTTCGATTCCCCATGGAGGCAGAAGTTTTTCTGCTCGGTTCGGTTAGTGGTAGGGCTACCACCGTCTTACCTAAATTTTTCGCCATAATAACAATGTTTTAAGCATTGTTGTGTTCCGGCAATCAGAGGTAAGATAGCCAGTTCCTTAGTTGTTGAGGATTACAGGTGAAGCTCGCTTCCACCTTCAGCCTTATCGTCACTTGCCAATCAGGTGAGATGAAGGTCAAAGACTTACCTGTCGTATATAAAAAAAAACTCGTGAATCAGCTATTTAAACTTTAATCAGTGCTAAAAAAATATTCATAAAACAGTTTAATTAATTTTATCTTTCACTTTGACAGCCCGTTTGGTAAAAATTGTGTCAATTTGAACCACTGTTGCTACTTCGTTTCTCAAAAAATCACAAACAGTCATTTGCCCTCACCCTTTGTAAGTCACACAGCTAACTTGCTACCATTCATCAACACCTACATGAATATCCAGCCGTGCTTTCAAGAAAACTACGGCTATCATCAATCAATTATTATTTACATACATAAAGTCACGCCTTTTCCCCACAGGGGTAGGCAGAGATTACATCCTTCCACTTGCTACGATCCCTGCATATTTCTTTCGCTTCATCATCTCTCATTACAGTCCTCATACATGCTCGGCGATTTCGGATACTTTTGACCTGGCCCTTTTCTAGAACCTCCTTAATTTGGTCGAGAAACGTTAGCCTAGGTCTACCTCATCCCGTATCTCCACTCACACCCGATTCATATATCCTTTTAGTTAATCTATTTTCATCCATCCTTTCCACATGTCCAAACCATCTTAGCATACCTTTCTCTATTCTTGTCACTACATCCTCTTTCAAACCACACTTCCTTCTTATCACATCATTATATATCCTATCACTCAATTTTACTCCAGCCATGCTTCTCAAAGCTCTCATTTCTACCGCATTTATTCTACTCTATTGTTACATATATTAATATAGCATGTTCTCATTTTTGACACTAAACCAAAAAAACACTAAGGATTTATTTTTTTGGGCAGATTATGTAGCAATAAATTTTTTTTTTTTTTTCAGAAACAAACAGTCATTATACAACAATAATATTATAATATGAACTCTTAAAATAGCATAACTAGACCTTTAATTTCCTAAAATAATATTATGGTCGTGACGTCTTTTAATCCGAATTCATTGCAACCACAATAAAAAATTATCATAAGTTATGATACTATTTATTTACATGAAAATGGTACAATAGTAGATTAGTAGCCAAGGGCTGTAAGGCATCAATTGCAGCCCGAGATATTTAGGCGCACGAGCGCAGCGAGGGCGCTTATAGTTCGAGGGTGCAATTGATGCTTACACCCGAGCTAACTACTCTGCTTTACATCTCGATTGTGAGGTAAGTGGAAAAAAAGGCATTACAAGAATAAATAAATTTATTTTCAAGAACTAAATTTAGCTTCGCCGTTCGATATTCAAAATTGAAGAAAATAGCGAAGCGACCTCTTTTGTCATTGGGCTGAATGCATGATGTCTAGTGCAAGTAAGATGGTTAGATGTACGCGAACTTTTTGAAAGAGTTTTTTTTTAATTACTTACCGCCCTAGGGCGTTTCTAGCTACATTATTAACCTAGGGCGGTAATTGATCACTTACAACCCGCTTCTGGGGGTATTAAGGACCTACTTACCGAACATGAGAGATGTAAAATAATATTATGGTCGTGACGTATTTAATCCGAATTCATTGCAACCACAATAAAAAAAATTCATAAGTTATAATACTATTTATTTACATGAAAATGGTCCAAAAGTTATTAAAAACCCAACATTTTACATTGCGTACTTTCTTCATCCCATAGTAGTAATTTTTAAAAATATTCTGCTCAGAGTAATTGCGTTCTAACTCTAAAACTTCCATGATATAACGTGACATAACAAAAGAGTAAGAAAAATAATAGAACGGCTTCTTCTAAGACTGTACTGTACTTTGATCGCTACTCTACATGTGAATACGGTCGAAAGTATTTTTGTTAATTTTTCCGCTAATAACGAAGTGTTCAGTGTATTGCGGGCGAACACTGAGTGATGGCTTGACATTTATTTCCTAAATACATCACTCCACCATTGTTAGCTTCCTTTATGAAGAAAGATAAAATATTTCCTCAAGCGAGACGGGCATTGTGGGAAATGCCGTGGGGTAGTGAAGGCTTGACGAGGGCTGTGGCACGAAAGAAGGGCGATTATACCGTATCTCCTATAAGAGTATCCGTGTCGAAGTTCCGATTTAAAGATTTCTTGTTTTATTCGTAATTTTGTTCTCTTTCAGTTTCCTAATTCTGAAATGAACTTTACAGTTCTTAAAAATAACAAAATTTGAGTTACCATTGCAAATTTCAGCACAACACTGTCAATTCTTTATATAATAAACTGTGCAAAAAATACAGTCTAAATGTAATTCAGAAATTCTTATAGATATTAGCCTTACCTATTATAATCTTTTCTTCCTTGCACAATCCTGTATTGATTTTTTAATCAATTATAAAACAAATAATAAAATAACGTGATCTGAGATTTTTAGTACTGTTTTAACGCATATCCATGACGGCCTCAGTAGTCAAGTGGTCTGTACGCCGGTCTCAAGGCGTTCGCCATCACGAGAGGTTCTGGGCTCGACTCCCGTTGGGTACAGACGTTTGTATGATGAATACAGGCATTTGTTCCCCAGTATTGTATATTTGTATATGTATTGTATATATTCTGAATATTTATTTGTATTTATCTATTAAAAATATTTATCCATCATCTAGTATCCGTAACCAAGTAGCATTCGTTGTTTAAAATGGGACTTGTTGATAGGTGTGAATGTCTGAAGATATTTATTTATTCATTTATCCAAACATTCCATCCGCCTTTCACTTGCACCTCATGTAAGTTTCAACCCCTCAACAAAGGCGCATACCGACCTTACAGAATTGACGGATATTTACGTTCTAAATTTTAGTCTACAAGCAGTAAACTGTCGTGTATGAAGCTTTGTTTATTAGACCTCCTTGGTTGAATCATAATGTGAATGGTAAGTTATAGTTCTTGAGACGTTGGAGCTGCTTTTATAAAAAGTTGCGCTGGCGCGAGAGTTTGTCAACAGAAGTACATTGTTTCACCATAACTTGGTTTTTGTATGATGTGTCAAAATTTATATTAAAAAACATGTAAGTGTTTAGCTCAAGTAATAATATTTTCGCTATACTCGGGTACGCTCTCGAAGATCTATACCTAAAGTTTCAAAGTGTACCACCTTACGGAAATCGTTCAAGGTCTATTCGCCAGCTAGACTGTGCCCAACTTGAGGTTAATTTCTCTACACTATGCCCGTCCATATTATCTCCTTAATCAGCGCTGCAACACAGCTTTATCATCAGCGTAACGCTAGAAGGGTTAACTTCGCATCGTAATTTATAAAAAAAACTTTACACAAAACCCTAAAATACAGGACAACTTCCATTAAATCCACGGTCACAGAGCAAACAAGTAAAATAAACTCGTTCAAAAGTTTTTTTTTACCAAAATATCGTTATCGTATGTCGTGAACACTTGTCACAGGTCGGCGTAGAATATTTTTTCCCTGACAAGCCGATAGTCGAACTTTCAATCGACTTTCGAGAACCGTTTGAAATTTTGACATAACTTCACGATTAGATAAGACTCTGAGTTAAATACGATTGAGAAGTTTCGTTGCCTCCGTGAGAAGATTACGCCTAATCTGGGGAATTTTAAGTGAATGCCAAATTCACTTGGAGATATTAAAATGATGTTTGTTTTTCTATGAAGTGAATATTGATCATCGAAAATATTGAGATCTGGAAGAAACGTAGGGCGATGGTCCTTAATGTCAAAATTCGGCGCCTCGTTCTTGAACGGAGTCGTTTGAAGGGGCTTTGTTGAAGAGATACAATCAAATATTCAGCCTTACCGCATATTTTGCCACGTATTTGTTGTCTCCTTTTCAATGTCAGATATAGAAGATATTATTGGAGGTAAAACTTGGTTCATTTCAAATTTTATCATAACATATTTTTGATAAAACTCAAGCGACACGAAAGCAATTCATGAAAAATAAAAATAAACGAATTTTTTAAAATCAAAATAAATATATTTCTTCAACCTATCAACTAGCCCCCATTTTAAGCAACTAATGCTGCTTGTGTTACGGACACTAGATGACGGATAAATATATTTAATAGATAAATATATATAAATATCCTTAATATATATATAATCATCCAAAACTGGAGAACAAATGCCTGAAAATTCATCACCCAAGCATTTGTTCGAACCCGGAACCTCTCGAGATGGCAACACCTTGAGACGCCAGATCACTCGACCACGGAGGTCGTCGAAAAAAAGAAATGACAATATCCAAACGTTCCTCTCTTTCTATCATTAATTTCACGATGCTTGTAATCAATTATGTATCAAATAAATGCCAATCCCCTCCGAGACCCAAACTACGCTCTTATTCTCTGTAGCCTGAGGCCGGCAAGTTACAAACGTGTAAATCGGCAAACTCCAACCTGTTTTAGATTTCAACAACTTTATTTTACTGTAGTGAATGTATGGCGGAGTTTTTGCTGGTAACTCCCCAACTCACGAAAGTTTAAATCCTGTTTCTCTACTACGTTTTGATATACAACGTGTGCTATTCAATTCTCGGATAATTGATGTTTGTTAGAGTTGAAGGAAAATTCCCTTTCCTTTTTCTATTTATAATATGTATATAAATAAATAATTGTTCCATTCGAGTTCGTATGTAGGTGGCCACATACTTACCATATTCCAGGCAAACCGAATAACATGAAAAAACTTCATGATTTCATGAGAGGACGAATTGTCAAAATTATTTTAAAATTTCTACAAAAAAAAATTTAAAACCAAAAAAAAATATATGTCTAAAAATGTATATGAGTAAAACAAAAACAAAATAGGTATAGCCTATGCTGCGTATTTTTTATCTATCGCAATTAGAATCCATTTAACAAATTCTTTCTTTTTCAGGAAAATAAAATATCGCCAAAGATCTCTAGTTTCTAGTAAAAAAATACCTCTCTAGTACAAAAATATAACCAAAACCATAAAAACAAAGTAAATGAACCAGTCAGTTGTAATTGCCTTCTGTTCTTCAAGTAAAATCGTGCCTACTGTCATGAAAATAGCGATATCATTTTTTACCTACGTGTTTTGTCTCTGTTTACAAGTATACCGTTACTCTCAGTTTCGTAACAATAAATTCCCGATTTGGATTCTGTCACGAATCACGATGCCGTAAACTAATAAATTCAAATATTTACGATCCACCAGGAGTGCGAACTTTTTTAGTGCGCTTTTGTTTCAATTTCAGTTTCATGAGTAGGTTTCAGGTGTAGGTTTCTTTTGTACAAAACCCATAAAAAAATTTTTTTTTAGAGAAGACGTCTATAATATAAACTTAATTGATTCTGAGCAGAAATATATGAGTCGCGTGGTAGTGGCTCATTAAAAGAATACTACCAACTCATCTCTTCCCTTGGGTGTCGTAAAAGGCGACTAATGGACTTAGAATTGCATAACCATCCAACAGCTTACAGCGGAGACGGGATCACCCACCTGTCACGCTTGGTGAAGCGCGGACTAAGGCAAAGAACTGCTTTTTTTCGGGGATAATAGTCGTGATTATATGTATGTATATTCATCTTTTTTAAGCGGAAAAGTTTGCAAACAAATGACGTCACTCGTGGTGTTAGCACAGTTAGATTTTAGAGAAAAGGATAGCTGGAGCGTAAACAATCTGCATCAGCCACGGTTGCCTGGGCGGCCTGCATAGTGCTTATTCATAATGGGCTCATATGAAGAGCTAACTAGCTAAGACTGAAACAATTCGAATTCCAAATGGAACGGAGAACGTAAAAAAATAAGCGACTTAATATACCCAATTATATTTATTCGTCAACTTTTGTAGAAACTTTGTACACGTGGATTTTTTTCGGGGAAGCTCATATTTCAAGAGTTCTAGCAATCTTCTATTTGGGGTTGGCGCAACATAGCCTCTTTCTTATTTTCTCTTATCTGAAAACTAAGTAAAATTCTCTGTGTATCTGTGTATTAGTTTTTATGGGATGTCTCTACAAGCATACGTACAAAAAAACTAAAAACTGTCGTTTATTTTTGTTCTAAAACAGTTGTATAATTTTGTAGACATCGGCCTTTTACATAATCGATGATAATGTTATTATTTTTTCGTTTTTTTGTGTGAACTTTTGTTTGTTTCTCTTCGTTGTATTTTATATTGTGAATTCAAAACTTTATTACGAATATTTCACTAAAATCTCGACGACGACTTGGGGATCCGAAAATTGATAGTTAGGGCTAAAGAAACTTTGTCCAACATAAAGGACAGCAACCATATTACTAATTGAGCAACAGAATCGTTAGCTTTTAGTTAGTTTAATAAAATGTTAGTCGTTTGTTTCGGTCAAACTTTAACACTTCCGTATGCCCACGGTTACTGACACTTGCATATAAGCTCGGAACCACGTATACATAGTACTCAAAGTTTTCCAAAATTTTATATTTTTTAAGACAAAGTTACTAAGTACGTCGACAAATGGCAAACGTAGAATGCTGTTGACAAATGCTGAATGCGACAAGCCGAAGACAGGGTGACATGACGCACAATAAGCGAGTCTAGCTTCGGTCTAGCTTCTAGCTTATGCTTCATAATAGGAGTATCAAACTGCTTCTCCAATGTTAACGAACCTACTAACTGCTTCTTTCAACAAACGCGACGAAGCGCAGTCGCTAACGTCAAAAACCAGTTGAATTTTTAAGCTAGCTGCTTTTTTTAACGAATAGCTGGTTTGCTAAAATGTTTTTACTTTACTGCAAAGCAGTTAAAATGTCAACTGCTTTTTAACCATTTTAACAGTTTGGAAAAAACAGGTTCATTTCGTTAACACAAAAATGATTAACGACTCACCACTACTGCATATTATGTGGACTGGTGGTGATAATGAAACACGTAACCATCAAAACGACTTACAAATTCAAAGCGAGTTTAAAATGAGGTTACAAAATTAGCTGTTGAACCTATAGGCTGAGTTTTTTTTTTACTTTTCCTAAATAGTGTTGTCAATGAAAAATACTTGCAACCCTTTACTGGCAATGGTGTGTACAGACGAGATATTCGTGCCTGGGAATAATTTGCTTCGCTCCAATTAAGAATATGCTGACGCAAGCACTCTTCACTTCGACGAAGAGCGGTTTATGAATGCGAAGTATTCAAGGTGTTAAAATGAGCACTTTTCGTTTAATCATTTAAATAACGTTGACTTAAATTTCGAATGTTGGAAACGGTTCCATTTAAAAAATATATATTATTAATCCATCCTGTTAATAACGACTTTTACTATTGACTTTAGTAAAGCCGTTTATTCAATGTCGGTCTTATGAATGTTAACTTTGCCCTTTGATACCTATCAGGAGTGTCTCTGCAAATATATAAATTAAACTTATGCTCGTCCACTGCTGGATATACGAGCCCCTAATGCAGACTACCGCTCTCGATTCGCCCTGGCAGTGGGTGAGCATAGGTGGTTGATGATGATTGATATATATTAAATTAAATATAAAATATCATGTGGAATATATTCTAAACAAATCAGTTGTCTGGTGTCAGCAAGATTGAAGCATTGACTGAAATTATTTCGTCATCTGCCTATATACGTCCCACTGCTGGGACAGGACTTCCTCATGGAGAAACACATGAGGAGTATGGGCCGTAACACCACCACGCTGGCCCAGTGTGGGTTAGTGGGTAGAAACGGTCACAAATACGACACGGACCAACGGCTTAACGTGCCTTCCGAAGCACGGAGGAGCTCGAGATCACAAAATCTTGGTCACCCATCCACGGCCTGACCATGGCGAAGGTAGCTTTGTTTTCGATTGAAGCCAAAGCGCAATAACCACTACGCCACCGAGCTCCTCGAGAAATTATTTACTTTCTCTAAAGTTAAATCTTTTAAAAAACACGTAATTATTACGCACTTATTGTGTCTAATACAGCACTTTTATAAGATAACCCTAACAGCCATAGAATACTCTCATCTTATCCATCTACTTATCTATCCTAGTTTTCCCGATTTCTATTAGATAAACACCAAAGTAGCACTGTTGTGAATGCTATTGCTATACGCAATCACTATTGTGATCCGGTGTTGAGCTGTGAAAATAGATTGAGAAAAAGTATTCGAACTTTCGTACAACTGAGACAATACAAAGAAACGCTTAAGTTATTTACTAGCAATTAATGTTGAGTTGTACCGTAAATTCTAGAACGTTGATTCTCACTTTATAGGCGACAAGATTATGCTTGCGACGTTGCTTGCATTAAAATATTTTTTTTCTTAAAACAATTTTTTTTACTAGATGATAGATTCAATCGAGGAGCTTCGCTGTCTACCATAAGGTTCCCTATCTAAACAGAAAAATAAATAATTATCATAAATAATTACAAATGACATAACCATCTTAAGGTATAATTAGCTATTCGTATAAAATTTTAGAAATAATTATCAAAAACAAAATATCGATTCTTGCTACTGTGGCACGCTCGCTTTGCTCGCTCGGCTCGCGCGTTGACGGCGCAGTTCTATAATTATGCGAAATAAATATTGTGCCAAAAGAAAATTATTCTTGCCAAAGTATATTATGAGTAAAATACATTATGCCAAAAAATCCCCTACCAATAGTGTTTTTAAAAAGCATCATTTAAAAAACTGCAATGTAGAGTCTATAGTTTAAAATATAAATTTTAACAATAAACGTATTTCATTACAGATGAGAATAACTGCGTTAACTTTATTAGGTACCTTTGAAAATAATAAACTCGGCACATATAGCTTATTACCATGTTTATGTTACCAAGAGGGGCTAGTTAAAGGCTATGTATAGAAATATGGTGTTATTTCGTGTGATACGTTTTAAGGGACGTTTCATAGTTACGCTGGTCGCCAGCGCTAGTCAACAGCTCCGATTTCCATACATTTTGACGTATAAGCGCGCGCGTGGCTGTGAAACGATGTTTGGCTGGCGCTGGTGGCCTGCGTAGCTATGAAACCACACCGTATCATACACCGATCATTATGTAGCAATTAAAATAATTGCTACATAAGTTTCATTCACGGTAAGTTTCAAACCAGCGACATCCTTTTAAACAACGCTTAATAATCACTAAAGCTATTCACTGTATTCCTGATAACATGTAGGTATCCAAATACACGATGAAAGATTCAGTAGTTTCGTCACGGACAAACCCACATTCGTATTTATGATATTAGGACATTTTCTTTAGTAGACAATGTTGTGAACACTCGTAAACGGTTGTGATTGTATTCGCCCCTACTATGTTGCAGAAGTTCTGAAATTTTTATAACGTTTTTAGTGTTAAAGGTTTACTACCTCTGGAAGATAGACACGACCATTGGACAGAGGTAGCACACACAATTTTTCTTTCTTTTTCATCTTTAGGATTTCTTGCAAATAGTTAGTAGTTATGTGACGTCGTGGATGGAGATGTAGAAATATTACTCGGAGATGTCGTCACTTATTGTATTATATTTATAAAAACTTAAGGCACACTGGAACAATTTATAAAAAGGTAAATTTTACAAATCACTGAACATAAAAACTTAAAGATTATTGTTAAAAGTATGGCTACTAACAATAGTGCCTTGAGAAAGTTATTTAGGTACTTTGGAAATTTACTTTATGAAACTTTATAAATTCGCTTAGGTGTAGTTATAAACATTTATATATTATATAATACTATATTTCTTATTACATTGTTTATTAGCTTTAAAATTAGAGACCAAAAACAATGAATAAAGAGACAGATGGTTAGTTTTAAAACAGAAACAAAGAGAAAATTGCCAGAGAAGAGAGAAATAACAGCAAAGAGTCGATAATTCGTTATGAGGTACTTGTGAAGGTAAAAATAGTGTCTATATGTGTGTATGTATGAAAAACGAGCGGTGGCGTGCTTTAGGGGAGGCCTGTTATTGTTATTTATTGTTGTTCGGGGCTGTTTCGCGTCACTGCGACCTATTAAGATCTACTGACCAGCCTCGTATGTAGGTTCTATTAAGGCCCCGCAGTAGCTCCATCAACTGGGCACCTAGGAGTGATAAGATGTTCCCATTTTTGATTGTTTTTATTTCACTTGGGTCAAGGGTGTCTTCTGAGGAAGTACGCTTTGGCTTTCGATCGAAAACAAAGCTACCTTCGCCATGGTCAGGCCGTGGATGGGTGACCAAAACTTTGTGATCTCAAGCTCCTCCATGCTTCGGAAGGCACGTAAAGCCGTTGATCCGTTGTATCCACCGTTTCTATTTAACCCGCATTGGGCTAGCGTGATAGTGTTAAGGCCCATACTCCTCATGTATTTCTCCATGAGGAAGGCCTGTGCCCAGCAGTGGAACGTATAAATAGGCTGAGGACGAGGACGAGGGTGTGTCTTCTCAGATGTCTGCTGCTTTTGTGAAGCAGTGTTTCGCAAGAACACAAGAGGTGCATTGGTTTTTCACGCTCTTGTTCACAGAATCTACAAGCATAAGTATCCTTAAGTTTTATGTTGAAGAGGTGTCTGTTCAGCTTGCAGTGACCGGTCAAAGCCTTTATCATCACGCTCAGGTCACTCCTGTTGAGCTTTAATAGCTTGTCAGTGCGTTTGCGAGAGTATGGTTCGAATAATGGTTATGAGTGTGTTAACCCGGGCGTTCTATATCAGTACCGCTCTAGAGAGGCCTATGTCCACCAGTGGACGAAGTGGATTGATGAGGATAGTGATGTATATATGTAGATATAACAAGGAATAAGGCTTCTATATACCATATTTTCTTTCCACGCCTCGTCATGCTTGCCCATCAATAATTGCTAAGAAACGTGGCCTAAAAAAAACAGCATAGTGCTATCGACCTGTATACCATATACTTCACTTTTGAAAGCTCCAGGGTTATATGAAGGGGGAAATCTAATAACTTCTCTGTCCCAAGTCACTTAAGAGTCATAGCCATACTCTACTGTCTCTTTTTTGACAGCTAAGTGGTTTAGAATCGAAAAGAGAATACCCGAAAGAATAAAACGTAAAGAATCGAACGGAAAATCAAGACCTTTCTTCCAGCTGAAAGCTTAAAGACTCTAATAGAGATATAGCCCCGTTATAGACTATCCCAAGGCTCTTACTCCCTTATAAATTGACAAACTTATTTACAGTCCATCAAATAGAAATATTTCCAACTAAACTGTTACGTTATTCATGAAATATCAACTTCATGGTAGGGATCTCGGGGTAGTCGTAAAACAGATTGAAATGGCTTCTCCTTAAGGGGTGTGGACAAGGTGCGAGCGGATTATCAGATCTGGAAGGAAATAAAATATATTCGAGCTATTAGAGTTCTTTAGATATGGTCGGAGGAGCTCGTGTACATAGTGTTTTCAATATTTTCACTTTAATATTTAAATTTAGGCTTTCGATATCGGAAACAAAGCTACCATAACCATGGTCAGGCTTTGGATGGGTGTTCAAAACTTTTTAATCCCGAACTCCTCCGTGCTTTGGAAGGCACGTTAAGCCCTGGTCCCGGTCGCTATTGCAAACATCCACCAGCACGCATTGTGCCAGCATGGTGCTGTTACGCCTCATACTCCTCATTGTTTCTTCATGAGGAAGTCCTGTGTCCAGCAATGGGACATGTATAGGCTGAGGATGGATTTAAAGTATTTTATGAAAATGTTTTCAATTGTTCATTTCTTATAGGCCAGCAACGCATCTGCTATTCTTCCGCTATAAATGTCTATAGGTGGCGGAGTTCACTTACCGTCAGGTGAGCTGTCTGCTTATTTGCCACTTAAACATAAAAAAGTAATACTACCATCGCCATGTACCATAAATGAGTCACCAAACATTGTGGATGATAAATTCCTTTCTGCTTTGAAGGGCTTAGTCATTGGTTTCGGTATATTCCAACCGTGTCCACGCAACGATCACCGGTAATCTAGCGTTTCTTTTGTGTAGGAGCGCTTATGCCCAGTCATGGGACGTTACATACATACATACATATAATCACGACTATTATCCCCAAAGGGTTAGTCAAAGACTAGGCAAAAGCATCGCAGTCCTTAAGCAGTCCATTGCCACAGTCCGCGCTTCACCGAGCTGTGGCTGCACTCAGCGTGACAGGTGGTGAGTCCGTCCACTATTTGCTGTTGGGACGTTATGCAGGGTAAGTGCTGATGATAGGGAAAAATTTTTTTTGAAGTTACTGCATAATAATAATATTATGATTTTAGTTTTCAAAGCTTCATATTCCTAATCACAATAACATTTATTAATAACTGAATTCATTGATTTTACGTTATCTGCCTATGCGTTATATTCAAAACCTGTGTTCAATATCCAATATGTACACGTTTCATAAACAACTATGCTTTATATGGATAGCCGTGACTAGTCCGTGACTAAACATAATTTGATGCTTCAGCACCAAAATAGACTCATATTACAAATAATTTAAGGTACATAATACATTACACATTAATTGTTGCCTATTGTACTAATTCTCTTCGCTGTTTACAAAATTTCACATGCGATTTATAAGCATGTATTTTCATGGGGAATATGGTTTGAACCATTCTCCGTTATGCTACTAGTATCTTTCCCTGAAGGGGTAGGCAGAGGTGTTAAACACCCACATTTCGCTAGATATGTTAGGTCCCCATGTAACAGGTGGCGAGCCTATTGCCATGCACTGGGCACAATGTGTGGCAAGCGATATTCACAATGAACTTTGTATAAGTTTTTATTCAAAACTTTGACAGTACAGACGGTGGGATCGAACCCGCGTTTCCCGAGGCCTCTCGAACAAGTAGTGCCCCGTCCGTCAAAACTCAGCTACCACTGCCTTTTATCAATAATATAATAAATAAGATAAAAACGTATAAATTCGCAGTTGAGTCAGTATTGAGTCACAGCAAGATCACAATACCCAAAACCTTCACTGTCTGTCTTATTCTTTAAACCAGAACACAGCTATGCAACCATTGATGTTTTGTGGTAGATAGAACTAAGAAAGAGGTATAATATTTTGATGAGATTGAATCTATATACGGACCGTATATACCGCTGGTTTGTCTGGAGACGCGTGTGTGACGGTACTTAACCATGAAGACGACTCGGAACATGTCACACTCTGAAAATGTCAATTTCTATGAAAAATGGGAAAACTGGTTTCCGCTAGGGGCGTTTTCACGTTTCCCCATGAGCATAACATTACTTCTATGCGTTTTCCATACAAATTTTCATCATTGACATTTTCTTAACGCATCTCAAAGTGAAAGGTTTTTAACAATGAAAATATACAAAGGGGCAGGTACAGATAAAACTCAATGTAATTTAAAATACTCCCTCTAACACTAGGACCTTACAAGTACATCAGGGAAGGAGATCGAACTACCACGGTAATTTGGAACGGGCTCCAGAAACATCGTAAAATTTGTTTTGTACCTGAACATAAATAAACGATTTCGATCTTAAACTTTCCCCTTAAGTTTAAGCACCGAAATTTAGTTTAATATCTTTTCTTTTAAGTATGCTTAGTTTGATAGAAATAAAGCTTTGTATATTTATTGCGGTTACGAGCAAAGTTACTTTGTGGCACATCCACACTTAAATTTACAGGTAAGTCGGTGCTTAGCTTGCTACTATAATGTGTATCTAGTATAATTTTTAACTATTAGGTATATTTTATTTATCGTCGAATAACTTTAACAGAAGATTCATCAAGCATACTTTGAGCTATTTGATCGGCATGTATGTAATTTATTATATACTTTTTATATATTTTAGTGTAAGATTTTGCCCTGTAAGCCAACATGAAAAATTCAACCTGTATTATTATACTTCAGAAGTAAGTCACAGGAACTCTAAGTTCTGCAAGTCCAGCGTTAACCATTACATACTAGTAACATAAGTTTAAACTCCAAAGTGATCAAACGGTGACCATTCGCTAGGTAGTTCCTTGTGATAAAGACGACGTTATTACAACAACATAACACACAAAATCCCCTGGCCAAACCTCACGAACTAAATTAATTAAGTTTTAATCTGCACCTCCATGCAACGGAATTATCACTGCAACAAATTTTTGCTACTAAAAATAATGCTCGACATAATGTGTCCCGAGGGACGCCTTTGTAGCCAAAATAGTGTAAGTTTTTCTTTATTGCGCACTGCGATTATATGGAAAATAAAAATCATGAAGTTTATTTTGTGCACTGGTTTTGTGGATTTCTGGAATACAGACTTTGACTATTTATTATAACAATAAGAGCGACATTTTAATTTATAATGGATTGAGTTTTCCTTCTTTTGGAAAAAGAGGTAAATATACAAAATAATACAAAAGAAGGAAAATTATCACATTAAATAAAACCATTCAAATGTCAGTTAAATATCTGGTACATACCTTCGAAAGGTTATAATGTATATATTTTTATATGTTAATTTTGATTTGGACAGAAAAAATATTTTTATACATATAGCAATTCAAATGCAAGGGTGCAAGCAGATCCATTGAAGCTAATTAAAAGTTGTTAAGAATACTATAAAATTATGAAACTTTGATAATCCATACACAAAACAAATGATTTCAGCGGCTGCATTTCCAATAAAATTCACATGCAAGGCTGCTAAATTAATTTCCGTGTCACACAATGACCGTTTGTTGTTCACGAACTCGGAATAAAGACAGTTTTATCACACCACATGTGAAAACGGAATTATGACCCCAAACTGTTCATGGGATTATTTTACTAAATTTGAATCCCAAAATACAGTACTGTTTGAGCATTAACACTAGTTTATAGTTCTCTAAGTGAAATATTACTGTAGATATTTGGTAGTAGTAGCTGTAATTTTAGAACCCATTTTGGTAATTTAGACGCGCATTCATCTGCTGTAGCTGTTTTTCATATTCACGTCACGTCATCTGCTATATACGTCCCACTGTTGGGTATTACATTAATACATTGTTGAGTTTATAGAGTTTATCTTTTGAGATTGAAAACAAAGCTACGTACGGTTAGTGCTTGGGTGGGTGACCAAAACTTTGTGATCTCGAGTTTCTCCAAACTTCAGAAGTCACGATAAGTCATTGGTCCCGATCGCATTTGCGATTGTGTTTTTCTATGTTGAAAGGTCTTTTCCCAGCAATGAGATGTAGGTAGGCGATTGACTGACTGAAGCCTGCAGAACAAATGCATTCAGCACGACTCTAGTTCTAGCTGTTACAACTACCACTTCACGAATTCCGGCAAAAGATAATGTCATGTGTGTATATTTGCTGAATCCCAATCCTGAATATATTTTAATAACGTCGCACCTTTACTTCATTGTCTCGTAAAATCTAAAATCTTATTTTACGAACAACCAAAGAGAGCTACAAAGAGCTCGAATCACCTTCCAATATATCGAGCAGTAGTTGTCCGTAACAGTAACAATAGTTTTACTTTAAATGAAATTCTTTTCAGATTGATATCGCGATCCCTTTCGTAATACTTTTGAAAGCGGTCCGATTTCCTTTATAGATGAACACTCGTCATTTCTCTTTGAACTGCTGTTTTCCTTCAATAGTATGTACGCAGCCTAAAGCAGCTATTTACAAAGGACCGGCACAAACGATGGAACTTGTCAATGAAAATGTAGTTCCTCTACAAAATACAAATTAGGGGTAAGTTACTGTTTGGATATGAAATTCACCTTTATTATAGATATAAACTGTACGTATAATTTACCTTTATTATAGATAAAAACCGTACGTAATTATTACCAGTTTTGCATAATGTAATGAATTTTATGTAATCTTTCTCTCTCTACATGCGTAGTGATTGTTTTTAGTTTGTTGAAGCAGCGTAGGTAAACAGTAACTAAAAAGCACGAATCAAATTAGTATGTATGTATACAATTTTGATTCGTACTTTTTAGTTAATGTTATATATATTAATTATTTCAAAAGATGACCTGTCCTTGCTTAAAATACAAAGTGTATGTGTAGTATGTCAGTCGTAATCCAGAACGGGCAAACCGAGCCTGTCCCCCTTCGTCGCGGTGTGAGGGATGTGATATCCCCGAAACTGTCCGCCGCGCTGCAGTATTTGCTCGATACGCTTGATTGGACGAGATGCGGCATCAATATAAATAGCGAGTACATCTCACATTTACGAGTTGCGGATGATATCATCATGGCTGAAACCCTGCAAGACCTACAAGAGATGGTGAACAGCCTAGCTGAATCTTCCCATCGCATCGGTCTCCGGATGAACTAGGATAAAACCAAGGTCATGATCAACGAGCACGTTGATCCAGGACCGGTCCCAGTAAATGGAGTCTACCTGGGACCAATTTTCCAAAGTAGGCAAAAACGACTTCGAGGGTGAAGCCAACAGAAGAATTCAGCTAGGCTGGGCAGCATTTGGTACGCTTCGTAAGGTCTTCTTATAAGGTAACCAGCGCGTCCTCCCAGTCATGACCTTCGGTGCTGAGACGTGGACACTCACGGTTCGACTAGTCTGCCAGTGTAAGATCGCTCAGCAAGCTATGGAAAGGGCTTTGCTCATAGTATCTCTCCGAGTGAAGGACCATATTAGGAATGATGTGATCCGACAGAGAACTAGAGTCACCAACATAGTCTGCCCTATTAGCAAACTGAATGTGAAATCCACATTAGCCGTGGAACTGACGACCGTTGAAGTCATAAAGTTCTTGAGTGGAGACCGCGACTCGGCAAACGCGGTGTGGGAGGCCCTGTGACAAGATGGGATGTCGATATTCGTAGGTTTGCTGAAGTGGGCTGCATGAGAACAACTGAAGATCGAGAGCGGTGGCGTGCATTAGGGGAGACCTATATCCAGCAGTGGACGAACATAGGTTGATAATAATGATATATGACGGTTAGCTGCCCAGCGACTGATCATCATCCATCCCGTCATTAAAAAAGTAGCTATCTATTATCTTAGGACCTCCATGATCGAGTACATTATACGCTGGTTTCAAGGCGTCGCCATCTCAAAAAAATCTGGGTTAAAATAATCGGTGGGGGTGAAAGTTTGTGTAATAAATACAGGCATTTGTTTTTCAATGTGTATTGAGTTTGCTCTGAATACTTATATCTAATTATTGTATATTTATCCGACATCTAGTATCCTTAACAAAAGCGGCATATTAAACTTAAATTGCGCCAGTTGATAGGTGTGAATGTCATAAGATATCTATTTATTTGTCTCGTCAAATAACTATCTACAAAGTTACAGACATGTCACGCCTAGATCAAAAACATTAAAACACCAACAAAATAAATAGAAAAGATAAAAAACATTATGAAATTTTATTCTCAATCATAAATATGAAGTTATAAGAATAAATTTATTTATACACGTGATCATTATTTCAGTTATACCCCAGATAGTTACAAAGATCCTTGTAACACAAGGAAATCACATAATTTGTGCATTCACGGTCCTGTTGATATGTCCCGAACGGATGTATCCGCGGACCACTTCCGTGCATTGTATTCACCCGTTAAGCCGGGATTGATTAGCACATTTAGACCGAGGACACATTCACCGTTTTACTGAGAAGTCCGGAAGATGTAGAACACAATAAAGACAGGAACGAAAGGCATTATTAGTGTATTATGAAGAGGATATTTTTAAAAAACAATTGGATACGGTCTTTTAGAAATATATTCGTTATTTTACGTCTATTTTAACGATTTTTATAATTAAAAGAGTGAATGTTAGTGGGATTTAAAAAAATCATAAATTAATAACGAAAATGCCTATAAACTTACATAAAATAATAATAATGAAATAAAATTTATAATTTTTAATAAAATTAATAATTTATAAATTTATATTGGGTCCTTACCTATGAAATTGGTGTTTTTATTCTGTCTTAGCAATTTGTCCGTATCTATTAAGTTTCAGACTATTCTTATAAAATAATTGCCTCTTCTAAAAATAGACTATATATTTGAGCTCGTATTATTTAATTTGATAATTTTTTGTAAGTTTAATTTATTATATTATAACATATATTATTATAAATTGTACACAGTCATATGGACAACCTCTTGCTGTGTGATATTTTTTTTACAATAATTTGAGTGTATTTGACTACAATCTCGCATGATGAAAAGCGCCGATGTAAGGTGAAACTTACTAACAAACTCAAATATTCACTATTACCCAGATTGAATTTGGCCGGAAACATAGATACGGGAAGGTTATTCAATTTTTTTGCGATTTGCATGAGAAATGTTGTTGTTCTTATAATAATTATTTATTTATTTTATTTTATATTTCCGAGGAAAACTTACAGCTAATACAGAGTGCGAAAAATAGTAAATGAATAAACTAAAGTCAATCACTCGTACAAGTTTTCACATTTTTAAATTATTTTATGTGACCAAAATTAAATGAAGTAGCAATAAGTTTTTATTCATGTTTTAATTGTTATTTTTTTGTTTGTTTTTTAAGCTTTAGTGAGTGTTTAACACCTTTAACGTGAATGAGAATGTGATGCAATAAGTTTTATTACATTTATAGATTAGCATGTAGTGTTTACTTATAAGTAGCTTTTATATATAATGTTATAAGTGTTAATTATTTTTTTCTCAATGTTTTAATATAGAAGATGTTAGTAAACCTTTTTTAATAAATAAATAAATAAATATAGATATAAAATTTTGGTGCCAAATGCTGCAAGAGTAAATAAATTAACTAAAAAAAGATTCATTGTACATTTTTTTTGAATTTTGAGACAGAAGTGCAAGATAAGTCGATATCTAGGTAGCTGCTAACATTATTATATCATTTTGAGGATCTTATTACAAATGAATTCTGGCGGTAATTAGTTGATGCAAATGGTACACTCAGTAAACCAGTACGTCGCGTTACTTTCCCAGGTGTATAAATGTTAAATTTACTTAATAATTCCGGTGAATCAATATAACCTTGGAATATTTTAAGGATAAAGGCTATATCAGTCATTTCACGTCGCTTATGTAATGGTAAGATATGAAAATGTTGACATACGTATGGCCGTAAATCAGCGTACATAATGGTTTAAAATAAAAAAAATCATCACGCTTACATCCCCAAAGTGGTAGGCACATGTGTTAACACCCATATTTCACCTATTTTATAACATTGACAAAATAAAGATTCTAAAATTTAGGGGTAGTGTGACTAACATGTCAGTATTCAGTGTTATAACTTTATATAATGTGTGGGAGTCTTCTTGATAGCGGCAATCTAAAACCGTTGTCAGGGCCTCTGTACTCAAAAGGTTACCAATGTGTGCCACAGACCACCCGCTTTGTCATATTTCAAAACCAGAAAATCGCGTCCTTTCTTCCCTTTTATTTTAGACCAAAAATTTTTAAATCATCTCCTTTTTCATCTTTTTTCATTGGGGTCGCAAAGCCTTCAGTTGTATGATATTAATCTGAACTCGGCCTTACTGATATCAGGTTGTCGAGGTTCCGTGCTCTGAATTAATTAAAGGGGGTTACATTGACGCGTACAACGTGAATTATGGCACGGTTATGGACTGATTGTTAAGCAGATGCTCAAAATACACATGGCGGACTTTTGAAACGGGTGCCAATATCGAGTTAAGTGTGGAACATAACATTTCTGTGGATGCGTTGCAAGTACAATAATTTTTGTGCAAGTTATTGCAAAACTTATTTAATAGGTCACATTTTAAATATGACACTAAAACAAAACAATATTGCAATTACGATAAATGTTACTAATAATAGGTACATACGATTGAAACGACGAATAACTGTTTGAATATTATTACATTTTTCAAAATTATATATAGCAAAAGACTTTCGGAAAAATATCCGATTATGAGATTACATAAGCACTCAATCTTTGCTTATTATATCACGACTCTTTCCCCGAAAGGGTAGGAAGAGGTGTTAAACACCCTTTTTTCGCTAGATATGTTCGGTTCTAATGTAACAGGTGGCGAGCCTGTTGCCATGCACCGGGCACAATGTGAGGCAAGCGATATTCACAGTTAACTTTACTCTAAGTAAATGGGAAAAACCAGCAAAAATACTAGCCCGCAATAAAATACCCTCAGGAGAAGGTTCAGTAATTGAAAATTTTTAGACCATATAAAAAGAAACAAATAAATGGAACAGTATGAATCGGTTAAGCCCGGCGCACATTATTGGCATCGGCAACGAAAGGAATCCTTCGGCATCCCTACGTGCAAGCGCACACGGTCGGCAACTATGCCTAGGCATGCTGCAACGTCCTTAGGGATGCCGAAGCGTCCTTAAGCATGCCGTACCGTCCAAACTATCCCCGAGTGTTGCCTTGGCGCGGCGGGCGGCAGCGTATTGAAGGATGCCGAAGCAACCTCAAGGCCACTGATGCAGCAACCCCAAGCATTCCGAAGCAGTATTTTTGTTACTACGGCCATATATCATGGATATTTCTACTTTGTTGCCATGAAGTTAATATATGATGCTATTTATCACCTAAAGTCCTGAGCCTTGCCGATGCCGATAATGTGCGCCGGGCCTTAGGGTCTTTGACCAGAGTCTGTGAAAACTATTAAATTATTTTATGTGGAAGTGCTCTATCAATAGCTTTTACTATTATCTCTATAAACACTCTACCTATACTACAAGACACGCAATTAGTAAAAAAAAACAAAGATGAAATATGCAAGCCAAGTCCTCGTTTTATGATAGCCAAGAGAAATTCCAACATACAGCTTAAAGCAACTTCTGTACAGTTTTCTCTATAGCCTTATAATTTTCGTCCGTAACATCTAAAATATCGAGAAATTCTTTCTCACCTCAGTAGACGTGATGAGAATGAAAGGAACAAATTGCCTTCCCTGATACCCAAAATTGTTTTCGTTGACTAATTTTCTACCAGTGGAAGGGTAGCGGTAAATTTGTAAGAGAATTTCGGGCATTAGGATCGATGTCAATGATTTGCTTTAGATGAATGTTGCAATGAATGAATGATGAGATAAGTTTTCAAACTTATATTAGTAATCTTTGCTTATGAACTGAAAATTATTTTAGATACCTACTACTTAAAAAAATCCAAAACTAAGGAAATTATAAGAAATTTTTTCAATTTTCATTTATCATGCAAGACAACGCAAACACAAGATATTCCGTGAAAAGATATTCCAAGTACAATACTAATAAAAAATCGGTTCATCCGTTTGGGACATACGATCACACATGCACGCACGCACAGACAAAAAACAACAATCGTTTGGGTAGGAAACAAATATTTTGTCAGCAATATAATTATTTGGGCAGCAATATACAAGTCACCGGAAATGTATAAAATCTAGGAAAAGGATCAATTAAAGATCAAGAATGAATTCCTAGCAAATGTATTCTGAAATATATTACGTTAAGGTTATTTTTTTTATGGCTCTTCAAAAAAATATTTGTGTCATCTAAACATATATTAAACAATTTGCAAGCAGAGAAAACATTTGAGTTGCTGCCCAATTAGTTATTTTACTGACAATTTAAAAATATCTGCTGCCCATAAGTTGCTGCCCAATTAGTTTTTTGGCTGTCTAATTTAGAAATATTTTTTGCCCATAAGTTGCTGACCGATTAGTTATTTTAGCTGACCAATTGTATTGTTTTGCTTACCAAAACTCGAATATGTTGTGACCGTTTAAATAACACCCGATAAAAATCCCTAACTCACGTTCTCACTCTTACAAAACCCTTTCCAAAAGCCCACAAAGAAAAATATCAAACTAGATAAAACATTTGCGTGCAAATGCTTATCATAAAAACGTCTCGCCACAAAATAAAACGGCTACCAATCCGTCAAAAGGTAGAACAAAAGAAAGGATCAATTTCTAGGTAATTGCATCACTTTTCACAGCTCCGCCATTAACCTAACCTTTTTAATCCGGTTTTTTCCGGTGTAGTCCGGATATAGTCAGAGTAACGGACCACTTATTCGGATCTATTGAATGGGCCTCTCGGACACTAACTACTACTTTTCGAGTTTCTAACCCGTTAAGCGGGTTTTAATAGATTGGGAAGGCGATATATAGGGGCATTTATTGGCTCTTTTTTTTCGCCGAATCGAAAACTGGTAATGGAAGTTGGTTCGGATTTCCAACGTGATCTCATTGCTAATAAATGTTTCGATACCATTTTTAACTCGACTTAGTGTTCCTAGAAATTATTAGGTACTTCGTTTATCGCATATTTCAATCTCTGCTAAGTGGTTCCAAGGACTTCTAAGATCTTAATAGTAAGAAAGTCCTCGATAATAACACAAGTTCTAGTAACCACTTGGAAATAAAATATTATTGCAAGTTTGCGCGTTGCATTCTAATTGAACGTAGTTATTGTACACCTACCTATTGAAAAGGTCCTAATTCGATATGAAGACATGGAATGTAAGAAATAATAATATGCTCTTGACAATTGGGCGTGATTAGAACTTGATATATATTAGGCGCTGCCTAAGCTACTTATGCTGATCAATAGAAAAAATCCTGTTACATAAAATAGAATTTGTTATACGAGGTTGTGTAAGTTCTTTCTAGGACCTGCTGGGTCCCTGCCTGGGCCCTCGACGTGCTAACGCGGAGAAGGTGGAGTAGGAGGTGTTTTGGTGAGGTGCGGTATTTAAACGCGAGAAATTACGATCCACACCATAAATGATCAGGTGCTGGCGAGAACGGGCTCAGCGAAGCATCATTAGGGGAAGCAGTGGCGACAGCGGTTAGAGATATCAAGCCTGGGACTTTAGACCCTAACGGGACTCTCACCAAGCCTGGAGAAGTGGATGGGCCGGCAGCACGGCCACCTGCCATTTTATCTAGTGCAGTTACTTACGGGACATTGTGCATTTGGTAAGTACATAAACAGGAACGGCAGAGAGCTTTAGATGCCAAGAGTTTGGCCACGCTTGGCATGAATGGCCGAAGGACGTGTTCCTTCCGACTGAAGTGGTTGGGACAAACCTCGAACTACTTACACTGGTAAGTGCCATAGTCAGCAGTGCAACATCCTGGAATGCCGCAGTCTCCTTTTGTCACGATGGTCCAAAAAGAACTCAGAAAGACCGCGGGAGGATAGCCTGAACGTACGTCCTGTTCGAAGGAGATAGCTTACCGCAGAACTCGCCTCTATGACCATAGTTCGCTACCAGAGCCGGGGACTCGGGTGTTCGGGATGCAGCTCCGTCACTATTATACAGTCCCAGGAAGCTCTAAGCTTCACGAAGCCTGTGTACATCACAGTTTCACTTGTGGCAGCGATTATTAGGCGAACAGAGTTCAGGCTACTGGACGTTTACTGAGTAAGGTCGTTTGGAGAACTGAAAAGTGAAGCCTCTCATAACTCTAGGGAGCTGTTTATCCTCTATGCTTTGCGTAAATGCACCAGGGTTAATACCTCATATGTTAAATCTACTTAAACCGCCCAACAATATGATGAAATTATGTCACAGTTATGCTTGTTCCTCTTTATTTATATATATGCCAATTACCACAATGAAGCAATAAAATTAATAAATACCTATTATTATTGTTTCTTCATAATTTTTTCACCAACTTCACACACATTTCACATTTTATTCCCAATGTCGCAATCCTATGCCTGATTCGTCAAAACGACACAGAATTTGTTATTGAAAATCAATGTTCTGCTCAAGAAGTAAGCACCACTTGGCTTATCTCCTTAATTTTAAAGTCAAATTCTTAATCCCAGGAGTATTCGGGGCACGTTTGGTAGCCCGCCATTGTTTTGTTTTGCAAATACCCTTGTTGGTATAGGGTTAAGGATTATTTATTATAAAATTATAGTTGACTGCCCCTTACGTTCAACCTCTACTGGGCGAGCAATAAAATGTTTACGAAATAGATAGCCATTTTATGTACCTACAGACAACCTTTTCAGTCCCACCTTTTTGTTATTCTTTCTTCACTTTCGATGAAGCGAAATATTTCGAAAGGTTAACATTAAAAAGAATGTTCCGCTTTATCTTGACTTTCTCCATGGTTTGTTTTCTGGCAAACAATTGAGAATAAAGTGTTAATTTTAATGTGTTGCTTGTTCCATGTCAAATTAATTTTTAACTAAGGGTGGTTCCAGAGCAATGTCAGCCAGCGCCCCAGCCGCCGGCGTGACAGTGAAACCACTCTAAAAATGTGAGTCTTTTAATATTTTTATCAAAGGACTTTATTTAAAATAAAGTTCAGAGCAAATGGGTTATAAACTTACATACATACATATAATCACGACTATTATCCCCTAAGGGTAAGTCACAGACTAGACAAAATCACTGCAAAAGCAGTCCATTGCCATCCGCGCTTCAAGCAGTGACTGCCCTCAGCGTGACAGGTGGTGAGCCCGTCGCTGCTATAAGCTATTGGTTGTGCAGTTCTAAGTCCATTAGTCGCCTTTTACGACACCCTAGGGAAGAAACGAGTTGGTAGTATTCTTTGAATGAGCCGCTACCACATGATTCTCGCTTATAGCTAAAATGGTTACCGTAATGTTAGAAACGTCCAAGAGATTTGAAATGTGTATTACATCCACAAATTCAACAACTATAAAGAAATCTTAAATATTTTATTTATAGTACCTATTGAATGTAACATAATAAAATTAAATTCAACATTAAAGTACTGGAGAACCAAAACTGAGTCATTTGCGTATATTAGTCATGTTGAAGATATGTTATCCTATTGATTGCATCACGCTCGCCCAAAGCACATTACCCGCATACGTCTAAAAATAATATAGAAAACTCGGACATGGAAGTCTTACATATCTGCTACTTCAACAGCCTTAATTAGGTCAAAATAAATGTAACAAAAAAGCAATATAAAATAATATTAGGTCATTACCTTTGAAATTGGTGTTTTGTATGGAGATTTTGGGGAATTCTGCATTTTCCATACTAACATTTTATCAGTTTTCTTCACAACGACAAATCCAAAAATAATAATATTTGGCATATAACATTAGACAAGCTTTAGTAATATGTGTAATATCACACTTCATAAAAATTATTTATCGTTTTTAAGTGAATGCAAATAAAATGATGTATTCGGGAGGCACTTAAAAAGAGTTGTCTCCGTGTCCAATTTTAACACAATTAAACTTGCAACAAATTATCAAAACAAATCAAAAGACCTCAAAAATATAGTCTATTTATAGACGAGGTAATTATTTTTTAGGAATACTCTGAATCTCAATAGTTACAGACAAAATACTAAGACAGAATAAAAATAACAATTTCATAGGTAAGGACCCAATATTATGCTACTTCTGACAACAGCCTTAATTAGGTCAAAATAAATGTAACATAAAAGCTTATATAAAATAATATATTCGTATCTTATCCACAACAGCACAACCTAGCCAGACATGATCGAGAGGTCGCCGATAAGCGGTTGCATCGTATTTTAAAGTCAAATCGACAATCGCAAAATATTCAAAGCTATGCGGTGGCTACTCGGAATTGTAAATGGTATCTTTATATGCCTATCCGTACTCGTCGGATCTCCGTTTGAAGAAGAAACTAAAAAACGACGAAATAGATTACCAGGAATTAATAGTTATTTATTATACAAGAGTGGAAAGTTCCTTTTTAACCGCGTGCTCGATTTGGATGACCGAGCAAGCGAAGGATTCTTAAGTTGAATCACGAGCGCAGCGAGTGATTCTAAATTAGAATCCTGAGCGTCAGCGAGGGAAACAAACGAGCACAAGGTGAAAAATCTTTCCACTCGAGTGCAATACGTAACTTTTCATCCCACCTCAGCGAGGAAATGACAAAATGAAAAAGAAAACAATTTATAATGACAAAATATTTTTCACAATTTAAAAAGTTCTAATCATAAATTTGGCACCATAGAGGTTACATTAAATAGGTTTAATGACGTTTTGAATTTACAATTATATTGAGTACTCATTATATGTGATGTTCTAAATTCAAATCTACTTTGCCGCTCAAGCGAATAAAATAGAATTTTCCAGCCAGATTTCGAAGCGCAAAATTACACTTTCCGAGGTGGTGGGATGAAAAAGTACTTTATTTGGTATTCCCATTTTGTTTATGCAACAATAAACAATTTCCATGTCAAAAGATTAATCTACTCAAAATGTTTGGTGTCCGGTACATGCGGTACACCAGCGGTATTCATTCAAATAGTTATCACTGTTTCTATTTGTGCTATGCAAAACACAAAAAAAAAGACGTGTGCCATATTCCAGGCCAACCAAATAACATGAAAAAAAAGACGTGTGGCACTCGGGGACTGCCGCGGTAAAGCTATTGCATAGGATTTTGTATCAACTTATGCAATTATAATTTTATTTATTTATTTTATTTATGCAGTATTTCTTTTTCTTTGATATTAGTTCAAGTTACACTTTTTGAGCGTGGTGACCGATAAGAAAACAAATTATATAAACTGTAGGTAGTTTGCATATACATTATTTCGTTCGGATCACTTATAAGTAAATTAAATCATAAAATAATTATCTAAAATAAATGTTAATAAACTAATTAATAAAATAACAAAACTCATAATAAACAATGTGTAATAGTTGGCTTATAAATAAAACCAAAGTGGCGGCTTTGTTAAAATTAGTTCTTTGTTGTATCACTAGATGGCGCCACCTATCCTTTAAAACGCACTATTGTTTACTCTCATAGACTTATTATGGTCAAACCGATGTAAATTAAAATTCATTCCCGGTGTAGCCGTCGCGCACACTGTCCGCACGTTAGTTGCTCTCGCCACTTACGCATTTTTACGACATTTTGCGCTGCGCCTGCATTGGTGGTGCTCGGTACGTAGCTTTTCGCCAGCACTCAGTGATCACCGTGCTTTAGTGAACGAAAACGCTGTTTTCACAGCGTCGTAGTTTGCTAACGCTTTGTCGTCACTCGTCAATTCGGTTTTGGACTAGTGGATACCTCAACGGTGGCAACTAAGCTAGTCGACGTCTACCGAGAACGTCAACAGGGCCCCTAAGGCACTGTTAATCTCGCAGTCCCGATCCCACTGCACTTGGGCTTGTCCCAAGGGTGACGGAGTAGGAAACCGTTGCAACGGTTATAGGGCCCCCCTCCCCTGCCCCCCGCGCCCCCCTGCCGCCGGCAGGGCGGTAAGTCTTACTCGCGTAACACTTATTGTTCCGCGTTTCAGTAGGTTATACAGATAAGTCTATCGCGTACTTTTCAGCACGCGAAAAACTCGTTTTAGTTCGCGTCGCGTATTACGCCGCGAACTTACGCACGAGTACATACCGTTTCGCTCGTCAATAGGTTCTCACCGAGCTTGGTGTATAGGAGTAGGTCCCACGTCGACGTCCACTATGGACGCGTTGCTTAGCAACAACGACCTATTGGTCGCCTTCCTCAAGTCGGCCATCCCCGACTTCTCGGCGAGGTTCACGGCCTTCGTGAACCAATCGCCCATGTCCCCGGACCCATCTACGGGCTCCTCCCCCGCTTCCCCTCTCGCAACCGCCGAATCGTCTTCAACGAAACGGTCCGCGCCGTCGTCCTCCGCGTCTTCGTCGCCGAGCGACACTCTCGTGTCCGCCTCGGCCGACGAGACCGACGACTCGGCCTACACCCCCGTCCTCGGGGGTAAGGGTAAACGGCGCGCCAAGAAGCGCCGTGCCCAACAGGCATCCCCGTCTCCGATTCCGTCCTTAATGGACGTCGAAATCGCCCCCCCGACCCCGGCCCCGGCGCAACCCGCGCTACCGACCCCCCCACCCCCGGCCCCTCAGGCCCCTACGGTTTCGGGCAAAAAGCCTACGACCTGCGCCGCCGAGCCGGTCGTGGCTAAGCCCCCTCCACCCATCTTCTTGCGCGACAAGGCGCAATGGTCAAAGGTGAGCACCCTCTGCAGAGAGGAGCGCATCGCCTACACCAAGGCCACCAATACGGGCGAGGCCATCAAGATCGCCACGCCCGACTCGACCTCCTACAGGAGTCTCACCAGACTCCTCGCCCAACGGGGCATCCCCTACCACACCTATGCGCTCCAAGAGGAGCGCAAGGTTAAGGCCGTCCTCCGCGGCGTACCGTCTGAGGTCGCCAACGAAGCGGTCAAAGAGGACCTGCTCAGCCAGGGCCTCCCCGTCGAGGGTGTATACAAAATACACTCCAAGAACGGGAGAGCTTTTCCGCTCGCACTGGTCGTCATGACCAACACTCCAAATGCGCGGGACATTTTCAAGTCCCGCGACATGACGGTGTGCGGACTCTCTGGGGTCCGCGCCGAAGCCCCGCGCAGAACAGGCATACCCGCGCAGTGCCACCGCTGCCAACTGTATGGGCATGCGGCGGCCAACTGCACGGCCCCTCACAGGTGCGTAAAGTGCCTCATCCCCCACGCCACTCGAGAGTGCTCTCGCACCCGCGATTCCCCCCCCCCCCCCCCCCGCCTGTGTGCTGTGCGGCCAATCCGGCCACACGGCTAACTACAGGGGCTGCCCACGGGCTCCGCGCCCCAAGCCAACCGCGGCGAAGGGTTTCACACGCCCGCCCCCCCGCCCCCTCTCTCGCCCCCGCCGCCTTCAGCGGCTAACTTCCCGGCGTTGCGCTTCAGTGCGCCCGCCGCTCACTTCCCCGCCCCAGTATGGGGCCCGCGTAGGCCCGCCCCTCAGGCGGCGCCCGTCCCGCAAGCGACGCCCGCCCCTAAGGCGGCGCCCACCCCCCAACCCGCCCAGAGCGACCTTCAAGTGGTGCTAGACGCCATCAAGAACGTCGATATGGCGGAGATCTCAGTATTAGCCTCCAAACTAAGGAGAGCTAGCTCTTCCCACGAGCGTCTGTCGGCCCTCTGCGAGCACTCAGCCCTCCTCAACTCCTTATAAGCGAATGGCCCATATGGCTAATTCTAACCCCACCATCCCCTCCACCACCCCAGGGCGCATCAAACCCAAAGGTGTTTCGCTTGTTTCGTTCAATACGCGCTCCCTACGTCCGAACTTATCGGAACTAAGGGAATTCGCGAAAGATAGGGATTTCGACCTCCTGCTCCTGCAGGAGACGTGGCTTAACCCCTCCATAACGAAGGGTCTCTCAATCCCCCGCTACAATCTCATCCGCAACGATCGAGTTGCAGCCGACCCCTCCTGACCCGCGCGGGGGGGCGGCACGGCCATCTACTACAGGAAACATATCCATTGTTCTCCCGTAGCTACCCCCCCTCTCGTCAACTTAGAAGCCACAGTATGTAGGTTAGCGATGACAGGGCATCCCACCCTTATAATCGCATCCGTTTATCTCCCGTGTGGACGCCTTCCCCTCAAGAGTGACTTCGAAGCACTCCTCGCACTAGGGAACTCGGTACTGCTGTTCGGTGACCTTAACGCCAAACATACTGACTGGACGTCTAGACAGACAAACACGAACGGCAGAATACTTGTCAATCTCATGTCGCAGCTGGAATTAGAAATCATCGCTCCCTATGCGCCTACCCACTACCCGAGTAACGCCAACGCGGTCCCAGATGTACTAGACATCGCTCTTCTTAAGAACGTGTCGTTACTCCTTAGTTCAATAGACTCGCTAGACGACCTAGGCTCAGACCACCGCCCGGTCTCATTAGTATTAGGGGCCTTAAGCCCACCTTCCCCTCCTTTCAAAAAGCGATTTACCAACTGGAAACGCTTTCAATCATCCATTGCGGCCGCACTAGACGAGCCAGACTCACCGTACGTCTTCTCTGCCGACTATCTAGATAGCACGGAGAGAATTGAAAACGCGGTCTCCAAAATCACTCATCTCCTGCAAACAAAGGCCGCGGACAGCGCGCGGGAGGTCACTGTGCCTAGGCGCAAGCTCCCGCGGGCTGTCGACGACCTGCGTAAGCGGAAAAACGCCGCCCTCCGCAGGGCGGCGCTCTACCCCACCCCCGAAAACAGGGCCGCCGCCAATCGGCTACAGCGTTCCCTTAAATCGGAGTTAGTTAAACTCAAAGAAGCCCGTTGGGCTGATTTGTTAGAAGGAATCACTCCCTCCCACCGAGCCTACTATCAAATAGCGAGAGCTCTTCGGAGCGACGCTATCACTCACATCCCCCCCCTCGACCGTCCCGACGGCACTCTCGCCTTCGAAGACGAAGAGAAAGCCGAATGTCTCGCTGACAGCATTGCCTCACAATGCTCTCCCAGCACTCAGCCCACAATCCCCGCGCACGTAAAAGTCGTGGAGGAAGAGGTCCGTCGTAGGACTTCACTCCCTCTTAACGATGACGCGCCCCCCGACCCGTTCTCCAACGATGAGGTACTTACCGTCATCAAGGGTCTCAAAGTCCGAAAGTCACCCGGCGCAGACGGGATAGCGAACAAAGCACTAAAATCCATCCCCCAAAAGTTAGTATTTTTGCTCACCACTCTCTTTAACGTATGTTTCAACAAATGCTACTTCCCGAATGCGTGGAAGGAAGCTACCGTTATAGGAATCCCCAAACCGGGGAAACCCCTCAACGACCCCAAAAGTCACCGTCCGATCAGCCTACTCAGCGCGCTGAGCAAGGTATACGAGAGACTAATTCTCTCCCGTATAAAAGATCATATACTAGATAATAATTTGCTCATCCCCCACCAATTCGGGTTCCGCCCGAAACACTCGTGCCCCCAACAAGTCTACCGCATAGTCGAATACGCACTAAGCGGTTTCCACCCCCGTAAATTCATAACCGTCGCTGTCTTCTTCGACGTAGCCAAAGCCTTCGATAAGGTATGGCACGACGGCCTCATCTACAAACTCTACCAGCTCGACATGCCGGATCGACTCGTAAAAACGATCGCCTCTTATCTACAAAACCGAACCTTCCGGTTCAAACACCAACAGTCCCTCTCCACCCCCCGCCCCCTAAGGGCAGGTGTACCCCAAGGCTCAGTCCTATCCCCTATATTGTACTCCTGTTACACAAATGACATCCCCATTCCCAAAAAAGGCGTCCAACTAGCCCTCTTTGCCGACGATACCGCACTCTATTTTAGGGGCGGTTGCTTGGCTCGCACTCTCCCCGCGCTTCAGGAAGCCATTCACTCACTAGGAGACTGGTTCCGGCGGTGGCGTATAGAGGTGAACGCGGACAAAAGCTCCGCTGTTTGCTTTAACGTGAAACACTGCTCTCGAACCATCCCCTACAACACCCCCTCCTTTCGCCTACAGGGCAAAGCCATTCCCTGGCAGCGCTCGGCGAAATACTTAGGTGTGACTCTCGATAAAGAGCTCAATTTCCGAGCCCACGTCCAGAGAGTCGCTCGAAACGCCAAATTCTATATGTCCCGCCTCAACGGTATGTTAGGCAGGCATAGCAAATTGTCTCTCCGAAACAAGCGAACCATGTATAAGGTATGCATACGCCCCGTCATGACATACGCCAGCCCGGTGTTTGCCCACGCCGACCCATCCATCCTTAACCAACTCCAAATTATCCAAAATTCCTTCTGCCGCAAGGCCACCGACGCCCCGTGGTATGTTAGGAACGCGGACTTACATAGGGACACAGACCTACTGACACTACAACAACACTTTAGGGCTTGCTCTGAGCGGTTCTTTAAGGCCGCAGAAGGGCATTCAAATCCCCTCATCCAAAGCGCCACTGACTACGAACCGAGCACTCCCCACCCGCGGTACAGATACCGCAGACCCCGACACGTCTTCACAGACGCTCCCGATCCATTGTCGCGGGCCTTAGAGGCCCTGCAAGCTGCGGCATCCGCGCCGTAGCTCCCTCCCGCTCTGTACGCGTGGCCTTCTGCTCGCACGTACAGACTAATATCTCCCATACGATCGGCCCACTTTGGTTCTGATCGTATATCTGGCGCACATGCCCTAGCGAATAGCTAGCGCAGCGCCGAACCCCTCCCTATCCTGAGGGAGGGGGCGACAATCAGGTTATGCTTTACCAAGGTCTGCTTAACAGGCTTAAAGCAAGGTGGTGTTTAGTCGGTAGGAGTCGGTCGGTAGGTGGTAGGAGGTCGGTCGGCCGGTGGGTATCCAATGAGGGATTCACCACCTCCTTCTCCCGCATGGGAAGGTAAAGAGTCCTTCTTCAGAGGCTCGAAAAAAAAAAAAAAAAAAAAAATAATTAAAATTTGTATTCGCCTTGGACACAGTGTTTGATTTTGGTAATCACCTTGGGTTTTAACATGCACAGCCTTCAAGCCACACCTCCTTGCGCATCGGAGTGGGGAGCGTGAGGTTTTTTCGTTACGGAATTTCTGGATTCGGTCCCCGCGCTCAAGGCCCGCGATAGAAGGTATGCAATAGCTTAATAATAATATATTTTTTTATATAATTAATAAATATTTTCAGACATTCACACTTATCAACTAGCCCCATTTTAAGCAACTAAGGCTGCTTGTGTTACGGATAAATATATCTACATATCAGATATATACATATAAATATTCAGAAAATATACAATACATATTAAAACATCTAAGACTGTAGAACAAATGCCTGTATTCTTCACACATACATTTGCCGCCACCGGGATCGAAACCAGAACCTCTCGAGAAGGCGACGCCTTGAGACCGGCGTGCAGACTATTCGGCCACGGAGGTCGTCGTTTTGTGTGCATAATATTATTACTCATAAAAAAGAGGATGTGGGTAGCGCAGGACCGCTCATTGCAGAGATCATTGGGGGTGGCCTTTATCCAGTGGACGTCTAAAAGGCTTATGGATGAAAAAAGTGGCAAATAAAAATCTTTCCTCACAGCTCGCGGTATGCAGCATGACGGACAAATATTTTTAATAGATAAATACACATAATTATTCAGAATATACATAATATCATACATATATAATGATCATCTAAGACTAGTGTTAGTTAACCGCGCGTCAGGGAAGTGTCAAATGAAGAGAAACAAACGTGGTCTTGTATCAATGGCTTGTAATCGACTGCTCGTATGGCAGGGCGCAGCCTACCCGTAACTTATTTACTAACATCCCTCCACCCTTAGACTAAAAATTAATCTTTAAAAATAAATATGTTCCGTAAGGGATTTCTATATGACCGCGGCGGTGGTGACACATCTAGTTGCGGTTGCTCTTGTTGCGAACCTTCCACTGAAGGGATCTCCTCAGTCATACCTTCTACTGAAGGGGCTATCTCTTCTGTCGAATCTTCCAGTGAAGAGATTGCCTCCTCCGTCGAACTCTGACCCTCAAGTGTATCACTATGACTTGACGCTGTTTGGTGACTTTGTAGTGCGGTTGGCACTGCTTCCAAAATTATAGGTGGTAGTAATTGTTCACGAGATTGGCCAATGTCATTGTTTCGGAGTCCGTCTATTGCCCGGTCATTTATCTCCGATCCCTTATATTTAAGTAGTTGATTAACGTGTTTCTTTATTATTTCTTCACCATTATTGTCTAATATGCGTACTAAATATATGGAATTTCCGATTTTATCTACTATCACTCCTTTCGTCCAACAGGGCTTTTGATTTTTAAACACTTTAACTAGTACAGTTTCCTGTTTTTCGAAAACGACTGACCGTGATCCACCATAATATTTACTCTGTAAGCACTGCTTGTCCTTTACTACTCCATCGAGGTCCAGGTCACGTGACGCTGGTTGAGTGGTAGTGATTAGATCGAGCCTATTTCTTAATTTGTGACCGAACAAAACCTCTGCTCTGCTTATCCCATCCTCGTCGCCACTGTTAGTTAACCGCGCGTCAGGGAAGTGTCAAATGAAGAGAAACAAACGTGGTCTTGTATCAATGGCTTGTAATCGACTGCTCGTATGGCAGGGCGCAGCCTACCCGTAACTTATTTACTAACACTAGAGAACAAATTTCTGAAAATTCATCACCCTAACACTTGCCTCCACTGAAAGAAAAAAAGAAAAAAAGAAAGAAAATAATTGGGGATCGAACCCAGGACCTCTCGAGATTACAACGCCTTGAGACCGGCGTATAGAGAAATGGACCAAGGAGGTCGTCAATGTAAAGATGTTTTTAGATCATTTAATGGTAAAGATATCTTTGACGCCAACTGCACCGTTTCTGAAAACTATAACATCCGACACACAAGAAATACTTTAAGTTGATAACCATACTTCGTGCCTTAGCAACAATAACAATATAAACCATTAAAGCAGATGGATCCAAACAGTAAGGGTGAGTTTTTTGATCCGTAGTATTAGTTACCTCAATAGTTAAAATCTAGACCAATAGCTTCAATGGAAACGCCAAAATGTATGACGTCAGCTTGTTAAATTGTTAAATTTACGATGAAAATTCGAAGCAATATACATCAGCTGTGCCACCAGCCGCTATTTTACTAATGTCAGCATAGTGTTGTGGTTAATTGTCTATGATTATTTAACTTTAGTTTGCTAATACGGTGGGCTTTGTTGGTGACTCTAGTTCTCTGTCGAATCACATCATTCCTAAGACGGTCCTTCACATTTACTCCGAGCATCGCCCTTTCCATAGCTCGCTGAGCGACTTCAAACTGGTAGACCAGTCGAGCCGTGAGTGTCCACGTCTCGGCACCGTAGGTCGTGACTGAAGACCTTATGAAGTTTTCCGAATGCTGCCCAGTCTAGCTGAATTCTTCTGTTGGCTGATGTGGCAGTGGGCTGGTCACATTAGTACTGCCGACCGTTGGAGTCGTAAAGTTCTTGAATGGAGACAGCGACTCAGCAAACGCAGTGTGGGACGCTCTGTGACAAGATGGGATGACAATATTCGTTAGTTGGCTGGAGTGGGCTGGATGAGAACGGCCGAAGATCGAGAGCGGTGGACGAGCAGAGGTTGTTGATGATGATGATTTCACTTTAGTAATATATGAAAATTTGACTATTCACGTTCATCATACTTTTTTGCCATTGGTTCATATTTTCAGCCAACTGGTCAACCTGACCAAGGAGCCAAAAACTGACCCTAAGTGAGATTTACGAATCATCTCGGTCTCGTTACGTTTGCACCTCCCGGGACGCCTATACCAGATCGTTCGTCCGTTTGTGCGTAATAATGTACACGTTATTATCTAGCTATGCCCCTTGAGATATGGTCAAGAAATAAAGGAATTAGTTTTGTACCAAGAAATAAAAGCACCGTACTCCTCGGTGTCAAGGTCTACATTCGAACCGATGAATTTAAAATGTGTTGAATTACGTGTACTGTTTACATTGTTACGAAACAACAATATTGCTAGGGAATTTCCCTAATAGGTTATACTACAAAACAGAGTGTGTGCTTTAAAACGCAGACAGTGTGAAATAACTGCATATTTTAATCTACTGTCCTTAATTGATGACGCGGCAGTCTAATTAATCTATTATTGTACCGTAAAGTCAATAGTAAGTAATACTTATAACTGTAAAGATGCAAAAAAAAATGAAATAAATGAATAAACACGTTAAGCCGTTGGTCCCGGTCGCTGTTGCGACCGTTTCTACCCACCAACCCGCATTGGGCCAGTGTGGTGGTGTTACGGCCCATACTCCTCATATGTTTCTCCATGAGGAAGGCTTGTGCCCAGCATTGGGACGTATATAGGCTGAGGATGATTACTATATCCTTGTCAAATCGGGCTGTCTTAAGAGAAGGAAAAAAGTGTGTAATAAAAGTGTAAGTTCTTAAAACTTTCTTATTCTTATGTTTAAAAGGATTCAAAAAACTTCGCTTCATAATAAAAGGTCATCATTATCTTCAGGGGTGAACAGTTTATAGTCTTCTGGTTTCTATTAAGCCACAACAAAGGTCGATGTTAGTACTTTAAAAGTAACCGGAGCAGGGTCTTCTTGACCCGGGTGAGGCATCTGGCTGTTCAAGAGCGGCCCGTATAAAACGGTGTTTGTTCGTTCGGAGCCGAAAATTTAAGTTAATAAAGGGAAAGATGTCTTAGATCTGTGGCGTTTTGAAAGCGAGGCTATACTGAACTATACTCAATGTGCTTCTGTTACGATAAAAAAAACTTTTGGAACTTTTATAAGAAAAAGAGGGAAATCGAAAACAAATCTACCTTCGCCATGGTCAGGCCGTGGATTGGTGACCAAAACTTTGTGATCTCGAGCTCCTCCATGCTTTGGAAGGCATGTTAAGCACTTGGTTTCTTCCCACCAACCCGCATTGGGCCAGCGTGGAGGTGTTGTTACGGCCCATACTCCTTATGTGGTTCTCCATGAAGAAGGCCTGTGCCAACGGCTTAAAGTTCTGATCACCCATCCACGGCCTGACCAGGTAAAATGCTACAAATATTGTCGTATTTCTTGATCCACCATACTCAAATAATGAATTATAGTGAATTGGGAAAAAAATTTAAGACAGTCCGATTAATATAGACTAACATGTATAAACAAATTGTAATTATAAGAATTTTCTCATCGCTTGTGATGGTTAATCAGCTTAACATGCTCACTAAAAACTCGTCCATTTCTCTTCCCCGCTAAGCCTTTGCTAAGAAATTTTACTGGGGCCTTACTTACGTACTTAAGAAAATATTATGAAAAAAGCCAAAGCCCAACACAATAGCAAAGAGAGAGCTCAGACGGAAGCCGGGGTAGTAACAACACAAGAAATTACTTAAGAATATCTCATAGAATTTATCTCATGAAAAACAACTACGCTGTCACTTACCCCATATCGCATTTGGATTGTGAGCCTTCTTTTCAGGCAATAAAGGATGTATTATAAAACATATTTTGAAGCGGAATATCCAAGAGAATAATGTGTTTTTACGACATCATTAATTTTTATATTCTGAGCCGCTTAAGAGAAATGTTCGAGGCAGAATGTGAAATTGTTCTGTTGAATAATCGTATTTATACAAGTGTTACCATTCATTCTAAGCTCTCCGCATTGTGCAAGCAAGTTGATGGATGACAGTAATTGCATTTTGTGGAGCATGTTGTACAGGCGAATGCCAATTTAGCCGCCCAATGATGGTCTGTTTTGCCTATGTACAATTAAGTATTTTATAATGTACTAGCTGTTGCCCACGACTTCATCCGCGGTTACGATGGTTTTATAACTATCCCACGGGAACCCTTTAATTTTTTCTCAAAGTCTCAGCCCGATCGGTTTAAAATTGACAAATTTTCATCCCCTATTTTATCCCCTTGGGGGTAGAATTCATCAAAATCCGTTCTTAACGGATGCCTACGTCATAACATCTACCTGCATGCCAAATGTCAGTCCGATCCGTCCAGTGGTTTGGGCTGTGCGTTGATAGATCACTATGTCAGTCAGTCACCTTTGAGTTATATATATATATATATATATATATATATATATATATATAGATTTTTTGCGTACAAAACATGGTTTGATACACGAATTTGGACAGCGTGTATTAGAACGTTATTTTTGCAGTAGGTACCAAAGGAAATAAAATCTTACATAGTAAACTCAAAATGTCAAATGTAAAGATGAAGACTATAAATCATTAGTTCCGAAAGAGACTCGACGGGGGTCTTGTTGTCATCACATCTTCACATTTTTGTCGAGTTTTGGGAATATGGTAGAACTAGAAATGAAGCTGCAGGGGGTCCACCGGAACCACATACATTTTGAGAGTAGTGTATGAGAAAAATAAGTCTGGGAACCTCTGCGTAAATCTGTAATGTATCTAAAACATATCAAAGATTTGCTTATTTTTGGTTTAAATCTGTGAACCTGGTTAGTTAACATAATAAAAACAGGTGTTTTTTACGGTCAGCAGAATATTCGAGTTTTGGTCAGCGAAAAAATACAATTGGTCAGCTAAAATAACGAATTCGTCTGCAACTTATGGGCAGCAAAATAACTAATTTTGCAGCAACTTAAATGTTTTCTCTCCTGCCAACTTGTATAAAAAATTATGTTTTTATGACACAAATATGGTTTTTATGAGTCATAAAAAAATAACCTTAACCTAATACAGAATAATACATTTCCTAGGAATTGATACTTGATCGTTCATTGATCCTTTTCCTAGATTTTAGAAATTTCCGGGAACATATATTTGACGACCTCCGTGGTCGAGTGGTCTGTACGCCGGTCTCAAGGCGTCGCCATCTCGAGAGGTCCTGGTTTCGATCCCCAGTGAAGGCAAGTGTTTGGGTAATGAATTTTCAGACATTTGTTCTCCAGTCTTGGATGTTCATTATATATGTATTATAATATATTATGCATATTCTGAATAATTATTTGTATTTATCTATTATATATATTTGTCCGTCATCTAGTATCCGTAACACAAGCAGCATTTAGTTGCTTAAAATGGAACTAGTTGATAGGTGTGAATGTCTGAGGATATTTATTTATTTTATATTATATTGATGTCCAAATAACTATTTTGCAGCCCAAATAATTATCTTGCTGCCCAATTAATTATTCTACTAACCAAATAATTATTCTGCTGACCAACTAATTATTTTGCTGCCAAAAAAATTAGATGGCAGCCCAATTAATTACTTCCCAATAAAAACTGCTGATCACAGTCTTTCCCCAGGATTTCTATAACAATGTTACATAACAATAGCAGGCACGCGTGTTGCCATGCAACTGGTTCACTGTGAAACAATTGATGTGTATGATGTTATGAAAGATTGATGTTATGTAGGTCGCAAACAATCGCAAACAACTTGGATTGAGACGTACTATAGATTCCTCAAAATTTTTTATCCATTTATAACACGAAGCAAGGTGGCTTTGGCTAAAACTAGAGACCTCACAAACCTTTGCTTCGCTGAAAAAGATCCTTTTCCTAGATTTTAGAAATTTCCGGTAAAATATATTATATTGATGTCCAAATAACTATTTTGCAGCCCAAATAATTATCTTGCTGCCCAATTAATTATTCTACTAACCAAATAATTATTCTGCTGACCAACTATTTTTCTTGCTGCCAAAAAAATTTGATGGCAGCCCAATTAATTACTTCCCAATAAAAACTGCTGATCACAGTCTTTCCCAAGGATTTCCATAAAAAATTTACATAACAACAGCAGGCACGCGTGTTGCCATGCAACTGGTTCACTGTGAAACAATTGATGTGTATGATGTTATGAAAGATTGATGTTATGTAGGTCGCAAACAATCGCAAACATTTTCGTCGGCTAAAATGTTACCTTTTTGGCAACTTGGATTGAGACGTACTATAGATTCCTCAAAATGTTTTATCCATTTATAACACGAAGCAAGGTGGCTTTAGCTAAAACTAGACCTTACAAACCTTTGCTTCGCTGAAAAAGATCCTTATTAGAGACAAAACCTCATTATGATAGTTTTTTATGAATTTTTCGTATTCTGGCAATACAAAATTGTGGGATGTCTGATTTTCCATTGCGTGGGAACAACAAAACTAATGGCAAAGTCTGGGTGAGCAATCCACATTGACCTATCCCTTAGTGATAATAATGTATGTATGTTAATTTAAAAATGGTCAGTGACAGTGCTACTGACAGGGTCTTAAGGTAGTAATTATCTTTTTATGTTTCAATTACCAAGTATAAGCTCACAATAATGATATTCATTATTGTGCTATTTTTACAATACAAGAAAATGCACAACAAGCATAATTCAACTTATTTATCTACATAGCTGACACGTGACCCTATTTTGTGTAGATAAAAAAATATATACAGGTTGCTTCATTAAAATAGACTTTTTATTTTTGAGGCGACTAAAAACGTAAAGGGCTACTAATAGCGATATTTATTCTTATATTATAATTATTGTAGGTTCATTTTCAACTAAGTACGATCGGAAATATTACCTATACTAACGGCGCCAGATGTCGGAGCAATAAACCGATCCCTCTGAATGGAGATTGAACATTTTCTAGATAAGTTAAATATTTATTTTTACTTTGCAAACATAGACATAATTTTACGAAAGCAAGTCAGTATTCAAATATAGACATCATCATTAATCTATACAAGTATCTTTGGCTGGCCACAAGCTTTCTACATGGATAATCACTTGAAGAAGTATCACTATGCCGCCACCGAACTCCTATGGTGAGATAAACCTCAGCCTATATACGTCCCACTGCTGGGTACAGGCCTTCTTCATGGAGAAACACATGAGGAGTATGGGCCGTAACACCACCACGCTGGCCTAATGCGGGTTGATGGCTAGAAACAGTCGTATTAGCGACCGGGACCAACGGCTTAACGTGCCATACGAAGCACGGAGGAGCTCGAGATCACAAAGTTTTGGTCACCTATGCACGGCCTAACCATGGCGATGGTAGCTTTATTTTCAATTGAAAGACAAAGCGTACTGACCACTACGTCACCGAGCTCCTCAAGATATATGGTGAGATATTGGTTCATATATAATTTATGTTACAGAAAAATCCAGCCTTTCTTTTCTATTGAGTGGAGTTTAACATCGTTCCTAGCTGTTGATATTAGGTCCTTACAATGAAATTGATGCTTTGTATGGAGATTTTGGGGAATTCTGCATTTTCCATACTTACATTTTATCAGTTTTCTTCACAACGACAAATCCAGAGATAATAATATTTGGCATGTATCATTAGACAAGCTTTAGTAATATGTGTAATATCACACTTCATAAAAAATATTTATCGTTTTTAAGTGAATGCAAATAAAATGATGTATTCGGGAGGCACTTAAAAAGAGTTGTCTCCGTGTCCAATTTTAACACAATAAAACTTACAACAAATTATCAAAACAAATCAAAAGAGCTCAAAAATAAAGTCTATTTTTAGACGAGGTAATTTTTTTTTAGGAATGCTCTGAATCTTAATAGTTACAGACAAAATACTAAGACAGAATAAAAACACCAATTTCATAGGTAAGGACCCAATATTTTGATTCGAATTACAGAGTGGTTATGGATATTTTACATGGCCCGGTAACGCCACAGTTACGGCAAATAAGTCCCATTAATTAGTTTAATGGTTCATGCTGTTTTTTGTCCTTGTTTTCTATTTGGACCTAGTTTTAGGATAATTTTAATGTTTTGTTTTTGTTTTGTTACTTTTTACGTCATTTATGCACCCATAAAATCTCTTTCCAGATCTCCATCGACCGGTTGTCTGAAAGACATCGCTGCCTAGAGATAAGACCGATTGTTACATCTAGTCTTAATTACGAGTATCAATTGTTATTTTTTTATATGGTATTAACAATAAAGATTTATCTATCAGTCTATAACGTCGGAGTAACAAAATTGCTGGCAAATTACAGGTTGCTGAATGCATCTCTGCCTATCCCTTCGGGGATATAGGCGCGATAATATGTATAGATATATGCCCACTTGTGTAACAATAACTTAAGTACCTACATGGTGTGTACTTTTAAAATATTGAAGAGTACCTTTAGAATACAATATCTAGAAGAACTTCCAGAAGTAAAATATAAGGTAAGTCTTTGGATTCGTCCGGTCCACCCTCCTAAATTACCTTATTCATTTTACGGCATTACCCTGTAGCAGATGTGAAATTATTTGATTTTTTCAACCAGCCGCGGCGCAAAATCGGAGGGTTCAGAATTTAAGCGATTCACAATATTTTACTTTAAGTGACCTGCTATAAAGTTATTTTAGTAATGGGTAGTTTAAGATTTTTATTATAGACTGGCCCGCGACTTCATCCGCGTTCACGATGGTTTTTTAAGCTTCCCACGAAAACCCCTTTTTTATGAGGAGAAATCCATTTACGGACCGTACCTACCGTTGGCTAGCCGGTAGTCGTGTGGGACTCACCTGCCATATTGGCACTACTCTCTAAAACTCCCCGATATACCCGTTCCTGTAGGCCAATTCACGTAATGAAAACCGTAGCGATATCGCAGCGACTTAGTCATTGAAGCCTTTTTCGTATTCACGTACGTAACACAAACCGATTTAGAAGTCGCTCTATCGCAATGTCGTCGAACCGTATTCAGCTAAACAACCGTTGTAAAACTACATCTAAAACGTTTACATAAAGGTATTCTGCTAAATAAATGACATTTATTTCAATCGGATGCCAACGATTAAACGTCAAATGTTGCGATTTATATGTCGTTGAAGATAAGTTCATTTTATGCTGCGTGAGTAGTGTTTGTTAGTGTTTAAAAAATAGAAAATTTTAAGATATTAATTAATATGAGCCTTGGCTTAGCATATATAATGCTAGATGAAGCAGAAAATGAAATAAAGTATACTAAAAAGAAAGAAAGAAAATAATTTATTGAATGAAATGACATTTACAAACACAAGTGGCATAAGTCACAAACAACAAATTATAACCTTACATTGTAAGGTAAATACGATTTGTTCTCATTGTTTTAATGAACAAACGTTTAATAATTATGGAATATAGAAAGTGCTTTGTTCCTACCAGTAAGGTAATTATTACCAATGTAAGTTAATGAACCAAGAACTCAAACTCATAGCGTCGGCTTCACTTCGTAAAATTGCTCAAGATGCAAGCGAAGACTGTTCAGAATTGAACAAGTTACTTGAACAACCTACAAGCAGTAGCAGACCATTGAAAAGAAAACGTGAGGAAATAGTAAAGCCCAGTACTTCTACGTGTCCTACCATGCCCACAAAGGTAAAGTATATTTTACTGAGAAAAACAATGCTAAAGAACCAGTACAATTAATAGTCACGAAGATATTTTTATATCTCTATATTATTGATAAATAACATTAACGTTTGTTTTACAGATGAATGTTGCAACACAGTATGAAATAGAAATGGTGCATAAGAGCACTAACTATAAAAGTAGAAAACCGCTAACTAATATTGCTACAGAGGAAGTTATATCTTCACAAGACACATCATCTGTGACCACTCCTTTGTTTGGATGTACAACAGAGACTGAGGAATCTATCTACAGTGCATGAATCAAATAAGAGTATCTTCCCGTTTAGAAAAATTATGTTGGACAGTGTTTAAGAAACCAAAAATGTATTTAGGATGTTCATGTAGAGAGTTATTAGACATGTAAGAGAGTATGCTTTATTTAAACCTCGCTCTGTAGTGAACTATCAGTTTGTACCATATTTGGACGAAATAGTCATGATATTAAGTGGATTAATCAATTTACAAGGAGAAATAATAAAAAGTTATTGAGTAATGCTGTTTTATTAACACACTTTCTTTTTTCTCTTTCTAGATAGAAAATATTTTAAAAGATGTTTATTTTTTAACACAACCAAGTAATTCAAAAAATAAACGCCAACAGTGACGTCATCGTAATAAAACGACAACGTTTTTTCAAAATTCCGTATAAAATTTATTACTTTAAAAATAACGAAAATATTGAAATTAGTTTCTCAAATTGATCTATCTTATACATTTCAACTATAAAAACAGCATGTCGAAAATATTAGACAATCCCCATTGTTTGGGCATTTAAAAGTTGAGCGAGCTCCAACATTTGAGCTAGCACTCGCTCCTCTTTAGAGCGTACGCGACCTAAAGCAAGGTCCCTGTGGCGCTCCATGAATTCTAGTATTGTAGTAATTTGCTCTACAGACAGATTTTTTAATAATTTTGAGCAAAATAAAAACATTTGTTAACCTTGAAAACTAAACATCAATGTTGAAAACTTTCAAACATGCCAAAACAGTTTTTTAATATCCATAGATAATAGCATTTTTTGTCATAGACTAAATTTTAACGGAAACCTATTTGTTTCCTTTCTATTTTATTAATTTCCTTTCTAGTAACTGTTGATTAAAACCATGTTTGTTTTATTGAATTTCAAAAAAAAATCGTAAAACATTATATTTAGAGTCAAAAACATATTAATAGCGTTTGGTAGAAAACACTAGTTTTTAACTTGCATCCTTTTCGGCTAATAAGTGACAAGTCGTTCAAATATAGTTTAGTTCCGATCCTATTGAGATATCGCCCTATCGAAGTTTGGTTGAAAGACACGTGAATACCTAAATTGAATAGGGCGACAATAGGACGACTTCTAAACTACGGCGAGTTTTAAAACGATCGTATTTACGTGAATTGGCCTACTGCCCTTCTGTGGGAGCGGCGCGGGGTCTGCCGGTGCAACTCTCCGAGCCGTTCCCAGGGCTTCCCGACCTAGTCCCACGGGAACCCCTAAAATTTCAGGAATAAAACTTATCTAAGACGTTGACCAGGGATCTAAGGTATCACCATGCAAAATTTCATTGATATCAGCCATTTCGGAGATTAGCCCGTACAAAAAGACAATCAGACAGACAAACAAAACATTTATAAAATCATATTTTGGTATTTTCCCTCCTTTTACATCCCCCTGACTTGGTTTCAACCATTTTTTTTCTATGCACTTACAGACATTCGACCTCTACAGTTTTATTATATGTATAGAAGCTTTTGCCCGCGACTTTTTCGTTCGCGTGGAATAGTGACTTTGAGGTGGCGTGATTTTATATAGCCTATAGCCTTCCTCGATAAATGGGCTATCTAACATTGAATTTTTTTTAAATCGGAGCAGTAGTTCCTGAGATTAGCGCGTTCAACCAAACAAACAAACTCTTTAGCTTTATAATATTAGTATTTATACAAACTTTCATCTCCTATTTTATCCCCTTAGGGTTGAAATTTATTAAAATCCTTTCTTAGGGGATGCCTACCTCATAGTAGCTTTATGCATGCAAAGTCTCAGCCCGATCGGTTTAAAATTAAAAAAGTTTCATACAAACTTTTAATCCCCTATTTTACCCTCTTAGGGGAGAAATTTGATAGTTCTTTCTTAGGGGATGTCTACGTCATATTAGTTTTATGCATGCAAAGTCTCAGCCCGATCGGTTTAAAATTGACATAGTTTCATACAAAATTTCATTCCCTATTTTATCAACCTTGGGGGTAGAATTAATCTAAATCCTTTCTTAGCGAAAGCCTACGTCATAACATCTACCTGCATGCTAAATTTCAGCCCGATAAGTCCAGTAGTTTGGGCTGTGCGTTGATAGATCACTATGTCAGTCAGTCACCTTTGAGTTATATGTATATATAAGTATAAAGATTCCTCAACAATTTTTATCCATTTATAACGCGAAGCAAGGTGGTTTTGGCTACAACTAGAGACCTCACAAACCTTTGCTTGGCTAAAAAGGATCCTTATTAGAGACAAAACCTGAATTTTTGGTATTCTGGCAATACAAAATTCTAGGGATATCTTATTTTCCATTACGTGGGAACAACAAAATTAATGGCAAAGTCTAGGTGAGCAATCCACATTGACCTATCCCTTAGTGATAATAATGTAGGTATGTATGTAAATTTAAAAATAGTCCGTGACAGTGCTACTGACAGGGTCTTAAGGTCGTAATTATCTTTTTATGTTTCAATTACCAAGTATAAGCTCACAATAATGATATTCATTATTGTGCTATTTTTACAATACAAGAAAATGCACAACAAGCATTATCCAGCTTATTTATCTACATAGCTGACACGTGACCCTATTTTGTGTAGATAAAAAATATATACAGGTTGCTTCATTAAAATAGACTTTTTATTTTTGAGGCGACTAAAAACGTAAAGGGCTACCAATGTTACTGCAAAAAAAACCACTTTATTATTATACGTACGTGCTATCAAGTTTTCATATAGAAAAACTAGATGGGCGCCACAGGGTTTTAAAAACTAGCTATTGTTGTTTTTGTTAACTATGGGAATTCAATATTTACTTTCCACCACCTGATCGGATGGTTCGATTCCCCATGGGGATGTTTTTCTACTCAATTTGATTGGTGGTAGGGCTTTTAAACCCGCATGGCGAGCTACCACCGTCGTACCTATTGTCGCCATAAAAACAATGTTTAAAGCATTGTTATGTTCCGGCAATGAAAGGTAAGATATCTAGTTCCTCAGTGTTGAGGAACACAGGTGAAGCTCGCTTCCACCTGTGACGGGGTGAAGCCAGGGATAAAATGAAAGACGCTGGGTCGTCACTTAGGTATTGTATTTATTGATAATGAAGAATTAAGGCACAACTGAAACAATTATATAGAAAAAGGTAAATTACACTGAACACAAAACAATTTCACATTTAACACTAAATATATTATAAAAAGGGTAGGCTACTTACAATAGTGCCTTAAAGAAACTTATAGTCTTTGTTATTAATTAGGAACTGATCATGTGGTTTGTTGTAACTTTTGTTTAAGCTTATAAAAATTGATTATCACTTTATAAATATATTACAATTATTGTTAGTAGGGAGTCAACCGCTCTACGCGCTGACTCTCGTAAGAATGAGATTCGAGAACAAAACAAATAAAAAGAGACAGACAGAAATTTAAAAACGGAAACCAAGAGAAAAATGGCCAGAGAAGAGCGCAATGACAGAAAAGAGTCGCTAATATAGCTATAGCGCCTCGTTACACGTTATTCTCATGTAGCTTTGTTCTTGTCTTTGTGTGCATTAATTAAACATTTGGGTTTATTTGGTTTTATTGCCTAGCTGTTAAACTTACAGCCAATATAATGTGGGAAATCTTGTTACTTAACTATAATAAATAAAAATTACTTTTTGTTAGAAATACAAAGCATGTCGAGAAAGAGCAACCTGTAGAATCCGGTACTTTCCCGACTATAAACAATAAATTGTACTTTATTGGTTCTCCAATCTACACGTGGATAACTTATAAAGCTGATACAAAACTTGCGGCTGCCGCAGTTGGAGTTATTCATTTCAACTAGTTGCGTTGAAGTCATAATAATTATGACGCGTCTAATTTCTTTCTTCGTTATCGGTAAGTTTACAAACCACATTACTATAAGTCAGTTTCAGTTAAGGGCAGGTTGGACAAGGAGTTTTCAATCAAGGAATTTTCGTCCATCTAAATCTTAAACTTTAATCTCTTCGTCTTCTACAGCATACGACCTCCTTCTTAAACAAATAAAATAAAAGTGAGGGCATATACTCGAAGCACAACATCTCTCCCTGAGCTAGGAGCACCTCCATATAAAGTTTGGTTACCTAATTAGTTACCTGTTACATGGGGACTTAACATACATACCTACATATCATCACGCATCTTTCCCCGAAGGAATAGGCAGAGGTGGTTAACACCCACATTTCGCCAGATAAACACACTCTCGAGCGGGTAGCGCCCCGTCCGTCCCGACTCGGCTACCACTGCCTCCTGCTCTGCCTACCCCTTCGGGAAAAAGACGTAATGATATGTTATATTATGTGAAAAAAGACAGCTATACTAAAAATATTTCTATTCATTTATTTTTGAATTTTTAAAAGAAATTCTAAATTCAACAAATGTTGTCAGGCTGCTTTTAAATAGCATTAATCCTAAATAATATAATTGCAAAGCTAAGTAAAAAGAATAGTGAAAATATAGATCTTATATGTAAATCATTTTCATTTACGTTTTCAATTATTATATTGGGTCCTTACCTATGAAATTGGTGTTTTTTTCTCTCTTAGTATTTTGTCTGTAACTATTAAGATTCAGAGTATTCCTTTAAATATTAATTAACTCGTCTAAAAAAAAACTATATTTTTATTTGTTTTGATAATTTGTTGTAAGTTTAATTGTGTTAAAATTGGACACGGAGACAACTCTTTTTAAGTGCCTCCCGAATACATCATTTTATTTGCATTCACTTAAAAACGATAAATAATTTTTATGAAGTGTGATATTACACATATTACTAAAGCTTGTCTAATGATAGATGCCAAATATTATTATTTTTGGATTTGTCGTTGGGAAGAAAACTGAAAAAAATTTAGTATCGAAAATGCAGAATTCCCCAAAATCTCCATACAAAACACCAATTTCATAGGTAAGGAATAAACAATAATTGGTGGGTGCGGTTTGTTGCGTGGTGGTGTTACGGCCCATACTCCTCATGTGTTTCTCCATGAGGAAGGCCTGTCCCAGCAGTGGGACGCATATAGGCTGATGACGAGGATACAATAATTATTGTCATTATTATTTGTTTCAGCTATTACCACGGTTTCGGCCCGCCACGTGAACTTTTTCAGGAAAGATTACGTTTATATGCAAGAATATGATGCATTTTATAAAATACATTTTGACTCGAACGTCACTAGTTTTGAGTCTATGTTCATGGCTTGTGACGATGAGGGTAAGTGTTAATCTATCAACATACCCTTTAAGGATAAGCACAGAGGTGTTTACACGGAGGCTGGAAGCTAGCTACCAACAACAACTACGAGATAAGACTAAAGGTTCTGATCGTGGAAGCCATTCAGGTTCTGTCGAAGCTTTTACGGTGCCGTTCCCAGGATGGCTCAGAGAATTGCTTCGACTGACCCCGGGTTGTTTCGACTGACTGCCCATGGAAGGGCAGGAACTGGTATCGAGAGTTTTAATAGGAATTGTCAGCGAGCAGCTAAGGTAATTCAATTACACATGCCTATTTGATTGCTGCACGACAACAGAAGAGGGTGACGGTCTAGTCGAACACCAAATCGGGGGCCGAGGATTTCCCGAGTACGTTTGGAATATACCCAGACGAGGCAGCAGGTGAATTAAGTACCATCGGTGTATGGAACTTTAGATCGCTCCGAAACTTCGTCCGAAGTCCGAACCTAGAGTATACCAAGGGTAAATCAATTGATGCACAAAAATAATGTTTCTGATTTCAGGTGCCAAGTTATTTTATCCAAGCGTTTTGAATGAATGGACGGTGGCAGGAAAGCTTCTGGAAGAAATGCACGAAGCTCCTAATATTTCTGATATTATTGTAGGAGTACAAGATAAGTTTGGTATAGGTGAATATATAAGTGTAAATGGTAAGCTTAAGCAGTTCTTCTCCTTTGTTCTTTTTCTTCTTCATTACTGTTTTCACATTTCATCAGGAATATATATCTGTAGTAACAAATTGGTGGTTCCAAAGCTCCGACTTGTTAAAAGATATATTTCATTTGTAGGAAATAGCATACAATTTTACGATAGTATATCTGACGAAATTTTATGTTTGACAGATAAGACCAAAGATAATGTGAAAAATAAACGAATAGCAAAAATATGTAGTCAAAGACTTTGCTGAAGATAACAATCCTTGGCAATGAAGGATAATTAACGCCAATAAGTGCATAAAAGCCTACATTGAATATAATTAATAAATAAAAAATCCTTTGCGGCTGTTTCTCAATATCTCGTTCCTTGGGTTTTTCTCAGATCTTATTTGTCACCTCGCAATAGCCTGAGACTTATTACTCATATTCTATTTATCTATATTATTAGTATTTATTTAAAATCAACATTCATTTCAATATCGATGAAATATGAAAAGGAACTACACACCCAGAAATTAGATAATACTGTTAAACTTTTTTGTGTTAAAGGTCGCTCAACAAATCTACGAATAATACATGCGATCGAAAAGTCTCAAAAATGTGTGTCAATGAATATAGAAGCCGGTTCATATGAATCAGCTAATTGTGATGCAGGATTGCAGCATTCCATACGTCCTTTCATTTGTAGGAAAGTGGAAGATATATCTTGTCCCACCATTGATAAAGGTACGTACTAATTAAAAATCAAATCAAATTCAAAAATTACCTTATTTCATAGGCCAAACTTGGCACTTAAAATCGTCAACATTTTACATTATTATTTTACAGTATAAATAATTATCATTGGGAGTATAATATTAAAGTTCAATACCGGGAGCGCTTGCAGCAAGTACAACCACAGCGCTTTGACTGATTGTAATCTTTCCGAGAGTAAGGTTTTTCATGAGAAAAACCCGGCAAGAAACTCATGAGCACTTTTTAAAAAATAGCCAATCATATAATTTGACACTTAGGCTATAAATTAACTCTTATATTGTTATTGTGAATTTAATGTAAAGCCTCACTCATAAAATCCTTATACAAACCACTGATTACATTTAAAATCACATAATCATCACTCCTCCATCTCAGAAGGGATAGTTAAGTATAGATAGTTCGAGCCTTTTGCTACTCAACGATGTCTCAGCTATTTTGAGTATATTTAAATGACTCTAAACGAATAGCGTTAAAGTTAAGCATATAACTTAGATAGAACTCACTGGGAACACTTTTGGCCCTTTACTAGTTGGAAGGAAAATAATAATTATATTAAGATTTGAATTCCAATCTTTCCAGGTTACAAATACGTAAAAGAAACTAACAAGTGTTATAAAGTAAACAAAAATAGTAAGACATGGACGAAAGCATTGGAGACGTGTTATATGGAAGGAGGACTATTGGCAGTGCCCGAGAGTGAAATGGAGGCTAGCGTCATTAGAGAGTATATAGAACATGGTGATGAATATTACGCTGGGATCAATAGGCTATATCACAAAAAAGAATTTTACACTATAAAAGGTAAATATAATATTTATTTTGTATACTGTTCCTGTTGCGGTCAGTTTTTATAAAGCCTTTTTACACATTTTGTCTATTGCTTTTATGTATTTTTTGATATGTCTGTCGTTGTCCTTTTATTATTACGTTTGCGTTTGGTCGTATTTTGTGTTGAGCAAAATATAGCAAGTTTTAAAGAGAAAACCATAGCAAACCAAAGGCCTCTCCCAAAGACTGCACCAAGATTGGTCCCGTTCTGAATCCATCCAGCTTCATTCTACGATGTGAAAGACCTATCTGTATGCATCGGTTCTTATAATTCAATCCAGAAGTTGCCCTTTTACGTGCAATATACAGTAAGGTTTTTGGCTACAGCAATGAGTGTGTGTGATATTTAAATATTTTTTAAGGGGAAGTAATTAATTGGGCAGCCATTTAATTACTTGGTCATCAACAATAAGGTTAGCCGAAAATCATTTGGGCAGCAAACAAATAAATTGTTCGCAATATAATTATTTGGTCAGCAGAATATTTATTTGAACAGCAAGATATTTATTTAGACAGCAATATATATGTTACTGGTAATGTATAGAATCTAGGAAAAGGTTCAATGAAGGATCATGGAGTAATTTCTACAAAATGTATTCTGATAGATATAAGGTTAAGGTTATTTTTTATGACTCTTAAAAACATTTGAGTCGTCAAAACATGATATTAAACAAATTGGACACAGAGAAAACATTTGAGTTGCTGTCCAATTAATTATTTTGCTGACAAATTAGAAGTATCTGCTGACTATAAATAGCTGCCCAACTTATTATTTTGCTGACCAATTTGAAAATATTTGCTGTCCATAAGTTGCTGACCAATTCGTAATTTGAGCTTATCAATTGTATTTTTTTGCTGAACAAAATTGGAATATTTTGCTAACCGATTACATAATACTTTTTTATAAGCACGCGAGAGGTTTTTTTGGACAAATTCTCATTTAGTACTTAATACTTAAAGATCAGATAGTTAAATTTGTATACCCATTCTTTGCAGGTCGCAAAGTTCAAGATACCGGTTTTAATAGATGGTATAATGATGGAGATTATAACAACAACCGTGACTGTGGTGTTTTATGGGCTAATGAACAATTATATATACGAAAGACATCATGTGACGACGAGCTAAAATTTATTTGTGAAATGGAGGTTACAGAGTAATTAACAAAAAAACTGGGATACAAAACACAAACAATGATAATTGATTATTAATAAAACTCTTGAATCATAGTAAAGTTGCATTTATTGAGATACCCAAATATATTGAATAAGCACTTGATTTCTATATGATTTTTGAGATGGATGTCTATAATGAACAGGACTAACGCTCAGTTGCACAAAGATTTTTTAAAGACGACATTTAGTAATGAGACATTAAAACTTTAAAGTTCATTAAATTTAAAATTGGAACACAAAATAGTTCTAGCTCATGTCTCTTTAGCATTGACAGGGTGCTAATGTCGTTTTGTGCAACGTCAAAACTACGCTAAGGTGTTCTTTTGACACTTCAATAAATAAATTTAATGGAGCATTAGGGATAATGCCGACATTAAATTTTAAAGTTCGTTTCTGGAACTGGGTGTGAGAATGAATACTGTATAACCTTGGGTACAACAGGTCGCTCCTGATGGTGTAATGGAAAAGGTTCTGAATAAAAGATGCCTTTAAACCATACAAAAAGAATTTATTACATATAAAAAATCGAAGCCTATATACATTCGGTGAAAAAACTAAATAGCGTGTTTCAGTAATTGCCGTCCTTGGGAACAGCGCCATCTATTAGCCAAATTACGAATCAACATTTAACAATGGTTTGTACAAATACATTAGGAAGGGGGAGGAAATTTAAAAGTAGCGTCAGAGACAGAAAAGTATGATGTAATAGATAAGGATAGTTCGGGCATATGGTGACACCACGCACAACACATTATCAACAAGAAAGAACCCATAGGATGGCACCATTTTGCGAGTATTGTGAGACGAAGTAATTCTACTGATGTATTTTTCCTCGCTCACAGCATAGGTACATAGCATGGCTCTGGTGGAAAGGTACCCTAAGAGGTATACCAATGAAGAGCGAAGCATTAACATGTAATTTAATCTATTATGAAGAAGATGTTGAGCTAACGAGTGACAGAGGAGAATGGAATAGGCAGACATGATTTGGCGACCCTTGTTTAAGTGGAAAAAGGCAGATGCACTGAAAAATTTAGGAAGAAGATAGAACTTCATTTCTATATTCTTCATATTTCTCCTGTTTCCACTTATATTTGGTATAGGCGCCACATGTCTACCTCTTCCATTCTTTCCTATCAACAATCAGTCTCGGCTAATCATTATCATCGTTCACGCAATCTATCTTTTCTTCGGTCTTATTATTTATTTATTTATTTAATAGTTTAGTCGTACACAACAATTAAACAGAAACAACACATAAATAAAATAGAAAGTACAAAGGGTGTGGCTTATTCCTACATACCGATTTATTTTCATGTGCAGAACTTTTCAATGGTAACATGATTAATCTTTCTCCTTATTATGTCCATATCATGAAAACCGCTTTTCTCAAAAAAAAATCATACTTCCAATTTAAGTATAGATTCTTCCAGTAAATAAAAATCCTCTTCTACAATATTTTACACTATGACCGAACCCTCCGTATCACCGAAGCGAGGCTATAACAGGGCTTGTATTAATAAAAATAAATAAATCTCATCACATATCCGTTTCATGCCAAAACACTTTATTTAGTGCCACCATTTCGCATCGTTTTGGATATATTTTACGATACACACTCAAATCCCTAATGTTATTCGATGGTTTTCAATTTCCCCTACGATATAAGCTTTGCGTGCTCTACTCATATATTCTGCGGTTCCAATAAATATTGTGAATAAACACGTCTGTTAGGTACGTGAGATATTTAGATAATTGGGTGCCTAGTCTGAAATCTAATTTGCTATATTAGTATATACGTACCATACCAATGGGTCAATGGGGAAGTAAGAAACTGACAGGTTCCTATTGAAAGTATTTATAAAATCTGCAAATAACAAGAAACATCTTTTTCAAATTGTCTTAGGCTATTTTGGGGAGGATAAAACCTAAGTTTCTTGCCCGTTTTTCTTACGATTAGCCTGTGGTAGTTTTGCGAAGGGATGGCGTTGCTCAGGCTAGTTCAGTGTTCGAATTGAATAATTTGTATTTGTTACTTTTTACTTCAGGGTGCGTGTTATAAAGTTTTTAACTAGCTGGTTATTTTTTTGTATTATGACATACTTTTAGCTGACTAGTTTCTGGATGGATTATTTGTCTCTGCCTGGCTATCAAATATTTCAATAACGTTTAAAAATAAAGCTATTTTTAAACAGGCGTAAACTGCCTGGAATAAAGAGCTCAAAATACGGTCCCAGGACTAAACTTTACGGTAAAGATGCATAAATATTTTTATCACAGGACTGGACAATAATTTTGATGACTTATTATGTCTTTTCCCAAAATGTTCAGTATTTTCCTAGGATTTTACATGCTCTTTAGTTCAGTACAGCCACAGAAGCTGTACCTACGTCATAGTGCTGGGCATTGGACAAAGGCCTGTCAACATGGAGAAACACAAGAGTATAGGCATTTCATTAATTTCCTCCGTGAAAACCGTGGATTTCATGATGAAATCCAAAGAACAAACTTACTTGTTATTATGAAAACCAATTATTAATATTTATATTAGGTCCTTACCTATGAAATTGGTGTTTTGTATGGAGATTTTGGGGAATTCTGCATTTTCCATACTAAAATTTTTTCAGTTTTCTTCACAACGACAAATCCAAAGATATTTGGCATGTATCATTAGACAAACTTTAGTAATATGTGTAATATCACACTACATAAAAATTATTTATCGTTTTTAAGTGAATGCAAATAAAATGATGTATTTGGGAGGCACTTAAAAAGAGTTGTCTCCGTGTCCAATTTTAACACAATTAAACTTACAACAAATTATCAAAACAAATCAAAAGAGCTCAAAAATATAGTCTATTTTTAGACGAGGTAATTATTTTTTAGGAATACTCTGAATCTTAATAGTTACAGACAAAATACTAAGAGAGAAAAAAATCACCAATTTCATAGGTAAGGACCCAATATTAACATAATTCGCGCCCTCAGGCGGAATATTTAGAAACCATAAATTTAGGCGACTGTAGTGCCATCTTTTGAAATCGAATTGCATGATTTAGTTATGATTCTGCTTGAAACTAAAAAGCACATGTAAGTTTCATGGCATAAAGTTTTTGGTATGTAACACAGATGGCGCTAATAGTATAAAATATATTTTCTATTTTTTGTTGCTTCAAGAGGTAGGAATATACCTTTCCCCATATACTTTTTATTTTGACCATCTACACCTTAATTTTTTTAATATCGATAATATTTATTTTATGAAACCGTAAGATAGTAGTATAAACTTAATAAATAATTAAAAACTTGTTTATTTCGAAGATACTTGGCCTAAAAGCTTTTGTTACAGTTCGCTGCTAGCCGCATAATTATTTTTATCCTACTTTTGCAGGATTATAATATATATAATAGGGGCGAGGGGGGGGGGAGTCGTGAATATATGTATGTATGTATGTTAAACTGTTTCTATGTAATTTAATTCTATTTCATTATACACCGAAGCATTCTACCAATCCTTCTTTTGGTCATATTTTCCTTTGCAGTGTCCCTTCTTTTTATAATACTCACCTAAGGGAGCGGTAGCCGAGTTGGGACGGATGAGGCACAAACTCGTTAGAGGCTGCGGAACTCGCGGGTTCGATCCCACGGCCTGTACCACTCCTCAGCCTATATTACATCTCACTGCTAGGCACAGTCCTTCCTCATGTAGAAACACACCACCTAAAGGTCTCTACCCACTACAACGTATCATACCATGGCCGTGCTATGAACGTATCAGACACGTCAAGCAACACGATACGCTCTACTATGCCCACTAGAGCGTATCAAAGTCGTATGTATCGGCTTTAATGACCGGAGCGTCAGCATACCATCTCATTATCATCCGCGTGACATACCCGTGCGTAACGATTTTAGTGACGAGAGGGTCCGCGTATCATCTCCGTATCATCCGAGTGCTATATCTGAGCGGTCCCTGTGCACTGTTGTCGCCTTTGTAGTAATTCACCTGATTCCGTGTGAGGCAGACGCGTTTATAACGGCCATCTTACGCGGTTATGACCCGGGTGCTCACCGTTTCGCCGCCTGCGCGCAACGGTGTGGCAACGTCGCGTGTCATGCACGGAGCGTATCGCCACCGGCAAAATATTCTCGCCGACAATACTTGCCGGTCCGTACATGGAACGTGACGGTGCTGGTCGGTAACGGAAAGGGCTAGTGGGCATGGTCTCATACTTTTTAATACAGAGAATATTTTTTTGCCTGACATGTTCATAGCACGGTCATATGATACTGTGTAGTGGGCAGATACCTTTATGCGGGTAAGTGGCTGGCCCAATGCGGGTTAGTCCGCTGTACCACTGAGTTTAATAATAAATAAATAATAAATAAATATCCTCAGACATTCACACCTATCAACTAGTCCCATTTTAAGCAACTAAATGCTGCTTGTGTTACGGATGCTAGATGACGGACAAATATATTTAATAGATAAATACATATAATTATTGAGAATGTACATAAAATAATACATATATAATGAACATCCAAGACTGGAGAACAAATGTCTGAAAATTCATCACCCAAACACTTGCCTCCACTGGGGATCGAACCCAGGACCTCTCGAGATGGCGACGCCTTGAGACCGGCGTACAGACCACTCGGCCACGGAGGTCGTCAAACATATTTGAATAAAACTTTCTGTACAGTTGATTGTGAATATCGCTTGCCTCACATTGTGTCTTGTGCATGGCAACTGGCCACCTAGTTATGTATGGACCTAACATAATTCATATCTGGAGAAATGTGGGTGTTGAACACCTCTGCCTATCCCTTCTGGGAATGAGGCCTGATGATATATGTTTAAATATTTTTATGATAATAGCTACATTATTAATTAGGTGAGTAGGTACTACTTACCAATCCATACCAAGCGGCGTGTGATGGTGTTATGACCTCATATTCCTCATGTGCGCTACAAATGTTTTGATAGGTAAAAATATTAACTTATTCGAGATTTTTTTATTAAACTTTATGATATTTCAGTTCTCGCATTGTCAATTGTGCGGCTATTTGGCTATTTGTTCTTTCTTGATTTTTCATCAGTTACATTTTGGTTTTTCATCAGTCATGCTCGGTGCTGCTTTTCTTGCCTAGCATGTCGTAAAACGCGACTAAGGACATATTATTGGGTACTGGGTTTGTGATTGTGTAGGCGATTAGCTAGCCACTTGTTACTACTCTTTCACGATTTTTCATCAAACTCAATTGTATGGCCAAATGTGGTCTTAAGGAACTCAGTGCTCCTTGGACTCTGCCTACTCCTTCGGGGATTACAGGCGTGATTTTGTATATTATATGTATGTATGTATACTCGAAATGAAGGTCTGCAATCCCCGAATACCAGGATGAAAGTAGTACTTTTCGTGCCTAGCATGTGCCTGGACGATGCCTGGACGAAAAGAAACTGACAGCTAGCTGTCTTTTATAACCTGTTTTATCGAGATTTAACAAGCATTTTTAACAAGTGCCATCTAGATGGCGCCACTTATCCAAAAGGTCCCTATATAAGACGCCCAAGGAGGTCAGCATTGTTCTGTTTACTAATTGGTTAAAAATGTACATATCTCTTTGGAACTTTAATCTAGACGCGCCACTAAACAAAGGAGGATTTTTTTTAATTGAAAACCGCAGTGTTTCCCACGGGTGAATGCCCTAATTAGTCCCTAGATTTATATTAGCGCCCTCGCTGCGCTCGCACGCTGCGCTCGCTCGCTGCCAAAACCCTGTCTCGGGGCTAAATAAGTCACATTCAACCCTCGTAGATTACATTCATGTTTTTTTGTGATAAGAACTAGGTATATTTTTCGTGTGAACAAAATTTTAGATTATAGTTTGCGAAGTGACCTTAGCATGCTCAGGGACAAAATAGAACAAGGGAAAAACCAATGAATTTATTGTCCAACCCGCTAGCACCACCAACGAGACACGATATGATAAAACGACAAAACGTTTTTTCAATATACTAAAACTCGTAGAAGCACATTGGATATAGCCACCACTTTGATTTTTTTTTCTTTACACATTTTGGCAGTTCATTACATTTTTTTAATTAATAGTTTTATCATTTAATGTGTCTGGTAGAGTCCTTTACGGGTAAATGCCTTTTGGAAGTGTGCTCAAAATTAGCATCATCCTTTTAATATTAATTTATTACACATTAATCTTAGTAATATAATAATTATTAATTGAATAATGTTAGTTGGAATAAATAGGCTTGCCCGCGACATCGTCCGCGGTTACTATGGTTTTTAAACTATCCCGCGAAGACCCTTTAATTTCCGGAATAAAAAGTATGAAAGATATAAGGACCAGGGACCCGGGATATAAGGTATCTATGCAAAATTTCGCTTAAATCGGACTAGCCATTTTGTTGATTAGCCCGTACAAACAGACAGAGAAACAAAAAATAAAGAAAAATGTTTTGATATTTTCTCTTTTTTATATCCCCCTGACTTGGTTTTAAGCTTTTTTTTCTTTATAATAGATATATAGAAAAAAAGCTTAAAATCAAGTTTGGAATACTACACAACGTGAATCATTATTTAACTCTGTTTTTTTTTTATTTATCCTTTATCTTTGAATAAAACTTACGCACTTTTGACTGTCGATTTTGATGACGGATAAATATTTCTCCCTACTAAAAATAATAGTACTTTCATCCACGTTTATTTTTTTCTTATCAACAGATGCCTAATCCATATAAATTCTTAATACGAAAACCAACATCTGACTACCGTGTTCTTCCTAGAATACTAATATTCTTTATTCTGCGTTTTGTACAAAATGCACATAACTTCAACAATATTATGTATCTATCAGTCAGAAAAATAAAGAGATCCTCCTAGGCTTAAAATTAATTATTTTATTGACTGTGAAATAGTATCTTACATAGTACCTAAAGAATAAATTTAAGTTAAATACCAATGTAGCATTATTACAATAAACGTCTCAGACTAATAATAAAGGAAATAAATAGTGCTACATGCCAATTATGTTTACATGCATTATTATTTAGCTTGCTTGAGTCTTTCACTTCCTCTTGAATGCTTCTGTGAGCTTTCAGTCTATCTGGTTTAGCTTCATCGGAAGCCATGTCATGATCATCATAATGATTATGTTTTAATGGCTTTGCAGATACTGTTGCAAGTCTACTTGTAGTATACACATTTTCTTTGACATATTTCTGTTTAGCAGTTTTATCGTCAGTACTTATTTCATTAATAAATTCATGTTTATGATTTTCTCTTTGTTTAAGCGATGCGGTGGTTGTCTCTGCGACAGCTAACTCTAATATACCTTTTTCCGTCGGTACATACTTTTTCGGAGCAGGATTAAATGTCGTTGATTTCGGACTTACTACAGGACTAGAAGTTACTTTGGTGCTTAAATTATGTTCTAATTGTTCAATTGTTGATTTTGCTTTGTTAGTTGGTGATGCGGATGTTGTTGGTGTACTTTTAGGTACATTTGTAGAGCTACCTTTTTCTTCGCCAGAACAATTTAATATATATCTCATGTCAAAATAGAATATAGTACCATTTAATTCTGTTTCATCATAATATTCATAAGCAGCATTCTCTCCTTGCGGTTCAACGTCCTCGAAGACTTGTTCAGTATTTTTAGCAGTTTCTTGTATTCTCTCCCATTTTTGTTTCACCTCATCATTTGGAAAACACTGCAAATTTTGGATATCAGTACTAAGCCGAACATTTTGAGTTCTGTTCAAAATTGGCCGGAACACGTCTAAATCACAGACGCACTTCAATTTATTTCCTGAAAAAATAAAAAAAACCTAATTTAACATCAAATTAAAATTGTGTGCAAAGAAATATTTGGAAGAGTTCTTCAAATTGCCACCAATATAATAATAATTGTTTATTTACCACCATAATCAACCACAAACATATAAAAAACTTACAAATTACAGTAAAATAAGAAACAATAGTGGGTTGACACCTGCATTCCATTAAACAGATAGTAATTAGTAATAAGTAGTTATAGAAGTAGTAATAAGAATAAGTTAATATTAGTAAAGAGTTATATATCTATAATTAGAATAAATAGATACCCACCATCTAAATTAAGCTGGGATGTTTTTCCGTAAAAATTGCTCATAATTGGTAAAATTACTTCCGGCCTTATAGCAGTAATCTCATTATTCTTTACATTTAATGAAGTGAGACTATGCAATCCTTCCAAAATTTTTGCATTTTCTAAAGTAGATAATTTATTATTTTCCAATGATAAAATCTGAAGTCTTGTTAGTCCATTGAATGCTTTTTCATCCAACATCTGAATCTTGTTGTCTCCTAAATTCAACAAATGTAGATTGACTAAAGGAGCAAATGTATTATCACCAATCACCTCAAGAATATTGCCACTAAGTTCAAGTTTTTCTAAGTTTGTCAAACCAGAAAACGTTTCGCTATTGAGACTGAATAAATTATTTTTATCAATTTCAAGTTCCTTTAAATTTGTAAGATGAACAAAAGCTTTGTCATGGATTGTAGCTATTTTATTGGCTGTTAGGAATAGTTGCTCCAGCGATGGTAAATCTATAAATACGTTTCTGTTTATTTCGGCAATATTATTTTGATCTAAACTAATAGTTTTTACTCTTGCGTGATGAGCGAAGGCATACGGCGACATAACTTTAATCTGATTGTCTCTCAACGTCAGATCTTCAATCAAACTAAGATTTGCAAAGGCTAGTGGTTCTATTTTTTCTATATTACAATATTTTACGTCTAATCTGAGTATGGCTTTGGTATATTTTAGTGCGTTGGTCGGTACGAAGTTCATAGCTATCCCTCTGGTGTTTGTCAAAGTGAGTTTGCTAATATTTTGTAGCATCTTAAACTCATCCCAGCTAGGATCATCGTTAGTAATATTTTTGTTTGTTAGATAGCATTCAGCGGTTCCAATTTGATCTAGGTGGTTGGTCAGCCTGCCGCAGTAACAATGAACCTTGTCTGTACTGTTTTGGACAGGGTCGCATATTGACACAGTAATTTCTCGTTTGTGAGGGCGATTCCATTTCGACTCAGCGTGCACAGAAACTGCGCATATGACTGTGAGTATTTTCCAGAAAGCCATGTCTTCAAGATGAGACAGCAACTGTAATGAAAAAAGCTCTGGTTAAAAAACATACACAGGATCTAGATATATTAATAAAGTATATTTATTTAATGTGTTGTTTTAAAATGTACTTAAACCCGTAAAAGTAGGAGCTAAATTACAAAATTATTTATTCTGGGAATATTTTCTTTGGACAGTTAAAGCTAGATAAATTGGTAACTAACTTATGTAATGTAATTCAAATAGTATTCCTATAAATACTTATATTCAAATTTATTTTTATTTTATAAGAGTTGCTTGTTGTTTTATGGGCAGCTCTCAGTTCGTCATCAGCTGCTGGGACAGGCCTTCCTCATGGAGAAACACATGAGAAGTATGGGCCGTGACACCACCACGCTGGCCCGATGCGGGTTGGTGGGTAGAAGCGGTCACAAATGTGACCGGGACCAACGGCTTAACGTGCCTTCCGAAGCACGGAGGAGCTCGACATCACAAAGTCTTGGTCACCCATCCACGGCCTGACCATGGCAAAGGTAGCTTTGTTTTCGATCGAAGCCAAAACTCACTGACCACTACGCCACCGAGCTCCTCGAGCTTTCAAGTTCTTTTGGGAAGTAATTTATTAATTTAGCAGCTATTTATTTAAATGGTCAGCAAAAAAAAGTCAACCGAACAATCATTCGGGCAACAAACAAATATTTTTTGTCAGCAATATAATTTTTGGGTGGCGAAATAATTATTTTTGCAGCAGAATATCTATTTGGGTAGCGATAACTCATCGATAGGAGCTCGGTGGCGTCAAGCCTTGGATGGTGACCAAAACTTTGCGATCTTGAACTCCTGGTCCTGGTCGCTATTGCAACCGTTTCTACCCACCAACCCGCAGTGAGCCAGCGTAGTGGTGTTTCGGACTCCTCATGTGTTTGTCGATAAGGAAGGCCTGTGCCCAGTAGTGGGAAGAATAAAGGCTGCGGACGATATAATCATTTGGACAACAATATTATACAACTGGGTAGCTGAGAAAATATTGGGTCCTTACCTATGAAATTGGTGCTCTTTTCCTCTCTTAGTATTTTGTCTGTAACTATTAAGATTCAGAGTATTCCTAAAAAATAATAAACTCGTCTAAAAATATACTATATTTTTGAGCTCTTTTGATTTGTTTTGATAATTTGTTGTAAGTTTAATTGTGTTAAAATTGGACACGGAGACAACTCTTTTTAAGTGCCTCCCGAATACATCATTTTATTTGCATTCACTTAAAAACGATAAATAATTTTTATGAAGTGTGATATTACACATATTACATAAGCTTGTCTAATGATAGATGCCAAATATTATTATCTTCGGATTTGTCGTTGTGAAGAAAACTTAAAAAATTTTAATATGGAAAATGCAGAATTCCCCAAAATCTCCATACAAAACACCAATTTCCTAGGTAAGGACCTAATATTTACTGCCAATCAATCAAATCAATAACATGAAATGTATAAGAATGTTAAAGTAATTGATATTCTCATACATTTATTGTGAGGAGCTCGGTGGCATAAATAAATAAATAAATATCCTCAGACATTCACACCTATCAACTAGTCCCATTTTAAGCAACTAAATGCTGCTTGTGTTACGGATACTAGATGACGGACAAATATATTTAATAGATAATTATAGAGAATATACATAATATAATACATATATAATGAACATCCAAGACTGGAGAACAAATATCTGAAAATTCATCACCAAAACACTTGTCTCCACTGGGGATCGAACCCAGGACCTCTCGAGATGGCGACGCACAGAGACCGGCATACAGACCACTCGGCCACGGAGGTGGTCAAAAGGTAATACTAACGACGCATGGTCAGGTCTTGGATGGGTGTACAAACTTAGTGATCTTGAACTCCGCCGACCTCCGGCACGTGAAGCCTTGTTGGTCCCGGTTGCCATTGCAACAATTTCTACCCACCAACCCGCATTGGGCCAGCGTTTTTCTCCATGTTTCTCCATGAAGAAGGCCTGTGCCTAGCAGTGGAACGTACATAGGCGTATGAGAATGTGCCGGTCGGTAACGAAACGGACTTGTGGGCATGCTCATATAAATTTTTATACAATAAATATTTTTTCGTCTAAAACGGTCCTATAACGGTCGTATTACACTCCAGTGAGTTCTTTGATGGCCTACGACTGCACTTAACCTAGGTAGGTACACATCATAGGATCCATTACAAATTCTCGTTACTATATCCCTGAAGAGTATTCTAAACTTACGTTAAGCGCATTAAATTCAGAACTAGCCTTATCCTTTGGTTCCAATCTCTAGAGATCCTACTATCGAGTACCTAATAGAAACAGAATATTACTTAGAATATGCGATCGAAGTATGTATGTTAATGATTTCCGATGATAAATATATCCTTCCCTTTTTAGCAGCAGTGGCGTGTTTATTTTTATTTTCAGCCCTTGTATTTAGACTCAGAATACACAACCTCCTCTGATAGATTTTCTGAGCTCCATCACGGTGTATATAAAATCTACAAACAAATATTCCATCTTTTCCAGTCACAATTTCATATATATTTTTTGCCACTTTGGTACACAATCGGTCAATTGAAAAGTTTTACAACTTTTTTAGGGTCTAAACATGCCCTAATGCCTTGTTCGAACTAAGCTAGTATTTTGGTCGAGTGGCGAGTAATTTAGAGCTAAAATACTAGTGTAGTCCATAAAAGGCTTTATTAGCGAAAAGACTAATCTACTGCTAACATCGGGGCCCCGATCGCGCTAAATACGAACGTATTTACTACAACCAAAACTCAGTCGAAAAAGTTACGGCCCAGCCACACTCCACGAGGCGACACGAGTGAACGCGACTACGAGAGTATGGAGTGTAGCTGAGGCGTAACGTTTTCGACTGTGATTTGTTGTGGAAAAACTGGAAAATAAGTTCGTAGCTAGCGCGATCGGCCCAGGGCACCGAGTAAGTACTTTGCGGAGCAATCCCATAGGTAGGTTTAGGTTGAAAAATCTTTATTTTCACTTAAGACAAAATAGTCACCTACATGATTACATTATTAGGTAGAAATGTAATAATTGTGTCCATTGTCGACATTTCCAGACGGAATTATTTATTTGGGCCTATTTCGATATTTCATCATTTCATAAACAATTAAGCCTGGTATTATATAAAAATTTAAAAAATAATTAAAAAAAGTCTTGTATTATTTATTTATTTGTAGAGTTTGTAGATTTTACCAGAATAAAATTTAAAAAATACGATTTAGTTTTATGTAACAGGGCCCTGTAGTTCTTAAATTATTTACATATGGCGACACTCAGTAACAAGAATAAAACTTACAAAAAATAGTTCATAATCACATACATAACACATTTACGATGCACAGATAAATTAACAAACCACCCGCTAACACAAATAGGTATTGTTCACTACGATATCACATAACAAAATTGAATATTTTTCGGAAGTAATGTATTTGGCTAAAAGATACGAACAATATTCCACACATGACGGCATTTGTGTCTTATGAATTAAGCATTGTTGCTCAGGCGCTATTATTATATTACATTCATCTCTCCTCCTCACATGTCCAAATCGAATATAGGTTACTATAGAACAACATTTATTATATTCGAGCTAACCCAATTATCTAAGATCAAACACAACATATTATATCTATCTCAGTAATGTCATACATTACTGAGATAGATATAATATGAATGGAGGTCTTTATGTCAAGATAGACAGCCTCGAAAAAAAAACAATTTATCAGTAAATAAATATCTATATTGAGATACCTAGCTAGTGTGTGAAGTAGATTTCAGACAAAGTAGTTGACAAAACCTTGAATAAGCCCGTTGGCGGAACTCGTTGGCGTGGTTGTTCGAACGCTTTTGTTTTCGATATTGAAAACAAAGCTTCTTTCGCAATGGTCAGTCCTGAGATGGGTAACCAAAACTTTGTGATCTCTTCCTTCGTGCTTCGGAGGGCAACCGTTTCTACCCAGCAATCCGCATTGGGTAAGCGTGGTGGAGTTAGGACCCATACTCCTCGTTTGGTTCACCATATAGGAAGGCCTGTGTCCAGCTGTGTGTGTTGAGTGCACCCAGATAATAGATCCATTAATAAAAAGGGGAAAGGGGTTAACTTATTTACATTAAGCATTTCACTGTTAGGCGTAAGTTTTCTCTAATTACGCTTGGTTCAATTGGTATTACTGGCTTCAATTGTTCAGGTTCAGGAGCAATAACAATGGAATGGAATGAAAGCGAATTTGAAAGGATAACATGGACACAATATTTAAAAAAATGATTCATATATTGGAATAAATATCCTATCTGAAGACTGAATCTATTCACACGTAGCTTTACCACTTTACCACTTATTTACCAAAAATTTACCACCGGGTGTAGATCGGGAGGTCCGGGGGTTTTTATGCTTGGTTTGATTGGTGGTAGTGCTTCTAAGCCCGCCTGGCTAGCTACCACCGTCTTACCTAAATTTGTCGCCATAATAACAATGTGATTAGCGTTGTTGTGTACCGGCAATCAGAGGTAAGATAGCCAGTTCCTCAATGCTTGAGGATTACAGGTGAAGCTCCCTTCCACCTTCGGCCTTATCATCACTTACCAAGATGAGATGAAGGCCAAGAGCTTACCTGTCATATAAAAAGGGACTAGAGCTAACGGAATCCATAAAAATACTCATATTATAAATGTAGAAGCAACTGCGAAAGTAGGAATCTTAAAATGCTTTATACTCTTTTCTCTCTCCTCTTTGACTCCAATTCTCCACGCTATCATAGATCTAAATTTAGATTTAGTACTGATTTCAGCAACCGTAATCTCCGTTCTTCGAGACATCTTTTTCTCCCCGTACCGTAATGATGAGAATCATTCCTTCTCCGTTCAAATGACTGCTTGAATGTCTTTGGAACTCTTTAAAGCTGCCATTAAATTGAGGGTTCGGGAACACTTTAAAACTGTGTAATGTGAGCTCATCTGATCTTACATATTATAATCATCATGTTATATGTATATTATATTTTGTTATATATTATAGGCATATATTTTATTGTCATATTTTACTTATACCATTAAATAGTTTTTGCTAGTGAAATAAGGTAACTTTAATGATGCCGCCACAAACTTTCTGTTTAGCCTAATGGTTGACTGGTAGAGGGCGATGGTAGTCGTTAAGTCCGCAATACGTACATTCCTACTGTAATAGACATTAAAGTTTACATAAAAAAAAAAACTGTCTATTTGTGTGTCAGTCTCGCTTTCACGTACAAACTGCTGAACCGATTTAACCAAAATTTATTATTATTTTTATATTATTTATTGCAGATAGCCTAAGAAAGGACTTAAGCTACTATCGATCAGCATTGTGAAGTATTTCAATATTAAAAATACCCTCTTTCCTCTCGTTTATTGGTTTGATTACAGAAAGATTATTCAAAAATAAACAAATATTCAAAAACTGTGAATGAAAAATGAAACAATGAACAACTGTTTCAAAACGGAACGCCAACTTGCCGAGCACAGGTGGTGCTTATAGCCTAATTTACTTAAACAGATTGAAAAAATATATTACAGAACCAGTTCACGGGCAGATGTCGTACGCCTATTAATATAGCTTACAGTCCTAGCCCGTTGCCTCCGTGATACATGGGGCATTAAAAGATGAATAGCATTAATGTCAAGGCTAACATACACCCCGTTTTATTAGCTCCATAATTTCTCGTCGTTTGAGTGAGTTACTTTGTTTTGAGTTGAATTTTACACAAAGAAGTTTGAATGAAGAAGTTAAAAGTGTGAAAAACTTAAAATATTATGGTTATTTTTACTAGTTTTAATTTATTTATCATACAAAACATAATGTAACAGGTAGAACAAAACTCGCAGATAAAAACCACAAAAGTTTATAACAGAGCGACTTGATTCGATCCTGTGTACAGTAACTCAACTCAACAGACATTTAATCAAATTGGTATCATCAAATACATTTTTGACAAGTCAAAACAAAATAAATTATAAGTAAGTATCCTAAAATTAAACAATACGACTACTATTTTTTCGGCCTGTTCACTACCGGGAGGCCTTGTCTAGAGAAGATACAGCCAAATAACTCTGCAAGGGTTCCATCCTCCCTTTACATCAATATGTTCTACAACCTAATAAAATGTACGTTGGTGGGTAAAAAAGGCTGCTATAGCGACGATATATATATATGCTTCCGAAGCACGGAGGAGCTCGAGATCACAAAGTTTTGGTCACCCATTCAAAACCTGACCACGGTGAAGGTAGCTTTGTTTTCGATATCGAAAGCCAAAGCGTAGAAATCGCGCCAATGAGCTCCTGGTGACCGTTTGGAGAGGTTGAACGTGGATCAGCCCTCCGCGAGTGGGTCGCGAGCAACTCAGAAGATATTGTCATGGAAAACCATCGGGAAAGCTTGTCTAGCAGTGACCTCGCGCTGTGTTGACGATAGCAAAACATACACACATCACGCCTCCATATGTTATGGAGAAAGCAGATATCTAAGATATTGACCAGGGCCATAAGGTATCACGATACAAAATTTCATTGAAATCGATCCAGCCATTTCGGAGATTAGCCCGTACAAACAGACAGAAAAACCAAAAATTTTAAAAAATCTTAAGTTGGTATTTTTCCTCTTTTTACATCCCCTGACTTGGTGTTAAGCATTTTTTTCTATGTAGACAACAGACCTCTACAGTTTTATTATATGTATATATAGTTGTATAGATTAATATCACAATGTTCTATACTTAAACCCCCTCACTAATAAACGAGTTATAGGGAAGAACGTAATCAAGAACATAATCAAGGCCATTTACAGAAAATACTCCTGTAAAGTGACACATGATGGCCTTGTCTCGGAAGATATACCAGTACATGAAGGAGTGCGACAGGGTTGTCTTCTTTCGCATCTCCTCTTCCTTGTTGTTCTGGATGGCATTATGAGCAAGACGACTACCAACAAGCGCCGAGGCATAGAATGGGGACTATCCAGCGTCTTAGAAGATCTGGACTATGCCGATGATTTTTTTTTTTTTTTACATATGACAGATAAGCTCTTGGCCTTCATCTCACCTGATGGTAAGTGACGATAAGGCCGAAGGTGGAAGCGAGCTTCACCTGTAATCCTCAACAACTGAGGAACTGGCTATCTTACGTCTGATTGCCGGAACACAACAATGCTATTATGGCGATAGATTTAAGTAAGATTTAAGTATGATCTATGCTTGCTGAGTCACACGCGCGCCGACATGCAAGCCAAACTGGACGACCTACGGCGAGAGGCGGGAGAGGTGGGTATGAAGCTCAACACTCGGAAGACTCTGGAAATGAGGTGCGGGGCGACAAGCTCTTTGACCTTGCCCATAGGCACATATCTCGGTAGTGTTGTGTCGGAATCTGGAGGAACCAAAGAGGACATCGCTTCAGGAGTCGCCAAAGCCAGAGCGACCTTTGCATAACTACGCCCCATATGGCAATCGCGGAAATTGGCCAGAAGAGTCAAGCTCAAGATTTTCTGCTCAAATGTAAAAACTGTTTTGCTTTTTGGGTGTGAGACGTGGAAGTTCACAAAGGAGATCTCGCATCAACTCCAAGTCGTCATCAACCGTTTTTTTTGCAGTATTCTCGGTATTTACTGGCCCGAGAAAATCTGCAACCACGACCTATGGGACCGCTGCAACGAGATTCCAATCGACGTGCAATTCAAACGCCGCAAGTGGAACTGGATCGGCCATACGCTCCGAAGGGCCCCAGACCACATTCCAAGACAAGCCTTGGACTGGAAGCGTAAACGAGGCCGCCCTAAACAGACCTGGCAGCGGACGGAAATCGCGGAAGCGAAGAAAATTGGGAAGACTTGGAGCGAAATGAAGCGCGAAGCTCAAGACCGACCGGGATGGCGACGCATTGTGGACGCCCTCTGCCCCATCTAGGGGACATAGGATCTTAAGTAAGTCAAGGGAAGGAATAGTTATTCAGTGTTTTGTCACTTTCTGACAACGTCTTCTAAATGTATGACGAAGACAAAACACTGAATAACTATTTCAATCTTATACCTCGTCTATTACTAAGGGTAAAAATCTTTACTCTTTAAACTTTTGGTGATTACGAGAAACGAATGATAGAAAAGCATAGTATAAAAAAAATATGTTCTGTTCGAATGTATTGAAAATGTTACTTTTTCAAACACAAAATATTAGATAAAGGAATCAATATGGGCCCCAGCTTTTGGATATTGCTGGATTAATTTGACATGGAGGATATAACATTCGTGACATTTATTGATGCGTCAATGGATATTGCGTGACAGTTGATAAAATTATTGTATGAACTGTGATAATATTTCTATATCAAATCGTCATATACGACCCACTGCTGGGCACGGGGCTTCTTATTCTTAGGAATTCGAGATCTCAATGTTTTCGCACCCATCCAAGGACAGACCATAGCAGAAATAGCTTTGTTTTTAATATAGAAAGCTAGGGCATACGCTCCGGCTTACTACAACACCGAACTCCTCAAAAAAATAATCAAACTCATCAAATGAAATAATATTATCATGCCTTTATCCCCGGAGGGGTAGGCAGACGTGTTAACACCCATATTTCGCCTAATATAAGTCCTGCATAATAATTATAAAACTGCATATTTTCGTATGATCCTTATAAGTAACAAAAAAATACTATATGGACATTTAAAACATTGGTATTTACTTTATTTTACGCTGTTTATAACTAACTTTATATTGATTCAGAGTAAGTACCTACGCAAGGTTCTTTTTACGTCACAATATTTAATTCGTGCGGTAGCGGCTCATTAAAAGAATACTACTAATCCATCTCTTTCCTTGGGTGTCGTAAAAGGCGAACATCCAACACCTTATAGCAGCGACGGGCTCACGCTGAGTACATGTGCAGTCACTGCTTGGTGAAGTGCGGACTATGGCAGTGGACTGTTTTTGCATTGCCTTTGCCTAGTCTCTGACTAACCTTTAGGGGATAATAGTCGTTATTATATTAATGTATATTATGTATCTAATGTATGTTTATCTTATTCTAAACCATTACGTTGTGTGGACTTCGTTCATAACTGTCTGGCAAAATCAGACTATAGTACGTCAAGTGGGTAATATTTTATGCTTCAACGATCAAGCTAACCTTTCCCTTGCACACCTAATCCTTGACACTAGACAGGTCAGTAACCTCTTTAAGAAAAGTTCCGTAGACTGAATGTGATTTAGCACTTAATATACCAGACAGAGAGACTTTAGTCTGCATACTTAGATACAGTCGATGAAGAACGCAGTCGACCAGTAGGTAAAGATTTTTCGGAAGCCTTTTAATACCGCCTTTCTATAATAAAAAACGAGTCGGTTTAGCCACGGAAAGATGAAATCTGAAAATATCTCTACCGAGCAGTTAGACTGTACCTTAGATTCCCTTTTCTGTTAAAAAAAACAACAGTGCATAATGCACTGCTGCTTTTTACTTTGATAGTTTGTTAAATTACTGGGTAGCATTCAGGATTTAGCGATTTAGGATTTTTATAGCGAGAAATACTATTCAAGTACGAACTACTCGAGAGAAAAAGAGCGAATGATTGACAGATATGTTATGGTTTCGCGAGTTGTAAGAGGCCATAGTGTCCAGTTTGTTCTTCGAGATCAACGAATTTGACATTTACCGAAACAATGAGATAAATTTAGGGACATTTTTTTAGGGTGGCAACGCATTTGTGGCCCGGTGTTGCAAATGTTCATGACGATGGTAATCACTTCCCATCAGGTGAACCGTCTGCTCGATTGCCCACTATTAATATAAAAAAACTTGTCCTGTCTCCAAGCCGCTTAAGTGTATCTTAAGTCTATAGGGTAGTATGGCTTTATATCTTATGTGAAAGATTGGCACCGTATCTGTGATCACTATGAGTGGAAAGCAGATTTTGACAGGAATGACACACACTTTATGTAAATAGTCATATCCCAACAGAGAGAGATTTAAGCAACATTATCAATGAAAAAAAAAAAAGATAATTTTCACACATTCACACCTAACAACTAGCCCCATTTTAAGCAACTAATGCTTCTTGTGTTACGGATACTAGTTGACGGATTAATATATTCAGTAGATAAATACTCAGAATAATCAGAAAATATACAATACACATAAAACCATCCAAGGCTAAAAGAACAAATGCCTAAATTCATTACACAAACATTTGCCCCAACCGGGGATCGAACCCAGAACCTCTCGAGATGGCGACGCCTTGAGACCGACGTACAAACCGCTCGACCACGGAGGTCGTCGAAAATACATCCAAACCACACTACAATGATTATACCCTAAAATATATCTATAAAATTAGTGATGTAACACGCCTTTTATCAAAAAGTTTATAAAATCTTCACAGAAACGTCGAGTGCGTTGAATCCATAAAACGAGCTGATTCATGAATTAGGGGATATCATCAAAATACCCAATCTGGGTTATCCAAACAATTTTTCCTTTGAAGAGACCTCGGAGTACTTAACTAAATTGAGTGATGGTTAAGCGTCAAATGATGATAATGTAGCCTAATGGAAGGTGGGCCGCTTTTTACTGAAAGGGTATGAATTTCATATTCTTATTTCCATAATGAACAAGTCATCAAAGCTGTAGCCTGGCTCTCACTTGAATCGCTATCCCGAAATCTCTCATACATACTGTAACATTGCATTTTTTTTTTATTATTTAAATTGAAAAAATAATTAATTTCAAATTCTTTTAATTGGCTCAATTCTCTCATCTCGAAGCCCTATACATTTAAAAAGAAAGATAGACGATCGGCCGGGCAGGCGCGGCCTACGAGATGAGAGAACGATATCGAGTTGGTCATGCAGTTTTTTCGAGAAAATTTGGAAAATGTGTTTAAGTTAAACACGGAATATTTATTATTTTTTATTGAAAAACAATGTTAAATAATCTATGATTTAAGAACGGGTATGTAAGTAATTTATTAATAAACAGCTAATTCATGTTGTTGTTGAGAGAATGAGCATGTAACGAGAAGAGTTATGAATATGAGAGTGGATGGTAATGCAGGGAGAGGAAGACCAAAGAAGAGATGGATAGATTGTGTGAATGAGGACATGGCTAGATTGGGAGTGAATGTTGATATGGCGTGTGATAGGGGAGAGTGGAGGAGAAAGACTCGTTGCGCCGACCCCAAATGAAATTGGGAAAAGGGCAGGATAATGATGATGAAACAGCTAATTCATGTTACGATGTTTTGGGATAACTCTATATAATTAATTAAATATAAAAATTATTGATGTAAGTTTTGTGCTTTGCCCACAGGTGGGTTGCGGTGGTTTATTATTTTGGTATTTTTCTTTCTTTTCACTTATTTGTTGTTTGTCATAATAACATAAGTTAATTTTGTTGGGCAAACTTTTATAAATACTGCGTTAAAACGAAGTAACGCTTGTCCTGTCACCCATAACATTTTTATTGGAAATGCAAGAGGCAGTTTAGGAAGTCCTATGTATAGCCTGACTGTTTCTCATAAGAAGTCTGGATGGTTCCAAGATTCGTGAGGACATAGTTTGATTTACTTAGTTTTGTTTTAGTTTTAAGTCATAGATGATATATTATACTGGAGAGAGCAACACATATGTATAAGGAACCCGTTTTTACCCTCTACCGACAAAGTTGTTAGTATATTTTTTTTTTAGCTCTTAAAATAAATTGTTCATTATATAATATTTCTTTTTATTTAATTGTACATATTTTTTCCGCTCTCAACGCTTTCCTGCCTCAGCCGGGCCAGGGAGCGCTGTGACAATACAAACACATTATTTAATTCAATACAAAGATACATTTTCATAAAGACTTCTAATTCAAATTTATTTACGACTAGCTATTGCCCACGACTTCGTACGCGGTTACTATGGTTTTTAACTATCCCACGGGAACCCTTTAATTTTATCTCAGTCTCAGCCCAATCGGTTTAAAATTGACAAAGTTTCATTAGAAATTTCATCCCCTTTTTTATCCCCTTGGGGGTAAAATTAATCAAAATCCTTTCTTAGCGAATGCCTACGTCATAACATCTACCTGCGTGCCAAATTAAAGCCCGATCCGTCCAGTTGTTTGGGCTGTGCGTTGATAGATCACTTACACCCAGTTGCAGAAACGAACTTTAAAATTTAATGTCAGCATTATCTCTAATGCTCCATTAAATTTATATAATGAAGTGTCAAAAGAACACCTTAGCGTAGTTTTACGTTGCACAAAACGACATTAGCACCCTGTCAATGCTAAAGAGACATTAGCTAGAACTGTTTTGTGTAACAACTTTAAATTTAATGAACTTTAAAGTTTTAATGTCTCATTAACAAATGTCGTCCTTAAAAAATCTTTGTGCAACTGAGTGTATGTCAGTCAGTCACCTTTGGGTAGGCTATTTACTATAATATAATTTATTATGCTTATAATAATTTTAAGTAGGGCGTGTACCTTGTTTTTTTCATTGAGCACTTCTCCTGTCGCAGGTGGGTTGGAAAAGATATCTTAAAGATATAAGCCCTACCTATTGTAATTTTATTTCTTCATTATAACTTTCTTTCTTTATTGTGTACAATAAATTATTAAATAAATAAATATATATACGTGGATTTGTAAACACATAGTAAGTCTTTTTCAAACATTTGTTGAAAAATATTACAATTTCAACTAGAATCTTTTGTGAAATTTGTATTTGGGTATGAAATAAATGGTTTTGTAAGTAAAATGGAAGCGTGAATATATTTGTTACCGTTGTCCCAAATAAAAAAGAGGACGCCTAAAACAGGCAACTATAGCTCCGAAATCTGAATTCAGTTTTTACAACAAGCTCCGGTCTTTGTTAGTTGACTATTGAAAAACAAAGCCATTTTATAGAGCAAAAATGAACTAGCAGCATATTCTTGTAGGTATTTCAAAACGCAGATAGATTAGTTAACAATAAAATGAAAACAAAATAAGAAAAATAGTTTCCCGAGATAATCGATTACTTATTTTATAGCAAACACAAATTAATACTAATATGCCGGAACAAATAATCATTTAAATGACGATATTCTGGTTTTCTGGCCGCTTCATATTTTCCTAGCGGGTCAAAATTAATAATTATATTATATTAAGAATAAATTATTTTTTTCTTCATACATTTTAAGGGCAATTCGCACATTTATTTTTTCCACTTTTTAATTGTTGTGAACATTGCTTGCCTCTCACTGTGCCCGATGCATGGCAACAGGCTCACCCCCTATGACATGGGGGTTTAAAACTGGGGATTGTGGATATTAACACTTCTGCCTACCCCTTAGGGAAGAAATGCAATGTTTTGCTATCATTACCTTAAAGTCGTTTCTTTTCAGGCAAAAAACTGTAGTTCTCTAACTTAAGCCCGAAATTCCGGAAGCCTAATACAAAAATTATACACAGGCAGCTCAGTTTTTCTCTAGAAATTATGTAATTATTCGAGTCGAATTGCAAATGAAGAAAAGCGGTTTCAGTAGTGAGGTTCTAACTTCAACTTTAAACAGGTTTAAATACTCATATAGGCCTGAATTTAGTACCACGAAATTATACACAATATTATTATGACATTTCTATTTTGATTAAAGATTGTGTAAAAAATTAGAGGAAACAACCATAAGTATTTTTCGGCATTACTACGCCAGTGTTGCTAATCGAAATTTGGTCAAGTTCGCCCTTAATCGGATATCTATTAAAGCGTAATAATGTTGATTTATTTGAAATACTTTATGCTAGCAAACTAATTCCACAATTTTTCAAGAACTACCATTTCGTTTTTCTCGATAAGATCTATAAATAATTTGCCAATGTGTCTATAAACATTTGTTTACATTTTTCCTAAATAAACCCAGTTTCGAGATTAATCACCGAGTTCAATGACCTATTTTGAATGAAAAATCTACAAAGAATTGGTTTATATTGGAGTTCTAAAATTCCGTTCGAGGTAAAAAAAACACAGGAGTCAACGCGACCTGATGGTAAGCATTATATGGGTGGAACATGTATAGTGGAACATATATATGCTGAAAACGACTAAAATTTTAATAAAATGATCAGAAACGAAAAAGGTGTCACAGGAAGTCAATTATTCTAAAGGCAATACTGAGAATAATACATAAATGAAAAAACAGGGAAACAGAAACATGCCGTCGAAGAGTACCTTTCTATATTTTATTCATGAACAGTACAATCCATCGAGAGAAGGTCTATCTAGTATTAATCGATACTTTCAACCTAGACGCTCATTAAATTCATTTGAATTTCTAAGTGCAATGCAATTCTTGAGAAAGAATCACACTCGATTTCGTAATTCCATACACAAATTCCTTTTTATTTATTATTAAGCTGTTTATATTTTTTCACATATCTCTTAATCGGTTCTCTTTGCTTGCCTTCTGATAATATAAACTTCCCATTTATGTTTTTACCCCATGTTTTTTCCTAGTTATTTAATGTTTGGATCATACTTTCAAAGACTTTCTGTCTTTAGCTATACGATTGTACTCATTAGTCTCCTTTTTATTTTGTTCATCATTATTAATAACATTTATATCTATTTAAAATTTATGTTTTTATTCACTAGGATTAAATTTACAATAGCATTTACCGTTAATGTATGAGACACACAGTTTCTAACAGACTCATAAAATGTGACCCATTTAATGGGCGGACCTAATTTTGTAGAACAATAAAACTATTTGAGTCTCGTGTTATCGTGATGTAAGAACTATTATGAAAAAGTTTCTTTGAATCGTCAAATGACGACTAAAGATAAGTAAAAACAAACGGTTAAAATCTGATTAAAACCAGTGTTTACATGCTTGAAGTCTCGTATCATGCTAACCCTTCTAGCACCATCCCGAACATGATTGGATCTCTGTCAGATAAGGGTGTAATTGACGAGCAGACCTAATCAAGTTGAGGCGTTGCTATTAATACCCGAACAGCTATATCCATCCTATCACGTAGATTATGGATTGACTAAACATTGACTAAACCGATGAGTGATCAACATAGAGTTGACGAAAGACAGAGTACCCAGAAAAATGTATGTTTACATTAATTTTGAAGGGAGTCTGGTTTTTAATATTCATAAATACCTAGTGAGCGGTCAATGCATCTTCTTCATTATGGAGAAGTCGATGCACTTGGTTCTTTTACAGAGCTTTTGGTTGGTGGCAGGGCTTCTAATCCCGCCTGGCCTAGCTACCACCGTCTTACCTAAATTTGTCACTATAATAACGATGTTGTAAGCATTGTTGTGTTCCGGAAATCAGAGGTAAGATAGCCAGTTCCTCAGTTGTTGAGGATTACAGGTGAAGCTCGCTTCCACCTTCGGCCTTATCGTCACTTAAAATCAGGTGAGATGAAGGTCTTTTATATGTAAAAAAAAAGCTTGTAATATATTTCATTTTGTATCAAGCTTCCTGAAATTTGGCCTGAAGTTAAAAAGCTGTAATTTTTGCTTGAAATAAAAAGCTAGATTTATTAGGATAATGATGTAGTGAAAATGTTTCCTTATACGTACTGTTAACGTAATGAAAAAAATAGTTTGCGGTCAGTGCATCTTCTTAATTATGGATAGTCTTTTACATAACTGAGGCTTTAACTTGTGACCCTAACTGAATCCGAAAGCGGTCTCCATAACTGTGTTTGTTTGATTGACTTCTTATGTTATATATTATGCAACTGAGGGCGGTTTCGACCAAATTCAGTGTAACTACACGGACATTAATAAATGCTTAATTTTCATTGGTCGAATCCGCTGTAATGACGAAGTCTTACGTACTCGGTCCATTTTTGCCCGGCAAAAAATGCTTTAGCTGTCAAATGCGTACAGCATTTGACCGCTAAAGCATTTTTTGCCTTACTACACCAGTGTAGCCAATCAAAATTTGGTCGAATTCGCCCTTGATCCGTTAAGTTACATGCAACTAATCCGTACCTGAAGTAAAATGGAGCCTATATTCAAAGTGAGCAATATATTGGTGGAAACTCGTTCAATTTCATGTAGAAAATTTTAATGCGTGTACCAAACAGGCACGAATGTTTTGGTCCTTAGCTGTAACAAATACTACCCAGTACAGAAAAGGTTAGCGTGGTATGGACATGTGATGAAGAGGGATGAATGTCACATTACAAGAAAGATGCTGAGCATGGATGTAAACGGACCTAGAGTGAGAGGAAGACCAAAGAAGCGATGGAATGAATGCGTGAAGAATTATATGAGAATAAAAGAAGTGGATGCTGAGCTGACGAGTGACAGAGGAGAATAGAAGAAGAAAACATGTTGTGCTGACCCTCCTAGAGTGGGAAAAGGGCAAGAAAAAGAACACAGAAGTCGAACTTTTACAGTATTATGTAAATAATATTGCAAATACACAGAGTAACTACTTTTATTATTTATTTCAATAAAATTTATTTTTCATTGAGTAACATAAATAGCCACATTTCTATTTTGCTCAGCTCAATGCAAGTCCTCTAAATACCACTCTAAATAATATTATAAAGCCTGTTTAGGCTTTATAATATTAATGTTCAAAGCAACACTCAATGGGTGTTTGCCGCGTACTAATGGTGGAACCATGTCATTTGAGTGCCGTGCTGAAATTATTAGCTATGCACTTAAAGCATAACTCATGAATGAATTAAAATTATATGTCAAGCTTTTCACATAGCAAAAGCTTGACATATAATTTTAGGTATTACTACACCAGCGTCGCTCATCTAAATTCGGTCTAATTTGGCTTAATCGGATATTTTAGGCGTAAAAATGTTGATTTATTTGAATTACTTAAGTTTGCTAGACTAATTGAACCGTTTTTCATGAGGCTCTATCTCGTTTTTCTCGATAATCTCTATTTATTTTTAATTGTTATTTTTATTATATTATTATTCTCTGTCAAATTTATACCAAAGTGTAGAGTGCCATCACGTTCGTAGTTTACGCTGTGAGAATGCGCTAGATTTAATTTTGATTATAATGGTATAGGTGAATTTTTCAAGTGGGCCTTCAGGGCCAAATCCTAAACTATTAAAAATATCGAAAAATGCTCAAAGGAGTCGCGAGCCTGATGAAAATACAAAATGCATTATTGGATTTTTGAAAAATCAATAATCCTAGCTAAGAATCGAACCCAATGATTTAAAAATACACATACTGTATTATTCCACCTGTCGGCCCGTTTGAAAAATTCAAGGTATACAAGACCTGCTGCCCTACTCTGTAACGGAATGTCAACAAATCAATATTGATTTAATGCAACGTCACATTTCATGTCCTTTGATAATTTAAAGAAAAGTGTTGGAAATGACAGAAATCCAATTCATATCCATTGAATTTTGATAAGAGTGTTGAGCAGCTGTTTGTGTTGTGTAATATCAATGAATATGTTGTGGCCTACGAATTAAGTACACATCACCCTAATTCCGTGGTTGTGGGCAATTATGCAACATGCCACTGTGTAATTGTACGCTGAAAGAAACAAAATTCAGACAGACTAAATTCAAAAACCTATTTTAAAACTTTATAATTTTATATCTATCCCATTGCTGCCATAACACCACCACGCTGGCCCAATTTGGCAAGCTTTGTCTTCGTCTTTGATTGTTGTTTTGGTTTGGTCTTACTTAGAAAATAAAATACATAAGATAAATTAATACGATCGCTTGCGTATTCAAACTCAAACTCAAACTCAAAGTCATTTAATCAAATTGGTATCATCAAATACACTTTTGACAAGTCAAAACAAAATAAATTACAATTATCCTAAAATTGACAATACCACTACTTTTTTTCCGCCTGTTCACTGCCGGGAGGCCTTGTCTAGAGAAGATACAGGCAAGAAACTCTGCAAGGGTTCCATCCTCCCTTTACATCAATATGTTCTACAACCTAATAAAATTTACGTGTATTATACAATACCCTTAGTCACAAATGACAAAATTGAATTGGAAGGAAAATGCTCCAAAAGCGACGTATTATATCTCTAGTGTCTACATTGTACTCTAAATTAGAGTTTGTGTGAAAATCTAGTTTTAGGATAATGCTCTTAAGGTTATTAACAAAGAAATACAGTCAATCCTTCCAGTACCAGTGGATGACTGAGCCATCTAGTCGTCTAGTGCATAGCTTTTCCACGGGCATTTTTTTCTCGCAATGATATATTGTTTTCGATATGGAAAGCCAAGCGTATTTACCACTACGGACTTGATAATTTTAATGGTATCAAAGCTTTGATACTTTACATCTCTCATGTTCGGTAAGTAGGTCCTTAATACCCCCAGATGCGGGTTGTAAGTGATCAATTACCGCCCTAGGTTAATAATGTAGCTAGAAACGCCCTAGGGCGGTAAGTAATTAAAAAAAACTCTTTCAAAAAGTTCGCGTACATCTAACCATCTTACTGGCAATAGACATCATGCATTCAGCCCACAGAACAATAAAAAAGGTTAGAATGATAACGCATCCACATTAGTACTAGGACCGCGCGAGCCAGTTCTCACACATACAAGAATTAATAGTTATTCAACACACAAAGAGCGCAATGTATTCATTGGCTAAAAAAATTCAAGCAAAAGTAGCGAATTGCACCTAAATAATAAGGGTTATTTTACTGCAATACACAGGTATGTGTTACCAGCTGTTGTACGGTACCATTTATGTTGGCACAATGCATTTTGTTACTTCGAAATTTTACAGTTCAAGCACGGACTGGTAAGATCATTTATATACAATCATTTGAAATACGTTTTTAAATATTATAATCTATAATACGTATAATGAGACACGTTAAATATCTTTTTCGAATTATTGTGGAAAAACATGTACACTATCATGACAGCACTGGACTAGTGTAGTGCACAATTTGATGTCGATAATCAAGTATTATTCAAGTATTAAGTAATAAAATTATGTATTTTATTTATATATCCAACTTCGTAATTAAGGAGAATATTAATATACAGGTTGGTTTTTTTAACTCCACAAAGGAAACACACTTTTATTTTCAAATAGAAACAAAACTGATTTCACACTTTTTCAAAAAGCTTACCCAAACAGGGAATCAAACCACCTCAAATAATTCTATTTCGTGGTGGTTTTGGTACACGCTACACAAGCAGCATTTAGTTGCTTAAAATGGGACTAGTTGATAGGTGTGAATGTCTGAGGATATTTATTTTATTTCACTTATTGATTTAGTTATGGCTAAAAATACTATTTCTCTATGAAACATTAGGTCTTACGCATGCAAGTCATAATGAAACCGTACATTAATTTCTTTTTTCCGGGCATATTTGGAAAATCTGTAGCAGCCGGTGGAATGCAGAAGTAGAGATGGATATCTTGTATGAAATACGAGTGTTTCACATTGTATTGGTTAATAGAATAAAAAAATAACTAAAAATTTTTTAGCTGGTTCTATTCCCGGTTTGGGTAAATTTTATTTGAGAAAAATGAGAATGCAGTTGCTTCTTTTTAAAATAAAAGTTCGTTTCCTTCGTGGAAATTAAAATATTGTATTTATTTAAGGTACCTCCCCTCTTGGGCTCCTAAAGAAATTCCAACCAATTTCAATACTATACAAATTTAATGAAGATAAATATTTTGTAGTCTGTGATTTAGTTTTCTACTGAATAAATACTAAAAAGACAAGAGGTAACAGTTTCAGGTGGATGTTTCTAGTAATAGGTCACTGACTATAACAAAAGATACACTATCGCTATAGTTGGATTGGCAATGAGAACAACAATAAAGAAAAAACTGCCTTGCCAGTTTTCCACCAGTGAATAATAAATAAAATAATTGGTAATGTTATGAGCTGGGGTTGTTCTCAGTAAAGAAACAGCGGTTACCAACATACACTTTTTAATTAATTTACATTAATACTGGTTGATCACATTTTTCTCGTCACCCATCCCTCAATGTCTTAAGTCTATCAAATAAAGTCGAAAGTCTTCGACTAGTGCGTCCTCCCGGTCATGACCTACGGTGCTAAGACGTGGACACTCACTGCTCGACTAGTCCACCAGTTTAAAGTCGCCCAGCGAACTATGGAAAGGGCTATGCTCGGAGGGCACTGTCTTTATTGCCTATTATAATTTTGAGTTTTCGCTTTCTTTGTGAACTGGCATTTGAACAGGAAGGCGAACTTGATTTTCCTGCAAACAAAAGTAAATGATTTCAAAATTCTCGCTTATGAGATATTTGACATGATGAAATAAATTTCTTTTTAGATAAAAAAATAAAGAAAATAATCAACAAATTAAAGTCCCTACTAATTTTATTCAATCGTCACTCAATCACATGCGCAATATTTCTATCCTGTATAATCGAAACGACTGATTTGGCGCAAGGGTAAGGATAACTGCCTTCTGTGGCAGACATCACGGGTTCGATTCCCGAACAAGACAAATGTATAATTTTATAATAATATTTTGTTTTCACTGTAGACAGATAAAATAGCAATAACATTACCTGTACGCAAATATCTATGTGAGGTACTGCAGAAGATTTCAAATGCCTTTTTTTGAAACTTGTAGGAAGTCATCTTCCGTAAAATGCTACGAGCAAATGCTACTGCTTTTAGTAGGAAACCATTGATCTTTCCTGCTAGTTGCGGATATCCATTTTTCTTTTATATCCGGATTTGTAGGAGAACTGAAATATGTAAATCTTTATAAACAGAATATTTATGTCTTATTTAAAAATTAAATAGATATTTAAAACTTAGATTTGATATTATGTCCATAAATTACCATCCGTTAATGTCTGAGCACAAGGAACAAAAAAACTCTATCGATAAAACTATCGATAACATGCAAGCCCTATGTTTCCACAGAATTTGGTACGAATTATTTTCGTGATTGATTATGCTTCCATATTCAGTTATTTCCAATTATTATTACTTACCGATGAAATATAATTCCTCCTATTTCCGGATTCACCTTTTCACTTCGCAAAAGGCACGAAATAATAGCACAACTCGGCATCTTTTTGGGTTTTGTACTGCACCGAATACACGTCTGACAGCTACGCCATTGTGCAATACACTGCGAGCAATTTGACGTTCATATGCCCGTTTGCTCATATGAGCGGCTCGCCAACCACGCCCACTTTATCATTCTAACCTTTTTTATTGTTCTGTGATTCAGCCCAATGACAAAAGAGGTCGCTTCGCTATTTTCATCAATTTTGAATATCGAACGGCGAAGCTAAATTTAGTTCTTGGAAATAAATTTATTTATTCTTGTAATGCCTTTTTTTCCACTTACCTCACAATCGAGATGTAAAGCAGAGTAGTTAGCTCGGGTGTAAGCATCAATTGCACCCTCGAACTATAAGCGCCCTCGCTGCGCTCGTGCGCCTAAATATCTCGGGCTGCAATTGATGCCTTACAGCCCTTGGCTACTAATTTACTATTAATGAAATAGTTATGTAACTGTAACATTATGCATAATGTTTCGTTCGCGTTGACGTTCGATATGGGAAGCAAGGCAACTTTCAACTTAGCATGTCCTTGTATGAGTGAAGAAAACTTTGTGATATCGAGTTCTCTGCTTCCAAGGACTATAGAAATTCTAGGTTATTCAAACATTTTAACTTATTCATAATAACCGATCAGTTTTATAATATAAACTACTTGTTGCCCACGACTTCGGCCGCGGTTACTATGGTTTTTTAACTATCCCACGGGAACCATTTAATTTCTCTCAAAGTCACAGCCCGATCGGTTTAAATTGACAAAGTTTAATACAAACTTTCATCCCCTATTTTATCCCCTTGGGGGTGGAATTAATCAAAATTCTTTCTTAGCGGATGCCTACGTCATAACATCTACCTGCAGGCCGCATTTCAGCCTGATCCGGCCAGTGGTTGGGGCTGTGCGTTGATAGATCACTATGTCAGTCAGTCACCTTTGAGTTATACACATATGTAGATTAGCTATAGATTTCAGGTAATGAAAGAAAGAGACAATTTTCTGCAGAAAGTAAGTTCGCGATCGCCGGCGTTCGTGTGTAAACATAAGTTAGTTTTACAATATACATACATACATAAAATCACGGCTGTAGTCCCCGTAGGGGTAGACAGAGTCCAAGGAGCACTGTGTTCCTTAAGACCACATTTAGCCATACAAAAATTGGGTTTGGTCAGAATCGTGAAAGAGTAGTAACAAGTGGCTAGCTCATCGCCTACACAATCACAGACCCAGTATCCAATACGGCCTTAGTCGCCTTTTACGATATGCTAGGCAAGAAAAGCAGTTGGCACATTCAGCCACATTCTTTTTGCGTCACGGGACAATATAATTATAATAAATTAAATACGATGATTCACATGCATTAGCTATCGTCAGGAGCTATTAGTTGGGATGGGGATTAGAATGAGTTCTTATAACTTTTACCGTTGATCCTGTATATTAATGAAGCAACGATGGAGTCAGGAATCGTATAGCTCCTTAAACTATGAGGCTGACATGGCTACATCTTGGCGGTACAGCTAAAATTATTAAAAATGTATAGTGAAGTAAATCTCTCCTCTTTTTCCTGTCCTGTTCCCAATTCTATTAGGAGTCGGCGCAACATGTGTTCTTCTTCCACTCTCTTCTATAACGCTAAGTCAACACCCACGCTAAGTCCTCATCATATCATCATTCACACAATCCATCCATCTTTTCTTAATGGTGAAGTAAATATAAATCATAATAAAAGCCCGATTCAATATTACAGGCAGTGCTCTGTGCATAGCATTTGCAATTCAAATTCAAACAGCAATATACTGACAAGGATGTCATATTCAACGGAAATAGATACAGAACTGTTTGCGGATCAATAGAGAATTTGTGATGAATATGGACCTCCTCCTCCTCTTATACTCCTCTATAGCTTTGATAAATAGTAGATTCTTTGTGGCAAAATGCACCGCTGCCTACGACGACGTGATGATGTGACAGCATGAAGCCTTGCTTTGTTAGCTGTCCATTATGTTTTAAATGCCTGTGACCAATCTTTTATTCATTAATACGATGTGGCTTTCGATATCGAAAACAAAGCCACCATCGCCATGGTCGGGCCGTGGATGGGTGAACAAAACTTTGGGAACTGGAACTCCTCCGTGTTTCGGAAGGCACGTTAAGCCGTTGGTCCCGGCTGCTATTGTAGCCGGTCCTACCCACCAACCCCCATTGGACAAGCGTGGTGGTGTTACGGCCCATACTCCTCACGTGATTTTCCATCAGGAAGGCTTGTGTCGAGCAGTGGGACGTATTTAGGCTGAAGACACTGAACAATAAAACACAAAATACGTTTAGAAACAACAAACATTGTGTTTCGTTGACATGCTAGAGAGTCTCAGTCAGAGTCAGAATCCGTGTTTATGGACTATACATCCAATGTTTTTATTTAGCATAATTTGAATATTTATTAAATATACTAATTCGTCATCATTCCTAAAATTATTACGCATATTAAATAAATATTCAATTCTCCCGGAGCTATGTTACTTTTTCCATTAAAAAGATGCTTGATCGAGTTTAAAAAACTGTACAGGAATTTTTCTCGTATTACTTTTTAAGATAAATAATATCTTGACAGGGTTAAATGATAGTGAAAACAATATAAATTTTTATTCTAGTCTCAATTATGAATGTATCAGTTATAAGTCTTATCAGTATTATATTTTTACTGACATTAATTACCACCAGTACTTCGGTTAGTAATTTATGAATACTTCCAAACTATTAGGTCATTGGACTTCGAGTAGTAGTAAGACAAGGTCACAAACAATTACATTAAAAATATTGATTATATAGAATTATGTAAAGCCGCGTTATCTCTGTACATTTCTTTCCCACTTGTGATTTATTTTAACTATTTTTATCATATGACTTATGTAACTCGAGTGACAGGTCGTCCGACCGATCTTGGCGCCCGCGCCGCCTGTACTAAAACTTAAGAATGTACAGTTCAATCAAATAACTTAATACTTAAACAGGCGACGTATGAGTGTTGACACCTATGATAGAAGCGTGATGATGTTATGCTATGAATTATACAAATTATGTGTTTCTTATTTTATTTAAAAACGCGGTTTGAATTGTGATATACCATCTAAACCGAACTATCTAAACCGATAACAGAAAAAACTAATGGGGGGGTCTTTGTTAAATCAATAAAAGCGAACACAACGGATTTTAGAACTTTCGCCGATATTTTTAACCATGTATCACGCAAAAACTACAACATAGAATTGATTGCAGTTTTTAACCGTTTTATTGCCATGAATGTAGGCTCTATTTTACTATTTGATTCTAAATTTCGCACGTACGCACTCAGACAAATAGCTTGTTTGATAATAAAAATGTCTCCTATATTACTAGAGCAATGCAGACCGGCAATGCATTTGCAATTCTTGTCTGCTGATGCCATCTGTGGGAGGCGATGACAATTCTACGTCAGGTGATTCGTCAGCACGTTGGCCACCTCCTATTAACTCTCCAATATTAAAAATAACTTCATTCTTGCGAGACAAGCAGAAGTTATAATCTTTTGTATGTTATTTACATTTTAAAATTCATCATTATCAGACCACATTAATCCACCGTTGCACAAATGCTTTCGTAAACCATGTGCGACATTTGACCATCTCTACGACTTGTCGCATCCAGCAGAAGGTAACTGGATTTTGCATAAGGGTCCGGCGAACAGTGAATTTTTCATACAAACGTAATACCAAAATCATTTTCAATTTGAGAATATCTGGACATATCATCGCTGTTATTTGGATTAAGAAAGTATTTTTCTGTTTCTGTTAAAAAAAATTGTGCAAAATATTTATAAACTTATAAATATATGCGATTATATTTCGTAAAATTTTCGACGTTTTCGGACATATTTTCCACTAATTTGTTTCATATTAAAAACGCAATTAATCATTATGTAATTTTAACAGAAACATAGAAAAATACATTCTTAATCCGAATAACAGCGATGATTTGTCCAGATATTCTCAAATTGAAAATGATTTTGGTATTACGTTTGTATGAAAAATTCACTGTTCGCCGGACCCTTAACACTGGACCCCAACAACGATCGTCAATTCTTTGAACAATTTGGCCAGCCCACTGCCATTTTATCAGCAATTTACTGCACTATGTAGATACAGAATCGTTACCAAAATTATTGCACTTTAGATCTCTGTCAAATAACACCGGAACTTTTCCTAATAGTATGTTTGAAATAAAAGATTCCTTCGATTCTTGTTTTTAATTTAGCGGTTCGTTGAAACCTTTTATTATTTTGGATTGGGATTTAAGCTACAGAAGCCTTTCACTCCGACCTTTGCAGATCTATTGTGATTCTAGGCCCGCTTATAATTCCTCCTTTAGTCCCAGATCCTGCATAAATTGGAGGATCTTTTGGACTTATAAGAATTGTATGTCGTCGGGATTCATAATAATAATGTGATTTCGTAAAGGGCGGTTTCGTTGCATGTCCAATAGAGTCACATCCCGCTCTGTATGAATAATCTGCAGTTATCGGTGTATATACTCGTAGGTATTCTAATACAGAAAAAATGAAATTTTAGAGTTGTACTCAGATGTCGGTAAAATAACACACCTCTGCCTGCACCTTCGGGAAAATAGGCGTAAGAATAATACCTATATGATTGTCTTTCTGCACTAAGCTGTTCAAATTTAAAAGAAAATAACAAAAGTAATTTTGATTTGTATTTTATGAAAGATGACCCATTACAAGTTTTTTTTAATCTATACAACTTTTAGTAATTATGGAGTAGATGATTAAGGAGCTTAAATAAACGAATATTACTTAATAAACATTGTTCTATATAACAAGTCTAACATTCATATTTGTCTAAATAACTAGTTACCTATTACGTACCTATTCTGTTAAGTCACACACATCAAATTTTTTAAGTATTTAACAAGGATTCCATGAAATCATTAGATTTTAAGCAAATGAGAACTACATAAACATCCAAAAATCAACATATTTAATTATTTTCACTAAACATTAGCGCTATCACTATTAATTGAATCATGTAATAAATACTTAACCAAAAATCCTATTTGATTACGTGATACAATTTTGTGATTTTTTTTCAGGAAAACATTTCCTTTGTAATTTTAATTTTTCTAGGGTTACTCAAATTATGTGAATGAAAAATTCTGATATTCTAATATATATTTCGTTTAAAAAAATATATATGAAAAATAAAGCAAGCTTGAAGTTACTGAAAGTAAGATAAAGTTTTAATTTACCAACATTTTACATTTACTGTTGCTTAGTTTTCTATAATAAAATAAATTTCTAAATGTGCCATTAAAACACATTGTAATGGAATACCAAGAACTGAATCTTATATTTTCCACAATATCTGTGGGCTATTGCACAAGTTTATTATCGTGTTATATGAAACATATTCCAGAGCCGAGTAAGAAAATAAATATTATTTCAAACTCACCGCTTGAATATGAAACTAGACCAGCTGGCAACAATCCTTCAGAAATTCCATCCACAAACGGGCACTAAATTTAACAAAATACTTCCCACAAACTTTTAACTTAACATTTTTCATATGATATTCGAAAATTGTGAAAAAGCCGCGGATAACGTGCGCGCGCCACGGAGGACGAATCGGTACTGAACAGAATTCTCAGCCTACAGCTTGCTCTAATTATTGACTATGCAATTCGATAATTAAAAAATAAACAGTACCTATAAGATTAATAAATATTATTGTTGTAACAAGATGATGATTGTGCGATGATGCGAACGCGAAACAAAGGCTTGTAGTCTAATGTTTGGGGTAAATATTATAACAATTGTTTATCTCTCTAATATGTATTTAGTGCGTAATCGTATGTAATTTATCCTAACATGAGTAAGACAGTTACGAACTTGGAAAAAATATAGAACTTCGCTTCGTATATAAGGTTGAGGTCTAGGTTTAACTTGAGCAGTTATTAGTTATTTAACAAAGTTTTTATGTTGATAATTGTCTGACCAGTTGTAGTTCACATAACGAAGCTATGTTATTTCAGGAAGAAGCAAAGGAGCTTATGTTGCTAGCTAAGATGGAATTAAGAGCTTGGGTAATTGGACCGTCAGATGAAGATACTGAAATATCTACACTGGGCATTATGTGGAACACTAACCAAGATACTTTATTTGTCAACACTAAGCAATTGAGGTACAATAACGAAAAAATTACAAAGAGATTTATCTTATCCTTAGCTCATAAAATATTTGATCCCATTGGTTACACGTCACCTATTGTTTTAATACCAAAACTCATATTAAAAAGTTTACATGAGCTTAAAGTGGGCTGGGATGACGGCGTACCCAAAGAGATAAAGGATAAATTTATTTCATGGATTACCAAGCTTAAATGCCTAGAGTCTCTACGCTTACCAAGGCGCTTAACGCGCGAAGATATTAATAAATGTAAGTTGTCCATCCATACTTTTTGTGACGCGAGTAAAGTTGCATATGCAACGGCTATATTTTTGCGTAGTGAGTACAAAGGAGAGGTATCTGTACAACTGTTGGCTGCGAAGTCAAGATTGTCGCCGAATAAGAAAGCCTGCGACATTTCTATTCCACGACTTGAACTACTTGCTGCTACTATTGGAAGCCGCCTCTATGGCTTAGTTAAGAATGCACTAAGTATGGAACACGATACTTATTTGTGGTCAGATTCCAATGTAGTTCTTTCTTGGATAAAGAATGACGGAGACTGGGGAGTTTTTGTGAGAAACAGAGTGAAAGAAATACGTAATCTCACAAATACATTTGATTGGCATCATATTGCTGGTAACTTAAATCCCGCTGATCTGCCTTCTAGAGGCTGCCATGCCGATGTTTTACTAAGATCATGTTGGTGGGAAGGCCCTGATTGGCTTAAGATGGAAAAAGAAAATTGGCCAATTTGCAATAGTGAAACTTCTAGTCTGGAAGGCAAGATAACCTCAGCGGTAGCAGCACCAGTAAATGATAGATTTACAGATTGTTTACTTCGTTTTTCTAAGTACAGTATGACCAAGAGAATGGTGGCTTGGTTATTACGTTTTTATAATAATGCTAGAGGAATAGAGAAGAAACAAATTTCCGGTATATTGCAGATGGAGGAGATAGATAAAGCGGAAAAGATATTATTTAAGTTGATACAAGAAGAAACTTATGGAGAAAAGAAAACATATAAGGACTTGTGTACTGTCGTGGATTCGGATGGCTTAATTAGAGTAAAGACTAAACTATTTTCAGAGGAACTTCCGTCGTGTTATAGGTTTCCGATTTTATTGCCGGGCACTCACGCAGTAGTGCAAAGACTTGTTTACCAGAAGCACACAGCACTGTTGCATGCTGGTACGCAGACACTTCTGTCAAATTTAAGAAAGGACTTATGGATTACCGGTGTGCGAGTTTTGGCCAAGAAGACTACTAGGAATTGCGTCCTGTGCAGGAAGCACAAAGGAACCTCATGCATGACACCTCTCATCCCTTTACCGACAAATAGGACGGAAGCAGGGAAGCCTTTCGAGGTCAGTGGAGTTGATTTAGCCGGACCTCTCTTTCTAAAAAATGGCGAAAAGGTGTGGTTAGTGTTATTCACGTGCGCTGTTTATAGAGCCATACATTTGGAGTTGGTGACATCCCTATCCACAAATGACTTTTTACTTTCTTTTAGAAGATTTACCGCGCGGAGAGGTAGAGTTGCAACTATTTACTCCGATAATGGGACCAATTTTGTCGGAGCAAGGAATCTCTTTAAAACTATAGATTGGGAAGCAGTTTCTACTCAGGCTAGTATTCATAAAATAAAGTGGATAATGATCCCTCCAGGATCTCCTTGGTGGGGAGGGTGGTATGAGCGTATGATTAGGACAGTTAAGGAGCTGTTACGGCGTGTATTGGGAAAAGCGTCTCTTTCCTTTATTGAACTAGAGACAGTTTTGGTAGAATGTGAAGCGGTTATCAATTCTCGTCCGCTTTCTTATATAGTTGATGACGCTGATATTCTATCTCAACCTATTACACCAGCTTTATTTTTGCAGCCTTTGTCGTGCACTGAAGTTTCAGATTTGGATCAATTAGACACCAGGAGTCTCAATGTACGGGTTCGATACTTACAGAAATTAAGAGATGACTTAAAAGTGCGTTTCCGTAACGAGTATCTCGCTTTATTAGTACTCAAAGGTAGAGAGGGTCATCACAGCTTAAAAGTAGGAGATGTTGTGTTGGTAGAGACTCCAGAAAAGAGAGTTCGTTGGCCCTTGGGTCGCATCGTAGATTTGCACGAAGGTCGAGATGGTATTTGCCGAGTGGCTACAGTTAAGACTGCTACAGGTATTCTAACTCGGACTGTAAGGAAGTTGTTCCCACTCGAATGTAGCTCTTGAATAACGTTCGTACTTACCTATTCCCTTATAAATTTATTTATTTAATTGTTAACCTAAGTTAATTTGTTTTTTTTTGTCCCCTGAGAGGATGTTGAGGACTCTTTGGTTCATTTATACTTTTATTACTTTTTAGTTTTTAAAAAGCGATTGTCAAATTCAGTTATGTCAGTTTATAATCATTGAGAGAATTTTTATTGTTAGTTTATCTTTTTTTGGTGTGAATAAAACTAAACATTAAAGCTGTGCCTTGATAATTATCATTTTTTAGTCAAGACCTTACAGCACACAGTTACGTAAACAGTGTAACACCAACAATTTTAATATTTTGAACTATTATTTTCCTCGCAGAAATAATTCCGAATGCTAGTAAAAACTAAATTCTTCTTGTTCCATTCTTGTGTATAAATATGTAATAAATTTTATTCTTATTCTATGATTTAATAAAACACAATTGGTAAGGACAGCAGTGGACGTTTTCCGGCTGATAAATAATGATGATGAAACTGCATCATCTGCACCGCAATATTAAAATATTAATATTAAGCCGTTGCTGAACTTTATCCTTGTTGTTGTAAGCTTAAGTAGAGTTTCCAAAAGCATATGAGATGCCGTTCATAAACAGGGACTAAGCACATAGGGACTTATACATGTCGGGTGAAATGTGGGTGTTTACACATCTACCCTTTCGGGGATGAAGTCGGGATAATAATATGTGATATGTTGTTTAGTCAGGAGACGCGCACGTTCATAGTCCGTAGACACTTTAGAAATTACACATTACACTGCGTTTGCATCGCCAACCTACAAGGGGGGCTATTAGGGACTAGCCCACAAGGGGTAGCTAAAGGTGTTAAAACCCATTTTGGGCCAAATAGTTTTCTCCTATGAGCCATAGACTAGGCACAGTTTTAGAAACAACGTAGAAATCTACCATATAAATTATATTATATTTACGTTTCCTAACGTCAAATACATAAAAAACTCAAAGATTCCGACTCTCAGTAGGTATGTTACTATTACCTTCAAAGGATGTCAATCGTGTCTCTATAAAGTGAACATACCTTGAAAATACTGCCTCCAATAACTGTCACACAGAACAAAATTCCTTTTTCAATTGTGAAATGCCCTTTCAAAGGGTATCAGGCCTTTACTTTGGATTTTTTAAAATACCCGTATGTTTAGTAGGTACAACTGTTTGGGCTTTATAAAGCTCACATCACACGCAACTGTTTTCGGAATTAAAAGTAAGACATTTATAGTTTGTAAGGATTATGGATATTTATGAATATTATATTACTTACTAGCTGTTTCCGGCGACTTCATCCGCGATTACTATGGTTTTTTAACTATCCCACGGGAATCCTTTAATCATTGCAACAAAAGCGTGTACTATTTGCCAGTGTCGCTCACCTACTTTTATTCCTTTTTGTTTTCAATTTATATCTATCAGATTATTGTAGAAAATCTGAATATGAATTTTAAAAGTTTTGTTCAGTCTAACGTTTCAAATTCTTTAATTTTGTTGAGAAATAAGGTAAAGCTTGCTCCCATCTGCGGCCTTATCGTCTCTTACCATCAGACGAGATTAAGGCCAAGAAATTACTTGTCATAAGTAGAAAATGAATAGCTTATAGGTGGATAATATTTAATCAATCACAACCCCCCATACAACCGTTTAGTACTTCGCTCTGTATCAGTCTACACTTTCCCGGAGCCCCCTATAGTGAAGGTATTTAATCCTTTAATTTTCTGGAATAAAAGTATCTAAGATATTGACCGGGGATTTCATTTAAATCGGTCCTCCGTTTCGGAGATTAGCCTGTACAAACAGACAAACAGACAGAGGAAAATAAAGCATTTTTTGGTATTTTCCCTCTTGTTACATCCCCTGACTTGGTTTTAACCATTTGTTTTTCCTTGCACAGACATTCGACCTTTACAGTTTTATTATATGTATAGATTTATTCAATAAGTTGCGTCATGGAGTATTTTTGGCATGCAAATAAAAATGCACAAAATGGTTTATTTACTCTTACAAAAGCACACTAGACACTAACTCATTATGAACACAACAAACATTGCGATTTGTGAGAAAAATATGTCTTTACTTAGCTTTTGAACAAATAATTGTTACTTACAACAGACCTTAGTGATTTTTCTTGCTAAGCACCAAATTGGAAACTAATTAAGGGCCACTTGCAGGAAATTTGAAAACTAGTTTAAATTTAGATTTTGTCAATTTTTGACATAAGAGCCATAGTAAAATTGGCAAAAAATAACAAAATTACCAGCTAACAATACAGGGCTAGTTAGATGTTAATTTATCGGAATTAATATCCTATAAAGATTGGCCTTTGCAAGTCCTGGTTGTAATCCTTTTTTATTATTGTTTATGGAATATTTTGAAAGAGAAAGCATGGAAAGTCTTATCGAAATATTGTCGCTAAAAGCGGATAAAGTAAAAACAACCACCTTGATACCATTGCATGTGATTCGTGTGGCAATAGATGCATAGTTAGAGGTAATTTGGAATTGATTTACAAATTTTACAAAAATTACATACTACATACATATAATCACGACTATTATCCCCTAAGGATTAGTCAGAGGCTAGACAAAAGCACCGCAAAAGCAGTCCATTGCCATAGTGCATGCTTCACCAAACAGTGACTGCACTTAGCGTGACAGGTGGTGAGCCAGTCGCCGCTGTAAGATATTGGTTGGTTGTGCAGTTCTAAGCCAATTAGTCGCCTTTTACGAGACCTAAGGATAGAAACGGGTTGGTAGTATTCTTTTAATGAGCTGCTACCTCACGGCAATAATTATTTGACAAATAATTTTGTAATATAGTTTTTTATGAGTTCTTCATATCACAGTGCATCTTGAGATTAGGACTGGGCAAACTCAAACTCAAACTCAAAGTCATTTAATCATCAAATGCACTTTTGACAAGTCAAAACAAAATAAATTATAAGTAAGTATCCTAAATTGACAATACCACTACTTTTTTTCGGCCTGTTCAATGACGGGAGGCCTTGTCTAGAGATGATACAGGCAAGAAACTCTGCAAGGATTCCATCCTCCCTTTACATCAATATGTTCTACAAAGATGCTTTACGAAAGATCTCCATAGCGATCATTAACTGCCCGCATCCAACGATCTCCCGCGATCTTCGCCAGATCTTCGGTCCACCGTCTCGTACGAACGAAGCCTTCACTCAAGAATCTTCCCACCCAACAGCCTTTCGTACACTGCTAAATCATCATCATTATCCTGCCCTTTTCCCAATTTCATTTGGGATCGGCGCAACGAGTCTTTCTCCTCCACTCTCCCCTATCACACGCCACATCAACATTCACTCCCATTCTAGCCATGTCCTCATTCACACAATCTATCCATATCTTCTTTGGTACACTGCTAAATATGATAAGAAAATTAACAAACCAAACATTACCCTCTTGCATTATCCGCAACTCTCATGCGATTCCAACTTTTAATCAATTTGAGTGATGTAATAACTGGAAGTATAAAGTAAACAAGCAAAATTTTTACGTTAAGAGAAAGCTATTAGTATTTCTCTACCCCCTAAAGAATTAACCGTCTGGATGAGTGCAATAAGTGGGAAGATACTATTATTAGGCAGGTTATGTGGCGGTCAACCTAAGTGCAATGTAGGGGGGCTATGATTTAAGATTATAAAGGACGAAGTACGGAATTCAGATATTCATAGAAGACGAAACATTTTTTTCTGTTTCATTATTTTCTATCGTCTCGTTTCTGACATCGCCATTGCTCTGTTCAAAGTTTAATAGAGTTGAAAAAAGAACACAATAATATATCAACAAAAGGAATAAAAGTTTCACCATTCGACATCATTTTTTACTTTAATGGGAATGACAAGAACACATTTCCTATATTTCATTATTTTTTTATCCGAAAGACCTAGATGGAATCAAACCACTTGGTTATAAATATCGCTTGCCTCACATTGTGCCTACCATATAATTTCCCACACTTGTTACATTGGAACTTAACATATCTGGCGACTTGTGGGTGTTTACACCTCATAAAATATGACAACTGTGAAGTGTGAGCCCAAGAATTTTGTACTTTATGATGGATGCCAAACTCCCATACAATAGCATGAGGCAATGTCTTGTCTCGATCAGTGGTGTTCCTTCTCGTATTATTATTTGACAGATTTAATAATAATACGATTAAATAATACGATTTATTATTCGTATTATTTGACAGAGCTGGGCAATATAAACCGCATTATTGTACTTACCATGTCGACCTACATATATTTATAACAAGATAAAAGTATTATTTTAGATAATTAAATAATATAATAGGCGCAGTATATTCATATTTACTCTGTTACATTAGCTTTGTTAGTTTAGCTATACTTACAAAGTGGTCTATCTATGTTGACACAAGTGTTTAAATTTATTTAACTATAGTTAAGCCGTGTCGCAATCCTTTCAATCTTAGTTTGTCACAATTATTTATTAATTTGCATGTAAATGGATTAATAAAAATAAGATAGGACAATTGATAAAATTGAAATAAAGAAATCAAATAAAAGCTAAGACAGGCGTTTACGGTATAGATAACAAAAGGTAAAAAGACAATATATCATAAGTGCTTCAATTTCATAGCATTGTTTGAATAATGATACTTATAGGTAATGATAAGAAGAAAACAATGGGGTGGCCATAATGAAAATAGTAAGGGAAAGATGAAATATAAAACCATATTTATATTTTTATTATTTTGTAACGTTTTGAAAAATAAACGTGGTTTCAATAAGTTTTCATACATAGTTTACCTTGTAAGGCTTTCTGCCTTGCTACTATTTTCTTCTTTTTACACGACAGGGAAAATCTTTGCCTTCATCTCAGTTGATGGTAAGTGACGATTACGCCGAAGGTGGAAGCGAGCTTGACCTGTATCCTCAACAACTGAGGAACTGGCTATCTCACCTCTAATTGCCGGAACATAGCAATGGCGACGGATTTAGGTAAGACGGTGGAAGCTTACCAGGCGGGCCCCGCCGGACCTACGACAAACCCCGGACCTACCGATCAACACACCACTAAACAAAGGAGAAGAAAAGCTTAGAATTTTTTAAACCTTAGAATTTTTATTTTGTAGAAAACCTTCGTTTTGATGACGGGACAATACTAACAATATGGTAAACCGCATAAAATAAGATAAATATATAACAAGAAAAATAAAATATATCTTTTTTTAAACCCTCGATTAAAAAATATACTATTTATATATTTTCTTTTTGTTCGGGGTTTTATTGCATTTATAATATTTTTTTTACTTCCTGCCTTTTTTAGGATTTTAAGTTTGTTTATTTAGTTTTCAAATATAATTATACACTATAAGAAACGACATCTCCGGGCTTTTATTTATCACCGGCATCCGGCTCACACTGGCGCCCAACGTGGGGCGTTGGGGATGCCGAAAACAATGAAAAAACGGAGACAGATGTTTAGTTAAAAACAGAAACAAAGAGAAAATGGCCAGAGAAGAGGGCAATAACAGCTAAAAGTCGCTAATGCTGATATAGCGCCTCGTTACAATAGTAACGTTTCACGTAAATTTCACGGTTAGTAAATATACTGTGCTAACTAAAAGGTTTTGCGAGAATATTAATGTGCGGCTACTTTAGAATGCTTTCAAAGTAAAATATCATCCAGGTTTATCTAGGGATATATCTAGGTGTACCTTTATACTTATAGATACATATATGAACTTTAAAATATGCTACGCCGTCTGTTCGCAAATTTACCAGAAAGCCTGATGCATAGAATGATGACCTGCGATGACTTGAAAAGTTCACTGGAATAAAACACATTTAAAATGTATTCTTAAACTTATGTCCTGAATTATGCCTCTAAATCATACACTCCTTTCAATCCTACAAATGCTTCCAAAGGAGTTTTTCTTTATTGGTGCTCCTGAAAGTGCTCGTAAAATTGTATTTCAAGAGTTTCTCCTGACATGCGACTGGGTGTACAGTACACTGGTAACCTTTTTTCATTTTTTGTTTCTCTGTCTGTCTGTTTGTACGGGCTAATCTCTTTAATTCTGTATGGTATATCCCTGGTCAACATCTTAGATACTTATTATTCCGGAAAATAAAAGTTTCCGTGGGATAGTTAAAATATCATATTAGCTGTTGCCCGGGACTTCGTCCTTCGTTCGTATGTAATATAATTATTATATTAAATTTATAAAATAAGTAATATGTAATATGCAAGGATCGTAGCTAGTGGAAAGACGTAATCTTTGCCTACGCTTGTGGGAAAAAGGCGTGACTTTATGTATTTAAGCTAGAATTAATTTGGATGCAAATAAGGTTTAGGCAACTGGAATAAACATCTCCTTGGGTAATGAATTTCATCCAAAGTCAAGTTATTTCAATATTTTTCTGAATGTCAACTTATACCATTATCTATCAGGAGGCATTGTTCTGAAGAATGGGTAAAGTTTTATCCTCCCTTTACATAAACTTTGTATTATGTTCTAAGATGTGTAATATAAGTAATTACAATGTATCAGCCCAGTCACTCAAATTATTATGAGTTATGTTTGCTGGAATACATTGTAGGCACTTTTGCTTTCTTTTTTCGTTTAAAATAAAGAATTATGTATGAAATTCATTTAAATAAATATCACCGACCGTGAGACACCAGCTTTACTATGCAAAAGAGCGTTTATGTGTTCCAGGTACAGTCCACAAACGGATTCTTCCTGCATCCTTATGCAACAGCCTAGCAATTACACTAAAATCCCTGTATAAATTACAAGTAGATGCAATTCTTGTAACACAATGTTAGTTGGCTGAACCTCATACCAATGCAACATAATGCAAACAATTATCATCACTGTAGAAAGTGACATTTTATTACGCCAAAACGGCATATAATTGAGCCGTGCGGCTCATTAAGAATACTGCCAACACATCTTTTGCCTTGGGTGTCGTAAAAGGCGACTAATGGACTTAGAACTGCACAATCATCCAATATCTTATAGCGGCGACGGGCTTACCACCTGTCACGCTGACTGCAGTCACTGCTCTGTGAAGCGCGGACTATGGCAGTGGACAGTTTTTGCGGTGCTTTTGCCTAGTCTCTGACTAACCCTTAGGGGATAATAGTCGTGATAATATGAATGCATATTATCATTGCAGCCGATGATCAATCCTGCCGGAAGCGCGAACGCGCATACAGTAACTTCGCTCTACTTACCTACACCAGAAATCCGCCTGGGTGGACTTCCCTAGAGGAATCAATCTGGCTAATAACGCCCCCCTAATTACTAGAAAGCGCAGCGTTATTAGTGGTTATAAAAGGGCCGATTACATTAGTCTAATTCAGCTCAATTGCGCTTCTATCCATGTAATGGTGGTTTCATAGGTACGCTGGTCACCAGCGCCAGCCACTGGCGCTCTCTTACAATTACACGGAGCTACTAACAACTTTTCACAGCCGCGCGCGCTTATACGTCTGGCGGCCAGCGTACCAATGAAACATCCCTTAAAGTATGTATGGACCTTTTTCAGTTTTCCGTGTCTGTTCAGCCGCGTAAGCATCTCATTAATATAAAATCTTCGTTTAAAAAAACGCTGAACTAAAACAAGCATATCCTAATAATCGTCCTAATATTATAAATGCAAAAACTCTGTCTGTTTGTCGGTCTCGCTTTCACGTCAAAACTACTGAACCGATTTAGTCAAAATTTGGTACACAGATAGTAGCTAGAGCCTCTAGAGCCTGAGTCCTAGAGATCATAGGCTACTTTTTTTTATCTCTTTTTATATTCCCAAGGGAACGGGCACTGCGCGGGTGAAACCGCGGGAAGCCACTAGTCTTACACAATTATGTAATTAGTCCCTGAAGCTGCAATACCTACGAAACCACGTAGCTAAACCAAAACAAAAACCAAAAACCCAAACGATATAAATAAATACTCACTGAGCAATCAGCGGTTTTATAGACCTCTGACCACCGGGTATTTGATCTTGAATTTCAAAGTCTTGAAGATCAAACACTCGTTTCCTAGGTAATACATACTGTAATACATTATACCTTTACCAGTAACAAGTGCCTTTTACCAGAATAATTGAACTGTATAAAAGGTAAACGAAAGTACATTTGAACCTACCTACATTCCTTTGATCAAGCAACCGTGAACTATGTAAATATTGGCTAATCTTCAATTTGTACGTTTCGGACTCTGTTATAAAGGAGTACGATATATTTTTATGTATAATAAATGTCTGTTTATTATAGCCGTCTAGACGAAATCACAGAGCTTTGGGTGATACACGAAAATGAACCTTATGTGTAGGTATGATGACAAGTATTTGTGCAATCTGTCGTCTTTTGCATAGTCTAGACTGAAGTTTGCATATTTAAGAACTGGAGTTTGATACTAAATAAGGGATCAACCTCTGTCCAGTTTTGGGCATGAACATGTAAGAAGACATGGCGGTAACATAATTATAATGAGTTTAGGCCAAAACCCTCCAATGCGGGTTAGTTAAGTTAATGGGAGTAGAAACGGTAGCAAAAGCGACCGAGACCAATGAATTAACGTGCCTTCCGAAGCACAGAGGAACTCGAGATTATATAGAACTGACCATCTAAGAACTGACCATGGTGAAATTCGCTTTGATTTCAATATCGAACGCCAAAGAGTGGGTATCGCTGTGCCATCTAGTGTAAATTACTTTTAAGCTTCGCTATTAAAAATAAAGCAAAAATAAAAATCAATGACGATTTATACTTAGGAAATATTAATACTTTTGCTAATAAAATCAACCATAACCTGTTCAATAGGCCTTACGCCTACGACATAGAGCCAGTCCGCCTGTGCAGTTGTTCTGTGTCTAGAATTCAAATTGAAACCAAGGTCTAAGTGACTAACTATGTACGATAATTAAGCAGTAAAACGCACATTCGTTTTAGTTATAGGTGTTCAGTACAACACTGTAAGTACCTACTGAGCATAATATACTTTATATAATTATTAATAATATTATTTGTGAGTCTATTTTTGAATTATTTAAATTAGTTTATTACTGATTATTTGTAATAGCATCAATTTGTTTATTTTTTTTTCTCCGACGGTAACTCTCATCTGCCTTTCTATCCTCTGAGTTGCAGCCTCAAGGAAACCATAACCAAGGAAACCATAGGTTCAACGTGAATCGCTTTTTGCTTTTTTCAAAACGCTTGCAACAATACAAGTTTTCTTTGACGACCCTCTTGGTTGAGTGGCTTGTAGAAAAAAAAAATATAAGTTATTTCGACATAGACACGAGACATTGGAGGAACATAAAATAATCATCTACCAACTTTATACAAAAATAGGAAACAGAAAAAAGGCACAAATTAAAAAAAACTATGTATAAACGTGAGACAGTTTCGATTTTGTTTTGGCTGTGCTAAATCAAGTAGATTATTCAGTACGATGTGCGTTTTTTTTTGAGGTTTTAAGTAGGTTAAGGTATTTATTTCTTTATTTTTATTTCATAGGAAAACAAACAGTATGTAATTAAGCTAAGCATGTAACAAATTCGAATTACAAAATACACAGTTAAGAAGTTTTCGTATACATCGAGTCAGCCACGGAGATGTTCAAAAGATCGAAATATAGTTACTTAATTAATATTAGGTCCTTACCTATGAAATTGGTGTTTTGTATGGAGATTTTGGGGAATTCTGCATTTTCCATACTAATTTTTTTTCAGTTCTCTTCACAACGACAAATCCAAAAATAATAATATTTGGCATCTACCATAAGACAAGCTTTAGTAATATGTGTAATATCACACTTCATAAAAATTATTTATCGTTTTTAAGTGAATGCAAATAAAATGATGTATTCGGGTGGCACTTAAAAAGAGTTTTCTCCGTGTTCAATTTAAACCCAATTAAACTTACAACAAATTATCAAAACAAATCAAAAGAGCTCAAAAATATAGTCTTTTTTTAGACGAGGTTATTATTTTTTAGGAATACTCTGAATCTTAATAGTTACAGACAAAATACTAAGAGAGAAAAAAAACACCAATTTCATAGGTAAGGACCCAATAGATAGAACTCGGTTGATAGCAATCACCGTAAAAAAGATATTATTATTCAGACTTCTTCAAACAATATTTTCTTCAGAATCAGAATAGCTTTCACAGTGAAATTGGTGATTTACTTCTGTCTCAATGTTACAACGGTCAGACGCAAGCTTGCTTTATTCTCTGTGTTATTTCTTTTATGTTTACGACTTCATCTTGAGAAATATAGCGTAGTCTTTTAGAGCAGCTATGAATTTTCAATTTTTTATTTTGAAATACTCCGAAAATATAGGAATTTCTATGAAAATATGAGTCTTTTTGGCTTGTAGTGTAGCCTATCAGAATGCTTTTGCTGCACGACTTATATACACTCAAATCTTCTTTGTATGAAGACCTCGGAGGCATCATAGTTCAGGAGCAGCTCGGTGGTGTAGCATTTCGTACGCTTTGGCTGTCGATATTGAAATCAAAGCTATTTAGCCATGGACTGACCTTGGATGGGTAACCCAAAATTTGCGATCTAGAATGTTTTGATCGGAAATTAATTTTAAATCAGGACAGGATAGTACTAAATAACTATTTCCTTTTATACAATACAGACATATTAGATACACTAAGATATAATAGTTTGCGATTTATTATTTCCGATTCTCTGTATAAAAACACAAGGATGATCCTGTATAAAACTTCTGGCATTCACAAATATCAACTCGTCAAAAATAAGCTGCTTACGGGCTTCTGTTCTGTTCTGTTCCAGTATCCACTACTGGATGAAGAATATTAAATAATAATCATAATACACCGAATGAACTTATAAAAATTTGTGATAGTAGAAATAATTACTGAATTCATCACATTAACCTATGCTACGTGTATTGTACGGATAAGCTACTGTACCATTAAGGTTAACTATCTAAATTAGTTTCGACATGTACCTACGTTACGTCTATACTTTTCTTAAAGAGGTAAAGTTTGTGAGTTTGTGACGTTGTAGGGGTAATCTCTGGATCTACTGAGCTGATTTGAAACATTATTTTACTGTTGGCTAACCAAGCAAACATAAACAAGGCACAACTGAAACAATTATATAAAAAAAGGTAAATTACACTGAACACAAAACAATTTCACATTTAACACTAAATATATTATAAAAAGGGTAGGGCTACTTACAATACTGCCTTAAAGAAACTTATAGTCTTTGTTATTTATCAGGAACTGATTATGTGGTTTGTTGTAACTTTTAGTTTAAGCTTATAAAAATTAGTCATCACTTTACATATATTACAATTATTGTTAGAAGGGAGTCAACCGCTCTACGCGCTGACTCTGGTAAGAATGAACTTCGAGAACAAAACAAATAAAAAGACACAGACAGCAAATTTAAAAACGGAAACCAAGAGAAAAATGGCCAGAGAAGAGCGCAATGACAGTTTATATAAATCTAGTCAATGCAGAAGCAATAACGAGATTGTACTGGTTAAATTGGTATACGGTCCTTGTTAGTCAATAAAATATATTCGCTAAAACTTTTTTCCTTTCACGGGCTATAAAACGGTTATTTTACTATGGAGAAGTGTTTATGCACTATCGAATATACCATGGAAATATGAGAATCAAACAAGTCGTTTAGGGTCACGCCTACGGGCAGTCATCTTCAAAACAGCTTTTAAAAAATATTGACTCATTTTCACAGAGTTGCGCCAAATACTTTCAGTGTGAAAATGTATGTAATTAAGTAGGTACATTTAACTATCGGTCAGAGGTTCCCAGACTTATTTGTCTCATAGACCACTTTCAAAATTTATCTGGTTCCGGTGGACACCCTTCAGCTACATTTCTACTATATTCCCAAAACTCAACAAAATGTGAAGACAACAAGACCCCCGTCGAGTCTTCCGTGAACCCCTAGGGGTATTTTGCCAAGCTAAAGCATACTTTAAATAAAATTACTTAAAGCATACATTAAAATAAAATTACTCATTTTTTAGTAATTTTATTTTAAATTAAGAAGTTAAAAAAAAGTCATTTTAAATTCATTCGCTTAGATAATAATATTATTTTAAACTATATTAAATGTCTATTTCGTGGCTTACATTATTTGTAAGTTGCAATTTTATTATTATTTAGAATCTTTCTAAATGCAAGCAGTGTTTATCTATAATGTTTGTTACATTAAGCTTGTTACATAATATGTAATCTCATTATTGTATGTTGTATGTATAAAAGCGCTGATAGACCTTAAATTAATAAATCTAAATAATAATTTTGCCATCAAAATAATAATAGGTTGGGGAAAAAGTTTCTTCGCATTTTTTAAGAAAATTCAAAACATTTTTTAATATAGTTTATTTACATTTAACTAAAGTATGTAGGTACCATTTTGTTCGATAACTTTTTGCCATCTTGTAGGTAGGGACATGATCCCATTGCTATAGAAATTTTGGGACTTCTGGTCAAAATACCGCGACAAGTGGTTTTGGCAGTCCTCTCGTGATGTTAACCTCACACTGCCTAAAGAATTCTGAAGAGACCGAAACAGGTGGAAATCTGAAGGTGCAAGGTCAGGACTATACGGCGGATGCATTAACACCTCCCAGCCAATCTCTCTTAATTTTTGCTGAGTGGCTAAAGATGTGTGAGGTCTAGCGTTATCATGATGAAAAACCACACCCCTTCTGTTGATTGATTCCGGCCGCTTTCTCTCAACTTCTTGCTTTAATCTCATCAGTTGTTCGCAGTAGAGTTCAGAATCGATGGTCCTGCCTGGTGGTAACAGCTCATAATGAATAATGCCCTTCCAATCCCACCACACACACAGCATCACCTTGTTGCGAGTTAACCCGGGTTTCGCCACAGTCTGTGAAGCCTGACCGGCCTTTGACCACGACCTTTTTCGCACGTTCTTGTCGTACGTGATCCACTTTTCATCACCAGTTTTCAGCTTCTTCAAAAATGGTTCGGTTTCATTACGTCGTAATAAAGAATCACAAATGAGTACACGGTTCATTAGGTTTCTTTCAGTGAGCTCGTGAGGTACCCATATGTCGAGCTTTTTTGTGCACCCAGTTTTTTTCAAATGCGCCAAAACTGCTTTGTGGTCAATTCCCAATTCTTCAGCTACGTCGTAACTACTGACATGCCGATCTTGCTCCACTTTTTCAAAAATGGCATCCATTTTATCTGTAATAGGGCGACCAGAGCGACGTGCATCTTTGACATCAAAATTTCCGGATTGAAAACGCTTAAACCAAATTTGTGCTACTCTCACAGACACTGCACTAGGTCCATAAACATCGCAAATTTATTTCGCGGCTTGCGTTGCATTTTTACCTTTTTTGTAGTAAAATTTTAAAATGTATCGAATTTCTTCATTAGATTCACTCATCTTGGCGGTACGAAAAACAAATGAAAATCACACATTTTCCTAATTTGAATTTGGAATTATGTTTTTTAAAATTTAAATTTTCAATGATACCAAAACCAGCCAGATACAAATAGTATAGCCAAAGAGATTTTATTACAAGTTTATACATACTATAATGCGAAAAGACTTTTTCCCCAACCTAATATAATGCTAATGATTTTACGGCTGACCTTTTTGTTGCTGACCAAATAATTAAATGGCTGCCCAATATAAATTCCCACATATTGTTCCTCGGTATTCATTCTATTATTATTAACCCTTCCTGATGATATGTTATGTTACTTTCGATGCTCCAATTCGTTTTGAGCTATAAATAATCCTTGCGTCTATATTTAAACTTTTAGGGTTCTCCAGTCAGTTTATTCTGACTAATATTTTCGAGTCTAACAAGTTTCTCTTCAGTCGTAGGACAACCTTGAAATGATTCACAAGAATCTAGGTATTTTTCGTATCTGCTCGGAGAATTGCTTCGGCAGACCCGGCAGCGGCAGGTAAGGTTCGTATGCAGGATTTGTCTCCGTCAAAAAATTCATTAAAATTTGTCATAATATTGGGTCCTCACCTATGAATTTGGTGTTTTTATTCTGTCATAGCAATTTGTCCGTAACTATTAAGTTACAGAACATCCTTATAAAATAATTGCCTCTTCTAAAAATAGACCATATATTTGAGCTCGTATTATTTAATTTGATAATTTTTTGTAAGTTTAATAGTGTTAAAATTAGACACAACGACAATTATTTTTAACTGCCTCCCGAAAACATCATTTGATTTGCATTAACACAAAAACGAGGAATAATTTTTATCAAGCGTGTTCACACACATATTGCAAAAGTTTGTCTAATAATACATGCCAAATATTATTATCTCTGGATTTGTCGTTGTGAAGAAAACTGATAAAATGTTAGTATGTAAAATGCAGACATCCCCAAAATCTCCATACAAAATACCAATTTCATAGGTAAGGACCTAATATATTAACACTACTTAGTTATTAAACTAAAGAAAAGATGAGAAGTCAATTATTCTTGATCCATTCAGACTGAAACATTGACAAAATAGGCTAGTTGACCATTTTTTATTGGGCCTCAAATGATTCATTACTGTTAGCCATCACCATAAAAATAATATAATTTTTTTGAGACCTATAACATATATTTTTAATTTTTACTTTCGTTTTTCTTAACTGACAATAACGCCTTAGGCAGTGATGGTCTATGAATCATCTGTGTCGTAAGGTCAAGATTTTGGTAAACAATTCAATACGCATGCGTGGCACAGACTGACACAGCCGACAACATGCTTTATTGGTTGCGACTGGCATTTGACGGATTTTAAACATGCGTAGTAATTGTTTACATGACTGCGTTACTTCACTGATTTCACGAACATGGTGGATAGCGTTTTTGGCATTTGATTTTTTTTTTAAATAAAACATGTTTATATTGAATTTCTGCAGTAATCCCTTATTTATATTTATATGTAAGACTTGTATACTTAAATACTATGTGAAATATAGCCTATTACCAAGCAGAGAGCTTGGGAAGTCGGTACATTCACTTAGCATAGTCATGTCAAGTATTCAAGACAGAACTCAAGAAAAAATTTAGTGATACTAAATTATATCCGACTATGACAAAGGTGTCTTGTTTTAAAATCACTTGTTTCTGAAATATATATAAAATTAAATATCTCAACTATTTTATGTATGAACGAGTACAGTACAAATGCTGAGGAAAATCGAAAAAGTTTGGACTGAATTTTGTACAATTCTCATAAAAGTGTGCTCTTCTACTGCGTATTACTACTCCTGCTAACCGAATTTCATTCGCCTCGTTTGCCCTCATATCGGCTGAGAACTGACACGAGGGCAACGACAAGATTTGGGGTTTGAGGAAAATCTTACAACATATAATCTAAAAAGGGATAAAGTGAACTAATAACCTCGGGCGTTTTTACCTGGAGGAATTGCTTGTAATAAAAAATAAACACGCAAACCTAAGAAAATAATTGGAAATTTTTGAAAGTCGTTCAATAAGCAAGGAGTTTTTTAACTATTGACTTTAATTCTGCCTTGGGTAGACCCTTAGTGAATACAGGGACAGTGATTTTATTATGGTTCAGGGTTTCTCTCTAAATCGGTAAATTTTAAGGGCAAATTTCTTTACTCCTATACTCACCAACTAAAGATTAAAAAAAAACAAATAATACAGCAAAATACCAAATATACTTATTATTTATTACACTTACAATTTTGATAATACTATAAGCCAAACAATATTAAACAATTTCCATAATATATATATGTTTACAATAAAAACAAGGGCAGCAGGCCTAGCACGGCACGAAGACAAAATGTCTCCGGGGAGTGGAGAAAATTTTGTCCATCCTACCTTCTCTTTCCCTTTAGCTAGCACGGCGTCGGGGAGAGACAAGTTTGTCTTCGGAGACAACGTTTCTCCACTCAATGCTACCAATATACAAAAAAACCTTTGACCGATCCTAAATCTATGGTTTCCGTAAATTACCGGTTTTTAAAATGTATTATACGACTAAATTGACGAAACCTAACAACGTGCGTAAAATTAAGCGCTATAGTGACTTTTTAAATTATTAGTACTTCGTTACAATGACATGTGACGCAGTCTGTCACTGTTTAATCTGTGCATCAATCGTACATATTTCCAAACTGCATAATATTAATGAAAGTAATGCACAAAATAAATTAGATGAACTTGACAAACTTATCAATAGTTCTGCCAGTAAACCATACTCATTGAAGATGTTGAATAGAATTCAAAAGGTTTTTTTGGAAGAAAGAAAATGAGTGAAATCCCTAAGAAAAAATTGTAAGTATACTGCAATTATAAATACAATTTTAAATTCCCTATAAACATCGTAAGTTACAAAAGATAAACAATTTTAAGGGTGAGGAGCTCAGCCGCTCAAATCAAGGTGTTAGTCGACTATAATATGTCGACAGTGCATGTGAATTTATCTACTAAAACTTATTACCTAGTGAGACTACATCTGCGTAGTCAAGTAGTCAATCCTCTGATCTAACACTAAAGTGAACCCCTATGTGCCAGCCATACATACATGTACATAATCATGCTTTTCTATCATTTGGGGTTAATAACTATGTCGTCTTTTAACTCTCACACTTTGTAATCAGTTTATAAATGTAATTGTATGCAAAACCTAATTTGTTGTTTTTGTTTCAGAAGGTTGTTGAACTAATGGAAGAAAAAAATAATTTGCTCAGAGAGCAAAATTCTATTTTAAAGGAAGAAAGAGGATAATTAAAAGAAACTATACTTTTATATGTTGAAAGAAGAATCAAATTAGCCTAGGGAAAAAATTGGTCCCTAAAAAACATATTGTAGGCGAAACTTCCACTCACATTAAAAAAGAAGGCTATGGAGTCTGTTATTCTGCCCACACCGTTGTATGGATGCCATTCATGGCCTCGAACAAAGGAAATTATCAAATTTAAATGTTATTTTTATGATTTGGAAACAAAGAGGCTTATTATTATTATTATTACTTTTATAGGTATTATAAAATAAAAATTTCAGATTATCTCATTTGTATATTTATTTTTCATTGCATATTGTCATTCAACACCATTATCTAGGAGATATTAATTCCCAATTCTTGCATTATGTAGCCTGTTAAGTTCTGCCTCCACTGCAGAATTGTTAAAAATGAATTGGTTGTAGACTCTGCCTGGATATCTAGCAATAATACTCAAAATCTTGCAATTCTCATCCACAACCTAAAACATTAAGATTTATGTCAAAATATATAGAATACTTGAAGCAATTTATAACTTAATAACTATATAAACATAGGTCTGTAGATTAAGGCCCACTAGCAGGAAATTCAAACCGAGATTTAATACTTGATATAGTGTCTTTTTGGACATTTTTACTACGACCAAAATGTTAAAATTTTACTAAATGTAATTTTTAAATCTCAATTTAAATTTATTGCAAGTGGGCCTTAGGTACTTACCAATTGGGTGTTTATTGATGCGAAACCCTTGCGATTTCGATATTATATTCTCTGGGGATGTGGTGGTTAGAATATTGTAACATGAGTACAGTTTTGCATGGAACTCATGTGCCACTCTGTGCCTCTGGCCTTCAGTCCCTGGAAATATTACCCATTGCGGTAATAATCTGAAAGAAAAAATATTTGTGTACTTATATTGAGTACCTATGTACTTTATCAACTATCATATATAAACTAGGTACAATTTCTATTGCGGGTCGAGCGAAATACAAAAAGACTTCATGAAAACATTGCACTTACATTGAAATTACAGCATCTCAATTCTCAGCATACACAGCTGAATTATTTTTGCTGTGTTTCTAGTTCACTTAACACAACCATATTAAAGTACCCTCGAGACATTTTAACTATTATTTAGAGAAAACTACGATGGTATAATTAATTGTTTTTAGGTTAAGACTCTTGTCCCCACCTCAATAGTTCGAAGACTAATATCTCCCTATAATCTGTCAAAAAGAGACATAGTTTCTCCACTTTACGGCCGCCGTGCTAAGCAAGTGGAGAAATAGTCCCCTGTCTACGTCACAGCGAGAGACATAAATTATCTCCACTGGGGCCGTGCTAGCTATAGTGGAGAAACGCTTTTGTCTCCTGTCAAGTTGACATAAGCGGTGGAGAGAGATGTTTGTCCCCGTGCCGTGCTAGGCCTGTATTTATATGTTAACTAGTCCCGTTGGTCTTTTCTCCAATATCTTGATATACTTCAATATATACTTCTTAGGTATTGTATATAATATGGTTATACCATATACTACCACCAGGTAGTTTTTGCCCTTTTTTCGGGCTTTTATTAGTATTTTATAGGTATTTATAATAGTGCCACCGGTAACCTATTAAAATTGAATTTCTACAGCATTCCCTTATTTATATTTTATCGAACTTGGTATATTTCGGACCCTTGTACTAAATACTATGTGAATGACATATTATTTTTATTACTTTTCATGTGAGTATTGACACGACCAATATGCCTTCAAAAGCATCCATGAACAGATCACGACGAAAGTAGTTTGTTTTCAATATCGAAAGCCAAAGCGACTCAATGTGCCACCGAGCTCCTCGCAAAGTAAATTTTTCATAAAAATACTGAACAGTCCGCAATTTTCAGGATTGATGGTAAACGGTTTTGAAATGGTATTCGGAAAGAAATCTTGAGCCAGCTCACTGAGATTATGTGTGTTTTGAACTGCATTCTGCAATACTATAGACATTTTCTGAGTAGCACTTTGTAAAATAAACTTATTTACTAGAAATTTCTTAATGGAAAATGGTCCAGAGATTTAGGTTAGTTTTAAGATTAAAAGATTAAAATTATTAAGGAAACGCTTCGCTATTAATTGAAGATCACCTGCCCTACTCTCTAACCAAATTTCAATGCATATGAATCGGATTTCTGTCATTTCGAATACTTTTTTTGAAATTATCAAAGGACATGACTGATGAAGAACATGATTTGATCTTGCATTAAATCAATATTGATTTGTCAACAGTACGTTACAGAGTAGGACAGCTGATTATTGGAAAATCTACAACTAAACTGGAAGCTTAGTTTGTTCTGAGTATCGCTTGCCATTTTACCTATGTACTTCTACATACCTTTTCGAGGATACAAGGGCGTACCAATTATTATTGGTTTCCTATTGGGAAGTCGTCCTTCAAATAAATTCATAATTATTATAATGGTGACTAGGTTTTTCTGTTCTAAAAATAGGTGTTTTTATTAATTTTTTTCAATGCTCTTCGAGGGTAACCAGATCAACTACAACACAATATTTACAAATTTAATCTATGAGGTTGAATTGTTCTTGTTGAACATAAACCCCTAGACAGATAAGTTATTTAAAAAAAAACAACGACTTATATATCATGCTAGTATATTCCTTATTGCTCTTATTCATTTTGAAGCATCAGGGACGGTACAGTAATTACTGGCATACTGAACCTCATTTCTCATATCTGACGCGACTGGAATATATTATGGCGGCGATTCATTTGGAGGAGCGATGAAAACTTCCCAGACATTTGAGTTACTGTTGAATTATGATTATTAATTTATGGGATGAATGCTTGTGTGTGTGTGGCGATATTTGGTTATCTGTATGTAGGTGTTATTGTTTTAAAATAATTTTTCAAATGTAAAGCTACTAAGCCATGTCGATTTTATTGTTTGATTACTTACTATGAGCTTAGTTTGAGCTATTAAATGATAGTCAATTTGGTCTTGCGTGACATTGAAATTATTTATAGATGTATCTATTATAGCACAATCAAATATTTATTACTAACTTATTGGATATTTCTTGAGAATATTATAGTTCTATTTTTGTCATAAGAACACAAATACCATTCAATGAACAAGTCGTGATTGTTCCTTCCAAGTTTGTTTTGCCTCATAATAGAAGCTCTGTGTAATTAAATTGACGTCATCTCCTGAAATTAAATTGTGGTCAGCTTACTACTTGATAATAAGACAAAGTCTACTCCCTACACAAATAAACTTTAAGACCTTCAGAGCTTGAACTACAAACTTAAATTTAGTATAAAGTTTATCATAACCCTTTGCTGTGCCAAACTTCAGAACGTCATGTTATACGTGGGGTCCACGTTCTATAACAAGTTCTGTAACAAGGCGTACGTAATCTAATAACTTCCTTAAGTCGGCAATTTCATAACTTCGTGCGAACCGTTCCCAGTGAATATTAGCAATATTTTCTGAAACTATTACCTACATTATGAACTAGGATTTCTGTCCAGCCTAAAAGCACCTGGTCAGTAATAAATTTCAACTTAGCCGAGTTTATAAGGTGCTTATTCGGAATTTCTTTTATATTAAAGCATATTGGGCCGAGAAAGAGGCAATTTGAAACAGTATTATCGAAAAGGAAGATGTTTTTAAATTCCTTCCTACATTTATTAGAAATTAACAAAATTGTTAATTTTGGTAAATAATTTGTAACTTCCTTTCGTTCAGCTTTGTATTTTAAAACGTTTTAAAGTTTGATGTCTATTCCTTCCTGATCATTTATCTCATTAAGTTCTTACTCCTATAATTATCTCAATGTTGATTTTAGGGTTGATGGGGATTCCTCTTCCGCTTCCCCATAATGTGTTGGAAGTTCTGCAATATTTTGAATTTCTCAGACGTTACCGCAACCTGATAGATAAAAATAAAAACTTTATCTTCTAGCTATCGCTTCCTCAAAGTTTAAGAGGAAATACACAGCGCATGTGTTTTATTTATCCATGACAACGCACGCGCGCCGCATCAGGATGCGCCTAAGCCGAACGGGTAGCGAGCGAGCCATCCCAACTTCTTCCTTGCTTGTTTCAACTTGACAATACAAGTTTCTAATGTGGGAGTGTATGTCATTAAACTCCTAAATGGCTGGACTGATTTTGATGAAATTGTTGAACACACACAAAAAATTATCATCATCTTCTTCTTCATCCGCTTCCTCTCCCGCTTCCTCGTCCGTATCCGCATCCCCAAAATTTGTGCATGCTTCCTCGAAATCACTTAACAACCCTAATTGATTTATGAGAGTAACTGGCACTGTTCATTCGCCTCAAATACTAAAGACCACATTTCCGAAATTCCCGAAATTATGTCAATAATTTAATACAACTTTTTACATAATAAATACAGACATTTATACAAATAATAGTTCTTCACTCATAAATTATTCTGCGATCAATGTACTCGTATGTTCATGACGTACACATTAACGAGGAGATTTACGATTTCCACATTACGGCGAATCATCCAGCTATTTCATTCCTTATAATGGAACTTCTGATGTACTAAATTGAGGTTTGTTGTTAAGAAACAAACTTTATTCATTTGTTCTTTACGGTGTTTTCGTGACAATAGAAAATACTTCTAATTGGATTACCCACCTAACCGAATTAACTCCAAGTTTTACTGGTAATTTTCCCGTCTCTAGAATTTTTCATCTGTAGTTGAAAGTTTCATGTGTGCGTTCTCCAGGTCACCCGAAAAGAAAACTATGCTCGGAGATCGAAGAATAAGGATTTTTATTCACAGAGAAGAATTTGAAGAATAATTGTGAACATTAAATAGCAGTAGTATGAGATATAAAAGGCTAAGCGCACGCTGAGCGGCTCTCATAGAGCATGCGCATGGTGAGCGGTTCAAATTTGGCAAGGTGGTTGGTACACACTAAAGTTTTGACCGACATATTTGGCGAAGGTACACGGGCTGTACAGGACCGATTCATGGCTCATCTTTCCTATAATAGTAATACTATAAAGTTTTACACTTTCACTGTCGTGACAGACACGGCCTAAGCTCGCGGCCAGGGTTGCGGCCTGTTGTCTTTGTTATGATGATGAATATTTTAGTAGGTATCGTTTCACTAAAACATATTATTATATTGGACAAATAACAGGCAACGTTTCTCTAAAAAAACGAGATATTCATACTATATAACAGGCCGCCACCGTGGCCGCGAGCTTGGCCGCGTCTGTCTAGTAAAAGCCTTAAGGTAACCTATTAAGTTCGAAATCCAGAATTAGCATAACGAAATTCCAAGAGAATTATAATCTTACCCACAGTTCTGTGAAGTCACCAAGTTAAGCTACTTATCAAGATTTAACATTCAAAATAGGCTCAGCCCTCCTAGATGTGCGTGATAATGTGTCTGTCCAAAATTATGATTAAGTCACAATTAATATCAGCTACCCGCATAATAATAAGGGTAGTTTAAAAACGATTAAACGCCCATTGTAATAATTAAAATAATTAAGACATTTTCACTAAGGCAAACTAGTAGTTCTGTGAGTCGATTGATACTGGATTCATTGTTAAGGTCACGTTGGACAAGTATCTGAAAACCAGGTAGCCATTGTTTTAATCGTTTTTAGAACACAGTGTCTCGATGATTCAGTAGCGCGATTTAGGTGCCTCTAACATAAACAACCGTATATCTTATCCAAATATTCATTTTACGACCTCCGTGGTCAAGTGATCTGTTTGCCGGTCTCAAGATGTCACTATCTCGAGAGGTTCTGGGTTCGATACCCGGTGGGGAGAAATTTTTAGGTGATGAATTTTCAGACATTTGTTCTCCAGTCTTGGATGTTTATATATTTTTATCTATTAATCCGTTATCTAGTGTCCGTAACCCAAGCAGCATTAGTTGCTTAAAATGGATCTGGTTGACAGGTTGTTTGATGATATTAAAAATGTACAACCCTCCACTTGTTAAGATCCTAACTCTTTCCGTTTCATCTACTTTCATTAATGTCACAGATTTTAATCGAAATTATGAGAAAAGTTTTCCAAGACAGAAAAGGAAAAAAACCTAAAACAATATAAAAATACGTACATTAAAATGGTTGGCCTAAGTTCAAACCCCATCCAGAATTCCACTAAAAATTAACTGAAATGGTGTTTGAAAGCAGCTGTATCATTTATTTGAATGACTACTTGTACTATTCACGGACATTCATTCAAATAATATTTATTTACTTAATTGATAAACTTATGTTGTTTTCCTTGTTTGGTTCACTCCATAATACTAATAAGAATAGATCTTTGAAGTACCTACTTTATACCAACTTACTGAAACTTTTTTAATATAATTTAATTTAAGTCCAACAGTGTGTAATAACGGTCTGTAGACAGAATTGTTCCTATCAGTTATAAGATTGATTACATATGAATTTGAACACTCATCATAAAAAATGTTTAGCATCACTGCTACATTTGAAAGATTCTTAGAGTTCCTAAATTTTATGACTGCGGTTCCGACGGTCCAATACATTCAATACTAGCAAGTGATCTAACATCACAGCAGCATGGCACTCTTATTTTATAGGTGTTAAAGGCGAGATTGGTGTGAACGTAAGATACAATTTTACCAAACGTCTCCACGCAAGTCTCTAATTAATACAAGACCGCTCCAATCATTTCCAGCTGAATAAGTCTTTGTGTTTAAATAGCTTTTGAACTTGACTATTCGGAAAGTAATTTTAGTGAAATGAATGTACGGTTAGCAAGAAGAGTGTTTGAAAATAAATAAAATAATAAATAAATATCCTCAGACATTCACACGTATTAACTGATCCCATAATCAACTGGTCCCATAAAATAAAAAACTTTTTTGTTCAATATATTGATGGATATTCAATAAGGATGACATGTCTCTTGATGTAAACTTAAAAACGAACAAAAAACGTAATGAGCAGTATATTATTTACGGACTTTATCTTTTCAGTCACCTAGTGCTTGATCCCTTGAGGGTCAGCGCTGGTTTTCTAACCTGTCAATGGGTAACCTTGGTCTGACCCAAGTCGTTCCCTCCTGTAAGGGTAGAATAGTAACACACATATTATCATACCAAAGAGATTTTGTGGGTAGTGCCAGTATTACTGGAGAGTCCCACATACGACTAGCGCCAAAGCCGGCGGTAGGTATGTACCTACTGTATGTAAATGGAATTCTCTCCGTCAACGTAAAACCATTCTTAGCCCAAACTTGGCTTGCTGACATTTCCAAAACATAATAATATTGTAACCGTTTCTTAATAAAGGTTGATCTTTCAACAATAAAGTTATTAAATATATCTTCATATCACGTTGGACAAAGCTCTTTGGACTTCGAATATAGTATTTCGTTGTTGACTGTAGGAAGCATACTACAATACTATACTAACAGTTATCCTGATTATAGTTATACTGAGAACCTCATTACTCATTAGGTATTATGTGTATGCTTTCAAAGAAACTTAAATTACTTTTGTTTTTGTAATGTGAACTTAAAGCTTTTTTTTTTTATATATATACTCTGTCTGCATTGCATGTTAGCAGTAGTATTATCTTTATTTATTCTTGTCTGGAGGTGGGCGTTAGCAGCTGCGACACAGTTTATAACTTATGCAGCTTCTTCCGTACACACATTTTCATGTACTGTGCTTTTGAAAATAAAGAAATTATTATTATTATTATTATTATTATTATATCCATTATGTAATAGCTATCAAAAACAAGGGCTCTTCAAAGCGGTCATTCACATCATGCAACTGGCGTCCTCCTATTATTTATCTCTTAACGTTATAGTAATATTTATTTATAGACAAACTAAGATGTTATTGAAGGGAGATATCATCATCTATATAAAAAAATCCTGTTGTAATTATCACGTTATCTACAAAATTTATTATATGTATTATGGGTTTACTTTAACACCATTATGCCATAATAGCAAGCCACAAAGTTCCTAGTGGTCCATTATTGGCATTATTGAAGTAAAACATACTTTCATGTTTAGAATCTAATAGATTTTTCAAAAATCCAATGATGCAGTTTTTTATTTCAGCTAAATCGGGTTCAAGACTCCTTTGAGCATTTTTCGATATTCCTTATAATTTAGCATTTGGTCCTGAAAGCATACTTGAAAAATTCAACCTGTATACTAAACCTGATTATTGTCGATAAGGAATAAGCTTGAATCGCAAGTTATCTTATTTCTACGATAAGGGAACTACTGAAGTGGCAGTGGGTTGGTTACATTCGCCGTCGGTAGAACTGACGGCCGAGTCGCAAAGTTTTCGAGTGGAGACTGCAACTCGGTAAACATAGTGTGGAATGCCCTTTAATAAAATAAAATGACTGTATTCGTATGTTGCCTGGACGAGCATATGCTGACACTGATAATGATATCATAATCATCAACCCATGTTTGTCCACAGATGATGATATGAAGGAATTTATTAATCTGTATATTGCTGATTATCGTATTATTTTACGTATATTTATACATTTGAAACCAATATCAAGTTGAAAGAAGTGTAAATGTTTGTAAATGGACTCACCCACTGCACCATGACGAATCATTTGCATTGCTTATTATTTAAAATCAGTTTTCTGTGAACTTTATAATATACAAAAAGTCGTGACTTCGGCAAGGAGTATGCTATTGTATAATCTGAATTTACATGAATCATAGCACGGGTTCAGTCCCACCGGCTGTACCACTGAGTTTGAATAAAAATAAACACAGTACAGCTCTCCGTGACTATCGCTTGCCTCACATTGTGCCCGGTGCATGGCAACAGGCTCGCCACCTGTTCCATGGGGACCCAACAGTGGGTGTTTAACACCTCTGCCCATCCCTTCGGGGAAAGATGATAAATGTTATGTTATTTTATGAATTTACATGTTAATGATGAAGATGATTTCATTACCGAAAATAGAAATTAAATCATTCATATGTATGCATGAACGGACAATGGGCCCCAATATGATGGAAACATAATTATCTATTCTGAGAATGTACACTACTGTGGTCCTTCTTAGAATTTCCAAACGATACATTGTTCTGGTGCCCGGCAAATATTTTTTTAGTAACTTTCAGACTTAAAATGTCTATATATCTTGCAGAATCACAAGCAATTTATTTTAATAGAAGGTATCAACTACAGTCGCAAAGAAGTAAAAAATAGTGCCAGCTAATAAAATAATTAAACTGGTATTCGTCACATATACAAAAAATTAAGATAGTTATACTTAACTATCTTAAATTTTGATCATACCTACTTGATTAAATTTAAATTAATAAATTATAAAAAGGCTTTTATTTCTTACTCAACAAATACAATTTAAGTGGATGCTGAGCTGACGAGTGACAGAGGAGAATGGAAGAAGAAGACATGTTGTGCCGACCCCTCCTAGAGTGGGAAAAGGGCAAGAAGAAGAGAGAAATACAATTTAAGTAAACTCTTCTACATCTTATCAAAATTAAATATCTTTTATACTTAAACCTTTTTTACAAAAAAAATAGAAAACTTAAAAAAATTAAGTAAGAACACTCCTTAAGTTGGAGGTGAAGGCCTCCTCTAGAACGTTCCAAGCATCTCTTCTGTTCGCTGCATTCTGATTAAACTTACACAGAAAAATCAACAATATTTACCGACACATTAAAATACAAGTAAGCCATCATCATGTGATAAGTGACGATAAGACCGAAGGTGGAAGCGAGCTTTTTTGTAATCCTTAACAACTGAGGGACTGGCTATCTTACCTCTTATTTCCGGAACACAACAATGCTTATAACATTGTTATTATGGCGACAAATTTAGGTAAGACGGTGTTAGCTAGCCTGGCGGGCTTGGAAGCCCTACCACCAATCAAACCGAGCTGAAAAACTTCTACCCCCATGGGGAATCGAACCCGGACCTTCCGATCAACACCCGGTGGCGTGAACCACTAGACCAGAGAGACGGCTAAAATGTCCATGAATTTTGACCAAATAAATGTTACAATAAATGACTTAAGTTCTTTTGACGCTGACTGTACTATGAGTTTTTAAAGTTCGGTGGGGCCAAAATCAACATTTTATACTTCATAGTTTGCATGCAGATGAGATACAAGCCTTAATAGATCCATAAGTAGCCAATAGGTTTTTATAGCCGCCTAGAATACGGATGTGATACTTAAGTACGCGTCTGCTACCAACTATCACAGTTTATGTAGTTGTCGTTTTTGGAAATATTTTTTCATATTTAAGTGAAACGCAGCCGAGTTAGAGCGGAAGGGGCACTTCTCGTTCGATAGACCGCGGGACTCGCGGATTCGATCCCACCGCCTGTACCACTGAGTTTGAATAAACCTTAAGTACAGTTCATTGTGAATATCGCTTGCCTCACATTGTGCCCGGTGCATGGCTACAGGCTTGCCACCTGTTACATGGGGACCTAACATTTTAAGTTTTAAGTAGTTTACCAAATAATTTGTGTACCATCTAAGTAGCTGTTTGTTAAAGGTAATTGTTGTCGATAATGGTGCTGGTTGCACATGTAAACACAGTCCTTAACATAATATGTTTTAGTTAACCTATGTGTGTAATTGTTTATTATCCCAAATAAAGTGAAAAAAAAAACATATTTGGCGAAAAGTGGGTGTTTGACACCTCTGCCTACCCCTTCGGGGAAAGGGGCGTGATGATATGTTATGTGTTATGTTATGTTATGTTATGTTATGTTATGTTATGTTATGTTATGTTATGTTAAAGTGAAATGTTGAATATGTAGCTTATGTCTTAGAATAGTTATTCTACGACATAAGCTACAAATTCAAAATTCTCTATTATTTCACTGCCTGTTGGTTACCCTTGGGGCGTTTCAGGTTTCACAGCCACGCTGGCGGCCGGAGCCCGCTGACATCATACCGCAATATTATTGTAACAGTCAACATCAAACGATACGACTTTGAGTTTAATAGATCATAAACAATAGCATGACGTCAATACATAATCGTAAAGGATTAATGAATTTTCTAATGAATAATGCTTTTTTAAGAGAAACCACAAAATGTCGCAAAACAACCAACTCAATCGCATCTACAAGCCATGACAAGCCATACATGGCTTAATATATTAATAACTTTTTTATGAAATATATTTTATACCCCTTTTTCCACCCAATACCGCTTTTCCGCCTCAAATATTTACATTATTATGATTTTGTAAGCCTGGAAGAAATAGTCTACGGTTCAATCACACGTGGAAGATTTCGCTTAAATATCAAGAAATTCCAATAATACCTACAACTCTATGAGAACTTACACTACAAAAGCCATATTTAATAAACTAACACTTAAATATCTCAAGGAACCCTTTAATTTAAGATGTTGGCCAGGGATATAAGGCATCACCACGCAAAATTTCATTCAAATCGGTCTAGCCATTTCGGAGATTAGCCCGTACGAACCAATTAATACGAGTTAACGAACAGACAGAGAAACAAAAAAGACGTATGGCACTCGGGGACTGCCGCGGTAAAGCTATTGCATAGCATTTTGTATCAAGTTATAATTTTATTTATTGTTTTTTTTACAAAATGCTTAACTCAACATTCATACCTCTTATGTAGGGAAATGTTGACTATTAATAGTTGAACTAAAACGTCTAAAGAACAAAATTATAAAATTCTGACATATACATATTTACGTAATTCGTCACTTACCATCAGAGGCTGTAGTGTATGTTTTTAGTATAAAATACGTTACTATTGTAGTTGCGTTAAGAGTCCAATTTGTATAGGAAACGTGAATAGCGCCTCTAGCTGAACGTAACGCATACTAAGTCTCCCATACAAATTGAGCTCTTAACGCAACTAAAATAGTAACGTATTTTATACTAAAAAACTTACACTAAGGCCTCTGCACCCCTTTTATTTCACGTCACCACCCCTAGTATTGTAAAACTCGTGACTTTTTTAGTTATGTTATGAAAGTCAATTTGTATGAAAAACGTACGTAAGTATCTCTCTCTCTCTATCTCTCTCTCTCTAAATCTCTCTCTCTCTAAATCTCTCTCTCTCTCAATCTCTCTCTCTAATCCACAAAGCCACACCTCCTTGCGCATCGGAGTGGGGAGCGTGAGGTTTTTTCGTTACAGAGCGTGAGGTTTTTTCGTTACGGAATTTCTGGATTCGGTCCCCGCGCTCAAGGCCCGCGATAGAAGCTATGCAATAGCTTAAATTATAAAAGAAATTTTTTTTTGTAAAGGTCCCTCTTTTTACATACCCCTGCTTGTGAACGTTTTTTTCTATGTACAGATATTCGACTTATACAGTTTTATTATATGTAATGATATTACACAGCAAAAAATTCATGTAGAATATAACTTTAACAACTAAGTAATCAACGCTTGTACCTCCCCGAAAGGGGTTATTTGTGTAATTGTGTTCCTTCACTGTGTGCGACCTTCTTGACTCCACTTGGCGCAGTGTAAAATGGTTTCTATATTCAGAATTAACTGTACTTAAGTTTTATTCCTACTCAGTGGTACAGGGCTTTGAAGCATATAATATGGTAATGGTTTGGCAAGAATATGTTCTACCATATTCTTTCCAAACCATAACCATATTATGTACATTATTAAGTTAATATTGAACACGTGAAACATTGGGGGACAAACTGGCAGCGGGAAGCGTCTTTGTTTCATAATTGGTGAATCTTACACCAAAATCGGTTTGACAATAGCAGAGTGAAAAGGGAGGTATTTAATTAGGCAGTCATTTAATTATTTCGTGAGACGAAAAATCGTTTGGGCAGCAAACAAATATTTTGTCATCAATATAATTATCTGGGCAGCAGAATAATTATTTGATCTGCAGAATAATTATTTGATCATCAGTATAATTATTTGATCAGCAGAATAACTAATTGGGCAGCAAGATAATTATTTGAGCAGCAAAATATTTTTCTGAGCTTCCAAATAATTATTTGGGTAACAATATATATGTTACCGGAAATGTATTAAATCTAGGGAAAGCACCTAATTGGTAAGCAACTTATGGGCAGGAAATATTTCTAAATTGGTCTGCAAAATAAATGATTGCGCAGAATCGTATGGGCAACAGATATTTCTAATTTGTCAGCAAAATAAGTAATTGGGCAGCAACTCAATTTTTTTATCTGCTGCTAAATTGTTTAATATGTATTTTGATGACACAAATATTGTTTGAAGGGTCATAAACAAAATAAACTTAACCTAATATCTATCAGATTACATAACCTAGGAATTGATTATGATCTTTCATTGATCCAGTGGTTTTTCTCCGTACACTAACTACCAGCGCGAGCGCTTCAATAATAGAACTAAATGTATGAAGATAAATGGTCTGCAATTTTGATGGTACTGATTTCTAAAGATAGATTATAAGAAATCGTTCTTCTAAATCAGCCGCTTAGAAATGAAAAACATGACCAGCTTTTCATACTCGCATTTAAGTTATAGGGTCATAAAAACAATAAAACATACAAATTTATGGTTCGTGCGTGACCTGGGTACAGGGACCACCGTGAAACGGTCCTGTATTCCGTAGACGTAAGGGTCAAAATTAGACAATGTGTCATATTTCATAAATAATGTGACGACCATATTGCATTCAATACCACAGTGGAGACATAAGCAATAGATTAATTCTAAAGATGAGGTCAATTAATTTTTATGACTCGATTTGCGTGATGTATATTGGCACTATTACCAATCAGGACCAACTAAGGACAAAAGACGTGTCTTTTACATCTGTAAACATTTTATGGTATAATAAGAAATTAGAACGCAGCAAAATAGTTTGACAAAGTGATTATTACGGGTTAATTTCAGTTCATCGAAAACTTTTCCACGACTTTTAATACATATTTTTTTCAGTTCATCGAAAAGTTATTCATCGCTGTTTTATATCATCGAAAAGTTTTGTTTCATAAGAAAACGGTACATCGAACACAAATTTCATAAAAGTATTAAAATAACGAAGAAATTATTCGCAAAACATGTTTCACTATGTATCGGAACCCATAATACTCTTACACCACGCAAGCTTATCGTCGCAGATGATTTTCGCTCTCCGCCGCGGCTGAGGCTGGCCGGCTAACTACATACTACATAACGTCAGCGCACTAGAGATTGAATTATAAACAGATATTTAGAACCTGACACAACAGTGCATGGAAAATATACTTATTGTAAGATTTACTTATATGATTAATCTTCATAATTTGTGCCTAAGCCTATATACGTCCCACAGCTGCACACGCTTTCCTCATGGAGAAACACATGAGGAAACACATGGGCCGTAATATCACCACGCTGGCGCAATGCGGGTTGGTGGGTAGAAACGGTTGCAATAGCTTGGATGAGTTCGAGATCACAAAGTTGTGGTCACCCATCCAAGGTCTGACCGTGGCAAAGATAACTTTCTTTTCGATATCGAAAGCCAAAGCGTACAAACTACTACGCCACCGAGCTCCTCATGATTTGCATGGGTAAGTAATATTCAGTGAAATAGGTGACCGCATATACAAAATGTAGGCGTCGCATAACTCTGCGTCGACACGAATATAGCATTACGATTCCCACATTACACATTTTACTACTTTACTGTTTACCTCAGAACTGTGACTGAGCCAAACACTGGTTCCATTTATAATTATGAAAATGATGACATCACCAGAATGCATTCATTGAGTCAGACTGCTGGGCGCTTATTTGAAAGAATGGGCTGACCAACTGGCTGATCATTCTTGCCATAAACACAAACAGTTACAATGTGTTGATGACGCATTCGAATGAGTTAATTTGCATTTAAAACGCTACTGTAGATTGAAATTCAAGTGGCTTGTGATTATCGTAAGCTATTGATAATTTGAATTTTGTGTTCGAAGCCATTTTTGGGGTTCCTTATGTGAGCAGTGGCGTTGGTTGCATGCATGCAAACGAATTGATAGATGTAGATATATATGTTATTATCTTGACACTGCACATACAGTAAAAATAATTGAAAACTTGTGACCGTTATAAATAAATAATAAACCAAACATGACGTATTAAAAAGGCAAAAGCAAATTAATTTGTTGTTTGATTTTGGGTAAAATATGGATGACAAAAGCTGCACTTTTTAATCTTTTCTATGACTAACGAGAATTACCCCTTGGGGGCAACGCGAAAACTGGTGTTCGCAAACAATAGATGTTTCTATTGTCAAAGAAATTCAAATACGTTCTTTATTTGTTTACAAGTAACATGATTACACAGTGTGGGGATCTCCTTAGTTAATGAACCTCTGTTTTCAGAGAAATAATAGAAAATATTTGGTCCTTACCTATGAAATTGGTGTATTTTTCTCTCTTAGTATTTTGTCTGAAACTATTAAGATTCAGAGTATTCCTAAAAAATAATTACCTCGTCTAAAAATAGACTATATTTTTGAGCTCTTTTGATTTGTTTTGATAATTTGTTGTAAGTTTAATTGTGTTAAAATTGGACACGGAGACAACTCTTTTTAAGTGCCTCCCGAATACATCATTTTATTTGCATTCACTTAAAAACGATAAATATTTTTTATGAAGTGTGATATTACACATATTACTAAAGCTTGTCTAATGATACATGCCAAATATTATTATGTTTGGATTTGTCGTTGTGAAGAAAACTGAAAAAATGTTAGTATGGAAAATGTAGAATTCCCCAAAATCTCCATACAAAACACCAATTTCATAGGTAAGGACCTAATATATTGTGTATCGTGTTGGGCCCCTTGACTATTTGAAAAAAATACAGTCGTCGGCCTTTTACATTTCTGCGCGTGCACGTCCTATATAGTTTGTGAATCTATGTGTATAAAAAGAATTTATCTACCTATATATGAAATTTCTTCAGGTGGCTCCGATATGTTCGCAACGTCTTACTAACTTAACCAACTTTACACGTACTTAATAACCTGAGAGAAAGATTTTATATAATCATGGAAAACAATGTTGTAAACTGTGAAACTACTAACAATAGATTGACTTATCATGAACAGTCTGTTATTCTTGTGAACATAAAAATAAAGACAGATTAGATACGCTATAGCAGAACGCCACATAACATCTGTATAAAAAAAAACAAATCTCTGTCGTTAATGGAATTACACACTACAACTATAAATCCACAGATGTCCCATGACACATGTTCTATTTCTTTCTAATCCACTCTCATTGATCTAACAGTCCAATACTATTCCTACACATAGAAATACAAACAGCTGATCTCTAAATTTGTCGCACTGAGATCATCGACACACAGTTAATATGCCGCCACAGTAAAACATCAATCTATTTTTATATAGGGAATATTAAAACGATCGAATAAAAAAACTTTGCGACTAATGATGACATACTGTATTAATAACTTGAGCGGTATGAATTTGAATAAGTGAAAAATTAACTTAACTAACGACGAATATTGATTAATAATTAAATCCAGAACTAGCTTAGAATGTGGGTTGTGATGTTGTGATTAATCCATTTTAGATATAAAATTAGATCCTTGTGACCACATTACTAGTGAACGACTAGAAATACAGAGAGGGCAAATTCAATATATTTGCATACAATTCCTAGGTAATGTCTTCAGCCTATATACGTACCACTGCTGGGACAGGCCTTCCTCATGGAGAAATACACATGAGGAGTATGGGCCGTAACACCACCACGCTGACTCAATGCGGGTTGGTGGGTAGAAACGGTCACAAATGCGACCGAGACCTCCGAAGTACGGAGGAGCTCGAGATTACAAAGTCTTGGTCACCCATCCACGGCCTGACCATGGCGAAGGTAGCTTTGTTTTCGATAGAAGCCAAAGCGCACTGACCACTACGTCACCGAGCTCCTCTAGGAAATGTATAATCATAGATAAGTTAGGGTTATGGTAATTTTTTAAAACCCCTAAAATATGTTTTTGTCTCGATAACCACTTTGTCTCAATCCGGCTTGATATTTATGGTGTATGGTTTAATAACGAAAAAAAAACCACTTTGTCTAAATTGAGTAGGCAATGAGCAGGCATTATCATTTTACCCACTTAGCCAATGTCCTGAAATGTAAGCGTCGTCGTTAGTAGGTCGTCTTACTTATATTACTCACGATATCTTAGCTATGTAAATATTGTAACCATCGCACCATCAATAAGCTGGTGACGTGAGGGTTTACGGGCCAAGTGTGAAACGCTGACCGCGAACGAGAAAGTGTTCAACATTTTAGTGTTCTGCAATATTAACCTTATTATTATAGTGTTTAGTTTCATTTTTGATTGCTTTACGAATGCTGTTCTCATCCTGTGATAGCAAATCTCGAACATGATTAGTGTAAAATGAAATGACACGACTCACTTCGATCTTTTTCTTCCTACCCTTTCCCACAGTAGGTAAAGTCTACACCACATGCCTTCCTCTTCTGTGCTCCGCTTTCCTTCAACTTAGGATCCATACCCTCTTTTCTTTACCATTTCCATCGCTTGACTGTCTTCGTCTCATTTTAAGTCATTCATGTTGAATTGTATTGAACTTTTATTCGTAATATTCACATTTTATCGTCGACCCCCGTGGGCGAATGGTCCGTACGACGCCACCATTTCGAGAGGTTCTGGGTTCGATCCGCAAATTTTTATGTGATGAATAAGGTCAATTGTTCTACAGTCTAGGATGTTTATTTAATGTAACATATTCGGCAAAATTTTGGTGTTTAACATCTCTGCCTACCCCTTCGGGGAAAGAGGCGTGGTCATTATGGGTGTGATATGTGAATAGTATCCGTACCACAAGCAGAATTAGTTGCTCAAAATGAGACTAGTTGATAGGTGTGAATTAGTGTAAATGTCTGAAGATATTTATTATTAGCTTAGTGCTACATTATGAGCACACGATATCTTGGACGATAGTGCTGTAACCCTTCGGAGACTGCGAACACCGGTGATCGCAAACAATAGATGTTTCTATTGTGTCTCGTTTCGTGCCCCTTAACTTGTTCAGAAAAAGGTGCTATTGTCTAGTCAAATTATAAATTACTGATCCTCAATTTTCTTTCGTTTTTTGCGGAAATATTTCCCTCTAGTTTTTAAGCCCGTAGGTTGTTTTTAAAGCCGGCTTTCACTTTTTTAATAAAAATATCTCTTGTTAGTGCTGAAGCCGTTAGAACAACGCTCGCCGCGTCGTGTATTCAGGAGCAAAAAAGCCCTCGTAAATGTTCGCTGGGTTCAACCGTAAAAGCTTAACCAGCAATGAGCTAACGTCGTCACAGCTTTTGGATTTTCAGCGAAATACAATGGGCATCTCGAAAGACGTGTAAATTTTTACAACGAATATCATTAATAAAGATCGAATTCGGAATTCGGATGCATCTTTACCTACCAATGTTAAGATGTAAGCTATTGTGCAAAGCACTTTTTTTTATCGAGAATTAATAAATATTTTGTAATGGTTAATGGAGAACCTAGTTAAATAAAAAAAAAACATTTTTTATTATTTTAAATATTAATTATTTTTTTTATAATGCCATCTTTTCTCTGACACTCTTCATCAAATTGTAACCTACCATTATATGTATGTATGTTTAACATACTTGAATGGTAGGTTAAAATTTAACGTCGAATAAATATTGCATCTTATTAGTTATGCAATCCCAAAATCCCTGGATTTTCTGATTATTAAACATACTCGTATTTTAAGAAGCCGCTTCCATAATATGTTCGCCAAAAATTTACTTTAGGTAAATATGCATCCGAATATCCGATCACTAATAATTAAGTTTCATTATATCCAAAAAATTTAATTAATGAGATTAAAGGAAGCGAAAGATGTGTACCAGTGCCAAGATCGTAGACAGGAGAGCTGTAGCCTTCAGAAAGTCTACCAGAAAAAGGCGTGGTTCCCTCTTAGCATGAACAACGCGATATTATATTTCTCACGTTTTTATCACGTTCAACTGTCAAAGTACTATGCAATTTGACAATTGTGCGTGATAAAAACGTGATAAACATCATATCGCGGTGCTTATGTGTGTAGAAAACAGGGTTTTTATTTGTGTTCATTGAACTTTATACAAAGTTTACACGTCCTTAGATATATATAAAACTTATACCTACGTGTATTCTAGTTTTTGATGTATTTGGTTCTTATTGTTGCAAAAACATAGTATCAGCATCCTGTTTTGTTCGCAAAATGGCATTCGCCAAAAATTAAATGATCCCCTTACACACATTCAGCATACTAAGTCCTCCCAATACGAATCAAAGTCAAGAATAATTAGACTTCGGTGCAAGCAATTATGACCCTTATGAAGATACATATGATGTATAAAATAAGTAGGGATTCCAACGAACGCACTACGGGACTTCATAAAATTCTAAAATTAGCATGTTCCGAGTATCCAAGTCCTTGACATTAAGTTAAACGACTCAGACGACCTATTTAAAAGAGAATATGAAATCACCTACATCAATATTTAAATGTAGGTTAAAAAAGGCACTTGGTGTGGAAGGATATGGTTTAATTGCCAAATAAGGCTAATGGATTTTTTGGAGCCCAGAATTCATAATATTGGGTCCTTACCTATGAAATTGGTATTTTTCTTCTCTCTTAGTATTTTGTTCGTAACTATTAAGTTTCAGAGTATTCTTACAAAAATATTACCTACTCTAAAAATAGACCACAATTTCGAACTCTTTTGATTTGTTTGATAATTCGTTAAGTTTTATTGTGTTAAAATTGGACACGGAGACAACTCCTTTTCAGTGCCTTCCGAATACATAATTTGATTTGCATTCACATAAAAAAGATAAATATTTTTTAAGAAGTGTGATATCACACACTGATATCACATACATAGCTAAAGCTTGTCTAATGATACATGCCAAATATATTCTTTGGATTTGTCGTTGTGAAGAAAACTGAAAAAATGTTAGTATGGAAAATGCAGAGTTTCCCAAAATCTCCATACAAAACGCCAATTTTATATGTAAAGACCTAATATATTCATATATTGTAACCGCCTCCCTGGTCTAGTGATTCACAACACTGGGTGTTGAACAGGAGGTCCGGGTTCGATTCCCCATGGGGACAGAAGTTTTTCTGCTCGGTTTGGTTGGTGGTAGGGCTTCTGAGCCCCCCTGGCAAGCTACCACCGCCTCAATTAAATCTGTTGCCATAATAACAATGTTATAAGCATTGTTGTATTCCGGCAATCAGAGGTAAGATAGCCAGTCCCTCAGTTGTTGAGGATTACAGGTGAAGCTCGCTTCCACCTTCGGCTTTATCGTCACTTACCATCAGGTAAGATGAAGGCCAAAAGCTTGCCTGTCGTATGTAAAAAAAAAACCATATCAACACGTCAGACTTCTCAAAACTTTAAATTGCTTTCGATTTTAAACCAAAACTATTCAAACATAAAATGCAAAGTTCTTTAAAGAAATTTGTCAATTTGCGGTAACCTATTTACTTGTTGGCTTTACCTATTTACTTATTTACATAAAAATATAAGTTTGTAAGACATTGAATATTAATCATGGGAATGGAACGATTATGATGATGTTAATGATTTTTTTTAATTAGCCATGCATAAAATAAAGATACATATTGAGAACCATAGTAACATACTCGCCTATAAAGTTCAATTTGCATTGAATAACACAACTGAATTAACTATATTAGTGTTACTGGGATAATTCCTCACCCGCTGCTTGTATGAGTGAAGCGACTACTATTGTCATAAGCATTACATGTATAAATAAACACGACTGTATTACTTAGGGATTCCCGATTTGATGCGTAATGTACTTTATTACTACTCAAATGTCCTAGCGGAACTCAAATACTCTTCATAAAATATTGCAAATACAATTTTATTCACAATCTCAGAGCTAAGTCAGTAAGTATTTATGCATTGAATACATTGAAAACTGTCATTACGAAATCATAAAAATGTGGTACCGCTAACACACGCTAAAAATACCTAATTTGAAGTTCTTTTATCATAATCATAATCATTGATTGAAATTGAAATGTAGGCAGATTAGTTTTTCTTGAAAGCTTTTAAGTACCTTAAATGATAATATAGAAACGCAAACATTGATAAAACAATTAATTTAAAGATTATAATCTGATGCTGACAAATGAATCACAACAGTTGAAGGAGAAGAAATCGCTATTCTCTAAAAAATCAACTCGTTTTAAAGATATCGAAAAGCTATTATTATTTCGTATAAATATTTATTTATTTGTTAAATATATTTATATATTATATGTACTCGAAATTACATAGTTGACTCATCAAAAGACCAACCATACATTAAAAACCAGTTGTTTAAAAGCGTGACATAAAAAGCTTTACTATTGTTACGAAATCGATGAAACAATATATATCAACTCCAAATGAGTGGTATAACGATATACAGTTTTAGAAATAAATATGTCTATTCAAATTAGGAATTTGATTGATTTTACAAAATTATTACGAAAGTAACACACTATTTCGAAAATTTATAGAGCAATTTAATTTTCCTTATGTATTAAGAAAATGATGGTCAGGCGGTTTCTTAAAATGGTAATTGGTTTATCAATCTTACCATACCTATATTGTATTATTAATTTAAAACCAATTTTTTTATACAACTAGTTTTGCCCGCGACTTCGTCCGCCTAGAATAGTTACTTTGACATAGAGTGATGGTATGTAGCCTATAGCCTTCCTCAATAAATAGGCTATTCAACACTGAAATTTTTTTTCAAATTGGAACAGTAGCTTCTATTAGTGGAATTGAATGAAAATTTACTCCTACTCTATTATATTATAAAAAGCAATGTTCATATAAATTTGTCCTTCATTTTTCTGGGAGGCATTATTTTTTTTTTTACATTCACCCGCATGGCACCCGTTCCCATGAATATCGGGATAAAGTGTCTTTTCTCAGGCTCTTGACTGTCTGTGTACCAAATTTCGGTTAAATTGGTTCAGTAGTTTTGACGTGAAAGCAAGAAAGACAGACAAGTGTTTCGCATTTATAAAATTAGTATGGATTTATTAATTGTAATAAGTAAAAAAGTTTTGATAATTAAACGATTCAAAGAAAGGTGGAGCTTATCTATGCATAAGTAAAAAAAAATAACACAAAATCATAACATAATTTTGGGAATAGGGATCCCAAAAATCATTACAGAAAATTTAGACAAAATTACATTATTCGGTTTAAATTCAAAAACTAAGCACTATGACTTTCGACCTAGATGTTATTTTACTTACAGCGTGATGACCACTTGCTTTTACTTAGTTTATACTTCTGCTTAAATAAGTAATAAAAAATGTCGCATACCAAAACCTCATTGTTCGAGTAACGAATAACGGCAAAACTTCTATTTTCCTAAATAGAAACTTGAGCTATAATGAATTTTATAAAAGTTCCTGAGGTATCCTTTGTACGGCGAGTATTTTCATGTGTTTTTTTTCAGAAAGGCCTGTGCCCAGCGTTGGGCGTATAGTAATTAAAAAAGTTAATGTATAACCTTAAGAACACTTTGTTTATAGAGAACTCAAATTTAATTAACAAATAGTTAATAATTAAGAATATCTTTTTAATTAAAAAGAACATGAAAAAGTTACGCTGATAAAGTCTTAGCGTTTCTAAGAACGAACTTTAGATAACACAAACAGTATTTTGTAAAATTTTAATCCCTAAACACTTTGCATAAGAGTCACTAACCGCAAGTGCATGTAAACACATATTTTACACACTTTATTGGTATTATTCATAAAACATGTAATGCAAGATCTGTCATCGGCGTATGACATCATTACTGACAGTTATGCGTTTGCGGTGCTTTTGCTTAGTCTCTAATTAACCCTTAAATAGTCGTGATTATATGTATGTATGTATGCAACCGCTACCAATCAAGGCTACTATTTAGTTCTAAAGATCAAGCAAGTAGAGAGGGTATTGTCCAAGAATAGCCGGCAACGTACTTTTTCGTCCTTTTGTATCTTAGGTGCCCATGTCCATGGGCGACGGTAATTGCTTACCGTCAGGTGATTCGTCTGCTCGTTTGCTCACGATCCTAGAAAAAGTAGAACGACTTTGTTTAATTATTTATCATGTAGGCACACGAGTAGAAGCAGATATGACATCATTACTGACTGCTATGTTAGTAAACGCAGAGTGGCCATGAAAACCACGCAATTCATTTATGGTCAAATATTATTAGTTCACTAGGACAAGAATGTATAGACGAAGAATGTATATACTGCTCTAAATAGCCTGAGTCTTTTTTCATAACGTATTTATTAGGTCCTTACCTATGAAATTGGTGTTTTGTATGAAGATTTTGGGGATGTCTGCATTTTACATACTAACATTTTATCAGTTTTCTTTCAAACAAAAAATCCAGAGATAATAATATTTGGCATGTATCATTAGACAAGCTTAAGCAATATATGTGTGAACACGCTTGATAAAAAATATTCATCGTTTTTATGTTAATGCAAATCAAATTATGTATTCGGGAGGCAGTTAAAAATAATTGTCTTTGTGTCTAATTTTAACACAATTAAACATACAAAAAATTATCAAATTAAATAATACGAGCTCAAATATATGGTCTATTGTTAGAAGAGGCAATTATTTTATAAGAATGTTCTGAAACTTAATAGTTACGGACAAATTGCTAAGACAGAATAAAACACCAATTTCATAGGTAAGGACCCAATATTTGCATCACGTTGTTCATATACAGCAGCAGCAGGAACGTTAGCCGAGTTGGGCCGGACGGGACACTACTCGTTCGAGGCCGCGGGACTCGCGGGTTCGACCCCACCGCCTGTGCCTCTGAGTTCGAATAAAACTTATGTATAGTTCAATGTGAATACCACTTTCCTCACATTGTGCCCGGTGCATGGCAACAGGCTCACCACCTGTTACATGGGGAAGTAACATATCTGACTGAAATGTGGGTGTTAAACACCTCTGCCTACCCCTTTGGGGATATGTGTATGTTCATAGACAAATTGTTTTGCTGGCCTAAGTTTAAATAATGTAGAACAGTGTAAAATGGACCTTTTGACTGAAATAAAGACTATCCCTGCCAAATGTGTATACATGTTTTTAAGCGTCACTGTACCTACCTACATGTAAAATATTGTTGGTAACGTATTTTGAATTCAAGTTTGCTTAATTTTTTTTTATTGGGTCCTTACCTATGAAATTGGTGTTTTTTTTCTGTCTTAGTATTTTGTCTGTAACTATTAAGATTCAGAGTATTCCTAAAAAATAATTACCTCGTCTAAAAATAGACTATATATTTGAGCTCTTTTGATTTGTTTTCATAATTTGTTGTAAGTTTAATTGTGCTAAAATTGGACACGGAGACAACTCTTTTTAAGTGCCTCCCGAATACATCATTTTATTTGCATTAACTTAAAAACGATGAATAATTTTTATGAAGTGTGATATTACACATATTACTTAAGCTTGTCTAATGATAGATGCCAAATATTATTTGGAAATATCTTTGGATAGGTCGTTGTGAAGAAAACTGAAAAAATTTTAGTATGGAAAATGCAGAATTCCCAAAAATCTCCATAAAAAACACCAATTTCATAGGTAAGGATCTAATATTTGAAATATACTTAAATACGTATGGCAATAAGTAATTGTCACATGTTAAAAAAATAAACGGACCTTTATAATTTATTATTGTACCCATGTCTTTTGTGCGCCATCTATTTCATCCTAACATTACACACATTGTATTTTACTTATTACCAATAAAAATACTGAGCTAACTTGAGCATCCTACTTGAACCTTAATGATGACATTAACATACCGTGTGACCGACCTTGTAACCACCCACCATACATACGATTGACACACCAGTGTCGAGTTTATGTAAAATAGTTATTTACTTGCCATAATATCGTGTTTTAAGATATTATTCGCTCCGACCTCCGTGGTCGAGTGGTCTGTACGCCGGTCTCAAGGCGCCGCCATCTCGGGAGGTCCTGGGTTCGATCCCCAGTGGAGGCAAGTGTATGGGTGATGAATTTTCAGACATTTGTTCTCCAGTCTTGGATGTTCATTATATATGTATAAAATTATATATATTTTGAATAATTATGTGTATTTATCCATTAAATATATTGGTCCGTCATTTAGTATCCGTAACACAAGCAGCATTTGCTTAAAATGGGACTAGTTGATAGGTGTGAATGTCTGAGGATATTTATTTATTAATTTATTTATAAAAATAATACTATCAACCCATCTCTTCCCCTGGGTGTCGTAAAAGGCGACTAATAGGTTTAGAACTGCACAAAATCCAATAGCTTATAGCGGCGACGGGCTCACCACCTGTCACGCTGAGTACATTTACTGCTTGGTAAAGCGCGGACTGCTTTTGCGGTGCTTTTGCCTAGTCTCTAACTAACCCTTAAATAGTCGTGATTATATTATGTATGTATGTATACAACCGCTACCAATCAAGACCATTTTTTAGTGCTAAAGACCAAGCAAGGAAAGAGCATATTGCCCATGAAGAGCTGGCAACGTACTTGTTCTTTGGTGTCTTAGGTGTCCATTGGCGACGGTAATATCTTACCCTCAGGTGATTTCGTCTGTTCATTTGCTCACTGAACTGCTCATTTGATCCCAGAAAAAGTAGAACGAATTTGTTTAATCTAATTAAACAAATTCGTTCTACTTTTTCTGGGATGCAGACTGCCCAACTGTGGTCTTTTGTTAGTTTTTGTAATACATCACAATATTTTAACATATTATTAATTTATCAAATTTATTAACTATAATTGAATAATGATTATTTTTTTAATTATTGTAGTGCTACTGTCGTAAAACTTATAATTAAAACATAAATCTCACACACCTGTGATGGGTTGGCTGGCAGAGATCTCTATTAGAGATAAGTCCTTCTTTGCATACTTTTTTTATGATGACCTGTTTTTATGTTTATTGGTGCAATAAAAAGTTTAATAAACTGTAAAACATTTATAAAATATAAGCCCAAGCGGGTAACATGTTGTACAGTCAAGTTCAAAAATATGTACGCACATTTGACAGGCGACAGTCTTTATTTCCTTACAATAGTAGTCATTTACTGAAAAACGTGCATACATATTTTTGAGCTCAACTGTACTGGAACTATATTGTAACATCTTTTTACATTCATGAGAACAATAAATTACTTTATCTTTGACTTTGGATACAGTCGCCTATAATATCCAAAAAAATAACAAAAATCAATAACTGAATATAATATATAATATGTGATACTGGTAGAAATTACGTATGCTTAGACGTATCGTCCCGTGTTGGTCCGGGAAAAAGAATCCTTGGACTCTGCCTACCCCTTCGGGGATTGCAGGCGTGATTGTATGTATGCATGTATGTAGACGTATCTCACTCTCTTAGATGGATCACAAAACTCAATACAATTATAATGACATGAAAACCACCAGTATGAGTAAGTATAACAGTTTAAGCATTATTATGCTTATTGCACAGTAATGTGTTTATTGTATTGTAGTTATTAAATACTTTATATAATATTTATAATACTTATTATTTAATACTTAATAATAAATAAAGGTTACACGTAAATATTAGGTCCTTACCTATGAAATTGGTGTTTTGTATGGAGATTTTGGGGATGACTGCATTTTACATACTAACATTTTATCAGTTTTCTTCACAACGACAAATCCAGAGATAATAATATTTGGCATCTATCATTAGACAAGCTTTAGCAATATGTGTGTGAACACGCTTGATAAAAATTATTCATCGTTTTTATGTTAATGCAAATCAAATGATGTATTCGGGAGGCAGTTAAAAAAAATTGCCTTTGTGTCTAATTTTAACACAATTAAACTTACAAAAAATCATCAAATTAAATAATACGAGCTCAAATATATGGTCTATTTTTAGAAGAGGCAATTATTTTATAATAATGTTCTGAAACTTAATAGTTACAGACAAAATACTAAGAGAGAAAAAAACGGCAATTTCATAGGTAAGGACCCAATATATTTGAGGTTCTTTATGTGCTAGTTTATATCCTACTGTAAAGATTAAGTACCTAGTTAAAGACTCAGGACACGTAAGCTATATATTCCCTTTCAGCCTTAAAACTTTACAGCTGTATTGCATATCTTCTTACCGAACATTATCGGTTGGGAAACATCTAATATTATTTCTGGGCGCATTTCATATCTCAATTTACATTTTACTGGCCATAACATACTTTGTCACGGTGTTAAAGAAATGAAATGTTGTATTTTAGTGTGATTGAACCATCTTGACGTTTTACGTAAAAATGTTATATTTGTACTCAATTTGCTATAAAAAATGTGGCTTTTAGAATAAAATCATCTAAATATCTCTTTCTAGTGATAGAATTGGTAGAGAAACATTCTAACAGATTGACAGTTTCGTTTGATTATTATCATAATAATATCAGCTGATATACGCCTCAAAAACCAACACACATTAACACACATAACATTGCATAACACATTCACAAAATATTAAATCTGAGTACTACTCACTGCGCGCATAGAAATATAAGTACATTCAATCTGAACAATAATAAGGCAAATGTTATTGTCCAGCGATATCGTAAATATGTTAGCCATAAATTTTTTGGATAGATCACAATCTTTATACAAACTGCTGTGTTTGCTGGAAGCTATCCCGCATGGTGACGCAAGAAAATTTCCTAATCTTTGCTACATTAGTCTAGGCAAGGAAAATTTATTTGTTCGACAAAATCACAATAATTCCTAAAATGAAATTTATTTTAATTATTGATTAGAAATAAATGCAAGAATATTTTTTTTATTTTTCCCCAAAATTGTGTAGAATTAATGTACCAATTATGTAGAGCATAATAAAAGAGAAAAAAACATAAAATTAATTAGTTTTTCTTTAGTCACCGGGGTGAATACTTACTAAGGCATTTGGATATACATTAGGAATATATTCTGAAAGTTTCACTAAAAGTATGACTTTTTAACTTGCATTTTAGGAGCTTAAAGAAAAAAAAACGTTCAAAATTATTTTTCTCCGAAAGCTCCAAAATTTTTTTGGTGATTTTTGAGTCTAAAGCTTAGGATAGTTAAACAAATTAAATCCTACTTAAATCTCCACTGTAGAATTTTATCAGCAGGAGTTATACGGAATGAGGGTTTTGGGCCCGTTTCCTTACAACGCTCAACAGGGGGAGGGGGGAAAACTGCAAGGTGGACTTCCAAATTCCGCAAATAATGCTCAGATAAAGAAATTTTGTGTGTAGGATTTAATGTGACTTTTAAATTATTTTGGACTATATGTGCAATGAGCGAGTTCTACAGGAATCTGTAACCGGCGGTTCCTTTTCTATTAGTTCCCATCATCTTTATATAGGATTTTTTTATTAATCAACAAGCTCGCAAGATAAGGTAGCTACAATCGTAAATAACAACAATCTTCTGTTCTAAGAGTGTTACCATAACTCATTAATTAAAAATGATTTTACACGCTTATAATGTTAACTGACGGTAGTTAGGTCGGAAAAGTTCTTGAGTGGCGACCACTTACTGGGAGGTGGAACGTGGGTATATCCCAACGAGGTGCACTGACGATCTGGCGAAGACCGCGTAGGACCGGTCGTTGTGGAGATCATAGGGGGAGGCCTATTTCAAGTGGTGGACGTCTTTAGGCTGATGGATGGATGATAATGTACTGTCGTGACATTAATAACTCTATGTTCCGTTGATACTAAAAAACTACACACGCCACGCGAGTGTGGTGTAGTGTTCGGTGGATTATAATTAGGACTCGTCGTCCTCAGCCTATATACGCCTCACTGGAATGATCTGGAACGTCTCATGGAGAAGCATATGAGGAGTTTGGGCCGTAACACCACCACGCTGGCCCAATGCGGGTTAGTGGGTAGAAACGGTCGCAATAGCTACCGGGAGCAACGGCTTAACGTGCCTTCCGAAGCGCGGAGGAGCTCGAGATCACACAGTTTTGTTCACCCATCCACGGCCTGACCATGGCGAAGGTAGCTTTGTCTTCTGATCGAAAGCTAAAGCGTACTAACCACTACGCCACCGAGCTCTTCCTAATTAGGACTAATATTTTAAAATTAAACAGGGTTTTAATTAAAAATGCTTAACGATTTTCTATTCTTCTTCTTCTTCTTGCCCTTTTCCCACTCTAGGTGGGGTCGGCACAACATGTCTTCTTCTTCCATTCTCCTCTGTCACTCGTCAGCTCAGCATCCACTTCTTTTATCCTCATATTCTTCACGCATTCAATCCATCGCTTCTTTGGTCTTCCTCTAACTCTAGGTCCATCCACATCCATGCTCAGCATCCTTCTTGTAATGTGACATTTCTATTGTACTCTTTATAATAGGTATTTTTTGTAAATATTTCACCGCAGAACAGAATCAGATATGATAATAAGCTTAAAGCTTTAGTTAGAAGGACTTACTAAACGTTCTCTTAGGAATCCGCCTCTTCTCAGTAAACTCTGCAAAGTTCGTTAATAGTTAGTTAAAGATAGTAGTGACATACTCAGATCGAAGGGCAAAACTGGTAGCAAGCTTCTTATACTTAGAACTATCCCATCAATGGTACTAATAAGCCAGGCTTGATAGTCTTGCAAAAGCCTTGGATCACTTTACGTTAAGGTGAAAGTTTCTAATAAAACTACAATTTTAAGGCTATTGTTCGAGAGAGCTCGGTGGCGTAGTGGTCAGTGCGCTTTGGCTTCGATCGAAAACAAAGCAACCTTCGCCATGGTCAGGCCGTGGATGGGAAACCAAGACTTTGTGATCTCGAGCTCCTCCGAGCTTCGGGAGGCACGTTAAGACGTTGGTCCCGGTCGCTTTTGTGACCGTTTCTACCCACCAACCCGCATTGGGCCAGCGTGGTGGTGTTACGGCCCATGCTCCTCATGTGTTTCTCCATGAGGAAGGCCTGTCCCAGCAGTGGGACGTATATAGGCTGATGACTGAAGGCTATTGTCCAAAAAAACGAACAGGTGCTGTTAAGAACTGTAAAACGGCGTTGGTGCCCGTCTAAGCAATGAAACTAAAAACTTTTAAATTTCACTTATATTTGCACTAACTTAGCAAGAGAACGAAGCATAGACGTAATAAGAAACAGTAAATAGAATGACATATAAAAATACACGCATGAAACCTATGGACAAAGATATACAAAAAGGTAACTATAAAACTCACTTGTGGTCATTAAGGACCAATTCAAGTGGAATAGCCATTGGCAAGACTTACAAAATGTATACAAAGCAACGACGGATTGTCTAATCTATACATGTAATTAAACTGTAGAGATCTAATGGCTGTACATAGAAAAAAAAATGCTTAAAAGCAAGTCAGGGGGATGTAAAAAGAGATAAATTTATACGAGCTAATCTCCGAAATGGCTGGACCGATTTCAATGAAATTTTTCATGGTGATACCTTATATCCCTGGTCAACATATTAGATACTGTTTATTCCACAAAATGAAATAGTTCCCGTGGAGTAGTTTGAAAACCGTCAACGAAGTTGCTGGCAACAGCTAGTTTATAATATTACAATTGAGTCAGAAAATAATTCTGAACATGGCCATTTTGTGAGTCCGTATTATTCGTAAAAACACTCAGAACCTTCGAATTGCATGCAAGACGAACGAGGAACATCAACAGATGCAACACTTTCCTAAAACAACAACGATTATTTCCTTTCATTAAGTGTGAAAAGAAAGTTGTTTCCTGAAATTCGGGTGGAAATCGCCCGTTCTCGAATAGTCCCAATTGGTTCGTCAGAGTAAATAGTCGAGGCAAACAGGCCAGGCAACATAATAAACTGGTACTTGTGCTGTGACCTGGAAGCGGGATAAATAGGATACTGGGATACAGTCTCGAGTCATTGAGTTTATTGCTTTAGTATTAATTTGTCATGTCATGTACGGCGATAAGATGTGTTATGGGAAATGGAAAATGACTGCGTAGATATTCGCCATAAATATACCAAAATAACATACTAGAAACTATTAAGAGAACGATTAGAAACTATTAAACTATTAATTACCCGGCGCCTCCACTACGGATGGACGGCACGCACTGGCAGCCCATGGGTCGGAGATATATATGGGACACACTCCGGCATATGGTAGTTCTGCATGGTGCCTCCCGCTGATGAAGAATACGCTCGTCGAGGCAATGGCACTGGCGACTGGAGCGTCATGAAGATTTTCAAATAAGGGGGGATATAGTACGATAGTGAATAAATAGCATTGCAGTCAAATTGATACTAGACCTACTGGCTACAGCAATAACGAATATTGAAGATTAGCAAGCCTGAATCACGATGGCAGAGTTCTTAAGACAGGTTAATATATATACAAGTTCCGACGAATAAGAGTCGGACCGCGGTCCCCGAGCCTATACCTGGCTCGGCGGAAGATCTTACCTTTTCGCTGAGGGTGGGGCGTATGCCTTCCCGCACCCCACAATAGGTTTAAATAATATATACTTTTTATACTCATACATACATACAATCACGTGTGTTATCCCCAAAGGGGTAGGCAGAGTCCTAGGAGTGTGTTCCTTAAGACCATACAAAAGTAGGGTTGGTCAGATGAAAAATCGTGAAAGAGTAGTAACAAGTGGCTAGCTCATCGCCTACATAATCACAGACTCAGTATCCAATACGGCCTTAGTCGCCTTTTACGACACGCTAGGCAAGAAAAGCAGTTAGTACATTCTTATTGTGTCCCGGACCAACACGGGACCTATATTTTATACTAAAACCAATTCAATTTTGAATCTTATATATTTACAAAAGCGTTTCGTCACAATTTTCATCTTTTTTTATTTTTCCTCTAATAGCACCAGTCGCAATGCAATTCATTTTCCCCGTCCCTATCTCTAGCAAAATGTTCTAATCTCACTTGAAACTGGCACACAACAAGCACTGCATAGCGTCATAAGGTTTTATTGCAAAGGAAATTCGAGGACTCTATAGGTATGGAAATACAAAAACACCAGCTTTGTAAAATAAGGAAAAAAGAAGCTAATTCATAAAAAGAGATTTAGAAATGCATTGAGGAGCTCGGTAGCTTAGTGGTTAGTGCGTTTTGGCCTTCAATATCGAATACAAAGCTACCTTCGCCACGGTCACGCCTTGGATGGGTGACCAAAACTTTGTTATCTCGAACTCTTCCGTGCTTCGGAAGGCACGTTAAGCCGTTGATCCCGGTCGCTATTGCAACCGTTTCTACCCACCAACCCGCATTGGGCCGACGTGGTGGTGTTACGGCCCATACTCCTCACGTGTTTGTCCATATAGAAGGCCTGTTCCCAGCAGTGGGACGTTTATAGACTGAGGACTATACAATTTTAGTATTTAAGAGAGAGAAAAGTACTCTATTTCTAACTCATAAAACCTAGAATCATTATTTTTACTTATTCGTTGAAACATTGATGCAATTTCGAAAGGGCCACAATTATAATGTACAGGTATTTGATATTGTAAGAAACATGAGAATATGGTTAGTAAGACAAAGTTTATTTTTCAAGCTATAAAAAAAAAATCGTCAGACATCACACCTATCAACTAGTCCCATTTTAAGCAACTAAATGCTGCTTGTGTTACGGATACTAGATGACGGACAAATATTTAATAGATAAATACATATAATTATTGAGAATATACATAATATAATACATATATAATGAACACCCAAGACTGGAGAACAAATGTCTGAAAATTCATCACCCAAACACTTGTCTCCACTGGGGATCGAACCCAGGACCTCTCGAGATGGCGACGCCTTGAGACCGGCGTACAGACCACTCGGCCACGGAGGTCGTCACTCGGCCACGGAGGTCGTCGTTAATTTTATATGATTATCCATCCATTTATCTATCAGTCTATTAGACGTCCACTGCTGGACATAGGCCTCCGCCAAGATCTCCACAATGACCGAGCCTGCGCCGCCGCCGCCCGCATCAAGCGATTTCCTGTAGCCCTCGCCAGATTGTCGGTCCACTTCGTTGGGGGCCTACCCACGTTGTGCCTCCCAGCACGTGGTCGCCACTCGAGAACCTTTATGATTAGAGATTACTAATTTTTATATCAAAATCTTCTTCTTCTTGCCCTTTTCCCACTCTAGGTGGGGTCGGCACAACATGTCTTCTTCTTCCATTCTCCTCTGTCACTCGTCAGCTCAGCATCCACTTCTTTTATTCTCATATAATTCTTCACGCATTCACTCCATCGCTTCTTAAGTCTTCCTCTCACTCTAGGTCCGCCCACATCCATGCTCAGCATCCTTCTTGTAATGTGACATTCATCCCTCCTCATCACATGTCCATACCACGCTAACCTATTGCTCCTAATCTTTTCTGTAACTGGCGCTTCTTTCAAACTTTCAAAATTTTATATCAAAATGTATTAAGTTAAAACGCATTTGCATATGTTACAGTTAATTTAACGTTTATGTAAGGCCAGTTTTGATAGTTCTGCATCTTTTCAACAAACACTGAATCTAACGAAAGTAACATAGTCATTTAGAGACTTCAAAATTGCATCTAATTTACCCATTAACAGTTATATCTAAATTACCTACGTAATAGTCTCAGTAATAACCAAATACACTCGCAACCTATCGTGTGCCGATCGCACAAACGGCACCATCATACCCCTAGATAACTCCACCGCAGTGCCGCACCAAGCAACGCAATTTGGAGGCAATTGACATTTTGCCAAACAATTTAATGTTATTGCTGCACCACATTCAGTGTAAGCTTCGAAATTATTAGCGTTAGCGGGCGGTGCAAAATACACCTTATTTTTTAAAACTTGACATTTGTATAGGTCTTAAGATAATTTTATGTAAGATGGATGGAACCCTAGCAGAGTTTCTTACCTGCATCTTCTCTTGACAAAGCCTGGCCTTCACAAGGTAAAGAGTAAAATTGCTTTTTTTTTTTTAATTTTCTTTGGTCCTTACCAATGAAATTAGTGTTTTGTATGGAGATTTTGGGGATGTCTGCATTTTACATACTAACATTTTATCAGTTTTCTTCACAACGACAAATCCAGAGATAATAATATTTGGCATGTATCATTAGACAAGCTTTAGCAATATGTGTGTGAACACGCTTGATAAAAATTATTCATCGTTTTTATGTTAATGCAAGTCAAATGATGTGTTCGGGAGGCAGTTAAAAATTATAATTTTAACACAATTAAACGTACAAAAAAAAATTTTAATTCAATAATACGAGCTCAAATATATGGTCTATTTTTAGAAAAGGCAATTATTTTATAAGAATGTTCTGAAACTTAATAGTTACGGACAAATTGCTAAGACAGAATAAAAACACCAATTTCATAGGTAAGGACCCAATATTATTGTTTTGACCCGTCATAAGTGCAACTAATTGTACCTACATGATTAAATACATTTGAATTTCAAAGATAATATGTTAAACAAATTGTAAGTTACATTTATCAACCAAATTTGAGATACCCTGTCTGGCTTAATCTCCTAACCTGGTATTAGATCCAATAAAATACACGTTAGTAAAATATTTCACAGTAGGTTAACATGTTTCTGAATTTCACACAAACGTTGAATTAACCTTTTAGGCCCAATTGCACGATCAAGAGTTAGCGCCTAACCCAGGGTTTGCCCATATATTTGCCCCAGGGTTAGGTGCTAACTCTCAACCGCGCAATTGGGCCTCAAAGAATTGACAGCTGGGTAAAAAGATTGTTGTTGTAACTGCAGCTTAAAATTAGGCCCTGATATTTTTTTTAATAGCGTAATTTATTACCTTAAAGTAAAAAAAAATCTAATGATCCCATCACAATCAGAATTCAACCACTACAAATGTAGGGAAAAATCACCCAAATTCAAATTTCAAACGAGAAAGAAATCTGTAATGGCCGCTGCCGTCCCAAATCGTACAAATGCTCAGGACACGTACGACAAGTTGAGAAATTGACTTACCATCGTTGGGTTGAATGTCATTTGCATGTCATACACTGACAAGGGTTATGTGAGCTTAGAAATCACAAGAAGAATAATGTTTACATTGGTTTCATTATACTAAACGATTTTGAACCACATTTAACAAGAAAACTTATTACGTAGGTATGTTTTTCATACTGGTTAGCTACTATTTTTAGGCACAAAAAAACTATTGCGGTAATATAGAAAATAAGATAATAGGTGTAAGAAACAGAGAAATACTAGCTTTTGCGATTTCATCCGCGTAGAATAGTTACTTTGAGACAATGTGATGTGATACCTTACTCAATAAATAGACTATTCAACTCTGAAAGATTTTTTGAAATTGGAACACTAGCCTCAATTGATGAAATTGAAAATTTACTCCTACTCTATTATAAGAAGCAAAGTTCACAGTGGCGTAAATTTGTCCTTCACTTTTCTGGGAGGTGTTATAATTTTTTTTTTACATTCACCCGCAGGGCATCCGTCCCCATGGGAATATCGGGATAAAAGGTGGCCTACGTCCTTTCTCAGACTCAAGATTATCTGTGTATAAAATTTCGGTTAAATTGGTTCAGTCAGTTTGACGTGAAAGTTATATATACAGACAGACACGCAGGCACAGTTACTTTCGCATTTATAATAAGTATGGATATACATACAAATATTAACAACTTTTTCCAATGTGGTAGATTCAGATCTCCACTTGCAACAAACCTGGCACACGACCCTTCGGTTTAAGGTGAATTTTACCCTGCCCTTTTCAAAACTGTACAGTATTATATACACGACTCGAATGAATCTCAAACTTGCCACTTCGAGGAGACAATCGAATAGCTGACTACGACCCATCCATTTTTTACTAGACAAATCCACATCAATGTATCTGCTCCGTGTACTTTACTTTGGCCTGTCGCTTTCGTTATTCAAATCCATACATTGAAATAGGTCTAATAACGGTCCTACAAATTTTGCCCTTAAGCTGAAAGGTCAATCTTAGATCGCACGTTGCTCCTGAGACTTCGCCTTTCCATAACCATCCATATTCTATAACTTCAACGTCAGAATACACTGTTTCAAAAACTTCTCGCCTTAATGGATGTAGAACTTTCCTCCGTAAAATAAAACTCATCTAGCCAAATGAAAGTCAGAATTGAAATGTTCTTTCCTTCGCCAGCCATTTCTTCTCCGAATTTAATCTTCTTAGTAAAAGCAAAACGAATAAGTATGCGTTTTGATATTTAATCCGTTGAGAGAACTCTGAAGATTAACCGCAGTTTTTTCAAAAAACATTATTTTGTACTGTCTGTGTCTGTACACGCCACAAGGCGTCGCCATCTTGATAGGTTCTGGGTTCGATACCCGGTGGGGCAAATGTTTTGGTGATGAATTTTCAGGCATTTGTTCTCCAGTCTTGGATGTTGTGTTGTGTATATCAATTTAATATATTTATCCGTCATCTAGTATCCGTAACATAAGCAGCATTAGTTACTTAAAATGGGGCTAGTTGATAGGTGTGAATTTCTGTAGATATTTACTTTAAACATACATACATATAATCACTACTATTTATCACCTAAGGGTTAGTCAGAGACTAGGTGAAAGCACCGTAAAAGCAGTTCGCTGCCACAGTCCGCGCTTCACCAAGCAAGCACTGACTCAGCGTGACAGGTGATGAGCCCGTCGCCGCTATTTGTTATAACTTGGTTGTTATCCAATTTGATTACGGTGTCTGAAAATATACAAGCGACATTATATTTCTATACTTACTCCCACTTATTTAAAAATTCCCACTAACAATCAATCTACCACAAAATATCAAACTTTCAAGTATAAAAAATCTTGTTGAATGAAATAAAGCAGCCACCACTAGTGTTTACACAAACGACGCAGAAATCTATTTCGGAAGCAGGGAAAAATCACATATTTTCATACTTCTTTTGTTGTCGTGTCAATAATATGAAGCTGGTTTATTTCATTTGGTTTATCTATTAACCGAAGTAGGCCAAGTATTCTTACGAAAGACACTATAAAAACTTTTCGGTTAAGAAAACTTTGCAAATGCTTACACAAAATGATAGACCAATAATAAATGGTCTTGTTATTGTTAGCACGAAAAGTTATTTGCCACGATATCGAAAAAATAAGTACTTCACAATACAGTTCAGTATAATATTGCGAGAGACGTAAATAAGGTTCTGATCTTTTTGGAGTCTGAACCATTTTTGTTACAAAAACCCTTATAGCTATTTTATTATTACAAAATTTATTATTACAAATTTAATTTAATCTTAAACTGGAACTAGTTTATGACATTTCTCTTATAGACATAACTAGCTGTGCCCGCGACGTCGTTCGGGTGGCTATTGATTAAACGCCGATAAAGATTTTCAAAAAGTTTTTGTGTATTACAAATACACAAAAACTTAGTAAAAAACACTGCGTTGTTTTTTACAAAGTGCTCAAATTAACATTCCTACATCTTATTAGCAAAATGTTGATTGTCAATAGTTGAACTTAACCCTTTTATTATTAAAATAATGAAAATAACATTTCTTGTCATTATCATCTGATTAATTGTTGTCCTGGTGATAAATTGTGTTTTTGAGAAATTTTAAAATTCGAAATGAAAATATATTTGCAGCAGGTATTGATAACCACAGGGTGTAATCGTGGTTATCAACGCGCGGTACCCGTTCCCATGGGAATATCGGGATAAAATGTAGCCTATGTTCTTTCTCAGGCTCTAGAAGTCTAGACTATCTGGGTACCAAATTTCAATTTAATCGGTTCAGTAGTTTTGACGTGGAAGCAAGACAGACAGACAGACATAGCATTTATAATATTAGTATTGATAATACAGTTTAATGTATGTGTAATTTTTAAGTGTATCACTCTGTATATCTAACTGTATCCAACCATAATACACTCTAGTTATATAAATTGTTTACTCCTCCTAATAGATATTCCAATTAGAAAAAGACAGATGAATAAAACAGACCTAATAGTCCATCGCTTAGCTCAGCGAGGCTCCTTACAAACAAATGGAGCCTTGACCTATATCCTTCCATCTTTTCATCTCACACAGCGTCTAGGTTTCTGGGTTGTAAATTACAGCTGTAACACTTTAGCACTTATAATAACTACTCGAAAACATACTGGTCAATATTTTTGACGGTTCCGCTGCGTGTGATGGGAAAATAACACAAAAATTTAAAATGTAATACTTTCCCTTTGCCCTAAGATATATTTATGAATAAAAGGCATAAAATTTATGTGTTAACTTTTAAAATCTAGGGACAAAATTATCTATTTTAGTATTTCATTTTTACACGGCAAGAGACGTCAAATAGCTCCACCTAGTGATAAGCGGTCACCGTAGCCTAATCAATTGGCTGACTATTACTATAGTGTCAATATGACGTGATCGTCATTTTCAACTCCGACATTCGACTCCGATTCCGACTACGACATACATACAATTACAACCATATTACAACAGGATTAAACTAGTATAAATACAAATGCTCATGCACACGTCGCAACAAAAATATGATTTGTGTTTTTCTTAAAAAAAGGTTTCGATAAATACAAAAAGTACTCGCAACTTTTTAAAATCAACGTCGACCAAATTTCAATTGTAAGGATGAAGAACAATAAATAAAATTGAACAATATTCATTTTTATTTAGTCACAAAAAAATACAAAACTAAATAACGTAACGTTGTTTATAAGTGCCCGTGTGTATACAACAATAGATGTTGAGATCATCTTCGAAATGACTGTCGGCTATTCCGAGAACTCTATCTATAGGTGGAAGTAGAGCAAGTAATTCGACAGTGTATTATAGTAGAAATAATTTAGGATAATAATTGCAGGAAATTTTAAATCTAGTTTAAATCTATCTATCTATCAGCCAATTGTCGTCCACTGCTGGCCATAGGCCTCCCTCAATGATCGCCACACCTCGCGGTCCTGAGCCGCCTGCATCCAACGACTTCCTGCGACCTTCGTAAGATCGTGGGTCCACCTTGTTGGGGGCCTACCTACGTTGCGCCTCCCAGTACGCGGTCGCTACTTGAGAACCTTTCCGCCCCAACGGCCGACAGTTCTACGAACAATGTGCCCTGCCCACCGCCACTTAAGGTCCGCAATTCTGTGGGCTATGTCGGTGACCTTGGTTCTTCTACGAATCTCCTCATTTCTGATTCGATCACGCAGAGAATCTCCAAGCATAGCCCTCTCCATTGTCCTTTGAGTGACCTTGAGCCTTCTTATTAGGCCCATTGTAAGCGGCCACGTCTCAGTACCGTAAGTCATCACTGGCAACACGCACGAGTTGAAGACTTAAATCTAGATTTTATCAATTTTTGTCATAAGAGCCATAGTAAAATTGTCAAAAAATGACAAAATCGAGTTTAAATTTCCTGCAAGTGGGCCTTAAAGTATTAAAAAAAAAGTTTGAAAGAAAACGTAGCAATAAAAATTGAGAAAGGGATGCTACTTATATGCTTTTGGCGGGTTGAGAGATTGACGAGGTACAAGTGCAATTAAGGCAGAAGTGAATTTAAACTTAAACTCATTTGATCGTATAGGTATACATAATTTTAACACTTATTACAAGTCACAAATGGTTGAAAATATTTTGCAAAAATAAAAATTACATATAAATTGAATGGCAAACTCATATTACAGAAAAATATTCAAGCGTAGATCTCCCTTTCCCTCTCTCTGTCTTTCTCTCTCTCTGTCCTGAGCGAAGTTAGGAAGGAATGACGCTAAATCAATTTAATATCACCAAATCTCGAAAGTGTAAATCAGATGATTAAAAAATTCTAAAAATAGCATTTTACAACAACCTCTAGACCTGGTTTCTTAGTTCTTGGTATCTTATAGTGAGCTTTGAGTACTATAAAAGCTCAACATCCGCGAGTTCAGACAAAAGTTTTCTTAGTTAAACCCAATTTAATAAAAGCTCTAGGATGTTTTGTTTTCTATTCAAAATGCTGTTTTATCGCTATTATTATCTGTGTTTTATGATTATGGCTTAAGATATGTTTCTGAAAAAAAGGATTTAAATTGCTATTTAGGAATACAGTTTATGAAAATAAACTTTGGAGTAAATGTCAGAAAACAAATTTATATCGTTTTTATCATTCAAAAATAAACTAAAAGCGCTACATAAATTCGAGATTTTACTATCAATCTAAAAAGTTCATATAAAATATTTATTTTTTTTCCATATGACAGGTAAGGTCTTGGCCTTCATCTCACCTGATGGTAAGTGACGATAAGGCCGAAGGTGGAAGCGAGCTTTACCTGTAATTCTCAACAACTGAGGAACTAGTTATTTAACTTCTGATTGCCGGAACACAACATTGCTTAAAACATCGTTATTATGGTGAGTGGTTAAATTGTTTAGTATCATTAAATCTTGCAATGCGTAAATTAGGTAGTTTTATTTGAATTTTTTTTAGTTAATGTAGGTTATAGATGCTCGGTAGCACCCTAAGCACTTCTCACGCGTTTCCTATCCTATAAAATCTAGAGATAGCTTCGTTTTAACAGCATAGGACACGAACTCCGGTCTCCAACATTACTATTTCTCCACTCCAGCGACCTAACTCACTGAAGTCATGAACCTACAATGTAGGCAGTAATTTCGAGAGGTACACTATGAACTACTGCTGTAATTATCTAACTATATCCCGTAAAATCTGTCAATCTCAGCGGTCGAGTGGTTTTACAACGGTTTCAAGAGTTCGCCATCTTGAGGGATTATGGGAAATTTGCGTGTGTTGAATACATACCTTTATTTCTTAATCAGGTTATTATGAAACATTATTATCAATATTTATTTACTAACTTTTGCCCGCGACTTCTTACACGTGAAATAGCCTTTCAATAGCCACGTGAAATAAAAAAAATTCAAATAGGACCAGTTCTTGAAATTAGTGCGTTTAACTAAAGAATCAAACAAACTGTTCAGCTTTAGAATATTACTTTTTAATTCGTCATTTTCCAAAGCATAAGCGGCATAAGCTGCTATTTGGCCAGCAGATAATAGGTGTGAAGAAGTTATTATTTTATACCACAGCCAATGAGATTTGTTAGAAAAAGTATTTTTATTTATCATTACATTACTCGCACCCGCTATAAACAGCGATGTACATTCCTTGTCGGCATTGACACCAGATGTTTATTGAGACTCGAAAGACATGAATTATCTGAGATACGTGCTCTGTAACTTAAGATCTTCAGACTTTGGCATTCGACTCGTGTCCATAGCGGTTAGGTAGTACCTAACTCTATTTGAGACAAGAAACGGTAATATTAGATTGTCATTTACAGCGCTTTTTCTGGAAGCTAAAACGAATGTGTTCTTGCGTTTCTTATCGAACTTATTTTAGAGTGAAAACGCTGAAAACTGAAAACGACTTGTTTTAGCTACGGACATTTAAAATTTTACATTTAGCATCTTTTTACACAGATCGGCTCGGTTCGGAGAGCATTTTTTATTACGTTTAAAACAGTGGTTTAAAACTCTGGTCATTTTGTCAGTTTTTGACAATTTCACTATGGCTGAAATGACAAAAAATCACTAAATCTAGTTTTAAGTCTCGATTAAAATTTCCTGCAAGTGGGCCAAAGCGTCTTGTAGGAAATTTTAAACCTAGTTTAACTCTAGATTTTGACAAAAGAGCCATGACAAAGCATAGTTTTAAATCGCGATTTAAAATGTCCTGCAAGTGGGCCTAAAGGTTTTAAATCATTGCAATACATTGGGGTCCAACGATTATGCGAACCAATTTTCAATACTGGCCGAAATGTTACAACTGACAATTGATACACTAGTAAACCCTTGCCTAATGCGTTACTTCAGAACGGCCTGACATGGTTGAAATTTCAACACTGGCCGAAATGTTGCAACTGACAATTGGTACTCTAGTATACCCTTGGCTAATGCGTTACTTCAGAACGGTCTGACAATGGTTGAAATTTCAACACTGGCTGAAATGTTACAACTGACAATTCGTACACTAGTAAACCCTTGGCTAGTGCGTTACTTCAGAATGGCCTGGCTTACGACCAATCCGAAAAAATGAAACGGAATTGTTTTTTTTTTTCTCTTTATTTAGGTTAATAAACAGTGTACACAATAAGTCTTAGTGATAACATTATTACTTAAATAGTTAATTATCATTGTGTCACCAATAACATTAACCACGTATTTTGTACAAGTATTGCCATTTATGATATTTTATTTTATTTTTCCAATGTCATAGGACTGACTAAGCCTCACTTTATTGTTAAATAATTAAGATAATTGTTTATTTTTAGAGTTCAAAAAAAAACTTGTAAAAATACCTATAAGGTATTTTTAAAAATTTAAGCGGATCCAAAGATATTGTCTTAAGCTAATGAAAGAGATTAGATTTTTTTAAATACCTATGTTTTATTAATAGATCGAATTATATAACCTTTTAAATGAAAAGTAGCATAAACCGAAAATTACAGTAAAACTGAAGTCTAAAACCGCGATGTAAGTCAAATTCAGACAAAATACAGCAAGTCACTGGCTCCATAGTTTTTTATTTTTATAAAAATCCTAGCAAATGACCCCACACTACCTGTTGATTAGCAGTAGAGGAGCCCCATATGTGAAGTTAGCTCGTGCAGCGTGCTGACATACTGCCCTAGCCACTCTTACCTTGCCGGCCAAAAAAATGCTTTGCTTTTTCTACTTTCTATTTGTGTTAAAAACTACCGTGTTAGTACACGTTTGATAGTTATTTTTTTATGTATTAAGACCGTTTCTTTGCTGAATAAAATTAATAACATTAATTTTTTTTTTTTAGCCATTTCTATGGCAGAAATAGCCCGTTGTTTTCATAATAATTATAACAAAAATCACTGCCGTTGCTTTTTGGTTTGCATCTGCAGCAAGGAGCTTAGTATGAGAAAGTTTTTATAGGTTCAGCAACAGTTAACTACACCTCTAAAGAGTATCCTTTGACTACCGACTAGTTAACTAGTTTCAGACTTATATAGAGAAATAAAAATTATGTCACTAATAAACATTAATGAAGACTGAGGACCGGTTTCAAAAGCTCTTTTACGGTTTCTGATAAATTAAATAACTTTCAGAAAATTTTTCATATTAAATCCGTTCCATTTATCTATTTGATAGTTCTAGCGGCTATCAAAATGTTCTTCTAAACACAAAGTAATCTTCGTTGTAGTTGAGGAATAAATAAAGACACACTTGAAAGAAAAAAAAATTTTTTTTTCTAGAGTTTCCCTGGTATGCTTTTTTATGTGAGAGGAGGCAAAAGGGCAGACGGTTCACCTGATGGAAAATGACCACCGTTGCCCATGGACATCTGCTGCACCTTACGAGCTGCAGATGTGTTGCCGGCCTTTTAGGAATAAGTACCCTCTTTTATTAAATGTCTGAAGGTCGTATCGGAAATACTGCTGGCGACAATTGATTCCAGTTTGGATATGCGCAGTAGAAAACGATGCCAAAAACGCTGGGTAGCTTAGTTGTATTAGCCGTATTACATTGTGCCTAACATGCTTGCTGAGGTCTCTATGTACTCGTATTATGAAACTATCACCATTTTCTCTATTCTAAACCAAGCCACGAATACGCGGGTGGAGCGGAGCACTAATTCGCTTTTCATTGCTAGTTGGCTACGGACGGACAATGGTGACTGTCTTTTGAGCGATCAATGAAATGCCAATTCGCCTGGCACTCCGCCTAGTAAAGGTACCACTAATATTGGTTTTGGATATATAGAGAAATGATGATATTTTCACAATGCGACGTGCGACGACCTCTTGCACGAATAGTGACATTTTCTCTTATTAATATCTCTCTAATCAGTACCCACTACTGTATTCGAGAAAAGAGTAAGTTGCCATTGTAAAAATAACTTTTTTACTTATATTTAGAAGCTCAATTTCGATTGGTAAACGTGAAAAGCGGAATGTATTAGAAATCACATTTCCAAATAAAATTAAGCTACTTAACGCAACTAAAAAAGTAAGGTTTTTACTATGATAACTTACACTAGGGACTCAGAAATACGCAAGGGTGGAAAGGAGTAATCTCTGCCACACCCTATGCGAAAAGGCGTGGCTTTATCTCATCGTCCATGGAGAAACACATGAGGAGCATGGGCCGTTACACAACTATGCTGCCCCAATGCGGGTTTGTGGGTAGAAATGGTTGCAAAAACCACCGGGACCATCGGCTTAAAGCGCGGAGGAGTTCGAGATCAAAGTTTTAGTCACCCATCCCAGATCTGACCATGGCGATGGTAGCTTTATTTTTGCTATTGAAAGCCAAAGCGTACTAAACACTACGCCACCTAGCTCTTCAGGCGAAAGCATTATGTATGTGTGATTTGTATTTTGAAAACTAAAGAAAAAGCAACCCGAATTTACGTTTGTGAAAACATAAATCACATCTCTGCGGTGTACATGAACAATTTTAAAAGAAAAACATTATACGAGCGATATCTTAACGAGTGTTCAGGCCGGGTCGCTCTTGGATAACTATCGTTAGCGAGATTTATTCACATCCCTTCAATGTTACCAAACAACTAGTAGGGGTGTGAACGCAGGCTATGAAAATTATAAATTACGACTACCTACTGAGTGGTCTGCATGGTACCTTTACTATAAATGTTTCTTTGGGACAGAAACTGCTGCAGTGTTTACATTACATATTGCAGCTTGGATGGTAAGACGATTTTTTGGGTAGTTACAGTTTCACAGCATGCTCTATAATAGTGACCCAGGTAGCACTTAATTACGCTTTGGGCCAGCGTGGTGTTACGGCCCATACTCCTCATGTGATTCTCTATGTGGAAGGCCTGTGCCCAGGACTCCCTAAATGTGGGACGTTTAAGACGCAGTGGGACTAAAGCATAGGCTGAGGACTAGCACTTAGTTGTCAGCAAATGCACCAGACGAGCTCGGTGGCGTAGTGATAAGTACCCTTGGCTTTCGATCGAAATCAAAGCTACTTTCGCCATGGTCAGGTCGTGGAAGGATGTCCAAAAAATTGTGATCTCGAGCTCCTTCGTGCTTCGGTAGGCACGTTAAGCCGTTGGTCCAGGTCGTCCACAAACCCACATTGGGCCAGCGTGGTGGTGTTACGACCCATACTCCTCATCTGTTTCTCCATGAGGAAGCTTGTCCCAGCAATGGAAGGTATACATATAGGCTGAGGACGACTATTAGGCTACTTCGCCAGACTTCTTTGTACGGCGAGATTGTGGTCTAAAGCACTCATTTGACTGGAGTGTGAACCATAATTCTATTTAAGGCATTTTAAGTTCGAAATAGTGGATATTTACTGTCTTCATGATAAAGGAACCACACACATTCATCGCATGGGCGTTAAAGCTGAAACTTCGTAGAGGTTATTTCGTTGTCGAACCGGCTGAACTGTTAAAGTAAACTATTCCACTTTATGTTCAGCAATAGCTGGGGTTTTAACTAATAGAATATCTCTTATGGTCTAAACTTCCATTCTAGGAGTTTACTAACACTATGAAGTTAGCTAATAGGTGTTTATTCTGAATTCCAAAGGAAATTCTTGCTTCCTTACGTTCAGCCTTCTAAACTATATGTATAACAACTGCAACACACACACATACACGCACGCACACACACACACACACACACACACACACATGATGATGATTATCACATGTGCAGATACAGCTTTTTTGACGCGCGGACTATGGCAATGGACTGCTTTTGCCTAGTGTCTGACTAACCCTTAGGGGCTAATAGTCGTGATTTTATGTATGTATGCATTATGGAGTTAAATTGAAAATGTTTCACCACTGGGGATGTGGGGATGGATTGCTAATGAACGTTATTTTGTATGTGAACCGCGCTCGCCAATCTTGCGGGGAGGTAAATCTGAGGTCTTTATTTTCCGGCTTTGTCAGTCGGATCGCAAAAGTATATATGTTAGAAAGAGATGACATTGTATTGGAAAAAAGAACACGAACAAAACCCCATTTGACATTTGATTTCGATTTGTGTTGTAGTTAATAGTTTTATAGGAATCGATAAACTGCATAATATTTTTATGCAATAATTTGATAAGGAAAAAATCAGGATACAATGTTAAAGATATATATAAGATATATCATTGTCTATTTTTAAATAATTAAAACGCATTTAATTTATTTTTGGTAAAATCTATCCCATTGATAACAGTCATACATTTTTGTCACATTAGGAGCTCATGAAAATTTCGCTATCATTATAGTTTCGAGAGAACTTAAATATAAAATGTTACTCAAATTAAAAAGAGATTATAATATAATTAAAAACAACTATTTTAAACTTAAGTGTAACTGCAACTATCGATATTTTGTGTAAGAAGTATCGTCTCGTAACATTCACAATTTAAAATTGGTAATGCATTTTCGAGTTGTCAAGAGATCTATACGTCTGTATATCCTTTAAGTATGATTAGCACTCCTTAGGGGGGCGCGTTGCTACCTTCATGGTATTTTGTAACGACTCAGAAAAAAAAACTAGAAAGCTTGACAAGTGTCATAAATACAATTTCTAGAAACGAGAAGTTTAGCAATTTGCTTTACTGTTTCAAGCTTGATGAAAAATATTAGGTCCTTACCTATGAAATTGGTGTTTTGTATGGAGATTTTGGGGATGTCTGCATTTTACATACTAACATTTTATCAGTTCTTCTCAACGACAAATCCAGAGATAATCATATTTGGCATGTATCATTAGACAAGCTTTAGCAATATGTGTGTGAACACACTTGATAAAAATTATTCATCGTTTTTATGTTAATGCAAATCAAATGATGTATTCGGGAGGTAGTTAAAAATAATTGTCTTTGTGTCTAATTTTAACACAATTAAACTTACAAAAAATTATCAAATTAAATAATACGAGCTCTAATATTAGGTCCTTACCTATGAAATTGGTGTTTTGTATGGAGATTTTGGGGATGTCTGCATTTTACATACTTACATTTTTTCAGTTTTCTTCACAACGACAAATCCGAAGATAATATTATTTGGCATCTATCATTACACAAGCTTTAGTAATATGTGTAATATCACACTTCATAAAAATTATTTATCATTCTTAAGTGAATGCAAATAAAATGATGTATTCGGGAAGAACTTAAAAAGAGTTGTCTCCCTGTCCAATTTTAACACAATTAAACTTAGAACAAATTATCAAAACAAATCAAAAGAGCTCAAAAATATAGTCTATTTTTAGACGAGGTAATAATTTTTTAGGAATACTCTGAATCTTAATAGTTACAGACAAATACTAAGAGAGAAAAAAAACACCAATTTCATAGGTAAGGACCCAATATATGGTCTATTTTTAGAAGAGGCAATTATTTTATAATAATGTTCTGAAACTTAATAGTTACGGACAAATTGCTAAGACAGAATAAAAACACCAATTTCATAGGTAAGGACCCAATATTAGGTGTTCTTCCTCAAATCCAATTAAATAAGCTAGTTTCAAAGAAATATTTGTTTACTACTTCTTGAAGGATTCTTAGGCTTAATACTGGTTCCAATGAGAATAGAAGTTTATTTCTTTCCCGAGTCCCTGTCAATCGGCAGGTGGCTCAATACAATATGCTATATCCCCTCAGGGAAAGTGTTCACAGATTTAATATAAAACTTTCCCGTGTTATATAACTTGATTGGAGTATGAATCAATGTTAGGGCTATAAAAATTCCTACGGCTTCAGCATAATACACTCTTGTATATAGCGTTTTATGGCTATATACTTGGTTTTTTTTTCCCTGAATTGAATGGAACTCCTTTTAGGAGGCTTATATTCAGCTTTGGACATCACCCGGCTGACATTATAAAGAGCCGGGTGATCGCGGCTAATTAAAAGATTACCTACCAACCCATCTCTTCCCCTGGGTGTCGTTAAAGGCAATGAACTTAGAACAACACAACCATCCAATAGCTTGTAGCGTCGATGGGTTCACCACCTGACACGCTGAGTGCAGTGACTACGGCAATGGACTGCTTTTGCGGTGCTTTTGCCTAGTCTCTGACTAACCTTTAGTTAGGGGTTAATAGTCGTGATTATATGTATGTTTGTATAATATGATGAGGAGGAATAATTCGTCTGGTCTCTCGTATAAAATATATATTCATTTATACAACCTTTTACTCTTATAAAGTTTTCATAAACAGCTTACGTGCCACCCTTTTAAAACAATGTGTCTAATTCTTTAATCGGCTTTTACTCGACCGTCCATTTCCACCAAGTAGGTACATTTAACTTAACTTTTAAGCTCAAGTTAAATTGCGATCTGAAGGCAGCTTATAGAAATCTTGACAAGCTGCAAGATTGCAGCTGAAGACTAAACTATATTATTCAGTCTGTAAGCAAATTGCCGAAATGTATTTTGAAACAAAATACGAAGCTTTTTTTTATTCGCTACATTAACAAAAGTGGATAGGAAAATATTTTTTTTGACGACCTCCGTGGTCGAGTGGTCTGTAGGCCGGTCTCACGGCGTCGCTATTGCGAGAGATCCTGGGTTCGATCCCCACTGGAGGCAAGTGTTTGAGTGATGAATTTTCAGGCATTTGTTCTCCAGTCTTGGATGTTTTTATATATTTATATATATTCAGGATATTTATATGTATTTATCAATGTATTTTTTTTATGTATTTTTTTAATACTTATTGACGGACAACTATATTTAATAAAATATAGTTGTCCCTCATCTAGTATCCGTAACACAAGCAGCATTTAGTTGCTTAAAATGGGAGTAGTTGATAGGTGTGAATGTTTATTTATATTTATTTATTTATTTCCTTGAAAGGGTTTTTTCATTTTATATACAAATTCTGTTCAAAACTGACACACTAACTATTAAAAATTTTCCGAGTAATTTGTTGGTTTTATAGCATATTCTTGAAGCACGGAGCGGGATTTCGCCTTGATCCACTAAAAACTTTTATCGTAACTTTGTAATGGTCTAAAATTTTAATTAGTAAATACATTTAGGTATGGACATTGTAATGAAGAAGGAGAATGATCATGTCACCAGGAAAATTATGGATTTGAAAGTGGATGGGCGTGTGGGGAGAGGAAGACCAAAGAAAAGATGGATGGATTGTGTGAATGATGATGTGATGAGGATGGGAGTGAGTGTTGACTTGACGAGTGATAGAGGAGAGTGGAAGAGTAAGACATGTTGCGCCGACCCCAATAGAATTGGGAACAGGGCAGGAAAAAGAGAAATACCTAGTCAATTTAACATACATCTTGAACAATTCCTTGGATTTGCTGTAGTTTTTTTTTTCATTTCCCTGCTTGATCATATAATCATGACTATTATCCCCTAAGGGTTAGTCAGAGACAAGGCTAAAAGCACCGTAAATGCAGTTCACTGCCATAGTCCACGCTTCACCAAGCAGTGTTCAGCGTGACAGACGAATTAGTCGCCTTTTACGACACCTAAGGAAAGATATGGGTTTAGTTGTACAAAAATTTAATAAATATAAGTTAAATTTAATACTAAGTAAATGATCTACTTTAAAAATAACTAAAATTTCGCAATAAGTATATATCACCGCCAAAATAACAAGCTACCAATCCCAAGAAGTATATCTAGACCATCACATGAATCATTTAATAATTGTACTGTTATTTATTGAGGGACAACCCTAGTTCGTATCGGCGGAATATGAATAGAAATGAAATAAATTTGGGCTACGATTTGAGGAAACTGAACGTTAGAGAACTACTATATTCCTTTTTTGCTATTTTCAATACATTGGCATTTACGGAAGCCTAGTTTTATTGCCAGTCATAGATTTGTAATATTTGTAATGCTAGTCCAAGGCAATTTGACAAAATACTGTCTTTGAAATAAGGGTCAAAATATGACGTGGTAAAAAGAATAAAGCGGCTCGTGCGCTTGTATTGAAAACAAAGCAATTACCTATAAAATCTTAGAAGACCGATACTCAGTGAACTAGTTTTCCTCCGTGCGTCGGAAGGCATAATGTATATTGACACGACACGATTCTAAAAGAAAATGTTATTAGTATATGCAATTTTTGCAAAGCTTATAATTATTAATCCAGGTTTTAATTATATGAGATTTTAGTCGGTGTTAAAAATTATCAGATAAAAATGTAGCGTTCCGTGTAAAATGTCTTCAAAGAATCTTTAAATTAGCATCTTCAGCTCAATTCAAGAGTTGACATAGTGGTTACACGAATCACGAAAATCTAGTATCGGCTAATATTTGTTACACAACATTGTCATTGAACTGCGTAGGCGCATACAATATTGTCTTCGACCTTTTACAACAGCATCTGTGAGAGATTCGCATATCATTACTCTATCTCACCAGATTTCGTCCAACAATACGTTTGAAGAGACGCAGTCTCTCCGATTTACCGTTTCTAATTAGAGTTAGAAGATTTAGCAGCCACAGTAAATTCAGGCTATCGATCTCAGAGAGAAAATATCAATTATAAATAATAAATCGCTCTCATAAATTAGGTGTTCCAAAACTAACGAGGCACATTAACTAAACACCTAAGCCGATATTGAATTAAATTCAACTCGTAATCCAAGCTACTTACCCATTGATAACGTTTTCAAACAACTTTAGTTTCCACTAAACATTAATCTGGAACTAGACCCTAGATTTCAAATCAAATCAAATCAAAAGCATTTATTCAGTTTAGATGCGTCTTAGCGCATGCTTATGAATGTCATAAACATTTTACAATATTTCGTGAAAAAGAAAAATTACGCCATCCGTTCACAAAACTACCAGGAGGCCTTGTTCTGAGAAGAACGGGCAAGAAACTCAGCAAGTTTCTACCCTCCCTTTACATAGCAACATTTAAAAAATGTCATAAACTACAACGTCATTGAAGTTTAAAAATAAAAAGATAGATATCTAATTTGAGTAATATTCTGCAGTTTACCACATTTTTCATTACAAACATGTACGGTGATAGTCTAAATTATAATCTAAAAAATAGTATCTACATTACAATTATTGCCACGCATTTTTGTCTTCTAGGTAATCATTGACGGTATAGTAACCTTTAGACATTAATTTAGTTTTAATATATGTCTTGAATCTGTGCAAAGGCAATTCGACAATTTCACTAGGGATCTTGTTAAAGTAGCGTATACTAAGGCCCACAAATGAACTATTGATTTTCTGCAGCCTGTAGGACGGCAGAAGAAGCTTTCCCTTATTTCGTGTATTCCTATTGTGAATGTCACTGTTCTTTAAAAGAGAATTAATATTACTTCTCACAAAAAGGATGCAGTTGTAAATATACTGGGAAGGAACAGTCAGAATATTAATTTTTTTGAATATGCTTCTAAGTGAAGTACCTGCTTTTAAACAATAAATTGACCTTATAGCTCGTTTTTGCAGAATGAAAATAGATTGTATCTCTGCTGCTTTACCCCATAAAAGGATACCATAAGACATAACGCTGTGAAAATAACTAAAGTAAACTAATCTGGCAGTTTCCTCATCTGTAAGTTGCCTTATTTTTCTGACAGCATAGGCCGCAGAACTAAGTTTATCCGAAAGTGTTGTGATATGATGATTCCATTGAAGCTTATGGTCCACAGTAATACCCAGAAATACAGTAGACTCAGTTAAGCTTAATATTTCCCCGTTGAGTTTTAATTCTATCATTGTTTTTCTTACATTTGGTAAAGTAAAATTTATGCATTTTGTTTTTTTGGCGTTTAATTGTAAATTATTCACAGAAAACCAGGACATTATTTTGGTAAGTGCATTGTTCACATCGTCAAAATTTGTCTTATTTCTATCTACTTTAAAGATTAGAGACGTATCATCAGCAAACAAAACAATATCACAAAATAGCTTTGCAAAAGAAGGCAAATCATTTATATACATTAGAAATAAGAATGGTCCTAGTATTGAGCCTTGCGGGACTCCCATTTTCATATGAGATCCTGATGATTTCGTCCCATTTATATCAACTTTATGAGTTCTACAACTTAAATAAGAGCATATTAAACTAAGAGCTTTGTTTTTTATACCATAATGGTTAAGTTTGCAAATTAAAGTATCATGATTCACACAATCGAAGGCCTTTGATAAATCACAGAAAACTCCCAGCACATTTTGAGCTTTCTCCCACGCATCAAATATATGTCTTAACAGCGCTACTCCAGCATCGGTAGTGGAGCGACCTTTAGTAAAACCGTATTGTGTATCATGAAGAAGACTGTTTAAATTAAAGAATGCCATCAGTTGTTCAAGTATAATTTTTTCAAAAACTTTACTAAGAGTCGGCAAAATTGAAATCGGTCTAAAATTGGTCGGGTCATTTTTGCATCCGGACTTAAATAAAGGTATTATTTTACTATATTTCATTAAATCTGGAAAACTGCCTTCATCAATACAATTATTAAAAATGTACGCAAGATCTGGGGCAATTATATCAATAATATCCTTGATAATATGAACAGACATATCCCACAAGTCTCCGGAATGTTTAAGTTTTAAAGATTTAAAAGTTTTAATTATTTCAACAGGGTTAACATGTTTAAATAGAAAATTAATTTTGCACTCCGGCACGTATGTTTTAAGGTAGCTGATAGCCTCTTTAGGAGAGGAATTAAGTGAAGCTGTAGTTATTACAGGAATGTTAGTAAAAAAATTTTCAAATGTATCAGCGATTTGTGAACTGGATACAATAATCTTATTGTTTACTTTTAAAGATATTGAATTACTACATGATTTAAGTTTACCTGTTTCTCTATTTATGATATTCCAAGTAGTTTTGATTTTATTATTCGATTTTTTAATTTTTTCGCGTAAGTGCAAAGCTTTTGTGTATTTACAGACTTTCCTAAAGGTTTTGGAATAGTTTTTAACATATTCAGCAAAAACTGCGCTGTGATTATATTTTCTTAATGCATATAATTCATATAATCTATTCCTGCTTTTATAAATGCCACTGGTGGCCCAGTCGTCAAATTTAATTTTATTGCTACACTTTATAGTCTTCACTGTGTATACGCTATCAAATTCTTTTTGGATTACATTAAACAATTTTTTATATTGACTATCTGAGTCATTCAGACGAGAATAATCTAATGCACAAATCTTTGAATCAATATTCTGCCTGAACCTTTCTTTACGACTTTGAGTGATAGGACGATATTCAATGCGCTTGATTTCATCAACTATATTGTCAGGGAAGCTAGCTATCAGACCACAATAATCTGATGTAAGATTAGTTATTACAGACTTAGTGACTGGTTTATTATCTGAAAATATATTATCAAGACAAGTTGCTGAATGGGAAGTAATTCTTGTAGGTTCTGAGAAATGGTTAATTAAATTAAAACACTTAAAGATTGATATAAATCTAGTGCTCAATATGGTATCTTCAAGTATGTTAACATTGAAGTCTCCACAAACTATGACAGATTTCCGTTTCTTAGTTATTCTTTTAAGTACGTCTTCTATTACGGATTCGAATTTGTTATAATCTCCGGAAGGGGGCCGGTATACGCATACAATAACATATTTGTAAAATGTCACTTGAGAATAACAAGACACGCTTTTATTAATGCTCTGATACTTCATGTTGTTAACGAGTCAGCGGTAAGAAAACTTATGAAAGCTGAAATATTTCTTGCGATCAATTAGAAAATTCAGTATGGGGTAATGTGGTAGACAATTATCAAGAAGCACTATTTCAACAACAAATAAAATTAATTCGTATTGTGTTCGTGTCGTGTCAATTTTCGATCGCCGATTGTTTTTCTCCTTCCACGCGGTTTTCTTTTTTATTTATCAGCTAGATGTTATTCATAAAAAATAATAAAGTCGTAATAAACCTATTTTAGTAACAGAGTGTTTTGTTTCCTTCTTTCAAACACAAATCTAAATTAGGAAGAAAGTGACATATCACTTTTAACTAAGATAGGTTTATTAAGCCTTAAATATTTCTATGACTAACACGGTAGGGGTGCAACCTCCACCGTCGCTGGCTGCTAAGATAAACAAATAGGGGACGTTCCATAGGCACGCTAGCAGCCAGCTTAGCTATGAAACCACACTAAACAACGCTGGACCAGATTGTTTTTAATAATTATGTCTTTATTTGCACATGTTGCGTGGATGAAGAATAAATAAAAAATAAAATTCTTTCATATTTTCAATATTAAGACCAACTTAGTGTAGGTAATTAATGACGTATTCAAATTAATAACTGGATCAATCACAAAACAAATCACAACTGACAATCCATTTTTTTTTCTTCGCTTGCACTTTATATCCATTTTTTATACAAATGTCATAAAACTGATTTGAATACATTAACAATACCGTCTCTTGCTAGTGTTGTGAGTTAAGTGCATACCAGGCTGTATAAATGCAGGAAATTGCAGCAAAGTCAGCAAACGATATTGAGACTATAGCATTTCAAGGTTTTTAATTTAAAATTTTGTTACAGAATTTAAATTATTGCTGGTTTTATTCCAGTCTGACACCTTTCAAACAGGATTAAAATGTTTCATTTCTGTCTTCCCATTACCGATAAAACATTAGGGATTAATTAAGTATTTATTTATTAATAAATAAATAAATACCTAAGTTAGGCCCCCATGTAACGGGTGGCGAACCTGTTGCCATGCACCGGGCACATTGTGAGGCAAGCGATAAATAATTAAATAACAAAGAAAATGAAAGTAGTATAAAACTATAACTACTTTCTCAATTATTTAATTTGACATGGTCTTGGTATTTGTTGAAGAAATTACAAGAATTAATTTTGTAATGACAACCCTATATTCGATATATTACGGTCAAACGGCGATCCTCCCGAGGCAACAGTATTGTGTTACGCTCATTTCGGTGTTTGCAAGGAAATTACTGTGTCAATGCCCTGAACATACGAGTACAAAGTTGGAAATAGACATTCGTTTAAATTTGTTTTCATGGAAGCATAATAGATAGCTTGCAAATCTATACGTCGCGTCGTGGCAAAAAACGTCTGCGGATCTGTATATGTATGTCTGTGGAACTATCAAAGATAAATAAATAAAAAGATGTGTGGAACTCGGGGACTGCCGCGGTAAAGCTATTGCATAGCATTTTGTATCAACTTATTTGTGATAATGATAAAATGTATGTATATAGAGTACTCACTCATTTTCTTTCATTATTTTTTTGGTGACTTTCTTCATTAATAATAAATGCACTTTGTTCATTCATATTCACGCACACAACGCCGTGTCGAAGACTGCCGAACTGAAACGACGTTAGACGATGCACGGCCTTCAAGCCACACCTCCTTGCACATCGAAGTGGGGAGCGTGAGGTTTTTTCGTTACGGAATTTCCGGATTCGGTCCCCGCGCTCAAGGCCCGCGATAGAAGCTATGCAAAAGCTTAATAATAAATAAACAAACATTCACAACTATCAACTAGCCCCATTTTAAGCTACTGATGCTGCTTGTGTTACAGATACTAGATGACGGATAAATATATTAAATAGATAAATACATATAAATATCCTGAATATATATCAATATATATAAAAATCCAAGACTGGAGAACAAATGTCTGAAAATTCATCACCCACGGAGGTCGTCAAAGATAAAACGATCTATTCCTGTAATCCCCAGCGACAATTCCCCACTGGAGGGGTAAGTTACTTTTTTTCCAAAAATTCCAACTAGTTAAATAAACTTAGTTAAGTGGGATTCAAAATCGCATTTGAACATTTGTGGGTCCCACAAAGATTAGATTTAACCATGGAGAAAGCTTTTGATAGCTCTTGTTGTTGATTATTCATAGAATCAATGAGACTGTTAATGTTATCCTGCGGCAATTGCTCCCAATGAAATTTTAGTAAGTCCATCAGTTGTTGGGTTGTTGTCACTCCATCCAAGTCCTGTAAGACTCGTCTCTGGAGCATGTCCTTTTCATGCTCGATGGGGTTGAGGTCTGGCGACTGTGCAAGCCAAGGCAAACTCCCGTGTGTGCAAAGCTGTATGCGAACGCGCATTGTCATGCATCAAGTGATATCAGAGCCAAGCGTCTGTGCAAATGGACGGATATAAGGCCTAAGAACATCCTCAACGTAATTTACAGCGTTCATGTTACTATTTACAAAAACGAGCTCAGTTCGTCTGTTCTTCATAATACCCGCCCATACCATAACTGTTGAGCCGTTGTTTGGATAAACTTCCTGAACGCACCTCAGTCTTTCAGTATTTCCAGGACGACGACCCTTCTAGTATCAGGCTTAAACACAAATCGAGACTCATCGCAAAATAAAATTCTATCCCATTGTTCCCGGGTTCATGTGATGTGTTCTCTACACCATTCATTTTGACGAGGGCGATTCCCGTGTCGTATCGGTGGACACCTAATTGGCCGTCATGCTCGTAAACCATACTCATGCAGTCGATTTAGCACAGTCTTAAACCTTAAACCTATCTCTCGGGCGGATAACATCGGCTGGCGTCTTCCTGTCAGTTGTATTAACGATCTTGCCGGGTAGTTGTACACCTTCCTCGACCTTGGTGCTGCTGAGCAGGATCTCCCGTGTTGGTGTAACGCTGATGAAGACGGCAAATAACGCTTCTGTTGACACGAAAATACTGAGATACCTGAGATTCCCGCTTACAACATCCCTACAGCTTTTTGCATTTCATCTGCATCGAATGACGTTGTTCCATGTCGTAAAAAATTTCTGAAGAACCAAATTTGTTCAAAACTGTTTTCAAGTTATTGTTTATGGCCCACTTGCAGGTAATTTTAAACCTAGTTTAAATCTCGATTTTGACAATTTCTCGACAATTTTACTATGGCTGAAATGTCAAAAAATCACTAAATCTAGTTTTAAATCTCGATTTAAATGTCCCGCAAGAGAGCCTAAATCATAAAATTGATTCAGAATGCTAAATTTTAATAAGCAAAGAAAAAGCTTTAAATTCGAACAAATCTGGAACAAATGCATTCACTTTTGAATTTGTGAAAAAGAAAAACTAATGATACTCGAATTTTTTTTACAACCAGCCAGTATGTCCTCTAGATTAAAAAAGTTTACATTGATATTACCTAGGTACTTGGTAAGAAAAGATATATATTGGGTCCTTACCTATGAAATTGGTGTTTTTATTCTTAGTATTTTGTCTGTAACTATTAAGATTCAGAGTATTCCTAAAAAATAATTACCTCGTCTAAAAATAGACTATATTTTTGAGCTCTTTTGATTTGTTTTGATAATTTGTTGTAAGTTTAATTGTGTTAAAATTGGACACGGAAACAACTCTTTTTAAGTGCCTCCCGAATACATCATTTTATTTGCATTCACTTAAAAACGATAAATAATTTTTATGAAGTGTGATATTACACATATTACTAAAGCTTGTCTAATGATAGATGCCAAATATATCTTTGGCTTTGTCGTTGTGAATAAAACTGATAAAATTTTAGTATGGAAAATGCAGAATTCCCCAAAATCTCCATACATAACACCAATTTCATAGGTAATAATTTGAAATAGTCTGTGTTGGTGAGACTTTTATGATGTGTGTATATCTACATATTATCAGATATCTTATATCAACCGAAACAAAGAAATATTGAAAGTGTATATGAGATCATGGCTAGGAAGAGAGTGAGTGTTAATTAGGCGAGTGACAATGGGCAATGACAGAAGATAGTGGGGCTGATCCCAAACGAACTTGGAAAGGACAGGGAACCTACATAGAGTTTATAACGTTATGTAGTAAACTCAAACTAATAAAAGTTAATTTTTGTTGCATTGTGCTAGTTTTCGTATACCTATTCGTGGAAAGAGAAAACAAACAGTTTAATTTTAACAATCCTTCTTTTGTGAATCACACTGTCTAAAATCTGTTTATACAACCTCCATTCAGGTCGGTGGTTTGAGAACGTATCTTTCACACTATAACAGAAAAAACATTTTGATGTACAACTTTATTTAGCAAATCTCTATATTTAGAAAATATCGTAGGAGTAACCTCATTTATGAATCATAGTTTTCGATTTCACTATGCTATTTTTGTTTTATTATTGACGTTCGAATTTGGATGCGATTCCGCAGCCGATGGAGCACTAGATATCACAACTGCACACCGAACGATCTAATGATTAACAATGACAGTGTTCATTTTGTGATTTTTTATCAGCAATGTAAAAATAAAAGCCAATAGCGATAGACTCTTAATGGAACGCAACTGTCAGTGTCAGCCTAATGGGTATGCTAAGTATGCTTTGGCTTTGTGATTTCGATCTCCTGCGTGCTCCAGAAGGTACGTTAAGCCGTTGGTCCCGGTTGTTATTGCAACTGTTTCTACCCACCAACCCACATTGAGCCAGCGTGTTCTGTTACGGTCCATACTTCTCAGAGGAAATTTTAAATATTCTAAAATTTCTAGATTCATAATTCATTTGATTCCTAATTGTTATTGATATCGAATTATGACTATTTATCGACTCGAATCGAATTATGACTATTATTCGATGATATCGAATTATGACTGCCGCTTTTATGTCAATGAGCGTCTCACGAGACATAATAGGTCACTGTTCCGCCGCGCTCGTGAAATTGCGGGACGCTTGAATTGGCGTTTCGTCTGGACCAGAGAAGGCCGGGTGTACGCGCGCCAGCATCAGGGGCCTGACTCGCCGCGTCATCGTCTGCGTGCAGAATCAGACCTAGTGCGTGTTTTTGGTCATGAGGGAGTTGGCAGTGGCTATTAGCTATTTAATTTTGTCTTGTGCACAAACTTTAAAATGCAACAATATCCTTTATTTCCTATTTGCTTCTTTTATTATTACATTGCTATGTTGTATATCTTGTAACGCTTTTAGTTATCAGCGGTTATGCTGTAGGTACTTTATATGTATGTTACTTCAGTTTATTTTATTTTTCTTTATTTTTAGATTCTATATAAAACATCTTATGCTATGTTTTTTATCTAGCTTATTGTTATATAATTGTAACTCTGTTATGAATTTGTCTAATATATTTGTTCTGCCGCAAACTTGTAAACATGTCTTGCACGAGCTTGAGGTTTGCACTAAACATATAGTTTACAAGTCATTTATAAAGTCATATTTTTTAAATGCTTATATATATTGGTATATGTTTCTTTATAATATACTTTATGGAATTGCTATTATTATGTGTGTGAAGAATTCCATATTTGAAGTTAATAAACTTGATATATTGTATTTATATACATTTTTATATAATTATGCTTATAACTATATTCGCTGTTTTTATAAAATTTCTTATAGAAAAGCCGCCTTTTGTTATGTTTATGTCAATGCAAGACATATTTTTATTTTTAAAACAATTATATCTTCTTTCAAGTTCATGCTCATCTCCCGTTACGTCGTTTTAGTATTTTTAAAAAATAAATATATTACCTTGGGTCTCTTAAATCCTGGTTCCCTAGGTACAAGGCATGATGAGTTTTTGGTTGCAGTGGAGGGACGGTCAATTGATATTCTTGCTATCAATGAGACCTGGCTTAGAGAAGGTGAAGAAAGAAGAGCACCTATGCCTACTGGCTACAGGCTTCGTCATGTCCCTCGTCCAGCCTCCGTTCGCTCGCGGGGTGGAGGCGTTGGTTTCTATATACGTAACGGTATATATGTACAGCATATTAAACACCTGTCTGATTCTGTGGTGGAACAGATGTGGCTTAGGGTTAAATTAAATGGGATGAAACTTGCGATAGGTACTGCATACCGCCCACCCTGGCTGTGTGTTGACATATTCATTGATGCACTTGGTTCATCGATTAGTTCTTTATCTATGTTTGATCACATTATCCTTTTGGGAGATTTTAATATTGATTTGCTGGCTCAAAGCAATAGCAAAGTTACTAAACTAAATACCTTTCTCCATAGTGTGAATTTAGTTCAATATGTCACAGTTCCTACACATTTTACAGCTCACTCACATAGCTTGATTGATATCATTTGCAGTACCTCCAACGTATTTAATGTGTCTGTCGATCACATAGTTGATTTAAGTAGCCATGCACTTGTCACGTGCAACTTAAGAATGAAGAAGCCTAAACAATCACCCAGGTGGATATCCTATAGGCCAATAAAAGATATAAACCTTGCTGAATTTGATGATTTAGTAAATGCTGTTGCCTGGGAGCGTCTCTTGTGTGATGATTTTAATGATAGTGTGCAGGCTTTTAACTCATACATTCTTCATGTGTACGATGTTCATGCACCGGTCACCAGGTCCTATGTGCGGCGTCAGAGCCATCCTTGGCTGACTCCTACGATCCGAGAGATGATGAAGTTAAGAGATGCGGCGCATAGGAAAAGTAGTCTGTCGGGCTTAGATTCAGATAAGCAATATTACAAAGATCTTAAATCATTAGTAAATAAAGCAATGTATGCTGAGAAGTCAGCATACTTTGAGCATAGTATTAGGAGCAAGGAAAGTAGTCCGAGGGCACTCTGGACATTTTTTAGACAGAACGTGGCTGATTTTAATAGCAAAAATATATGTATACCCGTGGAAATAAATAACCCTGATGTGGTTAATCTTCATTTTGTTAATGTTCCCGGACACAATAATATTTCGTTGTCATTTCTAACTTACCTCGAATATCATCGTTTTGGCTCTGCATCCTTCCAAATTAATACAGTTAATGAACATTCTATACTCACCATTATAAAAAATTTAAAATCGAATGCCCAAGGTTGTGATGGCATCAGCCGTGACATGATTCTTTGTACGTTGCCTCGCACTCTTAAATTGTTAACTGCAATCGTGAATAGGTCGATTATAACTGGTGTTTTTCCAAATGCTTGGAAAGAAGCGTTAGTTCAACCTATTCCAAAAAATTGTTCCCCTGCTGGCTTGAGCGACTTGAGACCTGTTAGCATTCTTCCAGTTGTGTCGAAAATTGCAGAAGAGGTTGTCTGTCAGCAGCTTACAAAATATCTAGAAACGAATAATATTTTCCCGTACAAACAGTCTGGATTTCGTAAGGGCCGCGGAACTTCTACTGCCTTGCTCGACATTGTGGATGATGTTCTTACAGAGGCGGATCGGGGGCATGGTTCGATCCTGGTTCTCCTTGATTTTTCCCGTGCTTTTGACTGTATAAATCATGATCTGCTAATGTCTAAGCTATCATACTATGGATTCAGCACTATTGCTCTAAAGTGGTTCTCGAGCTATTTAAGTGGCAGAACCCAGCGTGTGATATTATGCAGCGAATCTGGAGTAACTTCACTTTCTGAAAGTCTGTCTGTTGTGCGAGGTGTGCCCCAGGGATCTGTGCTGGGCCCAATACTTTTTAATATTTATGCTGCTGATATTGTTGACTGTATTATTAACTGCAACTATCATGTTTACGCAGATGATCTACAAATTTACTTATCTTTCAGGCCTGATGACACGTTGGTTGCTGCTAGTAAAATAAATGAAGATCTAGAGCGCATTGATGACTGGGCTAAAAAAAATTGTTTGGTTTTGAACCCCTCAAAATCTAAATTACTTACCTTAGGCTCTGTTGCACAACGTAGTAAGATCAATGCCGTGGGTCCAACGGTTTTCACAGGTGGTGCTCCCATTGTTCAAGTGTCTGAGGCTCGTAACTTGGGAGTGCTTATGGATGATGCCCTGAAATTTCACAACCATGTTCTTGCTACTGTCAAAAGCTGTAATTACAGATTAAAGGTTTTGTATCGCGTTCGAGACTTTCTGGACGTAAATGTCAGAGCCCGGCTATGCGAAACCTTGGTCCTATCCAAATTGAATTACGCCGATATTGTTGTGGCCGATTGTGTTTTTGGATACACTAAGAAGCTGATTCAGCGAGTTCAGAATGCCTGTGCTCGCTTTTGTTATCATATACCAAGAAGAGCTCATGTTACGCCTTACCTAAATCGAGCAAATCTGCTAAAAATGGAATCTAGGCGTGTATTGCATTTCGCATGTCTATTGTACCGTATTGTAAGGTCGCAGTCACCTCCTTATTTGTTTGACAAGCTAAAGTTTTCAGCTCGCTCGATCCGTTTGGGTTCTCGCCTTGTATACCCGCATCACCGTACGTCTGCGTTTCGTGGAAGCTTTAAATATGCAGCCACGAAATGCTGGAACAATATTCCTCCACCTATCTGTCAGTGTGAATCTTTTCGGTCCTTTAAATGTAAATTAAGGATTTTTTTATTGGAATCTCAAAAGGCTGAATCCCAGTGTTAATTTTTGTTCGCTTTTCGGTATTGTAGTTTATTTATGAATATAATTATATTTATCTCTTATCTTTGTAAGATGTCTATTTATATCTTGATATTTACAATAAGTTACATTATTACATTATTATTATATAGTATATTTTATTTACTTATTAAATTGGCTTTAGCAATACCCTGTTATTTCTATGAATTGTTTACAATTTAGTATAATGTATAATCTCGATATACGAGTATTAGGTTACAGATTTACGGTCTATGAGCGCTCGTTTGTTCATTCAAGGTGTCCACGGAAGACCAGCGTCGTGGTGTTCTACGCCCGACACATGCTGAGTGCGACTCCTATTCAGTGCCTTAACCTGTATTGTTTAATATGTCATTAAGTATTGATTTTGTCTATGTTTGATTATTTTCTATGTAATTTCTTTCTATGTGTGTACTGAATAAAATTTTATTCTATTCTATTCTATTCTATTTACCACATCCGCGACCCTTAAACAATACGTCTGGACTGGTTCTAATTGTCAAACTATTCATACCTCGACCCAGTTAACTTAAATGTGAAGCATACTCGGGACTATAACTTTTGCGGTGAGACGCCGAATGTGACTGGCATCTGCCTTAATTTCTCTTGCTTTAAAAGGGAGGTTACAATCTTCAGACAGCACAAAAAAAAACTCAAAAAAATTATTTCTGCACTAACATTTTTTTTTGTTGCGTTAAGTAGCTCAATTTCTATGGGAAACGTAAAAAGCGGCTCTAGCGGAAAGCATCAAAAACACGTTTCCAATAGAAATTGAGCTTCTCAATGACAACTTACACTAGGAGGCTTAGGAGCACAGATTATATAAAGGTACTTAGCTGCGTCTGCGACGTTGCCGTCGTCTGCGTGGCTATTGAGTTAACGCCGAGAAAAGTTTACAAAAAGCTTTTGTGTGTTTGTTAACACTGCATTGTTTTTTTACAAAGTGCTCAAAATTACATTCCTACCTCTTATTAGCAAAATGTTGATTGTTAATAATTGAACTAAAACTTCTAATTATTAAAATAATGAAAATAACAATTGTGGTCAGTATCATCTAATTAATTGTTGTCATGGTGATAAATCTCTGTTGTCGTGTCAATAATTTACTATGCCGAGACATTTTAAAATTCGAAATGAAATTACATTTTGACGGAATATGTCACTTTATACTCGGTTGAGCAGATATTGATAACCGCGGTTAAACCCGCGCAGTACCTGTTCCGATGGGAATACCAGGATAAAAAGTAGCCTGTGTCCTTTCTCAAGCTCTAGACTGTGTACCAAATTTCAATTGAATTGATGTGAAAGCAAGACAGACAGAGTTACTTTCGCATTTATAATATTAGTATGGATACTAGGGGTGCAGTACTTCATAATATAGCACGTGTGGAAGTGAAAGCCGAGCTATAAAAACTGCACCACTCGTATACACCAGTCACCGGATAGATGCCCACATATGTGTACCTCTGGATTTAAATTCGAAGAGTAAATTCTTAATATCGCTTACCTGAAGATCTATGTAAACACACCTTAGCATATCAGGCGAAATAAGAGTTTTAGCTATTATAAAAGATCTAACAAATATTGGGTCCTTGCCTATGAAATTGGTGTTTTTATTCTGTCTTAGTATTTTGTCTGTAACTATTAAGATTCAGAGTATTCCTAAAAAATAATTACCTCGTCTAAAAATAGACTATATATTTGAGCTCTTTTGATTTGTTTTGATAATTTGTTGTAAGTTTAATTGTGTTAAAATTGGACACGGAGACAACTCTTTTTAAGTGCCTCCCGAATATATCCTTTTATTTGCATTCACTTAAAAACGATAAATAATTTTTATGAAGTGTGATATTACACATATTACTAAAGCTTGTCTTATGATAGATGCCAAATATTATTATCATTGTATTTGTCGTTGTGAAAAATACTGATAAAATGTTAGTATGTAAAATGCAGACATCCCCAAAATCTCCATACAAAACACCAATTTTATAGGACCTAATATAAACTTTTTGCGAGCTAATTAACATAGTTTTAGGAAGTAAAGTGAAAAAGACTAAAATGTTGCAAAAGGACATAATAATGTACAGAGTAGTGGCATGGAGCAAGGACAATAAGTTACATTTTAATCCCGCAAAGTGCATGACTATTACATTTCTTTCCGATCGTAGCATTGCTAATCCTGACCCTTATACCATTGGACAAAGTAAAGGATGTTAAGGATCTTGGGTTGTTTCAGTGTATAACTTTTGTTATAGTGCCAGTATCTCAGTTTCTATACTTCACAGAATTGATAATGTTATAATATTGTCATTTATTATACGATGTATCTAGTAGTTTCGCTTGTTTATATAAATATACAGTCAAAAAAATGCTTCGTTGTTTGGGTTTATTTTGGTCTGATAAACATTGTACATTCCTACAACATTGTTCCTTGGCGAACACCGGTATTCGCAAACAGAAGACGTTTCTAGTGTGTCTCGTTTTGTGCCCGTTTACTATATCGATTTTTTATACACAAAACTAACTTTTGCCCGCGATTTCGTCTGCGTGGAATAGTCGAAGAATTTTGTTAAAATTATTAGGAAAACATCGGGCTGTTTCTAAAAATATTTTTTTTATGTCATTAATTTTATTTATAAAAGAAACGGTCTAAATCTAACTGCATCACAAAATGCAATTTAAATTTTACAATGCATTTTACTTAAATGAAAATTATGAAATTAACACTCATAGCACTAATGCGATTTTGTTTATATGATAAAAAATTATATCAATAGGCAAATGACTGAAAATGCACACCACGGTTAAAATTTCGAAAGTGTTTACAACTTTGAGTAATAGTATTCAAGACATTAATAATATTTAGAAAACAATTTAAGCATGTATATCAAAAATATCCTTTAGAACCAAAAAAAATATTTTCCCCTTTTTAACCGACTTCAAAAAATGGAGGAGGTTCTCAATTCGACTGTAGGTTTTTTTTTATGTTTGTTACCTCAGAACTTTTGACTGAGTGAACCGATATTGTTGTTTTTTTATTTATTTTTAGTCCATTACTAAATCGTGGTTTTTAAGTTTTTTTTTTTCAATTAGGACCAGTAGTTTCTGGAACGTTCAAACAAACAACCTCTTCAGCTTTATAATATATTAGTATAGATGATAACCTAAGCAATAAATAAATATAAACAAATAAATATCTTTCAAACATTCACACCTATCGACTAGCCACATTTTAAGCAACTAATGCTGCTTGTGTTACGAACACTAGATGACGGATAAATATATTTAATAGTTTAATACATATTAATATTCTAAATATATATAAACATCCAAGACTGGAGAACAAATGCCTGAAAATTCATCACCCAAACATTTGCCTCCATCGGGGATCGAACCCAGAACCTCTCGAGATGGCGAAGCCTTGAGACCGGCATACAGACCACTCGACCACGGAGGTCGTCAACAATAGGCAAGTTTGTCTTCTGTGTGTAGCCCCCCTTAACCCGTTTCTCATTTCGCTGTTGCTCTATTTCAGCTGAAATATGGAGCCTTTAACTTCACCCATAAAACATTTGGATGAGAGGTTTAAACGTCAATTTGTGATTTATTACTGTGTGATGGTGTGAACGTGAATTTTGACGTTTAATTGTACTGAAACTGTTTTGATTTGACTTTCCTACGTTTAAAGCTTTTTGTTTATCAATTAAGTGATATTTATTGCAAATTTTGGGTGGTAGGTATGGGTTAGGATAATATACCAAGAATGCCATCATACTTACGAACGTCGAGTGATGCTCACCAGAGGACATTTTAATTAGAATAAATAATAATAAATAAATAATTTTCAGACATTCACACCTATCAACTAGCCCCTTCTAAGAATCGAAATAAAAAGGCTGTATTCTTCACGGACCACAAACCCAGAGTTTCAGAGATAGTGACACCTTGAAAACTACTTGGTCTGGAAACAATTTCAGTTAATGTTCGCTGTAGGAAACTAGTGGACTGTATAGTAATTTGTAGCTAGAAAATAAAATAAACTAAATATTCGCACAACCAAGATGTATTCATCAAAACTATGGAAAAGAGACAATGTCATATTAAAAACATCAACTCCAACAAAAAAAAAATATAAAATTATAATAAAACCTTTAAAGAGGTCGGATTCCCAACATTCTCATTCAAATTTATAGTAGGACCTTCATTTAATAGTTCAACTCTGATTCAACTATCCTTAATTGCTTTATTTAGGCTATAATAAACGTGTGAACCATGATTCAACTGATAAGGTTGTCCGCGGTTTCTATGTTTCTTTAAGTATCCCACGGAAACCCTTTAATTTTCTGGAAATAAAAGTATTTAAGATGTTGTTTAGGGATATAAGGTATCACTATGGAAAATTCATTGGAATTGGTCCAGCCATTTCGGAGATTAGCCCGTACAAACAGACAAATAGACAAACTCAATTTTTTTCCCCTCTATTTACATACCCTTGACTTAAATTTAAGCACTTCTTTTCTATGTACATACCTCTACAGTTTTATTATATGTATAGATTTTAAGCCATTGGTAGTAATAAAATTGTGAAAATGGCTTGTTTCTAAAGCAATGTGTAGGTCGCTGAACGCTGACCTTGCTGTTTGCTGTCGCACTGGGTATATGAACGTGTGGTCTCTTCTGGAATGAATTTTTTCCGAAAAAATATTACCCACTTTAAATACAAAAATAGATATGAAAAAAATTGCCAAGACAAACTGAACTTTTAATTAAATGGAAAAGCAATCAGTAAGAAACAATGAAGGAAAACTTAAACGTGTATTTATATTCTTACTAAATTCTACCTAATATCTTTCTGAAAGGATTAAATTTATACCTGTTCTTCCAAAACTTTCGCCGGCTATCGAGTTTAACTTTTTGTTGAACTAAAGATAAGTAAGTTTAAGTTAAGACGTAAGATTTATATGTTAAAATTACTCCCGTTATAACTCCCACGTCGAATTGAGAAAGAGCGTTACATTGGGCAGAAGGGCTGATCTCAGCTACGTGCCATTGTGTTACAAGCGTCTACAGCCCAAAACAGGCATGTACAGAGGTCAATCTCGAGTATGTACTTTACTACCAACACTTAGCGGTCGCGCTAGGTTTGGCAATTTCGACTTGTTCACCAACAAAAGTATCTTGGTCATGACACTCGTATGTTGTAGTTTAATTTATTGTTGAGAATGAAAGACACAAAAGCGGATATTAAAACAATAACATGAAAATTGTCGCTCGCACTGGTCCCAACTGGCGCGAGTTATGGTGTTCGTGAGAGTTCATCTGTATGCATTGCTCGAGCTTACTTTGTTAGATGTAGGTTTAATGCTGTAAGATCTAGATTGTCAGTTCTGTTTGCTCTTTTCTTTTATGTTTATAGTCTACGGTCGCCGAATACCATCAAATGAGCCGACTTATTTGCCGCCCTTGTCGTAAAAGCCTCTCAATTACAAAGTTATCTTACGTTACCAATAAAAACCATAAAAATGATGTCATCACGACGATTAAGCAAAAGCGGACCATCCTCGCCTCATGCTCTCGTAAATCAAGATAACCCTTGAACTGCAAGATTTAGGCCCATATTACGGAACTAAACTCAAGCGTAGATCTCTGCATGAGCATTGTTAGAGAGGGATGGCGCTATTGATCCCACACAGCGCCATCTCTTTTTAACTGCGCTCAAGCAGAGATCTACGCTTGACTTTGGTTCTGTAATACGGGCCTTAGAGTGACCCACATATCAATGTTGCTTGACTTTTGTTTAATTGAAATTTAGGATGATTAAAGCTTTCACACAGAGTTTGTTAAAACTTTAGGAAAAATATATCATGGATATTGCTTGCAACTCTATAAAGGATTTATTGTAATGTCAAATACGCTCGCCCTCAGTTATAAGGGACACGACTAAGCATTTAAACATGACATATTGTGGGCAATAGTAGATTTTATTTCTTTGTGCTAAAATGAACGAATATAAACTGGAGTTTTATATGGATAGACGCGGAAAAGTTAAACAAATGTCTAATCTCTAAGAACTTGTTCAGAGACGAAAACGCTGCGATTTCGCGATGTAATCGTGCGATGCTTCTGGTCTGGACGCGATGATGTATGGGCGCTTAGTATCTCGCCAACGCGCGTACGATTTCACGCGTAAAATTTCTCGGTGAATTCGGCCCTTCTGGACAAGGCCTAAGTCTAGAATTGAGCGTCTCTCGGCTGAAATGATGATTATGAATAGTCTATGATAAAACATTTCGTGATTTCCAGCAAAAAGAAAAAAATATTTGTATTCTAATCATTTTATTGAGATCAAGAACTACTTATTCTCAATTTGTCCTCAAACATTATTAATAAAAAAAATATTTTCTGAATCAATTATTCTAAAGTGGTTCCAAATATTTTCTAAGAAAATTTATTTAATCTAGGTGCGTAGTTTTTCTGTAAGACATTTTTGTTTCCAACCAGGGAATTAATTACGTCTTATATTATAAAGACCAGCCCAAGGCCATATTTCTATTTAGCACTGGATAGTAAAAACAATGGAATTCATTTAGGCGTTGTGTTTCAATTAAATTTTATTTTCTATGGGCAAAATTGACTCTATGCTTTCAGCATTTTCTTTGAGGCCATAGTTATAACAGCTGTTTCTTTATTTCAATAGCTTTTTTATGACATAGAGGAATCCATTTACGAACCATACATTAGTAGTATCTCTACATTAGTATCTTTAGGAAGATACCCCTAGGGGGTTAAACTGAAGCCTTCTAACTAGTATCTATGGCTTGTTAAACCTACTTGTAAACCTGTTACGAATCAATTCAGAATTGTATAACATTAGCAATCTATCAATCAAACCCATCGAGACGATTAATCCCATGACGTTATTCGAGATACAGGGACAGGTTTGCTGACATTTGCACTTACCTAATTACTAAATATTAATTCATTGCGAATATGTCAAAGAGAACCAAAAGAACGAATTCACTAAAAATTTTATGAGTTTGGTCTTCGAATGTATTTGTTCAGAAATTGAAAAAATAAAAACATTCGTCAGCCAGGCCACTCCAAAACCTTGTGATTTGAGGTTCATCAGTGTTTCGGAAAGTGCGTAAAAACTGAACTCGGATTAGGTTTATAGTGGTGGGTTGGATAGCCTAGATGCACACATTCTTCGTCTGAGATTTCTCTCGTCAGAAAAATCTCAGACGTGGTAAGACTTGTGACCAACAAGGTCTGGAGGTTTTGAAAACGTCAGAGAGGAATGGATATATCGGGAAGGTTTGCTAAAGAAACCTTTATCTTCCAGCGACAGGATCCAATAAGTATAATATTAAGTTAGTAATAAATAGATAATATTAAAGTAAAAAACATTCAACCTACAAAGCGTACTAACCACTACGCTACCTAGCTCCTCACTACGCCACCGAGCTCCTCACTACGCCACCGAGCTCCTCACTACGCCCCCGAGCTCCTCACTACGCCACCGAGCTCCTCACTACGCCACCAAGCTCCTCACTACGCCACCGAGGTCCTCACTACGCCACCAAGCTCCTCACTACGCCACCGAGCTCCTCACTACAGCACCGAGCTCCTCACTACGCCACCGACCTCCTTACTTCGCCACCGAGCTCCCACTACACCACCGAGCTCCTCGTCAATTGATCAAATCACATTGATGAAGAAGATCCAATTTCATTTGCTTCAAAATATTCTTATTACTGCTTATAAATATCAGTTTATTGCAAAACAGAACACTGTTAGCTTTGTAACCAGATCGTAATTCGTAATTGAGAGATTAATTCAATCTGTAATCGGAATCGCATTCACACACAATTAGACTAGCGTCATTTGGATTAGCATACCTATATATACAAAGCTGTGTGTAGTGATTGCTGGGTCATACGCTAGTGCATATTCATGAAGCAGATTAATAATTAGTTACTAGATCTTTACTCATTGAACACCACACCTACTAATATAGTTGAGGCAAACGCGAAACCTAATTCGCGTAAGCACGAAGATAAGCCATAAAGATGAATAATAGTAGAAACTTATACATTGCTACGTTAGACTTGCCGCTTCATTTTGCTATTTCATTTTAAAAATGTATTTTGAAAATTTTAAATTAATGTACGAGTAGATACAGTTGAGAAAGTTCACAGTTAAAAACGTCCCACTGCTGGGCACAGGCCTTCCTCGTCGAGAAACACATGAGTATAGGTCGTAACACTACCATGCTGGCCTAATGCGGGTTGGTGGGTAGAAACGGTAAAAATAGCGACCGGGACCAACGGCTTAGCGTGCCTTCGAAGCACGAGGAGAAGAAATCACATAGTTTAGGTCAACCATCCAACGCCTGACCATGGCTAAGATAGATTTGTTTTCGATATCTAAAGCCAAAGCGTACTAGTCACTACGCCACCTCCTATACGTTCTTAACATAACATAAACAAAAGTAAAACACCAATAAATCTTCATTGTAATTATCCAATAGTAATGAGAAATTCATCATAACAAATTAATGACGGTATACTCCAGGCTCTTGCTTCTAAAGACGATAATGATATCATTTGTCTTAAACAATACGCCTGAAGCAGTCCCAAAGACTATAAAAACTGGTATACATCCGACGTTAGATTGGCTATGAAACGATTTATCATTCCATTAATGTTAAACCGTGAAATATAAATAACAAATATCAACACTCGCCTATTACTAACGATGTCACGGTCCAATTAAGCTCATTAGTCCAATTAGTTCTGTAAAGGGTCTTTTATTGACTCTTTTGAATTAGGTACTTTAAAGTACTGACACTAGCTCATCTACATAGAATGTCGGTTTGTTACGTATGTGTCAGATATAGCAGCTATATTACTATCGTCGTTACTAGCCTAATTATAGCCTAATTATATATATTGCTAAATGAAATATTTAAACTGGTTTATAGCATTTATGATAGTATGTAATTTTATTTATGTATATGTATATAATATATTATGTAATTTATATATAGTACTTTATATATGCACCTTATATATGTAAGTATATTACACCTACCCTTTCTTTAATTCTCTCTCTGCCCAAAGGTTGCCTGGAAGATAAAAGTCGTGATTATATGTAAGAAAGTATACATTTATGTCGCGACGCATAATTTCACACTTCTCGCAAAACAGATACGTATGGCAAAACAGATGTCCATTCATATTTAGGATCCATTGTTAGAGCATCGGCCTACATATAAGCCACAAGCGTTGGACAGTCGATTGCGAAACGTAAAACACGAACAAAATACAGTGTGTAATCTTTAGAGCGACCGTTGTTAACGAATCTCATAAATAAGTCAGCCCCCTTTATATAAATATGTAACAAAAAAACTATATTAAGTTTCAGAGTATTCTAAAAAAATAATTACCTCCTCTAAAAATCATATTTTTAAGCTCTTTTGATTTGTTTTGATAATTTGTTGTGAGTTTAATTGTGTTAAAATTGGACACGGAGACAACTCTTTTTAAGTGCCTCCCGAATAAATCATTTGATTTGCATTCACTTAAAAACGATAAATAATTTTTATGAAGTGTGAATTCGCACATATTGCTAAAGCTTCATAGCTTGTCTAATGATACATGCCAAATATTATCTTTGGATCTCTTGTTGTGAAGAAAACTCAAACAATGTTAGTATGGAAAATGCAGTCCCCAAAATCTCCATTCAAAACGGCAATTTCATAGCTAAAGCCCTATTATTTTAGTGTACCAGACTATCATAGGTGATGGTGTTATACATGGACGGTCATTAAAATCAACTGTAGAATAATTAAATCTAATTCATGTAATAATGAAACTGAGACCTGATTAGCCACAACAATTATATAACATCGTAGCCAATTAACGAATTGTGATCAAATTAGCACTTATTATAATGTATTGATAAATGCTCGCCGACAACATTGTCAATGGATAAATTACTGCTTTGATCTTTAACTATGACATAATAAATGTCTGCCGCAGTAATGAATGTCATCTGTGACACGTATAGCTATAAATCTGAAGAAACATCATAATATCGAATCATCCGCTAAGCCCACATGTAGCAAGAAATATAAGGCTATGTAAAAAAATGTTAAGTAGTAAGCAAATAGTCTGAGATATTTATGTTTTTATTGTGACAAAGTTGTAGATTTTTCTATGCCATATGCTAACATGTCTATATTGTTTCTTAACCCAATGGTCATAATACCAGACACAATACAAACATCTATTGTTTGTGAAGACCAGTGTTCGCGCTAACCCTCAAGGGGTTGATAATAGGTGCTATGGAATGTACATTCACATTCCATAGCACAGTATTGATATTGGTAGTGATGAAAGTGAATGGAAGTAGAAGGCATGCTGCGCTGAACCTAAATTAAATAGACAATAGGACAGGGAAATTTTTACTGGTAATTTTGCCTAGTTATGGAGTTCTTGGAGACCGCATCTTGGAGACACAGCGTGGGACGCTCTGCAACTAGATGAGATGAAGATATTCGCAGATTTGAGTGAGCTGAATGAGAGCGGCCCAGGATCGAGAGTGGTGGAGTTCATTTGTTGTCCAGCTGCGAAAGTTTTGCTGGTATCTCTCTCTGGTATCTTATTTACTTTGGCCAGTTTCTGCTTTACGATCAATAAATTTTGGATTTGTGAGTGAATTTAAAAACAATCGTAATCTATATTTATAACTTATTGTAATAATCTATAATACTATGCTATGTTATCATAAAGTTTTATATTAGACTGACCCTTGACTAACCTCTTATGCCGAAACCATTTACTCAAAGTTCTTCACAAAAATAACCAATATATCTTTATGAAAAATATACTTATATGAAAAAAAAACTTAATGCCAATCCATAGCCCTAGAAATCTGCATCCCATAACACAAACAAGACAGTGATTTTATCTATTTCGTGTTAGCATATTGATATGAGAGTGTTAAAAATATAATTTAGGCAAACCAGTTACCTATATTTTAGTAGTTGAACTCTGTAATTAGAAGAGGAGATCTACTAGAATTGCCCTGATAATAAAACTTCCAAGAACGACACCAAACCTAACCCCTCGAAATTGTTCTCGTTAAAACTTCGCTATTGCGTTGAAAACAAAACCGTCTATTCAATTATGTCCAAAGGACAGTTAAGGGTGTTAATTCTCCTTTACACTCTAAATTGGCGATTAATTGGCTTAGTGTGGGCTTTAAAACGAGAGTTCTCGATAAGTCAAAACTCCGTCTGCGTGGTCGTAAAATGGTCATGACGTAAGAAAGCCCTAAAGGACTTTACGACTGTTTACCGAAACAGGTCACTCGGGTGAGATCGTAAACCAAACTTCCTTGGTTGGTGCAAGTAAAAGCAACAATTACCATACGTAAATGTAAAATGGGTGAGGCTGCTTAAAACAGGCGTATTTCCTCTGTTTTGTTTTTCATTCAACAGTTTGCAAATTCGCGGCTGTTCTAGAATAGGTACAAGTGAATGTCGCAATCATAAAGTAGCAATATCCAGTTTCTTTTTTTTTTTTAATTTTCTGTCACATTTTCGTCACATTTTCATGTAACCATACACCAAATAATACTTGTAATATCTATTTATCACTCTAAACTTCCCGGGACTGGGACCACTCCAAAATTACTAGTAGATTTTATTAAATTTGTTTCTAAATTTTGAAAACATCTCGTTCTAATAAAAATTGTTTTGTTTGTGTCATAACTCGCAATTAATATCCAAAACTCGTAGAGACAGTGTAAAGGTTCGTTGATATTTAACATTAATAAATTCTGCCAATTTCAATGTCAATTTTCAATATTCATGTGGAATGCACTATAAGTTGAAAGTCAAAGCTGAATTCGAAATAGTTTCGTGTCAGTTAATGATTGAATCAGTCGTCACATTCAAACATGCTCAAAGTTCATTATTAATATTTGTCACAATCAAAGTGTATTAAAGTGCGGCATGTCAAAGCCCTGATTGATATGACGAGACGCACGCAATAAATGACTTAAATTGCATTTGATTATGTACTGGAATGTCGATGGGGAAGTTCTTAATATATTCATTGAGAAGAGAAATTTTGATGGGGATTTATTTAAAATGTCAACATTAATTAAAATAGAAATTACCTGAACTATCTTCTACATGCGTCAACTAGAGAACTAGCCTAGCTAGTTCCTGCACGAGTAATTTTCCTTATTGATTATTTTGTGTACAGTCACAGTCACATATTAGGTCCTTACCTATGAAATTGGAGTTTTGTATGGAGATTTTGGGGATGTCTGCATTTTACATACTAACATTTTATCAGTTTTCTTCACAACGACAAATCCAGAGATAATAATATTTGGCATGTTTGGCATGTATCATTAGACAAGCTTTAGCAATATGTGTGTGAACACGCTTGATAAAAATTATTCATCGTTTATATGTTAATGCAAATCAAATGATGTATGATCGGGAGCAGTAAAATTACAAAAAATTATCAAATTAAATAATACGAGCTCAAATATATGGTCTATTTTTAGAAGAGGCAATTATTTTATAAGAATGTTCTGAAACTTAATAGTTACCTAATTTATACACTTTTCACGGCAAATGACTTCTATTGCAAGGGATAACAGACGTTTTTTGTTCAAAAGTTGTTTGTTGTTTCATCACTCCGGACACAAACAGAAGCAACACTCGAAAATATAAAGTCTAGAATGAAAGAAAAAACATAGATATTTTTTTATGTTAACAGGGAGCAAACGGGTAGACGGCTCACCTGATGGTAAGTGATTACTGCCCCCCATAGACATCCGACACCGGAAGAGCTGTAGATGCTGACCCTTAAGGAGGAATTGCGCTCTCTTTTTAAATTTTTGAAGGTCTCATTGGTCTGAAAATACTTCTGGTGACCGGTAACTGGTAATAGCAGCCTCAAGATCACACAGAAACACATTTTAAACTAAGGTAGAAATTATCTTATCATGAAAACGTTCTGAAATCTAAGTGAAGTAACAATCAGATAAGAAAAGTTTTGATCAGATACCTTTGGGAAAACTTATGCTTCATTGCTATTTTTTATCTAAATCGTATAATCTTTATAGAATTTAGAACTTCAACAAGAATCTAAATACTTTGTTAATTAGTTTTTAATCTTTATTATATCCCATTGCCATAGAGTGCAATGTGTTTGTATAACTGTAATTTTTTTTAATAAAAACTACTCTATCGCACATGGGCTTCATTCATAATTTTATGCATAGAGTTGATTCGTTGGACTTCGTACCTTATGCAACTTTTTACTCTATGAAAAGAAAAAATTCAGTTATATAGCTGTTCAATATACATCGTTATATTTTGACCTCTTCATTCTAAAGAACATTCTTCATTTGGTTATATAAATCGTCCATTTATAAGGCGAATCTATACTTAAACAAACAAAAGGTTTTAAACAACCTGAAAATCACTTTGAATATAAACCTTATATAAAGATTACTTTATATTTATAAAAGCGACTACTCTTATACAATAAATAATTGCCAGTGCTATCATTAATTAAGAACTTAATACAACCTTTATCATCAAGATGATTCATGATCAATATTACACTATTATTCTTACGCGCAGAGATGCAGTGATTTGTGGTGTGAGTGATATCTCTGTGGAATATGCAGGCTGATGCAACTCATGTAGTTTGAACAAAAGCGCCCGGAAATCGGATAGTTTAATAAACTCTTTGACGACAGCAACATTATCACGCCTTTATCCCCAGAGGTTAGCACCCACAAGTCGGAAAATAAATATCTTTTCTACATCCCTACAAGAAAATTCTATATTCAATTCGCCTGATCGGCGATATGCTTGCTCGAAACGAGGACGCAGATTTATTCGCGGAGGGATTGGAGACTGATCCAAAGTGTTACTAGTTAAGCATATAACATGGTCGTAATGTAATATGAAAATCAGTGGCAACTTTTAAATCTGTGACATTGTATAATTGGCCTTAAACAAACAGTATATTTTTTCTTTTATTGTAATTTCTATTCATGTACTTATTTTTATATAATTATAATATATTTTTTTTGTAATTATTATTATTGTAAGGTTTGACTTATATAACTTCTATGGCATCTTGGAAAACTCTGTAAAGGGGTCTGCTCACGTCACTTAAATTGGCCCTTAATTAGGTCCTAAGTGGCTACTGCCCTACACACTAAAAATAAAATAAAAATTAAATAAATAAATATCCTCAAATATTCACACCTATCAACTAGTCCCAATTTAAGCAACTAAATGCTGCTAAATGCCGGACAAATATATTTAATAGATAAATACATAATTATAATTATTCAGAATATACATAATATAATACATATATAATGAACATCCAAGACTGGAGAACAAATGCCTGAAAATTCATCACCCAAGCACTTGCCTCCACTGGGGATCGAACCCAGGACCTCTCGAGATGGCGACGCCTTGAGACCGGCGTACAGACCACTCGACCACGGAGGTCGTCAAAATCGTAACGATTTGCCTAACACGAGGCGATCTAGGAGCCAATTTAGGGCACTCCCCTCCACTGCCCTGATGTTGGCTCTGACTTAAATAGACCCTAGCCTACTGGTCGTTAGTTAATAAATAAATAAACAAGAAAAAGTATTACGAAACCATATTATTTTATCAACAAAAGCTAATTTTATACCGTTAATTTGAGTGCGTTTGACACCAATCTCGCCTGATGGAAAGCGCTGATGTGGTCTAACGTGGAACACGCAAACTCAAAAAGTGCCTATTCACTCTTGCCTCGAAAGTCCCCAAATCGAAACTAGACCGACACAGACGCAGGAAGGTTATTCGACTCTTTTGCGGTGCGCATTAGAAAAGTTGAGGCATACCGTTTGGTGCGAAAAGGTGGAATATCGACCACATACGGATGGAGACCCATACCACGTCGCGTCGACCGATGATGGAACGGTGCTGGTGGAATTAAGTGATGTAATAGTAGCCGAGCTATATACTATAATAGTTCTTGTAGATCCTTTTAAGAAAATACTTTATAAAAGCTTTACTTTACCAACATAATAAAGTAATAGTGCATCCATGTTGCAGTCATTACCGAGATCTATGGAAATGTGATGTACATCTGCGTATTATTTTTAGTCATACCCAACCACACACATTATGTATAGAACAATGCATTACTTTTTATTTGGTTAAAATATTTTATAGCCTACATCCGATTGAAATTTTCTAGCTGTAAGCGAAAGGAGTGCTAATTTTAACCACATTACCGTGTGTGTAGGAAATAAATTTCTTCCTTTATTTATCCAAGCATCGTATAACAAAGTCTCTAAAAATATACAAATAAAACGGAAGAGTTAGTTTAGGAAGTTGGGTAAATTTATTCAGGTCGCTACGTTCAATTTAGACAACTTATTTGAACGATTTTGGTCCTAAAAGGACTTTACGTCTTTTGTATCATAAAAATGATGATGATCAATGCGTATTATAAAGATTACGATATATGAAGGTTACGAAATATGAAGATCACGAAATAGGAGAAGAGTTTCAAGTCTCACTAAGTCAATAGTCAAATAGTCAATAGTCAAATAATTTACTCAGTTTAGGTATTTAAGTACTAAAATATATATATAAGCTGTGTCGTAGCGGCTCATTAAAATAATACTACCAACCCAACTCTCCCTTTGGGTTTCGTAAAAGGCGACTAATAGTCATAAAATTGCACAACCATCCAACAGCTTATAGCAGCGACGGGCTCACCACCTGTCACGCTGAGTGCAGTCACTGCTTGGTGAAGCACGGATTATGGCAATGGACTGCTTTTGCGGAGCTTTTGCCTCGTCTCTTACTTACCCTTAGGGATATTAGTCGTGATTATTATGTATGTATATTTATGTTACATAAATTCTTTAATGGCAAAGGTAGCTTTATTATCGATGCCGTAAGCCTTTTAACGATTGTGTCACATTTTTACGGCTAGATAACACATCTTATAATTTAAAAAATATTCAACTCTTATACGTAAATAATTCAAGCTATAGGCGTCCTGCTTACCACCAGGGAAATCCATACTTGTACTTGTACATCCATACTTGTAGCGATCTAAATAACAAAGCCACATGACATGACATACATAAGGCAGTAATAGTAATGAAAAACGTCATCTTAAATTTCGCTACTCCAAAGCTCCTGGGCTCGATAACCCAATTGTCGATATCAATTAATTAGGAAATGGGAACGAGCATAAATGTGTTAGTAGCCCTAAGAGCCATTCGTGACTTGTCTATTTCCATCGAAACAGGCTAAATTACCTTATTGTTTTGGGACGAATTTAGTGGGAAACTTTAGCTGACAGGTTTACAGCTGCCTACTGACCTAGTAATTTGTAATTAGTGTTAATGGTAATAGCAGCTATAATAATGCCTGTAAACGAACAAGTTTTCTTAATTGTCTCAAGTCTAGGTGGGAGGAATAATGCTCTCGGTTAGAAGTTATCATCTGGTACTCATATTACAACCCAACACACAAATCTTAACATAACATCGTCCAAAATGGAATTAGAATCTAATTCCTAACAGTAGAGATTCGATTTTGATTGACTACAAAATTACAAAATGAAATAAAATTAAATACTCAAATTCTTATAACCATCTTAAAGTTGAACACATCTTTGAACAGTATTCAGAATTATCATGAATTTTTTTTAATGATTTTAAGGTTTCAATTCCTATCGCTAACTTCCTCAACGTAGCCAATGTTAATTGAAAGCAATGGAAGCTCGCTTTATCCGTTGGAAATTGCAGACAACTGAATTAATTGCAAGCTCCAACGTTTCCAATACACTATGCTAATTTCTAATGCACTTACATCCAAATGAATACACAAAGTAGATTAGATTGAATGGAATAAGGCTCCGAATCGTGGCTAGTTAGGACACACCGTTTGTTCGCTTTTGCAAGAATTACAATAGATTCCTCTCTTTGTTCAACATTTTAGCAAACAGCAGATGTTAAGTAATTTCAGTTGCCTAAAATACATTACTAGTACTCGTAAGAATATCAGGACCCTAAGAGTTTTCATTGTAAATCTATATCCTAAAGTACTCACGCCTTCAAACCCTCAACCCTGACGAAGCAGAAAAAAAAGTTTTGAATGGGTTTAAATTACTTAGGTATACGAATTTCACCATCAGTAAAATGAATAGCAACCCAAATTGATACTGACGAAGATACACTATTGCTCGAAACCCACGAAGACCTATTTAGAGATTTACAGGTAGAAAAAGCCAGAAATGTGGGTTGAACTTCTTGACCGCACTTTGACCTAATTCCATTTCGAGGGAACCCACAAGTATGCGGATTTATATCTTCCACTGACGAAAAGTAATTAGGGTACGGTTTAGGAGTCACTGATGAAAGCAGAGACATAAAGATATTTTAAGAGCACAGATTACGGACCTTTGAAGGCGTGAAATTTACAGCACGCGAATATAGTTTCTGGTTTTACCGTTTACTGAAATATTTCTATGAGATAGATAAAAAAAGAAGTTGCGAATAAGAAATTTAACACTACCCCACCATTTTGCAATGTCGTCCACCAGATATCAAGAAACGCAATTTTCTATCAGTATACTTCGGTCAGACTCCTTAGAATGTCGTTTTCCTATATCGTAGGGTTGTCATCACCTAATGCCAACCCCGGAAAACACGGCAAAAATCCCGGGCATTTGAGCGATATATGGATTTTTTCCCGTACACCACTAGAGAAAATTTTTTGGAACAAAAATAAAAACATCGTAATTTTTTTTTCGAAAAACACGTTTGCGATGTATTTCAATTTATCGCTTATCTATAAAAAAGAGGATTCCCCTGACAGCAAAAGTGTCCGGGTTTGACGGACATTTTTAAAAACGACTGCATGCCGGATGGCCCCCAGACGCCCGTCAAACTAGGACAACCCGAACGGATGGCAACCCTTATCGACGAACTGCTAGAGAAGCAAACAAAAGAAACTATTTTAAGAACACCTTAGTAACATGTGTTATTATTCAATTCAACTAACTCACAACTTCTAACACATTTTTCATTTACATACACATACATAAAATCACGTCTGTAATCCCCGTAGGGATAGACAGAGTCCAAGGAGTACTGTGTTCCTAAAGACCACATTTAGCCATACGAAAATTGGGCCATTTTCATTTATCCGAATCAAAACTGTATTTTGATAATTTTTAAGTCGAGTCGGGATGAACGAGGATTTACTCGTTCGAGAGGCCGCGTGAAACGCGGGTTCACACGCCTGTACCACTGAGTTTGAATGTACAGTTCATGGGAACCTAACATATCTGGCGAAATGCACCTATGCTTCGGGGAAAGAGGCGTGATGATAAGTTATGTCTGTTGTTCTTAATAGTAGATTAGTAGCCAAGGGCTGTAAGGCATCAATTGCAGCCCGAGATATTTAGGCGCACGAGCGCAGCGAGGGCGCTTATAGTTCTAGGGTGCAATTGATGCTTACACCCGAGCTAACTACTCTGCTTTACATCTCGATTGTGAGGTAAGTGGAAAAAAAGGCATTACAAGAATAAATAAATTTATTTTCAAGAACTAAATTTAGCTTCGCCGTTCGATATTCAAAATTGATGAAAATAGCGAAGCGACCTCTTTTGTCACAAGAATAAAAAAAATTATTTTCAAGAACTAAATTTAGCTTCGCCGTTCGATATTCAAAATTGATGAAAATTGCGAAGCGACCTCTTTTGTCATTGGGCTGAATGCATGATGTCTAGTGCCAGTAAGATGGTTAGATGTACGCGAACTTTTTGAAAGAGTTTTTTTTTAATTACTTACCGCCCTAGGGCGTTTCTAGCTACATTATTAACCTAGGACGGTAATTGATCACTTACAACCCGCATCTGGGGGTATTAAGGACCTACTTACCGAACATGAGAGATGTAAACAAAGTTAACGTAGACGCTTGAATATTTTCACCCTCACCCTAACATCAAGCCATAAAAAAGTAAACCCCGTTTTACTAATTAATTAAAAACTAGCTGCGGTCGAGAATTGCAAGTGCGGCTTCATCCCTCAGCTTGAGGCTTTTCAGACTCTCAGTTCCTCCTGAAACCGGGTTTGTTTGCCGGAACTTTGTAAGTCAAATGATACTCACGTAGCTTTATTCCCACGGTATGCAAATGAAATTGAAATTTGACAGCCAACTTTATGTGATTGACCCAGGACCTAACATCAAAGATCCTCGTATTAATTTCGATGGAGCCAAATATTTGGGAAACGAATACATTTATTACTGGTTACAATTGATTTTTCAATTTAGTTTTCTCGGTATTTATAAAATAAGGTTTAAATAACTCATTTTACAAACCCTATCTAACTATTGCTAAAGAATTCTTGAATATTTCTAGAATAGAGTAAATTTTTCACACTAATTTACATCGTAACCACCGTAACCGGTGAAACTCACTTTCTATCTGACTAATTTTGTCGCAGGTTTGTTCATTATTAAGGTTTGTTTTTTTTTATAAAATTGAGTCAATATGAAATACGATTGTAGGTAAACAATATAATCCAAGTTAAATAAGCTTGATAACTTTGTGCATAAATTAAAAAACAATAATAAAATGGGTTGGTTAAACGAAATAATTAGGTTAAATACACTTTCTCATAATAAGTTTAAAATAACTTACAATGTGTAAACGCAGAGAAGCAAAGTTTTATATTAAAACCGCAGCTCATGCCACTTACTTCTAACATCATCTATGATGATAACCAACCCAATGGTCCGCGTTGCTAAAGAAAATACGGAGGAACTTTTGCAAACTCAATTAATGTAGAAATAAACAGAGACAAAAAGGCAGCGGTAGCCGAGTTGGGACGGACGGAGCACTACTCGATCGAGAGGCCGCGGGACTCGCGGGTTCGATTCCACCGCCTGTACCACTGACTATGACTAAAACTTATGTACAGTTCATTGTGGATATCGCTTGCCTCACATTGTGCCCGTGCATGGCATCAGGCTCGCCAACTGTTACACGTGGACCTAACATATCTGGCGAAACATGGGTGTTTACCCCTTCGGGTAAGAGGCGTGATTATATGTTGTTATGTTATGTGTGTAGACGGAGACATCCATAGTGCATGTAGGTATGCACAATGCACATATACTGTATCTTACAATCAATGCCGCTTTCATAATGAAAAGTTGTTTTGGTTACTAATTAACAGTAAACGCCGGAATCGGACGTGTATATCATGAGACAATGAGTGGACGTTGCACTGAAGAGTGTCAGAGAAGAATGGACGAGGTGGAAATATTATTATGCTGTTTCTACGAAAAATATTTATGCAAATATTTTTTTTATCCTCAGACAATTCAGACATTCACACCTATCCACTAGTCCCATTTTAAGCAACTAAATGCTGCTTGTGTTACCGATACTAGATGACGGACAAATATATTTAATAGATAAATACGCATAATTATTCACAATATATATAATATTATACATATATAATGGACATCCAAGACTGGAGAACAAATGTCTGAAAATTCATCACCCAAACACTTGCCTCCACTGGGGATTGAACCCAGGACCTCTCGAGATGGCGGCGCCTTGAGACCGGCGGCGGCGTACAGACCACTCGGCCACGGAGGTCGTCAAATATTCATTTTGTTTTACTACAAGATCATATAATTAAGGCCCGCTAGGGTTGTTGAGGATTCCTCTTCTTCCTCATAAAACGGATGTTCCGCAAAATTTTGAATTCCTCAACCGTTACCGCATCCTGATAAATAAAAATAACAAACTCGCTTCCTCAAAATTTAAGAGAAATTTAAGAGAAATTTCATTTCTCATGTGCGTATCCATGATAACGCACGCGCGCCGCAGTAACACGCGCCTGAGCCGAACGTGTAGCAAGCAAGCAATACAATGTATATTTCATATGTGAGAGTGTATGTCACTGAACTCCTAAAAGGCTGGACGAATTTTAATGAAATTTTGTGTGTTGAACACACACAAAACTATTATCATCATCCTTTTCCTCATACGCTTCCTCTTCCGCTTCCTGATCCGCATCCTCATTCGCATCCTCATCCGCATCCTCATCCACATCCTCATCCGCATCCTCATCCTCATCCTTATTTGCATCCTCATCCGCATCCGCATCTTGATCCTCATCCGCATCCTCATCCGTATCCTCATCCGCATCCCCATAATTTGTGCTTGACAATTCCTCTTCCTCCTCCTCTTCCTCATAATCACTTACTCAACAACCCTAATCTCTGCTCTAGTACCGTTAGAAAAAAATGGCGCTATTCATTCTCACCTAACTCTATCTCTTTCTAGCTGTGATCAAGCTGAGGTCTACGTTTGTGATTGATTATGAAACATGAGACTTAAACTTCTTAAAGTTGTGACGTGGTGGATGTCGGTGACAAATAAAAAGCCCGGTGATGTCGTCACTTATGGTATATGTATATTTTAAAACATAAGGCACACTGATACAATTTATAAACGGTAAATTTCACAAATCACTGAACATAAAACTTAAAGATATTATCAACGCTAGGGCTGCTCGTACTTACAATAGTGCCTTAGTAAAGTTATTTGACACTTTAACAATTAATACCGTTATATTGGGTCCTTACCTATGAAATTGGTGTTTTTATTCTGTCTTAGCAATTTGTCCGTAACTACTAAGTTTCAGACCATTCTTATAAAATAATTGCCTCTTCTAAAAATAGACCATATATTTAAGCTCGTATTATTTAATTTGATAATTTTTTGTAAGTTTAATTGTGTTAAAATTAGACACAAACACAATTATTTTTATCTGCCTCCCGAATGCATCATTTGATTTGCATTAACATAAAAACGATGAATTTTTATCAAGCGTGTTCACACACATATCGCTAAAGCTTGTCTAATGATACATGCCAAATATTATTTTCTCTGGATTTGTCGTTGTGAAGAAAACTGATAAAATGTTAGTATGTAAAATGCAGACATCCCCAAAATCTCCATACAAAACACCAATTTCATAGGTAAGGACCTAATAGTTTGTTTACTCTTATTTCTTCTATTGTCACTTACTGTTATTTTTGTAGTATTTATATAATCATTTGCGTCGAGCCACCGTTCCAGACGCTGACTCTGATAGGAATAAAATTAGAGACCAAAAACAAAAAAAAAAGAGAAAGAAGGATAGTTTAAAAACAGAAACAAAGATAAAATGGCCAGAGAAGAGCGCAATAACAGCAAAAAGTCGCTAATAGTGATATAGTGCCACATTACAAAGTATCAAATTCTTAAATCATATATCTGTCCACGTACTAGACATAATTATTCATAAATAAAAGCAGAAAGTAGGTTGGCAAATGAGCAAAACTTACAATCTCCTCTGTATTCTGTAAATATTTCAAATGCTCAAGACATCCTAATGTTACCTACCTCACGTAGCATAGTCCTAAAGATAAAGACACAAAAGTAAGTTTGGTAGTAACATGTACAAGTCCCAGTGTCTCTAAGGGAATTATTTCGAACTTTAATTCTAGTTTTGTATAAACTTCATCAGAGTATTATATAATATTATCTAGACACAGAGAAATGGTCGATCAGCGAAACTCTTTAAATCACAATGGAGTCAAATCAATAAAAGATGCAGTTAGGGATGAACAGACGTGGTATGAATCACGATTAAAAAAGTTTCCAGTACCCATTAGAATATATTCAGAACGCGGTCCTCGAAGCCCATTTTGATGATGAAGTAGCCAGCTTCCGACATTCTAAAATTAAAATGTTTTTAAGGTCTAATTCCCCTGAAATACAGGGTTATCCTAGTTCAGGTATCAGTATTTTATAGCTTTTAGTAATAGATACATAGATTTAAGCAATAATTTCTGAACTTTGCTTGATAATAAAAATATTATTATTATTGCAACAGTTACATTTGCTGAATGTAGTCTGAAGGATCATGATCACTGCAACTGGCTATATCTATCGTAAATAACACTGAATGGTGTTTCCTTACCCTAAGACTATCTAGAAAGATTTGGATAATCTCATTGAAAATTTTTACTAGTATTTGTAGAGTTTTAATTAATTACACTGGCAAAGCAAAATCTCCGAGTCAATCAGTTGCACGACAAACAAACATTTCCCCTACAATGTGCACGACCAAGTGCACGACGTAGATTTGAAATCAAAATTATGTTGTATTTTAAAAGCAACAGAGTTAATTTTACTAAGTTACAAATTCTCAAATTATATGTTCTGTGTTTCTTAGGAAATATATCGAGGTTTTTGTATTTTACCTATGGCTGAACGCTTTACCTTTCGTTCGTCAGCTTATTATCTTTTGGTTGCTATTTTTGGTCCCTACTTCTCAGCTAGACCCAAATTCTGCAAACGTTTACGAAATATTCGAGAGTCCACATTGAGTCAGTGCCATTGCTTTTTGACACAGTTTCTGTTATTGAAACGCAAAATGAAATTTTTTGTTATATTTGGGCTGCGAAAATAGCAGAAGGATGCTGACTTGCTGCATATTATGAGAATTTTTACTGCAAAAATCCAATATTCCTCTTGGCACATCAAAAAACCTCTAAAATAAGTTGTATGTAAGATGTAGAGACCAAAACATATAAAACACGATCTATCCCAAAACGAAAAGTATTTTTATGGATTACTAACTTTTGCACGCGACTTCCTCTGCATTAAATATTTACCTACTTCGAGTTATTGTGATGGTATTTAGCCTATAGCTTTCCACAATAAATAGGCTATTCAACACTGAAAGATTTTTTCAAATTGAAACAGTAGCCTAAATTGGTCGAAAAAAAAATTTACTTCTCTAATATTAGAAGCAAAGTTCATAGTGGCGTAAATTTGTCCTTCACTTTTCTGGGAGGCGTTAGCGATTAGCATTCACCCACATGACACCCGTTCCCATAGGAATATGGGGATAAAAGGTACCATATCTCCATTCTCGGGCTCTAGACTATCTGTGTATAAAATTTCGGTTCAATTAGTTCAGTAGTTTTGACGTGAAAGCGAGACAGGCCGACATACAGAGTTACTTTCGCATTTATAATATTAGTATGGATCTACCATGGTCTTGTGTCACTTTCAGACGGTGCCTTATCAAGACACTATCTAGTCCTTTCAAACTTCGGTGCTCTCAAGGCAACTTTGTCTGATGGGAATAACCTACTGTTATTTTATAAGCCAATTAAGAACTATTAAACTCGTTGTTGTACAGCAACGATTAGGTCTTAAATACTCTTAAATTATCATCTCCAACGTTTGATTACCTACCTTTAATTTGATCGATTACAATATTCAACTAAACTGATTTCTCTATCTATATATAAGTATATACATAAATCTCTATTCATTCTTAACTAACACGAAGAAACAAGACTTGTACAAACAAATACGAAGACTCAGTAGATACGTACGTAACCACACTGTGAAAAGCAATAAAGTATTGAGTATTGAGATAGGTAAAATATTATACACTTACCTCGTAACCAACGAATTTAAGTAAATGTCTCGTATATAATTTATCTATGCTTATTACATGCTTAAACATTAATAGTATGTATATAAATAGTAGGTATGTATATTATTACATTTTGAGTCAACTCCCCGTAAAGGAAAAAAATAATGAAAATTGCCTATCTGGAAACAAATCAACTTGAGAATAGTACTTACCTAGTTTAAAAATTTTCATGTCGCCTAACAAGAATTTTGTTTCAATCATTCATGTTGTAGCATGTAGCCTGCCGCTCCATACTTTACTTTTATATAGTTTTTTATGTATTTCATATTTTGTATGTGTTTACTATTTTTGGCTATAACTTTCAAAATTCTCAGTTTGCAAGGGTTTTCTCGGTAGCTGATATATCTTTACTTCGTAGCGAATCATGTAGTATAGAGCCTTCCCTTCCATTTTGTACTTTTAGTTAGTTATTTCAATATTTTGTATTTGTATGGGGTTATCTATTTATGCCTTTATCTCTTTTTTATCTCATTTTGTAAGGGTTTTCGGGTTAGTTTTTATAAACTATGGCGTTTTCGGGTTAGTTTTTATAAAATATATATTTTTATAAACTATTTAATCTATGGCGAATCTATTTTCATGCTTTTTCTCTTAACGTTTCATATTATTTTATGTAGTATTTTCGATTTCTCATTTCATTATTTCAATATATTTAATATTTTAATTATTTGACATGACGTATCAATTGTCATCCTTCCATATTTACTTAGACGTAGGTTTTATATATTTTGTTTTATTTCTCTTTCTGTCTTATAGCTACCGAGAGAATACGCACCATTTTACTTTTCTGTTTGGCTTTTCTTTTTATTTCAAAATTAAATGTCTGGGATCGTTCCTATATAAGGCAATGATTCCAGACATCGTGGTTCATTTCTTCTCGCGTCTTCCCATGAGTTCATTCTTTCTTCTCGCGTCTTCCCATAAGTTTATTCTTCGATTCACTTTTTTCGAGCTTTCCTATGAGTACTTTCTTCTCGCGCTTTCCTCGAGTTCAGTTTTCTCGCCGCTTCCATCGAGTTTAGTCGACGAGTATCTCTCTTCGAGTCTTCCGGTCTCGTACTAATGGCCCGTATGAAGCGTCCGGCCCGACAATTCTTCGCTGCTGCCGCCCCGTCGCCGGCCGCTATGCTGACGGCGTCCTATGTGTGTGACGCCGCTGTTGCTGTGTTGGCTGACTGCTGGCTGTACGTTGGCCACAATGCTGGCGGCTAGCTGCTGCTGTCGCCATGAAGCCAAGCTGCTGCGGCGCTGGCTATCGAGGCTTGGAGCAGCGAGATTCCCTCTTCATTCTATTTTTTTTCAATTCTTCTTTTTATATCTCTTTATTGTTTTTGTTATTTTTGTAGTTTTTTATAATGTCTTTTAATATATTTTTTTGTAAATGGGTCGGCAGGTACGTGCTATCTTTCTTAGTTAGTTCTTTCTATTTAGTTTTCTTTCCTGGTTTCTGTAGTTTTTATCTGGGGCTTCGGTTTTATATTAGTTTTAGTCTTCTTTTAGTGTTTATAGTGTTGTATTATAGTTTGTATAATATGTAAATACTTGTATAATATTATATTCTCTTTAGGGTTCGCTCCCCGAACGCCTACGCACACTCAAGATGTTTTTGAAACATACGAGTCTCTCTAATATACTCTCTCTCCCTCCCTTTGTTTTCAGTGTCCGCTGTGTAGCTCACTGGAGACGTAGTGGGTATAAATTGTACCATGGTTATTTAACTTCAGGAGCGGGTGACGACTCCTTTCATAAATAAGCCTCAGTCAATAGTATTTTTTATCTTTACTCTTTTCTTCAGGAGCGGGTGACGACTCCTTTCTTAAAGCCTTAGTCGTTACTGATTATTAATATTGTTTTTTTTTTCTGTTTTTAGTCTATCTTTCGGGAGCGGGTGACGACTCCGTCTAAAAAGAAGCCTCAGTCGTTTCTTCCGGGTGCACGTCTTGCGAGTATCGAGGACGTGCGCTCAAAAATTTCACTTAGGTTAAATTTTTTGTTTTTCGGGGGGAATAATGTAGCATGTAGCCTGCCGCTCCATACTTTACTTTTATATAGTTTTTTATGTATTTCATATTTTGTATGTGTTTACTATTTTTGGCTATAACTTTCAAAATTCTCAGTTTGCAAGGGTTTTCTCGGTAGCTGATATATCTTTACTTCGTAGCGCATCATGTAGTATAGAGCCTTCCCTTCCATTTTGTACTTTTAGTTAGTTATTTCAATATTTTGTATTTGTATGGGGTTATCTATTTATGCCTTTATCTCTTTTTTATCTCATTTTGTAAGGGTTTTCGGGTTAGTTTTTATATATTTAATCTATGGCGAATCTATTTTCATGCTTTTTCTCTTAACGTTTCATATTATTTTATGTAGTATTTTCGATTTCTCATTTCATTATTTCAATATATTTAATATTTTAATTATTTGACATGACGTATCAATTGTCATCCTTCCATATTTACTTAGACGTAGGTTTTATATATTTTGTTTTATTTATCTTTCTGTCTTATAGCTACCGAGAGAATACGCACCATTTTACTTTTCTGTTTGGCTTTTCTTTTTATTTCAAAATTAAATGTCTGGGATCGTTCCTATATAAGGCAATGATTCCAGACATCGTGGTTCATTTTCCTCGAGTCGCGTCTTTTGATACGTATGTGTGTGAATATTGGCTGTTCCCGTGCCTATGACATTGGCTCGGGACTGAATCGAATCGAAGCTGTGGTCCTATGTGACGCTCTCCGTGTTTTCTCCGAGCTTCGAGTTTCTCCGAGCTTCGTGTCTCTCCGTGCTCCGCATCTCCCCGAGGCCTCTACCTTCCATTGTGGGCCTACCCCCGCGTCGGCATCGTGGTGCTGAGCTGCCTGCTGTGCCGCCCACTGCGAGTAACTGCCAGGCGGTTAACACCGGCGCTTCTTCGTATAGTCGGCCGCCTCTTCGTGACGTCACAATTAGTGAGATAAGTACTTCCCACCATCAGTCCCCTTTTGACTCCGTTCCCGTTCTCCTTGCGCGTGTATAAATATTTATGGACTTTAAGTGCGATTCCTAACTTTCCTCCCTTTCTCTTTCCTCTTCGTTATTCTTCGTGTTTTTATAATAAATGGTTTATGTTTACTTTTATACCGTTGTATAGTTTTTGTAGCTAGAGTTCTCCCTATTTTCTACTCACTACACTTCTTCCTATTTTCTTTTACCTGCTCCGTTTGCCCCTTTTCCTCCAGAGAGGGGGCGTAACGTTACAATGTATGTGATAACATATACATACATCAATGGTTTCAATGGTCTCTTCATATTCAGGTAACATCTGTAAGCTCTTTAATGTCTGTGGATGGGACAGGGTTTTATGAGATTCCTTATCCCCATAAGGAATCTCTACCTATAAACCTATGTCCAGCTGTGGGGGTAGCTGTGGTAAATTTTGATACATACATACAATCACGACTATAATCCCCTAAGGGTTAGTCAGAGCGTCAAAAGCATCGCAAAAGCAGTCAACTGCCACAGTCCGCGCCTCACCAAGCAGTGACTGCACTCAGCGTGACAGATAAGCTTTTAGATGTTGTGCAGTTCTAAGTCCATTAGTCGCCTTTTGCGACACCCAAGCGAAGAGATGGGTTGGTAGTCTTTAAATGAGCCGCTATCACACGGCTACATTGTGATGTTGAGGTGGGATATAAAAGACAAACACGTCTAGAGTCCTCCTTCAGAGGCTAGAAAAAAAAACCACGGGTGCATCGCTGAAAACCAGCGCCGCAAGCTGCCAGAAGTAGTTTCGTCTGGTGGCTCAAGGCAAATGCTGAGCGGTGCACCCTTTTGGCACCACAAATTATGGCTCGATGTTTCTTTTTTTTTTTTATTGTGTGTCAAATAAACAACTTTTCTTTCTTTCTTTCTTAACCATATTCAGGCATATTCTCCAGACGTTAAAGTTGTGGCCCAGGTCTAAAGTTATTGTCGACAGCGGTCTCGCCGTGCAGTTCCTCTGCGCGATAGTTTTGCTGAAACTTTGTTTAACTTCTGCATTACTATTCTCTACTCTGTGGCTTAACCATTGTACTTGAGCTTAATGTTAGTACCCTGAAACAAAACACTACCACCGCAATCTAGATTACAACTCCTCTAGGGTCAGTTTTTTGATCCGTGGTCAGGTTGTCCAGTAGGTTAAATTATGGGCCAATGGGGAAATCGTTTGATGTCGTATGACAGCTCGTCCAACTGTAAAATTTTGAAATATTACTATAGTTAAATAATTATAGACAATTAACCACAACACGGTGCTGGGATTAATAACATAGCTGCTGGCGGCACAGCTGATGTAGGTATATTGCTTCGAATTTTTATCGCAATCTTAACAATTTGTCAAGCTGACGTCACACATTTTTAGCGTTTCGATTGACGCTATTGGTCTAGAATTTAACTATTGTAGTTACTATTACCAACTAAGGATCAAAAAACTCACCCTAAGAAAAACACGAGATTAATTAACTAATTAAGAAGTTAGAATCCAACTCCCACTTGGCTGTGACACAGTCTATTTCTTTAACTAGTCAACGGGAACAAAATGAGACACAATAGAATCATCTATTATTTGCGATCACCGGTGTTCGCGGTGCCCTCCAAGGGGTTAATGTTCTAGCTTGGCTGCCTTCTAGCAGAAAATCGAAAGTTTGCATACACTGTAAAATATATGTTTAGGTACGTAGAAAAAGTCGAGCACTAGGCATTTCAAATTTAGTAAGGGTCACTTGTCCAGCTCAACAAAATTTTCCGCCCATGATCTTAGGGATCAAAATAAGTTTAATTTAGGTCATTATTACGAAGGTAAGCCACATTCTATACCTAATAAAGTTATATTGAGTAGGGCCTTCTTTATTTTTACACGAAGGCAATTAGAGCAGAAAAGAAAGAAAATACCTCCCAACAATGAATTTGTAAACTATAATTATGTCAGCGATATCTGTTGTAACATATATTACCTCTACCTATTACATTTATCATACAGAATACTTCATCTTGTGACACTGGCAATTATTAATTGCAATAATGTCAACATAACTCCAATCTGCAAACGTACACGTCCGATACTACGTTATGCATTATTCATCGGCCATTTTGCGAAGTCCTAATTTCAAAATGGCGTTGGTTGATCACCTGTTTGCCTGCTAAGCGATCATTCGAGCAAATTGACTTCTATATACCTACCTAATGTACAAGCTCTCCGTTTTAATCCATTTTAGGAAATGGGACAAAGAAATTATGTAAACGATTCCACGAAAATAATAGTCTTTAGGTGGATACCGCACTCGCCTATACGGAAATGAGTTTTGTTAGAGCTCCATAATAATATTTTTCGATAAGATAACCTTCTTTATCTATTCCGTGAAGATAATAGATGCTACGAATGGTCACTTTATGAAGTTTGCCAGTCAATTAATCAAGTGATAATGGAATATTAATGAATTTACCATCAGAGTAATTAAACGTATCGCCTATTATGGTAATTATAGGTAACTAGATCTAACAAATATACCTACCTATCTATGACAATTAGAGGTTACTTCTGCCAGGACTCTCCGAATCGGAAAGTTTTCCAAGCTCATTGCCATGTTGTTTCCTGAATAGCGTTTTTCGAATCGAACGCATCGGTTTCCAAATGAATTTGAATCGAATCAGGAAGTTGCGAAAGTTTCTGAATAATCAGAGCTAAGAAGCTAAGCGACCGAACGTCTAGGCTCTATCAGTTGTACCAATAACCAGATTTTGCTTACTAACTTGAACTAGTCAATGTGTACAAAACGAGATACAATAGAAACATATATTGTTTGTGAACACCGGTGTTCGCGGTGATCACTGCTGTTCGTGCTGATCGCCAAGGGGTTAATTAGTACCATCTGGAGGTAAGAACATACATCTCAGTTTTGTAACTGCCGGCAGCTAGCTAAATGTTTTACATTTTGTACCCAGGAATTTGGTAATGTTGGCTTTATTGCCAACAATATCTCATAAATTTAAGAAATACCTCCTAAGAATAATCTTCCTTACGATAATTACAAAATTAATGTTATTTCGTAATGAGAACGAAGATCCCAACTTATTACAATTTATTGCCAAACTTCTCAAATTAATGTTAATAGTGGGCAACGAAGGTTTGTTTCCATTGTGTACCAACTACCAGAGTCGTCTATTTTCTGAGCAATTTGCTACTGAGAATGAGAGTTTTCATTTATAAAATGCAAAATGAATCACCGTGGCAGTTATGAACGACGTTTTTAATTAAAATTCTGCTTCAGCGGTCCAGCGATGAATGGTTCATTCCAGAATTAAATTCTATTTTAACATCTTATCGGTTGGTGAACACTCAGTCGCTGCAGTGCGAAACCTCTTTATTGTTTTTGTTTGAAGAACACTGGGTTATAAAATGATAAAGAACAACTGTACCTAAATAGGTACCTATTTTGGTTGGTTGTTGTTTGGTGGTTGTTTGCTAACTCAATTAAACTGAGACTTTACACTATCACATTCAATGTCCGCCCTTGCAGACCGTTTCTTTACTTATTATTATGTGTTTGTTAATCTTCATATTGCACACTAACTACTTTTGTATGTACGTCTTTGTGTATAATAGGCTTTATTATATACCTATGTTACTTTATTAAAAGCCATTTTGTTTTTTATCAATAGGCGTGATAATAATAGCAATTCGACTGAATATTATAAATAACAAAAATACCAATTTTGAACATACCTACCGATTCCACGCTTAATTTGTTAAATTTAGTTTTGTTTAAATAAAATAATGTACTACAAAATTACAAAGAAATAGGTAGTATGTAACTATTTTTTCGGTAATCTCTGTGATCTTATGACGTCTTCGGTAAAAAATATTTAAAATATTAGGTCCTTACCTATGAAATTGGTGTTTTGTATGGAGATTTTGGGGAATTCTGCATTTTCCATACTAACATTTGCAAATAAAATGATGTATTTGGGAGGCACTTAAAAAGAGTTGTCTCCGTGTCCAATTTTAGCACAATTAAACTTACAACAAATTATCAAAACAAATCAAAAGAGCTCAAAAATATAGTCTATTTTTAGACGAGGTAATTATTTTTTAGGAATACTCTGAATCTTAATAGTTACAGACAAAATACTAAGACAGAATAAAAACACCAATTTCATAGGTAAGGAGAATGCTTAAATTGGTGCAGCTAGCGACATCTATTATATTATTGGGTCGTTTAAGCACAAAGGTATAAGGTTCAACCTTAAAAAAATAGCACAGATAAAAGAAGATAGTATGAATCACTGTAGTATTTTATGTTTATTTAGTTATTGGATAGATGGCGCTATTGAACTTTTTTCTTATTCAGTGTTGCAAATATAGACTAGTTTTCCCAACGTTACGGGTATTTTTTAATTATGTATGTAATGATTTAAGCGTAATTATAACCTGACAACAATATAAAAGTCTTGCTCTGAGGGCACCAGTATTTTTCTTTTTATTGCAACACTTAATTATTTTTAAAAAAAGATAGACACCCCTTTAACGCCATTCAACTATGGCGGGCGTGATTTTTATTTCAGTGATTGTATTATTTTTTCGGAGTGGATCTAGTTGCGTAAAATCAATGTGGTTTTGTGTAATAAGTGTCAGTGTTGACGAGCAATGTGGGGGGAGGGGATCATTGAAATAATGGTCAAGTGATGTGGAAAACGTTGGCAATCCGCCACGATAAAAACCCAACGTTTTCCACTACTACTCCACCTATCCATCGATCGTTTAACGCCAAACGCTCCCAAAATGCATTTCAATGTAAATTACTGAAGACTTAATGAAGAGGAAAACTTACATTTTACCCCGCTAGATGGCATAAACGACTACATTTTTAGCTTTTTTACATTTTTAACAGTCTAATTGCATGGGATTTTGAGGCAAATGCATTATGAAACTAATTTCAATAATTTGTTTATACTTTCAACTATTTACGAGTAAAATTTGTTCTAATTAGACTCAATTATTTACAAAATGCAATGAAATACCTAACATTCCTCAAGTCTGTACATAACCCGACCAAATTCAGATGGCTACGAAAAAGCGACCTTGCGATAAATTTAAGTGACATTCTAAAATGTACAGCATAATACCAAAATATGAATAGGTACAGGTAGTCGCACAATTTTCTGATTAAGTTTAATGTCTTTTTCATCAACGCACAGCACATTAAAAAAATATTTTTTAAAGAAAGTTTTTATTCATAAAATTTGCAGTGATGAATGATTTTCATCACACTCATTTATACGAAAATTTCAGTTCATAAAATCGCAAATATAATATAAATATTTAAACTCCTAATGCTGTTTGTCATAACATTTTTATCCCTAAACAAGATTTTCATACTTTAGTTTAGATACTGTTGATTTGGTGTGCGTTGTCCCAGCGGAAAAAGTTAAAATTTCTTATTTTGATTTATACAGATTTTCAGTGTATGACATCGTGAAAATGTGTATGATATGTAAAAATTTGTTTAAACAGCAATTGAGGAGTTATTATTCAAAAACTGATTCCGCTAGGACAACGTTGTCCCAGCGGAACTTTTTTTACATAATGGAAAAAAAAGAAAAAAAGTTTATTCAAAAATTTGTACATGACCCGAGGTAATTGTGTGTATATAAATAAAACTTGTGCGACATTAAACTGCGAAGATATTCAAGTTTCCGCTGTGACAACGTTTTGCCATGTGCTAGATTTCATAGAAATCACTTTTATGCAGAGCTGTCGATTTTTCTGAACATTGTTTAGAATTTGTTTATTATATCTGTCTAAACAGCTTTTCGAAAAAACACATCGTTCAGAAGATAAAAATATAAACGTAAAAGAAGGTTATTAGGACCTAGCACTTAAAGTATGCATTCTAGACTATATTTTATAACGTTTATACATATCTTGGAAGAATCTTTAACATTGTGCCGAGTACCATTGATGTACTCTTAGTAATTAATGCGCTATACGATAAATTTGCCAGGCTGGATAACAGTTTTTTATGCAGTCTAATTGCATGGGATTTTTTAGCAAATGCATTATGAAACTAATTTCAATAATTTGTTTATACTTTCAACTATTCACGTGTAAAATTTCGTCTAATTAGACTCAATAATTTAGGAAATACAGTGAAATACCTAACAACCTCCAAGTCCGTACATAACCCGACCAAATTCAGGTGGCTATGAAAAAGCGACCTTGCGATATATTTGAGTGACATTCTAAAATTTACAGCATAATAGCGAGATATGAATAGGTACAGGTGGTCACACAATTTTCTGATAAAGTTTAATATTTTTTTTCTTCAACGCACAGCACTTAAAAAAATATTTTTTAAAGAAGTTTTTTATGAAGGAAAAAACTTATTTTAAGTAAATTGCGTATGAGTAGTGGACCAACCAATTAATATATTTAGATAATAATGATAGGTAAAAATTTATGATTTATTACTGGAAAGGATAATATAAATCATAATACGAAACAGAGAGGCCATCAGTTCTGGTTAATTAGATGAAAAGTTATATCGAATATATTAGGTTGGGGAAAAAGTCTTTTCGCATTATAGTATGTATAAACTTGTAATAAAATCTCTTTGGCTATACTATTTTTATCTGGCTGGTTTTGGTATCATTGAAAGTTTAAATTTTAAAGAACATAATTCCAAATTCAAATTAGGAAGATGTGTGATTTTCATTTGTTTTTCGTACCGCCAAGATGAGCGAATCTAATGAAGAAATTCGATACATTTTAAAATTTTACTACAAAAAAGGTAAAAATGCAACGCAAGCCGCGAAAAAAATTTGCGATGTTTATGGACCTAGTGCAGTGTCTGTGAGAGTAGCACAAATTTGGTTTAAGCGTTTTCAATCCGGAAATTTTGATGTCAAAGATGCACGTCGCTCTGGTCGCCCTATTACAGATAAAATGGATGCCATTTTTGAAAAAGTGGAGCAAGATCGGCATGTCACTAGTTACGACGTAGCTGAAGAACTGGGAATTGACCACAAAACTGTTTTGGCGCATTTGAAAAAAACTGGGTACACAAAAAAGCTCGACATTTGGGTACCTCACGAGCTCACTGAAAGAAACCTAATGAACCGTGTACTCATTTGTGATTCTTTATTACGACGTAATGAAACCGAACCATTTTTGAAGAAGCTGATAACTGGTGATGAAAAGTGGATCACGTACGACAAGAACGTGCGAAAAAGGTCGTGGTCAAAGGCCGGTCAGGCTTCACAGACTGTGGCGAAACCCGGGTTAACTCGCAACAAGGTGATGCTGTGTGTGTGGTGGGATTGGAAGGGCATTATTCATTATGAGCTGTTACCACCAGGCAGGACCATCGATTCTGAACTCTACTGCGAACAACTGATGAGATTAAAGCAAGAAGTTGAGAGAAAGCGGCCGGAATTAATCAACAGAAGGGGTGTGGTTTTTCATCATGATAACGCTAGACCTCACACATCTTTAGCCACTCAGCAAAAATTAAGAGAGTTTGGCTGGGAGGTGTTAATGCATCCGCCGTATAGTCCTGACCTTGCACCTTCAGATTTCCACCTGTTTCGGTCTCTTCAGAATTCTTTAGGCAGTGTCAGGTTAACATCACGAGAGGACTGCCAAAACCACTTGTCGCGGTATTTTGACCAGAAATCCCAAAATTTCTATAGCAATGGGATCATGTCCCTACCTACAAGATGGCAATAAGTTATCGAACAAAATGGTACCTACATACTTTAGTTAAATGTAAATAAACTATAAAAAAAAATGTTTTGAATTTTCTTAAAAAATGCGAAGAAACTTTTTCCCCAACCTATTATACTGGGGTATTTAACATCTGCATGATACTAATCGTTGCGGCATTTGGATTTTTTTAATAGTTTCGAGATCAAATTGTAGGGTACCTAATCTCAAGCTTTTAGTTTATGTGTTGTTGGGCGAATCTATCCAAATAGGTTTTTACCTCCTTAGAGCTACTTGCAGAAAAGATTAAACCTAGTTTAAATCTCGATTTTGTAAATATTTGACATTTCAGCCAAATGAGAATTTTACATTATGGCTTTAAATTGAGCATGGATTATACATTACATGATAGTAGGCTTAACTTTAAGTACCTACTTAAATTTTTTTGTCTGTATTCCATTACAAAACAACCTAATTCAATTATTATTAATGCGTGATTTTGTGATCCATGGTTGTGACTCTGTCTACCCAGGGTGGATATAGGATCAAATAAATAAACATATATGTTGTCCAACTCTGATAGACTTTAAGTGAAGGAATTGCTGTATAAATATCGACAAGCGTCTATCCTCGAAGGATTGAGCAGAGAATTGGTAATAATATTGTTATTTGTCCAATGTATCCTGAGTTAGGTAAAGATTTATAATTATTAAATACCTAATTATTGCAACAAATATTGTCAATCTATAAAGTTTTTGGAGTCATGTGTTAAGAAATGTGATGAAGTTTTTAATTTCCGGAAAATAGATGCTAATACTGTAATAAACCTTAATATGAAAAAAACAGAAGACCTGTGGTGACTTTCTGTCACAATTATTAACTCTATAATACATGTTAAAGCGTCACTCTTGTCCCTTATATTTAATAACTGCATTGATGAGGGAGTTTTTTCAAATTTAATGAAATTTAGTAAAATCTTACCACTCTTTAAAACAGGAAGTAGGAGTGACCCAACAAACTTTCGACCTATTTTGCCATCCTTTAGTAAAATATTTGAGAAAATTATGCTTAATCAGCTATTGGCTCACTTTACAGTAAACAATTTATTTCATAATTCACAGTTTGGATTCACTAAAGGTAGAAATACAACAGATGCCGGACTGGCGTTAATGAAACATGTCCTTAATGAGTAAAAAAGATGCTGTAGGGATCTTCTGTGACTTGTGCAAAGCCTTTGATTGTGTTGACCATAAAACTCTAAAATCTAAACTAAAACATTATGGTATTTCAATAAATCCACTAAAATTAATAGAATCATATTTGAGCGACAGAAATCAAACCGTTGTTATAAATAAAGCTAGGTCTTCAGGGACCCCGATGATCAACATCGGCGTACGTCAAGGGTCAATATTAGGACCTCTGTTATTTTTAATATACATAAATTACCTAGCCTACTTTACTAATGATTTATGTAAAACGGTACTATTTGCAGATGATACTTCAATAATATTTGATATTAATAGAAATGACAACAATTATAACGATGTCAATAGCACCGTTAGTAAAGTGATCAGTTGGTTCAATAATAACAACTTATGCTTAAACGCGAAAAAAACAAAATGTATTAAATTTTCATTACCCAATGTAGGAGAAGTAGATACAATTATAAAAATTAATGATCAAGTGTTGGAATGTGTTGAATCCACATTATTTCTAGGCATTACAATAGACTCACGCCTACAGTGGAATCCACACATACTTACCTTATAAGAAAGACTTAGCTCCGCTGCCTTTGCAGTAAAAAAAATCAGACTCTTGTCTGATGTTGAAACGGCAAGGCTTGTCTACTTTAGTTATTTTCATAGTGTGATGTCGTATGGCTTGTTGCTATGGGGGTCAATGCAGCTGATATTGCCAGCCATAATTTAAATACTAGAAGCAAAAATAGACTTGCTGTGCCTGTCTTCAGACTGCGTAAAACAAATCGCTCATTTATGGGGAAATGTAAGTATACAATTTTATAATAAAATTCCACCAAATATAACACAACTGCCTTTTCATAAATTTAAGCCTTATATTAAAAAAACTTTAATGAAAAAAGGCTATTATAAAATCCAAGATTATCTAGAGGATAAAATAGTGTGGAAATAGTTATTTGCTATCGTTTGTCATCATAGAGGCATGTTATTTTGATGGATTAATGGAAATTATGTAAAACATTCAATAATGACAATAATTATATAATTGGCTATTTTAAAAAAAGTGGCTCATGAGTTTCTTGCCGGGTTCTTGTCATGAAAAGCCTCGGAATCCGGCCGCTTGTATCAATTATAACCACAGTCAATACTCTGTGGTTGTACTTGCCGCAAGCGCTCGTGGTTATTAACCTTAATTTAGAAATATACTTTTTATTTAAATATATGATTTTATACACTTTATAAACTGTAAAATATTGACGTTTTTAAGTGCCAGGTTTGGCCTATGAAATAAAGTTATTTTTGTTTGTTTGTTTGCTTTTTATTCCTACTAAAACAGGCAGATATTTATTATATCCTATCAGGTAAATTTATATTATATACATATGTAATCACCAGGACTGTCCACCGGATGGGGGCAGAGTTGGGGTCGACGCCATGAATATACCCAACCCAATTTTGGAGATTTTATCAACTAAAGTTCAAAATAAAGAAACTTCTAATATGTTGTCAATTATCTATGTAATAATAATATTTTTATTAAAATGTCTTTCCTAAGCTAATGATTTATTTATAAGTACCTACTTTATTATTAATGATTATTTTGACTCACATAAAAACTCAGTTGTTTTTTTAACACTTTTGCACACAACTGTACAAATAACAAAAACATAATACGATATATTTTAGAATGTCACTCAAATATATCGCAAGGTCGCTTTTTCATAGCCACCTGAATTTGGTCGGGTAATGTACGGACTTGGAGGTTGTTAGGTATTTCACTGTATTTCCTAAATTATTGAGTCTAATTAGACGAAATTTTACACGTGAATAGTTGAAAGTATAAACAAATTATTGAAATTAGTTTCATAATGCATTTGCTAAAAAATCCCATGCAATTAGACTGCATAAAAAACTGTTATCCAGCCTGGCCAATTTATCGTATAGCGCATTAATTACTAAGAGTACATCAATGGTACTCGGCACAATGTTAAAGATTCTTCCAAGATATGTATAAACGTTATAAAATATAGTCTAGAATGCATACTTTAAGTGCTAGGTCCTAATAACCTTCTTTTACGTTTATATTTTTATCTTCTGAACGATGTGTTTTTTCGAAAAGCTGTTTAGACAGATATAATAAACAAATTCTAAACAATGTTCAGAAAAATCGACAGCTCTGCATAAAAGTGATTTCTATGAAATCTAGCACATGGCAAAACGTTGTCACAGCGGAAACTTGAATATCTTCGCAGTTTAATGTCGCACAAGTTTTATTTATATACACACAATTACCTCGGGTCATGTACAAATTTTTGAATAAACTTTTTTTCTTTTTTTTCCATTATGTAAAAAAAGTTCCGCTGGGACAACGTTGTCCTAGCGGAATCAGTTTTTGAATAATAACTCCTCAATTGCTGTTTAAACAAATTTTTACATATCATACACATTTTCACGATGTCATACACTGAAAATCTGTATAAATCAAAATAAGAAATTTTAACTTTTTCCGCTGGGACAACGCACACGTTGATTTGAGTGAAAATTACGTCTTGCTATTTTTTATGTACCATTAACAATATTTATAAATAATGTATACCGAATTTATAAAGTGATTATTGACACAAATATTGTTTTATAAGGGTAACCGATAAGAAATATTATTTTCTGTTGGGAAGCTACACTATCCCTAAGGGAGGGATTAGGTTATATGTTGTATATGTTATTATTGGTATTTGTCCAATATATCCTGAGTTAAGATTTATAATTATTATGTACTTAATAATTGCAACAAATGTTCTATTTGGGGTCGGCGCAACATGTCTTCTTCTTCCACCCTCTTCTATTACTCGTCAAGTCAACACTCACTCCCATCCTCATCATATCATCATTCACTCAAAATATCCATCTTGTCTTTGGTCTTCCTCTTCCCATGCACCCATCCACTTTCAAATCCACAACATTCCAGAAGGCCTAGCACGGGCCGGAGAGAAAAAGTCCCCAGAGACAAAAATCATCATTGCTTCTCGCTTCTTCGTTCGCACGGAAGCGAGAGGCATTTTGTAATTTTGTCTTCGGGGACTTTTTCTCTCCGGCCCGTGCTAGGCCTACTGGTAACATGATCATTCTCCCTCCTCATTACATGTCCATAACAACAAAGTCGTTAAAAAGTGAGTTACATTTTTAGCAGAATTTTAGCATTTAGAGAAATAAATTTAGCAGAGTTTAGCAGATTTCAACGAATCTGCTAGCATAATGACTAATTTTAATCTGGTCACCCTGGTCAACTAGCATATTCTTAAAAAAAGAAAGCATTTTACTTCTCAATCATTGTGAAAGACATGGCTGTTATGGGCTCAGTTCCCTTTGCCGTCCCAATAAAAAAGAAGTCGGTCTCGCTAAGTTTTGGTTTCTAATATAATTTTGTGATTTTCTGATTCTGAATATTCTGATTAATATATTATTAATTAATGTAATCTTCTCAGTCGACAGTTTATACGATACGGCAAGACAACGCTTCCTTCACACCGACCTAATTTTTATAGATCACTCTTTTTTCTTGTAATTTTTATTAGTAAGTATCTGATATGTTTCGTCCGATTGGTGTTTTAGGGCAACGAATATCTTTCGAAAGTAAAACCAAATTATTTGTAAGAAATAAAGTTATCCGTCCTAGTTCGCTTCTAAAACCGGCAGAAAAAATTAAAATATACAATAAAGAGAACAAAGAATTGTTTGGTCCTTTATTGGAAAATAGCAAGCAAAAGAAGCGAGCACTCAAATCAGGTTGGTATTAAAAGTTAATTGTAGTGCATTTTGGAGGCTTCCGCAACCTTGCCAGTGTCATTACATGACTTATAGCAAATCAAATCAACTTTCAAACGAGAAAATAGATGTGCTGAGTTTAAATGCATTCAAGGTTAATTTTGTAAGAGTAACTACCTACTTCGTAACTTAATCTAGGTACTCAATACTAGCTTTTTATGAACGTAACTTTCGCTCTCAATGCGTGTACTGAAGAGATATGCGTTGTCTTGCCAATTAAAATCATATGACGCCTGGCGCCGTGGAATATACACGTGTATTATATTTATTTCTATAATTGCGTTCCAGCTAAAAATAGAAACACAGATCAAAACAGTGCGACTTCTCGTGAAAATACATTGAAATTGGAAAGTGGTGGTGAAAATGCAGTATTGACTGACAACAGCTTGAATCGTGTAGTTCCCATGGAGGTTTTTAAGAGAAAAATGTTGCAGAGCACTAGAAATTGTGCCAACCTGCTTGGAGTTTTGTTAAAAAATGCAACAGTTAGAGGTATGAAAACATTTGCACCATGTAATGCAGCCAAAAGTTCCCCTGCTGAGCCTGGGTATGCAAGTGAAGACAGGATACTACAAATTAAGCAACATAAAAATGATTTTGCTGAGCAATACCCATCCGTCACATTGATATTGAATAAAACTATGACAGAAGACTCCAAAGCTGCATTGGATAAGTGGAAACAGGAACGGATTGCTGAAATGGGATTGGAGGAATTTAACAGGTTCTATGAAGGTAAATGTACTTCTTTTTGTATACATTAACAATTACATCAGATTTTTTAGGAAGAATAGTAGCCCTAGCATGGACCTTTTTTTTACTACAGATATGACAAGCACAAAATCAAAAAATTATTTATTTCTTTTTCTTTCTATTAACAACTTGAGGGAAAAGAACACCAGTTTTCATAAACAAAACATGTTATTATAGTAACATGTTTTACGGCCCTTAAGAGGTTAATAATTTATAGGGGTAATATTGCATACTATTCCAGGTTGATCAGAGGTCAAATTAATTAAACAGAAGTAACACAGTTGTAAACATTATTATATAAAATAACACAAGATAAACTTATTGTTTTGTATTCTCGTTGTATAATAATTTAAGTATTTGCATAATTATCAATGATCTACCTATCATGCCTCTGTATCATAAAGAGTACATTGGCTTATGATTATGATTTTTATTTTAGGTAGATTTTAATTTGTATTGTTCATATTTTTGAGATTATAATTTTTTATTAGTAGTTACTTGATTCTTTAGGGTTTTAGTAATGATTCTAAAATACAGGTCACCACCAGAATAAAACCTTAAATTATGTCCTTTGATTTATTAAACTCTTTGTTACACCAATAAACACACATACAGGTCATTATATAATAATAGTATGCAAAGGAAGACTTATCTCTAATAGAGGTCTCTGCCAGCCAACCCATCACAGGTGTGTGAGATTTAGTATTGAAAGACACCAGTGCCAAAGAGAAAAATTAAAGATATTAAAAAATAAAATTTAAATACATTATAATTAAAGTAAGTTAAACAATATTATATATTTATAGAATGCATTAGTAGTGCAGAAAAAATATATATTATATATACAATATACAATATATCCATCCATCAATTATTATTAATAATTAATTAACCATCATAGGATAGGATGATTTCGGAAGTTTATCATTTATAAAAAAAAATTTCTTGCATAATGTTAATTATATTTTAGATAAGTCATTAGTTTTTGAGTATGGATACAATCTTGTTATGCAAAACCACATGTGTAGTTCTTTTTTCCTATAAATATACTCAAGGTCTATGTAGACATGCAGAAATTAGTGTTTAAGTCAATGCTATTGGAGCTTAAAATTGTCTACACTATATCATATATCAAGGTGGAATTGAGATCGTGTGAGGTTACCTTGCTTTGACCTTTGATTTACTCTCACTAAAATGTCACAGCTGAACCATAAGCATACATTTTATATTTGTATATAAATTGAATACAAACAATTGAAAATGCCTTGATAAGTGATCTTATTAATGTCTATAATAATAAAACATGAACTATATTTTATTTATTTATTTTATTTAACAATTTATTGTACACAAAATACAGAACAGGAGAACATTTAAAGACAAAAGTACAAAAGGTAGGGCTTATTTCTAATAGAAATGTCTAACAACCCACCTGCTATAGGAGAAAATTCAAAATTCACAAAGAATCAAGTCGTTAGCAGCCAATGAATAATAACAATACTGCTTAGCATAATTTTCTACTACTATGAGTACCTACTAGTAATTGCTATGCTTGTCATCACTGTGATAAAAATAAAAATAAAATGAGATGCAACAATACTTTTTCAATGTCTAGCCAATGTATTTTGTTTGAAGACTTACCTTGTAGTGTGAAAAATAGGTAAATAACAAGAACACTAGGAGCATTTTCTAAATTTAAATAGAATTTATGCTGCATTTATAATGAAAACAAAAAACACTTGGCATCTTTTTCAATGTGATTTATGATCTCAGAATGTACTGGGAGTTATTTTCAAACACCCATTACACCTATCGGCTAACCTATGATAGGAGCTTACTTTTGTGATTTGGCGAATAAAATTGGGTGTTATTTAAACGGTCAGCAAAATATTCGAATTTTGGTCAGCAAAAATACCATTGGTCAGCTAAAATAACTAAGGAACTTATGAGCAGCAAGGGTCATAAAAAAAATTACCATAACCTAATATCTATCAGAATACATTTCCTGGGAATTGATAATTGATCTTTCATTGATCCTTTTTCTAGATCCTATACATTTTTGGTAATTTTATATTGCTGCGCAAACATTTATTTTAAGACCCAACTAATTATTTTACCGCCCAAATAATAATCTTGTTGCCCAATTAAAGATCCTGCTGACCAAGTTATTTTTTTGCTGCTAAAATAATTATTTACCTGGCCAAATAATTATTTTGCCGGCCAAATAATTATATTTCTGCCAGATATTTGTATGTTGCCCAAATGATTTTTCGGCTGACCATTTTGTTGCTGACCAAATAAATAAATGGCTGCCCAATTAATAACTCCCCAATAACATTATATACAACAATTATACTGTATATTAGAAATAAACTTAAGAAATCACCTAACAAACAACTGCCCCTACTGAGACTCGAAACGGTACCTCAAAGGTAACACAGCACTTTGAAACCAGCATAACCACTTAGCCAGAAAGGTAATAATACTAACTGGTCCATCATACACCTGTAAATAATAATTTTTCCTAAGTTGTGATAATTAACATGACTGTTTGACATTTATGCAAGTTTATTTTTATTTTAGCACAAATGGCAGTAGGCACGAAGTTTCACAGTACGCTAAAGAACTACTTCACACAACCTCAAACCCAACTACGCATAGAGAAGGATGTAGAAGGAGTTTGGGTGTCTGTGGCTGATGTGCTCAAAAACATATCTGTTCCAAAGGCAATAGAATCCAACGTTATTCATCCCGTACTGAAATATAGAGGGATTTTTGATGCTATTGCTGAGTACGAGTGAGTATTCAAGTTTATTTTCTTAATAATCATCTGATATAAAAAAGGTAGCATTAGGCGAGTTGGTACGGACGGGGCACTATTCGTTCAAGAATGCCGCGGGAATAGCTGGTTCGATCCCAACGCCTGTACCACTGCGTTTGAATAAAACTTATGTACAGTTCATTGTGAATGTCGCTGGCTTATATTGCTTGCCTCGCATAGAATTTTCGATAGGCCAAATTTGACGTTTAAGATCGACAATTGTCCATAAATTTGACAGATAAGACTAAGGAGTGAAAAGGACGGATGCTTTTGTCGATCAAATGTGGCGACAGTCGAAGTTCTTTGCTCGCACTGCAGGCTCGCCACCTGTTAGATGGGGACTTGTGGGGGAAATGTGGGTAACACCTCTGCCTAACCCTTCGGGGAAAGAAGCGCGATGATATATATGTATGTAATTATTCTGATATATTAGAAAAATTTCAGTATAATTTCTATAACTACAAGATTGTAATTATATATATGTCGCCGCGAAGACTTTTTTATCGAATCATAAAATCATATTACCAATAATTAAAAACAATTTCCAAGTTAAATGATTTAAATTGTTATTATCAATAAATAGTTCGTTAATAACCCTTATTGCTGAGAACACTTTTTGATTGAATTATAAAAACAGCTCGTGTAAAAATAATTGCTTAAAGTAATTATGTTTCGAATTGTTATGAGCATTAAATATTGCGTAAATAACCACTACTTCCTATTTTTTAAATGGATGACAAATTAACCAAACGGAAGCTAAGTCTGTTTAATTATATTTCAAATTATGGCTTTAATAGCTAATTATAAATTGTTTATTGATTTGCTTATTTAATTAATAATAATTGCTTATTTGTAGAAAATATTATTACTACTTCATTAATTGTAAAAGGTGGCTTCCGTTTATGAATTAGTCGAGCGCAGCGCTATTGGTTAACGCGCCGGCCAATCACAGGCCGGTCGGCAAGTAGTAGAAGGGCGGACACTGCGCGCGCGCTATTTATAAACGGACAGCCGGCTTGGAGCGGCACTTGCGTTTCGGACTTCGAACCGTGCGCTTGTTAGGTGCAAGCTTTGCTTGTTTGTTTGACTATCGGTCAATTTCTTTCTACTATCTTGATAGTCGTCAGCATTAAAATATTTTATTCTCTATAAGTTTATTTTTAAGAATTAAATTCGTAAATAAGTAATTTTCCTTTTGTTACTTTATTTACATCAAATTAAAATTCATAAATAGTAATTGTTCATTTATTTACTTACATTCATGGATCAGGAAAGTGGCAGAACCGATGACTCCAGCGGAGTCAGCGGTTCTGCTCATTTTAAAAATATTAATATTCCTCCAAATACGACATCAGAAGTGGGATCGCTCCAACGATCCCTTTCTGCCGATCAACACGTTTTAGATCCTGACAACATCGGTGATCAGGCAAAGACCGTTGATACACCAATGCACCCAGTAAGTTCAGTCCCTACGGCACAAGCACCGTTTCAGACAAACAGCGTACCACCGGAATTCTTCCTGCATATGATGAAGATGATGCAGAACATGAGTGAACGATTGCTACAGCAACCAGGTGACAAAATCAAGATTACGGACATATTTCTACCTGCTTATGACCCAGACGGTAACGTTAGCGTTCGTGACTGGTGCGACCACATCTCCACGGCGAAGCGCAATTATCAACTAAGCGATTATGATATTCGCATGAAGGTAACAAGTTTGCTAAAAGGCCGTGCAAAAATATGGGCAGATAACTGGTTAGTGACGACTTCCACTTGGGAAGAACTGCGTCAAAATATCATAACTACCTTTGAACCAGAAAGTAGGTACTCCCGCGACGTGCTCAGGTTTAGGGAACACGTTTATGAGCAGACTAAAGATATCGCCGAATTTTTGTCACGAGCATGGCTTCTATGGAGGCGGGTGACTAAAGATAGGCTTGACAACAGCGATGCGGTGGAGGCAGTAATCGGTATGATCAGTGACGAACGCCTTAGGATCGAACTCATGAATGTTAGGGCAACTTCGGTGCCTGAGCTAATTTCTGTTGCGTCCTCAATACGAGCTAAACGCCCAAGCACTTCACATAACTTAAATCAACCACCGCACAAGCGAGGTAAATTTTCTGTCGATAATAGAAATACTCTTTACTGCAGTTACTGCAAAAAGACAGGTCATGTTCTAAATAATTGCCGAAATAGAATTGATTCGAATGTGCGACCAGCTGATAAAAATCAAACATTATCTCAACCATTGAGACAAAGTGAAAAGGTCTGTAGTTTTTGTTCAAAGTCTGGTCACACATTCGACACTTGTTTTCGCCGCGAAAAACAAATTGCCCCTAATATAAATACAGTGTTTAAAAATAAATCGAATCTGAACACTATGCGCATGCACGTTGGCAATATACAGATTGATACGGTATTTGACAGCGGAGCAGAATGCTCTGTAATGCGAGAGTCTATCGCAAATAAGTTATCGGGTCGCAGGCATCACGTAGTTAATTACTTGCGCGGATTAGGTCCATTCCCAGTAATTTCTACAAGTACACTAACCACTATTTGTACGATTGATCAAATCAATATCGAGATATTATTCCATATCCTACCTGACTCTGATATGACATCAGATGTATTAATTGGTACAAATTTATTACAAAACACAGGGTTAAGCGTAGTTGTAACACAAAATAAAGCAACACTAATATTACAACCAACCGTAATGCACATACGAGCAAATAGTCCTACCTTTGAAAATTTAAATCATGACTTGATTGACGGAAATGAGATCGAGCAATTACAAATTCTGCTTAATAAATATTCTCATCTTTTTACCCGAGGCTTTGCAAAATCACGCGTAAACACCGGTGAATTAGAGATCCGTTTAAAAAACCCTAATAAATACGTTGAACGTAGGCCCTATAGATTAAGTCCAGTTGAGCGCGAAAAAGTAAAAAACATTGTATCAGAATTAATTGAAAATAATATTGTACGCGAGAGCAAGTCTCCATATTCCAGCCCTATTATCCTTGTAAAAAAGAAAAATGGTGACAATAGGATGTGCGTCGATTATCGTGAGCTTAACGCTAATACTATACGCGATCACTATCCTCTTCCACTAATAGCAGATCAAATCGACCAGTTGGCAGGGGGAAAGTACTTCACTTCACTAGATATGGCGTCTGGTTTTCACCAGATTCCGATTTCAGCCGACTCCATCGAGAAAACCGCCGGTAACACCGGATGGACTATACGAATACTTAACCATGCCGTTTGGTCTCTGTAATGCACCCTCAGTCTATCAGAGATGCATAAATCGCGCGTTAGGGCCCCTTTTAAACCAAGGTAGTGCCAACAATGAGTTTAGCGATAGCGTAGCCCAAGTCTATATTGATGACGTAATCAGTAAATGCAGAAGCTATTCTAGTGGCCTCTCAAATTTAGAAAGAATTTTGATTTCATTACGCGATTCTGGTTTTTCTATAAATATAGAGAAATGTTTCTTTTTTAAACGTTCGATTGAGTATTTCGGTAATATGATAGAAGATGGCCAGGTTCGTCCATGTCCTAAAAAGGTAGAAGCTTTGCTTAAAGCCCCTGTTCCAACAACCGTAAAACAGGTTCGTCAATTCAATGGGCTTGCAGGGTATTTCCGGCGTTATATTCCCGACTTTGCCCGTCTTATGATTCCCCTGTATGATCTTACAAAACAAGGTACGAAATGGCAATGGACTAATGGCCATGAAGAGGTACGTCAAAAGGTCATCCATCACCTAACATCTTCACCTGTATTAACAATATTTAGAGAAGGAGAATCTATTGAATTATTTACTGACGCTAGCAGCTTAGGTTTTGGAGCAGTACTCGTCCAAATCATCAACGCCCGACAACACGTCGTGGCATACTTCAGCATGCGCACTACAGACATCGAGAGCAGATACCATAGCTACGAGTTAGAGACCCTGGCTGTTGTTCGGGCAATCAAGCATTTCCGACATTTCTTGTATGGACGTAAGTTTAAAGTCATCACTGACTGCAATGCCTTAAAAGCCACAAAACATAAGCAAGATCTTCTTCCTCGTATTCATCGATGGTGGGCATACCTTCAAAATTTTGAGTTCGACATAGAATACAGGAAGGGCGAGCGGATGCAGCATGCCGATTTTTTTAGCAGAAATCCCGAACCTCTCGCTGTCAATGTCATGACCAGAAATCTTGAGTGGCTTAACATCGAGCAACGCCGAGACATTGATCTACGACCGATTATTGATGCTCTGCACAACGGTAATAATGTTCCAGGATACCTGCTCGAAGAGAACTTGCTCAAACGCGAGAGGAATGATCCAATCTTGGGACTTCAAAAGATTATCGTGGTGCCCAAATCTTTCCAGTGGAGTTTAATAAACACGTATCATGCCGCTCTCAAGCACCCAGGTTGGGAAAAAACTCTCCACAAAATTAGGGAGTCTTATTATTTTGATAAAATGAGCTCTGTCATACGAGAGTTTGTGGATAACTGCGTCATTTGCAGAACGTCAAAACAAAGGTCTGGAGCTACCCAAGTACAATTGCACCCAATCGCGAAACCAGTGGTGCCCTTCGAAGTAATTCATATGGACATAACTGGTAAACTCGGTTCTCCAGAAGACCAGGAATATGTTATTGTTACTATAGATGCTTTCACCAAATATGTATTGCTACGACACAGCAATGACAAAAGTCAACATAGTAGTTTGGGCGCCCTGAAGCAAGTTATTCACCTTTTTGGAGCACCGAAGCAAATCATCGTCGATGGTGGTCGAGAGTTCCTCGGTGAGTACAAAACTTACTGCGACAGGTTTGGCATAGAAATACATAGTATTGCACCAGGTGTCAGCAGAGCCAATGGGCAAGTGGAGCGAGTAATGGCAACTTTAAAAAATGGTCTTGTTATGATTAAGAACTACGAGACTTCAGAATGGCACACAGCACTTGAAGGGTTGCAACTGGCATTAAACTGCACCGCCCATAGGACTACAGGTACTGCACCATTAACACTACTTACACGTCGCCAAAATTGCGTTCCTCCAGAACTCCTGAACTTGGTTGACTTCGAAAATGCTGCAATAAACGTCGAAGCATTGCAACAACACGTTCAAACAAGAATGACTCAGGCGGCCACCAGAGACAAAGAAAAGTTTAACAGAGGGCGTGCTAAAATTCATAATTTTCAACGTGGAGACTTTGTATTAATAAAAAATAATCCTAGAAACCAAACTTCCTTAGACCTTAAATTCAGTGTACCTTACGAAGTTTACAGAGTACTGGACAACGACCGCTATCTGGTGAAGAAAGTCATCGATCATCACGGGCGTCCTCGAAAGGTGGCACATGACCAACTACGGCGAGCCCCACAGCCCGGGCAAGGTTGTCAGGCGGCCGTGTCGCCAGAAAACGAGCCGCAAGCGGGAACGTCGCACTTTTCACCAGACGCCATGCAGCCAGGGCCAACAAACTCACAACAATCTCCTAATGCTCGGTGAGCAGTTTTCATATTATTCTTAAATCTCTTCTTGCAAACTCTAATTATTTTGATGTTATGGTACGTGGAGTAACCTAACAGCATACTGGTTCGATGAATAACTATTTTACTTTTACTATTGACGTGTGGAGTCGATCAATGGTAAAACAAAAAGAAAAAAAAAAAAAAAATTAATAATATGCTATTGACGTGTGGAGCCGTTCAATGGTAAAACAAAAAAAAAAAAAAAAAAAAAAACAAAAAAAAAAAAATATTAATAATATGCTATTGACGTGTGGAGCCGTTCAATAGTATGAAACATCGACCAGTAGATTTATGTCATCTTCAAATTTTCAGTTTTGGCAATAGGATTACTGTGGAAGTACCTAGCCTGAAAAATATTCATTTCCTCTTTTTCAGAGATGTATAATTCCAAGCGCTGCAGAGCACGCATCGCACTGCAGAATGGCCGTGTCGCCGCGAAGACTTTTTTATCGAATCATAAAATCATATTACCAATAATTAAAAACAATTTCCAAGTTAAATGATTTAAATTGTTATTATCAATAAATAGTTCGTTAATAACCCTTATTGCTGAGAACACTTTTTGATTGAATTATAAAAACAGCTCGTGTAAAAATAATTGCTTAAAGTAATTATGTTTCGAATTGTTATGAGCATTAAATATTGCGTAAATAACCACTACTTCCTATTTTTTAAATGGATGACAAATTAACCAAACGGAAGCTAAGTCTGTTTAATTATATTTCAAATTATGGCTTTAATAGCTAATTATAAATTGTTTATTGATTTGCTTATTTAATTAATAATAATTGCTTATTTGTAGAAAATATTATTACTACTTCATTAATTGTAAAAGGTGGCTTCCGTTTATGAATTAGTCGAGCGCAGCGCTATTGGTTAACGCGCCGGCCAATCACAGGCCGGTCGGCAAGTAGTAGAAGGGCGGACACTGCGCGCGCGCTATTTATAAACGGACAGCCGGCTTGGAGCGGCACTTGCGTTTCGGACTTCGAACCGTGCGCTTGTTAGGTGCAAGCTTTGCTTGTTTGTTTGACTATCGGTCAATTTCTTTCTACTATCTTGATAGTCGTCAGCATTAAAATATTTTATTCTCTATAAGTTTATTTTTAAGAATTAAATTCGTAAATAAGTAATTTTCCTTTTGTTACTTTATTTACATCAAATTAAAATTCATAAATAGTAATTGTTCATTTATTTACTTACATTCATGGATCAGGAAAGTGGCAGAACCGATGACTCCAGCGGAGTCAGCGGTTCTGCTCATTTTAAAAATATTAATATTCCTCCAAATACGACATATATATTCATAATTTGATCCCCCTCTGCCCCTTTCCACCACCGGACGACCAGGCGCGGTGAAGGGTTTAACCCTTATGCTGTGGATATACCTCACATTTTAACCGCCTCTCTGGTCTAGTGGTTCACACCACCGGGTGTTGATCGGGAGGTCCGTGTTCGATTCTAAGCCCCTTCTAAGCCCCCCTGGCTAGTTACCACCGTCTTACCTAAATTTGTCGCTATAACAATATTTTAAGCATTGTTGTGTTCCGGCAATCAGATGTAAGATAGCCAGTCCCTCAGCTGTTGAGGATTACAGGTGAAGCTCGCTTCCACCTTCGGCCTTATCGTCACTAACCATCAGGTGAGATGAAGGTCAAGAGCTTACCTGTCGTATGTAAAAAAAAACATTCGCACGAGGCGCTTTGCTTCCTCTTTCATTATGCGAACAGCTAAGCAGTGGAACTCGTTGCCGAGGTCTGTTTAACCCATTCACTGCCTCCCTCGAAAGTAACACAATTACTGCCATGCCGCCATACATTGATATGGAGCCCGCCGATCGGCGGGCTCGGCATCTCGATAAAGTATTCTTGCCCGCCCTTCGGCGTTTTCGGCATGACGGTATACATTTGGTCATCAGCTCATTTTTATATGCAGTTTACAAGACCTGTGCTTCGAATAAAGAGTGTGTGCCTACTTTTATGTTGTATTTATCAACATTTATATCAGTTTCTTGGTAATTCATTTAAATTGTAATGGCGAATGAAGGTAAGTATTAACTTTCATTTTATTGCTTTAAACCAAATCTAAATTATGTAATGCTGTGTATTAGGTGGAATACAATCTAAATTTGAATAATGTAAATCTCAAACGTGTTAAATCTTTAAGTTTATAAAACTTTTTTTAAAGTCAGGCGTAGTAAACAATTTTATATGTTTAATAGGAACTATTTGCATTATATTACTATAATTATTTGTCATTAACACAAAAATTGTTTTAATATGTATTTTTATATCTAGGTACTTAATATTTGTTTGTAATTTTTCACAAAACAAAGCTGACAAATGACATGAAAATAAAACTTATGAATTGGCGAGAGGAAATGACTCCATACCAAAGTGAAGATGAAGAAGACACGGCTAAAAAAACTATTGATCAAAGTTCTCAGACTGAAGAAGAGCGAATCATGTCCCCGTGCGACTGTAAAAAAACAATGTTGTTGCAGTTGTTATCCGACGTCTAATAGAGGATATTCCAGACGACCGGCTTTTGCAGTTTTTAAATGAAGTCGAGGTTATTGTAAATAAGTACAAATAACGTAATTTGCGTTTACTAGTATTTTACCGTTTATAACACCTATTGAATTCAATTAAATTTTGTAACTAGATTAAAACAAACTTGTTTGTTTCTTTATCTGTTATTTATAAATCAACTGCCATAAATTATTTAGATACAAATCATGTCAATAAGTTATAAATTTTTTAAAGACCTTCAAAGGCGCCGTCACTTTGTTTATATCTAAAGTAGCAAACACCGGCGCTTCGTATTGTTTAGAACAAGAGTTCATGATTGTATGTGTTGGCAGTATTAACTATTATTTGTGTGTTATTTGTGTCCCTTTAACTATTATTTGTGTTATTTTATATACTGCTCATATTTATGAAATCAAAAGAAAAAAATTTGATAGCACAATATTCTCCATTAAAATATACATTTATTGTTAAACACTTTATGTAATCAATGTGATATGTGAATATCTGGAGATGTTTATTTACACGCACACCTGGATATTATGCGTAGTGTATTGATTACCACCCCCAAACTTCAGTGATAAGTTTGCATGTCACTTTTTATTCAATCAAGATCCAAGTTTACAATCTGTACCTAGTCAGTTTCATTCATAGCAAGTGCGAGGAAGAGAGCATGCGGCCGCGACAGCGAGAAGGAAATATTAATTGATACAGCTTGAATGGATTAACAACTATGTGCATAAATAATGCGGTATTTTGGGATAAATATAAACGATAATAACAACTGTGTTTTTATTACAAATTTTTAATCATATACACAAATATGATCAGTAGTTCATACAGAATACCCCCCTTTTTCTCAAAGTATTAATAAATAAATATCTTCAGACATTCACACCTTACAACTAGCCCCATACTAAGCTGATGCTTGTGTTACAGATACTGTTGCGGATAAATATATTTATAAGATAAATACATATTCAGAATATTTATAATATTTTATACATAAAATAAACATTAAAGACTGGAGAACAAATGCCTGAAAATTCATCACCCAAACATTTGCCTCCACCAGGGATCGAACCTAGAACCTCTTCAGATGGCGTACTGACCAGTTGACCACTGAGGTCGTCGAATTAAAGACTAGTGGTGTTTAACTGCAGGTTCTCACTTTAGTATTCATGTATAAGTCATATGAAAAAACATTAATTACGAGTCTGTAAATGTTGCAGTTAAAACATGAATAACTTCGCTGGTGGACATATTTCCTTGCAACCCGAGCGGTACTCAACAGAAAATACCATACCATCGCGGTCACAGACGTAGCTATATATTCGCAATTATATTTATTATTTAGCATCGTTAAACAGGGAAATTTTAAGTGAATTAACAACCTCGCAACAGTGGGTAAACAACATTAATAATAACAATTTAACAAATTATTCTTTCATACAAAAATAAATAATAATTTCTGATGTACGCAACGTGCGCGCGAGTACACATAGACTTGCAAAATTACGACAGTATATTATAAACATGAAAAATAGTTTTTAATTAATGTATTGTAAAACTCGTAGAACAAAACAATGTTGTTATTTATGCTGTTAGCTACCTGCTGCTGCGAGGCTGTTCATTCATTTAAAATAACCCTGTGTCATCATCATCATTAGCTTATATTTGTCCACTTTTATTCTGATATTATTTATAAACTATATATATAACCCCCCTCCCCCCTGGTCAACGGCACAAATAAATAGGTATATATACTTATAATACTTATAATTTTTATACTTATGTGAAGTGCTAAAAATCTTAATTGAAGATGAAAATAATTTTCTTTAATTTATGTTTGTTCAAAGTAATATATATATATCGCGGCTAATAACATTGGTATATAATTATTAACAATTTAAAGCCCAATAAGTATCACGTAATAAAACAAGCGCAAGGACAGTACATTAGAAACTTGAAAAATCATTTTTAATTTATGTATTGAGTAATGGTAATATTTATGATGTTAGCTAACTACTATTGCGATGTTGTTGATTCATTTAAAACCATTCTGTATACACGTACTGAGTTACGGTAGGTACATTGTTATACTGTTCTGTTGTATTTATTTATTTTAAATAAGTACTACACAATTCCTAATAGAAAATAAATTACTTCTTAAAAAATATTAAAAGTTTGTGATACCTGAATTCACGTGGTGCCCGCCCATAGGCGGGCTCGGCGTGTAGCATAATTTGTCTTTTTTGAAAATTTTGGATTTCCACGTGGCCGTTTCGGTTGTAAATTAATAATAGTCAAAGGTGTCTGTACACAAAATATTATAATTTTTTGATGATTATTGATCGATTAAATCAAGCTTAAAATCCACCCGCCCATGGGCGGGCTCGGCATTAGGAATAAAAACGGTTTGCCCGCCGATGGGCGGGCAAGGCACTGAATGGGTTAAGGCCAGAGTGAACATACTAGGCGAGCGTGTACCGCCTTAGGCCTTCGCTTTCCATCAGGCGTGATTGTGGTCAAACGTTCAGCCTATAATATATTGTAAAAAAAAATTGTTTTTTAAAGAAAGTGTGAATGTAGACGTTCATAACCAACTAGCACAGGACCGATTGATAAGTCAACAATTGGGGGAGATTTATATCCACCCATAGACAGATACTGTGATATAAATAATTTATGAACATCGCAATTATTATATGCAACAAAGATATTGATGTGCTATTTATAATAATAATTTAGATGCTAGCTGTGATACATTGTATTTCTGTGAAAATAGCCTGTTGGCAACGGCTATGCATCTTTATTCATCACTAACATTAAGACAATGTAAAAAAAAATTGTGGTATCTTTCAATAAAATACAAGAGAAATCAATTTTGTTGTTGCCTAATTTGTGCAAGGTCATTTTAGCTGTTGTTTTTATTTGTTCAAGTGTTTTTTACTGAAAAGTAAAAGAATAATTAATAAAAATAAGATTGCGTCATTTAGGTATTTGGTGCAAAGCCAACATGTCTTATCAGACTGACTGTAGTTGTATCATAACATTAGAAATAAATTCTGGCAGAATACACTAAAATGTATGTTTATCTATGCTTATCAAATTATAATACAAAACTGTGATAAAGGCAAAGTCATTGACTTCAACTATATTATTTTGAAAGTAGCTTTATTCATATATTTTCAATGTTAAGCCTTGACAGTGAGCAAGGTAAATTAAATTAGAACTATTAGCAATATTTATGCATTTAACACATTCTCGAATAATATGTTTTTACAAATAACTCGTTATTCAACATTTTCAAGGTTTGTCATTTTATCTCATATGTACAAAACATATCATTCAACATTTAAATGAGCTGAGAATGTAACAATGTTAATAGTAAATAATTTGTGCTGATATTATCAATGCTAAATAATATTGCTGCATTCACATCTTTGTGGCCCTTATTTATTCTGATTTTATTATAATGAACATTAACATTAGTTTAAGGTTATAGCAATTTCATATTATCAACGAAAAACTTTTTGATGTAGGTATGAATAATGAAATGATTTAGGAATTAGTAATATTAATATTGTGTCCACAAAAAATCCTTTTTTACAAATAAGCGATTGAATATACGTAGTCTGTATTTTTCCTTACATTTAAATTGTTTATTTTCCAGAGACAAGCCTACTCTAATTGAATGGAAGAAATCGGACAAGCCTCGCAAATCGATATCATTGACGTACGACAATCCAGTGCAACTAGCCGCCTACTTCGGGGCTGTATGCAACGATCTCAACTACAAGCATCTGAATGTCCGGGATGCGTTGTTAGTCATTGCATACACTGATGGCTCGAAGGCAGACGCTTACCATCTCTCCACTGATAAACTGAGAGAACATTGGGCCCAATGGTTGATAAGGCTGGAAGCGTTTATGAAGACACACAACAAAGAGTCCGAAAAGATCTTGAAAGGAGGAAAACGATTGTTCGAGGAGGATATAGGAAATCTCCAGTAATGTATGGTAAGAAATAGTAATGTTACTATTTTTAATTTAAGAAATTGAAATAAGTCATATTCGAGAATTATGTTCACACGCGGGTTCGATCCTACCGCCAGTACCATTGAGTAAGAATAAAACTTATTTACAGTTCATTGTGAATATTGATTGCCTCACATTGTGCCCGGCAACAGGCTCGCCACCTGTTACATGGGACCTAACATCTGTCTACCCCTTCGTGGAAAGAGGCGTGACGATATGTATGTAGTTTTAATAAAAATTAAGATAATAATCATCTTCATTGCATGTTAGAAATTTCGTGTAATATATTTTTTTATTATGCTCAATCATGCTAAAGCAAATTTTTTTATATTACAAAACCCCGGCATCTAAAATTCTATGTGAATTCTGATTCATGTAGAATTTATAGCGTTAGTAAGATTTCTTAATTACCTAAATACGATTGTATTATATCTTGTGATGTTATTTCGACTTGATTCTCTTCGCCCTCACGTAGAATAAATAATGCGAAAAGAATGACTGATTTCAATTGAAAAATGATTTTCGCATTCTTACATAATATATCGTTAGTTGTTTTTTACACGACTTATTTCTGATTTTTTCTTATAAATATAACGTGATGAAACATTTTTAATGTGTGTTAGCATTATCGCTAACAACAGCATTATCATCACGCCTCTTTCCCCGAAGGGGTTGGCAGAGGTGTTAAACACCCACATTTCGCCAGATATGAAAGGTACCCATGTAACAGGTGGCGAGCCTGTTGCCATGCACCGGACATAATGAGAGGCAAGCGATATTCTCAATGAAATGTACATAAGTTATGTATTCAAACTCAGTGGTACAGGCGGTGGGATCGAACCCGCGTTTCCCGCGGCCTCTCGAGTAGTGCCCTGTCCGTCCCACGGCTACCGCTGTTTTCGCATTATCTCCAGTTGAATACTAATAAGGATATCTGGCGCGAATATCTAGCGAAATGTGGGTGTTCAACACCTCTGCCAACCCCTTCGGGGAAAGAGGCGTGATATTATGTTATTTTATGAATACTAATGGTAAATCCTTACTATTTTCAGAGGAGCATAATCTTCCTAACAAGGATGAAAGAAGAGGACAGACCTTATGTTTATAATGAAAAATGTATAGACATCTCAGGTATTGTAGGAGAGGTGTATTGTATTGTATATAGAGACAGTTTTACACTTGTTAAAGACTAGTCGAAATATGTTGCACTTAAATCTCTCGTCTATACACTTGAGAACGAAAAGAACAAACTGGCAATGAAACCACAAGGTCTCGTCTACCGTCAATCTAATTTGAGTCTTAACTATCAAAGGATTAGGTTCAAAAACTATACAGCATGTATTGTAAAAGTCATGCGAACACCCAATCCATTTTAGGCCTTGTAATGATTTCTTTAGGTTTAAAATACGGTTTCTTATATCTGTATTAAGTATCTTTTTAGTTTTTAATTTTTGTTGATGGCACGGAATGTATTTAAAGACTGGTTTTGAATAGTATTTTAAGTCGAGATTACATTGTAATATTACGTGGTTTTTAAGTTTTTTTTTTAATAGCTATTGCATTAATCGTCGTTCGAGACTCTATCTTTAGGCAATAAGAGCTATAATGGATGAAGCTTATCAATTTGCAGTATGCTTGATTAAGAAAAAAAATAATAGTCTATCAGAAAAATATAAACTTTATTATAGGTATGTTTAGGGTTCAATTTCGAATTTTTTTTAATGTATTCGAACTTCCGTTGTGCTGTTGATATAAATGTTGTGGACGCGTGTATAATAATTTTAGATAAAGTCCAAAATGTATGTACCTACTTATTAGTCTGGTTGCTTTCAATCTAAAGAGACATAATAAAAATGTTGTTTTAGTATTTAACATTCATATCACGGTTACATATTCGTACGAATAGAAATGATAACCTCTATACGAAAATATTATTCACTTTGTAAACAAAGAACTTCGAAAATGCGTGTGGCAGCGCGTGGGTTATGTTTATCTAAAATATATATTTGTTAGAGTTTAATTTCGAGTACTAATTATTCAACATCACTTTTAAAAAAGGCACAGTTTGCGTTTTTACGCTCAGATTAACATGTCGTGATACTAACGGTGATCTACTAATTGTAAATATTTAATTTTAGACCTTATTGAGGAGCTCAGTGGCGTAATGGTTAGTACGCTTTGTCTTTCGATTAAAAACAAAGCTACCTTCGCCATGGTCAGGCCGTGGATGACCAAAACTTTGTGAACTCGTGCTCCTCCGTGCTTCAGAAGGCACGTTAAGCCGAAGGTCCCGGTCGCTATTGCATCTGTTTCTACCCACCAACCCGCATTGGGCCAGCGTGGTGGTGTTTCGGTGCCAACTCCTCATGTGTTTCTCCATGAGGAAGGCCTGTGCCCAGCTGTGGGACGTATATAGGCTGAGGACATACCTTATTGCATTTTTCTTTTTTTTTATGTCATGTTTGATAAAATGGGTTGTTAAAGTTTACATTATTTAGCCCCGATTTTTCATTCCTCAGATGAAACTATCTGTCAGTCAAATGTTAGTTCTGTCCCTTTTCTTTTCATGACTTTAGAAAGTGACATTGATAGTTTTAAATAGCGGATAATTTTATTTAAGGATTGAAAAATCGGGCCTTAGTTTACTGCCGTACTCAGAGTGGTTCATTATCTTTATTGGTTACTATGTAAAAAAATTGACACTTATTTTAATACGCATAAAGACGAATTTAAATTCGTTAATGGAACATTAGCTTAAATGACGTCTCTGAGTGCGGCCGTTAGAGTCTAAATCATAAAGTGTTATTTAACTAGGCAAAATACTTCATTTTGTCGAAATTCAATAAAAAATGTTCGAGTCGCCATCTTGGACTATTACGTATTTGGCAGTTACAAATTTTGGCCTATTTTAAAGATTTACTAAAATCATCCCTATAAACCTTTCCACAGAACGAATATCAAGTCTTCTTGAGCAATGTTAGAAAAAGATGCTATTTGGGATGAATAGCAACATCAATTTCCAACTGCTCGTTTGGTTCAGACCTGGATTTAATAAGTCCGAAAAATTCAGAATGTTACCAATAAATATACAATGTAATCTCGACCTAATTGTGAGCATGATTGGGTTTATTGTTATTTTATTCGCCTGAGTGGGAGAAAAAAAAAATTGATTTATTGTAAGATCTGAACGTACGTACAATAGCATATCAAGAGGAGTATTTGCCATAGTAAAGTGACCTTTATTGTGTAGACGTAAGCTGCATAATTGCTCTGGATATGCTCTTGTATTTGTAACGAGTGAATAAAGACAGTTTCGATAAATAGCTACTAAAATTTGATACCATAATTGTTATTCTCCAAACATACACTGTCAAGTAAAAATCGACCTTATAGAGTACAAAGTCTCTTATCGTTCAGACGTATTTACCTTGTCACTACTATTATGTATGCATTGATAAGTATTTGGAGAACTAAGGTAAGTGCTTTGTTAAATATTTAACCAATATTTCTTATGACTGAATATAGAATGGTAATGAAAGAATAGCGAGTTTGTTCTAAAATGGTCCTTAACGCTTTGGGTTAAGGTGCCTATAATTTCACCTTGATTACCGATTGTTACTGAGACCCATTGCTGGTACAGATGTAACATTTTATGACGGCGACTGACAACGCTCTTAATGCGTTGTGATAGAGTCCAAAGTCGATTAAAGCGCCCTCGTGAAATGCAATATCTGTATATTGGTATGTTATTGTGTTAAGCGAGATAGGACATGTATGTAATGAAACAGTCTTCAATAGGGACTGTAGTATACATTGGTTTTTAGTAGTGATAGTTTGCCAAATGTAATCGCCTAGTCAAATAATCATCCAACGTTGGTTCAAATGCTATCACTTGTATCTTGTAATAATATCAGATAACTCGCTAATAGCATTTACTAGTAATTATAAATACTACATTCGGCCTTTGATGTTTAGACGGAAGATTTTTTTTTAATTTTTAGAATATCCGCGAGAGAACAAACAGCTTACTTTAGGAAATATTTATCTATAACGTTTTTTTGTGACTTTATTTTTTTATTATAAATTTACCCTTAAAGATAGAAAGTGTTGTATGAACAACAACAGCTCCGCAGACTACAAACTGTTGAATTTCCCCAATAGATTTAACAAAACGTTATGTAAAACGGGTTTAGGTTCAAATCCATTGAACAAGAACAGTTTCGACAGTTAGATGTAGCCTGGGGAGCTGTTGACTGTACTCGCCTTTAAATCAAATAAGAACGATACACACTTTAAAGAAATCTGTTTTGTAAAGGTTTTACAAACTCACAAAAAAGTTTAGGTTAAAAATTAAAGATATGTAGTTCCATATATTTTTTAAATGTACCTGAGCAGGTGTAGGTAACACAATACTTGCTGGTAAATAAAGTTCCTTTAGTATTTTATTAAGCTTATTAATATTTCTCCGTTTAAAAATCAAGGGTAACCAATTTTAGAATCGTCATTTTACATAATTATGAGAAACTCACATTACTTAATTATGTTAAGTTGGATGACGAACTTCGTAATCACATTCACACTAGTTGGTATTTTTAATTATAATCGTTTACAGCGGACAGTTGTTACTTTTTAAGAAACTTTGTTAAGTTGACCACGCAACTGAATCCTCCATAATATTTCGTTGTAAAATAGCTCTTAATACATTTCAATAGAGCACAGAGTAAATATCGTGTCAATTGGTATTAATCTCACTTTCCATATCTACTTCGATCTAATATTGTTAATGTTTCATTACTCAGTAAAGACGTTTACGTATTTGCGGACATTGATTTATATTTTTTATGTTTATAAGTGTTTCTAGATTTTATTTTGCAATTTTTCGATCGAAGTCCAGAGACTCATATTGATATAGTTAGATATTTTTTAATTATTATTTTAAAATAAACCTCATACTGAAATTACTATAAATTGAACAATAATGTGTAATTTCTTTGTAATCTGATTTTATAAGACCAGTTTATATGTGCTTTCTGTTATAATTTCTAATTAAAGTATTCGGAGTTTAATACTTTCTGTTTTATTTTTAAGAGATACAACATTCATTGTTAACTAGCCATATAGGTAAATAGCAGTACCCAGTACTTTTAACTTGGTGGAATATCTATAGCAATAAGGGTCTATAGTACGTCTCAATCCAAGTTGTCAAAAAAGTAAACAAAAAAGCCGACTTACCGAATTTGTTATTCAATAATCACACTTTTTACATGGACATTGGCACGTAAACATAATTAACGGTAACAATTGTTGTCCGTTTCAATTGATTTCAATAACCTACAGCCATCACAAAACATTTTAGAGATGAAACATTACCTTTGTTTTGTTTACCTTTTTGGCAACTTGGATTGAGACGTACTATAATTATATGCGTGCGTGCGAACGAGCGGCCTATCACGATTACGATTTATTTGGTCCTTACCTATGAAATTGGTGTTTTGTATGGAGATTTTGGGGAATTCTGCATTTTCCATACTAACATTTTATCAGTTTTCTTCACAAAGACAAATCCAGAGATAATAATATTTGGCATGTATCATTAGACAAGCTTTAGTAATATGTGTAATATCACACTTCATAAAAATTATTTATCGTTTTTAAGTGAATGCAAATAAAATGATGTATTCGGGAGGCACTTAAAAAGAGTTGTCTCCGTGTCCAATTTTAACACAATTAAACTTATAACAAATTATCAAAACAAATCAAAAGAGCTCAAAAATATAGTCTATTTTTAGACAAGGTAATTATTTTTTATCTGAATCTTAATAGTTACAGACAAAATACTAAGACAGAATAGTCTATTTTTAGACGAGGTAATTATTTTTTAGGAATACTCTGAATCTTAGTTACAGACAAAATACTAAGACAGAATAAAAACACCAATTTCATAGGTAAGGACCCAATATTTAAAGCCGTGCGGTCGGTACTAAGTTTTACATTGCTTAGTTTTTCGCGGTCCAGCCGCTCGGACGCATTAGTTAGTACCTCTGTGGTTACACCCTAAGAGTGGGTATTGTCATTTGTGACTATCCAGAAACGGACAAGACACAAAGTTATATACGACTGAGTACTGCAACATGTACAAATTACTAATAATTGTATAGAAATAGAATCTGCAAGATCGCGGGTAGTCAGTAGTTTTTAGGATTCGATAATGAAAGTAAGCAGTAACTATTAATAATTTTAGACAACTATATTTTAGGCTATTCTTTCTTCTTAAATCTTTTTAAATTTTTAATTATCTAATAAATATTTGCCCGCGAACTTGCTCCACTGTACTAAAATTAACAAACGATTGTTTGTTATAAGTAACAACTCCTTACAAAGTTTTATCAGCATTCACTTCAAAATACTTCAAAATTTTTAAGTTCTTATAGGAGCTCCATGCTTCTTAATATACCGACATGTTTTTAATACTGTGCTATAAAGAAACCACTTAACATCTCACAAATAAGAATAAAGTCATACAGATATGGTATAAAACTGACGCTGTAATGTCTTTAGGCCTAATACCTACGGTGTTATTTTCCATCCAGCCCGTGAATTGATCGAGCATTTTTGCATTTCTGCGCTCTAAACAGATACTTACTTAGGATAAAAAAAGTTGGTTAATGTTAATCTCCTTAAATACCTAAATATTTCATCTTTCAGTAAATATTAAGTAAATATTTCAGTTATTTCATCTTATCTTATTTTATTTTATTTATATATCATTATGTAGGGCTGCGGCGCATTGAAGTGCTCTTGTTTTGAGGTGCTCACGGCAGACCAGCGTCAGGCAGTTTAGGCTCCTGACCTATGCTGAGTGGGCTCCATTTTAGTGATACATGTTTAAGTTCTAATGTTGTTTCATTTTATTGTTACATACTCTGTATCTTAATTAACGTGTATTGCTGAAAAAACGATTCTTTCTTTCTTTCAAATAGAAAATTAATTAAATAGAAAATTAGCCGATCATGGTATTCTGCATTTCACAGCGTTCAACGTGTAACGTAGTCAAGGTGATCTTGATAGATAGGTATGATTAGTTTACAAAGTTTACATCATAATAATGGAACAATAAGAACAGCCTAGATAAAATAATCCTTTCATGATACCACAAAATTGAACTTACTAGAGGACCAATTTTGTCTTGATAAATGCCTAAAAGAACAATCTTGGAAGGTTAACGAGACCCTTATCTTTACAATGCTAATGTTCAAAACAATAATTTCGAATCATTTTGAATTTTATCTTTATGTTCGTAAGTCGTCATTGCGCGAGCGATAGCTAAGTCCAGTAATAAGACGAAGAAGTGTCACGCTTTGCCCAAATTAGGCACAGACAGAGGGCGCAGAAGAGAATGGAAAGAGAAGAAAAACAAATTCATAGTTAAATACAATTTATTTTAAACTCAGGGCTTAGGTAAGGTAAGTGACTTGAGACCGCCTAGAAGAGGCAGGCGAGGGAACGCGTCACGACGTCTAGAGACGTCGTCGGATGTTCAGCCTCGCAGATTGGGTCCGCGGGTTAGGTACGGAGACGTTGGGTAGGCTGCTGCCCAAGGTAGATCAGCGGCGGCGGCGCAACAGGGTAGACAGCTGCCCGTGGATCAAGCGAAGGTCGGTCTTTATTTACACATTTGCCTCTTTAGGGACACTGTCATGTTTTGATTTTTTTTAACATACATACAAATCATTAGTCAGAGACTAGGCAAAACACCGCAAAATCAGTCCACTGCCATCCGCGCTTCACCAAGCAGTGACTGCACAAATAATATGCTCAGCGTGACAGGTGGTGATCCCGTCGCGACTATAAGCTATTGGATGTTGTGCAGTTCTAAGTCCATTAACAGTCCAGTCCAGATCATTATAGTAACATTATTACTCTTAGGCCCAATTGCACGATCAAGAGTTAGCGCCTAACCCAGGGTTTGCCCATATATTTGCCCCAGGGTTAGGTGCTAACTCTCGAACGCGCAGTTGGGCCTCAATTTGTTAACAGCGGAGTTCAGCAGGTGAAAGGGTGCGGTACAAAATACATAGTATCAGTCACACTCACCTTGTCCTGAATAGTGTTCCTTTTCACGCCTCACATGACTTTAAAAATCAAAATGATAATAACAGTCAATACCTGAAGACTTATGAAAAGGAATTAAGATAATCAAGTACACAAAATTTTATTTACATTGAAAATTAGGATTCAGAGGATTCTTATAGGCCCGTATTACGGAACTAAACTCAAGCGTAGATCTCTGCTTGAGCACTGTTAGAGAGGGATGGCGCTATTGATCCCACATAGCGCCATCCCTTTTTAATTGCACTCAAGCAGAGATCTACGCTTGAGTTTGGTTCTGTAATACGGGCCTTAGACTGTTTGCTGTATTGTGACATCATAGCTCAATGTTCATAGCAATCTCAGGTGACTTCCAGCACGTACCTAGTAAGAGACCTTGATTATGTAAGTCTCTAAGTAGTTTGTTTACAGGCAACTCAGTAGTTTGTCTTCAAGAAAGTCTTCATTTGACCATTGAACTTATATTGGTAACAAAACGTCGTGTATAAATTAGTAACCCAGTTTCACAACTATTTAACAGGCCAACTCAATTTGAAACAATGTTGACAGGGGAACTATTTATTCAATAGGAACGATTCCCGACGACCCGTTTCCCGTTTGACTAGCTCCGAGATCGTCGGTTTCAAGGTTGCCATTTCTAAGGTCGTGGGTTTGAATCCCGGTGGGGTCAGTTTGTGTGACGTTTACAATATTTGTTATGGTTTTAAAAGTTATTTGAAGTAAATGTATAAACAGTAGGTCTATTTTAAACATTTCCACATTATATTTATTATTTGTAAACATTTTGCCCTTCATTAATAATTAATTTAGGTATTATGCTATGCTACCCATGTTCAATTCAAGCGCGTAATATTTTCTTTTAGCTAGCAGCAGCTATAGTTGTCACAGAGCTCAGATAATTTTTATTTACTAATTAAATTCACGTTAATCGATTCATTTTCAAATCAAGAAGCCACGTTTAATTACTTAAGCACCTATTCGATAATAGGTTGTAATGTTTAGACTATCATGCTAGTCGTTATCATACACCGATTGTTTTCCGACCAAGCAAAACAGTTCTAAACCGGCTACGGAGTCAGGCGCGCGCAACCATGCAGACGACTCGTAAGCTTCTGAGACAGATTAAAAATATCAAATGGCAAAGGCAATTATCCAGAAGTGCCGTTTTCAATGATGAGTTCGTAATCAAATCTCCGCTGCCAGATATTGTTATGCCTAACATGGGATTCCTGGAACGTTTCTGGCGGGACTCCTCCAATTTTAAAAACAAGGTGGCTCTGGTAAGTTTGTGTTTTGTCTCTTTCTACTTGCTCGTGGAAAGTGCGACAGCATACCCGTTGCGATGATGTTTTGTTTGGGTTTATTTGTGTTCTATAAAGAGATCGCAGCGGTGCACATAAACATTATGCCCATTGAAAGTAAAAGTTATGCACAAATTGCATGCAAGGATGCGGTAAACTGTAGATATCTTCAGTTTTCTTTATTTTGTAAATTGTAGTTGGTAAACATATCCAAACGCTTTGTACCTATTCCACAAGAATAATAAGGTGCAGTCAAATTATTAATATGCTATGTTTTCTTTCCAAAGAAAGTTATGGTACATTCATACTTACCTACGTATATTCTGAATCAATTTTTTTTTACACTAAACATAATTTGATAAGTAAGCTTTCTTCATTAAATAATATTTAGGCATTTTATAGTATCGAAAATTGGTAACTAAGAACGAAAAAAGTCGGCATTATTTAAATCAATTCGTTGATTTAAATCTACCTATTTACTCGTGATGTTTCAAGATGAAACCTTTTTTAAAATTAGAGTAGGTACAAACATTTTAAGTAAAAACGTTTAAGGATAGGTACATAAGTAGTAATTCGGTGAAATTGTAGATTTGGCTACAAATCCGGGGATATGTACAATTTGTGATATGACATTTGGTGTGAATAACGAGGAAATAAAAGCATGAAAATAAACCTACAAAAAACCTGTGTATTTGTTTATTCTTCAATAATGGACTTTGAGTCTACTACCTAATAAAAATACAGTTTACTTTGAACGTCGAAAGATAGCGCGAATAACATTTTACGCTTTTATCTTTAGGAACTTATACAAACGCGGAATTATGACAAATTTTATCAATTTATAGTCTTACATAATAATAACTTACTACATAGTCCCTAAGTTCTGACGAACTAAAAGAACCTAAGTAACAATAACAATAACTGTACATAATTAGGTATTGATACGTATTTTCAAATTAATCTAAAACGAGGTGGCATCTTTAATATTGATTAGGTATTTACAATAAGGAAATAAAATATTTTCTTAAAGTTCAATATCTTTGAAAAACAACATTTAAATATATTTAGAATGCCTAATATTTCTTAAAAATGTTTGAATTTTGTGCGTTTGGAGATTATTTCCTTATTGTGCTCTCGGTAAGGTCAACCCTGCACATTCATCTAGGACTAAATGCAATATTTGTATAAAAAGTTCGCCATTATAGATATACCTTGTAAGATACCTACGAATTAATAATAAATGTTCATAAATTCAAACGAAGTTGTCACGAACTAGCTACAGAAACAAACGTGTGTGTCTTGTCAAGATAACTGAAAATAATAAAGTATAGGTAATTCAAACAAACATAAACAATCGTCTTAAACCAAGTTAGATCTTTTAGGTCCATTTGTCCACCAAAATTATTTGAATCTCGAATTCAGTACTAGAAAAAAGATAGTAAAAATGTCGATTAAGACAAAATCTAGCATTTGATATTTACTGCAAGCGTTTCGGCTACATTATGTGGTTTCGGCTACATAAAACGAGAAAAGCATATTTGGCCTGTTAAGAGGATGAATGAAATTACTCCTAAGGCGTAATAGTTTGAGGAAAATGATTATGCGAACGTTGTAGATGGACTTAGGTTAGCGTAACGACCACTTCGAGGACGACCATAATAGGTCAAAATCACCTTCATTGGATGACATAATAAAGCCCGGACTATGTTATTTGAACGTTTCGAACGCGGAAGATGTGTGACAGTACGAAGTGGAGAGCTGTAATGTCTGCTTTAAATAAACTTATAGAAAGGATCCCCAGAGGAGCTGGGTGTGTACGAACCACACGCCACCGAGCTCCTCTATGGCCCGGCGCACATTAATGGCATCGGCACGGCTCAGGATTTTATGTGATAAATAACATTGATTGATAAATAACGTTGCTTCCTTTGAGGATGCTTCGGAGTTCCTTCAGTACGCCGCGCCGTTGCAGCAAGCCAAGGCGAAGGCATAGTTGCCAACAGTGTGCGCTTGCATGTAGGGATGCCGAAAGATTCCTTTCCTTGCCGATGTCGATAATGTGCGCCAGGCCTACTCGTATAACACTGTTGCCATAAATACTGTGACATTAAGATTATTTTACATTACACATGACAACTTCTTTATTACTTTTTTAAAATAATATTTCCTATAAAACCCTACAACTCCAACGACTCTGCCATTACAACTGTCGTCTGCTAATCGCAAATATATCGCAAGTCATAATTATTTACGGTTATGATAATCAGTGTGGAAGATAAGCCACCTTGCAAAAGAGATATCATAATAAAACAATTGCAAAACACACGAGAGCTGTAAAAAAATAATGAACCCATACAAACTTCGCCCTATAATTCAACGGTCGTTGCTCTTGTTATCAACTTATCACTTAATCACCTGTGACGCCTTACTGATAGCAGTTATTACTAGACATAAAAATAAATTTTTAATTATTTATCGTAAGATAAGATTAATTTGTACGCAAAGTCACCAACAAGGAACTTTAGAATCTACGGAAATTTATTTGACAATATATCTGATTTACGCGAGCTAGATAAAGTTCAAGATTTTGATCTCAGAATTTGCAATTCTGTTTGTTTTAATTTTCCGCGAGCGTCTACGTTATACGTATAGTCGAGTTCAAACATGTGTATATAATATGTCGCAGGATGATAGATATATCCGTAATATATTATATCGTTATAATGAGGTATTCTAACATTTATGATAGTTTTTAAATATATTATGATAAACTACTAAATAACTTTAAATAAATAAACTCTAACATAATACGATTAAATAAATAATTAGTAATACTTGAACTAAAGGAAGGGTTACAAAAACAACAACAACAACAACATTATTATAAGATTTCTTCCTCTCTCCTATTGTTTGAATAATTTGTGCTGTGCCCGCCAGGGTCCATAATTGTTCCTAATCCTAAAAACTACCATCTTAATGTACATTATGGAATGCAATAAATATTGAGTATTGAGTATTGAGTAATATAGTTAAATATATATATAATAAATAATTATAAGTTCAAAGTCATAGTTTATTTATAGTCGAACTTTATTTTTAAATAAAATGAAATCAAATAAAATAATTTATCGCATTCCTTATGTAAATTAAAGCTTATATACCCGTACATAGTTATACTATAGAGATTCATTACTATCTTACAAGGAATATCATTTTCTAAGCGACCCTTTTTCTTGGGAGTTAAATGTAGATTGACCCGCATTACACTCCTACAATTATGTCACTATAGGCTTTATCTAGTAATTATACTTTAAACACTAAACATGATCTGTATTATAACTATGCTCAGTCCTAGGGATATAACTATATTAAGGCTATAACTATCTTACTGCGACATATACACATTTTAGAGGTGACAATCTTCAAATAAGAGTTAGTAGACTGCCAAAAGTGGTACTATAACCACTTTTGGCGTTGACTGTATAGTAAAGTATAACCTTCTTCTAAACAGTGAAAATCTGGAATTATAAACACTGACCGGCATTATAAACCGGCAACTTATCAAATGCCGCTACGTTTATTACACTTGTAGTGTTTTAAATTCATCATTGTCGTCATCATTAAAATCAATTCTTCAAGCAAAAGTGCTATTCTTGTTGCTAAAATGTACCCAAACACACGTTATAAATAATCGTAATTCTTAACCGTAATTTTTAGAGGTAGCGTAGTGGTAAGTACCTAAGCTTTGGCTTCCGAACGAAAACAATGCTACCTTCGCCATGGTCAGGCCGTGGATGGGTGGCCAAAACTTTGTGATCCCACTGATCTGATCAATGGGACGTATACAGGCCCAGAATGATTTTTAATAAACGTGAAAATCAAGGTGACTGGTAAATTTTATCGGTGAGTGTAGATTGGGGACCACAAAGTACAGAATATATTTAATACTAGCTTTTGTCCGTGATTTTGTCCGCGTAGAATAGTTTCTTTCTCAATAAATAGGCTATTCAAAACTGAAAGATTTTTTCAAATTGGAACAGTAGCTTCAATTGGTGGAACTGAAAATCTACTCCTACTCTATTATTAGAAGCAAAGTTAATACCTAGTAGCGTAATTTGTCCTTCATTTTTTTAGCCATATACCTATTACTTATCAAGTACAAAACGCACGTAATAAATTCAAAATCATAAAACACAATTCTGAAGTTTTATCAGAGAATGATGATTATTCTGTTGATTAAGTATTTTAAGATAAAGGTAACTTCTTAAGATTTAAAAAAAAAGACCAAAAATTATTTTTTTGATACAAATGTATAATCTACTTATTACATTTAGGTATATCTTAGTAGTGTTAACTATGAGGAGGAACTAATCAATTTTCTATTGGTTGTTCTGAGTTAAATTATTTAAAGACCTGATAGACTGGGTCTAATATGAAAATTTCAGCTCAATCGGTTAAAGAGATCTGCATTAAAATTAGAGTATCCAGATTTGTCCCTCACAAGAGAAGTAAAGTTGAAATAAATCCAGTAAAAAGGCTTCCTTTTATGTAACACCAGTCGGTAATGAAGGTTGATTATGCGCATGACTATTAATATGGTTATGGAAGGAATGAGTTGATACAACAAGTAGGTAACTAAAGATAATGGAATAAGAAAACATGTTGTGTATAAAAATATAGAAAGAAGCTTCTTCCTCGGCCTATCTATGTCCCTCTGCTGGACACAGGCCTTCCTCTTAGAGAAGAACATGAGGAATATGGGTCGTAACACCACCCTGGCTCAATGCGGGAGAAAGAGCTTTAGGACCTAATGATTTAAGATGAAAAATAGTGAAAGGGATACCATTTTATATCTTTGTTTTATTTTTAATTGTATTATTTTGCTTACGAAGATGCGATACGAATGAATATATAGGAACGAGTATGTCACAACTCATGATACAATTAGGTATACCTCCTTTCTTTGCATTTATGTTAAGAAAAAAACCTAGAATTTTTCTTTTTTATTAGTAGTAGTTACTTTGATTGAATCTAGATTACGACGCGAACTGTAACATTGCTCAGACTAATTCTGAGGCTGGTTTCATAGGCTGGCTGCCAGTGCTAGCCACGCGCGCGCGCTTACAATTACAAGAAATACTTTACATCGTTTTACAGCCACACGCACACATAAATGTATGGAAATCTCAGCCAGTGCTGCCAGCCCAACTATAAAACCACCCTAAAGAAATATTGATATAGGTAAATTGAAATGTTTTTTATGCGTTATCTTGAATTCTTATTGACATTAACTTAATGACATTTTCATTGAACCAGATAAACTTAATAGGTGTGAATATTATTAGGTATAATAATAATTAAGTTAAGACAGATAGCACCAGAAATTCCGTTGCCTTGGTGGTTATTGCCTTGGTGGTAATGTGGTCATAATTTAAATTTTTATGCATTCTCAAATTTTGTCATCATCCTCAACCTATGCTCGTTCACTTTCGTTCGTCGAAGACTCTTGATCTACGGCCGTTCTCATCCGTCCTTATGAAAATTGAAAAATATTTCTTTTGATTAGATGCATAGCGCATTTATTTATAAAAATGTCCTAGGTTTTTCAGGATAAAGAGAAAATTTCTGACGAGTATGTATACCTGGGACAAGTCGTCCAACTAGGTAGGTCCGATTTCCAGAAAGAGGTCAATCGACGAATCCGACTCGGCTGGGCAGCGTTCGGGAAGCTACGCAGCTTATTCTCGAGTCATCTACCGCAGTGTCTCAAGACAAATGTATATAGTTCGTGCGTGTTGCCAGTGATAGCATATGGTACTGAGACAATATGGTATGGTCACACAAAGACCAATGGAGAGACCTATGCTTGGAGTTTCTTTGCGCGATCAAATCAGAAATGAGGAGATCCGCAGGAAAACTAAGGTTACCGACATAGCCCACAGAATTGCGAATCATAAAACAGTGGATATTGGTAGCAGAACTGACGGTCGAAGGGAGGAAAGGTTCTCTAGTGGCCGCTACGTACTGGGAGGCGTAACGTAACGTAGGGTCGGTGGATGTTGCTGGATGAGGGCGGTACCGGTCGTTGTGGAGATCATTGGGGGAGGCCTATGTCCAGCAGTGGACGTCATTAGGCTGATGGCTGGATAACCAGCCCCCTTATTCTAAACTGTCGGAAACTAAACGAATCACGGAATCTCTATTCCTGTCACTTTTTATTGCGCTGAGTTAAAGCGAGACGGAACGAATCCGTGAGCCGACAGTTTAGAATAAAGGGGCCTTGTAATAAGAGTTATTTAGAAGCGGACTTTTTCACGTCCTAAGCATTCTGTTATTATATACAGAGGGCTTAGTAACTGCACAGTTTTACAAGTTGACATGCTATAAATCAAATTTTTATTGTTTCCTATTACAATTTCATGACCTGTTTCATTTTTATGGCCATCGGCGCATGTATTATTAATAAACAATTTTATTTTACTTTGTTGTCAACTTACAAATACGGGTATCTAATTAGGGTAATATTAAAATATTATATAACCACTTGTGTTAACGGCATTACGCGTGTAAGGTGCATGAGGTCACCTAGTCTGTACCCCTAATATCAGTTAGCAAAAAACATAACTTTTTTGTCTGAAAATGTAAATTTTTATGAAAATCGTGATTTCTTATTCCGTGATTTCCGCTAGGGGCGCTTTTCACGTTTCCCATATAAATTGACATTTTCAATGCAAATAAAAATAAATTCAAAATCATAAAACATTATTTTGAAGTTCAAAATGTCGAGTTTTTTTGCAATGAAAACTCACACTGCTTCGGCAAAGCCACGGAAGGGCACGGATATCGGGGAGTTTTAGTGGGTATTCTCGGCCAACGCCGAAAATAAGGAAAGGAGCATGAAGGTAATTAAAAGTCTTTAAGATCAGTTTTACATAAAAAAAAAAAATTACACTATATTTTCAAGTGTACTTTTTGCATGATGCAACAATAAAAAAATAATTACCTGCAGTACCTGCTAACGTAATAAACACTCATAATGTCACACATTTTTTTACAGTCAATTTGTTATTATGGTGTAACAAATTATGGTGTAACAAATAAATATATGATTGGCTATTAAAAAAAAGTGGCTCATGAGTTTCTTGCCGGATTCCGAGAGTAAGGCTTTTCATGAGAAGAACCCGCTTCTCATGAAAAGCCTTACTCTCGGAATCCGGCCGCTTGTGTCGATTACAATAACAATCAAAGCGTCGTGGTTGTACTTGATACAAGCGTTCTCAGTAATGAACATTAATATTATGATTAATTATTGTTATTTAAATTGTAAATTAATTATTTAAAATGTAAAGTTATTTTGATTTTGATTTTGATTTAACACCATTCATATTAAATTATTGCGCTTAACTGTGTATGTAAAATAATTTTTTCATTGACCTTTGCCAATGCAAACAGAATTCTGTGATTAGACACAGAACAATAACAAATAACACTAGTCAAATTTTAATGTAGTCATGACGAGAATAGTATACGCATACGAGATGGTGCTAATTTTGACATGTAGCTATTTGCTATTGCGAATGTTTTTATTTACAACTAGCTGTTGCCCGCGACTTTGTTTTTTAACTATCCCACGGGAACCCTTTTATTTTCCGGAATAAAAAGTATCTAACATGTTTACCAGGGATATAAGGTATCACCATGCAAAATTTCATTGAAATCAGTCCAGCCATTTCGGAGATTAGCCCGTACAAACAGGCAAACAGACAGGAAAATAAATAAAAAATTTTTTTGGTGTGTTGCATTTTTTTTCTACATACAAACATTCGACTTCTACAGTTTTATTGTATGTATAGGTAAAGTTCCAAAGGTTGTCCAAACTTACTAAATGGGTAAGATAGGCAACAATAGCACAATGAAGACCTGTTGCGGTAATTCGCGGAAATGTTCATGCTTGACCACTCTTGTGGCTATAAGGTTCCGTGTGGCACGTGTTCTGTATCAGCTATACTTGTATTCGTAGATAGTAATAATCACCAGTGAAGATTCAGTTAGCCAAAAGAATGTACCAACTTCTTTTCTAAGGGCGAATTGGATACTAGGTCTGTGATTGTGTAGGCGATGAGCTAGCCACATGTTACTTCTCTTTCACGATTTTTCATCTGACCAAACCCAATTTTTGTATGGCTAAATGAGGTCTTAAGGAACACAGTGCTCCTTGGACTTTACCTACTCCTTCGGGGATTACAGGCGTGATTGTATGTATGTATCTTGTTACAAGCGCTCGCGGTAATGAAGTTTAATACAATGGTATAATTTAATACTGTAATTTTAAAATAATTTAATACTGTAATTTTAAAATAATTAATTTATTCGTAAAATGCATAATATTGTAAAATGTTGACGATTTTTAGTGCCGAACTTGGCCTATGAAATAAAATTATTTTTGATTTTGATTTTGATTTTGATTTATCAACCCAGTGGCATTTCGGAAGCAAAACGCTTGAGAGCCTTAGGATGTTGTAAAACTGGATAGGTAATTTCTCAATCGAGCACAATAACCTGGGTCTTAATAACAACACGTAATACGAATACTATAAACAATACGATTGGAACCGAACATAACAATCAACAACCTACGTAATAAGTTGTCAAAAGAGATGACCTCGATCCGTAACCTCACAAACGTTTAGCCCGTGACACAGGCGCAATAAACTTGAACCAACGGCCACAATATGGACTTTGGACTGGACCAATATTTACTTGGTCGTCGGGCGTTCTTAAATTGTAACTAATTGCAATTCCGGAGGTTCAGTGTTCAATGGCATTCATAAATTGACTTATTCAATTGGGAATTCACGCAATAGAAGTACAGGGAACAGATCAAGCGTCATTCATAAGTAACGGGCTTTTTGAATAGGAGCTTGCAAAATTATTCATACAAAGGCCTATGCCTCGTCGGGCCTAATGCCTAATATGCTTGCCTATACTTTGGATGGGCAACCAAAACTTTGTGATCTCGAACGCTTTTGCAACCGTTTCTATCCACCAACCCGCAGTGGGCCAGCGTGGTGGTGTTACGGCCCTTAATCCTCATGTGTTTCTCTATGTAAAAGGCCTGTTCCAGCATTGGGGTGGTCGGTATATAGACTGAGGACATGAGCCTCTTCCGGAGGGGTATATAGAACAGAGATTATAATCAATTCTCTACTCGATACGATCCTGACACAACTTTCGTTTTCGCTACATACTTAATCTCATCACTAACATGGTAACGAGGCTCTATATCAGTATTAGCGACTCTTTGCGGTTATTGCGCTCTTCTATGGCCATTTTCTCTTTGTTTCTTTTTTCAACTAACCATCTGTCTCTTTTTTTCATATTTTTGGTCGCCAATTTTATTTCTATCAGAGTCAGTGTCTGGAGCGGTATTCTCGACGCCAATACTGATAGTGCGTCTCGTTACAACTTCATGCAAGCCTAACATAAGGAACATAAGCATAACATAAAATATCATCACGCCTCTTTCCGCGAAGGTGTAATGTACGCTCAAATAGTATGGAACCCTTCGAGCGCGAGTCCGACTTGCACATGGCTGGGTTTTTTTTCTGTCAAGCAAAGAAAGCTCGGTCGAAGAGCTCGGCGGTGTAGTGGTTGGTTAGTACGTTTTAGCTTTCCGTATCGAAAACGAAGCTTCCTTCGCCATGGTTAGGTAGTGGGACGTTATAGGCTGAGGGTTGAACTGAGAAATATTTTTTGTTTCAATCTAACAATGAAATTACTTTACTCCTTTGTAAATAATGGGTCTGCAGCGACAATCTTATTTTTCAATTCGTGTGAATAGTTTTCAACCAGTCAAGTTTGTAACGTGGGGGCAATGTTTTCACGCCTGATATGAGGCACGTTGACTGTAATGCAGGCATCAACGAACCACAATTGGCTAATGATTGTTTGGCAACGAGTATGACGTTAGTGTTGAAACGTCACTGGAGGCTTGGATAAAATAAAGAAAATGTAGATTATAACACCTAGTAGATACGACACGATTTCGATTATAGATGTGAGAAAATGTTACTGAGCAAAGTTAAAAACGAAAAACCTACGATCTGATCTCACCAGCCTATAAAGGTATACCTACTTTCCGCTAGAAGGAATGGAAGCACTTCTTTAAAAGCCAATGGCTTTTCCTTGCGAAGCACGGGAAACTGGAATTCACAGTTTGGCCAACCAAGTCATTCACAAATACGAGTCTGTCCACTATGCGAGATCCTCCATTTATCAGTTGATTTCTCCAGCATTCATTTAATACACCGTTTTGTATCAAATACCAATTTTCTTTTTGTAATTATGTTTGTTTGTACTACAATTTAAGTCTTATCTACTAGTGAATATAAGGCATAGAAAAATACTATTTAAAAGTATAGGTAAATCCTCTTTCATTGCAGTAATTCTGTAAAACAAAAGAAACTAATTTGTTTTCTTGCGCGTTGTGTTAATTTTAATTGTTATCAATTAACATTACCTAACCTACTTTGCGTGACTTTGGAAAATTCTGCTAAACCATAACAAAAACAATTTTAGTTTTATGTTTTAATTATATTCACAGTGTACAGTGAAAGACAATATGAGTCTCATGCATTAGTCGACCTCGACCTTTAAAGAAATATAGGCAACCATAAACACTCAAATGGTTAATTTATATTTCTACTATAGTTTTCTGTAACTTGCGTTTTAGCCCCTTGAGAGCCAGCGCGAACAGCGGTGCTCGCAAATAACAGATGTTTCTATTGTGTCTGGTTTTTTAACCTTCTGTCCTTTTCCCACTCTAGATGGGGTGGCACAACATGTCTGATTGTGCCGACCCCACCGCGTCATACCAGATTTTCTATCCATTGACGGATTAATTCAAAGCCGTTATTATATTCTTTAAATTTTGCTTGACTTGTCACTTAGAACATTGGACAGTGTCCTAAAACATATTGTAAATTGTATTATGCGGTATAGTCGAAAGTCTGATTTGGCCCACACGGACTTTATACTTTTTAATGCTTATCAAAACAAACTGGCCAACGAAATTGATAAAAATTTCCGATATTATCGCTGTAAGCTTATATACGGAATTAAAGCAACAAAGTAATTGCGTGTGTATTTTAGTTTCAGTAAGAATTTATTTTAGAGCTGTATAATACCGAATTGGTATGAGTCACACATAAGATAATTACCTGTTTTTTATTTTCCGCATCTATTACATTTTCACTCAATCTCTTTCTAAGTGTACTTCTCACTATAGGTCTATTTACATCTTCTTTTGCAGGAGAGGCACAGTAGGCCGTCTTTCTACCCATTTGACTAAGGAAAGGGGGAGAGGGAATTGATGAACAAAATATTTTCCGTCGAAAGAGTTTTATTATTTCTTTGCTTCGTTCCTTCGAAAAGAATGTACGAACTGCTTTTCTTGGGTACTGGGTGTGTGATTGTGTAGGCGATTAGCTAGGTGTTACTACTCTTTCACGATTTTACATCTGACCAAACACAATTTTTGTATGGCTAAATGTAGCGTTAAGGATCACAGTGCTCCTTGGACTCTGCCTACCCCTTCGGGGCAATCTCCATGATTTTATGTACCTATGTATGTGTGTATTCCTTCCTAACACTCACTATAATACTCCACACTCACATCCTGATAATTTTATTACCATGTAATTTTTTCGGGCTACGCACTCACAATAATTATTGGTCATAAGATATTTTTTCAAAGTTTAAATACACATTGTATAGAAGATATATTATAATTTATAATAAAACTGTAGTGGTCGAATAATATAATATACATGGAAAAAAACAAAGGGTCCTCCCCATCTCGCATTAAATGAATTATTTAATCTTAAATGGGGTATAAGTAGAATAAGAAAATTGATAGTGCGAATTTTTAAGTAAGTCATAGTAGATTCAAATTAATTTCTCATGATCTACGCATAAAATATTATTATTCATATATGTATACTACACGTTCAAAGTTCAGGAGTAGTAAGTTGTAAGAAAAGTAATAAATATGTGAATATCGTGAAGTAAAGAATTTAAATTTAAATTAGTATTTGTTTGTAATAAACATTGAGAAGTTAGAAGCAAAATACGTAATATTAATTAATGACAAAATCAACAACAATAATCCACGTCATTTAAAAAAAAGTAGTCATAAAATAATACAAACAGGTTGTTTGACTACATCCTCAAATGTTTTTCAAAAATTATAGCCTTACAAAAAGTAACAATTCTAGGAAAACCTTTATTGCTCCAACAAAGCCAATACTCATGAGAACTAAAAATTCCTTTTCAGGAAAGTGCAGAGACCAAGAAGAGTTATACATATGAACAGCTCTACAAAAATATGGCAAGATATGCCACTTCGCTGCACAAGAAATTTGGATTGAAGCCCAACGATGTTGTTGCTGCAATGCTTCCTAATTCACCAGAGTTTGGCGTGGTCGCGTTTGGTACACTTCAAGCTGGCTGTACCCTCACCACTTTAAACCCTATTTATAAAGAACGTAAGTAATTTTTCACTTTTTGTTAGGGCAAAAAAATCTATTTCTTCATCTCTTTCCTTGGGTGTCGTAAAAGGCGACTAACGGACTTAGAACTGCACAACCATCCAACAGCTTAAAGCGCCGACGACGGGCTAGCGACGCCGAGCGAGCTCATGTGCACTGTGCAGTCATTGCTTGTTGAAGCGCGGACTATGGCATTGGAACTAATTGGAACTAACCCTTATGGGATAATAGTCGTGATTATATGTATGTATATAAAAATCTATAATTCAAGTTCAAAATCTATGCTATTTCTACTCCACAACCTCTCTTTTTAATTTATTAATGAAAACATGCAAACCCATGAGGCTTATCTGCGAAAGAGAGTAGCAAAGGTTATTCTTGTAAACAAACTAGTGAGTTTTCATTCATTTAGAAGAAACCTTGGGTCAGTTTTTCATCTGCGGTTGGTTGACCAGTAGGTTAAAATATGTACCAACGGCGAAATCGTAATAAATTAAAATTCACCCTAAATGAATTAAAGTAACTTTTTAAAGTTCTTAATTTTCCCTTTTAAAGTTAAACAATGTTATGTATATTTGTTTTTATTCTTGATAGTAACATTGTTACTTAGTAATGTACCATTAAGACAAGGCCCAATCCAATTTAAATTAACATAGCAATGTCATAAATTGATAATGATATCATTAGATACTTATATTTGTTTATCTTAATATGATTGTAATAGGCATATTACTTGAATATTTCAAGACAAAGAAAGCAAATACATACTTTTAATGGGTATAGTAACAGATGAGGGTAATATTTGATTTTGTTTTAATTACAGATGAAATACAACATCAAGTAAAGATAACGCAGCCAAAGGTTTTTATTACCACCCGTGAAAATTACGAGACAGTTATGAAAGGCTTAAATAGTGCCAAAAGTAATCCAAAAATTATCATAGTAGACAATACAGCCGATCCCATTCCTGAAGGAACAGTCAGATTTTCTGAAATAGCTGAAGATGGGGAACCTGATTATGCTTTACTTGACAAAATCGAGAAGAATGATGATGATGTAGCATTTATACCGTTTTCCAGTGGGACTACAGGCTTACCCAAAGGAGTAGAGATATCTTATAAGAATATACGATCTAGTATAGAAATTATGAGTTGTGAAGCAAATTCATATCCCATGCTTACATCAGGTAAAGAAACAACCAAATATTTATATTATGAAAATATAAAGTTCGACTTACAATGAATAAGAAAGTAGGACTGTACTCTATTCTTTGACTGTAAAATAATGGCATATAACCATAAGATATTTCATTCAGCATTTCATTTGTGATTAACAAACAAAATGGATTTTATCACATACAATTGAAGTTAAATCCTTTATTTACATCATTAATGTTACTTACATTATATTGTTCCAGGGGATTTCCAAGAAATCGTTCCTTGTGTCCTGCCGTTCTTCCACATCTATGGATTAATAGTCACTCTTATTGGGCATCTATGTAAGGGATGTAAGCTGGTAACGATATCATCGTTTTCAGCAACATTATACATGAATTTGTTGAAGACTCAAAACGTTAGCTTACTCTATGTAGTACCCCCTATAGGTGAGTTAAATGTATAACCATCAGTTTTTGAGGATTTGAAAATGGTTAGATATAAAAGACTTCTTACTATACTGGTAGCAAATACGTTACTTCTAAAAACAAATAAAGTACTTTACGCGCGTCCTTTTGAAAGTATTTTTTTCTATTATTAATTTCTCCATAAAATTACTGTGTTACAAAGAGTACCTACTCGTATTTATGTCTTGATAGTAAGGCTAATTAGTTATCTGAAATATTATGACATTTAATAAGACTATTTTTGTTTTTTAATGAAACAATTGATAAATTTTCAGCTATTCTTCTGGGAAAACATCCTGACGTAACACATGAACACTTTAGCCATGTGCGGCACATTGCGTGTGGTGCTGCGCCGTTAGCTGCCACTGACGTCGACGCTATTTTAGAAAAAGCAAAGGTAACAAATGAATTAATAAAGTAGGAAAATTTAATAATAAGCCTATTGAAAAACGAAAAGAAGAAAAAAAATAGCAATTATGAACATCTATTCAAATATCTAAATAATGTTGCACTTATATATAGTTGTCATGTTATCTGGAGACCTAAACTTATCAGGCGAAATATGGGCGTAAAGGGTTTGCCTTCTGATAATATATGATTTACATTATGTATCAGAAATCAATTTAGTCTGATACATCTTTCATTATTAATTACTAGATTAATCATTTATTTCATTAATTATGTCACGAATTATTCCAAAACTTTAAAAAATGTTTGCATTATAGCCAAAGCCAACTTCATGAATAATGAGAAAAAAACCTTCAAATAATAAAATAAAAACTAATTACTTGGAAAATAATTAATTATGAAACTGGAAAAACATTAAATTGCGATAAAAGGTACAAAATAAATTATGGACAGTAGAATTATAAAAGACGATAAAGAGGTTGCAAATTCATTCGAGTCTTTTTTTTCTAGCTATCCTGTTGAAATTAAAAGTGACCATAACTCGTGCACTAATCTAATAATAATTTTATGTAAAAAAATACTATAACGGGTAATTCGTCATTGAGATATGCTAAAATATCCGTTTCAAGGTAGAGATTTTACGATTTTATGGAAAATTTGGAATAACTTTAATGCCGCACAATTTTTCTGAAAATATTTTGAGTTATTTTGGAAGATATTGGTCCCAGCTATCACTTTCTGCAGTATGTCGTGTTATTTCTTGGACACTGTGTATATTTTTTTTTTATTTAATTACAAACTTAAATATCGAAATTGTAAAATAATGACGTTTTCAAGTGCTAGGATTGGCCTATGAATGAGTTGTTGAGTATTTAGGTATCTTAAATTAGATTGAAGTTTTTTGCATTTATTTACCAACTTACAATTATGATTTTCAGACAAAACTTGAATTCAATCAAGGTTATGGAGCAACCGAAACCACTTCTTTGACCTCGGCTACTTTTAAGAACCAAAAGATCTACGATTATAATTCGTGCGGAAATATTATGGCCAGCATCCAATTAAAATTTGTTGATCCCACCACTGGTAATCCTGTTCCTATAGGCCAAGTAAGTAACCAATGAAATATTATAATAATTTTTAGCTGAGCTTTCGTCTCCTTAATTCATATTTTATTGTCGGTGTTAATACATCTACCTATCCCTTGGGGGATAGAGGTCTGATATAAGAACAAACGTGCTTGTTGTTTTTATTTCAATATAAAGTTTAAGGAATTGAAGGCTGAAATAAATAAAAAAATATTGTGTCGCTAATCTTCTTCAATCATTTTTATAAAACCAATCTTGAGATATTACTTATCGATCATTATTGATTTTATCCTTAACAGCAAGGAGAAATGTACGTTAAAGGACCAATAATAATGAAAGGCTATCACAGAGATGAACAGTCTACTAAGGAATCTCTGACAGAGGACGGTTACTTTAAAACTGGTGATTTGGGATATTACAAGCCAGGTGTTGGAGTATTCGTCACTGATAGAATAAAGGAACTGATAAAGGTAACTACGAGTATTTATGCGACTTAGGGTGAATTCGACCAAATTTAGATTAGCGAGACTGGTGTAGTAATGCCAATAATATTTGATCGGTTAAATGAGTTCGCAGGACTCCGTCATTACAGCGTATTCGACCAACGAAATTTAAGCATTTATTTGTGTCCTAAATGACACTAATAAATGCTAAAATTCACCCTTAATCACTTAAAGGCTCATAATAAATAAATTTTCAAAATAAGTAAATGTACGAACTTTAACTATAGTTCATTTTTTAGTCAATGTAATTTGACAGTTTGATATGTCATTTAGCGTCAGTGATTTTGTATTATCGCTAATTATGTTATTATTGTTAAATCTAAAATCAAATCCATTTTTGAATTATTCAAAGTGAAAAGTTTTGTTGGAAATATCCTTTAAGCCAAAGATATTTCTAATTATTAAAACTGTCAAATCACTTTGTCTAATAAAAAAAAATACTATAGATTTAGTTTCGATAGCACTAGTGGCATACGCTGGTTCATAGATGTCAACATTAGAAGGGATTCAAATTCATTGTTTACTTATTTCTATGATTATTGCATTGTTAAATTCATAAAAATATCTCATTTGAATTTAGGAAATATTATCAATTGTTTTAACTTTGGTTCAGTTATCGTCACTTTAACTAAATGCGATATGTCGGATGTTTACATCGCAGACTAATTAAACAATGAAATTGTTTGAGAAAGTACAAGATAAAACGAGTGCTAAGTATAATAAGGACTGGAGCTTAAATATAAAACATTTCACATCATAAAATTCAAAAGTTACGTATATTTATTTCTTATAAATGTAGAAAGCAGTGAAGATAGTATAGATATTACTTAATTCCTTTTTGACGTCAAGACAATTCATAATATACGCACGCGGAGGTTCAGGATGTGTTAATATCTAGACAGTGCAATATTATGTCAGTACTGGAAACAAAAATCCGCTACCTCAGCAATCGATTAACTGGAGTTCTGAATGCGTGTTTGATGATTTTGACAAATAAGGACTTCACGGAAGCTATACTGTATATTAATGTACATTATATCTTAAGATGTATAACTTTGAATTGTCTTAAGTATCACATACTACATAGTCAACATACTTATATAGGTATCTACCTCGTGAGTGGGCTTTCATTCATCATCATTCATCATGCATCCATAATATACGAAACGTAAAAATATGCATTATAACTGCCATCTGTCAAGTCCTTCATTGTTTTGAGCATTATATTGGGTCTTTACCTATGAAATTGGCGTTTTTTTCCTCTCTTAGTATTTTGCCTGTAACTATTAAGATTCAGAGTATTCCTAAAAAATAATTACCTCGTCTAAAAATAGACTATATTTTTGAGCTCTTTTGATTTGTTTTGATAATTTGTTGTAAGTTTAATTGTGTTAAAATTGGACACGGAGACAACTCTTTTTAAGTGCCTCCCGAATACATCTTTTTTTATTGCATTCACTTAAAAACGATAAATAATTTTTATGAAGTGTGATATTACACATATTACTAAAGCTTGTCTAATGATAGATGCCAAATATTATTATCTTAGGATTTGTCGTTGTGAAGAAAACTGAAAAAATGTTAGTATGGAAAATGCAGAATTCCCCAAAATCTCCATACAAAATGACAATTTCATAGGTAAAGACCTATTACATATAACGTAAAATGAATGATGAAATAATATCTAATATATGAATTTAAATCGCTGTTGTATTTTAGGTTAAAGGTCTGCAAGTAGCACCAGCTGAACTGGAAAGTGTTATTCGATCTCATCCAGCAGTCCAAGATGCGGGAGTGATTGGAGTTCCACATGAATTTTATGGCGAGGTGCCTAAAGCTTTTGTTATAGTGAAAAAAGATTTCAAAGTATCCCCCGAGGATATCCAAGACTACGTAGCTAGTAAAGTAGCATCGTTTAAAAAAATAGACGAAGTTGTGCTTGTTGATAGTATCCCTAAGAATATGACTGGAAAAATTTTGAGGCGAGAGCTAAAGAAGATGTACGCGTGATAATACATTAGTCTGCTATTATTGTTATTATTGTTACTATTGTTTTAGGTATTACTAAAAAGGTGTCAATTTATTTAAAAAGGTTAACAGGAGTTTATACATAGGAATTAAGTTAATATTTTCATTGTTAAAAAAATAAGGCGTGGCAGCTTTGAGATGTTATTTCTACCTTTGCCAATGTGAAGTAAAACTATAAGATTGTAATTTTATTGATTTTATTATTGTTCTACTTATTTTCATAAGATGCTCCTCTAAGGAAACTAGATTGAAATTGAAATTTCATACTTATAGGTACGGTCGCGGTCAGAAAATGTTTATCAGTTTCCAAATTAGATTCTTTATCACTTATTACCCTTTGAAAATTAATAATCAATATGAAGTATGGGAAAGACAAATAAAGAAATGACAGTTATCAAAAATGATTGTTTGAACGTCATTCGGACAAAGGTGAAATTATAATTAGTAATTTTAAAAATAAGATGACAAAATTTTATTTAATAAACTAAAGATTGTTTGCTCAAACAATCTTTATTTTATTAAATAAATTTTTTTATATTTTTTGAAATTATTTATAATTAAAAAAACTGAAATATCAAAGAAAAGTTTTCTTTAAAAAGTTATCGATACGCGTCTTAATGTCGTCGATGGATTGTCGTGTTATTAAAAAATGTTGGTAAAATCGTTGGGTATCGTCGTATAATCTATGATCAATCAAATTGATACGAAATTAATGGACATTTCGTGATTTCGACTTTTTTGACTTCAATGTATGCTAGCAATTTTGATACTTAGGGTGGTAAACATTATCAGACCGCGACTGTACATAAGTAGTCAACACATCAAAATCAAAATCAAATTCGTTCATTTGTGGCTAAGTCAAATTTTGCAATTGTTTGTATTATGAAAAAAAAGTATGGCTGAGTATTATTGGTTGAGTTGTGAATTATTGGTGTTTACGAGTAGGTATAATAAGATATTATTTTAGAGTAAGCTGTTATTCATGTTAATTAATGAACTACTTTGATATATCTTGAGGAATCGTGAACTGACCAATTTAAAACTGAAGACATGTGTGCCTTTTTTAAAGCTAATAGTCTAGGTTGTACATAATATAACAATGCAATAAAGTCTAGGGCATATCTTCAATTTAAAAAAAATTTTGTACTAGGGGAAGAATTTTGAAATATTAGATAAGTGAAGAAAAATGTAAATGTTTTCAATAATTCCAACTATAACAATGAAAAAGTTTGACTATCACATCATAAGCGATGGTCTTTCTAAGGTCTTCATCCCTGACGGGCCGTAGGAGGGTTGTAATAATACATATAGACCCAAGATCTGTGGTCCGCTAGTAAATTTCCTTTCTACCATTGCAGCGATGTTCTGGCTATAGTTTAACATGATGTAAAACTTCAAAAAAGCTTCATTTATCATCTACAATATTTATCATCAAAAACGGACCGGTCGGATTAAATACTTGTTCATGGCTCTCCGCGATTTCTCCCGCGTGGTACCCGTTTCCGCGGGAATATTCCAAACATTCCCACAAATATTGGGTCCTTACCTATGAAATTGGTGTTTTTATTCTGTCTAAGCAATTTGTCCGTAACTATTAAGTTTCAGAACATTCTTATAAAATAATTGCCTCTTCTAAAAATAGATCATATATTTGAGCTCGTATTATTTAATTTGATAATTTTTTGTAAGTTTAATTGTGTTAAAATTAGACACAAATACAATTATTTTTAACTGCCTCCCGAATACATCATTTGATTTGCATTAAGATAAAAACGATGAATAATTTTTATCAAGCGTGTTCACACACATATTGCTAAAGCTTGTCTAATGATACATGCCAAATATTATTATCTCTGGATTTGTCGTTGTGAAGAAATCTGATAAAATGTTAGTATGTTAAATGTAGACATCCCCAAAATCTCCATACAAAACACCAATTTCATAGGTAAGGACCTAATATATCAAATGTATTCTATGTCACTCGGGATAGTGTAGCTTTCTAACACTGAAAGATTTTTTCTAATTGGTTTAGTAGTTTCGAAGCACAATTCAATACAGACAATCAAACCTTTCTTCTTTAAAATATTAGAATAGTAGTAGCGGCTTAGTATCAATAAAATTCATTTATAGTTTATGTATAGATGAAGTTCATTGTCTATATAAAAATTTTTTTGAACTTCATTAATATTAATAGATTCAACAAAATTTTTTATTTAAACGAAAATGTACATATATCCGTCTAAAATGCATTAATATTAAGCATGGTGATTATTGTTTTGTATCTGAGGTTGTATTTTGAAATAAATTTATTTTCTTATAATTATTGTGCTTTTATTTATTTACTTTCTTTGTTAACTAGTTCTGTAACTGTATACGGATTGTGTGTAACATTATTTTTTTAAAGTAGCGTGTAAAAAATTTACTGATTGATAAATCATATAGGTCAGTGTGGGGTAATCCAAAACGACAGATAACAAAATCTGTTCTTAGTCTGTTATGACTGTAATTGGTTCTGTTGTTATTGTTGTGATTGATACGTCACTATTGTAATTAAATCCTTAAATAAATAACTCAAAAATTTTATGTTCCACTTATAAACTAATCGCAAAATATTCCATAATGAAAATGTTATTATTTGTATTTGGTAACGAGTGTAATTTTGCATTTCTTAATTTTTACACAGACAAATTGTCAAATTTCTTTAATTTTTCGCATTCCAAGCATTGGAGTTTTGTGTTCCATGGTTGAAAATCGTTTAAAGAATTTCCATAACTGTACAAACTGTGCAATTTATGACAAGTCTGTCCTACATTTCATAATAAACGTACCGTAGATTGTCGGTTTTGCTCGGGCAATCACCAAAGGCGTGACAAAAATGCCTCATAAATAGATTAAAGCAATATTTTTTACAGTTCTGTTTTAAAGTTCTGCTCTGTATCACCCACATACCGAGAGATCATCGATAGGGTCAACCTACCTTATTTTTTGTTAGATTCTAGCCCTCTTTTAAAACTTTTAAATTTCACGGAAAACAAGATTGTAGTGTAGTTCACGTATTGAATACGACGTTCTACATCCACTTCCTTTCATCTCATAATGGAATTCATATACATTCAATCCATCGCTTCTTTAGTGTTCTTGTAGTTCTAGGTCAATTTACATCTACACCTAACATTCTATAATTTTTTTTTGTAGGGTTTGACTGGACTGGATGGACTTTGATCGATTGACTGTGTGTTTGACCCCCTGGAATTTAAAGTATTGACATATCAGCACAAATGAGCAGCGGGGCTCCTAATAATTGATTTGCCATTTTTAGTTCTAACCAACAACGCGTTGTATTTAGACAATGCGTTGGTTGGAGATACCTGTATAGACTGATATCTGCGATGTTCATAGTTCACAATTACAATGCCACTTGGTTGTTTCGTATCTATAATAGCTTGGAATAATAAGTTTTCAAAGCAATTATGATAAACCATGCCGATCAATTTAAACTCTATGCCCATACACAGAAACACAAAATAATTTTCAACCAATCACCCTTTGGTACTAAACAGTAATTCAAATTGTTTATCAAGATACAATCGACTACGATAACATTACGTATATTTGATTCTAAACTGTGTCTAATAGTCGTTGTAATAAAGAGGATGTTAGCTTCAAATATGTTACGTTAGACGTGTTGTTTATAGTACAATTTATCAATGCTAAGTGGTTACGATTTATGGTACGGTCTTCGTTTCGTTTTGTCAGTGCACAGCCGGCGGGCGTTCGGCCACGACGGTTGTTTTGCTGTCGGTAAAAAAAAAATTTCAACTTTTTTGTTCCTCAGTGTCCTTTTTAGTTCTGTGATCAGTGAAAGGATTATTTTCGTAGCCACTCCTGTGATGTGACGTAACCGGTGTTATCAAAAGTATGTATAGTAGAATGAGCTATCGGCTTTTATTTCAATGCTTGTTTGTAGAATTTGTAGTTGGCATAGAAAACATTGCTTTGCATGCATTATATAGACTTAACATCATTAATCAAGGCTTATTTACCAACATGATTACGTCATTATAAACCAAAGGTCATTTTTGCAATAGTTTATATATTACTCATTATTTCTATGCCGGCCGGCATCTACGCTATTATGCCAGTATTTATATTGGCACATAAATACTGGAATATTGTAAAACTACCTTCTTTCTGCAGTATTCCATTTAAAAATGTAATACAAAAGAGTGTTCCATTTTAAAAATACACTATTAAGTTCAAAAGTTTTTTGATTGTTGATAATCGTATACAGAACCGTTTCATAAACATAAAGGGACTGGCAGCATGTGTTGATATAAAATAAAAAAGCTGTTGATAGACTTGTTTTTTTTTGTTCTTAAAGACTGTACTTGCTGTGAAAATTTTCTGTTTACAAGACAAGTGTTTAACCAGTCGACCTTGGCTATATGAACGGCTGCGGCTACATTGGATGTATTAATAAAATTCGAATATTTATTAACGATACCACTATTAATAACTATGTATCTATTTATGTTCATTCAAAAATGTTTGATGTTATGTTTTAAGAATTTGACAGAGAGTGTTTTTGATGGAATTTTTTCTAAATAGAATTTAAACAAGTTAAGAGTTTAGTTTGCTCTACTTTCAACATTTTAAATTTTTAAAACAGCAAATAGGTTTATATTGTGTGAAGGCGAGTAGGCGTTATTTTTTTTAATGGACTTTCAATCGGTTTGTACTGAAAAATATTTAATATATCTCATTTTTTTTTCATTTTGATTCATATTTTTACTAGCTGAACTAATTGTATGTACTTAATTTTTAGCTAATGATAATGTAATAAGTATATAAATAATCCGAAAATGATCAAGGCTAAAATAAAAATATAACAGCCTTCATATACCTACCTGTCAAAATTAACAAAAGATATGTAACGTCGAGTTTAAGGTTTTGAAAAATTATAAAATTAAGCTAATGTAGCTTGAAGTCCATTCAAAGAAGAACATTATTTCAATTTCATGGATGTGTGAAGTAAATACAAAGCCATGGAAGAGTTACTGTAATGTAAATATATGCTAACATAATAATAGATACCAAAATTAGATTTTTTTTTCCGCGTTTAACCCCTTATGACCCAGATGCCTTCCCGGCATGCCAACAAATAGATTTTATTATTGTTCCTTGCTCACGGGGCTTGAGTGGTTAAACAGAGTTGAAGTCTTATTATTCCTTCCTTAAATTTAAGACGAGCTAAGTGGCGTAGTGATTTGTACGCTTTGGCTTTCGGTCGAAAATAAAGCTATCTTCGCCATGGTCAGACCGTGGATGGGTGACGTACTTTAGAAAGCACCGTAAGCTATTAGTCCGGCTATTGCGACCGTTTTTACACACCAACCCGCATTGGGTTAGTGTGGTGGTATTACGGCCCATACTCATGTGTTTCTCCATGAGGAAGGCCTGTGTACAGCAGTGGGACGTATATAGGCTGAGGACGATCATAAATAAGTAATATTGACATCTAGATTTTTTATTTCTTTCTTGCTTATTTTATCCACTAATCATAGAATTTTAATTGAAATGAAATTACTGAGTGACGCCATAGACTTGCAGTCTAGAGAGCCAAGATCTCAAAAAATGCCATGATATCTTTTTGTATGATATCTTTTGGTATAGTTTATCATAAGGTAAGATCCGTTTAACCCCCAACGTGATAGGTATCAAAATTCGAGTATTTGAAATTAGGTATTAGGTTTGGTTCATGTAGACGTACATTACGACTTCTCGACTTCACCTTAGACTGCCAGATAGTTGTCTACCAGTAAATTCACCTCAAGTCACCAGCAAGTTAACCTCAGTTCACCATACTCTACGAGTCTGTTAAGTTAATATAAAGTTGCTGTATTTTCCTAAAGTTAATAAAGTAGTGTCAATTAAGAAGAACTACAGTTGTATCAATTGTTGCGGCAGCCCCACTACACATTTATTTGAACAGTAAAACAGTATGAGAGGCCGTGTCATAATTTAAAATCGCCATAACTTACCGACATTATATTAGTACCACTACTATCACATTAAATGAAATAAAATAATGTAATCATGATCCGATCTCCTAGGCCCAATTGCACGATCGAGAGTTAGCGCCTAACCCAGGGTTTGCCCATATATTTGCCCCAGGGTTAGGTGCCAACTCTCGACCGCGCAATTGAGCCTTACAGAATTATGTGAAAATCTAGTTTGTTTAAATAGTAATATCCTCTTAACTTATACACTGTAAGTGGTTTATGTTCATACGACAGTTTCCACTGGGGTCAATGTGTTACAACGTCAACCAATTAACTAGGTACCAAATTAAGAGCGTGCAATATGAATGACTGTGTTGCACACTTGCGTCATTTTTCTTTTTGAACGCCTTACCCGGACTTAAAAGAAGTGCTTGACATTTTAAGGGCTTTGGATTTTTGGAAAATACCAATTTAAAATTGATTTGCAGAATTCGCCAAAGCTTTGGCTAAAATAACCTTGTTTTTCTACGCCACTACATTCATACATACTCGTACAAACGATTTGTTCCTTATTCGTCATATTCCTAATTCATCATATTTAAATACCTTATTCGAAACATCCCTAACTGGTCATATTATTAACCAGTCACATTCTTGATATGTCATTTTCCTAGCTCGTCACTTTTACGTCACAATTATGAGGATGACCAATTAGGAATATTACGAATCAGGCACAAATCATACATACATACATGTTCTGTTTGAAAACCCGAAGAAGGGCAAGGGCATATAAGATACTTTTTAAAGAGAGAGAGAAAAATAGTTCCATCTCGCTGAGAAGCGAATAAAGCAAGCAAGGTGCATAGGGCAAATAGTTTTACGGAAGACTTGACAAATATGCAGTTTTGACGAGCGTGTCGTTAATGCCTACATCTATTTTTATCTTAGCTTCAATAAGGGTTATTAAATAGACTAATTGCTGGAAAATTATCGTGTGCCTAATACGTTTCTGATTGCTAAAACGCCTTTGATTTCCTATTACGCTGACTTGGTTATTCGACGATAAGATTCATATTACTGTGCGATTTCATTTCAAGGTTTTTTTCCATTTTTTTTATATTTCAATCAAGTTTTGAGAATGTTTATTTATAATGCATCTCCGACTGAAGGGTATGTGTAACTGTACTAAACACAGGTTTGTTTCTGATGAGATAAACAATTTAAGTATGTACCGGTTGCATTATAAAACATCAGCATAAAATAGCCCCGTAGGAGAAGCTTGCTAGCATCTAATATGCGATCATTACCATAACCATAGATAAATTAAGTAATATAGAGCGCTATTCCCATACATGGGATTTTAGTTTGTCTAAAACTGTACCTCTTCGATTGACTTATTACGTTAGGTGGTGCTACGAGTTAGGTCGGGAAGCCCTGGGAACGGCTCGGAGAGTTGCTCCGGCAGACCCCGGGTCGCTCCCACAGAAGGGCAGGAACGGGTATATCGGGGAGTTTTAGTGGGTAGTGACAATATGGCAGGTGAGTCCCACACACGCCTACCGGCTAGCTAGCCACCGGTAGGTACGGTCCGTAAATGGATTTCGACTCGTAAAAAAAAAAGGTGGTGCTACGAGTACTATATAGTGGAATTACTTAATTTTTATATAATTCCGCTAGTATAGTAGCGCCACCTAACGTAATAAGTCGAACGAAGGGGTACAAGCAACAATAATAAGTTTTAGACGAACTAAACACATCACACACACATCTATGGGAATAGCGATCTATACTACTTAATTTATCTATGTCATAACTCAATACATTGAACACAACTCGATGCAATGCGGCAATAGCTATACTACAACCAATTTTTTTTTCTGCAGTCTTGGGAAAGACCGTAGAGTCAATATTGTATGTAGAGAAAGATATTGGGTCCTTATCTATGAAATTGGTGTTTTTTTTCTCTCTTAGTATTTTGTCTGTAACTATTAAGATTCAGAGTATTCCTAAAAAATAATTACCTCGTCTAAAAATAGACTATATTTTTGAGCTCTTTTGATTTGTTTTGATAATTTGTTGTAAGTTTAATTGTGTTAAAATTGGACACGGAGACAACTCTTTTTAAGTGCCTCCCGAATACATCATTTTATTTGCATTCACTTAAAAACGATAAATAATTTTTATGAAGTGTGATATTACACATATTACTAAAGCTTGTCTTATGATAGATGCCATTAATATTATTATCTTTGGATTTGTCTTTGTGAAGAAAACTGAAAAAATTTTAGTATGGAAAATGCAGAATTCCCCAAAATCTCCATACAAAACACCAAATTCATAGGTAAGGACCTAATATTTGGGCGTTAAAAAAATGCTAGTTAACTTTTAAGAAATTTGTTAAAAATTAAAAATGTTGTATAACAAAAAAAAGAAAAAACATACACATATATACATATAACATACATAACACGTAATATACATATAATTATATAGAAATAACCTTAAAGAGTATAATCATTTGTGTTTTGTGGTGACAACAGTTATTTTATTTGTGCTCTAATAATATATTTGTTTTGTTTTATATACATATATATATATATATATTTTTAATTATGTTTTTATGTTTAACGTTAAATTTTGCTCGTACTCTGCTGTATTAAAGTTTAATATGAAACACTTATCGGTGGAAACGCATCTATTATACTGATTGTACATAATTTATTAATTTCTAACAATAAGTATTTGTATACTGTTTGTTTCCTTAAAAATAAACGTATAAAACTTTAAAATTAATAATTATTATTTTTAATCAGTATAATAGATGCGTTTTGTGTGCTAGTATGTATAGGCTACAATAAATCCATTCACTGGACACAAAAAATAATGTTAATTCTACAACGAACTAGACTACTACTTCTACTAAATAGACTAACCCAGCATTTCTGTAACCATGATACTGTCATAGCTTATTATAAATAATAATTTTTTATTTATTTTATGACTCTGGCAAACCGCACATGTTATCGTTTTAAAAAATGGGATTTTACATCAAAAATAATTTTATGGCATTGCGTGAGAGTATAAATGACCTCAATTGACCTCTATGATGCCCATTCTACACCTGACAGGAGTCACGTTCGCCATGTTAAGGCGCGTTTAGACTATTTTATTTTGAAATAATTGTTTGTTGAAATGAGCTCAGGTAGGAATCAGATCGAAGCTCTAAATTTAAATTAATGCAGTAAATAATACATTAATTCGATTTATTTTTACTCCCGCAAGGAATATAAAAAATAACTACCTTTAATCCCAAACAAAAAAAATATTGTGGCTTTGTTTCGGCAGTTCCTGTTGCTGTACCTACTAATATTTTTTTTTGTTGTATGCAGCTTACGTCTTTATAATAATAACGATACCCCCCCCCCCCCCCCCCCGCCCCGCTCCTACCTGTTGGAGTTTGGACACATTCGCCACTGACGACAACGCCCTAGAAATCAAAATGATAGCTGCGCTTAGGCTTCTGCTATTGTTGGGTTTGTGAACTAAAATATGATATTATAGTATGTAAAATATCAACCCTATTTCCAGGAGTTTAGAGTGACATTTTCATTGAAATAAAATGGTAGCTGCAGGATTAATGTGTTTCGTAAAGCGGTTTTTTGGATGGGTCTCAGATCACAACACTTCTGTTGCTAATGCCGTAAAGTCAGCGTAAAATAGTTAGCTACCAAAAAATCAAAAATATCCGTACACAACAACATCCTGAGTTTCACAAGCTATTTGATGCTGACTGTACCCTGATCACATGAGTAAAGAACGCCTTCACGTTATCAGTGTGCATCTGAGGTGTGCATACACGATGTAGGTTCGCCGATTGCAACAAGGGTTAATGAACTCAAACTTTCACTTTAGGACATAAATGTCGGTACAAGTAACCACATAATAAACGTTACAAGGCGTTCTCTTATGTTTTCAATTAAACTTTACTTAAATAATTAAAATATCAAAAATATATAAATTGTATAGTATGTATGTTATTTAAGTGTTGGACAAAGATATAGGAAAGTCCCATAAAGATATTTATTATTCCTTATTATTACATAAATCTAAATTCTTTTGCTATTTTTTATATGATTATGATAGGGAAAAATAACAACATATACGTGATTTTAAAGATGTTTTAAGTAATTAGGTTCACTATTACAATTATTTAACATGTCTAAGGTGAGTATTATTAACCTATGTGGTAGGTGTGATATAAGATATACTCACAAAAATATTTACATATAATATATAAATCCAAACGCTTTCACTATGATATTTTACAGGATTTATCAGTATTAAAATAAACATAAATTATTATCATTATCATTGATAAAAATGTTTACACTTCTGTCAAAACGAATAATCTTGATATTTTTATCAGACTACTGTATTCACACACATCGTCGTTTGATACTTTGGTCTTAATTTAAAAACATAAGTCGGTTACGTATCACTGATTTATTTAATATTCACCTATGTAAATTACCGCAGTAACGAACAGTTTGATGTCCATAGGAATATAGGTGTTTTTGCTGCATGTTAAGCTACAAATTCGTAAAACAGGTAAAGTTTGTAATAGTACAATTATGATACAAGTGTATAAAATTGGTGATTACCGCTGAGGCGACATTGATTTAATAATGATCACATTACGAGCAAGTATGTTGAAAAAATTGTAAATTTCTGTAAATTACCTACTTTCTAATATTAGGTTCTTACCTATGAAATTGGTGTTTTTTATGGAGATTTTGGGGAATTCTGCATTTTCCATACTAACATTTTATCAGTTTTCTTCACAACGACAAATCCAGAGATAATAATATTTGGTATGTATCATAAGACAAGCTTTAGTTATATGTGTAATATCACACTTCATAAAAATTATTCATCGTTTTTAAGTGAATGCAAATAAAATGATGTATTCGGGAGGCACTTAAAAAGAGTTGTCTCCGTGTCCAATTTTTACACAATTAAACATACAACAAATTATCAATGAAATGAAATGAAAAAACAAATGAAAAGAACTTAAAAATATAGTCTATTTTTAGACGAGGTAATTATTTTTTAGGAATACCATGAAACTTAATAGTTACAGACATTTTCATAGGTAAGGATCCAATATTTCAAAATTATATTTGTGAAATAGATCGTTCTTAAGATGGCCACAAAAAAGTTGCTAATCTAAAAAAATCGCAAGAAAGTCAGCACCATTAGCATTTAACCTGTTTGTATTGAGTCCCTGGCTTAATGGTAGTGACAAACTTATTTGTAAGTAGGTACATGTTTAAATGGCTATCTATCTATCTATTAGCCAATTGTCGTCCACTGCTGGCCATAGGCCTCCCTCAATGATCGCCACACCTCGCGGTCCTGCGCCGCCTGCATCCAGCGACTCCCTGCGACCTTCGTCAGATCGTGGGTCCACCTTGTTGGGGGCCTCCCTAAGTTGCGCCTCCCAGTACGTGGTCGCCACTCGAGAACCTTTCCGCCCCCAACGGCCGTCAGTTCTACGAACAATGTGCCCTGCCCACCGCCACTTAAGGTCTGCAATTCTGTGGGCTATGTCGGTGACCTTGGTTCTCCTACGAATCTCCTCATTTCTGATTCGATCACGCAAAGAAACGACTATGGGAAATGGCTATTTAACTCAAAATCCAATTATAAATCGTTATGAAAAAACTTGTTAAAACGCGGCATCCAACGTTAAGGTCACAAACAAACTATCCCTTTTAACTCACGTATCAACTGTAATTTTCAATGTAATAATTCACCTTGACCATCATTGTACAGTCACTAACAATAAACATGTATACACATTTGACAGGTGATAGGCCCTATTCGCTACTAATAAAAGTCATGAACTGTCAAAAGTGTATACACATTTTTGGACGTGACTGTACAAAGTCTATTTGGTGGGGTTGTGTGCGGGGGAACGTATGGTCATCCGCTCTTCTGATTGGCCACTCAAGTTGCTCACTCCTTTAGATAATTCGTCACATCAGTCATCAGACAATGCACAAGGTGAAGTAATTTTCATATAATCATAACACGATTGCTGTACTATTATAGTCATTTGAAGTAACAATGTATTTTATAAAATACCAACAAAGTGGTCATTATATCATCTAAAACACAAGTTATTACCTTGACGAGCGTCATCTCGATCCGTGATTTAGATAGGGGTGTCTTAACCTGTCAATTGTTAGAAAACCAGAAACAATAGAAACATCCATTGTTGAGGTTCACCGATGTTCGCGATGAGAAGAATGTCAGATTTTTAAATTTAGCTTACATCCAACTGCGTGTCGTTAAAACGCACCTATAAAATATATTACTGTAACAAAAATAAGTTTGGTATCATTTCTTTTTTCTTTTTAAAAATAAGAATACTCTCAAATTAAAGTTTTATTTATTTGTCATAAATTATGTCGACTTCATGTAGTTACAGTAAATAATAAATAAAAAAAAAGTTACTCTATTCAAGCTTGGGTTTTCGTGCGTAGTTTCCATTCATTTTAGACAGATACCATTATGTTCTTAGAATATGATACAAGTATATTTCAAAAAATATCTTTGCAAAAGATAATACACCTAAAAATATAAGATGAATATCCTTCGGACGGTAATAATGTAATGAAGCTATGGTTGAACAGCTGCCATATGAATTCGACCTTAACTGGCGTGTAATACGGTAAATAACATTTTATCAAACTTTGCCATAAAAAGAAACTTGAATGTTGGCTTAAAAATGTAAATAAGAAATAGTGATAAGGCAGCAAACGGTGAAACGTAAAGAAGCCTATGTTCGTTATAAAGCTTGCTCTGTTGACTATCAACTGTTTTAAACGATATTCATTTTGATATTCATAATACAAGATTGTATTATGAAGAATGTGACTGACAAAACTTCTGTTATAGTGTAACGAAAAAATATTAAAGTAGAGAAGAGAACGATGCTCTTAGCCTTAAAATGTCCCACTGCTGGGCACAAGCATTCCTCATGGAAACTTCATCTACAACACTAGTTCGTTATTACAAATTGAAGCCTTTCTAGCTATCAGTTGATTTTATCCACGTTTATTTCAATAAAACACAGTCTTGCTAAGATTTTTATTAAATATAAAAGTTAAGATGAACGGGCTTTGGCGTATCTTGTTCTAATACTCTTACTTATGTATAACTTAACTATGTACATATTAGTATATAATTACTTTTTCGTGTTTAAACCAAAGTACTCGGTCGGTGGTGTAGTGGTTAGTACGCTTTGGCTTTTGATCGAAAACAAAGCTACCTTTGTCATGGTCAGGCCGTGGATGGGTGACCAAAACTTTGTGATCTCGAGCTACTCCGTGCTTCAGAAGGCACGTTAAGCCGTTGGTCCCGGTCGCTATTGCGACCGTTTCTACCCACCAACCCGCATTGGGCCAGCGTGGTGGTGTTACGGCCCATACTCCTCATGTGTTTCTCCATAAGGAAGGCCTGTGTCTAGCAGTGGGAAGTATATCGGAAATAGGCTGAGGACAGGACTCGTTAAGGCAATTCCAACCCAGCCCAAAGTTTTGGCATTGTATCGTTTAATTACTGAGTTCCTATGGACACCTTCCAGCTCTATCATCAGATAAGCTCACATCGCATCAGATGCATGCAAAATTTCACATCAATAAGTTAAAAATCTGCTTCAAAGTTGAGTTGTAAGATTTTACCACAACATACAATGCAATGCAAGTTAAAATGGCTTCAAACCGTTGTCTAAAGACACAAACAAAGAACTAGAAATCATTATTATAACAAAGAACACATGTTAATGAACTTAAATGAACGATGACGTGTTTGCACGACCAAAGTCAAGATTATATATAGCATCGTGATTAATGCAAAATAAGTCTTAAAACTCCCAATTGCAAGAAAACAAATAGTCGTTCGAATGGTTTTGGAATTTACTTTTTTTTTTAAATGCCCGATTAAAAGAGGTTGTATCAATATTTTCCTCGGAAGTTGGATCCTTGATACTCCTGAATTCTCAATTTTTACACTGCACTTCAATGTTGATATCACAGAGTAAAAGTATGAACACTATTATACAAGTATGTATTAAAACAATATATTTTTTTATATATTCTTTTGTCTCCTTGTCTGACGCTTGAAAACAACAGCGTCAACAAGCCAAAAGCTCCTATATTTTGCCCGATATGTTCAAGTCCAATATTGCCAAAATGCTCCGTAACAGCGAACAACCCCTAGGTATTAGGTAAAAAATACTAATTATTAAGAATTTTTAAAAGTCATCGATCATCGATCTATCGATATGGATCCTCTCTGAAATAGTCACTTCAATGCGAACCGATAATGTGAAGTGATTATTAGAGAATAAGTGGACGATAGAAAGTAATTCGGAAGAATTTCTGAAATCGGTCAATTTTAATTTATTCAATATTAGGAACGCGGTATACGATAACTAAATTCAGTGACGATAAAGTCCCTATTGTAGCCATAATTTCTACTTATATATTCTTGGGGCCTGTTATTCCACAAAAGATTAGGTTGTAACTGATAATTACAAAGTATTTTCTTATTTTTCCAGATTTTGTGATAGTAACGCTGCAAAATGGCATCTCGAAATGCAATGACAGTGAGGCGGGTCCTGGATACCGTGAACAGAAGTTCGAATTACATCGTCAGAAAGAGCAGTGCTTGGACTCAAGAAAAGCTGATTACAACGCCGTATGACAAAATCGAAATACCGAACACAACAGTGTACGACTATGTTTGGCAGAATCTTGAGAAATGGCCAGAAAAGACTTTATCGGTGAGATATTTATAACATAGAATTGCTCGTTCTAAGAGTAAGGGGAATCTGACGGATTTGATGTAAATATAATTAAAAGAGTTTGAAAATTACATTAAGTTTTTATCTTTTCCAGAAAATTTATTTATAAAAAACAAGAGCGTCAAATAAGTATAAATTTCCATAATGCGACTTAAAAATCTGTAAAATACTTTTAGTCTGCATTTTAATATTAGTAGCGTTATGAACAACCTTAACAAAACATAATACCGGCATATCCTTAACTTTTAACGTGTTCCTTCTTTCAGGTTTGTGCAGAAACAGGACGAGGTTATACTTACGAGCGCGCTTTTTACCTATCAAATGCGTTCGCTGCTAACCTCCGCTCAAAACTGAAGATCAGAGATGGTGATACCGTGTCTGTGATGTTGCCGAATCTACCCGATTTTCCCCTGATTGCAATGGGAATATTAGGAGCTGGTGGTGTTATTTCCACTATCAACCCAATGTATACTGCTCGTAAGAATTTAAATTTTAGCCTAATTGAATTAATTATAATTCTCTACCTCTAGTGACTTTTATCAATACGATTTAAATTCATGAGAGTTACAATCCTTCGCCCGATATTCGACAAAATTTCCCATCACAATCTATTCATTTATAGTCTTACTTTAACTAAAATTATTAAAGAATTAAAATTTTATAGTATTAAGTTGATTCATAATTATTTTCAGACGAAGTGCAACGTCAGCTCAGCGTGTCGAAAGCAAAAACTGTGATAACTATACCTGAAATACTGAAAATAGTAAAAGATGCTTTAAAAATGGCAAAACTCAATATTCCAATCATAGTTGTTAAAACTAACGGAGATGCTACTCCTGAAGGCACATACTGTTACAATGAACTTAGTGAAGATGTTCATGTTGATACATCCTGTTTGAAACAAGTCCGAAGAACTCAAGATGACATCTGCTTCCTGCCATATTCTAGCGGAACAACAGGACTACCGAAAGGCGTAGAATTGTCAAATAGAAACCTAGTAGCAAACTTTGAACAAATGAGTGTTTCACAAATTCGACACCATGAAGACACTACTGGTAAATGAGTTAAAATTTTAAGCTAAATACGGTTTTGATTAGGTATATACACAAACATAAAACACTGATTTGGAAATAATAGTGCAACATTCTTGTTACATAACACCCACAAATATGATTTATCTATCTAGAGTCTAATGACTGATATGACAGATTATCTGATAAGTAAGTAGATTTAAATTTAAAAACAACTTTATAGTATAACAAAACAGAATCATTTGTTGTAGAAATAGAGAATATTAAATAGTAGAATGATAAGCATAACGTTTCTAATAGCCAAGTAAAAACAGCCCTGTATATTATGGATTTAATTCGTCCATACCTATTAACCCCTTTTTGTTATTTTATGTGCTTGTGTTAAACCAGAATATTAATACTGCCACTTGAATAAATTTGTTGAATTGTATAGAAATTTCTTCTATACAAAGACATTTTTATTATTTTTTATCATTTTTGCATTCTTGAAAAGCAACGTTTGTGATTTAGAGTTCTTTCGTTGGCGTCGCGAGGACTATTTCCCGATTGCTGAAACAGTTTTTACTCACCTAAAGCATGAAAACAATAGTTTTTTGTTAAACTTGAAAAACTAAGGGCGAATTCGACCTTGATTAGCGACTTGGTGTAGTAATAACAAAAATGCTTAAGCTGTCAGATGCGTACACGGCCAAAAATCGGCTGTGTACGATAGGACACGCTATAAGAGCGGATGCGACCAATGCAAATTAAGCACTTATTGGTTCCCCCGTGCAGTAACACGGAATTTGGTCGAATTCGCGCTTATAGAACGTGAGAAGTGGAATTGAAACCTTAAGAATGGGTAATATAAGGGCATAATAAGTTGCTATGTACTTAATTCAGTTATTATTTATCCCTAACATGTCCTCAGCCTATATACGTCCCACTGCTGGGCCCAGGCCTTCCTATTGGAGCAACACATGAGGATTATGGGCCGTAACATCACTACGCTGGCCCAATGCGGGTTGGTGGTTAGAAACAGTCGCAAAAGCGACCGGGACCAACGGCTTAACGTGCCTTCCGAAGCACGAAGGAGCTCGAGATCACAAAGTTATGGTCACCCATCCACGGCCTTTCCAAGGCTTTGTTTTCGATCGAAAGCCAAAGCCTACTAACCACTACGTCACCTAGCTCCTCGTACATTTGGCATGTTGATGCCTTACATAAATCGATCAAATTATTTAATTTCAGACACGCATCAAGACTCAGTGATGGCTGTGCTTCCGTTCTTCCACATTTATGGTGCTTCAGTCACGATGTTCCATAAAATGTCGATTGGTGCAAAGATAGTTCCACTAGCAAGATTCAAGCCTGAAATATTTTTGAATGCTTTAGAGAAACTAAAGATAGATATTCTGTATGTTGCTCCTCCACTAGGTAAGGGAATCAAGAAGAGCTGTAATAATTGTTTCATTATTATATAATATACCACTATGTTATTCTCATATCTTATATCACTAAGTTAACCGCTTGTGTGTCAAGAAGCCTCCTGGAGGCACCTTTAATTGCCAATTTGATGTAGCATAAAACTATACTTTATTATACATATCCGGATAGCTTATTTAATAAAATTTTTAATGCTATATGTTTTATATATTTGTCTTCATACAAAATTTCATGAAAATCGTAATTTTACTGGAAGCCGGAAGTAAACCGGAACTAGTATAAAAGTAGCTGACACATGCGCATTTAATGGCCAAGATGGCCACCGACATACGATTGGTTAATATAAGTTACGTCCATCCCATAAGCGTTCCATATTATGGTGTCTTATGGAATTGATATTTCTTTTGTATCTCGCTTATTCTTAAACGGTTAAAAAAGGATAAGCTCTGTTGCATGTACATAAGATTCGTTTTATTAAATTCTAGTACTGATGATGTCGGCCCATCCAGCAGCCACAGAGGAAACCTTTCAATACTTAAGGACGGCTGTTAACGGTGCTGCGCCATTAGGACTTTCAGATGTTGAACGTTTTCTTAAGAAAATCAAAGTAAGTAAGAATAAATGAGAGTCTACGAAACCAGATTCGACAAACGATATAAATCACCAATTTCTATACGATATATTAAAAATAGATTTTTACCCATGTTAGAGGATTGCTTTTCTATTGTACTCTTTTGAGTTCGACTAGATATAACAAAAATTTTAATGAGACAGATTTTTATGATTTTTTTTTGTGGCGAAACAATCAGTGATGATTTCAATAAGTCTTTAATATAAGGGTGTTATTTAAAAGATTAACAAAATATGCGAATTTTGGTCAGCAGCTTATGGGCAGCAAATATATCTGAATTGGTAATAACTTATTGGTCAGCAGCTCAAATGCTTTCACCGCTCCCAAATTGTTTAATATGTGTTTTGATGACACAAATATTGTTTTTAAGGCCCATAACAAATTACCTTAACCTAATATCTATCAGAATACATTTCCTGGGAATCAATTCTTGATTTATATGCATCAATGTTCTTGATCCGTAACGTACTTTAGGAACAACGCAAATTGAGTAAATTAATTAAAAAAAAAATACTTATATGATCATTCATTATCAAGTAAATTGATTATATCTGACAATTTATTTAGTTTAATATATTTTTTGCGGTTTACAAGACCGCGGGGTTGTTTTCTCTATATATTTGTAAACTAAGTATCAATATTTCTATTACAGCAAAAAATTGACTTCCGCCAAGCGTACGGCTTGACTGAAACCTCTCCGCTGGTTCTGATGCCCCCAACTAGTTCCATAGACTACCAAACAGTGGGCTTTCCTGTATCTAGTACAGAAGCGAAAATTGTTGATGGAGAACTCAAAGCCGTGGGACCAAATGAGGCAAGTATATGGATTATAGTAAGGCCAACGAGACGAGATCTTAAAGAATGTAAACAAACAATCAGGGAATTATATTATTTATGACAATTAATTAGTCAACAATATGTTATTTCGATTTTTCTAACGCAATATGAAGTTATTATATTTCTTTCCAAAATGTTGCAACTGCGAGCGAAATGTTGCAACTTTGAGAGCTTCCAGGGCCCCGATCGCGCTAAATAAGAACGCAACCAAATCACAGTCTAAAACGTTGTGAAGGTATAAACTTCAGAATGTTTCCAAAACTTTGGAATATTTCATGTAAACTACCGGAAGTATTCTTAACAACTCCCAAAATTACCAGCAACTTTGGAAGTTTTTCAAAATAGACTATTGCCTTGAAAAACCGGGGATACTTTCAACATCACTTACTGTGTTACTATTGCCAAATACTAAATATTAGAAATTACCTATTTTTTATTGTCATCAATCAAAATCAAACAAACATCGCTTCATTGTTTTATTTACCTTATCTTCGTATTTAAAGTGTGTACCTGTACCTATTACACATATTATTATTATTATCAGAATCATATTATTTATCTAAATGTAACGAAATTATTGTATTTTTTTACCTAATTTGAAGTAAAAAAAATATTTTTTAAACATCTAAAGATGCCAGAAGTTTCGGAAGCTTTAAAAAAAATACAGGAATACTTCCTTAGAATTGGAAAGTTTTCTGGACGTTTTCACCTTTGGTTATTCCATCCACATTCCTGGAGGCGACGCAACGCTAGGAAACCCATGTACTAGAGTATGGAGTGCGTTTTCGAATGTGATTTGATCGTGGTAAATATATATGTTATTTAGTGCACAGGGCACAGTATATATATATATATATATATATTTTTTTTTTCTAAAATTCTCCTGTATTTGGAAGGCAAAGGGAACTAAGCGCTTTACGGCCATTTCATTTGTGACTTCTAAAATTTGTTCTAAAATCTTCTAAAACTTTTAAAATTTGTTATCTATATATTTTGTTCTGTTTGTTCTGTTACAACTGTTAATTTTTATATATATTTTTTTGTATTGTTGAGGTTTATATTAATTATATTATTTACTGTAGGGCCTGCCAGAATACCAGCGCCACAGTGACGTTGGTCACTGTGACATTATGCTGAGGCAGAGACCTAATTGGCCTGTAATACGGATTTATTTTTAAATTTTTATTGTTGTTTTATATCATGTATTTGCATGTATGGCCAATAAACTCATTCTTTCTTTCTTTCTGTACCACGAATCACGAAACGACAACTTTCGTAGAAAACTGACGCCCTTATTGTGTAAGAGATAATGATACCAGATAGTAATCGCTCAGTATCTCTTTGCTTACATTTTTTATCTCGTCTCGTTGGCCTTACTATAGACATTAATTTTAGAAAAAAGAGGCTAATAACTAGTAACTGTGCTTCAATGAGGTGGTTCACGTTTGTACTTAAGTTTACATTTTTGTTATCACAAATATGTAAAAGTGCTCAGGCACATTATGGCAGCACTCGCGCGTTGCTATGTATTTCAGGAATTAAAACCGTGATGTCTCATTCAGAATTTATTGACACGACATTAACAATTTACCAGGATCACAAAGTTTCGGTCACCCATCCAAAGCCCGATCATGGCAATGCTTTGTTTTCGATCCTCCCTAACCACGCCAGCGAGCTCCTCGCAATATTTAATCACACCATTCATTACTTTAAGGTACTTCACCTCCATGGAGAGGAGCTGGCGAGGAGCTCGGTGGCGTAGTGGTCAGTGCGCTTTGGCTTCGATCGAAAACAAAGCTACCTTCGCCATGGTCAGGCCGTGGATGGGTGACCAAGACTTTGTGATTTCGAGCTCCTCCGTGCTTCCGAAGGCACGTTAAGCCGTTGGTCCCGGTCGTATTTTTGACCGTTTCTACCCACCAACCCGCATTGGGCCAGCGTGGTGGTGTTACGGCCCATACTCCTCATGTGTTTCCCCATGAGGAAGGCCTGTCCCAGCAGTGGGACGTATAAAGGCTGATGACGATGACCTCCATGGCCCAGATAAAATAAATTTCATTGGTTTTATTGGAATTCCAGACTGGCGAGCTATTACTAAGAGGTCCTCAGGTCATGCGAGGCTATCGTGATGATCCAAAGGCAAACAACGAAGTGTTCACAGTAGATGGCTGGTTCAGAACCGGTGACCTAGTTGTTGCCAATGATGAAGGCCGCATTACGATAACTGATAGATTGAAAGAGCTTATTAAGGTATGTGGTTATGGTAATGGACAAAGATTCTGTGAAAACCGATTCGACTACATTCATTTTTAAATGCTTGTTTATGGATTTCAGAAAAGTTTACTAGAAATAGAGAATTATATATATTTTTTAAAGTAAGCTTGATAGTGTATTATACTGTCACTAAAGTAATGTTTCACAACTTCCAACCGCTAATTGCGTTTCCAAAAACTGTTAAAATTGCTGAGTCATTTTTACACTTTTGCTGATTTTTTTTTGTGTTTTTGTCTAGCGTGCTAAACTGCTAAATCTATTTGTAATCGAATATCATCTCTTTTAATAGGTTAAAGGGTTCCAAGTTCCTCCAGCAGAATTAGAAGCAATTCTGCGTGATCACCCAGCAGTAAACGATGCTGCAGTCATTGGAGTACCACATCCCACCAAGGGGGAAGTTCCTAAAGCATTTATTGTTCTAAAGCCTGACCATAAAACTGAGGCTAAAGATATTAGTGAGTTTGTGAATGATAAAGTAGCACACTACAAAAAAATTAAAGATATTGTATTTTTAGATAGTATACCAAAAAGTCCTGCTGGTAAGATATTGAGAAAAGACTTAAAAGCTAAATATGCCTAGGGAGTCGTATGATAATGTAAGAGAATTAAAATTATCAAATTAATTAATTGATATGCGAATATTTTTCAGCCAATTTTAATCATTTTAAGGAATCAGCTAGTAGCTACATATTTTTATAGAAACTTAAATTAGAAATACGTAACCCTTAGTACCTTAATCAGACAGTTGATATGGCTTGCATGGTTAACACCAATATTCGTGTCAGTTGCGGTAATAAGATTTTTATAGTATTTGTAAGTATTATGTATAAAAATATGGACAAGTATTGTTATTTAGTATCTAAAATACAAACTGAAAATATAAAATGGGTTAAAGTATCGAAAATCTTCAATTTTCTTTGAATATTGGTAAAAGTTACAAATGTTATTCACTTTAAGAGAATCTGTTAGAAACGATGGTATAATACGTGTTTCGATGAACGTGAAAAAAATTGAAAATTACGTGGCGTTAAATTGAAATAAAACAACGTAAATTTTTCGCAAATGCCGCCGTTCGCGTGGCCCTTAGCGGTTAAAATAACACAACTGAAAGTTTGTGCCTATAATAATATTTAGTACCTGTAGGTAAGAGAAAGTTCGCATATTGATTATGAAATTTAGGTGCACTTGCATGGCACGAAGATGTTACGCAGATCATTGATAATACCTATTATAATCTAGTCTTATGGCAAGTGCAAAGGAATGTAGTCTTTGTATTGTTTTATAACCCTAGAAAAAGGATCTATCGCGTAAATGAAATGCATAACTTCGTCTGCTTTTGATTGTATATAATAAGCATTTTTGATAATATTTTTAACACATTTGATTTGGTTTGCTATATTGATAATTATGTTTCAAATGAGGTTCCCGTAGAAAGATTTGGACGGAAAAATAGAAATGTTTCATAAACGCAATTTGTTATCGTAATATTATATTATTACATTTTTTTGTGTACTTTGTGACATTGTTAGTTGAATATAAGAAGCTTTAAACTTTATATTGGCGGTTTTAGGATTTTTTAATAATGTTTTGTTTGCAATATTATGTTATCATTATCAAAAAGCGTAGTGAGTACGTAAATAACTTTACCACGTTTTAATTTTAAGATATTTTTCCCATTGTAGATTTTATAAGAAAGATTAATTTAATGGTAAGACTAAGATTAATTTGTTTATTTTGATGACATATCATATCCCATTACCTAATGTTATTTTTGCTACAACGGAAATGTTTAATATAAAGATTCATACAATTAAGTGTTTTATTTAAAACCAGTAAACCGACGACAGATTGAAGATGCAAGGTCCCCGGAGAAAAATAAAAAATGTAAGAATTCGTTAGAATGGCGATAAAAACAAGAATGAAGAATGCATTAGATTGCACAAAATGTAAACAATTCACTCTTTATTTAAATTTGTCAACGAGCAAATTGTTTCATTATTAGATATTACAGAATTTTATTCTTTACTAGTATTTCGAGGATAAAAGAGTTAATTCCGGTGGCCATGAATCCAGAGCAACTTAAATCCACAGCGTAATGAGGAATGGCGAAACAATTCTTCTTCGCGCTCTGGATTCAATATGCTACCCTTGACACTGTTTTATCCTCCTAATATTATTATTTGCTATAACTCATTTGTCGTTTTTTCTCTTTAGGAATATTAGATATATTAATTCGATTGTTGTCGAGAAACTAAGTCTTTTTCTTACAGATTTTTAGTCATGCTCGGCTATTTACTTAGGTAATAAATACACACACCTCACACCACCTGTGCTGGGTTGGCTGGCAGAGATCTCTACTAGAGATTAGTTAAATTAAATTCGTTTTTATTGTATTTTACTGCATTTTCTTTCTTTTTCACTTCTCTATTTATGGTGGATAAATCTTGCAACTTGAATTTTGAAACAGGTCTCATTAACTGATTGAGCTGAAATTTTGCATTCATGTGTAAATCGGATGACAATACAAACATCTATCATCACATTGAAAAAAATCTTTTGCGATCAATATGTAAAAACACAGCATATCATCACGCCTCATTCCCCGAAGGCAGAGGTGTTACACACCCACTTTTCGCCAGATATGTTAGGTCCTCATTTAACAGAGTAATAAAAGCTTGTTTTTTAAAATATTTTTTTTCTCGTGGTCGAGTGGTCTGTACGCCGGCCGGTCTCAAGGTGCCGCCATCTGGAGAGGTCCTGGGCTCGATCCCCAGTGGAGGCAAGTGTTTGGGTGATGAATTTTCAGAAATTTGTCCTCCAGTCTTGGATGTTCATTAATTCGTTATACATGTATATTATTATATATATTCTGAATAATTATGTGTATTTTTCTATTAAATATATTTGTCCGTCATCTAGTATCCGTAACACAAGCAGCATTAGTTGCTTAAAATAGGACTAGTTGATAGGTGTGAATGTCTGAGAATATTTATATTTATCTTTATTTATTTATTTTAAATGTCTTGTGCAATAAATTTTTTAAGTATTACAACTGGGCATGAAAGAAAAATACACATCTTTACACAAATAATCTAACCCCACGACACGATTTAATGATTATACTGTTATTACAATAGCTTTAGTCTCTTTACAATTTTAATTTGATTAGATAACATGTACTGTAGGCTAGTTTATTTGTGGCAGTAGTCGAACCGGTTTGTTAGGTGCTTTGTGTCAAGTGCTTACATCAGTTTGTGTTTCTGTTTACTAATACTTCGTAGAAACATTTGTAATTGGTGATCTTTGAACATCATTTATCGTGTTATTACATTGCAGCCATTACACTAAGTCAAAAATCCAATTATGGCGACTCCAATGCGTTTACGCACAATTTTTAACAAGTTTAATTCTTATAAATATGCAGTGAGATACAAACATCTGTGGACAAGTGATTTGGTGGTACAATCTCCTTATGAAGAAATTGTGATACCAGATTTGACAATTGTGGATTATGTCTGGCGCAATTTGGAAAAGTGGCCATCGAAAACAGCTGCGGTATTCATTTTGTATTTATTTTGAATCCCGGTCATGATTTGATTTTTTATTACAAAAAGTAGGTCGTACAACAACTACGCAGAGAATAATCTTTTAAGAGTGCTGTGGTTATAATAAAATGTAGTGGCCAATTATTACCTAAATATTATACGTATCAATATTACTATATTATTTATACCTATCTTCATATTGATTACCAGCAGTGATTGAAATTCTTGTTTATATAATTAGATCAGGTCATACAAGTTCATTCTGAGTTCAATAACTCTTTGATACGAAACAAGTGAGACAATAAATATATTAATAAGAACTCAACTTTCGACCCGAGCATTCTTAGAAGGCAAATTTTACTAAAGTTCCGATTGCTCACCAGGTTTGCGGAGTGACCAACAGAAGTTACACTTACGAACAGATGTACAAGCAGTCTCATAATCTGGCTGCTAATCTCAGGAAGAAATTTGGGATTCAAGACGGAGACATTGTTGGTGTTATATCTCCCAATGTTCCTGAATATCCAATAGTTGCATTTGGAATACTTACTGCTGGAGCAGTAATGACTACTTTGAATCCAGTATATACTTCATGTAATGATTTTGTTTCGACATTTGTTGGATAGTTTTTAGCAATGCATAATATCGACGCTATAGCGTGCTTATTGTTTATATTGCGTTTATCCTTCGTAATAAAAATCATCGGGGTGTTTTTTAATATCTCACCGAAAGTCAAGGGCATATTGATAGACTCTTATTTGTTTAATTCAATGTCTAACATTGAACGGTAAAGTTACTAATAGATTTGGCAATAACGCAAATCGAAAAGTTTGTAACTTTTCTTGTGGTTTTTATATTAAAAGCTAATGTAAACTACTTAGTAGTTCGAAATCATAATAAAATATCTTTAGTAGGTAGTTCCTTAATGTAATTAATTTTGTCTCAACTTACTAAGGAGTTTGTGTATTTCCATATTATTTTGTCACGCTGTGTTCATGTTGAATAACTTTATAGATAAGCTTTATAGATAATCTTTATCTATTCCATGACGAAATTTTTGACTATAGGCACAAATTCTTATCAACTATGGCAAAGCTGTTTTCGATCATAACTTAATGTAGACAGCTGGTAAATAAGGAGGTAGACGAGCAATGCTAATCCTTACCAATGTTCCTTAATCAAAGCGGTGACATTGGAAAGAAAAGCTATGTAAAAAAAGGCCAATAAGAGAAGTAGATAAGGTGGAAGTTGTTCAGGACTGATACATTGTTGGTGTTAAATCTCCCAATATTCCTGAATGTCCTGAATCCTAGATTCTTCATTGATCCTTTTCCTAGATTTTATACATTTCCGGTAACACATATTTTTGCAATTACTTTGATGATGCGGAAATATTCTTCGACTAACATAGACCTTTTGTGTATTACAGATGAAGTTCAGAGGCAAATAGAATTATCAGATGTAAAATTAATGATAGTACATGCTGATATTATAACTGTTGTGAAAGATGCATTAAAATTTGCTCAGAAAAACATTCCTATTATCACAATAAACGTAGAAAATCCAGCACCAGAAAATACAATATCATATGTAGAGCTCGTTGAAGATAATCACGTTGATAAATGTATTTTAAAAGATGTCAAAAGAAAATCTGAAGATTTGGCGATTTTACCGTACTCGAGCGGTACGACTGGCTTACCAAAAGGCGTCGAGTTGACAAATAGGAATTTTGTAGCTAACTGTGAACAGCAGGATGGACAACTGAGACAGTATCAGTATACAACTGGTAATAATGCATTGATAGATATTATTTATTGAAAAAAAAAATATGGAAAAAAGGCAAAATTAAACCAAATTCGCAATCGTAATCTGGACGAGCACTGTTGTTTAGGTACATACTTTACCAATGGTGCTCAAACTTATTTTTTTTATTAAAAGCACAGCAATTGACTCAACACTACTTGATGATAAGCAGTAGGAAAGTCCATTTGCGGAAATAGCTAGGGCCACAGAGAACATAAGCCCTACCTCTACCTCCACCTTGCAGGCCCATGAGCTACTTTTTCACGCCTCTCTTGAAGAAACCCATGTTGTCCTTTGGAGGAAATACGTGTGCCGGAAGAAACGTCCATGCACGAGATGTGCGCACAAAGAAAGCGTTTCTAAATCTCTTTGTCCATGACAACAGACAGGTCACTGGAAGTTTATGACTCCGCAATACGGCACGCGTACTCCTTTGCAGGAAAGGAGAATGAGGTCAAATATCTCTTCAGAACCCTCATCGTGGAACATCCGAAAGGCACTTAACGACACAATGTCGCGAGGCAGTTGTAGAGGTTCAAGGGTGTTGGTGACTTCGGCAGAGCTAATTATACGGACAGCACGTCGCTGCCATCTAGCATTGACGCATTCATAACTGTTCTTTACAGAGATCTTTGCTTGACTTTGTAATACGGGCCTTACAAAACAATCTGGTATGGTATCGGTTGCAAAAGGAACTTAGGTCCAATTCATTTCTTAAGCTATACATGTATCTTTATGTGTGGGTTAATTGTAACCATTTGTAGTCTGTATAAGGTTATTTGTAAAAATAATGGCAAGAATCAAGTACGTGAGTTTAATGTAAGGAGTGGGTACTTCTTGTAAGAATGTTTGCAAACCAAAAACACCATAAAGTTTTTTCTTCTTTCAGAAAGTCATCAAGATGCCGTCTTGGGAATTTTACCTTTATTCCACTCATATGGATTGTCGGTTATCATGCTCCACAAACTGTCTGTTGGGCTCAAACTTGTCACCTTACCAAAATTCCAACCAGAGACCTTCCTAAACGCCGTAATAAAATACCGGATCAGCAATTTGTTTGTCGCTCCACCAATGGGTAAGGTTTAAATGTAAAACTGTAGCGTAGATACTTAAATATTTTTAAAAGACAAAATGTGTTAATGAAGGAATATAAAAAAAATTAAGGATAAGGAGAAGCGTCTGCCATGAGACAAGCATTTTTATTGCTTAAATTAAGACTATTATCATTTTCAATATTCCCTTGGCGGCTAATAGTTTAGATTTTTTAAGACTTTTAATAAAAGATGCAGAGAATTTTGATTAAATTATACTGAAATTATTTTAGTATTATTCATGGGAACATCTGAACAAGTAACATCAAAACATTTTGAATCACTGCGTGTTGTTACTTCTGGTGCAGCCCCATTACCAAGGGCTGATATAGAAAAAATGCTTGCGAGAACAAAAGGTGTAAGTAAAAAAAATCGTATCTAAACTAGTTATCTTCGTACCTGAAGTGAGGTAATAATGATTATGGTTTTAAATATATAAATTTGCATTTATTGTGTAGGTGTATGGACTTGTTCCTATATTAGTACTTCTTTACTTTGTGTTAAATTTGTTGTAACTCATTTTTATTTGTGAATTAAATGGACAAGATTTCGAATTTATTGATTTAAATGATTTTTTTTTTGATTTTGAGTTTATTTTGTTTATTTATTATAGTTCTAAACTTATCGGGCAAAATGTGGATGGGCTCCAACTAATCCTTTTGGACATAGTGGCTTAGTGATATATGCCATGCTAAAATTTTGATACACTACAATGAAGTCTAGTTCACCAACATGCCAATTGATGGTAACTAGTTGGTGTTAGCACACTATGGCTTATACCAGTGTTCTTAGAATACTGACGAAGCTGTCCGTAATATTTTTCGTCCTTAGAATTCTCAAAAAATATGCTTAAAATGTACCCAGTACTGTATCTTGGAAGAGTACTAGCTATAATACCTTTAGTAAAGTTTTTACATACATACACGCCTCATTCCCGATGGGGTAGGCAGATATTACAGATATCCACTTGTAACGATCCTGGTACACATCTTTCGCTTCCTCTACTCTCATCACTAATTTCATACATGCCCTTGGGTTTGCGGTGGATTTGGCCCTTTTATATCTGGCCCTTACGCATTTTTGACGACTTTAACATGAAGGAGGAGCAAAATTTGGTATATTATTTAACCGTTTTTCCTAGACGAAGACGCAAACCGAAATATTTTAACCTACTTAATTGTAATAATATAACCATTTTTTTACTTTCAGACTAATGTATCGTTTGCTCAAGGATACGGAATGACGGAAGCCAGCCCCGTTGTAACTTTAAGTGAAACTGGAAGCAAGAACTATGAATCAGTAGGTTGCGCTCTACCCAACATTGAGTTGAGGGTCGTCGATAGTGAAATGAGAAACTTAGGACCTGGCAAAGTAAGAATTAACAATCTGCACTTACTGAATAAGAAATAGATTCTTATTGCACAACATGAAAATGACAACATAAAAAAAAATTTTTTGCAATCAATGTTAATTATTAAGTATACACAACATATCAAATCTCCATCAACAGCTGTCCCTATTCCCCAATCATTATGGTAATCATCATTTAAATGTTAAGTATTTTGTAGTGGCAGTGATTACCAAGTTAGGACAACGGCACAGCTCCTGCGTGTTTGTTTATGTATGTTGTATATTGTACTGCGTAACTAACTCAAATCATATGACCTATGACGAATATCACTTCTAATTTATACTGACAGCTTCATGATCTTTCAATCAATTCAGTGTTCATAGAATATCTAATGTGATGATTTGGTCAACATTTATCAAGGTATTAGGTCATCTTCATAAAATATTAAATCTATTAGTTTTAAAGACATTACTCATGAAATCGCAAGCCAAGAATGACATAATTTATCGGGGTATGTTTCGTTGATACGTTCGTTGTTTTGTAATTTTTTTTATATTTCCCATTTTCTTTAGAATGTTATAAATGTAATTAACACTAAGTGAACTATAGGAGTTCGTTTTAGTGAATTTCCTTAATGAAACTTGTTACATCTTTATTTCTTTCATAGACTGGCGAGCTTGTTTTAAGAGGACCCAATGTGATGAGAGGATATAGGAACAATGAAGCAGCAAATAAAGAAGTATTTTTAGAAGGCGGTTGGTACAGAAGTGGCGATATAGCCAATATAGATGAATCGGGATTTGTTTACATCACTGATAGACTTAAAGAACTTATTAAGGTTAGTAACTAGTTCCTAAATATAACATTTATAGTGAAATAAACTTAAATATATACTACATATTGTTTATATGAAGATGGGATACCCTAACTTGTGGCTCTAAGCTGGGGTCATAACTTTATTTAAAAAAAAATTGTGCTGTGATAACAACATAACAACATATAAAAAAACACTTATTTACAAAACTATTAATTATACAAAGCAACCAAGCCCAAAATCATCTAGATAATTTTACATTGTATGAACGTTCTGTTTCATTGTAAAACCTAGTGGATTCGAATAAAATTATTACAAGCATTTAATTACACATTGTGTTCGAATGTGGTGGCGAATCTTGGGAAATTTCAATGATAAGCTTCACGTTGATGTCATTGACACTTCTATTAAAGATAACGTTTCTGTTTTATAGGTTAAGGGATATCAAGTGCCTCCAGCCGAGTTAGAAAATGTTTTAAAAGAACATCCAGCTGTCCACGACTCCGCAGTTGTAGGCATGCCTGATCCTGTTACTGGGGAAAGACCGAAAGCATTTGTAGTTTTAAAGCCAGACAAGAAAATTGAGGCTAAGGATGTTATAGAATTTGTGGCAAAACGAGTAGCACCTTACAAAAAAATCAAAGATATAGTTTTTGTCGAAAGCATACCGAAGAACGCTTCTGGGAAGATTTTGCGGAGGATGCTCAAATGAATTAAGATGTTTTATTTGTTTAATTAAGACTGTAGATGCTGAGAGGGGAAAAGGTACTACCCCTGCAAGAGGTGGCTGGCCCAAACTCGTCTGAACTGATTTTAAAACCGAAGTACAGTTTATTCTAAATATTGCTTGTTGTTTGGCAACAGACTCGTCAACATAAAACATATATGATGTTTAAATGTAAGAACTTGGGTCCGTCCCTGTGGCGAATTGTATATTATTGAGTAATTTATAAGCAATAAATTGGGATTGATTGTGTAAATATACCTAAATACAAATGAACTGTTTACGAGTTCCCTGATTATTAATTTCATATAAATTTTCATTACTTGTATCGATGATTAGATAAAGTTGTTTATGACACATTAAAGTAGGTATCGTATTTCCACTCATACTCATAGATATAGAAGAAATGTTGTCATCAAAAACTATAATTTTAAACTAATAATTTTTATACTATAATTATGGCGAATAGAGTAAAAAAATGTGGAAAACCTGGAATCATTCATAATAATTATTGCGAACGTTTTCACGATTAATCAACAGCAGCTGTATCATAATTAGATTTTATATTTTGGTACGAAAAATGAAATTATAATAACAACAACTGATTTCTTAGATCCGTGTTTGCTCAAGAAATTTTCTAATTAAGTAATTTTCACTTATCTAGATCTTGCTCGCAGAGGGAACTGACAAGGTTAAACAGTATAATTGAAAGAAGATTACAATCTTCAAGATATTGTTATGTAGCAAGGGAATAGCAAGATGTTCGTGGTATAAAAATTAACTATTATGGACTGAAAAGTGCAGATGCAAAAGCGCCAATAGTTACTTTTCTATAAATTATGATGGATTTTTTAGATCTAGCCACATATGCCTTATTAACCTTTACCTTATTATTATATGACATTTTGAATTTGCAAATAAAACTAAATCAATTGTTACCACTACAATAACGGTTCACAAATTTTTATCCTAACAATATATTATAACAAATTACCTATCCTAACAATATATTATATAAAACTATATTTTTATATTATAAAAATTACTTGTAATAGCCAATGAACACAGTAACAGAGCAAAAGCTTCATACAACGCGCTGGCGTAGGTACATTACTACAAGCGTACGGCTATGTGTGCGTTTCAACCTGCCGCTGCGTCACGTACACGCCGAAACTGGATAGAACCGGCTTCCGTTCGCTCGTGCGTTGCATATAATAGTCCTTTAACAAAATGGTGGTTTACTGTACAGTGTGTATGAATAATACAAACAAAAATAAATATATTTCATATTTTAGTCATCACAAGAACTCTAATATAATTAAATGATTACTTCTCATTCGTTTTTTTCTATGAGAAAGGCCTGAGCCCAGCAGTGGGACGTATATAGGCTGAGGACGGACGCAAAATTCTGTCATATACACAGGAATGTGAACTCCGTATTTCTTACTGGTAAGTAGCAAACGGGACCAATAGTTGAATGTGTCAATTAGGTCCTTACCTATGAAATTGGTGTTTTGTATGGAGATTTTGGGGATGCTGCATTTTTCATACTAAATTTTTTTAAGTTTTCTTCACAACGACAAATCCAAAGATAATCCCATCTACCATTAGACAAGCTTTAGTAATATGTGTTATATCACACTTCATAAAAATGTTTTATCGTTTTTAAGTTAACGCAAATAAAATCCGTCTCCGTGTCCAATTTAACCACAATTAAACTTACAACAAATTATCTCAACAAATCAAAAGAGCTCAAAAATATAGTCTATTTTTAGACGAGGTAATTATTTTTAAGGAATACTCTGAATCTTAATAGTAGCAGACAAAATACTAAGAGAATATATCTCATTTACACTATAAAAAACTATTAAGTATTAGGTTGGGGAAAAAGTCTTTTCGCATTATAGTATGTATAAACTTGTAATAAAATCTCTTTGGCTATACTATTTGTATCTGGCTGGTTTTGGTATCATTGAACGTTTAAATTTTAAAGAACATAATTCCAAATTCAAATTAGGAAAATGTGTGATTTTCATTTGTTTTTCGTACCGCCAAGATGAGTGAATCTAATGAAGAAATTCGATACATTTTAAAATTTTACTACAAAAAAGGTAAAAATGCAACGCAAGCCGCGAAACAAATTTGCGATGTTTATGGACCTAGTGCAGTGTCTGTGAGAGTAGCACAAATTTGGTTTAAGCATTTTCAATCCGGAAATTTTGATGTCAAAGATGCACGTCGCTCTGGTCGCCCTATTACAGATAAAATGGATGCCATTTTTGAAAAAGTGGAGCAAGATCGGCATGTCAGTAGTTACGACGTAGCTGAAGAACTGGGAATTGACCACAAAACAGTTTTGGCGCATTTGAAAAAAACTGGGTACACAAAAAAGCTCGACATTTGGGTACCTCACGAGCTCACTGAAAGAAACCTAATGAACCGTGTACTCATTTGTGATTCTTTATTACGACGTAATGAAACCGAATCATTTTTGAAGAAGCTGATAACTGGTGATGAAAACTGGATCACGTACGACAAGAACGTGCGAAAGAGGTCTTGGTCAAAGGCCGGTTAGGCTTCACAGACTGTGGCGAAACCCGGGTTAACTCGCAACAAGGTGATGCTGTGTGTGTGGTGGGATTGGCAGGGTATTATTCATTATGAGCTGTTACCACCAGGCAGGACCATCGATTCTGAACTCTACTGCGAACAACTGATGAGATTAAAGCAAGAAGTTGAGAGAAAGCGGCCGGAATTAATCAACAGAAGGGGTGTGGTTTTTCATCATGATAACGCTAGACCTCACACATCTTTAGCCACTCAGCAAAAATTTAGAGAGTTTGGCTGGGAGGTGTTAATGCATCCGCCGTATAGTCCTGACCTTGCACCTTCAGATTTCCACCTGTTTCGGTCTCTTCAGAATTCTTTAGGCAGTGTCAGGTTAACATCACGAGAGGACTGCCAAAACCACTTGTCGCGGTATTTTGACCAGAAGTCCCAAAATTTCTATAGCAATGGGATCATGTCCCTGACCTACAAGATGGCAAAAAGTTATCGAACAAAATGGTACCTACATACTTTAGTTAAATGTAAATAAACTATATTAAAAAATGTTTTGAATTTTCTTAAAAAAATGCGAAGAAACTTTTTCCCCAACCTATTATGTACAAGTACGATACATCAGCCTCAATATTATGGATGTTACAAATGTACAGTATTATTCCAATAGGTATAACAAGTTCTTTGAGTGTTTCTCGGTTCTTTTGGAATGGAGTAACTACGAAAAGTTCAGACATCGCTATATTTTCTGCTTAGCAGATGTCACAACTACTCAGGCATGCTCTTGTTATAAAAGGTCGAATAAATTTTGCGTTAAAAGGAACTGAATCCACTTTTTTATAAACTGGATATTTAGGTATAAAGAATTGCGAGCCTCAAAGGTCTGCAAGCCTCAGCCTATATACGTCCCACTGCTGGGCATAGGCCATCCTAATGGAAACAAATACATGAGGAGTATGGGTCGTAACACCACCACGTTGGCCCAATGCGAGTTGGTGGGTAGAAACGGTTGCAATAGCAACAGGGACCAACGGGTTAACGTGCCTTCCGAAGCACGGAGGAGTTCGACAGCACAAAGTTTTGGTCACCCATCCATGGCTTCACCGTGGCGAAGGTAGCTTTATTTTCGAATTTAAAAGACAAAGCATACTAACCATAACGCCAACAACCTCCTCATCCTCCTTACTCCTTCTGCCTACACCGGAGCATATTTATTTTAAAACAAAGAATATTTTTCTTAGTCTAAACCCTCCGGTTTACTTGACTGAGCCTGAGGGCAAAATAATCAGTCAAAATCATAGAATTTGACGTCCGGGCATAGATAAATAAGCAGTATAGATTGCTATACACATAAATGGGTTTTTAGTTCGTCAAAAACTTATTAATGTTGCTTCTAGCACTCCGTTCGACTTATTACGTTAGGTGGCGCTACTATACTTGCGGAATCAAAGATAAATTAAGTAATTCTGCTAGTATAGTAGCGCGCATAAAACATATAGTAAAACCCATGTATGGGAATAGCGATACTACATAATTTATCTATGGTCCGGGTGGAAATATTCTACAGATAAAGTTAGACTCGCAGTCTCATGGGAAATCGTTGGATGCGTGCAGTGCAGGTCGTTATAGGAGAAGATCCTTTGGGGAAAATTATGTAAATCAGTAGGCGTCTTTAGGGCCCATCGCACTAAATAAAAACGTATTTACCGCAACCAAATCACAGTCGAAAACGTTATGACCACGAGGCGACACGAGTGAACGCGAGTACGAGTCCATGGATACGTACTTATGTATCGCGGTTGGGATCCAGGATAAAATGACGGTACTGAGAAGTTCTTATGAGGTAGGTATCACACAATTTGTCGATACTTGTAGACGTACGCCGACGCCGAGTGGTAGCGGCTCATTAAAAGAATACTACCAACCCATCTCTTCTCTTGGGTGTCGAAAAAGGCCACTAATGGACTTAGAACTGCACAACCAATCTTAGAAATCCAATAGTTTATAGCGGCGACGGGCTCACCACCTGTCACGCAGAGTGCAGGCACTCCTGGTGAAGCGCTGATTATGGCAAAAGGCATTTTGTGAGCCAGTAAGGTGGAGGTCGCTAGGTCTGCATCCTTTGGGGCTGCCCTAGCATCCTTCGCAAATGGACTTATCTACTGCTTACCATCAGGTGTTCAGTCATTTGCTCAGCTAGTTATAAAAAAATGTACTTAAACGATTAAAATTAAGAATTAAGTAATAAAATTTATTATTACAAGATTATGTCATTAGCTTGTTGTTATGTCAGGTGACGGTAACGTTGCTTAAACCTGTCTTAATAACAAGTTTAACTAAATCAAGTTTTAATTATTGTGAGATAAATCAACTCAAAACTAAATTCGCATAAATTTTAAGGATTCCGTAATGTAGAAAGTTTCATAAGGCGTTTACATAAAAAACAAATAAAAGTAAAGGCAAACCTGACCTGGTGCCCCTAGAAAATTATGCATTAAAATAATCGCTATCAATATTGTCAAATCCTCGATATCGCTCTCGGCTGAGGACGATATCGTCAAATCTACGTTAAACGGAAAATCTGTGTGATAACTAGTGAGTTGGACTGAATGCTAGGAGGGAAACACCATTAGGGCCGTAAAATGGCATATAATTATTTTAAGAAACTATAGATACAACCACTTAGTAATGTCAACAGATCAGTAAGTCAAAGAAAGTCAATACAAAAACAAATCCTTCAAAATCATGTAAAAACAAACTATAAAAAAAAGAATAGTTAAAAAAACACGCACTAAAAATTACAAAAAGAAAGCGTGGAGCGTTTTGTCCAAAAAAGTAAGATTACTTAAACGCTAAAAGCGTGTTTTTTAGTTTTTTAAACTATTATTTTTATTCTTCTTATTTCGTCTTCTTATTATTCAAACTTAATTAACTACTTGTAATGGCCGCCATGTTGGATTTACGTGATATTTTTTTTCGTATCCCATTCAGCAAACCCTTTCATTTAATACTCATATCATGGGGGTGCACTTCAAATAGCCAATCCGCAATCTTGGATGTCCGCCATGTTAGATTTAAGTCATGTGACTATTTTTTTCGTATTCCTGACAGCAAACCCTTTCATTTGATATCCATATCATGGGGGTGGATATCAAACAGCCAGTCCACCATCTTGGGGAGGCCGCCATATTGGATTTGTAATGACGTTTCTAAGCTAGTCATGTATTGTCATCAGAACTCAGAGCATGTGTAAAATTTCATCTCAATCGAAGACCGGCAAGTGGGTCATATTAAGATTCCAAATTTTGACGCAGACATACAAACAGGGTGAGTTAAATAAAACCGTGTAAAAAAATAGGTTGATCTCAGTCAGTCGTTCAAATAATAGTGAGTGAGGGAGCATGTGCGTGGACTGTATGGAAGAGATGGAAACTGAAGCCAATTAAAGGTAACAGGGATTTAATAATAAAAATAGTAAAAGAACGACAGAAAAAAACAGTATGAAGAAGAGTGACAAAAGGAATAATAAGAACAAATATGACAGTATCAGAAACATAAATAAATATATTACTAATTGGTATCAAAATGTTGAGTCTTGTGTTCAGTATTCGTTAAATAGTTTGAAAGCTATCAAACGTTATTTGTAGTGGTTCGTACGCTTTGGCTTTCGATATTGAAAGCGACGCTATTTTTGCCATTGTCAGTCATTGGATGGGTGACCAAACATTAGTGATCTCAATGCTTCAGTAGGCACTTAAAGCTATTGGTCCCGATCCCTACTGCAAAAGTTCTGCAACCGGCCTGAGCCTAGCAGTGGGAGGTATATAGGCTCGTGACGTCGATAACATATACACATGTATAATGGTTAAATAGCGAATTTCAAATGGCATCTTGTCTTCAGGTTCTTGGCTTTGTGTAAGCACATTTTAATCAGAAGCCTCCAGCGCCCACGCATCAAGGTAGATATAAACACCAATCATAAAAATATATCAAATATTTATTATAGTGCCAACAAACCAATTTTTCAAGACGTAGCTACCGACTCTAGGCGCCAGAAAACCGCAATAACTTAAAAAATAATAATAAAATATGTGACTATGACCATGTTAGTGAAATCGTTCTTTTGTTATAAACGAAACAATCCAAAATACTATGTTAAGTTTGGGGTCATTATGTTATAGAGGTCATTGAATGAATAATTTAGTGTTTTGATTTTGGAATCTTGTTTAATTTTGTCAGTTTAAAATGTTGTGATTTAGGAATTATATAACCGGTGTAACTTGAAAACAGAAAATGTCACGAAACAGTATTTCACAATACTTTTACCTATTACAGGCAGGCAGCAGGCTTTTTAAATTTTTGTCCAGAATATCTTCAATAAGTGAACTAAGTACAGCACAAACAGTGAATTATTACGGATTACCTAAGACTCCTTATGATTTTAGGTGCAGCATATCCCAAACCAGAGACATTTATAGGCATGCCCCCAGCTTGCACCATAGCGTTCTTTCAGGACATTTCAGGCGATGGCAGGGAGGGATGAATAGTAAAAGAAAAGGACAAAAATTCCCATAAGGTCGAAGTGAAAAGAGTTATATGATAGGGCTAATATCATAAGAATAGAAGGAGTTAAGTTAGACTTGTGTTTAAATGGTCAGGGAGGCGCAGCCGCAGGTGGACCGAAAATTTAGTGGAGGTCGCGGGAAACAGCTGGATGTGGGCAATGCAAGATCGTTTGTTGGGGAATCTTAGGGGGAGGCTTATGTTCTAGTGGACTTCATGTAACTGATGATGATGGTGGTGTTCGATGCGAGGATAGCTTGACCTAGCCCTTCGCAAAAAAGCATCATCCATCCACACTTTGTCGGGGCTGCATAGTAGTACATTTCTATGCCTTAAATAAAAAAGTCTCTTGTGAAAAAGCATTCTAAGGATATGAATGATTAGCGATGGATCGGGGTGGATTTAAAGATTCAGGAAATAAGTACTGTACCACTATGCGCTACCAAGTTTCTGGCATCATAATAATTATATAATACGCAGACCGCCTACAATAAGGGGGATATGAATCTTCCCTATTATTAGAATATGAAAATTAATTGGAATACAATAAATATTTAAAAGTCCACCGAACCATCAAATATTAGGTCCTTACCTATGAAATTGGTGTTTTGTATGGAGATTTTGGGGAATTCTGCATTTTCCATACTAACATTTTATCAGTTTTCTTCACAACGACAAATCCGGAGATAATAATATTTGGCATGTATCATTAGACAAGCTTTAGTAATATGTGTAATATCACTCTTCATAAAAATAATTTATTGTTTTTAAGTGAATGCAAATAAAATGATGTATTCGGGAGGCACTTAAAAAGAGTTGTCTCCGTGTCCAATTTTAACACAATTAAACTTACAACAAATTATCAAAACAAATCAAAAGAGCTCAAAAATATAGTCTATTTTTAGACGAGGTAATTATTTTTTAGGAATACTCTGAATCCTAAAAGTTACAGACAAAATACTAAGACAGAATAAAAACACCAATTTCATACCCAATATATCACTTTGGTGATATATTTGACGGTTCGGTATATTTGGTATTCATCGATAATAAATGGGTTGGTTGATTGTTCAATGCAAATATTGTTTTAATTAATTTTGCAAATATTTGTACATTCTTCTAATATTTGTAAGGAATAATCAAAGCTATATTTAAAATGACGCAAAGTGACCATGATGTCATTACATCTATACTCAACCAAATAAACAAATAGATAATTAATTTGAATCAATTAATATTCGAAAATATCTTGACTATAAAAAAGTAATAGGTATCAAAAAAATTGGAGAAGTCATAGGAACACTCATTAAAGAAACGTAAATTATTATTAAATTTTTGGCAGTTGAGTGATGGCGTCTTAAATATTAAGACATTAGAGGAAATCAAAATTTTCAGACAAAATCACTGTATAACCTTGGGTACAACAGGTCGCTCCTGATGGTGTAATGGAAAAGGTTCTAAATAAGAGATGCCTTAAACCATACAAAAAGAATTTATTACATTTAAAAAATCGGAGCCTATATACATTCGGTGAAAAAACTAAATAGCGTGTTTCAGTAATGCCGTCCTTGGGAACAGCGCCATCTATTGGCCAAATTACGAAACAACATTTAGCAATGGTTTGTACAATCACATAGAGGGGAAGGGTACTAGAGAGCCGTTTGAACATAAGACGCCACTACTACTACAATTGTAGTGTTGTATTTAAACATAACTAATAAGACTCGATACTTTTCAGATACATGATTATTTTTTAGCTTTAGGACATAATCTCCCAGTATTTTTAATTCCCCAAAGTTTGCTCATGCAAATGAATGTCTAAAACATTTCAAAATGTGAGAAAGAGACTATGCCATGTTCGCAAATGGAGGTCTTATTCTGAAAGCTGGCGAGAAGAAAGGTTTACGAAATGTGTCTCTAGTACCGATAGTAGGTTATGACATCAAGTTTAAAATAAATTTCTTATCTATTAATTGTGAATATGATAATATTATTATTATTATAAATTATGATTCAAATGTAAAACGTAAATTCCAAATAAATCATTATTGAATACTATTATTAGTACTGATGGATAAGTATGTATCTTGTTATGCTCACTAACTACTTATAATTGTAAATGACCTGCATGTAAATTATCAATGCGTAATTATAATGCACAACGTGTGCTGCTTTTAAAGTCAACAAAATTTATTGCTTGCGTTCTACAATCAACGTTAAAAGCTATTATACAGCGTAATACGTGTAATTTAGTATCTTAATTTTTTTCTAATTTGAAGAATTTATGGCCAATTAACTATATCACAAGCTTAAAGAAAAGATCACAAAAATGTTGCCCATAACTAGTTTGGTAAGAAATACCAATTTGTCTTTGTTTAGTAAGAATAATAATGTTTTATTGTGTCTCGATTATTTTTTGTGGGCCCAAAGGTAACAGAGGCGTAATAATCTTGATCATTTACTTAAAATTGTTTTGTCCAGATTATAATTTTGCGACCATTTGCATAATTAATGCAGGCGCCACTCAACAGCAATTTTTATTGCTTTCATTAAAAATAGTCAGACGACTATACTAAAAATATTTGGCGCCGAATTCTTAGACATGATCCGGATGTGATGTAAAGACATTTATAAGAAATTTATTACACAAATTGAACTTTTCGACAAGATGTAAACAGTATTAAAGGTGATTTGAATTCATATTACTCTTTAAGCGTAGGTAATAAGTTCATCGTAAGCTTGTTTGGTCTTCGATCTGATTAAATTATGCGTAGAATATCGAAATCAAAATATGAAAGAAATGACGAATGTAGAGAATTTCTTTTTGTCTTTTCCACATTGAAATACTTTGTAAGCATCCACATTTCGCTTCATATGTTTGTGGTCTGTATGTACAGTGAATATCAACTGATGACAAAGAATGAGATTATATGTACTAAAAATACAAGGAAGAAAACATACCCACCAACTTACCACGACATTTACATACAATAAGTATAGAAACAACTGATACTATAAATAGTGGTAAGCGTTTCACAGACGAACGATGACGGGATTCTACTACGACAAATTTGGATGCAGACCTATTCTGTGATAGGATACGCAAGCACTTGTGTCATACACATCCTTAATAGAATGAACTGTACGATTGAACCCACGCGGTAATTATGTAAGCACATAATCGTATTTGGTATACATGTATTTGTTGTGTATGACTTCATAATTATTACAATTATTATCCTTGTCACTTCATCATCTTATTTTGTCGTTTGACTCTTACTTATTAAGAACTTAGAACAAGTTAAAGAACCGGATTTATCCTTTAGTGAATTGTTTGTAAGCGAAGAACTGTATTTTAGTCATGTTTGTTTTAAAATATACATAATATTATAATTCTAAATATATTTTATTATGTATTTTGTATCTTCTACTTGAGTATCAAAACAATCGTGTGATTTCTTGAGAAGATGCTTTTTTTTTCGAAATGATATTCAAGTTTAAGCACACGAATGGCCAAAGTACCTCAATAGTTAAAATATAGGCCAATAGAGTACAAATAGTTAAATTTGTGATCAAAATTCGAAGTTACCAGCTGTGCCGCCAGCTGCCATTTTCCTAATCTCAGCATCGTGTTGAAGTTAAATTGTCAATGGTTACGTAACTTTAGTTAAATTTCAAAATTTAACTATTGGACAGTCTGTCATATCACGACATCATTCGTTTTCGCCATTGGTCCATATTTTAACCTACTGGACAACTCGACCACAGATTAAAAACTGATCCTGTCATAGTTACATAAACTTGCAACAACGTATACTAACACAACAATGAACGACCATACTGAAGAAATAAATACCTTACCTGTGATCATAACAGATCATATCACTTGAATGATTTCATCTCGTTCTTACTCGTTTCCAGGTAATGTTCCAACTAGTATTCACTTACCTGTCCATCCATGTTTTTCTTGGTAGGTCTATCAACTGTTGCCGACTGATGGAAATGCGTTGCTAAAAAGTTGTCCAAAACATCGATATCATTATTGCGTTTTAAGGATAACTCGCCAAAGATTAATTCCACATCACATTCATTTTTCATAATATTTATCAGCAGTTTTATTATCGTGGTTCCTCCTTGACTTGTCAATCTTGACCTCTGCATCTGTTTTGGCTTATGTTATGCCAAGGTCATAGTTTCATATCTTACATGACCCATTTGATTTATCAATGAGAAACGAGTGATCAAAATACTATAAAGACGCCTCTAAACAAATATTTTAATTTAGCGTTCCTTTAATGTTTTTATCGGCATCGGCAAGGAAAGGAATCCTTCAGCATCCCAACATTCGGCATCCACACTGTCGGCAACTATGCTTTGGCATGCTTCAACGTCCTTAGGGATTCCGAAGCGTCCTTAAGCATGCCGTACCGTCCAAACTACCCCCGAGTGTTGGCTTGGCGCGGCGGGAAGCAGCGTGCAGCGTACTGAAAGATGCCAAAGTATGCCGACTGCCGATGCAGCAGCCTCAAGCATACCGAAGCGGTATTTTTGTTACTACGACCATATATCGTGTAAATTTCTCTTTTATTGTCATGAAGTTAATATATAATGCTATTTATCAACTAAAATCCTCAGCCATGCCGATGCCGAAAAAGTGCGCTGGTCCTTAGGGTCCAGAAATCTACATTGAGAAAGAAGAGTCGTTATATTCATCAAAATACTATAATTTTACTTAATTACGATCTTACGAAAAGTACTTACTTTTCTTCACGCCATTACAAAGCAGCATTTTTTTTCTCGTTTATGGTTTTTATGCTCGATCTCATATTTTTTTGCATGGTACTTGAATACAGTGACGTCATTTGCGAGTGTGACAAAACTTACGTCATACACAATTACGCCAATATACTTTCAAGGATTGCTCGATTTGTTAGCATTGTTTGATTGTTAACACTCAAACCAAATTGAGTGAGTCAACTCACATATTTGCTTTCAAGTATATTCAGGCCCAGCTTAGATCTCTGACAAATTGTGGGTGTTTACACATCTGCCTATCTCTTCGGGCAAAGAGACGTGATGATATGTAATGATATGGATCTCCGCTTGAGTACAGTTAGAAAGAGATAGATGGCCACATGTCGCTGTCCCGTTCTGGCAGTGCTTAAGTAGACTTTCCCTTGATTTTGTTTCTGTATCATCTTAAAGGCTGAACCAATCTTATACAGTTACTCTAATGAAAAGCATTTTTCACTATTGTATGTGTAAGAAACACAATTAAGTAATTAAGTAAATATATAAAAAAAACTTAGGATATAAGTAAACCCCTTCTTGCCAAGATAACGTGAGTTTGGACGTGAATTCACATATTCGACGATATCATACTAAAGAAGACAGTCAAACTACTAACGTAGATCACAGCAAATTTATTCATATTTTAATAATATTATTAAGGACATTACTATCAGTCGACAAACATTGATGTCAAAAAACTAATTCTAAAAGGAATCGATTATCCAACATTATTGCCACAACATCATATAACATTCCTAAAAAGGTCACATTCCTTTTGATAACGTAAACGAAGAAAAAACACAAAAATATATCCTAAAAACAATCTTGGGAGAAAACCGTTACATAAATGTATTTCCCAATGTTTTTGTTATTGATATCAAAACAACAGAAGGGGCTCAGGATTATTTTATGATCTAATAAATTGTTGAGGAATTCCTAAACAGTTTCTTTTGTATCATAAACTGGTTATTGCCTACGTTAAGCTTTATTATTTAGTGAATTTATAGAATTCCGCGACTTTTTATCAATTTTAGATCCTACTTGAGTTCAGAAGCATTATGGTGTGTTTTTTATTGTGCTCAATAAATTATAAACTTTACGGTGCGTTATTTATTATTCTCAATAAATTCAAAACTCACCATTTCTGTTTTAAGTGGAAAATCATATCGAAAACGAATTTAAAAGGTCGAGAGGTATTTTTTGTTATAGTAAATTAACAGATAAGACAAAGGTTGAAAACAATAATCTGAATCCATTGTCTGATGTGATTGGGCAGTTCATTTCGAAAATAGTAAAATATCTTCAAAGGAGTAGCAATTCGGTTCCAAAATAAATTCCCGTATCTGGCTAGAGCGCCATTGTAATGAGACTGTGTTAGAGAAAATTCTCTTTTGAGAAATCTTTAAAGTATGCAGTCGCCTTTTTTAGTTATCTAGAGAAGCTGATTTGAATGGTCAACACAAGCAAGCATACCTCATTCATTTTTGATTAACCTGCATTTGATGAGAGATCTAGGGCGTAAAGGTTAAAACTCTGTTGTTGTCGATATGTAAAATTGTAGATATTTAACTTTTTAAAGCCAGGAGGTACGTAATTTAAACTTCTCTTTTTAAAAATTCACTTTTATCAATCTCTTTACTTCACACATTCATCAAGGTGATCTATTGTGCCACGAGAACAAAACTGCACCTTCTATATTAAACAACTGGATAGAAATAAACATGTATTTAATGTCAATACGAACGCCAATAGCACCTAAACTTAAGATTCATGTTTTACAAGTGGTACAATTTTAGTAATTATGAGCTATAGAGACGTCAAAGATATCGAAGTAATTGAAATCAAATTCCGTATATAAATTATATATTTTATTGCGGATGTATGTAGAGATTCGAAAATATACCTGAGAACTTGTATAAGAACAGATATTTTCTAAAATTGATCAGTTTTGTCGAGATTTAGTAAATTAGTTTAGAATTTTGTACATAAAAGCTCGCTTTGTTGATATGTATAGAAATAGACAAGTCAAAAAAACGATAAACCTTAAATCAAAATAAGATGGAACACGTTGATTGTTTTATCTCCTTATTATTTTATTTGAAAGCTCAGGAAAACCGCAATTTTGTAGTGTAGCGACATATTGTCCTACCATTTAACAGTATGTACGTAAACAGAAATAATTAAATAATAACGCCGCAGCAAACTGTTTAAAAAACTCCGTGGATTCATCTTTATTGGTAATGGGAATAGCTAAGAGAGAGGATTCTCTTCTGAATTTCATCAAACCTAATTTATTATATCGTAAGTCGATGATGTCACCTGTCGTCATATTGTCCTCATATTTTATGTTCTCATTGTTCCTAGAATATTGCGGCTTGAGTTTATTTTCAACGAGGTATTAATATTATTATTTTATGATTTAAGAGATGATTACTGTGTAGCAGACCACAGGTTAGTAATAGTTAGTAATTATAAAAATCTACAATCCAATTTTATCTTTCTAACTTTATTTTTACCTAGATTTGTTTCTACTAAATGTAATTTATCTTGATGTTTTGTTATAGATGATTTTATGTAAGATCTGTATGCCCTAGGCTAGAGTACCGCCGCGCTGTCCCGTCCTTTTCCTACCCTTTTTGTTGTGTTAAGCTATTGCATAGCTTCTATCGCGGGCCTTGAGCGCGGGGACCGAATCCAGAAATTCCGTAACGAAAAAACCTCACGCTCCCCACTCCGATGCGCAAGGAGGTGTGGCTTGAAGGCCATGCATCGTCTAACGTCGTTTCAGTTCGGCAGTCTTCGACACGGCGTTAAGATAATAAAACCCACATGTATTGTAAAATAATAAAAAATATTTTAAACAATATTAACTTTTTTTATTTATTTATTAATAGAAAAATTTGTTTTCTTATCGGTCACCACGCTCAAAAAGTGTAACTTGAATTAATATCAAAGAAAAAGAAATACTGCATGAATAAAATAAATAAAAAAATTATAATTGCATAAGTTGATACAAAATGCTATGCAATAGCTTTACCGCGGCAGTCCCCGAGTGCCACACGTCTTTTTTTATTTACCTCTATCTTTATTTTTGGCTTATATTATTCGGGAGATGCCCAGACGTGGTAGCCGATGCAAATTGATGGAAGCCTTCCGCTCACACTTGCCGCTACAAGATTATGAGTTTATATTTTATCAGTAATAAGGATTCCAATTTCTCGAGAATTCTGTCTATAAATGACAATAATATGTATAGCATAGCACCTATACCTAGAAATATTGTGTGGAAAATGAATGTTTGTGTGCACACGTGCTTGTGGTCATGTTTGTCATCACATACACCATGACAGCTAATAGGTATATGACGCATTTCAGCATTAAAATTTGTCTATATATTTTTGTGACACCTTCATTGACTTTAAAAGTATAAATACCAATTATAATATTTTAAATACCAATATTTGACTTGTTCAAGTAAGTTATGTTAACCGCAGCCGACCGGTTTCTCCGAATGCGAAATTCGGTAGTTATCGACTACTTTTTTACGAAAGAGGTTACGTTAAATACGTAATTGAACTGTATTTTTCATTGTTAAATCTTTACATAATTATTTGCGTTATGAAATGTCTAAAATGTCAATTTCCACGAGGAATGTGATTTCAGCTACTTTACGTTAAGGGCGCTTTTCGCGTTTCCCTGCGATTCCCATACAAATTTTCATTCTTGACATTTATTAACGCAATTTGATGAAAACTTGAACTAAGGGTATTATCTCTAGCTCATTTTAAATACTTAACGAAAAAATATATTATCATCAAATCTAATCTGTGATCAAATAAAAGCAAAGATTAAGAATGACTGCAGCGGCGGTGGTCTTTCGCCCAACATATATCCTAACATATCACCTCGCTTCTATCCCCGAAGGGGAAGGCAGAGAGGTGTTAAAAAATTCCGGTATACATATAAAGTATTTTAAAATCCTCGGTAGCCCATGTGCAATATTGACACTAAGGTATTTACCTATGCAATAATCGATGAGAAGGCCTAGCTGTAACAAATTGTCAAGCAAATAATGATTCACAGAAAGTAAGAATTATCTTACAAGACTAAGGTTTTGTATGCTGAACTTTTTATGAGTCAAAGGCCGTCATCCATATCCTTACTAGATGGACGTTTCCAATTTTTAAAACTATAGTAATAGTCACAGTACAAATAAGGAGTCAGGGTTTTTCTGTTGCCCTAGGTACCTTCGCTTATGAACTTGTCTAAATATGTGGTGATGATGTCATTTGCTGTGCTTTTTGTGATAAGAAAGTAACAAAACAAATTAATAGTAATTGTTGCTTTGAAACATTAATTTTCATTGAAAAATAGAAAAAAAAAGATAAAAAAGAGTTATAGTAAAAGGCTTTTCCCATAACTGTAAGATGAAAAGCAGCGATGTCATCCATGTATTTTTTTGGTATGCACGCAAACGGATCTAGTACGAATTTGGCAAAAAACTATGTTTACATCTGATATGATGAATCACAAGTAATTCCCATGATCACATTCCGAAGTGGCGTCTTTCGTAAGGCCGCCGACAAACTTGTGTCTGCGTTAATATTTATTTTTAACTAGTGAAGTTATTATAAACTCTTCGACCATTAAAGCTATGGAAATAAACATAAAATAATGTGATTATTTAAATTAATGATTGAGGATTTCAATACAAATAAAATCAGTTGGTATTATAATTTATTCAAAAACATTTAATTAAATTAAGAGCATACATTATTACTTTGTTATCTATAGGAACAAATAAATAAAATATTTGCCTCTGTTTTGCATGAACTCTTAAAAGGTATATGTTTTTTATTAGTTATAAAAGACTCAATATAATAATCCAGTTAATGTGAATATTAAAAGCGTAGCGGGCTGTAACTGATTTCATATTTCAAGCACGTGTCAGTTTTTCCCACTAAAGTATGATAATGTTTGTGTATTTTCCTGCAGTATAACCTCCATTCTATTGTATTTTGTGTGCGATTAATCTCCATTATACTTATTTAAGGAACATTTGTGTGCATTTTAAATTCTAGGAATATCCGGGCAAATTAAAATGTTATGCTCATTTTATATTCAGGAAAAATACTGTCACTTTTTCTGTAATATCTATTGTTGTGTCTATTTTATGAAAGGTGTTTGGGTCAAATAGTATGAAAAATAATGTTTAAGCTGTACATACGTATCAAATACTTATTTAATTATCTCATGTTCTTAACACAAAAATAATTGAGTTATATCCATCAAATTGAGTTGAAAAGAAATATAATAATCATAACAATAAAAGAACAATGAAAAAGTCATATTTATAAAACTCTTTCAGTTTACCTAGTTAACAATCTGTAATACGCATGAAGCGAATGTTTATCAAAAATGTCTAATTATAATTAATGGCGATAATAAAAAGGTTTTACAACATCCATAAAAACTCGAATAACAAAATTAAATAATAAGTCAACAAGAATTAAAAATAGAACTGAAATTAAATTTAAATTGACCAAAACAATGTCCCAAGTTTGCGAGCGGCCTGTTTTGAATAAAAACAACTGCCGGCTGTATCAGTGGTCAGTCTCAACTGTGAGCTTCAAGAGGTTTCGTCAGACCTTGGCGGTACTTATTAAGAGTAAACAGACGTAACGACAATAGTATAGACACTGAAAATGATTGCAAGGACTGTATTACTTTTGGCGGTTGTGGGAATGGCTTGTGCTGCTACGTGGCAGGGATACGAGCCGCAGAAGCCTCAGGAATTAGGTAGGTGGTGCTGCGCACTTATTTTTTTTTTAATTTTTTTTCGTAATGGCTTGTGATCTCGGGGATTTGGCCAGAACATAATTATTTTATTGAAATTATGAATAGATTCAAAAATTTATAAAGGATGAAGAATATTGTTATTCATAATATGTAAATAATTAAAAATACAGTTATAATTATTAAATTTGAATAATAGTTTTACTACTATCTTTCACTTAGGCTATTTTTAGGGATAAGAAAATATGATGCGCTAAAATATTTTAAGGTTTACATTCGTCTGCGTACGTTTGTAAATCGAAAAACTTGAAGAATGGCGTCGTGTGAGCTGGAATAAAATAATTTAACGTTACGTAGGACTTTACGTGAATACTCCATAACTAAATGTACAAAAGGTGTGGTCACTCATCACAAAAAAAGAAAGCCTTTACTTGTCAGAAATGAACTAATGACATAATTTAGTTACGTTCTTTTATCTTTCATGTTTTTTCGTTAATCTTATAAACTTTTAAAAATAACACTTGCACCTTTTTGGTCTTGTTCTTTTCTTTCGGCTTCTAATTGTCATTGAGGCTATTGTCTGTGTCATAATTAAAATTATTGGTTTCAATTGAAATAAGAGTGAGGTCATGTTTTTATTGTTTTGGTAAAAGTATGATTATTTGTAATTACGAAATATAATTATCTTATTCATTAGGACAACAAACCTATTCATGAAAACAAAAATTTTCTTAATGCGCCCTTTAGCGCGCCCTCATATTTCAATTGATACTTAAGTATCAATTGAAATATGAGAGGGCACTGAACTCTCTATTTCCGGGAGCGAGACGCAATGGCAAAATCTATTGTATTGCCATGTCGGAATGCTGTCTGAAACAAAATTTCTCCCATATTTATCATAAATAATTCTCCAAATCAAATCACCAACAACCTATGCTCGTTCACTGCTGGACATAGGTCCCCGAATGCACGCCAGCGCTTTCGATTTTCGGCCGTTTTCATTCAACCCACTTCAGCCAACCTACGAATATCGTCATCCCATCTTGTCACAGGGCGTCCCACACTACGTTTGGCGAGTCGCAGTCTCCACTCGAGAATTTCAGTCGAGAACTCGAGTCGTCAGTTCTACGGCTAATGTGACCAACCCACTCCCACTATGTCGGTAGCTCTAGTTCTCTGTCAGATCACATCATTCCTAATACGGTCCTTCAGAGATACTCCGAGCATAGCCCTTTCCATAGCTCGCTGAACGACTTTGGTTATTGATGACTCTCCTAATAGGGACGTAAAGACAAAATAACTACATGAGAAATGAGAGATAAACAAGCTTGATAAAACCCAATAAAACCTATTGGCTTTTGTCTAACAATGATATCGTCAACATAGTACATAACATACTGAACACGAAGGAAAAACACGAGGAGTATGGATGAATGGATATTACGATACGGATACGGATATTACACTACTACGAATTGATACGTAAAAACAGTTGCTATAGTAGCCGGGACAAACGGATAAAACGGATTAATACCTTTCGATGATCGGAGGAACTCGACATTAATTAAATCAGCAATGTGGTGAAGGTTGTTTGCGTTTTGATATAGGAATAAATGCGTTTTGATCACTACGCTTAACAACAGTTAGAAATAATGTCATTCCTACTACAGTCTATTGAAATTAAGAAGTTAATTTGTATGTCACCGAAAATCCCTCACGTAAAATGAATGTTGCTAACGGCACATTGGAATCCGGAACTCGCAAACTGCTCTGGTTTTAAGTATTTGCTCAAAAATAGTTATGTTTTGACGTAGGCGGTTCTTTTATTTCCTTAATCGTAAAATATACGATGACCGCATATTAAAATGCAAATGAAAGTGTATACGTCTGTATAAATTTGAATAAGAATGAAGCTAACCTGTGGAGGATTTTAATTATGTCTAACGCTGATTAGCGTATTAATGCGTAATGTATAAACGGGCTTAGGCTTAATATGTTTAATTTTGTTAGATTTGTTGATTTTCTTGTGATTCTAGTTATGAACATTTGTAACAGATTAACATGAGGATACCCAGAACAGTTTTCCATCAAACAAATTATTTCCTTGTTCAAACAACTTAAATTCATTATTATTATGTAACAAAGCAAAACATGTTCTTTTTTATTGAAGATAGTACAAATAAGGAGAATAATAAACGCGCTGTTTTGCATGTAAACAATGTTAGAAGTTAGTATTCAAACACAAAGATTCGTGGAAAGTCAATTAGAGAGACAACGTAAACGTAGCAATGCACACAAGAAAACAAGCAAATATTAAGATTTAATGTAATTGCGTCCTCGCTCACAATAAATGGAATATTTTAGCACCATTTTATGTGATTCATAAAAGAGCAAACGTTTTCTTCGTTCTATTGAAATGTAGATGAAATGTTTTGACCAATTAATAAACTAGGTTGGTTAACCCTGCTTTGTGTTACGTTGGTGGATTAAAAAGTGCCACTTCTTTTCAATGAGAGGATTGAAGCCGTCGTGTAGTAGTTACTAAATGTGATATTTGGAATTGACAGTTATAATAACTGGTATTGAGACTTGAACCAAAAGACCAGAAAACGAATACGTCTTTAAAACACAATTAAACGCATGACATAAGGCTGAATTTCGAACGCATCTCACTAAATGCCAAGCTTTTTAACACCTGTCTGTAATTATACATAATGAGCTTCAGAAATGCACTTATGTTATATACAGAGAGAACAAACTCGAATGGCAGCGTAAGCAATTGTAATATCTCAAGGCATAAAGAATTTCTGGATTTCACATTTATCATCCTATTTTTTGGTCCATCTTCCAAGTTTGAAAAAGTTGCTACAAGTTAACAAGATTGAAACAAGAGCTCTTAAACCATTTTACGGGTAACAATAATTTTCCTCACTCTCTTCAACTTGTTGGAAATTATGAATTATTTCTTTATGCTTCTTGTTAATGTTTGGATTTGTACAACAATATAAAATTAAATGTGTTTTTCAACTTTGTTTTTGTTTCAAATATTTTCGACTTAAAATTCCGATTTCATCGCACTTCGGAATATAGAATATCTTAGTGGCAAGTTTTTAGCTGACAACCAATTGTCTTCAAAAATTTAAGATCCTGCCAAAATACCTTATTGATTTCATCAACGTACTTATTGTGCTGTAAAATTTTCCCTTGTATCATAATTACGGAATGTTGTTGTATATTATACCCATTCGCAAAATACGTGGGGTCAAGGCTCTTATTTGTAAATATTGGAGGTCAGTTGATGCTTTATAAATGAATTTTATTGTTGTTTTGTCAGAAATGGGTATTGATGTTTCTAATTAATTTACAAAACTCGGCTCGAAAACGTTTCCTGTATGTCGTAAACCCTATCTTGCTCGATAATATGATTTGTAAACAAATTTTATGATTACACAGGAAACATCTGACATTTGAAAGATATTGTGTATAATGATTTAACCTCGACCTAATTATAAACTTAAATACAGTGCTTATATTAAAAATATTGATAATAAAAACGAGTTCTTATAAACGATTTTCGTATTTTCCTCGAGAGTTTAAAATTACACAATGCTTATTTCCATTTGAATTTCGAAAAAATAACTCTCATTTTTCATACTCTTTAAGTAGATTATGTAACGTGAAGTTAAGCTCTTTAAATTTATTTCTTTATTTATCAGACTTCGGCCTTAAGCAGCCTTGATAAATCTTTAGAAGACTCCTTTGAGGTCGTTTTGCGGATTGAATTCATTGTTATCGAAATCTCTTGTATACCAAGTACAGCCTTAAAAGTCCATACTAGAATATAAGTTTTAAAAATTTAAGTTTGTGACTGGAATCTTGCTGATAGCATTATAATTTTGAGACACCTTATAGCTTAGATCGAATGTAAAACATAATATTAATAATTTTAATAAGAAGAAATTTTAAAAATTTTTTTGGAATAACAAATAAATCATTCTAAAGATAATGATTAAGCAACTCCAATGCTACAAGAAACAGTTTAATAATTGCATTCAAACGTCAAGTAATTAATACCGCGATATAATGATGTAACGTTTAATGCTTAGCTACTTTGTAAAGCCAATTGTAATCGGTACTAACTTTTTATTTTCTTTGTTTCAGCACACAAAGAAGGGTGCTATGTCCGTGAAATAAAAGATGTAATTCCTTACGGCTCTTCAGTCACGCCACTGGGAGTTTGCTACAGGATCGATTGCGATAAAGGGATGATGTATTATGCCTCGTAAGTAAACCTTTTTTGAAAATTTCGTCGATAAAAGACAATGGCAATAGAGCATTAAATTAATCAAAAGCTTCCTCTTACAAGTGTGGATAGTCTGAAGTCTGGGTTTAGTAGATGTAATAGGATGTAATAGACACAACATATTGTTCCTATCTCCAAACGTGTAGATGACGTGTAGAGTTTTCATTGAAAAATTCTCAACTTTTTACCTGCGTTATGAAATTCAATTTCTATGAGAAACGTGATAAACACCCCAAGCGGTAAGTAGTTGTGATCACAAAAATTGACATTCTTATCGCAACAAAATAAGTTGAGTTTTATACGATGAAAACTTACACTAGAAGTAGGTACTGATTTGTTACTGATTTATACAAAAGCAAGCCATTAGAGCAATTTACTGCCTTGGTCCTCGTTCTTCTCTGAGAGACTTATTCAAAGAAATCGGCATAATGATAGTAGGAAGCTTAACAATACATTCACAATTGTATAATTCATGTACACAAAATGTTAATTTATACTCAAACAGAAAAGATGTACATACAATATTTATAATACCAGAAACAAGGACAAACCGTTATTAAGAAATTTTAGATACGTAAAGTTTATAAGACTTTTATGGGAGAAGGTCTACTGTATTACAATAAGGTTCCAAAGACTATATTAAAACTAACTTTTAACATGTTCAAAAAGCGAATCAAGGAAATTAATCTCAAAACCTCCTGGTAACTAGTGAACGGATGGCATAATTTGACATTGATATAAGAGTATGTGAATACTGAAACTGAATAAATGCTTTGACTTTTTATAAGTAAGAGATTTTTTCTTCTGATTGCAGATAATAGAATATAATAGTATGATTTCGTGTATCTATTTGTGTTATACTTGATACTGTATTTTTAATTTTAAAACCAGTGTTTGTAATTCAACGTCTTCTTTCGCTTCAGGTGTGGTGTAATAGCGACAGATGACCCAGATTGCTACATCACGGAGCACAACCTACACAAACCCCATCCAGATTGCTGTCCTGACGTCAAATGCTTACGGGAAAACCAACTTTAAGTTATTCCACTGAAGACTGAAGCTTCAAAACACTGTAGTTGCAATAACATTGAAATTTGACTGATTATTAAAGACTATGAAAAGAAAAACAAATGAACAATGTAAAATTTATTTGTACTAATTTGGAAGATTTCGAGACAATTGTCGTCGGAATAAAATAAGTCTTGTTATAAAATGATTTTGTTGGCTAATTTAGGTGAAGCCATGATAATTGAGAATGAAGATTTTGTGTTAATGGATAATAGTGAACCTTTAGAAAGTAAGACAATGTCAAAAATAAAACGTATGGGAGATATTGATCATATTGCAAAAACTTTCGGTCTTAAGATGGACGTAATAAGTTTATCTTTTCTAAAGAATTGATATACGAAATGAAATGTGCATTTGAGAATCAAGAAAAGAATGCGTGTTAAATTTCACTTTGTGATAATGCTAAGTTAGTTTTCTAATTTAATAATTTTATAAATAATGTTTGTAACTTATGTGATTGTGTGTTTGACTGTTGTTACAATTAAAAAGGTTTGACTCATGGTTATTAATAATTAAAGAGAATTATTAGTGAGGCTAGCCTATGTGAATTGAGAAATGTTTGATAGAGTTCCTCGTTTAAGAGTTAGATTTGAGTAATAGAATTGTTGGATTCTAACTCTAGAAGCTATCTTGCCACCAAATTGTTGATTTAATTTATATTAATAAATTAATTTTGATTCAAATGAAATTTTTTTATTGCCTTGCTAGTTTTAAGATCATCATCAATGTTTCCCTGTATCGTTTCTAATTTTGTTTGGGAATCATTTTGATATTATGATGCACTCCGTTCCTAGACATCAAAGGTATTAACGACGGGTTTTGTTACCTATTTATAATTAATTTATTTCAATGAAATATTTATTATGGAACTGAATTTCTTGAACTGAGTCTGGATAAAAAATTATACTTTGATTCAGTGCATTAGTCGATTGAGCGCACCATCGATGTAGTGTACTTTCGTACGTCCTTGGTTTCTATTATTTCTCATAAAGGTCGAATAAAATGTCGATCGTAGCATTTCATTCAGGCCTTTAAATTACTATCGAGTGACATCTATGAAAAAAGATTTAATCCCTAGAAGGTCCAGCGAACGCCGGCGTTCGCGAACAATATAACTATGTTTCAATTGGTCGTTTTCTTACCATTGATGCATTAAGAGCGTAAATTGCTGCTGCATCACTGATGCGAGTTCTTGACCATTCAAAAATCATTTCACGCCAATTATGTCAAATCCTTTTCGAACAGTTTCATTTTATTTTCGAAGTTACAAATAATTTTTCAGAGTTAAAATACCAACTCACTGAAGTAGTTATGAGATTTATTACTAAAAGTAATAATTCTCACGCGCAACTATTACCCGGATTACCAAATCTTATATTATTAATTTTATGTATAGATTATATTTAAAGACCTATTGACATTTACTTAGACTGATAAAACATGTTTTTGGCAAGAACATGGGTATAAAACATCAAAACCAACATATAATATCAGTCTCTGAATGAGAATTGCTGTGTTGGTACCTTTATTAGTTAGTATCGGTAAAACCTTGCAATGAAAATGTTGAAATCTTTAATTTTATTCTCACTATTTAGTTTAGCTTTCTCTGCTTTATCTATAGCACCATTATCACCGAAGCCTAAAGGATTTGGTAAGTAAAACTTTTTTTTTGAAAATTTATTAATTAAAATAATTTTAGAAAATTTTAATACTGTGAATATATATTCACAATATAAAAGATTTCTAACATATAAGGCAGACTTCAAAAACCAAAGTTAAAGCAAAAATAGCATTATTTTGTTCACTGTGTACGTATGTGTGTAACTAAGTAATATTAAACTTGTATTCGGTGCGAGGCTGCGATAGATCTATAAATAATTGTGAGCAGCTCTTGGCAAACATTCCAAATTTTATGCATATAGGTAGCTGTAGGTAGGTTCCTTCATACAATTTGTTTCACAAAGTTTGTTTTAGATTAAATTGAGGTTGCTAGTTTTGGGTCGTTATAAAATATAGCAACAGTGTTTATAAATAAAGTAATAAAAAATTAAGCATGTGAACATTTACTTACAGAATGTTACGAGCGCGTATAACAATAAAAAAGTGAATATTACTTGGGATATGCCCTTCCTAAGGTCAATATGGGACTAACAGGAGTGATACAGTACTATTATCTGCTTTGGTTCCTGACAGTGTTTTCATAAAATTATTGAAGATTCTAGAAGACGTTACTTTTTAATCCAAGCCTCCCAAGGGATATTTATTACTTTAAGAAATGAAATTATTTTATATCATCGATCTTCTGATAGAAAAAGTGTCATTTTGATTTATCGCAACAGTCTAACTATATTTCTTTTTCGTCAACAGTACATCTATAGTTCTATTGTTCTTCTTTGTCCTTAGAGGGCGGCGCTGCTACCTTCATCTAACTAGCCTATCTACCTGCCTATCGAGTTACCTGAAAACTAACCAATAGATTTTATAAACAGTTTACTGATTCTGAGCTTCATGGAAAATTTAGGATACGATTCTCAAGATTTTTGATATATATATACTCTTTATTGCATTTGAAAAAATATACAAAACATATAATTAGTAATATTGTTTACAATGGCGGACTTATCCCTAAAAGAGATGTCTTCCAGTCAACCCATGAATGATCATTAAAGTATTGATATCAGCAAGATCTTTTTTTACAAACTGTAATATATTTTTAACAATGATTGTAAATGCTATATTTATTCGCATTGTGATTGTTATGTACAAGGCAAAACTGAAACGCGTCTTTTGGTAACTGCTCTCCCACACTTAAATGAAATTCTTATAGATTTCAACACATGCGTTTTTGCACAAAATTGAATTCTAATACAAAATTGAATTTTCAAATTAAATGGAACTGTAGTACCACACAATAAGGTCTAAAGCAATGGTCATAGCATAGCAATCTCCTCGCTAAGTAGGTACTTACAGGACAATATACAATTTTGGTGCAACGCCTACGTTTTCTATTCAGGCAGCAAATAAGCCCATCGGGTTTTCCGAGTCGTTTGCCTCTAAAGGATCGTGCGGGTGTAAATCTGTTTTGTTAATGCTATTACGAAATACATACAACTTATTTTCTTAAATTTCCTTGCTTCAGCAGCAGTTTTATTAAAGAATACATCAGTTTTTCCACTCCAAAATTATGCAACCACTTGTGACAGTTAATGAGTCATTAAGTATTAGGAGGAAATAAAGATTGTCACTTCTAAAATGTGCATACATGTTTTTGTACTCGATTGTACATGTAAGAAAAATACAGAGAATTGGAGAGCACAGCATGAATAATTAGAATCCTATGGAAGATATCAACATATTAAAAAAATATTTGCTGTTAATAAGAAAGCTCCTTCTCTACACTACAATTAGACTATGATTCCTGGATTACTTTGAAAGCTTCAATGACAACTAATCTGTGCTGTAAAAATTAATGCGCCGTATTTTCTTCTCTCGCCATCAGAAGTAGCTCATCACTATTACTGTGTCACATTTTCCATGTGCGACATTTTCCTAGACACATTATACCATTTGCTTCGAACACTTAAATTGAGAAGATACTTAAGCGGTACGAGTAATCTACTTTTGATGCTGACTTATTTAGGCTAGTTAATAGGTGTGAATTGTTCGCGACACATCGTAGTTTATAGTTTATTGTTCGCGACACATCGTAGTTTATAGTTTATAATTTGCTATTAGTTGTAAGATAAAGACTTATCCCATTGTTGTTTTATTACCCTTTACAGTTATAGTTAGTCATAGTTTTGTAAATAGATTGTATAGAATGTAATATGTAATGTGTAATAAAGTCGTAGTAATGAGGCAGGGAGAGAGGGCTATGCGCAGGCCGCTAGATGTGATACGCCGCGGGGCAATAAAGACTGGTAAAAAAATCGTTATAGTGTGATCTAACTTCATTCGATCGAAACTCATCGAGACTAATAGTCATCACCGCGGCTGCACATAGCCCTTCATAGCTCCTTCACAGAAGCAACCCTCCTGAGCTTCATCTACTCCCCTGCATTCCATCTTTTATTCAAGAACCCATCGGATAAATGTGAAGAAAAAGGGATAGTGCTCGGTCATTCGCTATCGACGGAGACAGCACTGCAATAGTCCAACATATACAGTCCACTACTCCACCGACTGAGCGCTATCCCCCACATGAATGTTAGAAGTTTTATCGTTTATAAAGTGTGCCTATTTACTGTGTAACAAAACTATTTTATTTATTTCAGAACATAAAGAAGGCTGTTATATTGAAGAAGCTAATGATGTTGTGCCTTTCGGTGAAAATGTGACTCCTATCGGAACTTGCCACCGAATTACATGTCACCCAACGATGGTGATTTATGCATCGTAAGTGTCACTTTATCGTCTCATATATTATTTACGCCACTTTGACCTTTGACCTCCCACTGATAGGCACAGGCCGTAACACAATACACAGTCAGATCCATTTTTTAGTTGCCTTAAGCTGGTGCCTCTGACGGTTACTCAGTTATCGCCGATTGTTTTAAAGAAGGCGAGAACGTTGGTAGGACAGACCTAATGAGAATTGTCCAGAGGTTGAGGATGTCGTTAACTAATATGATATGACAAATTTTCTATAACTCGCCTTTTTGCATGCTTGTAGCTTGTGACACTTTCTAATTCTCAACAATAATGTAAAGCAGGGAATAAACTTATTCTTTCTTGCCCGTTCATCTCGGAACAAGGCCTCTTGCAGCTATTGAACGGCAGGCATAGTTTTAGAAGGTCACAAGTGTGTTGTTAAATACCTAGACTGAACAAATTATTTTTGAGTTTTGATTGGTGGGTGAAAACGATTGAAATAGCGACAGGGACTAACAGCTTTACGCCCTTTTTGAAGCACGGAGGAACATGAGGCCATATGGTTTTCGTGGGCTGGTTGGAGTGGGCTAGATGAAGACAGCCAAAGATCGAGAGCGCTATGAGCACTTCTGCCTTTGCTCCAAATGAGAGTTAAAGTCTGAAACCTACTTGTTCCAGATGCGGCTCCATCTCTGCCAATGGTAAAGATGTCAGAGTAACTGAAGTGGATTTGACCAAACCTTACCCAACGTGCTGTCCAACATTGGAACATGTATCTAACAATAAAGTTCATTAAAATTCCGTTACATTTTTTATTGCATTACCTTAGCCAGGGATATAATAATGATGATATGGTAACATCCGCAGACATTTCGCTTTATAGTCCCCATGAACTGGGTAATGGGGAGCGAGCTACCACAGCCGAGGTAACAGCCTAGCGAATGCAGGCTCAGTGGTACAGTCAGATACAAATTAATCAACTTAAAGTGTCAACGTAAAGTGCCGTTTTCCAGCTATTTATATTTGTACCATAATGTCCTATTAGTGCAAGGACTCGGTAAACGCTACAATGCCTCTTTTAGAACAAACGCTATACATGAAACTCATAAAGAACTCTCTCTCTCTTTACGTCGGTCCCTCACTAATGAAAATCGAGGTTTTGACGGAAACTTTGCAGCAGGCTCCACCATCTATTGTGGTCTTCGGTCTGCAGGAGAGCCTGGGACATCGGCATCTTCAGCTTTTCTGATATCTGGTCAGCGCTTCTTCCCCTCGGTCTTTTGCCATCCACATTGCCGGTATCTATAAGCTATAACTTGGAGAACCAAGTTTTCTGTGCTCCGGCAGGCGACGTATCCTGCGATTCTAGCTTCAATTCTTTAAATACTGAGACGTGTTGGTTCTTCGTGTGGTCCAGGAAATGCCAAGCATTCTCCGCCAGCACCACATTTCAAGAGCATCACTGCCTTTACTATCAGCCGATGTAATGAATAACAAGAAACGATCATTGTAATCCGACAATAATGAAACTTACGTTAATATAGTAAATGAGCCATCAGGTCGACCATTGGATCTCTTGCAGCCTACTTAGTATCCTGGCGGTGAGTAAGAGGTGTTGATTGGGAGAGCCATATCTAATTCTTTGTTGTAGCAACCCACTTCTTCTAAAAACGGTGAAAAAATACTTTGTATTTACCTTGATTATAAATCAAGGTAAATAAAAAGTATTTTTATTTATCATTCGAAAGCCGAAGCGTACTAACCACATCGCCACCGAGCTGTCCGTATAATCTTCTTCTTAATATATATAAAGTACGTGTCACGTTGTTTGTCCTCGATGGTCTACTAAACTACTTAGGTAACCGATTTTAATCAAATTTGTACATCGTGTGCAGTTTGGTCCAACTTGAAAGATAGCTTACATCTCAATTAATGATCCCAATATTATTTTATTCCAAATTATTTTTCTATTATTTGACGGTCACAATTTTCTGTTAGCTCCAAACTATTCTAACAGATGGCGACATCTGTTGACTGGATTGAGTAGGTATTCAATAGTTGGCGCTATCTCAGTCACTACTCCACGCGAACGATGTCGCGGGCAAAAGCTAGTTCTTTTATATATTTAAAAATGGTAAATGCATCGGTTAAAGAAAATTAGATATCAAAAATATCAAAATATCAAATATCAAAATCAAAAACCACAGCGCTTTGACTGTGATTGTAATCGATACAAGCAGCCGGATTCCGAGAGTAAGACTTCATGAGAAGAACCCAGCAAGAAACGTTTATATTCCCAAAGGGGTAACCAGATGTGGGAAAATGCACTTTTTGGCAGATGTTGAGGTTAGATTGTTGGTCCCGGGATACAAAAAGAATGTACCAACTGCTTTTCTTGCCTAGCATGTCGTAAAAGGTGACTAAGAGCGTATTAGGTACTGGGTCTGTGATTGTGTAGGCGATGTGCTAGCCACTTGTTACTACTCTTTCACGATTTTTCATCTGACCAACCCTATTTTTGTATGGCTATAAGTGGTCTAAAGGAACACAGTGCACCTTCTGACTCCGCCTGACTCATAGTTGGGATTTTTCTACCACTTGACCTGATTGCGATCCTTGTATAGTCTATATAAATTTTCATTCTATAATAATATATCCTGGCGTAACTGCCAGTCAGAATTCAAATAGATAGAATCTGTCTGTAACGAGCCCTTAAGGTGTTTCCTGTATGTCGTAAACACTATCTTGCTTGATAATGTAATTTGTAAACATATTTTAAGATTACGAAACATCTGACATTTGAAATATATTGTGTTTAATGATTTAACCTCAACCTAATTATAAACTGAAATACAGTTCCTATATTGAAAACATTGATAATAAAAACGAGTTCTTATAAATGATTTTCGTATTCTCTTGAGAGTTATAATTAATAACACAATGTTTATTTCCATTGGAATTTCTAATAAAAACTCTCATTTTTCATATTCATTCTTTAAGATGAATATATAATGTAACGTGATGTTAAGCTCAGACTTCGTCCTTAGGCGGCCTTGATAAATCTTTAGGAGACTCCTTTGAGGTAGTTTAGTGGATTGAATTCATTGTTATCGAAATCTCTTGTATACCAACTATAGCCATATAAGTCCATAATAGAATATAAGTCTTATTATCTAAGTATATGTCGAAACTTGTTGATAGCATTATCATTTTGAGACACATATAGATTAGAACGAATATAAAACAAAATATTATTATTTTTAATAAGAAGCCGTATGGTAGCGGCACATCCATCCAAATGCAATCATTGCTTAGTGAAACGCGGACTATGGCAATAGACTGCTTTTGAATCGCTTTTTCCTAGTTTCCTATTAACCCTCAGGGGATAATTATAGTCGTGATTATATTTGGAAAATTGTCTTGAATGAACAAATAAATCATAATGGTTCCTATACAGTCTCACACACTCAGATCTCGAAAATCATTTCACCACATTTTTGTGAAATCCTTTTCGAACAGATTCATTTAATTTCCGGAGTTAAAAGATATACAAAAAAGAAGAAGAAGAAGAAGATAAACAAGAAGAAGATAACAATTTGACATGTTGAAATACCAACTCACTGAAGTAGTCATGAGTACTTTTAACACGCCTATACTCGTATTAGCTTATTAGCCTTCCCTACATGGAAGACTTTTACAACACAACAAAAGTATCATTAGCTATCATATTGACATCTGTCAACAATACATGACTAGCTAAGAAACGTCATTAGAAATCTAATATGGCGGCCTCTCTAATAAGGCGGCCTGGCTGTTTGAAATCCACCCCCCCCTTATATGGGTATCAAATAAAAGGGTTTGCTATCAGGAATACGAAAAAAATAGTCACTTGACTTAAATCTAACATGGCGGGCATCCTAGATGGCGGATTGGCTATTTGAAATGCACCCCCATGATATGGGTATTAAATAAAAGGGTTTTCTGAATGGGCTACGCAACAAATTATCACGTGACCTAAATCCAACATGGCGACTGTCCCAAGTAGTAAATTAAGTTTGAATAATAAGAAGAATAAAAAGTATAAAATAAAAATAATAGTAAAAGTAAAGGTTACATAAAATCTCCACGCTTTTTTTTGGAATTTTAAGTGCGTGCTAAAAGCGTGTTTTTTTAGTTTTTTAAACTATAATTTTTTACCTCTAACACGCAACGAGTACCCAGATCTTATATTATTAATCATTTGTACATATAGATAATATTAAGCGACCTTTTGACATAGCTCGACTGATAAAACATACATATAAAACATCAAAACGAAATATAATAATAGTCTCTGAATAAGAATTGCTGTGAAGGTACCTTCATTAGTTAGTATCAGTAAAATCTTACAAAGAAAATGTTGAAATCTTTTATTTTATTCTCACTCTTTAGTTTAGCTTTCTCTGCTTTATCCAGAGGATATTTACCACCGAAGCCTAAAGAACTTGGTAAGTAAAACTCTTCTATAAATAATTGAAATAATTTTAGAAATCTGATAATATAAGACATGTTAGACAGATTTCAAAAAACAAAGTCAAAGCTAAAATAGCATGAAGTCGTTTGATTTAACTTTTATTCGGTGCCAGGCTGGGATATGAAATCATTAATTTCCAGAAAATAGATACTAATACTGTTATAAAAGCGTTCAAATCACTAAATATGAAAAACACAGAAGACCTGTGGGGTCTTTCCGACACAATAACTAAATCCTTGATAAATCACACAAAAATCACACTTTTTTTAGGAATTACGCTAGATTTAAGCCTACAGTGGAATCCGCACATATTAACCTTAGCAGAATGAATTAGTTGTGCTGCTTTTGCAGTTAAAAAAATAAGACTCTTATATGAAGTCCAAACGGCAAGACTTGTCTATTTTAGCTATTTTCATAGGTCATACGGCTTTTTGTTGTGGGGGTCAGCAGCTGATATTGAGACTATCTTTGTTTTACGAAAACAAGCTATACAAGCCATTTACAGACTTTAGCCACGGGACTCACTTAGAAAATTATTCAAAAAATAACGACAATCATATCTTAAATACTAGAAACAGAAATAAACTCGCTGTGCCTGTTTTCAGACTGCATAAAACAAATCGGTCATTTATGGGGAAATAGTTTTATAATAAAATCGCACCTAATATAACAGAACTGCCCATTTCATACTAAGTTTACTGATTCTGAGCTCCAATTGTCCTTGGAAAAGTTGGGATACGATTCTAAAGATTTTTGATAACTGTTAAATTTTGTACTTTTTTAAAAGCAACTATTGGTAATGCTATATTTATTCACATTGTGATTTTAATGTAAAAGGCAAAATTGAAACGCGTCTTTTGACGATGCTCTCCCACACTCATATGAGATTCTTATAGATTTCAACAGATGCGTTTTTGTACAAAATTTAATTCTAATACAAAATTGAATTTTCAAATTGTATGGAACTGTAGTAACACATAATAAGGTCTCAAGCTATGGTCAAAGCATAGCAAGGTCCTACCTAAGTAGGTACTCACAGGACAATATACAATTTTGGTGCCTACGTTTTCTATTCAGGCAGCAATAAGCTCCATCGGGTTTTCTAAGTCGTTTGTCTCTAACTATGGTATCGTGCGGGTGTAAATCTGCATTGTTAATGCTATTGCGAAATACATATGACTTTTTTTCTAATATTCGTTCTCGAATGCATTTGTATAAATATATATAAACAGATGGCGACGCCTTGAAACCAGACCACTCGACAGACCACAGACCACTCGACCACGCAGGTCATCAAAAGGCAACAATAAGGCAATGAGTCCTGAATTAGATCACAAGCTGCCATTACAACTAATCGGAGTGCTATGAAAATTAATGCGCCGTATTTTCTTCTCTCGCCACCAGAAGTAGCTCATCACTATTACTGTGTCACATTTTCCATGTGCGACATTTTCCTAGACACATTACACATTTCCTTCGAACACCTAAATTGAGAGGTTACTTAAACGATAATCTACTTTTGACGCTGACTGTACCTGTCTTTATTTGGCTAGTACTCAATACGAGTGAACGACAGAAGTTGTATATTATTATATAGTTTATTAACTTTTCCTATTTTTATTTTATTTCAGAACATAAAGAAGGTTGTTACATTAAAGAACTTAATGATGTTGTGCCTTTTGGTGAAAATGTGACTCCTGTTGGAACTTGCTATCGAGTTACATGTCGCCCGACGAGTGTAGCCTTTGTATCGTAAGTGTTACTTTATCGGCACATATTTATTTACTATATTTTTTTACGCCACTTTTGACCTTTGTCGAATCCGGATCGCCTTGAAGGCTCTCCCTTGGGGAATGCCTTCCAGAGAGAAACCCTTCAGTGGTGGTTCGTTAGCACACCAAAGTTCTCGCCCTCTTTAAAACAATCCGGTGATAGCTAGGAGTAGCTGAGTAGCAGTCAGAGGCGTCAGTTAAGGGCTCTTAAAAAACAAATCCACCTTTGACTGCCGATACTTTATACTCGTAAATTCATTTGGGCGTAGTTATACAATATTAGGTCCTTACCTATGAAATTGGTGTTTTGTATGGAGATTTTGGGGAATTCTGCTTTTTCCATACTAAAATTTTTTCAGTTTTCTTCACAACGACAAATCCAAACATAATAATATTTGACATCTATCATTAGACAAGCTTTAGTAATATGTGTTATATCACACTTCATAAACATTATTTATCGTTTTTAAGTGAATGCAAATAAAATGATGTATTCGGGAGACACTTAAAAAGAGTTGTCTCCGTGTCCAATTTTAACACAATTAAACTTACAACAAATAATCAAAACAAATCGAAAGAGCTCAAAAATATAGTCTATTTTAGACGATGTAATTATTAGATTGGGGAAAAAGTCTTTTCGCATTATAGTATGTATAAACTTGATGATACCTGCATACAGGGCCGATTTTTGTCCATGTACGCCTTATAAGAATCGTCTTCTTTCGACTATCGACTTCGTCATTGCACTAACAATACGTATTTTTATTGTGTCTCGTTTTCTAGCCATTGACTAGTTAATACTCAGGTTAGTCTTAAGTATGTCTGGACGACGATATAATTAACCTTTCATGCTCCAAAGGAGAGTTAAAGTTTGTAACTTTCTTGTTCCAGATGTAGTGTAAAAACTGGAGCGGATTTGACCAAACCTTTCCCAGAGTGCTGTCCACAATTGTAACATGTATCTAATAAAATTCATTAGAATTCCGCTTACATTTTTTATTGCATTAATTTGGCCAGAGAGATAATTAGATAACTAGCTGTACGAGCCATCTACAGACTTTAGCCACGGGACTCACTTAGAAAATTATTCAAAGAAGTTCATGAAAAATAACGACTATCATATCTTAAATACTAGAAACAGAAATAAACTCGTTGTGACTGCATAAAACAAATCGGTCATTTATGGGCAAATGTATAAAGTTTTATAATAAAATAGCATCTAATATAACAGAACTGCCTATTTCATACATAGTTAACTAATTCTGAGCTCCAATTTTCCCTCAAAAAGTTGGGATACGATTCTGAAGATTTTTGATAACAGACTGTTAAAGCAACTATTAAAAATGCTTTATATAATATATTCACTATTATTTATTATTGTGAGAGATGGCGTGAAAAAGGATATAGTGGCAAAGTTTGAGGAAGGGGTGACCAGGTGAAATTGATGAAAGATTTGTGAATTGGAAACAATTTTTCCAAGTGAAATTATAGACTTGCGTGTTATGTGGGACCAGTAACAACTTGCAAAGTGTGGGTATGCAATGCGTCTCTGCAGACCCCTTCTGGGATAGAAGCATGATGATAAGGTAGGCGATTTATTGGTTACTAAATTAAACTCTAGAATATTATTATATTTTTTATTGGGGTATTTATATTCTACCGCAACAGCAGGACCTCACTTGTCTTCACGTTTAACAGTATTGCAGCAGTCCGGGTATGATAGCGCCAAGTCTCCTTTGACTATCCTGCTTCCTGGGCCGGCTGCTATGGCTCCACACCTAAAGTCAGAAATAAATAACTTTGTACTCCATAATTATCTAAAATAAGAATATTACAGTTTCTGCATTTAGTTTGTCTGGTGTCAGTATTATGGTTAAAAAATGTTATATGACACACTACATACACGGCTTTCTTTCCTTATTTATTTATTTATTGCATCATAATGTACATATAATAGGTCTTTACTCTTATTAATAAATAATAAATATCCTCAGACATTCACACCTATCAACTAGTCCCATTTTAAGCAACTAAATGCTGCTTGTGTTACGGATACTTGATGACGGACAAATATATTTAATAGATAAATACACATAATTATTCAGAATATACATAATATTATACATATTAATGAACATCCAAGACTGGAGAACAAATGTCTGAAAATTCATCACCCAAACACTTGCCTCCACTGGGGATCGAACCCAGGACCTCTCGAGATGGCGGCGCCTTGAGACCGGCGTACAGAGCACTCGACCACGGAGGTCGTCAATTGCCGTGGCCTACACCATATCGCCAACAAATAACACTTCTATAATGAAAAGTCACAACTTAAACCGATTTCCATAAATCTTGCTGTATCGTGATGTTAAACTATTTGAAAGATATAAAAATATAAGATCATTGTACTACATTATTTGTATTTGTAATCATCATCATAATCGTGTTTATCGACTTCAGCCCATACGTCCCACTGCTGGTACAGGCCTTCCTCGTGGAATCAAACACATGAGGAGTATGGGGTGCAACACCACCACGCTGGCCCAATGCGGGTGCAACCGGGACATACTCCGTTCTCGTATTTATCGTCACGCCTTTATTACAAAAGAGGTAGGAAGATATGGTAACATCAGCAAACATTTCGTCTTATAGTTCTCATGTAATAGGAGCGACCTACCACAGCAGAGGTAAAAGCCAAGAGCCTACGAATACAGGCTTAGTGGTACAGGCAGATACACAAATAATAAACTTCTTGCATGAGTAATGTGTCGTTTTCTAGGTACTACTATTTGTTTCATAATGTCCTATTAGTAAACGTTAATATGCCTGTTTTGGTTTTTAACAAACGTGTGACTTGAAACTCTTAGAGAACTCTCTCTCTCTTAAAGTCGGTCCCTCACTAATGAGGATCGTGGTTTTGACGGAAACTTTGCAGCAGGCTCCACTATTTATTGCGGTCTTCGGCCTGCTGGAGAGCCTGGGAAATCTGCATCTTAAACTCTTCTCATCTAAACAAATATCTGGTCAGTCCAACGTTTTGGGCGTCTTCCCCTCGGTCTCTTGCAATCCACATTGCCATGAACTATAACTTGGAAAACCATGTTGTCTGGCTCCAGCTGGCGACGTGTCCCAAGTATTGGAGAATCCTGTGGAGATATATAGTCGATAGGCGTTGTTGCGATTCTAGCTTCAATTCTTTCAATACTGTGACACGTTGTTGGTGCGATGTGCAGTCCAGGAAATGCCAAGCATTTTCCGCCAGCACCACATCTCAAAAGCATCGATGCGTTTCATATTAGCCGCTATAATGAAGAACATGATACGTTTAGTGTACTCCGACCATAATATAACTTACGTAAATATAGCAATTGAGCCATCAGGTCGACAGTTGAAGCTCTTGCAGCCTACTTCGTATCCTGGCGGTCCGTAAGAGTCGTTGAATTCGATAACCATATCTAAGTCAATGCTGTAGCAACCCTCCTCATTTTCTGAAAATGGGGAAAAATACTTTTTATTTACCTTAATGACGCTACTACTAAAAAAAAATAATGACGATGATTAAAATATAAGTACTTGCTTAACGTAAATAAAAGGCCGGCCGGCCGTACCTCAGCATTGAGTGGCAGGGCTATTACAAGTAGGTATTGCATGTATAGTCACTAGCAAAAATATGTATATACATTTTAATAGGTGATAGTCTTTACTCGCTACTACTCGTAATAAGTGCAATAAATTATTCTATTCTTCACTGTAGCCACATATCATTGATTAGTCTCCTTGTTTGTAACAAATATGGACCCGTGTTGGTCCGGGACACAAAAAATATACCAACTCCTTTTCTTGCTTAGCATGTAAAAGGCGACTAAGGGCGTATTGGGTACTGGGTCTGTGTGTGTAGGTATTGAGCTAGCCACTTGTTACTACTCTTTCACGATTTTTCATCTGACCAAACCCAATTTTTGTATGGCTAAATGTGGTCTTAAGAAACACAGTGCTCCTTGGACTCTGGTAGGCTCAGCCTTCGGGGATTACAGGCGTAATTTTATATGTACCTAAGTAAGTTGTAAGAAATAAGTCGTCTTTCGCCTATATACGTACTACAGGCCTTCTTCATGGAGAAACACATACGGAGTAGGTGCCGTAATACCACCAGGCTGGCCCAATGCGGAATGGCCCAACCGGGACCAACGGCTTAAAGTGCCTTCTAAAGCACACAGGAGTCCGAGATCACAAAGTTTAATTCACGCAACCAAAGCTTAACCATGGCGAAAGTAGCTTTCTTTTTGATATCGAAAGCCAAAGCGTACTAACCTCTAAGCTATCGACCTCCTCAAAGTGCAGGTACTTTTAATTTTAAAGTTAATGGTAATGATACCGATACATTTCACTACAATAGACGGGCTATCAATAATTAACCAAAGTCGTGGTTATTAAGTTCCATAACGTGACTACCTACTGAGTACTTGATAATATTTTATTATACACAATCCAATACAAAAGACAGAATAAAACCGTGTAATGCTGATATATCGTGATCTCTTTATGACATACGATGCACGTTCACCGCTGGATTTCTAAGTCCCGCGCCAAAGACATATTGAAAATGTCGAAATATCCAGAACAGAAATACGAGTATTGTAAGATAATATACCACTTAGGTTCAAAATCATAATAAATGGCTATATCGATAGGAACTAAGATAATCATAAGACTTTCAGTACATTGAAATGCTGGTGATGCCCTCGGTGTTGCAGGCGTCCATAGGCTACGGTGACCACTGCCCATCTGTGTGGGCCGTATGTTTGTTTGCCACCCTAGTTGTATAAAAAAAAAAAAATACATACATATAATCACGACTATTATTCTCTAAGGGTTAGTCAGAGACTAGGTTAAAACACCGCAAAAGCAGTCCACTACCATAGTCCGCGCTTCAGCTGCACACGTGCTATGCGAGACAGGTGCTAAGCCAGTTGCCGATATTAGCAATTGGATGGATGTGCAGTTCTAAGTCCATTAGTCCCCTTTTACGACAACGAAGGGAAGACATGGGTTAGTAGTATTCTTTTAATGAGCCGCTACCACACGACGCTATCACCACTTATGTTGAGTCAATAGCTACTCAGAATACCACTAACTTTCCAATTTCTTCACTTTTTCTTGCATAAAGAAAGTATACTCCGTTGACTGTTTGTATATATTCGCTACCAATCTTATAACTATCATAATTATTCATTACACGACTATATTGGAATGATCTTAATGAAATGTAAAATATCTTCTCCTGGTTCAGTCAAATAAAAATTGGAGTTTGAGTATCAGACTTCAAAATAAAATTGTTTAAAAAAAGCTAAAATTATGTTGAAAAGTAACTTCTACTTAAATGGATTGAAGTGGAGAATGCCTTCACGGCTATTCGGAAAATAATACCATTTAAATCCTGGATGGCAACTCGAGATGCCACGATCAAAAAGCTATTATGTCTGGAGTCTGGCATCTGAATAGTTGACCGATTCTTTCATCATCATCAGCCTACATTAGCCCACTGGACTTAAATCTCCCGTAATGTCATTAGTTTGAAGCATCCAACATATGCCGCCAGCGCTGATTATCACTCCAGTTTGCACTAAGTATGCCGAGTCGTGGTCTCCACTCAATAGCACCTCAACTATTATCCGTTCCGACAGATTAAGTCAGCCCACTGCCACTACAGCTCATTAATTGAGAAAGTTCTTTAGGGTGGTTTCATAGGTACGCTGACTGCCACGCGCGCACTATACAAAATGTATGGAAATCTCGCCGGCGCTATTGGCCAGCGCTGGCGTATTTCTATGAAACGTCCCTTTAAACGCCACAACTCCAAAATAAACACAACTGAGAATTATTTCCCAAAGTCCTGAACATAATGTTTCTGACAGATAATCCCTGACACTGAAAACTGAATCTTAAGAGCTATTACTTTAGATTGTAATGCTAACCAAATTCCTCTGGAATCTCTGCCGGTGGTTGTATAGCCACAGCTGTATACACAGTTTTAATCACTAGAGCCAGACATAAAAATGTTAAAAACTTATACATTTTAACTATTTTAACTTTTATCACCCACTTTACTACCAGAGTCGTATAGCTATAAAAACATTTTCACAGAAGCCACCGTTTATATAGGCAGTATTTTTAATTACTTTTCACATTTGCACAAATGGTTGTATATTCACAAATGTTTTATTTCAAAAATTTTTCGTTAATTCAGAAGCATTCTTATAGATCAGGCTAAATGATTTAATTATTATAATAGGTCTTTAACTATGAAATTGCCGTTTTGTATGGAGATTTTGGGGAACTCTGGATTTTCCATACTAACATTTTTTCAGTTTTCTTCACAACGACAAATCCAAAGATAATATAGGTAATGATGTATTTGCGAGGCACTTAAAAAGATTTGTCCCCGTGTCCAAATTTAACACAATGAAACTTACAACAAATTATCAAATCAAATCAAAAGTGCTCAAAAATATAGTCTATTTTTAGACGAGGTAATTATTTTTTAGGAATACTCTGAATCTTAATAGTTACAGACAAAATACTAAGAAAGAAAAAAAAAACACCAATTTCATAGGTAAGGACCCAATAAAAAGAAAAATCGAGTATTAAAAAGCCGTGAACTGATCTCTTCTCTTGAGTGTTGTAAATGGCGACTAATGGACTTAGAACTGCACAATCATCCAATAGCTTATACCGGCGACGGGCTCACCACTTGTCACGCTGAACGCAGTGCCTTTGCCTAGTCTCTGACTAACCCTTAGATGATAATAGTCGTGATTATAAGTATGTATGTAAAAGTATTATAATAGTATGGAACTTAAAATATTTCCAACTAGGTAAATAACATTTAATTTATTACATTTAATTGCGTCAATTATCATACCACCTGCCCAAATTCCGATTGGTCATGGTCTCTTAGCTCAAATGAGAAACAAAATGTGTTAACTGCGTGTAACATAATATATTACAATAATTATTTATCAATATAACATATTTATGAACATAATAACTATTGGCACGATTTCAAACCTTGTTGATTACATATCATAATCTAATACATTTTTTTATTTGTCTTTCTTTGAAAACTCATTGACTTTATGATCCTCAGTCTAATCTTCATTCGTATACTTTATTGGCGACGTCCGTGGTTGAGTGGTAAGTACGCTTTCAAGGCATCGTCATCTCGAGAGTTTCTCTATTCGATTCCCGGCGTGGCAAATGTTTGTGTGATAATTACAGGCATTATTTATTGTCCATACTTTAAAGTTTTATATTATATTTATTATTTATATATTTATCCAGAAGATGTGCCTGCGTTGAATGAGAGCAAGAACATTTGGAGTACTATTTTATACTTTTTCATAATATTCATAATAATAAAATACAAATCGCATTTATATGTACTATTTATTATAAATAAAAACAACATACTTTTGGTACATGCTGTAGTTTGCAAGGGCGCACGACACTGGGCGGTCGGTGGGATTTATATTACAATATATATAATTATGTACAGTTTATGATGTAAATTAAACAGTATCATTGTTATGTTGCTGCTGCTTACTTTTTGACAATTTTATTTTTTTATTTAATAATGTTTTGTACAAATATTTAAACCAAGTGAAAAAATACTAAATTGTACAAAAGGTGTGGCCTATTTCTAAAAGAAATCTCTTCGAACTCACCTGTGATAGGATTTTAATTGTTTACTATATTTTATGAGGCTTTTAGTTCAGCGACAATCGTCAGTATTGTTAATTATGTATTATGATAATAAGATAATCTATATCTATACATACAATATAACTGTAGAGGTCTAATGTCTGTACATAGAAAAAAAATGCTTAAAACCAAGTCACCAAGGCTGTAAAATGAGGGAAAATATCAAAGAATGATTTTTTATAATTATTTGTTTCTCCGTCTGTTTATCTGTTTGTACGGGCTGCGAAATTGCTTGACCGATTTCAATGAAATTTTGCATGGTGATACCTTATATCCCTGGTCAACATCTTAGATACTTTTTATTCCCGAAAATGAAAGGGAACCCGTTGGATAGTTAAAAAAAAATAGTAACATCTAGTAAATAATTAAGTATTATGATAAAATCATTTCTTTTATTATTCTCCACAATATTGTTACAATATAGTATAACTTAAGTTACTTAAGCCAAAAGTAATAGTGTGGTAAGCAGTTTCATTATTGTGGGAGAATGACGCCTTAACTAAGCAAAAAGAGCTTGTATTTTAGGTCATCAGACCTCCCCCCCCCTATAATATATAGCAGAGTATGCAGGAGAAGTAAAAACACTTAAAAATAAGTAGTATAGTGACATGCTCGTAGTAATTACAGTAAATAGTGAATTATTACTACTCTTATGTTAAGTCATGATGATATTTAAGATTTCAATCTTCTATGGAAAGTCTTCAGGCATCAGCTGCTATTCTTTCGTCGATACAGCAAACGACTGTAGGACAGCACTCTGGATATGGAGCTGTCAGGTTACCCTCGACAACCTTACAGCCGGGACCGGCTGCGACAACGCCGCAACTGTAAAGAAATTTATATATACATGCATATACATATCATCACGACTTTTCCCCAAAGGGGTAGGCAGAGGTGTAAACACCCACACTTTGAAAAATATCTTAAGTCTCCATGTAACAGGTGGTTAGCCTGTAGCCATGCACCAGGCACAATGTGAGACAAGCGATATTCACAATGAACTCTACATTAGTTTTATGTATTTAAACTCAATGGTACAGAGGTGGGATCGAACCAGCTAGTCCCGCGACCTCTCGAACGAGTAGTGCGCCGTCCGTCCCAGCTCGGGTACAGCTGCCTATAGGAAAATTATTTTAATTTTTTGGTTTGCAGATAACGCTTGTGATTATAAGAAAGAATTAAGACGAAAAGATAAATTTTAGTTAAAACTACTTTTTTATTTTATTTATTTAATATCATAGTAACACAATACAAAATTTTAAATATAAATTTCACTTTACTTACTTATCAGATCAAGATTTTCAGTGAAACCAAAAGGATCGTTTACACTAAGATTGACAGTCATAAATTGACTAGTAAAGTGTCAGCAAACTTTAAATTAAACTAAGAATCTTCGTCGAAATCTGGGGACGCAGTATCTATTTCGGTGACCGATTAGAAGCCTCAGAAACCCTTTGTGCTTAAAGCCTGCAAAGCCGTTAGTCCTGGCTGTTATCAGGAGATGGCAGCCATTAAAATATGCCATGTCAGAGCTTATAAATAAAGCCAGACTTGGAAACTAACGAACGTTATATTCGGCTGTTTTGTAAGACGCAAACTCATCTCAATATAAATTCTCACTTACATGTAAACTTCTGTTTAAGTGAGAGGGGTTTGTTTTCTATTTATAGACAATAATAAAGAAATAGTTAATTATTGGTCAAATTTTTTTTTATTTAATTTATATTTTTTGAATTTATAAATACAACAGCACCAGCAGCGCCTCTTGCCGAATCAAGGTATACACTCATTTATTGATCTCCGTACTCCCGAAGCAAAACTGTCAAATGATAACAGTGAGATCTCCAAAGCATAATAATATAACTCACGTGCTAATGACAATCCATCCATCATCGTGGCAGAAGAACCGCCTGCAGCCGGCCACATTTGCGGGGGGAGAGTACGACTTGTTGTACTCGAGGACAGTGTTCAGATCTGGATTGTAGCAACCCTCTTGTAATGCTGCGAAAAAAAATACGTGCAATAAAAAAATTACACTTTTTGAGCGTGGTGACCGGTAAGAAAACAAATTTTTCTATTATTAAATAATTAAAAAAAGTTAATACTGTTTAAAATATTTTTTATAATTTTACAATACATGTGGGTTTTATTATCTTAACGCCGTGTCGAAGACCGCCGAACTGAAACGACGTTAGACGATGCACCTCTTTGCGCATCGGAGTGGGGAGCGTGAGGATTTTTCGTTACGGAATTTCTGGATTCGGTCCCCGCGCTCAAGGCCCGCGATAGAAGCTACGCAATAGCTTAAAATCGGATGTTTGGCGCCATTAAACTATGGCGGACGTGATTTTTATTTCAGTGATTGTAATATTGTTTCGTAGTGGATGTTGTTGCGTAAAATCAGTGTAGTTTTGTATAATTCGTGTCTGTGTTGACGAACAATGTGGAGGATCATTGAAATAATCGTCAAGTGGTGTGAAAAACGATGAGATCTTTATCGTGGTAATCCACCTCATCGAAGTAACATCACAGTGTCTGCCATCAATCGCTTACCGCCAAACTCTCCCAAGATGAATTGGAATGCATGCAAATACTGAAGACAAAAATATACCTCAGACATGGCTGTATGGGCTTAGTTCCCTTTGCCTTCCCAAAAGGGGAGAATTTTACAAAAAAAAATCATAATAATGGTGGTTGGACCGTTTCAGACAAAAAGTATTTATTGTATAAAAATCACATACATTCCATCCAAACTATTTTACATGTTTGTGATTCAGAAAAATACGGTATAAATTGAGGTAAACTAGGAAAACTAAACGAGGAGCTCGGTGACGTAATGGTTAGTACGCTTTGGCTTCCGAAATCGGAAACAAAGCTACCGTCGCCATGGCCAGGCCTTGGATGGGTGACCAAAAACTTTGTGACCTCGAATTCCTATGTACTTCGGAAGGCACGTTAAGACGTTGGTCCCGGTCGCTATTGCAGCCGTTTCTACCCACCAACCCGCATTGTGCCAGCGTGGTGGCGTTACGGCTCATACTCCTCATGTGTTTCACCATGAGAAAGGCCCAGAAATGGGACGTATATCGGCTAAGGACGAAACTACACTCGTTCATTTTATACATGAGATCATATTTAGTATTTATTTAACAGTTAAAATGTTTGATATTTCCTTATAACTCTAGCATTTCATGGCGTATATCGTCCAGAAGTAATGTCACTCAAACAATTTCATTTTTAAATTCTTTACCTATTTTTAGCACAAGGATATTTATACATACACAAGAGAACAAGGTATTTGATACTTTATGAATAAAGTACTAAATGTTTATTTTGAATACTATTCGTAACGTTGAGTTCGTAACATTAAGTAACTAAAATACTGACCGAATTCTTCCGGTTTCTCCACTGGAGGCTGTCGGAACAAAGCTCCAGATACTAACTCACTCACTAGAACAACGCAGAACAAGGGCGAAAACTTAAACATTTTTGAAATTCAACTCTATTGTCAAGGTAATAAAAGTCCTCGGGTAATAAACACGTGGGTTCACTTCGTTGTATGTTTACGACTTTGATAGCGTCACGGAACAATTTTTGTTTTTTAATTTGTTTCCTTATTCTTAGTCGGCAAGATTATGTGGGACGTAAAACCACTACGTTCATGACCTACTGATCTAATACTGAAGAGAAACGCTGATTTGAACAAACGCGTTGGCGAATAACTAATTATAGCTATTGCAACAGATTTTGTTAAAACAGAATATAATTCCTATCTATAAATACTCAGAACTCTGAATGCATTACGTAATGTCAACAATGTGTATTTCCCGTAGAAAACTATCAAAATTCCTAATTTGATATTCAACTCTGTGACATTTACACAAAGTTTAAAATTAATTGAGATTACACCTAATCTGACGCATTGTCCACTGTACATTACGCATATAACTATCCAAAGTTTATCTATTGAGAAGAACAGATACCTAACTTTGTTTAACAAAAACATGTCTTTATAGTAACACTAGCTTTTGCCCGCGACCTCATCCGCGTAGAATAGTTACTTTGAGATAGTGTGATGGTATGTAGCCTATAGCCTTCCTCAATAAATAAGCTATTCAACACTGAAAGATTTTTTCAAATTGGAACAGTAGCCTCAATTGGTGGAATTGATCATTTACTTCTACTCTAATAATTAGAAGCAAAGTTCACGGTAGCGTAAATTTTTCCTTCATTTTTCTGGAAGGCGGTTTTTAATTTTTTTAACATTCACCCGCATGGCACCCGTTCCCATGGGAATTTCGGTTAAATTGGTTCAGTTGTTTTGATATAAAACCGCGACAGACAGACAGAGTTACTTTCGCATTTATAATATTAGTATGGATGTTTACCTACTACGATCTGCAATATAAATTGAGAATCAACTTTATTTTACTCGGGAAGAGTCCAAAATTATGAATAGGAAGAAAGTGAAATTATGAAAAATACATGTATATGTAGGTTAGATAATTTTAACCAGCCGTTGGACTGCGTGGAAAAATATTATTTGCCATAATTTCGGGGAAGAGCTTTAGTTAGTTATCGTGCCTTTTATCGAGCCACAACTGCGCTGGTATATCCTTATAAGTTCGTGGTCGTGGTCGAGTAATCTGTACGCCGCCGGTCTCAAGGCGTCGCCATCTCGAGAGGTTCTGGGTTCAATCACCGGTGGGGGCAGACGTTTGTGTGATGAATACAGGCATTTGTTCTCCAGTCTTGGATGTTTATATATATTTATACGTATTCAGGATATTTAAATGTATTTATCTATTAAATATATTTATCCGTCATGCCGTAACACAAGCAGCATTAGTTGCTTAAAATGGGGCCAGATGATAGGTGTGAACTGAAGATGAAGATATTGATATGGTGTCTGAAGATATTTATTATTATTATTAATTATTAGTCGTGTAGCGGCTAATAATAATTAATAATTAGTCGGGTAGCGGCTCATTAAAACATTGCTATGGAATTAGGTTGACACGTGCATGCAAAAGTAGGTTTTATTCATTTACCAATATGAGAATATTTTCCATAACAGCAAAGACAAATCTGCTCAATATTCATATTTCGATATTTTTACAGCTGTAGGCATATTACTGAAAGAAAAGTCATTTAATTTTTTATTTGCTCTGCTTGTATGACGTCTGTAATCACAAAAGATTATGAATAAGCTGTCAGTATCATTTGCTGGATAGATTCATTATTTTGGAAAATAATTGTTTTTGATAACATAAAAGTAGGTAATTTATAATTTTTAATAAAGAAGGTTTATCAACAGGATTCGAGTTCCGTGTCTGATTTTTTATTTTTGAAATATGAACATTGTTCTGTAATCATGAGTCCTCATATTTTTTACATTTCTTTCGCGGCTCCATTTGTATGCGAGTGTGTGCAAGAATTTAGTTATCCATTAAATTATCATCACTGTCTAGGAGTCTTAGGCAGTGGGTAGGGCACATTGCAGAACTGACGGCTGTTGGGGTTGAAAAGTTCTTGAGTGGCAACCACGTACTGGGAAGCGTAGCGTTGGTAGGCGACGAGGCCCCACGAGGCCCCCACGAGGTTGACCGACGATCTAGTGAAGGACGCGGGCAGCCGCTGAATGTGGTCAACGTCAGGCAGGCCTACCCAGCAGTGGACGTCATACGGCTGATGATGATCAGTGTACTGCTTTTAAATTGCTTAAGACTTTTATTAGTAATTTTACAGCAATACCGCTGTTGGGTAGTTGTTGCGCCGACCGAACTCTATAGCTCTTTGAAACAAATTTTACTTGTTTAATTTTATATTTGTTTAGAAAACCCCGAGCTGATCAGTGGATCGGAGGATAGAAGAATAATAAATAAATAAATACCCTCAGACATTCACACCTATCAACTAGTCCCATTTTAAGCAACTAAATGTTGCTTGAATACGGATACTAGATGACGCACAAATATATTTACTTAATAGATAAATACACATTATAATTCACAATATACATAAAATTATACATCAATAATAAACATCCAAGACTGGAGAACAAATGTCTGAAAATTCATCACCCAAACACTTGCCTCCACTGGGGATCGAACCCAGGACCTCTCGAGATGGCGACGCCTTGAGACCGGCGCGGCGTACAGACCACTCAACCACGGAGGTCGTCGAAGAAGAAGTCATGATGAGTATGTGCTTTTTTGGTGATCTAATTCATCTTTAGGTTTGTTAAAACTCTTTTGCCTTTTATAATGGATAGATAGATAATAGGTATATTATTGTTAAAGCAATGAAAAATATACAATAAGCGAAAGACTGAAGGCTAAATGTTACAATCGGCGACTTTATTTCTAACCCTAAAAGTGCTGACCAGTACAAAAGAAGCAGACTTAACAACAGAGTTAGGTACACTAAGGTGAGTTTTTGATCCGTACTCATATTAACCACTATAGTTAAATTCTAATATACAAATCAGCTGTGCCGCCAGCCGCTATGCTACTAATCCCAGCCCCGTGTTGTGGTTAAATTGTCTATGATTATTTTAACTTTAGTTATGTTTGAAAATTCGACTATTGGACAAACTGTCATAAATGGACTAATAGCAAAAACGTATAATGTGATCATACGTTTTCGCCATTAGTCCATATTTTAACCTATTGTTCTCAGGGTAATTTTTATTAAATAAGGTATTATATAAATAGGTAGTAGGTAGGTATATAAATATTATATAAATAGGTTATTAAATAAATATGATAGACCTTAGCACCTTGACTATTTTAATAATAATAAACAATAAGGATATCAAAAAGAATATGAAAAATACAAAATAGTATCAAAGGATGGCCAGCAGTGTACTTGTGGCTAGTTTCTGTCACCAACAGAAACATTTTCGTAAAGAAATTAACACATGACAATTATTTCTGTATTCTATTTCTCTCTAGAGAATTATTATTATTATTTCATGTCACACGTAAAATATCACAGACTCTTTGGCCACATCGAGTTTGTAGCTGACCGGATCGTTTTAAACTGGGATATAGTAGTTTTACAGTGACGAATCCAGTTTTCAATTTATTCCGACCTATTTTTTTGTAAAAAATACCAGCCGCAAATACGACCCTTCAACTTGGTTCGTTACTCGCTTAATAAAAAAGTGATTATGTAAAACGTGTTACAACATAAAATATAAAAGGCCTTTGCAAAAATAGAATTGAAAATACGTATTTCGCATGTTTGATAAGTTTACAGTGAAAATTATGACAGGAATTGTAATGTTTTTATACATCTCCAACGAAAACGAGGAACAATGTAAATAGAATAAATATAATTTTAATATATTATGTAATATTAGGTATGTAAAAAGCGTACAGTTTGTTTGATAGTGAAAACTAATAAAGAACAATTTTTTAAGCGATTTGTTTTTAAATCTATATTCATTTAAATATAAAGGATAATGAGAAAAATGTATGGACCGTGGTACCCGCTCGTGACAAATTACTCGTTGCCTCTCGCTTCCGCGCGAACGAAGAAGCGAGAGGCAATGACGATTTTTGTCTCTGGGGACTTTTTCTCTCCGGCCCGTGCTAGGCCTTCTGATGTAGAAACACGTCTGCCATCGGGCCAGTTCCAATTCACATTTTGAAATTAGAAGGGATCATACTAGTTGTTCTATGAAATCTGGTTCTACCTTCTATTACTATGTGTTACATCGTTGGATAGGCATTTTAAGCTGAATAATAGTTACTATGGCACCTAGTTCCAAATTTTAGTCTGTTCAGAGTTATTCTTTATTATAAATGGTAGTTGTATACGCGTTATGTAATATTGGTGTATGTTTATCTTTGAAAGCAACCAGAACTTAAATGGTGGTCATAGTGAGTGTAGTTCGTCTTGGAAAGACCTTTCAAACGATACCACCAGCTTAGCTATTGGAGCCGGGTACCATACTGCCCATTGAAAAAACTAATGAAAAAATACGTGTGGCACTCGGGGACTGCCGCGGTAAAGCTATTGCATAGAATTTTGTATCAACTTATGCAATTATAATTTTATTAATTTATTTTATTCATGCAGTATTTCTTTATCTTTGATATTGATTCAAGTTACACTTTTTGAGCGTGGTGACCGATAAGAAAACAATTTTTTCTATTATTAAATAAATAAAAAAAGTTAATATTGTTAAATTAAAATAAGTATTAAAAACAATATCGATAAGGGGCTTCCATACAACAAACGTGATTTTTTTCTGTTTTTTTTTTAATAGTACGGAACCATTTTTAAATTTCTAAACAATTAATAGACACCTACATAATGGCATTTCAATAATGACTTTCAACTGCCAAAGTCTCAATAGTCATAAATACGATTTACATGATTCAGTTACGAGACAAACAAATGTATTACTTCTTACCGAAACTTACATGACGCATGATAATCCGATTGAAATACCTAATTTTAATTTAGCAATATTAACTTTTTTTATTTATTTAATAATTGTTTTTACACAACGCCGTGTCGAAGACTGCCGAACTGAAACGACGTTAGACGATGCACGGCCTTCAAGCCACACCTCCTTGCGCATCGGAGTGGGGAGCGTGAGGTTTTTCGTTACGGAATTTCTGGATTCGGTCCCCGCGCTCAAGGCCCGCGATAGAAGCTATGCAATAGCTTAAAAAAAATCATCATCAACATGTTCCATAATCAAAAGAATTTTGTTGTAAATAAGAGGTAAAAAGCTAAAGATATACCTAAACTTCAAAATGAAACTATTTAACAAATTAACAACTTAATGAGAGAATCAATTTCGGCTCCGGGTTATAATACTCGGGCAGGAATAAATGTGCAGTACTGATTGTTTGCTTTATAATCTTATCTAGATTTAATAGAAAAACACGCAATATATTTATTGACAAGGTGAAAATAACCCTCTTCAAAATAGTGACATGTATATGACGATCGATTCATAAGGTCTTTTGTTGAATGCCAGTAACTTTGTGTACTCTTAACAATTTTATAAAATATATTATAGTAATGATTCAGAGGACCCAGGGGATTTATATTGACATTAAATTCTGTTTGAATTCATATAAAATGTCTGTTCTGTGGTTTTTATGTGTGACTTTCAAAAATCAAAATCAAAATCAAAAATAATTTTATTTCGTAGGCCAAGTTCGGCAAATCGTCAACATTTTACATTATTATGCATTTTACAAATAAATAGTTTATTATGAATTATTTTAAAATTACAGTATTAAATTAAACCATTGTATTAAACTTCATTACCGCGAGCGCTTGTAACAGGTACATCCACCGGACAGTACAAGTACTTCGTTGACTGTGGTTGTAATCGACTCTGAAATGTGGTGAGGTTGGTGAAGAAAATAACTGGACGGCTAGTTAACGCTAGTTATGCTTTTATTGGTAAAATTGTAAGGCACAACTGGAACAATTTATAAAAAAGGTAAATAACACAGTAAGGTAATCAATCACTGAACGCAAAACTAAAAGAATATTATGAAAGGTTACTTACAATAGTGCTTTGGTAAAGATATATGAACATTTATCGTTTTAGTTTTATTTAATATTTAGGTATATTATCATTTTATTACAACTCTCCAGACGCTGTCTCTGATTGGAATGGAGAATTTGGGACCAATAACAATGAAAATAGGAAAGTTGCTTAATTTAAAAACAAGAGTAGAGCACAATAAGAGCAAAGAGTATTGATATAGCGCCTCGTTACAACAAGAACATGATTTGATCAATCAATTCGTTTTTAAGAGATTCAATCTGAAAAAAAAAATTATGACCGTTTATAATAATATTGGGTCCGTACCTATGAAATTGGTATTTTTATTCTGTAAAATACATTCTTATAAAATAATTGCCTCTTATAAAAATAGACCATATATTTGAGCTCGTATTATTTAATTTGATAATTTTTTGTAAGTTTGATTGTGTTAAAATTGGACACAGAGACAACTCTTTTTAAGTGCTTCCCGAATACATCATTTTATTTGCATTCACTTAAAAACGATAAATAATTTTTATGAAGTGTGATACTACACATATTACTAAAGCTTGTCTAATGATAGATGCCAAATATTATTATCTTTGGATTTGTCGTTGTGAAGAAAATTGAAAAAATGTTAGTATGGAAAATGCAGAATTCCCCAATATCTCCATACATAACACCAATTTCATAGGTAAGGACCTAATATGTACACGTGTCTTCGAAATCGAGAATTGAATTTTATTTCATTTGTATTTTAACATAAGACACTTAAAGATTTTAATATCCTTGGATTTTTTTAAATAAATGTACTCTAAAATTTTGACAATCCAGAATTATTGAGTTTCTGTAAAGAAGCACCCATAGTGCGAGTCAACCTAATTCTGCACCTGGTTTTATCTATTTTATGTTATATACTATATAAATCTGTTATTACCAGTTCAATATGGATTTTCATGTATCATATAAAACCTGCCATATTTTTTGCCTTATAAATCTTCCAATTTACATTATTCATGGCAAAGGAAACAATAAAAGGTATCTCTTCAGCAGAAGCCCAGTAAAACCTGCGACTGTGAAACTGCTTTTTATTATTATTACGTGACTGGAAGCGATTCGCGCTCCCGAAATTATCCTATTCCATTTAATGTTCTCTGTAAACGGCAATCTTTGCTTCGATTTTAAAATTCCCTAGCATTCTCATTACTGCCTTTCATTCTAAGGGTTTTGGTTTTACTACGTATGAGTTGCTTTGAAAATGAACAATAATTTTACCTTGTTTTTTACATATTAGTTGCACTTCTGTAAGTTGTATACTTTGCGATTAGTCCGGCGTTTAATAGCAAGCTATTCAAAATTAAACTCACCCTTACAAGCTGGTCTTGAAGCCAACTGTAGCCACTTCAGTCTGCTTGTTTATATACTGTGTCGATTAGAATTAAATAAAAATGAATCTGTACCTAAGCACTAACTTAATTGAGTCCAAAATAGTCATCCTCATATTTGTTTAGTTGAATTCCGTGTTTGTTCTGTCTCTTATTTTTACCACGTACCCAAGATTCCGCGTCACTCAGTATCATTATTCAAAATGTAATAAATATGGTTTTATGTTCTCATAAAATTTAATGAGTTGGTACTCTTCTTTTTTGCACTATCATTGAAAAATGAATTCTCTTAAATTGTTTTAATTTCTACAATGATTATATTATTATCATGTTTATTTCAATACGATATATTTTATTGAAATAAGTTATTAAATTTTTGTCCTGTGTTTTCCTGATTTCAGTGTAGGTACCTGCTTACCTCGCATATGTAAATTTTAGTATTTACGTATAAACCTATATTTATCAATGGGTTGCCTTCAAGTCTGTGTGACAGTTTAAACAATAAAAATAGGTATTAAAGTTAAATTAAAGCAATATTTTCAAAATATAATTTAACTGTAAAATTTTCTTTTTTATGTTAACGTACCTATTCAATCGTAGCAGCAGCATAATTTTGTAATTAAATACAACAGAACATAGACAATAATAATATTATTAATAAGTCAGGGTCACCTCAGTAGTTTTTAGTAGCTATTTAGCAATTAATGTAATGATATGATTTTTATAGTGTTTTACTGTAGTCATTGTATTATCAAAGTTGTGAAATAAACCTAATTTTTTTAAGAAAATAATACTTCTCTTTCAAATATCACTTTTCCAATCTTTTATAGTACATTCGAGAAGCAAAGTTTTCGCCTTTTTATCTACAATACAAAGAAAAAAAGTGAATAAACAGAATACAGATCCTACGTAAATGAATTCGTCTATTATTTTTTACAACAGTGCACGCTAGGGTGTACCATAAGTTCATAGCATAAATAGGGAAATATGTATAAAAAGAAAGAGTACGTAGTTTGCATAAAACATGTCGGGAGATAAAAATGATTTAGCTGAAGCGAAAAACTTTATACATTCCTGTTCAAAGCTTCAGCCCCCTTATTCTCCTGTCGATTCCCAGATTCGATTCGGAAAGTCACGTCCTGTCTCGCTCTGACACGCCATAATAAAAAGAGACAAGTATATTTTTCATGGTGCGTTTGTTTTCGGAAAGTTGAAAATCGGGCAGATGCAATGGTCTTTACATTTAATTGCTACAAATCGACCATTTAATTTACTTAGGCTGAGTTTTTTGATCCGTAGTCATGTTAACCTCGATAGTTAAATTCTAGATCAAAAGCGTCAATGGAAACGCCAAAATGTGTGATGCTTGACAAATTGTTAAATTTGCGATGAAAATTCAAAGCAATATACATCGGCTGTGCCGCCAGTCGCTATGTTAGTCCCAGCACTGTTAAATGGCAGCTGTGATTAAATTGCCTATAATTATTTAATTTTAGTTACATCTGAAACCCAACCCAACCTTACCCAATGTTTGTATGGCTAAATGTGGTCTTAAGGAACACAGTGCTCCTTGGACTCTGTCTACCCCTTCGGGGATTTCAGGCGTGATTGTATGTCTTTATGTTCATTTGAAAATTTGACTATTGGACAAGCTGTCATATCCCGACATCATACGCTTACGCTATTGGTCCATATTTTAACCTACAGGTCAACCTGACCACTGATCAAAAAACTGACACTTATATATTTATTATATTCGATAAAATGAACTCTATTAAATTCATTAACAAAATAGTCAATAAGAAAATGTTATTATGTTAAAGTCAAATGAAAAAGAAATATTATGTAAATGGAAGAATAAATCTTGCTCAGTTTCCGTTTCTTATCGGTACAGTCAGCATCAAAAGTAGACGACCATTTAAGTACCTCGTCGAATTAAATGTGGAAGCAAATGTACGTGTAAACACAGCAGGAAAGTGATTGTACAGGGACTAGCTACCAGAAGGCCCTCTAACTAGCTTTTAGGTATCGCATCCAAATTTTTTTCATAAGAGATTTGTCTGTATGTAAATACCAAAATTAAGTGAACAATATTACTACGTCATTAAAAAATTTACCGCAGTATGTAGATATTTTTTTACAATAATATATATACCCGTTGCACGTTTACACAGCAAGTTTGTATTCAGGTAACATTTATTGTTTAATTGTACAGTTTCAATTAATTTCAATAACTGACCGTGCAGTGGTTTTGCGTGACAACGTAATGCACCAAACAATTTTGAAGCTATATTGTTTTATTACATTTTCATCCAAAGCTTTTACTTCAGGTCTTTACAGTGGACATTTTTTTATTATTTTTATCTGATAATTCATGAACAGCGAATCAGACCAAAGCCGTGTGCCAAACACATTCGGACACCAATAAATGCATAAATTGCATTGATCGAATCCGTTCTAAGGGGGTAATATGAATTGGCATAATGGAATCTACACTAAATATACTTACGCATAATTGATTTTGGCATAAAATTGTATGCATTATTATTTACGCACAAATACAAATGGCATAACCATCTTAAGTCATAAGTAACTATTCTCATACAATTTTAGAAATAATTATCAATAAAAAAATATCGATTCGTGCGCTTCAATAGCCGCTCCCGCGGTACGCTCGCTTTGCTCGCTCGGGTCGCGCGTTGACAGTTCTAACTAACACTCCTCTTCGCTTCGCTTTACATTATGCCGTAAACCATTATGCGGAATAATTACATTAGTCTAAATTATAATAATGCGAAATAAATATTGTGCCAATAGAAAATTATGCTTAAGTTATATTATGCCAAACAACATTGTGCTAAATTCATATGCCAAAGTATATTATGAGTAAAACAATAGGCCAAAAAAGAATCTGACAGTTGAAGCATTTTTGGTATTACTACACCAGTGTTGCTTCTCGCTTCGAATTCGCTCCTTGCTAGAAAAAATATATTCTAACATTCTCACCTATAAACTAGCCTATTGTAGTTTAATACGCCGCTAGTGTTATTAATACTATATAAAGGATACATAAATACTCGTAATTACGTATTTAAATATTCGAATATAAAGAAAAGATGGGAACTGGGCTTCTTATAACAGATTTTATGCTTGATATAAAGCCCTGAAGGTTCCTGACCCAGATCACTCAGACTAAGGTTGTCAAAATCATAATCGTCCAATCGTTTAAAAAACCCTGTGACGTTCGAATAAAAAAAATAATAGCTTCTCAATTGGAAACGAAAAATAAGTTCCCCCTTCAAATTTATAACGTTACCAGCTTGTCCGTTAAAGTCCTTCCTATTTTTTTAATCATTTGCACGATGAATAGATCGGTGAGGTACTATGTTACAAGATGAATAATTAATTTGAACATGGTATCGAGTATTACGTTCTTTGTTTGCGCTATAAATGACTCAAGACAGCGAGCCATAATGTGTAGAAACAGCCTGTTTCATTAAGACAATGGGTTTAAATTGCAGTGGTTAGACAGACGGACGGAAGTTTTGTGGGTTAAGTTGCAGGCAGTAGCGTTACTATATCATACACTTATGTATTATTATAAATGTATCTCGACTGTACCTCCTAATGTAATGTTTAGCACAATTAAAAGATGATAATTAAAACCGTAACTTATCGCAAACTTTATTTTTGAAATTATTTGATAGCCAGGCAGAGATAAATAATCCATCCAGAAACTAGTTAGCTAAAAGTATGTCATAATACCAAAATAGAACTAGAATCAGGCTGAATTTTAAAAACACCCTGCAAGCGGATCCTATTATTATTATTATTATTATTATAATACTCTTTATTGCCAAAAACACATGGTCACATAAAAATAAAAACAACACAATGTATGCAATGGGCGGCAATGCAATGTGTCCTATGTTCCTTTGTTTCCTAATCGAAGACCTGAATGTGTACTACAGTCAAAAATATTTTCTTCCACAATTAATTATACTATGGTCCGGTCATCATCTGAACTATGTGTACTATACAAAAAAAACGTAGTAAGTAATAAGCCAAATAAAGTACTTTGGCAATTTTTCGGATTTTGCTTTTTGCTGATTTACTCGTAGAAGATAATTTGGATTGGCAATATAAATTTTGTAAACTAATAGATGGAATGGAAGCAACAAACGATCAGGAAAGAATAAAGATGCTTACACTGTAGCATTCTGGTCCAATCCCTGTTTGGATCGCTGAGGCCCATTTTCAAACTTGCAAATTTTATGAAACGTCCCTAAAACTCCATTTTGTAATTTTATGATAGTATTTTGTCATAGTAAAAATATCAGCTAGTTTATAGCGGCGACGAGCTCACCACCTGTCACTCTAAGCATATGTGCAGTCGCTGCTTGGTGAAGCGCGGACTATGGAAGTGGACTGCTTTTGCGATGCTTTTGCCTAGTCTCTGATTAACCCTTAAAATATAATAGTCGTGAATATATGCATGTATTAGTTTGGGGAAAAAGTCTTTTCGCATTATAGTATGTATAAACTTGTAATAAAATCTCTTTGGCTATACTATTTGTATCTGGCTGGTTTTGGTATCATTGAAAGTTTAAATTTTAAAGAACATAATTCCAAATTCAAATTAGGAAAATGTGTGATTTTCATTTGTTTTTCGTACCGCCAAGATGAGTGAATCTAATGAAGAAATTCGATACATTTTAAAATTTTACTACAAAAAAGGTAAAAATGCAACGCAAGCCGCGAAAAAAATTTGCGATGTTTATGGACCTGGTGCAGTGTCTGTGAGAGTAGCACAAATTTGGTTTAAGCGTTTTCAATCCGGAAATTTTGATGTCAAAGATGCACGTCGCTCTGGTCGCCCTATTACTGATAAAATGGATGCCATTTTTGAAAAAGTGGAGCAAGATCGGCATGTCAGTAGTTAAGACGTAGCTGAAGAACTGGGAACCACAAAACAGTTTTGGCGCATTTGAAAAAAACTGGGTACACAAAAAAGCTCGACATTTGGGTACCTCACGAGCTCACTGAAAGAAACCTAATGAACCGTGTACTCATTTGTGATTCTTTATTACGACGTAATGAAACCGAACCATTTTTGAAGAAGCTGATAACTGGTGATGAAAAGTGGATCACGTACGACAAGAACGTGCGAAAAAGGTCGTGGTCAAAGGCCGGTCAGGCTTCACAGACTGTGGCGAAACCCGGGTTAACTCGCAACAAGGTGATGCTGTGTGTGTGGTGGGATTGGAAGGGCATTATTCATTATGAGCTGTTACGACCAGGCAGGACCATCGATTCTGAACTCTACTGCGAACAACTGATGAGATTAAAGCAAGAAGTTGAGAGAAAGCGGCCGGAATTAATCAACAGAAGGGGTGTGGTTTTTCATCATGATAACGCTAGACCTCACACATCTTTAGCCACTCAGCAAAAATTAAGAGAGTTTGGCTGGGAGGTGTTAATGCATCCGCCGTATAGTCCTGACCTTGCACCTTCAGATTTCTACCTGTTTCGGTCTCTTCAGAATTCTTTAGGCAGTGTCAGGTTAACATCACGAGAGGACTGCCACAACCACTTGTCGCGGTATTTTGACCAGAAGTCCCAAAATTTCTATAGCAATGGGATCATGTCCCTACCTACAAGACGGCAAAAAGTTATCGAACAAAATGGTACCTACATAGTTAAATGTAAATAAACTATATTAAAAATGTTTTAAATTTTCTTAAAAAATGCGATGAAACTTTTTCCCCAACCTATTATGTAAAAATATCAAAAAATCATGAAACCTACGTAATTTATCCCGCTGTACCTTCTCTTGTTCCAAACCCCAAAATATTCTTCTGTATTCCTATCCTTTTTCTTTCCCTTTTCACAATAGCGTTCGCAAGGAGGGATGACGACAGGTAGGTGAGGGCCGGCCGTGAAATATTTAGCCAAAACTTCGTACAACATGGAAGATAATAATAGATCGGATTGAATACGGAAAGAATGATATGAGCATAATAGAGTGACAGGAGAATGGAAGAAGAAGACTTGCTGCGCCGACTCCACATGGGAAAAGGTTAATTATTATGTTATGTCATTATGTTAATAAATAGTATTTGTGAAATAAGTGATGTTCAGTTTCTTGTAACTTGCGCCATATCTACATAGGACAGACGGAAAACACAGGCATAGTTAATTCCTGGCCACGGAAATAACCTGCATTAGTCAACTGCACCCCGGACTCCTGTAATGAACCCTCATATCTGAACGGTCTGTAATTATTCAGATGCCAGCGTAATAATTATTGTTGGCAACACCAACAAAAATGTAAATTAAATTTTTTTACGGCAACACTCTCTCTCATTGTGGCGACCGATATGTGTGAACGTGTACTCCGAATAAATATGTTTTTACGATAAAAATTTCTTCGTTTTCCTGATTCTCCGGCGACCAAAAACGTCATTCCGACAATTATGGGAATTTACTATTTCTAAGAACATACCAGACTTAATAGACACCGTGCCCCAAGTTTGATTCGTAGAAACTGCAATTATGCCAGTATGAGACAGAAAATTTGCAACTTCTCGTTTGTCTTTTAGTAAGTTTTGTGAAATACTAATTCGATCGCACTTATCAATATAATAATATGAAAATTATAATGATTCATTAAATTTGTTACAAGAAGTCGAACTGGTCACGGTTCGGGCGCCGTCAATTTTTAGTAAACAAATAAGTTGGTCGCGATTCGTACGTTTTGAAAGAAAGATTTGATATATAATATTTCAAAATATTTAGGGAATTATTAAAAATAATCGAATCTCTCATAATGTAAAGTAAAAAATAATATCACGCCTCTGTCCCGAAGGGGTAGGCAGAGGTGTTAACAACCACATTTCGCAAATCGTTAAAAAAACCTGTATGTATTTTTTTAGAAAAAAATTAAGCTTTGTATAAAATTAAGCCTTAGGTCCTTATGTTTACTTTCGCTGTATTTAATTGACGTAAAAGTGATAAATTCACTTATATATGTATAAGCCTAAGATTTTCAATATTAGATGGAATTGGATCATAATATTACTTATTCTGTAGAAATACTTTTAAGTTTTCCCCTTTTATCCCTTTTCAAGCGTTTTCACTTAACTGATCAAGTATTAATATTATTATCTTATTTTGCTTGAGTGGTTTTAGGGGATCCAGACTTTGATATATTTGATGGCCAATATTATTATATTTAAGCGGTTCTTTAGCAGTAAAAATAAAATTTACATGGGTTCTTGGAAGGTAAGTAGATGGCAGAGAAAAACTAAAAATATCAAATATTTCATCTTGGTCTCTGTATATTAGGTCCTTACCTATGAAATTGGTGTTATGTATGGAGATTTTGGGGAATTCTGCATTTTCCATACAAATTTTTTTTCAGTTTTCTTCACAACGACAAATCCAAAGATAATAAATAATATTTGACATCTATCATTAGACAAGCTTAAGTAATATGTGTAATATCACACTTCATAAAAATTATTTATCGTTTTTGAGTGAATGCAAATAAAATGATGTATTCGGGAGGCACTTAAAAAGAGTTGTCTCCGTGTCCAATTTGAACACAATTAAACTTACAACAAATTCAGCTCAAAAATATAGTCTATTATTAGACGAGGTAATTATTTTTTAGGAATACTCTGAATTTTAATAGTTACAGACAAAATACTAAGAGAGAAAAAAAACACCAATTTCATTGGTAAGGGCCCAATATATTTCTTTAATTTTAACTTCATTCACTAGCCTATGGATGTTTTTTAGTATTAAATAAGTTAATTGTAAAAACTCTTACCGTCTTACCACAAAAGACAAATTGAACAGTTGTCTATCACTTGTTTAACTAAACACTATTTGAAGTTTAAGTACGCGTTCAGCTAAGGAGCTCGGTGGCGTAGTGGTCAGTGCGCTTTGGCTTCGATCGAAAACAAAGCTACCTTCGCCATGGTCAGGCCGTGGATGGGTGACCAAGACTGTAATCTCGAGCTCCTCCGTGCTTCGGAAGGCACGTTAAGCCGTTGGTCCCGGTCGCATTTGTGACCGTTTCTACCCACCAACCCGCATTGGGCCAGCGTGGTGGTGTTACGGCCCATACACCTCATGTGTTTCTCCATAAGGAAGGCCTGTCCCAGCAGTGGGCCGTATATAGGCTGATGACGATGACGACGATGCATTCTACAAAGTAAAGTAAAGAAAATAATCGTCTTCAGCCTATATACGTCTGATTGCTGGGCACAGGCCTTCCTCATGGATAAAGACATGAGGAGTATGGGCCGTAGCACCACCATGCTCTCCTAATGCGGGCCGGTGGATAGAAATGGTTGCAATAGCTCCAAGGGCCAACGGCTGAACGTGCCTTCCAAAGCACGGAGGAGTTCAAGAGCACAAAGTTTTGGTCACCCATCCACGGCGAGACCATAGCCAAAGATTTCTTCTTCATATTACTTCTTTTTCATAAATTATATTGCTTTATTAAATTTTGGTTCTCCTTTATAACATACCTACTTAGTTATTTTTGAGTTCACTTGTCTATTCTTGAAGTACCTTGAAACAGTGAGTATTTTACATTACCTTTTATATCAACCAAAGAGCTTCTTATGAAATTAATATCCAAAATTACAACTGGTTTTCACTAAAACGTCTTTTAACAGAGATTAAGCTTTGTACACTTGGAGACATAGAAATTGAAAACTATATGTGTTTTAGGGCCACTTGCAGGAAATTGTAAACCTAGTTTAGTAAAAATATCAATGATTTAAATTTCCTGCAAGACGCTCTTAGGGCGAATTCGACCGTATTGAGTTTAGTAACACAGGCATATTAATACCAAACTGAGCTGAAACGATTGGTCGAATCTGCCTTGTGTCAAATGAGACATTGACACATTCGTGCGCGAAAAACTGCGTACTCCGTTAAAAAAATATTACTCACGCGTAACCAAACATGAAAAAACTAGGATACTTAATCGGCTCCGCCCTTAGGGCAGATTCGACCAATCGTGTGAACACAGTTTGGTATTACTATTCCCGTGTTACTAATCTCAATTTGGTCGAATTCGCCCTTAGTGCATTAAATATTCTTAGTCGTAGCTGAGAGACGTTCACTACAATAAAAATAAATACTAACTATCATAAAATATACAGTAAACAAACAAGTGCGTTTGTCCGTAATCCATAATCTAGACATATTACATGATAGATAACATATTACCAAGGCACTAGTTAATATTGAAATGACATAATATTAATTGGTTTTCGTACCCCATAGTTTAATTTTTTAAATCGAATCGCGAGTATATAATGAATAATTATTATAATTGTATAGGTATTCAAAAAAAATATAAACAACACAACTATTTCTGAGCTTATTCGCTTCATAACCGATAATTTTGTCGGGTTTCAGAACCGACTGCCAAATTTTAATAAAGCCAAGACAAAGACATGTTTGAATGGAATGCTTATTAGCAACGTTTCCTGGACACACAGTGTACGGGGAAACAAGAAAATACTTTGCGTAATCTCAAGCCTGTAATATCTTCTCCTCAAACAGTTTAATTTTGTTGACATAGTCAGTTATTATGCGGCGCTCTCTGATTAATTTCTGGGCCTCTTATACCTGAGAGCTATGCCTATATTCACATACTGGAACAATTATCTTTTGTCGGCTAAGAACTCATTAGGGGAAGCGAAAAGATATAGGAAAAAAGAAATGTATGGAATAAAGAAATATATATGAGACAAGCACAAGACTTCAGTTAAGTATATTTATCCGTCATCTAGTATCCGTAACACAAGCAGCATTAGTTGCTTAAAATGGGGCTAGTTGATAGGTTTGAATGTCTAAAGAAATATTTTTCATTGTACTGTGGTCTTCAGAACGTGTAGTTTGGAGAAGGTGTAGTTACTATCCCACATTTCTTTTTGATTTTTTCAAATATAATTTTAATAATTATTTCGAAAGCGTTGTAACGTAACGTTGTGTATTTTAATAAGCGTATTAGGAGTTTGATCACACGTAAGGTTCGTTTCAAATCAAATCAAATAAAAAAAAATATTTCATAGGCTAAACTTAGCACTTAAAATCGTCAACATTATACATAGTTACATTTATTATGAAGTAAATTACAAAAATGACAAAAAATAACTAATACAATTCACTGCCGCGAGCGTTTGTAGCATGTACAGTCACGTGCAATGAAATGTATACATGGATAGATTTTCAAAAAAATGTTCACACGGAAAATTTCAATAACAAGTAATCACCTTAACAATACATACTATATAACCATCACAGTTTCTCGCAATGATGTACACATTTTTCGCAAAAATATGTACACAAATTGTTTTCAGAAAGTTGTATACATGTTTATACGCAAAAACATGAAGCCAATATGAATAACGATAATAAGTAAACGATTTGATTTCACAAAATTGTAAACAATACTTTTTCATTACAATGTAAACAATCATGACTGTGAATTTTTCCATAAATATATATACACATTTTCAAAACAAGCAGTTTTCACTATTTTGAGAAATATTTATAAATTTCAATAAAATGTATGCAATGTAGTTTGCAATGTAATGTAAACGTTTATTTTTGTCTTTTTAAACCCGCAAAGTAAAAAGAGGGGCGTCATAAGTTTGAAGTATGTGTATGTATGTTTGTCAGTCTGTCTGTGGCATCGTAGCTCCCAGGCGAATTAACCGATTTCGAATCGGATTTCGAGCCAAACTGAATCTTCCGAACGCATCGGTCTCTACTTGGTTTACTTGAGGCAAACGCTCCAATTAGGCAGGAACAGCTTCAAGAGGGAAGACAATAGCAGAATTCAGCTGGTCTGGGCAGCATGTGAAATGCTGCCTAGTTTCGTGAAGTTTTCTCGTCGCCCATCCCTCATTGTCTCAAGTCGAAAGTCTTGGACCAATCCGTCCTTTCAGTCATAACCTACAGTGCCGAGAGGTGGACACTTACGGCCTGACTAGTCCACCAGTTCAAAGTCGCTCAGCGAGCTATGGAAAGGGCTATGCTTGGAGTATCTCTGAAAGACCACATCAGGAATGATGTGATCCGACAGAGAACTAATGTCACCGATTGGCCGTTGGGGTCGTAAAGTTCTCGAGCGGAGACCGCGACGTATACGTAGTGTGGGACGCCCTGTGATAAGATGGGATGACGATATTCGTAGGCTTGCTGGAGTGGGCTGGATGAGATTGGCCGAAAATCGAGAGCGGTGGCGTACATTAGAGGAGGCATATGTCCAGCAGTAGACGAGAGTAGGCTGATGGTAATTATGATGAAAGTTAACGCAAATAGAATTATTTGTATTGGATCCAAGTATGTTAACCTTTTAACGTCTACCTCGACGTCACAGCCATAATTTTGAGAGAGGAGATGCAAACTGATTGTAAAATACCGAACTCCGCCAATTATCACATAACAAGGCATTTTTTTTTTTTTCACGACGAAGTTCCATCGCGGTTTCGAACACGCGCAGTACCTACATCTATGTAAATGTACATCTGTGGAACAACTTATATGATTTAAATTGTAGGGTGTTTACATTGTTTTAAAATTGCATTGTGTATATGTCAAAGATATTGTCACATATAGATAATTATAAACTTGGAAGTGTTTAGAATGCAATGACAGTGTTCTGTATACTTCACTATGAAGACAGTGTATACTTAATTTTGACCCAGTTTGAAGAATACATAGTTTTGAAAACAAGACGACATACTTATTTTTGAAATATCATTCGTTTACATATTTTTGCAAATCCATCACTGTATACATATCAGTGCACGTGACTGTACGTCCACAGAGCGCTTTGACTGTGGTTGTAATTGATACAAGCGACCGGATTCGGTAAGGCTTTTCATGAGAAGAACCCGCAACAAACTCATGAGCCACTTTTTTAAATAGCCAATCATACACTCTATTTCTCACAGTGTTACAATAATACAATAAAGAAATTTCATGTCAGGATTAACTACGATTTTACACTGTTATCTCTTCTTACATTAACTCGTCAAAATAACAATGCTTATGGAAGAGTGAATGATATATCTATAAATGTGTCAATACTTTAAAGTTTTAAATTAAACTGAACATTAATAAATTAAGATTAAACGACGGATGTCCACACATTCCTATCATCTATATAATCCTGAATTTTGTAATGTGCCTTTCCCTTGAGCGTTTTCTTAATATGCGTATCAAATTGCGCAACGGCATTTCAGTTAAGGCGAAAACTGGTAAACTCAACATGAGTTTATTTTGATTATTTTTCTTTTATTTGGAAGATGAGTTAGTTGAGTGTTCCTAGTGTAATCAAAACTCGCCTAAAGTTAGAAAGATTTTATTGTACGATAGGAAAACATTCAAATTGTAAGCTACAAACTATTAAGATGTTTTTTTTACCACAACTGTCAAACGACTCAAGTGAAAACGTTCAGAAACTAGTGACGTCGAGTTGTATTATTCGACATCACAATTTCCGAACGTTTATCAAAGGATCTTAATTAAGCGAGTACCAATTTATATCTATAACTAATATTAATTATTACATATCTCTTTCACGAGCTATGTTTCATAAAATATAGTTTAGCCATTTGAAAGGTATGAGGAATGAAAACAGGAATACAAATAGAATGTTTAAAAATCTGCCCGTGTTGGGTATCAAATTAAACGTCACAAATTAAATATCACGATACAGCAATTTTTATGGAAATCGGTTTAACTATTTGAAAGATATGACAATCTGATCTTTACAAATTTACCCGAGTGGGGTATCAAATGAAAGGTCATAACTTGTAAGGCATGAAATAAATAAGTAAATTAAAAACTTTAAACCCCCGACCAAAAAAAGTCGTTGTTTTGTCGGGGGACTGCTTTACAAGGACATGGTACTTAGCGGACCCACGACTAGACAACGGTTCTTTGTTTTTTGATGGTTGAAAAAATGTACTGTATCTCTAAGGGCGAATTCGACCAAATTGAGATTAGTAACACGGGAATAGTAATACCAAACTGAGCCGAAACGATTATTCGAATCTGCCCTATGTCAAACGAGACATTCATTCGTGCGTACTCCGTTAAAATAATATTATTCGCGTGTAGCCAAACATGAAAAAACTAGAATAGCTAATCGGTTCCGCCCTTAGGGCAGATTCGACCAATCGTGTGAACTCAGTTTGGTATTAATATTCCCGTGTTACTAATCGCAATTTGGTCGAATTCGCCCCTAGATAAACTTCAAATAAACTTAAAATAAAGTGTATGTCGTAGAGAAACTACTTGAATTTTACTCAAACTCTGTAGCAAAAACGAGATTGAACTTGTTCCCGATTCCAGTCGCTGCTAATCAAATATGTTTTTAAAGGATTTCCAAGAAATTCTTAATATTTTCCTCATAAAGAACGGATTTATGTGTTTAGAATAAAGGGAAAAGTGAATAACGTTGTATTATACCTGACAACGTAAATGCTGTATTTCACTCCGACATCTGAAAAGATTATATTTTACACCTGTTTCTTGATTTATACTCTCCCGTGTGTGTACGCAAGGTTTAAATGTTACAACGTGGATTACAGAGAACTTCTTTGCGAACACACTTATTTCATTCGAGAGAATACTTTTTATAAGCGTATTTTGGCACTCATATTTATTGACTACCCCAATCCTGCTGGGCACAGGCCTTCCTCATGGAGAAACACATGAGGAGCATATTAGCCGTTACACCACCACGCTGGCCCAATGCGGGTTTGTGGGTAGAAACTGTCTCAATAGCGAGGGGGACCAATGGCTTAACGTGCCTTCCTAAGCACGGAAGAGATCGAGATCACAATGTCTTGATCACCCATCCACTGCCTGACCATGGCGAAGGCAGCTTTGTTTTCAATCGAAAGCCAAAGCGTACTAACCACTACGCCATTGAGCTCCTCACTACCCCAATGTCTGCATCTTTGTATTAAGGATACTTATCTTCTGATCGGGCTGAGACTACTCAGAGCCCTTCGATAGGCGTGTGTTGGACTCTGACTGAAACCCACTAAAACCCCATGATATACCCACCTAAGCCCTACCAGGGGAATGACTAAGGCTCTGCTGAAGCGATTCTTCAAGGTGAACCCAAGGCCTCCCAACCTAATATATATACGCACTACTACTCGATTAGCCGTACCCATAGTACCCTTGAGTGCATTGCATTCAAATTGTGCTCCATGTTAAGGGTGCTAAAACATCAAAGATTTAATTGATTGTATTAATGACACTAATATCTGCCCAAGGTATTCGAATCAGGGCCCTCAAAGACCTTGAAACGGTACAGTCACCAGCAAATACAATATATATGAGGATTTATAACAACTATATTTATATATGGATTTATAAGAACTAGATTCTAGAGCTATGATAATGTGACGAGGTACTAAAATCGTCCTATATTTTTTGCTGGTATTGTACAAGTCACTTGGCCACAGAAGTCAATCTACGACGTCATCAACAGGCGATTAAATAAAAAGAAAGTGCGTAAGCGTATTCACATCTCAGTACCATTAAACAATATTTACAATCGAAAACCATGTATTGATTTCAGTTTAGTGAAAGGAAAATCGGCACTATCTTCATTCCGTGAATCGCAGAAGGCATTTCATTGCTCCAGTACCAATGTAATCCGATAAAGGTATTTGATTCCGCAGCATCTGTTCAATAAAAAAAACAATTTTGCTCGCCTTACTCCATTTTATTCCGTTCCCTAAATAGTTGGGCCCACTTTTCTCACCAAAATAGCTACATTCATACGGGTTCGTGCTTTCTTTGTAATATCGACTTATAACCCAACCGAACCCATCTCTTCCCTTGGCGCAAAAAGGCGACTAATGGACTTAGAACTGCACAACCATCCAACAGCAAATAGCAGCGACGGGCTCACCACCAGTCACGCTGAGTGCAGTCACTGCTTGGTGCGCGGACTGCTTTTGCGGTACTTTTGCCTAGGCAAAAGTCTAGAGACTAGGCAAAAGTACCGCAAAAGCAGTCCGCTATTATCCCCTAAGGGTTAGTTAAAACTAACCCTTTGGGGATAATAGTCGTGATTATATTATGTATGTATGTCAACTTATTTACAAATGCTTAATAAAACAACCTTACCTATGAAATTGGTGTTTTTTTTCTCTCTTAGTATTTTGTCTGTAACTATTAAGATTCAGAGTATTCCTAAAAAATAATTACCTCGTCTAAAAATACATTATATTTTTGAGCTCTTTTCATTTGTTTTGATAATTTGTTGTAAGTTACATTGTGTTAAAATTGGACACGGAGACAACTCTTTTTAAGTGCCTCCCGAATACATCATTTTATTTGCATTCACTTAAAAACGAAAAATTATTTTTATGAAGTGTAATATTACACATATTACTAAAGCTTGTCTAATGATAGATGCCAAATATTATTATCTTTGGATTTGTCGTTGTGAAGAAAACTGAAAAAAATCTAGTATGGAAAATGCAGAATTCCCCAAAATCTCCATACAAAACACCAATTTCATTGGTAAGGACCTAATATTTACCCATCCGAAGGGGCATCAAATACTGAATCGGCAGTTTTGAGAAAAAAAATAGGAATAGGTACCACGCGGGGAAACCTCGGGAAGCCACTAGTATTCAAATAAAAAGTATTACCGACCAATTAGAAATTTCAGAAACGCACCAAAATTTCGGTGTCAGTTTGATCCTATTAAGCTGTTAAAGCTTTAACAAAAATAAATCATTCAACCCTTAAGTATAATCTGGGTTCGTTCAGAACCACTTTGTCAAGGCTATTATTTTAGCGATAATACATACTCAATAATGTTATTGCTGTAAAATTTTGGTTTGAATACAGTTTCTAGTCTTTTTAACAGTTTGTCAATATCTGGTATTTTTGTGATCTCTGGAAATCTTGAAATTTTATCATTAGTTTAATTATAGTAATGTGTTAATTATGCCTAATATACTTTTTTATGTACATGTTTAGTACTCCTAGTGTAAGTAATCATTTTAAAAACTTTACTTTTTTAGTTGCGGTTGAAGCTTAATTTCTATGGGAAACGTGAAGTGGCTCTAGCAGAAAGTAGCTGAAATCTCGTTTCCCATAGAAATTGTCATTCTTAACACAACTAAAAAGTGAAGTTTTTTTCAATGATAACTTTAATAGGGGTACAGCAAATGACTTGATACCTTATGGTACGCAATATATAAGTCCACATGGGAAGATAGCTAAAGCAATATATATAATAAGCATTCTGAATGTTATTGTGTAAGTTTGTATATAACTTGTATTTAGTTATACATATTTGATGCTATTTATTAAGTCATTGTCTTAGAATACAATAAGCAGCAAAGATTATCACAGTATGAGAAAACCACTGAAGACAGCATGGAGTCTGTGCTCGGTGGATGTCATTGAATCGCTTCTTCTTATAAAGGTGTACTTAAATATATTAGAGTATGTGGTTGATAATCGTATCTTATACGTGCATGATAGAAAAAAAAACACTAGAGAAATTAAAAAATATTGAGAAAAGAAATGTCATCATGTTAATAAAGTTTCCTATCCTAATTCTTTTTCTGATTTCCGACCCATTTCAATTCTTCCTTTCCTATCCAAGGTCATTGAGCACTTGGCCCACAAACAACTGTCTCATTTCTTGTTTTCTAATAACTTGCTGAGTCCATTCCAGTCAGGTTTCCGTCCCGGCCACAGCACAGTTTCTGCCCTTATCCAAGTGTCTGATGATATAAGGCTAGCAATGGAAAACAAACAGTTGACTCTCCTATTACTTCTTGACTTCAGTAATGCGTTCAATTCTGTAAACTTCGACATCCTTCTTGGCATACTTGGGTCTTTGAATGTTTCTAGTTCTGCATTGTCCTGGTTCGAGTCATACCTTCACGGTAGGTCCCAATCTATTCGCGTTGGTGACAATCAGTCTGAGTGGTGTGATCTATCAGCTGGAGATCCTCAAGGTGGTATACTGTCGCCACTTCTATTTTCCTGTTATATCAACACTGTGACCGGTTTAATTGATTCAAGCTTTCATTTGTACGCCGATGACTTACAAATCTATCGCCATTCAGCTGCATCTGATTTTGACGGTGCTGTTGTTGCCATAAATAAGGATCTGGAGCGGGTCAACGACTGGGCTAAATCTTTCGGTCTTCTTGTCAACCCCACCAAAACTAAGGCAGTAATCCTGGGTAGCCGTTACATGCTAGATCGGATTAACTTAACTACTCTTCCACCTGTCCTTTTGAATGGATCTGTTATACCGATATCGCATTCAGCGAAAAACCTAGGGGTCATCTTTGATAGCGGTCTGAGTTGGAAAGCACATGTTAAAGAAGTAAGTCGTAAGGTCTTTGCCTCTTTCCACTCACTTAAGTCTCTCCAGTATTTCTTGCCCATACCGACGAGGATCTCCTTGGCTCAATCATTATTACTGCCAATTATAGACTATGCTGACGCCTGCTACTTAGACATTAGCGAGGACCTGTTGAATAAGTTAGATCGCCTGCAAAATGTATGTATTCGGTTTATTTTTGGACTCCGCAAATACGACCACATTTCACAATTCCGATCACAACTTAAGTGGTTACCTATTCGCCTCCGAAGAAATTCCCGCATTCTTTCGTTGCTTTTTAATATTTTGCATAACCCTTCCTACCCTTCATATCTTCGTGAGCGATTTCAGTATGCTCGCCCAACAGACGTTCCCTGCAGATCACATCTCCGTTCCCTACTTAAGCTACCGCCCCAGCCTCTTCGCACCGACTTTTTCCTAGACTCTTTCACGGTTCGCGCGGCCAATCTCTGGAACTCATTACCTCCATCACTACGAGATTGTCAGACTCTCTCACTGTTTAAGGCACGGCTTAAGGAATACTATCTCAATTCAACATAACTTTTTTTTTTTTTGTTTACTTAACTTGTCTTATATTTATTTTACGTTCCCCGATCATCGTTTTTGTCACATCCGTAAAATTTTATTTATGTATTATGTGTTGTTACTTATTTATATATCGGTATAATATTATTTATTTTATATTTATATATATTATTTCATTTATTATTTCATATGTATATATTGTTAAGTACACGCGACTCAGTTTACTCCTCAGCATTTTTCCTTCGCAGGTGGGTTGGAAGACATTTCTATTAGGAATAAGCCCTACCTTTTGTACTAAATTACCTGTCTTTTTTTTTGTATTGCTTCTGTGTTTTTTTTGTGTGTGCAATAAATTGTTAAATTGTTAAATAAGGTTGTAACACTGCACTTACTCTCATTATATGTAGTTTTTTCTCCTTTTTTAAATAGGTATTGTTAATGAGGTATTCAATTTTTTGACGACCTCCGTAGTCAAGTGGTCTGTACGGCAGTCTTGGATGCTTATATATGTATTATATATTTTATGAGTGTTTATATGTATTTATCTATTAAATATATTTATCCGTCATCTTGTATTCGTAACACAAGCAACATTAGTTGCTTGGGGCTTGTTGATAGGTGTCAATATCTGAAGATATTTATTTATACAATCGCTGTCCTTAAAACCACTTCCATCGAGGTAATATTTTAAAATTTCATACAAAGCTCCATAGATTTACGATGGGATTGTGTAAATTGAAAAGTTTTGGAAGACATATTACATTTTGCTTCGAGTTAATACAGTCTCCGCAAAGTTTTGAAAGAAATTTATTGCCTATCAGTTTTTGTCATTTTTATCATAAAATATTATTACACTGAACTGGCTTAACATCATTAGTACACTACAATAATATTATTAAATAGTCTAATGTCGAACTTACATTTAATATTATATAAATAATACTTAATATCAATTTATAAATAAATAAAACTTTAAATTTTTACTTCAAAAGTTTGAAAGCAATATTTCTCAGCATAAAGAATGATAGAATAAAATACAATAAAAACATTTTTTTAACATTCCTTACCTGATAAAAAAACAACACAACGAACTCGATTACTATTTACTAAAAATAAGACTTCATTTCACTGCTGTATTTGTAGGAAGGAAAACTGACAGTACCACAGGACGAGCTCTTATTGATCCATGGCGCCAATTGTCTTGGGCATTCCTCAATTAAACTACATCGATTGGTTTCTCTGCACCAACCACAATTGTATTCATTGTTCAGTGCTAAGCAATCATTGCAACTACTCGCTAAAGCCTTGCAATTGTACACCAACAGAAGAACTGTATTCGAAAACGGCTCCTTTCCTCCCCAAAATAGTCTGAGATGCCCAAGAACAATATTCCGAGTTGTTTTTAAAATAACTGTATCACAATATGCAATGTTATTATCCAAAGACGCGGTTACCTGTATAACTTTCTGTTCAATTCTTGTTTCACAAATAACGTTTCGATTGTACAACGTCAAATCGTCTACATGTAGTTCAAGTTTGATAAATCTCCTAATGTTAGCTGGAACGAAAATTGGTACCTTATTCATAATTTCCGTGCAGTGTCTTTTTGTTTCATGCCTTCTCCATAATTCGTGGAGTAACATCTTTTTCGGACACTGAATGCTTGGTACACTCGTACATCCTATGTCGTGGCACCACTCGCAATGGAATGCTGTCATCTTGCAATCGTGACAGCTCTTGAAGGAACTGCAATGATCTTGCAGTGTGTGCATTGCGACACCTTTTTTCTTTTCTACTAAGCCATTTATTGGAATAATAATATAAGACATTATAACAGTAAAGGCTAATTCCTTTCGTAAGAACATTTTATTATTTTAGTCACTTATCACAATTGTAAATACTTTCACAAAATTCTGATTTACTTCCCGCACGAGAACTAGCTACTATTTTCACTCTCCAGTCCTAATAGGTACTACTTACTTAGAGAGATTTGTAAGGAATAAAGAGTAATATTCTGTTCACTCTTTTTTAAATATACTTGATCTTTATTTATAAACGGATTTCAATACTGCTATTGTAATAGCCAATAGCTCTGATTTAACAATGATCATGATGTAATCTTTTTACTAGTGAGAAGATAGCCTACTGACACAATATAGTACGTACACAATGAAATTGAGCTAAGCACTAAAGACTTACATCATTAAGTTATATGATAATTGTGTCAAAGAAAACTTTTATTGTTTCTTTTTATTTGATTAGCTATCAGTTTCATCATCAACATAAGGCGTAACAGTTGTTACATTTCTGTAATTAGTCTTAAACGAATTACAGAACTACGAAAAAATTACGTATAAAGCTTTACATGTTACTTTATTTAAAATCCATTTTCTAATGTCATCCGTTGGATCCGCCTGAACGCTTACTGTGTTTTTCACACCAAACACAACCATATGCACTGGAGATAAGTCAGCAATTATCACAGCTATTTGCTAAATATTCACATCTATAAACGAAAATTGATATTTCGTTTGAAACATTACTGAGTTCCATCCCAAAATACTTTCATGGTACTAGTGTTGACTTTTTCATAATTATGCTAAAGCATCCAAAGTACCAGGGTAACATACCTCTAACGAAAATCTGACGTGAAAGTTTTGTCTTATTCCTCCTGGTATTGCTATAGGTCCAGAGTGATTTATTTTTAGAGCTGTTTTATTTTTTAAGACATGTTTAGAAGTAGCGTAGTAGCAATATTTTTCTGGTCGATCGGTACAGCCGTGTAGTTTTGGAACCATCCACAAGATAGCCATGCATGCTTGTCTTTACAAGAACGAAACGAACGACAGTACCTACGAGTTTCGGTTTTCGATAAATTTCGCACGTGGATCTGCTTCATTTTTCCTATGAATAGATTCTAAATTATCCACCGTTTTAGATTCTGGTATTAATATCATTTTTTGATGTCTGTCCTGTACTTTTTCATCTTTTATAGCAAGTGGTTCTTTAACGTTAATGAATTCACCGTGTACATAAGAAACGGATATTGCTGTGTGAATTAAGAAAACTATAAATTTTAACATCCTTCTCAATACTACGGAAAGACGGCAGTAAAATAGATTATCGTTTCTACACACATTACTATTATAAAGGATCTTTGTTTAAGTATATATGTTAATTACGAGTAAGTTGATGCAGGAGTAAGATGAATAGACCAGAGTGTGACGTTAAAATATTTTGAAAAAAGTATTGAATATAGTGTCGCTAATTGAAATTCGGTCGAATTTACCCTAAAATAGTTAAAACAGTAATTTGTAATCTTCCGATCTTGATTTTAATGTATATTTAATTGTTGGTTTCTTGTTTTACCTGACCTGCTTAGATAAACGGCACCTGAATTCGAATAAAGAGCAAAATTCGTAGAAGTGTTTTGAAAAAAGAGAAAGGAAAAAAGAAAAAAGGAAAGAAACACATGCTGCGTTCTTGAGAGATCGTGTCATGTTCTACGATCAATTTGTGTGTATTCGTATTCGTGAGTGATGTCGATGATCCATGTGGGAAGGCCTGTGCAGACGTTTAAAGGCTGCGGACAGATAATCTAGTGATTAAATTAAGCCGTCTATTTAGTCTTTAGGCTTTTACAGCTGATTCTACATACTGAATATTAGGCATAATACATAACACGCCTTTATCCCCGAATCGATAGGCAGCAGTGCAGGACGCCCATTGCCAGTAATTTTTTGGGCATAATAGGGGGCTAGCCTGTTAACGTTATCGGGCACTATAGGAAATCCATAACTACTCAGTAATTCAGACCAAAATTCAAAAAGACAGGACAGAGGTTTCATACCACTAAATTGAATCTTTGCAGCCCGAGCGATTAAAATAATGATGATAACTATTATCCGCTAATAATCAGTGGGAAATTTCACAATATTTTATTCAAACAAAGACCTAAAGATTTCTCACGAAATATTGTGGACTGAAAAGTTTTGATGACATTTACATTTTACTCCCAGCAATATCTTTCATAGTTATGTGATAACGATGAAAAATATAAATTTTAATTTCGAAGAAAAAAAACATAATAAATAAAAAGGTTTTCCTGCTAAATAAACCTGAAGTAAAATTTTATTTCATTATGAGTGGGAATTAAAAAGAAACATGCCATTTTATTAAAGGAATATCAAATAAAAGTAAACGACATTATTCAAACATTATCTTTATTATTGCATAAACAATATTAAATTACTACGAGATTAAAGTTAAAAGATCACATACATACATACACATACATAAAATCACGCATGCAATCCCCGAAGGGGTCCAAGGACCACCGTGTTCCTTAAGATCACATCAAAAGATCAAAAGATCAGTGTATTAAAAATAAACTTTCTCCACATCTCTATAATAAAATGACTTTGAAAACGATTGAAAATTGTATGTTCCGCATAAAGAGCTCCTATTCATCCATAGAGCGAATCGTCGAGGACATTCTTCAAAAATACTACATATTTTAGTTTCTCTGCACCAACCACATCTGTAGTTTCTATTAAGTGCTAGACAATCCTTGCAATTACTTGCCAAGGTGTTGCAGTTATACACCATCAGGAGAACAGTGTTTGAATGTGGTTCTTTCCCACCCCAAATAACTTTTAAATGTCCAAGCACTACATTTCTGCCAGTTTTTAATATAACTGTATCACAATGCACGATGCTATCACCGATAGTAGCAGAGAGGTGAACGATTTTATGGTCGATCTTAATTTCGCACATAAGCTTGCGTTTGTATAACGTCAAATCATCAATTTTCAGCCTCAGTTTTATGTTCGTTCTTATATGAGCAGGAACGAAAATTGGTAGTTGATTCACAATCTCTGTGCAATAGTTATTTCTGGTTTTCTTCCCCCACAACTCGTCAAGTAGGACCCTCTCTGGGCAGTAGCTTTGTGGTGTACTAGTACACCCTAGTTCATGGCACCATTCACAGTAGTGCTTCGATGCCTTGCATGCATGACATGAAGTGAGGGAATTACAATAGTCGCTAAGTTTTTTTATTACGTGATTTGATCGTTCCTCTCTCAAGCCGCTTATTGGCACCAATAAACAGACAATTACACTCGTAAAATACTCATATTTATGTTCGAATATCATTTTAAATGGTTTTTTGTTTATTCACAATTTTTTTACTAAAAAACCAAAATTTTATACAAAATTCGATTATAGGTTGTCGTTGGCACATTTAAAACGAACAAAGATAAATGCTTTGTTCTCTCCAATTTAAGACGGAATTTGAAATTTATTTACAAACATTATTCCAATACTTCTATTGTAATCTCTAATTTTGCTGTGAAATAACAAGATAGTGATGTAATCTTACTCGGTGAAGCATTTCCAAAACATATTAAATCAACAACAGAGATTTCTATTCAGAATTGTTCTTAGTTTATAAAAATATCAAATGTTGATTTTACTATTAAGATATATTTTGCTCATTTTTATAATATTTTCTTGGCTTCTTCACCCAGTATTAAAATACAGCAGTGCAGCATTAAAATACGTAAATAATTTTCTTCAAATATTTTGATATCTTTTTTCAGCTTTTTTCTTGGTTCACTCAGTGTTAATTTACGAATATTTTTAAAGCAAATAATAGTAGCCAATGAGACTTTAAGTTCTGAGCTTTAGTAAACCTTATCGTAGGGGTTATACCCATTTTTGTTACCATATATTAGTTTTAGCTTTATCACAAATGCTGTTGCTGTGTGACTTAAGGGGCAATGCCCAATTTGTAAAGAGCCTTGCCCCAGGGACAATTACGCATGCCCACTATTCTGACTTATTTTAACGTAAGCGTAATTAGAATAGCTTTTTATTTATAGCAGACATAATCCAAAACTCCGTGCGAATAAAATCATATTAGACAAATAAAATGAGCACCTGCTATTATAAATTAGCAAAGTTACAAAACGACGTTTTGCATAAGAATAGCAGCAAGTTATTATTTTATTAAAAAGGAAGCTTTTATCTAAATAATTAATTTGTTACATTTAATGAGTATTTTAAGCAACTTCGGCTTTGCGTTATGCAAAAGTATTCCATTTTAATTCTAGAAATAATGCAGCCGAAATTATGAAAACTATAATAGTCAACACGTGTGCAATCAAATAGAATATCTATAATCAGACAAAATAAAAATCTGTTTTTGTTTCATATTGTTTAATAAATATAGACAGTTATGATCAAATATGATAAATAAAAATAACACCCAATTACGCAGTTTACGTAAGGTACTTTAATAGGTTTTGGCAAGCGTACTGGGTTCAAACATGGTTACTTCGCTTTTGCTTTCGATTGAAAACAAAGCTACTTTCGCCATGGCCAGGCTGTGGATGGGTGACCAAAACTTTGTGATCTCGAGCTCCTCTGTAAAGGCACGTTAAGCCGTTGTTCCCGGTCGCAATTGCGACTGTTTCTACCCAACAACCCGCATTGGGCCAGCGTGGTAGAGTTACGGCCCATACTCCTCATGTTTTTCTTCCCATTAGGAAGGCCGGTGCCGTATAAAGGGACGTATATAGGCTGAGGACATATATATTCATATATTTTAATAAAAAGTTTTGAGTTTTTAGCCACATTAAGAAATTTTCATGATTACCGCACAATTAAAATGGTTTTTAAAAATTTACTTAAAATATTTTTATATTGGGTCTTTACCTATGAAATTGGTGTTTTTATTCTGTCTTAGCAATTTTTCCGTAACTATTAAGTTTCAGAACATTCTTATAAAATAATTGCCTCTTCTAAAAATAGACCATATATTTGAGCTCGTATTATTTAATTTGATCAATTTTTGTATGTTTAATTGTGTTAAAATTAGACACAAACATAATTATTTTTAACTGCCTCCCGAATACATCATTTGATTTGCATTAACATAAAAATAATGAATAATTTTTATCAAGCGTGTTCACACACAAATTGCTAAAGCTTGTCTAATGATACATGCCATATATTATTATCTCCGGATTTGTCGTTGTGAAGAACACTGATAAAATGTTAGTATGTAAAATGCAGACATCCCCAAAATCTCCATACAAAACACCAATTTCATAGGTAAGGACCTAATATTTGTTTACATTTTGTCATAGCTCTGGGTATTATGGGGCAATTTTGCGCATTAATAATGTATATTTCTTAGTATTCTATTATATTTTTGTTTTTTTTTTTACTTTTAGTGTTCCGTCGTTTTAGCTCTCCTCACTCCGCTTTCCGGTTGACTGGTAGAGAATGCCTCGAGGCATTAAGTCTGCCTTTGTATGTCGTGCAAGAAGAATAAATTAATAATAATAATCATATTGTCCACTTATTAAAATAACATGAAATAACTTTTATTATCAACACCCATAATTAATCTGCTACGCATTGGGAGCAGTGTAAGGGAAGTGATATTCATTAAGGTCATTATAATGCACGTTACTGGTCTAGATTTTTGGCTGTTCTCAGCCATGCTATTCCAAAAATCGTATCCTATTTTATCTCCAGATGTGCCATATTTTTCAAGACGCTGCTCTTTTTTTATGTAAGCAAGAGCAAAGGGGAAGACGGCTCACCTGATGGTGAGTTATAACCGCCGCCCATAGACATCTACAACATCGGAGGAGTTTCAGATGCGTTGCCGACCCTTAAGGAGGGAAAGCACTCTCTTTTTAAAGGTCATATTGGTCTGAGAATACTTATGATGCTCTAGAACATTACGGCTCAAACGCAACGACCGTCAGTTCTGTGGCTAATATGACCAGTCCAAAGCCACTTCAGTTGATAGGTACTTTAATTTTATTCAAGCCCAGTGTCGCAGGCAAGGATTGAACCAGCACCCACTTACGACCCAACTGATAAATGTACTCTTTGGGTAAAAGGTCGGCAATCAGATCTTAAATGATATAATCAAATGACTCTGCTGTGGTCATGCTCACTCAAATGACTCTGCTGTGGTGTCACGTGCGTCGGGTCGTTGCGTTCCCTAAAATATGGTTGAGCGAAGCGATGGCTGATTCATGTGTCATGTCTGTGAACAGGTGCCACTGTCGGTGCCTGATCAAACTCATGCCTGTCTGATGTGTAGAATTGGCCTTATCAATGAAGTTTTCTTTAGAACTGTATGGTACGGCAAGTGGTGAAGATACCTATCCTGGATTTGTATATACTACTTTTTCAATTACTTCAATCAAAAAAAAAAAAATCCAAATCATTTATTCAGTTTAGATGCGTCTTAGCGCATGCTTATGAATGTCATAAACATTTTACAATATTACGTGAAAGAGAAAAAACTATGCCATTAATCAACGGAACTTTAATATAACATCATTAATAATTAATTAGCAAACAAAAAGAATATAATGAATTATTAAATTAGATTTATTATTATTATTATTAGCTTATTGCAGAATTTATCAGCTACCACGATATAATTCTATAAAATATGAAAATAATGTCACATTGTAATTTATTTTTTAATTCTCTTCTTTTACGTTTTGTTGTTTCATTACATGTTCCAAATATTTATTCGATAACAATTACAGGTTAAAAATAATATTATTTTAAAATTGAATGTTAATGCTACGCCAAAGCTAATGTTTATTTGGATGCCGTACAGAACTCATACCTAATTGGAAAATTTGCAGGATGTCGATTGAAATACATTGTTTCTATTTCAAATTAAGTAGTTAAAATTAAGATAAGTCTTGTCCTTGTCCTTTCCCTCAGCCTATAAACGTCCCACTGCTGGGCACAAGCCTTCCTCATGGGAGAAACGCATGAGGAGTATGGGCCGTAACACCACCACACTGGCCCAATGCAGGTTGGTTGGTAGAAACAGTCGCAATAGTGACCGAGACCAACGGCTTAACGTGCCTTCCGAAGCACGGAGGAGCTCGAGATCACAAAGTTTTGGTCACCCATCCACGGCCTGACCATGGTGAAGGTAGCTTTGTTTTCAAGCCAAAGCGTACTAACCACTACGCCACCGAGTTCCTCCTAAGTTAAGTCTAACGCAGGATAATGACGAGTGACATTTTCAAGACTGCAAACCTAATAATTTAGTCGAAACCCGCAATTTTAAATGTCAAAATCGTCATTAAGTTTGTACAATAGATAATAAAACAGTTTAATTTCAATTTAAAATTAAACCAAAAAAAAAATTCTTTTTTCGAATAATTGCTAAAGGTAACAAAGCTTTGTCATATCGCTATTTGTCGTAGATCATACTTGCATTTCACTTGATACCTCAAACATTCGCTTATTCTATAACCATTGATTTCATCACTTCTAAACTGGTACGGAAAAATCAATTAATCCTTTTTAATTACAACACATTCGACTTGAAACACAGCTAGTAAACGATAACTGATATTTCGTTGGAGTATCGCTGGGGTCCACCCCAAACCACTGTAAAAATTCCAATACTTGTCCTCTGGTCCTGTGTCGAGTAATCCAGAACCACTGGGTAACAAATAAGTTGATCGTTCACAATCATAGCTTTCAAAACCGTTAATCTGTGTTTGAACTTTATTTTGCAAAGTACTTCTCTTTCGTAAATTGCGGGATCTGCGACGTGGATATGCACGTTTAGGTTCATTCTCACTCCAGCTGGTACTATAATGGGTCCGTGGTGTTTTATCGAAGAACAGAGTGCAGAGTATTCAGTTTTCTTTCTTAAGTCGTATTTATTTGTAGCATTGTAGCATAGCTTTTTGGGTTGATCAGTACATCCGTAGTTGTGGCACCAGCCACAAGAAGACCAAGATCCTTTATAACATTCAGTACATGTGTTAAACGAACGACAGTAAGACTTCGGGTTTGAAGCGAATTTTGCTCGTGGCGTCAGGTCACGTTTCAAATGGGCCTCCTTTACAGTCTTATTTGTCTGTTTTACTAATAGCTGATTATTAATAGGAAAATTTTCTTTGATAAATAATTCATTTATGTTATTGATCTTACAAGATACAAATAATGGTATCGATGTATGAAAGAAAATAATCACTAGAATCACCATTTTTATACACAAGACCAAGGAACGATACCAATGAAGTAAATCGTAATATCGAATGACAGTACATTTATAAGGATTCATGTTTATGATTTTTTTGTCGCTAAATAAACGAACCACCGAAATTCAATAGACTATAACCAATTCATACTGCTAGTTCATTGTTTATGATTTTATGTTAATTAAACGAAACATGCGCGTGAAAATAAAGTGAAAACAATAGGGTTTTAGTTAAACACTACCATTCATTCCCTTTGTTTTCATTATACACGTACACTTTCTAGGTAAGTTATTAATCTTTCAACTCGTTTCATTACATCTTTCATAATATTTAAAAACATAATAAATTATATTCACAATGTAGGTCTGATGTCATCGAAGGTGGGAATGAATTCGTTAAAATGTTTACTCTAAAGCTAAGAGTGCTTAAAGCAGTTAGTAGATAAAACTCTGTTTAACTCGCAGAAGCTGAACTATTCAACACAGAAGCGGATTATGTCGCACCCGCGAATCTTGCGGGAGTTGTAATGAAAAAGTTTGCAGTAAGCTTGCCTGTCTAGCTATATTTGTTTAAGACGATTTCAAGAGGATTTTTAGCACTGCTTATAAAAGTTAAGAGCGGTATTGATAGCAAAACTTCATTCGCAATAACCGCTTTTTATGATATAGTCACACCTCTTTCCTGACGGAGTAGGTAGTGATTTTTGCTCGGACTTGCTTATTGCTAAGGAATTTTGGTTTGAATTACAGAGTGCTTTTAAAAATTTTCCTTAGTGCCCGGTAACGGCAATAGACTTGCCCTCTATTTAGTACGCGGGACTAACAAAATTACTAAGTGAGGGTGTGTAATGCACCTTTGCCCACCCTTTCGGGAATATATTCTTCATCGTTCTCACAATGTTGAGGATCGCGGCCATACAAGAAGGCTCTCAGCTTTTTCGGCCTTATAAATCGCTTACCAGGGCATCATCTGGAACAGCTGTTGATGCTGGGTCAGTTACACTCTGCATCCTGAGAAAATCAGCCTCCAACGGGACGTTGAGGCTTTTAGAGATGGCGATATCGGTGTACATATTATTACACCTCTATTTTCAGAGGGATCGAACCTGCGATGTGTCGTTATATCGAATAGAAACAAGGCTTTGAATAGTAACAAGCGTTAATTAGTGCTACATAATTTTATTCATCATTTTATTCATCCCCAGGAGCTTCGCCGCCGTCTTCTCCAGCTGTAGTTGCGTCTCCGTTAGTAGAATTACCTACATCTGTTGTATTTCCTTCAGCACTTGGTGTTGTACGAGTTGTTGGTTTCATGAAATTCCCGCAGCCGACATAAATGTTCACTGATATGGGAAGATTATACGGCGAAGTCAACTTAGCAACAATATACTTTTTTTGAAGCCCCCCTCTAATGATCTGCACTCTTGGCCCTCCGCCGTACCCTAGTCGATCAACAATTCTGAAGTAGGTGATCTGGAAAGTAAAGTCGATAATTAACGCACAGGTATTGCATGTCAAGAAAGCGTGTTTATAGAGGGTTGGAAACGTCCCAATTTAAGTCGTTTTTTAAGATTTTTTTGTTTATATTGAAAGAGAAATCTTCTCACTGTTGTTTTAGACTCTAAGGATGTCTTGCAGGAGATTTAAATATACATACACATATAATCGCGACTATTATCCCCTTAGGGTAAGCTGCCATAGTCCGCGCTTCATCAAGGAGTGACTGCACATGTGCTCAGCGTGACAGGTGGTGAGGCCGTCGCCGCTATAAGCTATTGGATGTTGTGGAGTTCTAATTTCATTTCACGACACCCAAGGAAGAGATGGGTTTATGGTATTATTTTTTTAATGAGCCGCTACCACACGACTCTCGAATTTTAAATCTATTTTAAAATAAAATCGATTTTTTAATTTTTTTACATTTTAGACAAAGTCAAAGAGTCAAAATATTAGGTACTAAATCTAGTTTCAATTTAGATTAAATTTATCTGCAAATTGACATATATTCTATTTTTTTTTGTTCTAGCTTCACATTTGTATTTATTGTTCCACTTGTTTGATTAATTCTTGAGTAGTTAATTCCTACTTAGGTATTTAAATGTATGGTAATATTTAAAATGGGTTAATTGTAGTGCAATTCAATTTTGTAAGCTATTGATAGTAAAAGTGTCCACTACAAGAACGATTCCGTTACAGTATAGTTTCCTAGTTTAATTAAAACCTCCTCTTTATTTTTCTTTATGTTATCATTCGTTCTAAAATAAACAATGTTTGTTTTTACTTACAGGACAAGGGAAGATCTTCCCATATTTAGCGATCGTTTTCCTATAAGGCAGCACTTCTTTGTATAATCTGTCTTGAGCAACTAAAAAATCGTTTCTTTTGAACATACCTATGTAAAAATCCCTGCCCTGACTTATACATGCTAATAAAACGATCAGACATAATGTTATTACAGTGTTCATGTTTAAGCTATAAATTATTTCGGATTGAAATAAAAAAAATCCAAAGTTCATTAAATCTACTCGTGTGTTAAATAAGTAGAAATAATGTTATTTTAAGACGTAAATGTTGTTTATAGTCGTATAAAATTTGAATTTCACGGTATTACATGGTGTTGCGTAGTTTGATAAGGTTTTAATTTATTTCATTACTACGTTAAATGTATTGCTCTTTTTTTGTCTTTAAGTTTTTTAGTCTGTTAGAATAGCTTATTCAGAAACACGAGCGCTTATTTCAGAAAGATTATTTATTTGAAGATCTTGGCGGTTCACTTGAAAAATATATGTCTTTGTGTTGAATTTTGAATCCATTTAAAAAAAGTACTTATGACATGTCGTTGTGTTTATTTTTGAATTCATTATTTGATTATTATAAGTAGCTAACTTGAGTGTAGACAGACCCTTTTTATTTCTTTTTACAAAATAGCCGAGATTGTTGAAGTACATTAAAATGCGAAAAAATAAAATGTTCTTTCCCTTGATTACGATTGTGTGAAATCACGATTAGGATGAGAAAATATATCGAAATAGATAAGAAGGTGGATCTCAGAAAGTCCACTCACTTAAAGCAATAAAGCTTCCAACATTAGTAAACTTGTTGTGCACTTCCTCCTTACGAACAACGGCCAGGAATAGGTTTCCAGCAGTGGAACGTACGTAAATAACCAAGTGAGGTTTACATTCATGATGTTTATATATTGTTTAATTATATATATCATTTTATTTGTTTAGTAATGTATATGTTTGCATAGATTTCTGTTTTGTCTTGTGCACTAGTGTCGCTTCTCTTACATCCTGAGATCTCACACACCTGTAACGGGTTGACTGGAAGATATCCCTATTAGAGATAAGTCCTCCCTTGTATACTTCTGCTTTTTACATTGTTTCTTATTGTTTATGTGCAATAAAGAGTTATATTAATTTTAAACTATACATGTATACACAACTACAGCCACAGCTGATAAAATCCAATCTAAATATTAAGTGGCTTGTAGTTTATACCATATTATTATTTGTCAACAATTCTACATTAATTTATAGGCATGTTTAATTAATTATTAATATTATCTATTACCCACAACACAACGTATATCGGGAATTAGGATATTTCGTGTGTGTTAGAACTAAACACCATTTGAATTATTCGGCTTAAGAATAAATATTGGAAAATAATAAGTGTTATGTTTTTAGCAAAGGTTCCGAACAAATCTCTTTTATCGGTGTCTCCAAGCCTTCGAAAGCTATACCTTTTGTAACCAGAAAATGGATCGTACCAAAAGGATTAACGAATTAAAACAATCCACCTGAACGTTTTCTTTTGAATAAATATTGGGGTCTTAGAAATTGGATGTATTTTTTAAAAGGGATTTAAATTTTACAAGCCGTTTCCAAATCATTTTGGAGTTTTGAGGTGATTTCGGCAAATCTTAATTCCGAAATAAACTTTCATTTTGTAACAATAGACTATATTGATTGAATTAAGAAGTTACTACCGAGCTGTTTAGAACAGATATTGAGATTTTATCTGCTAAATAAGAGAGAAACTAGCATGTGCCTAGGAACTTTCTGAGCGTAAAAATGGTATGAGGAGAGGAAGATTGCAGGTAATAAATATACTATTTCTAGATTTGCTCGCGACTTCGCCCGCATGGCATAGTTACCTTTGTCTTGGCGGGATATTATATAGCTTATAGCCTTTCTCAATAAATGGGCTATCCAACACTGCTATCATACAAAAAAAAACTTTTAGCTTTATAATATGGTTCCGGACATCTCAGCTTAAATACCCGAAAACTTCTGGAATCTTCATTGTAGAAAGTATCGGGAAGTACCTAACTATGACCAAACATCAACATGTTTAATACATCTATTGGACTACAAGCCTGGAATAAAGTAATTTGCTAATTATGAGGTGTTATATTTCCTTCATCCACTTTATTTATCTGGCACCAGCGCGTTTTCTTCAATTTCATTCGTTTTGATAGAACATCCGAAATTATTTCATAATTTTGACTGGTCTACCAATAGAGCCCGTCATCTCCTGCTCACCCATCTACGACAGAGGAAAGCAGCCTACTGCTTTATGCCTTATGGTAGGTTATTATAAAAATTAACATTGTGAAAAATTCGCAAGAACGATAATGAAGAATGATTGTACACTTGAACATCCATTGACGACACCTGAAAAGAAAACTCAGCGGAAATAGAATTTCTCCATAAACATGTTAAGAAATTGTGAAGGAAAGCACTGGGACCACATTTTATTAAACGTCACCTGTGTATGAAGTCTCAGTGAAGTGACAAATTGACAAATTTATGCTATTATTCAACGCTTTTATATATAGTTCGGCGTGAATTTTATGATTCGCCTGAACACAATACATTTCCGTTTCGGAATTTCAAATGACGCTGTGTGTTCGTATCTCAGAAAAGATGTAATATTGGGTCCTTACCTATGAAATTGGTGTTTTTATTCTGTCTTAGTATTTTGTCTGTAACTATTAAGGTTCAGAGTATTCCTAAGAAATAATTACCTCGTCTAAAAATATACTATATTTTTGAGCTCTTTTGATTTGTTTTGATAATTTGTTGTAAGTTTAATTGTGTTAAAATTGGACACGGAGACAACTCTTTTTAAGTGCCTCCCGAATACATCATTTTATTTGCATTCACTTAAAAACGATAAATAATTTTTATGAAGTGTGATATTACACATATTACTAAAGCTTGTCTAATGATACATGCCAAATATTATTATCTCTGGATTTGTCGTTGTGAAGAAAACTGATAAAATGTTAGTATGGAAAATGTAGAATTTCCCAAAATCTCCATACAAAACACCAATTTCATAGGTAAGGACCTAATAGATCATTGTATGACACGCGTCAAATACGTTTGTTTTCATTATGTATGCGAGAGAATTGAAACTACGTAGTGTACATTTTACGAATGAATGGGGAATGCTAGCGTCTCCTTGCGAAACTCAGACATGTCTTTGTTATGACAAGTAAATACATACATATAATCACGACTATTATCCCATAAGGGTTAGTCAGAAACTAGGCAAAAGTACCGCAAAAGCAGTCTTTTGCCATAGTACGCGCTTCACCAGCAGTGACTGCACTCAGCGTGACAGATGGTGAGCCGCTATATTATTGGATGTTGTGCAGTTTTAAGTCCATAAGTCGCCTTTTACGACACCCAAGGGAAGAGATGGGTTGGTAGTTTTTATTTATTGATTTATTTGGTCCACAAAACGGAATTACAACATATTCAAGTTGACAAAAAATAGGTGTTCGGCTGTAACTCCACGGACTATTCTTTCTTACAAGTAAATGGAAAGCACTTTTTTATCGAAAGTTGATAAATATTTTGTAATGGTTAAATAAAGAGAACCGAGTAAATGGATATAAAAAATCTGTATTACCTAGTTACAATTACATTTGGACTCCATTCACATACCATATGATTGAAACATTTGATAAGTCAATAAAAATAACTTGAACTGAGAGACGCCTATGTCCAGAGAGTTCAGCAGTGGACGACGATTTCTTCTATATGTCTGTACGCAAGAATTGACTATTCCCTCTGTTTTTTAATATAAATACTTGATAAAAAGCATGCAATTTAAGAGCAAAATGTCACCCATGTGTGGTCCAACCGTAGCGAAGCTTGCTTAGTTTTTTAAAACATTATCCAAAGCGAGACGCCAATGTATAGTAGTTACAATCGCATAATAATGTTGTTAATAGTAAGTTATAACATGCTTTAACCATTTAGGTTCAGTTTTCTTGTCTGTGAATTTTTTGTCATTATATGGTTCACTTCAGATGCCATAATCTATTCTTTATCTATACATATAATAAAACTGTAGAGGTCAAATGTCTGTACATATAAAAAAATGCTTAAAACCAAGTCAGGGGGGTGTAGCAAGAGGGAAAATACAAAAAAAAAAATTGTTTTGTTTCTGTCTTTCTCTCTCTCTCTCCGAAATGGCTGGACCAATTTCAATGAAATGTGGCATGAATATTGCTTGCATTACACGGTATATGGCAATAGGGTCGCCCTTGCAATATATAATATTATATACAGCAAACGTGGTTATTAAACGTGGTTATTACTTTAGTTTTTGGGGTCATAAGACTAATCATATTATTAATTTACAAAGAAAACCATAAAATATAAACCCTTCACTCTTCATATCCAAATTTAGTACACAATAAAATATTTAGAATAGAGTAAACAAGATTCAATCGATGACTATGCTTTGTCGTTCGATCACAAAAACTGTAGACCCCTTATGTATATGGCAACAAGATCTACTTTACTTTCTATGTTTCGGTTAGTTCCTTGTGTATTCTTTAGGGTGATTGATAGCTTAGCTATGTCAATCCATCTATCAAATCCCCAGTGATCAAAGATAATTGTGTAGCTACTTCGATACTTCAATTGGGTAGGCGCAGTTTATATTTTCGATGTCACTTTATATTCGTATTCTGAAAACGAATTTTAATTTGCTGAAATGAAAATTCTCGAAACACAATGCACCCGTCATTTTGTTGACGTTGGAATTTTTAATCAACGCAAAGTTAATTTAAAGAATTTTCGTTTGAATGTAATTTTATGAAAATATTAATTCTCATTTTCAAAATGATTAACTATTCCGCGTGCTTCGTTAGGAATGGAGCTTTTTGGACTTAAGAAGTCAAATGAATGCATTCAATTGATGGATATTTCAACAACAACATACATGTCTGTTTCTTAATAGGGTAGGTAAAGACTATAGAAATTCACGAAGGCGCCTATCATTCGACTTTAGACTCTATCTTAAGGCATTAAGAGCGACTTGCCATCATAAAACGCAACAACTATACGGATCTTTGACTTCCACGATCCTGGCACATACATTTCGCCTCCTCTTCTCTAAATGTTAACTTCATACATGCTCTAAAGATTATTTTTAGAGTCTGTGCGTTTTTAATAGTTTTTTATAGATTTGAAATAGTTACCTACTCGTAAGGACTAAAGCGTAACGTAAGTCTCTTGGCAGCTTCATTAATTGTCATTTATTAATTATATACAACAAATAAATCGACTGCTCTTATTAATGACATCCAAAAGTCTAATAAAAACTGATAGTAAATTTAAACATAAATTTATCTACAACGAACGCGGTAATTGTGATTTTATCTGCTTCACTTAGAGATAAATTTAACTACCTATATCGGTAATAATTTTATAGATTGCACAGCACACAGGTTCATTACACAGGGCAACGTTTTATGAGAGCTGATCATGGTTTATTGTAAGAAATTTATTATTAAGGAAATATTTAATTTTTTTTTATTTATTGCAAGAGACTAAAAATAAAAATCCTACCAAATTCGACTCACATGATAAACGCAAAACCTTGAACAGCAAAAACGTATTTCCGATAATACAATTTGATATTAATGGAAAAATAAAGTTATTTGACACATAACACCCAGGAGACGCTAATTCGTTCCGTTGCCTTAGCACGTCTCGAACCAAGGCAGTTACTATCTAGGTCAAAATAAAATACGCCTCTTACCAAGTAATTGAACTCATCTAACGTAATTGCTGTTTGACAGGTAATATCGTTGCCGTTGTAGATCATATTTGAGCTTAAGGGTCTTATTTGTTGCAATCGAGATTGTAGTTATAAATTGGCCGTTATAACAATAACTTTGACTTAATTCAAGAGGTTCCAGGCATGAAATGGAGATTTTTGATTTGTGGAACACATAATTTGTGGCAGATTGCGGTGACAAGAAGCTTATGAGTTTGGCTTATATTATTTAATATCTACCTTTAAATACAATGTTATCTACAAAGGCATTTTATAAAATAAAGAAGAAGAAGAAGAAAACGTTTATTGATCTTTCACGATGATCAAGAGCGTGTCAGGCCACGCTCAGTATAGGGTTCCGTAGTTTTCCATCCGTCACAATTTTGATTGCTGAACCAATTTTAATAATTATTTTTTTTATTGAAAGACGATATGTTCTATATCATAAAATATGTAAAATGAGGTAAAAAAATGCTCGCATATATGGTTAAGTCACAAATTTAGTCCAAAAATAATTTTGTTAAATTTATCGAATACTATTCAACACATCAAGTTCAAAATAATTTTCCTTGAAAGTACTTATAAAGTTCTACTTTTGAGATTTTTTTCATATTTTTTGAACTTATGGTTCAAAACTTAAGGGACACATTTTTTTAACATTCGGAGCGATTATTTCAGAAAATATAAATTTTATCGTAAAATGATTTAATAAAACCCATATTTATTTTTGAATAGCTATCCAACGATATATCACACGTTAGGGTTCAGAGGAAAAAAAATCAGTCCCTACATTACGTGTATGGGCACCCCCCCTAATTTTATTCCACTTTTGATTTGTGCACTTTATCGGCGTTATTAATATACATATTTATTTATTAATATACATAAAATTTCAGCTCTCTAGTGCTAACGGTCACTGAGTTTATCCGCGGACAGCCAGACAGACAGACATGGCGAAACTATAAGGGTTTCTAGTTTACTACGGAACCCTAAAAAGGACGTCACAGGATAGAATAAAAAATAAATGATAACTAAGACAAAAAAAACAGATGGTCAATAAGCACCCGATCAAAGCTTAGGCATAGTATATGGTAGGATTGCGATTCGAAGTAAAGAAACAATGTATAATATTATAAAATGACGGAAATATGTGTGTGGGACACATAAACATAAACACACATAAACATCTTTGCCTACCCCTTAGGGGATTAGGCGATGATAAATGTTATCTTGATATGTGATGCAAAAGTCATAGAAAGCATAATTATCATTTTCGGGTATTTTTATTTAGCTTACCTAATAAACACAGTGAAAGAAATTTTTTGGCCTAAGTTTAAATAGCTGTTTGGGCCGGATTTCTTCACCGGAGCAAACATTTGTTGTTCGTCCGAAGTTTCTGTTTGGGAAGTCTCTTTGACTTGCCCGTCTGGTCCATCATCGATAATCCTAAGTCAAGAAATGTAGTTCTCCATGTTGAAGTTCTCTTGTATGTTTATGTACAGAACGAAATGAATTGGTATAATATTATGTCTAAGTAATTTTTTATGGTACAAAGGAATCAGTTCTCCTAATATGAGATTTGACAGTAAATACGAAAATAGCTGATGATTTTTCTTCATTCAATAGGTGTTAACATCTATGAAATTTTTCTCTCTTAGTATTTTGTCTGTAACTATTAAGATTCAGAGTATATCTAAAAAATAATTACCTCGTCTAAAAATAGCCTGTATTTTTGAGCTCTTTTGATTTGTTTTGATAATTTTTTGTAAGTTTAATTGTGTTAAAATTGGACACGGAGACAACTCTTTTTAAGTGCCTCCCGAATACATCATTTTATTTGCATTCACTTAAAAGCGATAAATAATTTTTATGATAGATGCTTGTCTAATGATAGATGCCAAATATTATTATCTTTGGATTTGTCGTTGTGAAGACAACTGAAAAATTTTTAGTATGGAAAATGCAGAATTCCCCAAAATCTCCATACAAAACAACAATTTCATAGGTAAGGACCTAATAATATGTAGGTATAGAACTGAAAGTAAGTGTATGAAACAAAAATCGTTTGCGATACTACGGGCAGAGTCATTTTATTAGTCATTTAACAAAGCATTTCGTAAAGTAAATTCCATTACTTAATTACATTTGCTATGCTCTATACTGAAATAATGACCAAGTATGACGACGACGAAGTTTATAACCGCGGTGAAGGATTTTGTTAATCATTATAGCAATTTTATATAAAGTAATATTAGGTCCTTACCTATGAAATTGGTGTTTTGTATGGAGATTTTGGAGAATTCTGCATATTCCATATTAATTTTTTTTCAGTTTTCTTCACAACGACAAATCCAAAGATAATAATATTTGGCATCTATCATTAGACAAGCTTTAGTAATATGTGTAATATCACACTTCATAAAAATTACTTATCGTTTTTAAGTGAATGCAAATAAAATGATGTATTCGGGAGGCACTTAAAAAGAGTTGTCTCCGTGTCCAATTTTAACACAACTAAACATAAAACAAATTATCAAAACAAATCAAAAGAGCTCAAAAATATAGTCTATTTTTAGACGAGGTAATTATTTTTTAGGAATACTCTGAATCTTAATAGTTACAGACAAAATACTAAGAGAGAATAAAAACACCAATTTCATAGGTAAGGACCCAATATTACGATAACAACAAAATAATATTAAAAAAGTATTGAAAGTAAAAAAAAGTATCTATTATTTCTTGAAATTATATTATACACTTCACATACATACGGAGTCTGAAATACTCTAAATTTCACCATCATTCTTATTACCTTCTTACCCTGAGCGATACTAATGATTGACATGACCTTTTGACACGACAATGCCATATATTAATTAATCACGTCTCCTGAGCATAATAATTACATCTGCCTTAATTAAATTCATTACCTATTCACGCATTAACATAGATAATCTAATAATGAGAATATTAAAATAAGTCAACCGTTATCTAAATTACGTTATGTTATTACGATTAATACGCGACAGCGTGATTCCGGGTTCCATTGTAACCTCAATCCAGCTTTAACACTAATGTGCTTATTTATAAACGATTTTCACCCATCCTTCTAAAGGAAACACACGTATTTGTATTCTGATAATAAACGCTGCGATTGTTAGTGTGGTTTCGTAATTACGCTGACCGCCAGCACCGCACCGGCCATGCGCGCTGACTATTACGCGCTACTAACATACTTTCACAGCCACATTATTATAAATTAAATTTATGGAAATCTCGTCCCTATGAAACGTCCCTAACCTTTCCTAGGCAGTGCCAAGTTGATGGAGCTTCTGTAGGGCTAATAGGACTTATATAGGAGCTGGTCACAACAGATCCTGCAAATTTGCAGCTGAAAGTCTGAAACTTGTAATGTAATTACAGTCACGATGGCCATGTAGCAGTTACAGTCACGATGGGCCATGTAATGCGTTTTATAAAAGTCCCTTAAATAAAGAGCAAAAAAAAACCTAACAACAAAAAAAAACATACATACATAAGGTCAAGCCTTTTTCCCGTAGGCGTAGAAAGAGATTACTTCTTTCCACTAGCGATGATCCTAAAATTTTTTTCGCTTCATCAACTCTGATTACAGTCTTCACACGTGCTCGGCGATTACGGGTACTTTTGACCTGGCCCTTCTCAAGAACGTCTTTGATTTGGTCGAGAAACGTTCGCCTAGGTCTTCCTCGTCACACCTAATTCATAATATCCTTTTAGTAAATCTACTTTTATCCATCTTTCTATACGACTAAATCACCTCAGCATTCCTTTTTTGCGTCCTCTTTCAAACCACACTTCCTTCTTATCACATCATTGTATTAGGTCCTTACCTATGAAATTGGTGCTTTGTATGGAGATTTTGGGGATGTCTGCATTTTACACACTAACATTTTATCAGTTTTCTTCACAACGACAATTCCAGAGATAATAATATTTGGCATGTATCATTAGACAAGCTTTAGCAATATGTGTGTGAACACGCTTGATAAAAATTATTCATCGATGTATTCGGGAGGCAGATAAAAATAATTGTCTTTGTGTTTATTTTAACACAATTAAACATACAAAAAATTATCAAATTAAATAATACGTGCTCAAATATATGGTCTATTTTTAGAAGAGGTAATTATTTTATAAGAATGTTCTGAAACTTAATAGTTACGGACAAATTGCTAAGACAGAATAAAAACACCAATTTCATAGGTAAGGACCCAATATATCCTGTCACGCAGTTTTTACCCCTGTCATGCTTCTAAAAACCCTCATTTAACCTACTTTATATAGTCAAAATACTTCTTTGGTTTTTGGTAATAAATGAAGGACTAATAGGGCAATGTTTCACCTGCTTAAATTATGTGACTTACCACGACGTCTTAAAAGTTATAAATCAGTAGTGGAAATGGAAGCAGCCTGCGCCGACGCAATGTGTGAGGAAGTGTTTACTTTTACACCTTTATTAAAAGGCACTTTCTTTTGATTATTGTGACAAAGTCTAACAGTTTAATTTTTAATAGTTGTTTTTAATTGTATACACGTTAACAAGGTCTACATCTACGAGTATCGTCGTATATAGCTTATATCAGCCCACTGCTTCCTCCTTCCTCATCGAGAAATCACGCTGACCCAATGCTAGTCGGTACGTAGTAAAGGTTGCAACAGCGACCGGAATCATCAACAGCTTATTTTGCTTTCCATAGAACGGAGGACTTCGAGATCAAAGTTTTGGTCACCCATGCAAGGCCTGACCATGGCGAAGGTAGCTTTGTTTACGATATCGAAAGCCAAAGCATACTTAGTACTAACCAATACGCCACCGAGCGAAAACTTAAATATGTATTAATTGTAAATAAATATTTATTATATTAGCATCAGCATTGTGGTTAATTTGTGCTTTTTTTTGCACATTGTTGTTATGAATTATTATTTAAGTATGTCTTCTTAATCATCATTAGTAATCTAATAAGATTTGTTCTACAGCTGGCGAAATCCAATTCCGAAATGCAACGTAAAGAACATAGGTTACATCGAATCTTGATTTATTTCTATATTAATTATATTATTACTTCGCGAACTAAATGAATCGCTTCTATTAACAGCATCTACTGAGAATATTTTTCTATGCTCAATTAATTCTAATGATTACGTTGCAGCTCCACTCGACCTGTAGTGCGCGTTAGCAAAATTGACCCGTGTTTTTCAAGCTCCGCCATTACACAAGACAGGGGTAACTGAAGGGTGGAATAATATAGTAATAGGAAATAGCTAATGTTGCATGAGGGTGCATTTTTGTATGCACTTGAGCTTTCTAAGGATTACGAATCATTTGATGTAAAATGGATTCCCGTTTATTCCTTTCATAGAGGATATTAGGCGGTTACAGGGGGTTGTAAATGCATGCACTTTCATGTTTCCGATAACACGGTGGATTAAGTGTAGGTACAGTGGAAAATGAAAATTACAGGTAACAAAAGCCATCCCATTAAACGTCCCTATTTCTAGAAACTGTCAAACAAGAATGAATGACCAAATACAGCACACATACATATAATCACCACTATTATTTACTAAGTATTTTTTTATGGGATAGGGGGCAAGCGAGCAGACGGGTCACCTGATGTTGAGCAACTACCACCGCCCATGGACACTCGCAACAACACTGGGGTCACAAGTGCGTTGCCGGCCTTTTAAGTGGGAATACGCTCTTTTCTTAAAGGCTTTCATGTCATACTGGTCCGGAAATACCGCGGGCGACAATTCATTCCACAGTTTAGTAGGGCGAGGTAGGAAATTCCTGGAGAAGCGCACAGTGGAATACAACAAAGCATCCAGGCGATGGGAGTGGATGTCATGTCGCGCTGAACGATGACGAAAAGTAGCGGCAGGTATCAAACCGAACAATTACTCGGAACACTCCCCATAATAAATGCGATAGAGGATGCATAATGAGGCAGATGAGGGTTCGTCAGAGACTAGGCAAGAGCACCGCAAAAGCAGTCCATTACCATAGTCCACGCTTCACCAAACGGTGACTGCACTTAGAGTGACAGGTGGTGAGCCCGTCTCCGCTATTGGATGGCTGTGCAGTTCTAAGTCCATTAGTCGCCTTTTACGATATTCAAGGGAAAAGATGGGCTGCTAGTATTCTCTGGGTTGGTAAAAGTATATTCGGAAGAGAAAGTAAACGTTAGTGTTAAAGTAATAACAACCTTTTTAAAACTTTTAATAGAGTTTCCGGATTGGAATATGTAAAACATATAACGAACATTAAAATTGTCAGACTATACTTAAATTTTTTCAGGTCACAGCATCGATCTTTTCAAATCCACAACCATAAAAGCCGAGATGGTAATAAGAATCAGATATGTATTATTATCACTGATCGGAGTAGGGAGAGCTATTTAGATTAATTGACCGCAAACATTGATGTTAATAAGGATATTCCTCGGGATTCCGACTAATATTCTCCGGGATTCGATTATTATCATTATTTTTAACAATAAGTATAATTTTTTTTTATTTTTTTGTTTCAATAAGTAAATTATTTAAGATATATTGTATTTAAATACAAATAGTTTGTTATTTTCAATCATGTCTCGATTCTTGGGAAACAAGTAATTATTTGTACGATATGTTTTATAGAATTACAGAATTAAAATGTTAAATGATACTTGTATAAATGTATTAAATTGTTTCATATCCATATTATTCCATCATATCATAAGTAAATGAAATAGCTCTACCTACTCTGATCACAGATTATTATCATAAGTAATAAGCATGATATATTAATTATGGTATATTCTGTAAGAAAAACAAACATTCCTACCAAGCAATTTTCCTCATTCTAATAATCCGGTTATTTTGGCATGTGACAAAAACATAAGTAAATAAAGTAGTGGAAGATGGTAGGAAGAATTCAATTTGGACTCGGCGCAGCACCTGGGCCGGTGTAAGTTGGAGTGTCGCAAAATGAATATTTTGGCAGCAATTTCTATGCAGCTGCCGAGTTCAGGTTTAGAAGGAAAAACTCCAGTGGATTTGTTTAAAATCTATACATATAGCAAAACTGTATAGGTCAAATGTCTGTACATAGAAAAAAGGCTTAAAACCGAGTCAGGGGATGTAATTTCTTTATGTAAGTTTATCTGTTTGTACGTTCTAATCTCCGAAATGGTTGGATCGATTTCAATGAAATTTTGCATGGTGATACCTTATATCCTTCGTCAACCTCTTAGACACTTTTTATTCCAGAAAATTAAAGGGTTCCCGTAGTGCAGTTAATTTTTGAAATAAAAACAAAAGAAATGCATGCAATGCAAATGATTTCGAAGCTCATCCCACGAAAATTTCTCTTAAATCGAAAATTGTGATACCTACTTATTAATATTGATAGGGCTATAATAATATAATATTAACCCTCATGTTTCTCCGTGTGGAAACGCCTGGGTCCAGCAGTGGAATAATTATCTATATAGTTTTTTTTTACTATTACATAATTGTTATTATTATGACTTCTGACATTCACAATTAGCTTTTGTTACGGATAGTGACAGAAAAAAAAACATAATACTACATTTTTTTTAAATCGGTCTAGACTTCTTAAACTAATCGGGGAAAACACATAAAAGAACATAAAAGTTTGCGTCGAGTTTAAAACCTCCTTCCTCCTTCTTTTTGAAGTCGGTTAAAAATTAAGTATATTTTTTTCAGTTTTTTTAACATCAACAAGTTTATTATACATACCTCTAAAAGTTATAAAAAGCATGTCAGTTTTCATTAAAATCTTCTACGACAGAAATCTTATCAGAATTTAAAAGATATTATACACGGAAAGAATAAAGTACTGAAAGTGTTCAAAAGAAAATTCATATGTAATCTCGTAAGTTTTAACGATATTTGAGTGGGTAACGCTTTCTCCGTGAATTTTCTTGGAAACTCTTATTAACTGCTTTCTTTGTGGTGTAATTATTAATGTAAAAGTTAGAACTAACCACAATATTGGTAGATAGCGCAGGAACGGCCGAAATCAAAAAACTAAAATAATTAATAACTCTCACTTAGATGAAGTCTGCTCATGTGCACCCTGTGCCCAAAAAGGGCGATAAATCAGACCCATCGAATTACAGGCCCATCGCTATCACCTCCCTTCTCTCTAAGGTGATGGAGCGTGTGATAAACACTCAGCTCCTCAGATACCTTGAAGATCACGAACTTATCAGTGACCGTCAGTACGGCTTTCGCCACAGTCGCTCAACTGGTGATCTTCTCGTGTATCTCTCTCACCGCTGGGCGCTTGCCATTGAGAGTCATGGTGAGGCGCTGGCTGTTAGCCTAGATATAGCGAAGGCATTCGATCGGGTCTGGCACAGGGGCTTACTCTCGAAGTTGCCTTCATATGGACTGCCTGAGGGTTTATGCAGATGGGTCGCCAACTTTTTGTCCGGCAGATGCATCAGGGCCGTCGTTGATGGCAATTGCTCCGATAGCATGGACATTAATGCTGGCGTCCCGCAAGGCTCGGTGCTGTCCCCGACGCTTTTTCTACTGCATATCAAGGACATGCTTTCTATTAATGGCATTCATTGTTTTGCGGATGACAGCACAGGAGACGCCTTTTATACGGGTCGTGCAAACATGCCCTCGAGCCGTTGTGGACGAACGACTTGTGTCTGAAATCGAGAGTAGTCTCTGATTGCTGATAGCTAGAGTCTCTGATTGGGGACGACTAAATTTAGTCCAGTTTAACCCTACTAAGACACAAGTCTGCTCGTTCACCGCTAAAAAAACTCCATTCGCTGTGGCTCCACGGTTCCTCAATATACCTCTTCAAATCTCCAACAGTTTGGGTATCCTTGGTGTCGACATTTCCAGTGACGTCCAGTACCGCAGTCACTTAGAGGATAAGGTCAAGATGCGGGGGGGTGCAAGGTCTTGACCTTGCACCCCCCCGCCAATAGTTTAGCTAGGCTCATACAGTGCAACCTCCACCACAGCACTGCTGCAACGGCTCAACTCAGGAGGTGGTTGGAGGTCAACAATACGGCGGTCGCCCTAATCCAGGAGCCGTGGATTAGAGGAGGGACAATAAGAGGACTCTCCAATTTAGGAGGTAAGCTTGTTTATGCCCACACTGGTGACGTAAGATCCTGCATTTACACATCAAATGACATACAAACACAGCCTCTAACAGATTTCTGTTCCAGAGACCTCTGTGCCATAAGAATGACACATAACCTAATCGACAACCGAGAGGTCATCATAGCATCAGCTTACATGCCGGAAGGCGAGCCAGCGCCACCAGAAGAGTTGGTGCAGCTCGTCCATTTCTGTGAAAATGAGGGACTTGAGCTGATTGTTTGCACCGACTCCAACGCCCACCATCCGCTGTGGGGCATGGAAAGGAGTAACACTCGAGGTAAGCAATTAGTTGAATTTTCACTAATAACTAACCTTGAAATAATCAACACAGGCAATGAACCGACGTTCGTTGGAAGAAGATGTCGGACGATCATTGACCTGACGCTTGCAACACCAGCAGTGGCGAGTCAGTTATCCGACTGGCACGTCTCCCAAGAGGCGTCATGTTCGGATCACCGCTGGATAAGGTTTGATATACAGGTAACCACTAAGACACTTGTTCCTAAGAGGTACCCAAGGAAAACTGACAGACGGCGTTTCGCACAACTGACGGCGGAAGGCCTAACCGCTAGCGACGCTGTGGAAATCACTCACGCTCACTCCCTAGAACAAAAGGTAACAACTTTCAGTAACACCTTAATCAACAGCTTTAATTATTCCTGTCCTCTGATGAACCCGAAGACTCCGGGCTCCGGTAAACACCACTGGTGGGGACCCGAGCTGGAAAGACTTCGGGGACAAGTCAGAAAGAGGTTCAACAGAGCTATGAATACAAACAGTGAGGACGACTGGGACTACTACAAAAAGGTTAAGTCTGAGTACAAAAAGCGTATCAGGTACTGGAAAACTGCCACCTGGAGAAATTTCAGCAGTGACATAAGCACCAGTACACAGGCTAACCGGGTAAGGAAAATCATGGCCAAGCAGGGTGCCAACATCGTTGGAAGTCTTCGCAGACCCGATGGATCGAGGTCCAGAACCACGGGTGAGGCCTTTGACATCCTTATCGAAACGCACTTCCCAGGAAGCAAGAAAACTAACCAGGTAACATGGCAACAACACACGGTAACTCCGTCTCAGGAAGAATGGGCGAAAGCCAAATTGATAGTCACACAGCAAAAGGTGCAGTGGGCGATCAATGGCTTTGCACCCTTCAAGGCAAGCGGTCAGGACAATATCTTCCCTGCACTACTGCAGTGGGGTGGCAGCACCACCATAGAGGTACTGACACAGATTTTACAGGCAAGTCTCGCGCTACGTTACATCCCGAAAGCGTGGAGGGAGGTGAAGGTCGTGTTCATACCGAAACCGGGAAAAACCGACTATTCAGATCCCAAAGCGTTCAGACCGATTAGTCTAACGTCATTCCTACTAAAGACGTTAGAAAGGATCTGCGACAGAGAAATTCGAGACGGCCCCCTACGCAAGTTCCCTCTGCATCCATACCAGCATGCATATAGCGCTGGACGAAGCACAGAATCGGCTCTACATCAAGTAGTAGGTAAGATTGAGACAGCCTTTCAAAACAAACAAACCTGCATAGGAGCCTTCATAGACATCGAGGGCGCCTTCGACAGGACCAGCTTCACGAGCATCAGAGCGGCCCTGGAAAGACATGGAGTAGAGGACCTGCTCATAGGATGGACGGTGAACATGTTACAAAATAGAATGGTGAGGCCGGAGGGGGAGGGACCGGGCGCACTAGTAGTGAAGGGTTGCCCTCAGGGAGGCGTGCTGTCCCCTCTCCTCTGGAATTTAGTTGTAGATAGCCTCATCACACTGTTAAACAGCAGGTACTACTTTACAGTAGGATATGCAGACGACATTACCATCATAACAACGGGTAACTATGCACAACTAGTATGTGACACATTACAAGCAGCACTAAAACACGTGGAGCGTTGGTGCGTTAAACACGACCTATCCGTCAACCCCAAAAAGACGGAACTAGTGCTGTTTACAAACAAACGAAACGTCGGAGACCCGGCGGCACCAAAATTATTCGGCACATCACTAAGAATGGTAAGCGAAGTCAAGTATTTAGGGGTCATACTAGACAACAAGCTACTATGGAACAGCCACGTGGAGCAGAAACTGAGCTCGGCGAGCATCGTCCTATGGCAATGTCGTAGGATGATAGGTAAGCGCTGGGGACTTAACCCCAAGATCATCAGATGGCTCTACATGACAGTCATCAGACCCATGGTAAGCTACGGCTCACTAGTATGGTGGCCCAAAACAAACCTGACAACATGTGTAAACAAACTGAAAGGTTTTCAAAGACTGGTCTGCTGCGCCATCACCGGCTGCATGAGGACAACTCCCACAGCAGCTATGGAAGCGATGCTCAACATCACACCACTGCACATCCATATACAACAAGAGGGTGCGCAGGCAGCGCTTAGATTAAAACAACTCAAGCTGGTAAGGTTCGAGAAGGTGAGACACACTGATAACCTACTACACACCTGGGTAAACACTCCACTGGTAGATGCAATATGCGACAAGGTGGAACCAGCCTTCGTCTTCGACAAGAAGTACAAGGTACACTTGTCGAAATATGAGGGTGAGGGAATTCACCATAGATCGTTGACCATCTACACGGATGGATCCAAAACAGGCACGGGTACGGGCACGGGGGTTTTCTCTGACGACCTCAACATACATTTGTCCGTCCCGCTAGGACACACGGCAACCGTTTACCTAGCGGAATGTGCCGGCATTCTAATGGCCGCTAGAGCTATTCTTACAAGGGGAGTCACAGAACACAACATCACAATCCTCTCAGACAGCAGGTCGGTCTTGCAGACTCTGTGCAGCAAGGTGACAGTCTCCAGCCTCATTAAGGAATGCCATGACAATCTCAACAAGGTAGGAGACAAAAACGACTTAAATCTTGCATGGATCAAGGGCCACAGTGGGGATAGAGGTAATGATGCGGCAGATGAACTAGCACGAAGGGGCTCGGCGATGACACCCATGGGTCCGGAACCGATCATACCCATTCCCATGAGTTGGTTTAAAGGTAGAATCCAACAACACACGACATTCTTACACAATGAATACTGGAGCAACCTGGATGACTGCAGGCAGGCCAGACTTGCACTACCACGAGTTGAGCCACGCCTATCCAGGGAATTAATGCGGCTGGATAAATGTAGGCTGCGCCTTGTAACAGGCGCAATCACAGGACACAGTCTTTTTAACAAACATCTTTTCAACATAGGTGTCACAGACAGCCCGCTATGCAGGGCGTGCATGGCGACAGAAGAAACAGCTTCCCACGTCATGGTGGAGTGCGACGGGGTAGCAGAATGCCGGGCTAAGTACCTGGGCTCACCGGGTACCCTCCGGGAGGCCATCAGCGACGTGAAGGCGCTGGGTGACTTCCTGGCGGAGCTTGGATGGCTGGAGTGATCCAGAATTCACCCTCCGACGCAAAACAGGCGCAAACTGGACGTCGAGTTGCGGAAACCGCCCGTATTGATAAGAAGAAGAAGAAGGTCAAGTTGGCATCTAAAAAGCTTGGTGTGCTCAATCGTGCGAAGCGGTACTTCTCTCCGGGGCAGCGTCTGCTTCTTTATAAGTCGCAAGTAAGGCCCCATATGGAGTACTGCTGTCATCTTTGGGCGGGTGCACCAGCATACCAACTTGGACCTCTTGACGCGGTTCAAAGACGAGCCATGAGAATTGTCGGCGATCCCGAGCTCACAAGCGGTATTGAGCCCTTAAGCTTGAGGAGAGATTTTGCCTCCTTGTGTGTGTTCTACCGCTTGTACAATGGGGTCTGCTCTGAGGAGCTATTTGACATGATGCCAACAGCTTCTTTTTATCACCGCACCGCTCGCCATCGCCAGGGAATTCATCCTCACACGTTAGAACCAAAATGGTCGCGTACCCTGCGTTTTAGGAGGAATTTTCTTCCTTGTACGCTTAGGCTGTGGAATGAACTCCCTGGTGAGGCTTTCCCAAGAGACTACAGCATGGAATCCTTCAAAAAGGGCGTGAAAAAGTTTTTTAAGGGTCGGCAACGCGCTGGTGATGCCCTCGGTGTTGCAGGCGTCCATAGGCTACGGTGACCACTGCCCATCTGTGTGGGCCGTATGCTTGTTTGCCGCCCTGGTAGTATAAAAAAAAAGAAAAAAAAAGATGAGAAATAAATAAATGACTTACATTAGACTAACATTCTAGCATAAGAAGTGCGACTTCTACAACTAAGAACCTTATTTATTTTATTTTCATCGTAGCTTAATCTAAAACTTAACCCGTAATGAACCACGTGGATAAAATGTACACGGCAAACTACGTAGGGTCTTTTGGGCCCCATAGAACATTTGGACAGTGAATATGTTATTTTATAAGGATAATATTAAAATATAAAAGTGTGAAATAATCTACAACTCAATATTGTATGGCAAAAATACCAAACCTAGTAGGTTTTGAATGCCTCCGGGGTCGACTGGTCTTTACGCCGGTCTCATGGTGTCGCCATCACGAGAGATTCTGGGTTCGAACCCCGGTGGGGGCAAATGTTTATGTGACGAATTGTTCTCCAGTCTTGGAAGTTTATATATTTATTGTATATTTATATTTAATTATCTATTAAATATTTTATCTTTTCTTTGGCATAACTTTCTCTTAGAAATATTATCAAAAGCAAAGAAAATATTAAATTATTACAAAAAATGTTACAAGGGACATAACCATAACAAAAAATATAATAATTATGGTCAGTATTTATAAGCTGATAGGATGGTTGTAGTGAGCGAAACTTTTAGAGTAAAGGTGATCATATTTTGAGCACATGTGCAATACTTGACATGAAAAGTACTTTCCTCTACTTTCTTTTCACTTTTATAATCAAAATAATATTTATAGTCTTGTTTCTGTGTAAAATCGTTCATTTACGTCGCTTTCATTTTATCCAAAGAACCTATGATATGTTTTATATTCTAGAATTCATTGTGTCAATAATAAACCAATTGATAAAAGAATACATACAACTAATTATGAAAAGCAATATTTTGTATAGAATAACTACTTGCGTTTTACACGACGTTCTGAACCACGTGGGGTTTGTGGGACCCGAATGTACTTTGAGCACGTATACTGGCTTCATCAGCAACGCGAATACTAAGTGACTGTTACCAAGAGGTTTAGCAATGTCACAACTCCAGCTACTGGAACTGCTAAAAAACCCGCACCAATTTTGAAAGAGATATAACGATTTATCCGTCGCTGGGGTCTATTGAACCCCACATGGTTCACGGAGGGTTAAGTAGCATCGTCAGCGGCAAATAGATATGACTATTTCAGTATTTTGTCATTCTAGGGTTTATAGTAAATTACCTATTTGGTTTTTCCGCCACTAGATTTTTGTAATATGAAATGACAATGTTTGTGACTGCAATTACAATTGCTTGTGATTGTACTTATCTATACCTTACAACAAATATAGCTTACCTTACAGGTACATTGTTGGATGAATACAAGATAGCCGCGAATGCCAAAGAATACTAAGAGTACGCCCCTAAAAGTAACATCATGCCTAGTATATGCCATGCCATGAACATCATGCCATGATATTCATGTTGTGTAATGTTTTTATTAGTAGCGCTATTTTAAGAAATGAAGACTTGGTTTCAACCACTCAGTATATTAGATTTGTTGGTAGGTACCCAATTACTCCAGTCCAAAGTTGCAAGTAAACCTCAAATAATAATAGCTTACTCGATCTTGACACTTAGAGGATGAAGTTTCTCTTTAAATCATAATTCAATATCAATTAATAATTCCCTACACCAGTGGGCTTCGAGAAATATTGCTCTTGATAACGATTCCCGTTCATTGCCACTTGTGAGCGCTTCAGTTGCTATTGTAATTAGGCTTTATTCGAATCTGGAATTGGATACTTAGCATTGTTATTGAATTTTAAATAGCGATAAGGCTGTGCTTAGGATTTTTTTACTATATTTCTGTGTTTTTAAAAGTTGCAATAAAGAATCTTATCTATATATTTACAATCAGTTTCGTTTTGAATCAAACCTTTTACTATGAATTTTACCAGCTGATTGCCTGGAAGCTACTCGTATAGGTGCTTACAAACTATGTAACATATTATATAACTTGTGTTTTATAACACGTCCACAGTATGTTGCCTTGTTATTAAACATTGCAACATAAAACAATACTGTACACATTACACATAACGGTTCAATGTAACAATGTTATTTAGCCATTGTTGTACTAATAACATGTTATTATAACATGTTTTTTTATATTAAAAAAATCAAATGATGATTGATTACACGCCTTCGTCACGGAGAAACACACGAGGAGTGTGCGCCGTAACACCATCACGCTGGCACAATGCGGGTTGGTGGGTAGAAACAGTCGCAATAGAGACCGCAACCAACGGTTTAACGTGCGTTTATGTTTTGGTCACCCATCTACGGCCTGCCCATGGCGAAGGTAGCTTTGTTCTCTATCGAAAGCCAAAAAGTACTAAACTTTACGCCACCGAGCTCCTTGATTAAATTAGGCTTAACTTACTCCACGTGAACTTTCCGGGCAAATTCCAAGTTCACGTTAGCCGTTGTTTGATGCTTCCGCTTTACAAGATTGACATATCAAAATATGAAAATTCCGAGTTTCTGTGTAATTGGTTACACGGATCTCTGTCATCATCTTCCACGTCATTTGTTATCAAAGGGACTTCAAACAATCTTTTTTATTTGGTTCACTTCGTAACGTAATCCCTATTCGTTTGAGAAATGTTGCCCCATTTAAGGGTGGAGCGTCTGATGATTTTTTATTTTCCCACAAAGGGTTTCAGAGATGACGCAAGAAGCTTACAGAATATGTCACGAAGTGAAATTCATTCTTAGACATTTAGTAAACGTACGAAGTTAAAATTGGAACCCTACTAGGACGGTTTAAGTGAAAATAAAGTCGACGTTCATGTTACGAATTGAATTTTTTATAGTCCTTAATATTTATGTGAAGGTCTACTTTTATAATAACGTTTACCTTTTATCAGCATCATTCAGTTCAATAAGTAGATTTGATAAGTCAAGGATTTCCCGAGTTCTTTTATTGTACAGTCGAGTTCAAAAATATGTATGCCCATTTGACAGGTGACAGGTCTTTATTCCCTTCCAATTAGAGTAATTTACTGTGACTTGCTTGGATATTTTTGAGCTCGACTGTACCAACACATGCTAATTGAAATTTGAGCTTAAAAACTACAATAATAACAGCGTAGTAGGGAACGACATAGTGAAGGTGTTTGGTGACAGTCGGCTGAAGGCCTAGAAGCCAGGGCCGGTAAAAAAAAAAAAAAATGTTTGGTGACAGATGATTGTAGCGTTTTTAATATCACAATATTTATTTTGTATAACATAAAATATTTTAAGTTGTTTTAAGCAAGAACCACGATCATTCTTTAGGCAGCACAGGACCAACGTGGTGGGAGAAGGTCCCAAGCCGACAAGTCTTCTTCTTCTTCTTCTCGTGCAGGCAGTTTCCGCATCTCGACGACTTAGCGCCTATTTTGCGTCTGAGGGTGAAGGCTGGCTACTCCAGCCAGCCCAGCTTCGCCAGCAAGTCACCCAGCGCCTTCACGTTGAGGACATCCTCACGGAGGTTACCCGGATTCGGGGTAAGCCGACAGGTCGTTGACATCCCCACAGTGGACGTCTCTAGGCTGTAATGATAACGATGAAACACACGATTTCCTTATCTTTTATAAATTAATTTCTTTAAAAAATATAAATTATATCTATGTTTGAATTCACACACTTGGGACGTGTTGGCTGAAAGCTATCACTATAGATTATGTCCTTGCATATTGAGTAAAATTGTCTGAATTTTTATCTTAACTGCACATCTATCCAATACCTTGACGACCTCCGTGGTGGAGTGGTCTGAGCGCTAGTCTCAAGGCGTCGCCATCTCGAGAGGTTCTGGCTTCGATCCCCGGAGGGGGCAAATGTTTGGGTGATGAATTTTCAGGCATTTGTTCTCCAGTCTTGGATGTTTATATATATTTATATAATATATATTCAGGATATTTATATGTTTTTATCTATTAAATATATTTATCCGTCATCTAGTGCCCGTAACACAAGCAGCATTAGTTGCTTAAAATGGGGCTAGTTGATAGGTGTGAATGTCTGAAAATATTTATTTACTTAATAGTTTATAGCGGCGACGGGCGCACCACCTGTCACGCTGAGTGCAGTCACTGCTTGGTGAAGCGCGGACTATGGCAATGGACTGGTTTTTGCGGTGCTTTTGCCTAGTCTCCGACTAACCCTTAGAGGATAATAGTCGTGATTGTATGTATGCATGTTGTATGCATGCATGCATGTATATTTTTGTGTTGTTCTTACATAGGTAGGCAGCGGTGGTAACACCCACGTTTCAACTGATATGTTAAGTCTCCATTTTTTTTATTATAGTTTACAAATTAATACATAAAGTTGAACATAATACATTGACATAAACCACAGAGGTTTCGCGACAATGTCGAAAACAAATCAAATCAGAATTTAACAGGGTGTGTACCTGCAGCTATGTACCAGGCACAATTTGAGGCAAGCGATGTTTTTTCTATTTGGCGCTATAAAGAGTTATTACTGTTTCATTGCATTTTATGAACATTTCCAACTGGATTTCTATTAATTCCCTAAAAGTATATTAAAAAGAGGAGTTCGGTGGCACAGTAATAATTACGGTTTGACTTTCGATATCGAAAACAAAGCTACCTTTGCCATGGTCAGGCCTTGGATGGGTGACCAAAAGTGGGTGATCTCGAACTTCAGAAAGCACGTTAAGCCGTTGGTCCCAGTCGCTATTGCAACCGCTTTTATATAGGCTGAGGACGATAAAAAAAAAGAAATACGAAACTCTAGCTCTAAAGAAAATGTCCACAAAGGAAACCTTTCTTAACAGAATTAATTTAAAGTTCACAATGTAAGCGTTTCTTTCTCCTTGGTATTGTTTAAAATCTCTCAGAAAAAATATTCTTCAAATTTAATTACTGAAGAAGGTTTTTTGTTGGCTAGCTTTAGCAGTTAATAAAATTGGACCACTCAATGTATAAAACTTATATCATTGTGAGTCCTTAAATTACTGATCATTGTGGGAGAAAACTTTAAAACTAGTTTCAATTGATTATATATTGGGTAGCTATGAAATTGGCGTTTTTTTCCTCTCTTAGTATTTTGCCTGTAACTATTAAGATTCAGAGTATTCCTAAAAAATAAATCTCCATACAAAACACCAATTTCATAGGTAAGGACCTAATACTAATTGACTCTTATTTGCTGTCCTTCTGCTTATTTTCGCTACTTTTGTATTTTAAAATATTTATTTGGGTTTTAAAGCCGCCAGCGCTGACCAACAGCGCCGGTGAGATTTCCGTACATTTAGACATAGATAGCGCACCTGTAAAATGAAGATATCTCTTATAATTGTAAGCGTGCGCGCGTGGCAAGCACTAGTGGCTAGCCCACCTATGAAGCCACCCGAACCATAGTTCAGATTCAGTGACAGTTACACACAGCCGAACATAAATCACCAAAACAATTTTTTTTCGGATTTTTAAACAATTTCACTCGCTTCAAAAATTGCTAAACAAACATAAAAATCCTTACCAAAATAAAATGTCAGGTGAAAGTTTATTCGAATGCTGTGTTCTCTCGTGTTTCATGCAATTTGATTGACAGCTTAATTTAGTTTTCAGTCGGCAGTTGGAGCTTTGCTCCTATTAAATAACGTGTCGAAACTGATCGGTGGGGCTTCGTGAGCGTCTACACTGTAAAGTGAGAACGACTGTAATAATATATTTGTTACGTGAGATAAGTTGTGCGGATTCAATTTACAAGCTTCAATCTGATGGATATTAACCGATTTTGAGAGCTATATTATCTAACTCATGGATAGGAGGGTTTAATAATATAAGCATGAAATACAAAAAAAAATCAAACAATAGAAAGACCTGGGATATTAAGACAGTTAATTTTGAACTTGACTTACATAAAAATGTGATTAGGAGAACATACTCGTACTTCGAAGTTTGAGAAAACGTGTTTATATATATTTTTTTACATGTGACAGGTAAGCTCTTGGCTTTCATCTCACCTAATGGTAAGGGACTATCTGTCTGATTGCCGGAACACAAGAATGCTTACAACATTGTTATTATGGCGGCAGATTTAGGTAAGACGGTGGTAGCTAGGCCAGGCGGGCTCAGAAGCCCTACCACCAACCAAACCAAGCAGAAAAACTTCTGGCCCCATGGGGAATCGAACCCGGACCTCCCGATACACACCCGGTGGTGTGAACCACTACACCAGAGAGGTGGTTTATTTCTGAATATAAGATTCTTTACTCCTCAGGTGGAATAGTATAAAACGAACGGTTGACCCCAGAACTCGGCTATTGTTGCCTTTTTATTTTCAGATATATTCTTTAGATATATATTCTTTTATATTTCACACTCTTCGCTCAAAATTCTAGGCGTTGAGCTAGTATCTCCTTCCAGGCAGTCTCCCTTCTATTTACTAATATACTAGGTAGTAGTTATGTCACACATTTTGTCATAACGATGTAACTCCGTAAAGGCAAAGTTCGACAACCGCCGTGGTCGAGTGGTCTGTATGCCGGTCTCAAGGCGTCGCCATCTCGAGAGGTTCGAAATGTTTGGGTGATGAATTTTCAGGCATTTGATCTGGTGATGCCCTCAGTGTTGCAGGCGTCCATAGGCTACGGTGACCACTGCCCATCTGTGTGATCATGCTTGTTTGCCACCCTGGTGGTATAAAAAAAAGCATTAGTTGCTTAAAATGGGTCTAGTTGATAGGTGTGAATTTTTTTATAGTAATCTCTCCATCGACAGGTTGTCTGGAAGAGATCGCTGCCTAGCGATAAGACTGCCAATTGTGACATCTAGATTTAAGTTATTACTGTATATTTTTTTTTAATGTGTACACAATAAAGAATTATCTACCTATCTATTTATATTTATTAATTTAATAGCGTTAATGTTAAACTGTGTCTTCGTGGTTGATATAAAAGATGAATAATTTGCTTATTCTCTGATTTAATGGCTTCCGAAAATATTACTGTGCATATTTTCAATTTTGCTCAAACTCAATTACATGATGCGGTACTATGAAAATATTTCACATCAAGCCGGGGACCTAAAAATGTATGAAATATTTCAAAACCACCGATTCTTTTGGTGATTGTTTTGGAACTTTTCGACAAAAGTTATTTTGCAGACACCATAACGCTGTGACTGTGTTTTGTTTTTCTGTTTGTAAATAGTAAAAACTATGGCAGTTTTTTTCGAGGAATGCACTCGGTGGAACGGTTGGTATTGAAATATCTATATTTATTTTCTGCCACAAGCGCGCGTAGACTATTTTTTTATGAAAAAGAATACAGCTCGCCAGATGATATAGATTTATCGGTAATTAACTTTGGAGCCGTCTGGGAGATAAAAAACTTCAAAATCAATGTTAACTTTTATGAAGAACTGAAACAAGAAAGATACAAAATATTTGCTTCTTAATAAGATCAGGTGAATGGGATTGGGTTTTATCGGAATGGAAAGGTATGGGATCAACAAGATATAACGTTTAATGAAGAATATAACAAATCTGACGCCTTTTAAATAATGTAAAAAAATGATTCATAACATAACATAACATAACATAACATAACATAACATAACATAACATAACATAACATAACATAGCATAACATAACATAACATAACATAACATAACATAACATAACATAACATAACATAACATAACATAACATAACATAACATATCATCACGCCTCTTTCTCCGAAGGGGCAGGCAGAGGTGTTAAACACCCACTTTTCGCCAGATATGTTAGGTCCCCATCTAACAGGTGGCGAGCCTGTTGCCATGCACCGGGCATAATGTGGGGCAAGCGATATACACAATGAACTGTACATAAGTTTTTATTCAAACTCAGTGGTACAGGCGGTGGGATCGAACCCGCGTTTCCCGCGGCCTTTGGAACGAGTAGTGCCCCGTCCGTCCCTGCTCGGCTACCGCAGCTGTCTTCAAATTACTGGTAAAATGTGTATGTACCTCCCAAAGGCCCCAAACGAGACAAGAAAAACCTTTATTATTCGCCAACGCTGGCGTTCGTTTGACCCTCAACGAGTCAAGAACTCTATCCACCTTTACCTGTAAAATAATAGGATAAGACAAGATGAATTTCAAATATCACTATTATCATCGCTGAATGGAAAATGTAAAATGTTTGATAGCTTTCAAAGTGTTTTACGTAAACTTGCGGCAAGTTACATAGATTTTCCGTTTGATGTTGGCTATAGCCAAGGAGAAAGAACAACACAACTAAACGCAGAATAATGAGGATTACACCTGCAAGTACTTGCACGATTCCTATCACTGTCTGTTGTAAATTATAACATACTAATGCACCGACAGAGAGACAGCAATTAAAATAAAATCTGTATTGTAAATCCCAGATTCGTTTTCCTAATATAATTTTTAGGTCAGAATTGACCGCACAAGTCATCGAAGCAATCTTATGATTCTTACTATTTCTTACCTGTAAACCCATATAAATTAAACAATTTCTTGATATCTAGATATTATACTTATTTACTCCTTTTTTGCAAGGAAAAAATAAAAAGTAAGTACCATGCCCATCGACACACAAACCCACTTTAGGTGTGAAAACGAAAAGGGATAATGCCGTTTGAAACTTAAAAGGGTAAGGTCGAACGATCACATATATTCAAAGATAAGGCAACTTCGAACGATACATGAAAACTTAGACTTAGATTTTTTGTAATTTATGCTTGACAGAATCTTACTTAAAGCTGCTCCTGCCCGTTTGTTATCTGCTCAACCCTTGTTGACTAGAGTAGAAAGGATTACCCTACAGTATTGGGTTTTATCACAGTCCGGAGCACCGCATTTCGATGCATCTTTGGATTCCACAATCTTATTACCACTGTAAGCTTCTTTCAAAATACTTGGTTAAGCTACAGCAATCCCCTTATTCACAGACGCTATTAAATTTTAAGCAAAAGTTTTACTACGGTTAAACAATTGCTTAAACTAAAATAGCGTTTATGATAAAGGTGTTAGTCTTAAAATTGAATTCTGCTTATTAACTTGCCAGGGGCACAAAACGAGACGCAACATAAATATCTATTGTTTACGAACACCGGTGCTCGCGGTGACCTCCAAGGGGTCTTTCGTGTAAAATGAAATCAACTGATACAATATTAACTGTTTTACTCGTAAGCAAATATAATTTTTTTATGCCCTTTCCTATGTCTACGTCATCAGCCTACATACATTCTTGCGGTCGCATTTGTAACCAACCCGCATTGGTCCGGCGTGGTGGTGTTACGGCCCATACTCTTCATGTGTTTCTCCATGAGGAAGGCCTGTCCCAGCAGTGGGACGTATATAGGCTCATAACGATGTCTACGTAGTAGGATTAATTTATTTAATAAAGAGGTTCATGAAATAAATATAATCATATTTTATTTTCATTGGTTCCCGATGGTAGGTATCCCCAACCCACAGCTCCATCGTTAAGTTCAGATTAAAGATAAAAGAACATTTTGCATATTACCTATAAACAAGTTTACTGCAGCCAGGCTTAAGTAAAATATTACTTACCCTAATTAAATAACGCGGCTTATCTATACCACCTCAGTACAAAGACCTCATAAAGCTAAACTACATACTACATTTAGAGGACACTCTTAATTATTTATATGCATTGTTGACCCGGGCTCATCTACGAATGTGGGCAACTTTAATTATACTGATTCTGGACCTCTTTTACGGTTCCCATGGGTATAATCGCTTCGGGATGGAGTCCTAATGGCCGGGAAAGACTTCAAGACATCCTTTGAGTAGAGGTCCTGTGCTTATTAAGTTGTCGAAAGAGGTTGTCATTCTTTTTTTTGGATAAGACTTAATGTAAAGAATTAGAGAAAGCTTCGTTTAGATAACGTTAAGAAATACTTACAGAAAGGTCAATGACATTTCCGAGAAGGCTGTTTTGTGTATTTACTATACTTATGTTTGTGTGCATTGCTTTATACTTCATTTATTTGTCCATTAATTTCGGGCTAAAAGAAAAAAGAAATTTTGGAACATTGAACAAGATAATTATTTAATTACCTAATTAGACGATAGTATTTTCTATTACCCAGAAGTTAAAGCAGTAAATTATTTTGTTACGAAGTTGTAATTTAACCAAGGCTTTAGCTGCGAGCCAGCACTATACTAAATTGATTATGTTGTGAGTTGAAGAAGGGCCGTAATTTAACGGCGACAAATTTGTAAATCTCCTTTGAACTTTAATGGAATAGAATTTATTCCGAGCTACAAGCTGAGTTGGTCTAGGTCCTTCATAATTTTATTATTATCAACTGAAGTTCGCGACCCAAAATGTTGTGAATTGCCAATTTTTTTATTGTTGCCATCCTTTAAAGGACATTGTTCGATTTTGGCCTATGAACCGATCTCAATATAAATTTTAAGATAATTTTTATATTTTTTTATACTACTAGAAACATATTTCGATATTCCACGGACACTTGAAATAAATAATTTCAAAATAAAAAGTTAGGTCACATTTGCCAAATGCAAGGGGCCGTAAATGCTCTGTGCGTAAATGTTCGTCGGCCAGCTAGTGTTGCCAATTTATGAAATTTTCCCCGATTACGGGAAATACGGTCGGTCGGTTGTTAGGATTAAATAGAGATAAAAATAATATTAAAATATTGAATGGGCACGTTATTTATTAAACCATTATAAATAAATAATAAAATATATAGTTTCGACTGTTAAGGACGAAAAGTGTTGGAACTATTAGCAATGAAACGAAAGATACTTTAAAACTTGCTATATTTTGCTCCAACACAAAACACGACAAACGCAACCGTAGTAATAAAAAGACAACGACAGACATATAAAAAATACATAAAAGCAATAGACAAAATGTGTAAAAAGGTTTTATAAAAACTGACCGCAACATCGACTAATTGATGACAGGAAATCTCCCATGCTTCTTCAGTTTGACGCTTCGCTTCGTTCACTTAGTGATGCTGACGTAACGTTTGTTCAAATAACTGATTATTTTTTAATTTTAATTGATCACATAATATAGGTACATAATAGTATTATTGTTACGGACTAGCCTTAACATCCTCTTTTATGTATCTTTTTTATATTCTGGTTGTAATTGTCTTTGGTTAATTGTTCTGTCATTGATTTTCTTTCCATTTTTCTGTACTGTTTTCTTTAAATATTATAAAACCCATAATTCACTAAGCCAGCGTTTTATTGCAGTTTCACTATCACTCGTCAACAATTATCAATTCAATAAATCAAATAAGCACAAGTTCTTTAACTAAAAAGTAATAAATGATATTGTAATTTTAAAAAAATATTTTATTTATAACCTCAAAATGTTAACATTTTTCGTAATTATTTTTGTATTTTCAAGTGTCCGTTAGTAAAAATTGGTTGACTATGATTCTTTATAATATTTAGAGTCTATCTAAGTCATTTTCGATACAAACGATTCTTAGGCGAGACATGTATGGAGCTGGAACAATGTCCTTTGCGGACCTAGAAGAATTTATTATTATTCTCGCGTGGCTATTAATTTAACGCCGATAAAAGCTTACAAAAAGTTTTTGTCTGTTTCATAACACTGCATTGTTTTTTACAAAGTACTCAACATAACATTTCTACTTCTTATTAGCAAAATGTTGATTGTTAATAGTTGAACTTTTTAGTTACTAGGATTTCCTCTAATGATTAAAATAGTAAAATAACATTTCTTGTCAGTATCATCTGATCAATTGTCACATATTTATCACCATAACGGTGATAAATATGTGACATATATAACGGAATATGTCACATAATATTCGGTCGAGCAGATATTGTACACCACGGTTACACCCGCGCGGTACCCGTCCCCATAGGGACATTGTCATAAAAAACTATAAGTCTATATCTCCAGAAAAGAGTTATCATTTAAAATTTGATAAGGTCTCCAGTTTAGTCCCTACAAATTAAATGCACACTACTTCTCTTGGTTTTGCTTTCACTCACACCACTTTGAATATACGTACACATAAACGAGTAATCTATCAAATAATGTACTTCAATTCAATTATTTAAAAAATCATATACCTAATCACATACATAAAAATAATTACATTTACCAAGTTCCTTTCCACTAGATCTTTGTAAGTGTAATTATTTTTATCCATTTGAATAAATTATATTAGAAATAATTGAATTGAAGTATATTGATTAATAAATACTACTACTACTACACCGCGGCTCATTAAAAGAATACTACCAATCTCTTCCCTTGGGTGTCGTAAAAGACGACCAATTGACTTAGAACTACACAACCATCCAATAGCTTATAGCGGCGACTGGCTCACCACCTGTCAAGTTGAGCACATTTGCAGTCACTGTTTGGTGAACCAATGACTGTGGAAGAGGACTGCTTTTGAGGTGCTTTCACTTTGGCCCGTATTACGGAACAAAACTCAAGCGTACATTTCTGCTTGAGCACTGTTAGAGTGGGATGGCGCTATTGATCCCACACAGCGCCATCCCTTTTTAACTGCGCTCAAGCAGAGATCTACGCTTGAGTTTGATTCTGTAATACGGGCCTTAGTCTCTGAATTAGGAGATAGTAGTCGTGATTATATATATGTATTTATGTGTTATACCACTACCACTTTTGTTTCTACCTGTTCTCTACCGGGAGGCTTTGTCAAGAGAATACGACATTCAATTTAATGTCCAAAAACAGCATCCAAGAGAATCGTAACAGCTTATAGTTTCCCAGCTAACGACAGCCGCAGCGAGTGCTTTGTTCCAGAAATCAAACCGCATCGTTCCTTCTGAAAACAACACAAAGCATAAATGCTCTCGAGTCCGCAGTATGACAGTAACTAATAACAAAAGCCGGCACCACCTGTCTAGCGTCGTTGGAACTATTGATCAATTGAAGATGTGAAGTCTACCGTAGTTTTGTCTACAACTACCATTACTCTAATAGTGACTACTTTATCAATGGAATGGGTTGATTAACCCTGGTCTAAGATGCCACAACGCAAGTCTGCGGGTTTCTTTTTTTTGATAAAACTATTTTTTAAATGAATGCCAAGAATGTATGCAATGGATTATATCCACAGGTCGCCAGTGACATTTTGCGCGTGTAGTGCACCATTCTTCAAACTCTGCTTTCTGTCTCCTCAATAGACGCACGCTCATAAAACACGTTTTCATTGTACAAACAACACATCTAACATGTATTTAAGTAGGAGCAATGTTTATGCAATACATAATTTATCAGGAAGTCCCAGTAATAAAGTCTTACGAATGTTACAGCAAAATAAAATACATGTTTCATTTACTCTTAATCCAATTATATTACTTTCGTTTCTGAGGCAAGTACAGTACAAATACCCAGTACAATCGAGAATAATAACAAGTGGCAGAAGAAAAATATTTGCGTTCATAAATAATAGCTATTGATAATCCCGGACACGTTTAAGTTAATCTATGGCCCTCTCCAATAAGATATCTGTGTAATCTATTACTCTTTCTTACTAAATGAACATACCGTATATTATCGCGAACACACTGAACATTTTTCTTGTCATAACTAGCATACGTGTAAGAGATTTATCGTGTATTCCTTTGCTTACTTTACGGAATAACGGCAAAATTGTCTCACAGCTTTGCACTGTAATTTACTACTTTAGCTTCAATAAATTCAAAACTGTACTGCTGTGGCGAATAAACGACAATAAACCCGAAAGTTTTTGAGGTAGAATTTGCAATTTCAGGTCGAATGGAATGTTATCAATAATTCTAAATTTATCTTTGAATAGTTCGTTCGTTCGTCGAATTAGCTTTGTTAGGAGTTTAGACCAAACAATTACAAGTGCTTCAATAATAGACCAAAATATCGTCGATCAATATTATTCACTGTATCAATATTTCCTAATAACAAAGGTTTACGCCGTCGAAACTAATTTGGCCCTAGAGTAATAGTCAGCAGGTGTTTTACCAGAATTGACTGCAAATTTCTTTTGTCAGTTTTATCGAACTTAGTAGGTGTTGAACTAAATTCAGGGCAATAATTCAACGTACAAAGGGCATTATAACTGACCAGTCCATAGAAAACGGTCACGCCTCCACAGATAAGGGAGGATATAGCACAATAGCAAGGCCATTGTTCCAGCCATTTGGTCGGTGTTTTTGATTCCTGTTCTTGACTTTTCGTGATAATAACATAATGAATCGACATCTACATTCTCAATAAATGAACCTTGAATGTTCCTCAGTCGGTGTCTTAAAAGGTTTAAGGTATTTGCACATCGTTCCGAATTATTTAAAATGTTTTCATGGCTAGCAAATTTTCCAAAAATCAGGACATATTAGTATTTTTTTTTCATTTTGCAAAACAGATTCATATTATTTATTTATTACTAAAACAAAAGGAGCAGGTTCAAAATATCGATCTTGAGCTACGATCAAGTCTTGAGACAGGTATGCTATTACTTTAGTTGGGTGCTAATGTTAGCGATTTTGTCTAAATTATAGTACATAATATCTTCACTTCTGGAAGACAAAACACAAATGTTGGAGATTTTACCTTCTACAGATTGAAGAAATAAAATTCCTACAAAACTCTTTATTTGAGATAAAGGCTTTTATGGACACTAGCAACCCGCCCCAGCGTCGCACGGGTTATCCCCGTCTTAATTAGGAGTCGTTAGGGGTGGAGTTTCGTAAAATCCATTATTAGTGAATGACTGCACTTTAATTGATGTATTTCGCTTTTCTACGAGTATAATATATAGATTAATTGTTATAAAGAAGATACTACAGATCTAATAGGTTGGGGAAAAAGTTTCTTCGCATTTTTTAAGAAAATTCAAAACATTTTTTAATATAGTTTATTTACATTTAACTAAAGTATGTAGGTACCATTTTGTTCGATAACTTTTTGCCATCTTGTAGGTAGGGACATGATCCCATTGCTATAGAAATTTTGGGACTTCTGGTCAAAATACCGCGACAAGTGGTCTTGGCAGTCCTCTCGTGATGTTAACCTGACACTGCCTAAAGAATTCTGAAGAGACCGAAACAGGTGGAAATCTGAAGGTGCAAGGTCAGGACTATACGGCGGATGCATTAACACCTCCCAGCCAAACTCTCTTAATTTTTGCTGAGTGGCTAAAGATGTGTGAGGTCTAGCGTTATCATGATGAAAAACCACACCTCTTCTGTTGATTAATTCCGGCCGCTTTCTCTCAACTTCTTGCTTTAATCTCATCAGTTGTTCGCAGTAGAGTTCAGAATCGATGGTCCTGCCTGGTGGTAACAGCTCATAATGAATAATGCCCTTCCAATCCCGCCACACACACAGCATCACCTTGTTGCGAGTTAACCCGGGTTTCGCCACAGTCTGTGAAGCCTGACCGGCCTTTGACCACGACCTGTTTCGCACGTTCTTGTCGTACGTGATCCACTTTTCATCACCAGTTATCAGCTTCTTCAAAAATGGTTCGGTTTCATTACGTCGTAATAAAGAATCAGAAATGAGTACACGGTTCATTAGGTTTCTTTCAGTGAGCTCGTGAGGTACCCAAATGTCGAGCTTTTTTGTGTACCCAGTTTTTTTCAAATGCGCCAAAACTGTTTTGTGGTCAATTCCCAGTTCTTCAGCTACGTCGTAACTACTGACATGCCGATCTTGCTCCACTTTTTCAAAAATGGCATCCATTTCCGGATTGAAAACGCTTAAACCAAATTTGTGCTACTCTCAGAGACACTGCACTAGGTCCATAAACATCGCAAATTTTTTTCGCGGCTTGCGTTGCATTTTTACCTTTTTTGTAGTAAATTTTTAAAATGTATCGAATTTCTTCATTAGATTCACTCATCTTGGCGGTACGAAAAACAAATGAAAATCACACATTTTCCTAATTTGAATTTGGAATTATGTTCTTTAAAATTTAAACTTTCAATGATACCAAAACCAGCCAGATACAAATAGTATAGCCAAAGAGATTTTATTACAAGTTTATACATACTATAATGCGAAACGACTTTTTCCCCAACCTAATATTTATTATTATTGGGAAATAATTATATATATTACGGAAGGGACTGGTCTCCACTACACAGGAAATCCTAGTGTGGGGGGCAGAGTTATATTGTTTTCTTCTTTACTATTATGTACAAATGTAATAATTATTTATGTATGTACTAATTTTGGAATTAATAAAGATTATTATATTAATCCATTTATTCAAACGATTAAATTTATTAAAACTGTTGATGGAATAAGTGCGCTCCATTAGTACTATTTGCGTTATCCGACTATACGCCGTATTGGTTGTACGTTTGAAAACATTTACGAATTTCGTTATTTTCTATTATTTCAATGGTCGTTTACTCAACTATTATATTTTAAAATATTTTGAAAGCTTATTTCGACAAACTGAGTCAAATTGAATGATAAAACCTTCATTTTATTATAACCACCGCCGCCCGGAAGCAGTGGTGAGCCGTGTGTTAGCGGTACCCATCTCTTCTTTTGGGAGTCGTAAAAGGCGACTGATAGACTTAGAGCTGCACAACCATCCATTAGCTTATAGCGGCGTCGAGCTCACCACCTGTCACGCTGAGCACATGTGCTGTCACTGCTTGGTGAAGTGCGGAATATGGCAGTGGACTATTTTGCGGTGCCTTTGCCTAGTCTCGGACTAACCCTTAGGGGATAATAGTCGTGATTATATGTATGTATGTATGTACTATTATAAGCACCTGTTTCATTTACCTACTACTGAGATTTCATCAGTCCCGGAAAACTCCGTTCATTTGTTCAAATTACTTTAGTGCTTAAAATTAGATAACAACTTTCACACAACTTTATGCTAACTTATAAATGAGTCTGTTAAGGTAAAATGAAATCTAATACTTTGAAAATAAAGATCATTCCGCATTGCCAGTAATGAGTTCAGACTCCGATAAATGCGTAGTTTACATGGACGCTTCACAGTCAGCTTATCAAGGCACATATTCTCGATAAAGCGATAGTGAGCGATCAACTGTTCTCGTTAGCCATTTCCAATATCAGTAGCTTATTCAATCGGTCAGATTTGAGTTAGCCGAAAATTCACATGTGGTTGTAAAAATATTAGTGTCGACAAATATTTTGGTAATGTAAAGTTTGAAATTAAATGGAATGAAATGCTTTATTTAATTATTTAGGTAACAAGCAGTTACATTTTTGACGCATCAAAAACATTAGAAACATAAAAAAAAATACAATTCGATTGCGTCCACATTTTTATTCCTGTTCACTACCGGGAGGCCTTGTCAGGAAAAGATACAGGCAAGGAACTGTGCAAGGGTTCTATCTTCCCTTTACATAAAATTGTCTTACGTTCTAAAATAATATATTCATCCAGCTAATGAGATCCTCCATCAGAATATTAAAATTTATATAATTTATAATAACTCAGGATTTTATTACTGTTCTCCGGTCAGTGCAAAAATATATGTGGTGTTTTACAAAGTGCAAACAAGCGTAACCATTGTGAAGAGCCTTAATTAATAAAATGACCTACATACTCGTAGCAATGTTCTGCTGCATTCATAAAAATAAAATCTCGAGTTTATACTATTAATTTTGGTTGAAATCACAGATATACAGGTTGGAAAATTTTTGTAGACCCTGCAGGCCCCTATAGCTTAATTTACTTACATAAATTAACTACATAAATTAATTAACTTACATTAATTACTTAATTTACATAAAGGACACACACTTTTTTTTAAAGAAACAGACTGCATTCTCAGTTTTCTCAAAGAAGCTTACTCAAACCGGGAATCAAATTAGGAAAAATATAAAAAAAATAAGTTCTCGATGTTATCCCACTAATCGATTAAGTATTTGTTGAAAAAAAAACATGTAAAACGTGATGAAATCTAATTTTTATTATATTTTATCCAAAACCTTCCAGTTTGGGTAAGCTTTTTTAAATACTGAAAATGCCGTTCTGTTTATTTTGAAAAATTAAAGTTACTTGTCTTTCTACATAAAGGTACTTTCCCTCCAGGGCCCATTAAAAAAATTTCCATTCTGTTTAAAACTGAAGCACAAATTATTGTGAATTTTGCTTGTCTTCTATTATGTCTTTGTGTCGTGTGTGCTACCTTTACCTACCCTATACTGACGTAATATTTCTGATATATTATACCTTTACTTTGCCATCCAGTGTATGCTAAAGCCCGACCGAACGATTTACAGTTCTCCCAGCCATCAGTGTCGCTGTGCGCAGTGGCTACAATAGCGCTGTGTAATTTGAGGATTACTGAGCACCAGGAATTTCCAGGGAGCCCCAAAACGCAATACGTTAACAGCGAAACCATTCATAACTACCCCTACATAGTAAGTACCTGCTAGAATTTCTAAATGTGGCAGGCACATATTTTCCAAGAGACGATCAAACAAGCCCGCGACTCCAGTAAACAGCCCGCAGACTCTCACTGGCTTGCAATATCAGCGATAGTTATTGAACGATTGCGATCGATGCTGGTACGCAGCGTGATAAGTTTTACAAAGTGAGATATGAACAGAATCTATTTGATGGATTATAACTAGAATTGGTAGTAGATCATCTAGCATCCGTATTCCTGATATAATTTGGGGAATTATACCAAGATAAAAGTGAACAGGAATTATGTTTACATGTTGGTCCGGGACACAAAAATAAAATGTACCATCTGCTCTTCTTGCGTAGCATGTCGTAAAAGGCGAATAAGGATCCAAGGTTACAGTCATTGTTCAAATCACGATCTTGGTTTACTTTCTCACAGTTTCTTAATTAAAAAAAGATTTTATTCTCACTTATAGCTATGATTGCATAAGCAATTTCTTCAATAACTGACCCGCCTGTTATAATTGTTCTCCCAAATCGGTTGAATGATTGATTAGACAATTAAAACTTCCATTGTTTAAAATTCCGAGCTACGCTAACGATTCAAGATTGAATTTGCTTTTTCGTGTATCTTAATTGCTTCGTTTTAGTCCTTTTCTAATTTCTGTAGGGTTCGGTAGAACGGTTCAAAATAAATAACAGGCCAGGGAATATCTTTGGTGCTGCTTTCCAAAGACCGGTTATGTAATTATGCAAGCTATCAAGTATACAATTTTGTTTTTAAAATTTAATCTATTGGATTTTTTTGTTTCTGCCTTATCGTAAGGCCTTTTCGTGAGTTGCAAGTACATTTCAATTTCGAAAATTTACTATTTTTTTTCGGGTTAGTCTGTTAAGTTTTAGTAAACAAAAATTATGAACAAATTGAATAATTTTGTTTTACCTTATAAAGTCTTTTGCATTTGACAAATTAATTAACTAATATACACTGCGATAAATACCTATGTGTATATGTTATATAATAAATTGGGCATTATTCATAATCCTCAGACATTCCCACCCACCAACTAGCCCCATTTTAAGCAGCTAATGCTGCTTGTGTTACGGATACTAGATGATGGTTAAATATTTTTAATAGATAAATACATATAAATATTCAGAACATATACGATACATATATAAGCATTCGAGACCGGAGAACAAATGCCTGTATTCATCACAGACATCTGTACCCACCGGGGATCAAACCTAGAACCTCTCGAGATGGCGACGCCTTGAGAACGGCGTACAGACTACTCGACCACGGAGGTTGTCAAATATTGTGCGGTCAGTGTTATAAATAATGAAGTTTAGATAGTAATTAACCACTTAGACCGCTAGAACTAGACATTATTCCTAATGACCGGGCATTATGAATAATGCCCCCGTTAATCACCACAGCGAACCATAAGTTTTTATATTATATATTTTCAACTTCATCTATTTGTTTGTACCTGTAACTCGTACTTCTGAAATAACTGTCATTGAACTGCTCTTGAAGAAGTTTGTTTTCTAGTATCTCAGTATTGACAAATTCGAATTCGCTATCTGTTTCGTGAAATCGCTCCTGCCACCTACAGTCTGTCCTAAGAAAGTATTCAGTAACTCTACCCAAGTAAAGTATGTGTTTAGTTTGTTCTACTGCTATATTGTAAACAAAAGAAGTCGGAGCCAAATCTCCCCAAATCCCCCTATATCAGGCACTGTACAATCTGCCGGCTTGGAAAAACACTCTAGTGATGTTTTTGGCTTTTTTCTTAGTGCAATATTTTCTTTTATCTATTTCCCTTTGTAAGTTCTTCTGTAAATGTTAAGAGCTACAGATGGACAGATAGTATATTTTTATTGTTTGTTTTAGAAAATAAATTGTATACAACGTAATATCTTTATTATCTTCGATGTTTTGTGGAATGCTATCACCAAGATAGAAAACTAAATAAAACAATGCTTTAAGTCCAGACTTATTCTGCTTTACTTTGAAGATATACATTTGGTGATTCAATATTATGAAAACAAGTCTTTCATTGCATTATACATAAAAATTCGATTGATAAAATTAATATCACAAATGAATTGAGGCACATCTTGAGTATATTTGAAACTCTATCTGTAATTTGATCAGTTTCAGCATTCAGCCTTGGCTGGTAACGACGTTAAATGTTATTATATTATAGTATTTTTCTGTTTACCACAAAACAGTTTCTTAGAAACGACACCAAACTGTTCTAATATGTTCTAATTATTGATCTCAGACTCTATACATAACCGTTCACATATCACTATAATGTAAGTAATAATGTGGGATATGTATTCTTTATGATCTTTTCTGAACACAAGCAAAACACGTCTAGGTCGACGTATGATCAGCCTAGGCGAAATTAAATTTGTCAAAGCGGGGTAAATCTTGTAATTTCTAGAAAGTGCGCTACTCAAAGAGAAAACACAACACGCTGAGAATCACAATATACAAGACTTGACAGCTTTGTGCTTACATTATAAATGTAAGAGCATTGTTTTTGAGGTTGTTTAAAAGTTTGTTTCATAATAAGAAATTGACGTTTTTGATGTGCTTATTGAATTTCATATCATCACGCCTATAAGTTTTTCCTAAGGATAGGCAGAGCCAGTAATCATTGACATTTCACCTTATTTGTTGACTATATGATGCCCCTTAGTCGCTTTCTTTTAGTGTTGTTGAGGAGCTCAGTGGAGCAGTGGTTTGAGCTTTCCATCGTAAACAAAGCTACCTTCGCCATAGCCACGCCGTGGCTAGGTGACCAAAACTTGAGATCCTCCGTGCTTTGGAAGGCACGGTTAGCCGTTGATCTCGGTCATTGTTGCGTATGTTTCTACCCAATAAACCGCATTGGGCCAGCGTGGTGGTGTTTCTGTCCATACTCCTCATGTGTTTCTCCATGAGGAAGGCCTGTGCCCAGCAGTGAGAAGTATATAGGCCTTGGACTATGCCCCTTAGTCGAGCCATGCTCAGGCACATGACGCACTGATTATGATTCGTAATAAACTGTACTTATGTGTTGGTTAACGTAAAGTTCATTAATAATTATTTTGCTAGCTTTTGGGAGCTACCAATGATAATAAAAATGAGGTGTGCTTGTATGTAAAAAAAAATATTGAGAGCAGCAGCAAAAAATTTAGTAAAGCAAAAGTCTATCGGCTACTGGAAATAGACGCTACAGAATATTAGGTGTGCATAAAATAGTTTAGAAATATAAGAAACATGATATCGTTTCGTAACAAAAGGTTTATTGAAAAACAAACATTTCAAGTATCATTATTTTACTGCATTTCTATTTTTAAATCAATGCCACAAACTCGACTAAACTAACACTCGATATGCGCAATAAATCACATTGTGATCGCGACAACCCACAATTTGTTCGAATGGTTGGACTCAAATGTTTACTGTAAGCTTACCACAAAGCCTTTAGGTTACCATACATAGGATTTATGTTCATCACAAGTTTAAAAGTTTTACTCGGTGAAATTTTACCATTACCAGTGACCATAATAATAATATGGATATTCATTTACCTATACCATAGATAAATTAAGTAGTATGGATCGCTATTCCCATACATGGGTTTTAAGCAAGTCTAAAATTTAGTATTGTTTCTTGTACCCCCTCGTTCAGGCTATTACGTTAGGTGGCGCTACTCGTACTATACTAGCGAAATCATAGATAAGTAAGTAAGTAAGTAATTCCGCTACTTAATTATACTACTTAATTTATCTATGCCTTGTAACATTGCATTTTTTTATTATTTAAATTGTAAAACAATTAATGTATTTTAAGCTCTTTTAATTGGCTCAATTTTCACATCTCGAAGCCCTATACATGTAAAAAAGATAAACAATAGACAATCGGCCGGGCAGGCGCGGCCTACGAGATGAGAGAAAAATATCGGGTTGGTCATGCAATTTTTTCATGAAAATTTGGAAAATGTGTTTAAGTTAAACACGTAATATTTATTATATTTTAATTGAAAACAATGTTAAATGACCTATAATTTTAATATGAAAGTTATATAATGTATTATAATAATATTGTACATATAAGAACGGGTATGTATTTGTTATTTATTATTAAACAGCTAGTTCATGTTACGATGTTTTGGAATAATTCTATATAATTAATTGAATAAAAATGTTTGATGTATGTTTTGTGCTTTGCCCACAGGTGGGTTGCGGTGGTATTTTGTATTTTTCTTTCTTTTGCACAAATTTGTTGTTTGCAAACTTTTATAAATACTGCTTTTGAAACCAAGTGACGCTTGTCTTGTCACTCATAAATTTTTTATTGGTTATGCAAGAGACAGTTTAAAGAAGCCTTATAGCCTGTCTGCTTCATTTATGAAGACTGGATGGTTGCAGGATGCGTGAGGACATTGTTTGATTTAGTATTGTTTTAGTTTTAAGTCATCGATATATATTACACTGGAGAGAGCAAAAATTTATGTATATGGAACCCGTTTTTACCTCTACCGACGTTTGATTAAGTTCTTTGTTTTGCTGGATTAAATAGAAATATTGTATTTTTTTTACTTTGTTTCTTTTATTGTAAATATATCTGCTCGCAACGCTTTCCTGTCCCTCAGCCGGGCCAGGGGGCGCTGTGACAGCCTATACCTATATATATAGACGAAAATAACACGATAAGTAAAGAAGAAATAAATTCGTACATTTAGTTAACTAGCTCGATAACTGTAAGCAGCGATCATACATTTAATATATTTTAGTATTTTTTTCAAAAGGGATTTCACCACTTCCAGATTAGCTTAATAATTAACTATATTTTATTCTTACATGAATTTTGTTCACAAAAATTGCTTTTCACAAAAATTACACCAATTTTAATTTTGTGTTTCGGCTTAAAACCAAGAACGCTTTTGATTTCATCCGCGTAAAGTCTATAATTACAAATGAAGACGAGAAAATACAGATGTGCCATATATAACCGAGTATAAACGAGCAAGTCGCTAAATATACTTGCAAACTTTAAACAACGAACGTAATTTCCGCCGTGAACAAAGTCTCACTCCTCAAGAGCATATTCACACAATAAACTTTCTATCATGTGTGCGTTTTCTCCAGTCTCTTCGGAATCAGTGGAAACTTCGCTGAAAACAGATTCAGAACGCGCCTCATTAGACTGTGGCGTTAACACACCGATACATCTACATTTACATATTCATACCGTCGAACGTTCCAGAACATCTTGGTTAATATCGAGCAAATAATGGTTAGATCAGTTCTCTTGGAAACTGCAGCATCGATTAGTAAAATAACATTGTTTGAAGTGGCTCGGAAATCAGTGTTCTGTATTTAGATTAAGGAAGGAGGTGTTGGTATCTTCGAAAATGTGCCAATTGTGATTTTTAGGATGAAAACTATCAGTAACGTTTCTGTCATTTATCATTAATATTAAAATAGTAGGGAGTTTTGTTGTGACATTGGCATCATTTACAATAGCATTACCTTTGCATGTGAGCTCCACCTTTCTTCTTAAGTAACGGCAATTAGGCCAACTGTAATATTCAGTATATACTATACTATACATTTTTATTCAACGTTACACAAGGAGTGGTATTTCTCACTATGTTATCGCAGCCTTTTTGTCTAAGCGCCAATCTTGGAATTTTAAGGTTTCAAAATAAACAATTCGCAATAAATCGTTACAATCTTTGAGCTCCGAGCATAATCCCTAGATTACGTGATCCCGACTAAAATAGCCGTATTGTTGGGCAGCAATGTTCCAACCAACTGAAGTGGTACAAGTTACAAACTTATTGCTTAGTTAACTTTCAATCGATTCTGGTCCACAATAGACCTTTGGACACAAGTATGTTAAGTAATTGAATGGCGAGAAATTTTAATATATATTTAATAGATTTTCGTATTAACTGGTACCGCCTCGATAAACGTAGTGTACGACGCTCTGTGACAAGATGGGATGATGATATTCGTAGGTTGGCTGGAGTGGGCTGCATGAGAACGGCAGAAAATCGTGAGTGGTGGCGTGGATTAGGGAAGGCCTATGTCCAGAAGTGGACAGAAGAAGGCTGATGGTGATGATAATGACTTTCTATCCGGCAATCAGAGGTAAGATAGCCAGTTCCTCAGTTGTTGAGGATTTTACAGGTGAAGCTCGCTTCCACCTTCGGCCTTATCGTCACATACCATCAGGTGAGATAAAGGTCAAGAGCTTACCTGTCGTATGTAAAAAAAAAGATGATGAATACCCTTTATATCAAATAATAATAGTATGGGCACAAGGGCCTTCTATTTGTGATTACATTTTCTGAGAAGCAGGTGCAAAATTGTGCAGGACCTTTTTGAACAGCAAATGCAGTCCATCATTTGAAAATTTTATAGCTTTATCTCTCATAGACTTAGACCATACATAATTCAAGATAACCTCAGCAGCGGAAGGGTTAGGATCATTCGATGCGCCTCATCTAACTCACTCTTAACGCACGCTAAACGCCCTAAATAAGTTTTCAGAACCCTAATAAACGTATGAGGGATCCCTCCTTAGGCGCCTATTGTCAATAATGTTTTCGGCCTTGTATTAAGTATGCAGAGTTTCAAATTTTGTCGAGATAGAGGAATATTTTCCTCTATTACTCTACCGTACTTATTATCGTTACCTTTCCTTTAATATTCATATTTGGTTAAGACGGCATTTTATTCTAAATCTTGGAACCAGGCAGGCAGAAAAAAGTATTGACGTTACAATTCTTTGCAACCGCTTTTGTTTCCAAAAATGCTCTTAATTTTTTGCAGCTTAACTTTGCCATCTTTAATGCATGGCTTGACCTCATTAAAAAATAAACTTTTTCAACACACTTCCTTATAAAGTGGCTCTAATCCCATGGCAATTAGGCACATAATGACACCTATAATCAAACTGTGACTTTTTCATTACTATTATTCACTAGTGAGTAATAGTTTTTTTTAATATTATTGGTTGAGTTACGGTAACATTTGCGCTAAAAAGCTATCCGCGAAAAGCCCAAAAAAAAGAAACTTCATTTTTTAGTCTATGGCCGATGCGCGCGCATAGGAAAACTAATTAATTTTTCCCGCCATTACGAAATTTATTAGTCTATGGCCGATGCGCGCGCATAGGAAAACTGATTAATTTTTCCCGCCATTACGAAACATTTTTCACAACTCGTCTCGTTTTCTCTTTTGAAGTTATTTAGTTAGTTATTAATTAAGATGTCTGCAAATACAATTTATGAAGAAAATGATTTATGTTGTACACCGCCCGATATAAGATGTGAAGCCCAGAACGTTATGGAAAGTTTACTACCAGAAAACTCAAAGGAAAAATATCTATTATTCAGAAGTGTGTTGAAAAACGTTGTATGATACACGTGTGTATTGATGATTACCGTCCTCGGCTCCTTAAGACCCTCGCCTGACGGCTCGGGCCTCAATGCGCCTCAGCGGTAATCACCAACATTACACACTTGTACCATAATGTACTATTATCAAAGAAACTGTATACATATAATTAAAATTTATCATGTATTTTATATACATGATAAATTTTAATTTTAAGCATAAATCATTACTTATATTAGAAAATGCTAAAACATACTATATTTAGTAGGAAAGTATCACAAATTTCTAGGATATAGTATAATAATAATAATTTTTATTTTTCTCTTCACAATACAATACGAAGCATTAGTACAAGGAATAATATTAAATTTAAGTAAAAGGATTTTATCTACACTCATATTTTAATGTTCAAATTATGAACTCAGACTCGAACTCATAATGACTTTCTTTTCAACACAGATGATGAAAACGAAAATTTTAAATGGAAACTGTAATATAATGAACATTATGCAACAGGTTGAACTCATTCATTCTCACTCATTGATACATGTTATTAAAATAACAATTTATCGCTGTAAGCAGTTAAAATATGAAGATAATATTCAAATATATATAGAGTATCTAGGGCATCTGAACATTACACAATTGTCAGTATCATACCAGTATTTCCTACAAGTACAATTAAAAATTCTCTTCTGAAACTAAAAACGCCAGATCGTTCAGTCGCCATTAAAAAACTGTCGAGGCGCAGGGCGGCACGCGGCACAGCAATTACTGTCAGTCAAAGAGCAGATCCGCTGCGCTAAAACTGAATACGATATGATTCTGTTCTTGTACCAAGCCAACTATTTATGCAAAAAAATAGCTAAAAATAGTTTCTAAAAGAAAGGCAGGAGCCTTGTACGATGATACATGACATTTTTAATTAAAAAAAATATTATTAAGATCTCCTCTTGAGTTAATCAGTTTTTAAATATTTACATACACATGCATACATACAATCACGCCTTTTTTTGTAAACATTTAATAAAAAATCTTAGAGCCAGATTTATCCATATTATTCAATGATAGGTATTCATTATTATCCCCTGAATATTAGTCAGAGACTTTAGGCAAAAGCACCGCAAAAGCAGTCCACTGCCACAGTCCACGCTTCACCAAGCAGTGACTGCACTCAGCGTGACAGGTGGTGAGCCCGTCGCCGCTATAAGCTATTGGAGATCGTGTAGTTATAAGTCCATTAGTCGCCTTTTACGACACCCAAGGGAAGTGATGGGTTGGTAGTATTCTTCTAATGAACGGCTCAAAATACGAATAATATGTATAATAATATGTTTCAGGGTGATTCCATAGGTGGGCTGGCTGCCAGCGCTAGCCACGCGCGTACTCTTACAATTATAAGCGATACCTTAAACCGTTTCACATTTTAGGTATCTCTTATAATTGTAAGATAGTATGGAAATCTCAGCTCTGGACGCCAATCCAACTAAGAAACCACCGTTACGAAATCAGAAGTACCTAAGATTTCCTTAACTTGGCCCTTTTTTTTTAAATATAGTTTTTAAATCTCAGACTAAAATTGTAAATACAAACCCAGTATCCGTTTTTGACATTTTGCTTGAAACATTGTTTTTCACATAGTGAACATATTAGCAAATCTAACTTTGTCATTCAATACGATAGAATAAAACCATTATTTTTCAGCGAAAACCCTGTCTAGTTGGCAGCCAGTTATTTTTAAGCCGCCAATTAAAGGTATTTTTTTACGAAATTCAAATTGAATCAAATTACAGAGTAACCTTATTCGGAGCTTTGTATTCATAAACGCAACATTATTATTCTGAAACGGGCTTGAATTTACAGTAGCCTTTTCTCATCCCGGCACTTTCTGATCTATTGTGATTGCTTTGTTTATAATTCCTCTTATAGGCCCACGGTTTAAATAAATTGTAAGATCTTTTGGCCTTGTAGAAGTTGTATGTCATCATGACCTTGGGTTCACTTGCTGCTCATTTAAAGTCTATTCGAAATGTGGCTCTTGCAAAATGAAATAATGAACAGTGTATTCGGTGTAAAAAAAGTCCATTTTTACAATTAGCGAATGTGCAGTTTCAAATTTCAAACGCAGTGTTGCGATCTTCTACGGTTATTTTTTCCAATTCCAAGTTTAATCATCTCGGAAATCCGTCAATGCAAAATTACGGTTCATTGCAAAATTATAATAATGTGCTGTATTTCTGATAATACATAATTTTGTACGACAAAATAAATACACATTTTACGAAATATTTGTGAAAGTTTGAATTGCCGGTCAACAGTCATATTTACCTTTGAAATTGTGTTTCATAAGTACTTATGAATTGCTTATATTAAGTTAACATGATAAGAGAATTGCTCATTGAATAATATAAAAGAACTAAAACAATTAACGTTGATCGTTCATTTTAACGTTGGCAGACTTTTTAAACTGCCCGTCAATGTCTGTAAAGCTTTACTGCGTTATATGTTTCTCAACTAGTTAATGGTTACAAAAATAGTAACATCTATTGTTTGCGAAAATCGGTTTTCACGGTGACCCCAAGAGGTTAACTAGATTTTGATAGAAGACGGATTCATCGGTGTTGTATTTCATGCGAAAGCTGCGAATATCAGTCTCTGTGTTTCATCTAATGTATGTGAGTTCATGTGATTGCGCTCATGTAAGGTCATTAGTAAAAAAAAAAGACCAATGTAACACTACGCTTTTTGCAAAAAAAATCTCTTCTTTATAATGTTTTTAATACTCTAAAGTCTTGCGAATTCTGTACAGCTAAGTCTGTTAAAGATCTGAAGGCACAAGACGAAGCGCAGCAATTACTGTCAACCAGAACCGTAGCTCTCGCGCCGGGTGGTGCATTGGAACTTTTTACATTGCCGCCTTACTTTAGGTATTTCCAAACACTGCAACACATTTTAGAAGCTGTAAAACTGGAAGTGGAATTGGCTTATAAATAATGGGCATGGTTTATATTTTACAGATATTCTTTTCCAGTTTCCGATGTTACTAATTAAATTTTTAGTTTGCTTAAATCTGTAAGTGTATTGGGTATATTGGGTCCTTACCTATGAAATTGGTGTTTTTATTCTGTCTTAGCAATTTGTCCATAACTATTAAGTTTCAGAACATTCTTTTAAAATAATTGCCTCTTCTAAAAATAGACCATATATTTGAGCTCGTATTATTTAATTTGATAATTTTTTGTAAGTTTGATTGTGTAAAAATTAGACACAAAGACAATTATTTTTAATTGCCTCCCGAATACATCATTTGATTTGCATTAACATAAAAACAATGAATAATTTTTATCAAGCGTGTTCACACACATATTGCTAAAGCTTGTCTAATGATACATGCCAAATATTATTATCTCTGGATTTGTCGTTGTGAAGAAAACTGATAAAATGTTAGTATGTAAAATGCAGACATCCCCAAAATCTCCATACAAAACACCAATTTCATAGGTAAGGACCTAATATAACACTTTAGTTTTCTTAGTAAAATTAGTTTCCCCGTGACGCCAAGAGATGGCGCTGCACGCTCTTACATCGCGTTAACGATGTTTCTTGTATGTGAGATATAGAGTAAGAGAAAGTTTGTATTGAATTAACTATTTTGGTTTTTAATAAGGTTTGTAACCTGTTTGTAACCTGTTTGTAACCTGTAGGCCTAGACAAAATGCCATCGCTTCTTATCTATTCTATTTCTACAATCGTAATAGACTTAACGTTTTCTATCGTAGATAGCTAGACAAGATGTTTCTACTGTCAAGATCGTTGTTTCCATCATGACAGTAGAAAGAAAAAAAAAGTGTCCGTGGTTTTTCTATCGAAGAAACGTCAAACTTACTACGCGCGCTGCCTCTCGTCCCCATTCGGTTCTCCTCGGTAGTCGTCGCACGGTCCGCGCTTCTGCGCATGCGTGCGCCGCCGATGCAAGGGTCCGATATCAAGGCGCGCGGTATAACATCCGATATTGAAAATAGTTTCTAAATGTGGTAATTATTAAATAATGATAAATAGTTTAAATTGGGTGTAATGTAACAGTGCAAGAAAGAAAGTGCTGTTACGTTCGTGAACATAGTAATTTTATTATTATTATGGTGTTGTCGTCAAAAAGTGAAAAGGGTTTACAATCTTTGTTTGTTCCTTTTTAGGATGGCATCTAGACAAAGAGAAGCCCACAGCAGTTTGCCGCGTTGGTAGAATTCATGTGTTAAGTGACGCCAACTACTCGCTGATAAGAGCCCGTGGTGAAAAACTAAGGACACACAAGACCTACGAAAGAAATATCTTGTTACAATTTTTAAAGTTATTTATTACAGTGTTACATAATTAAAGTTTTATTTTATTTAGTACCTAATAAAAAAACTTTGCTTACTTACTTTGATCTCCAATGGTAACTCGTTTGTTCCTATCAAGTGTGTACTCCTTTTAAGTTCACTACATATAATAGTTTATAAAAATATCTTTATTAAGTCTAAAATTGTTGTTGTTAACATGTTGCTAACTTTTTCAAGACGTTTTCGGTTTTCATGTCTCCTCTGCCGTCTAAGCCAAGTTTCTTCATTTTTGGCTGCCCACAAAAGCCTAAAAGTATGCATATTAACCTAAAATTAAAACACGACACACAAAGCATAAGTAAGAAACTCAAAGGTTTACGCTTTACTATTGGGTTCGAGGAATCGTTTGGTTAGCGATTAGTAGAATAGAAACTTATCTATTTGTTCTGTCAAAAACGGCATCTTGTCTACCACTTTGTATAGGATTATTCTACTGTCAAAATAGAATGATGACGTATGATAGAATAGAGACACAGTAGAAAGCATCTTGTCTACCACTTTGCTACTCGCTTGATGGAATCACGTGACTTATCTATCGGAACTGTCAGTCCCATACATTTCTTTCTATTTCTATTATGGAAATCGTCAATAGAAAAGCACTTTGTCTAGGCCTACTGATTATGTACTGGGATTTGTTTTTTTGGATCATACCTAGTTAGGTACTAGGTAACACGGTGATTGTATGGGACATGGTGGCCCAATCGAGCCGGATCAGATAACACGCGCTGGTCGCATTTTTTGAGCGTTTTTGGGAAGCAATCAAAGATTTCTTCTCATTACGATAATGATAATAAAATTACAGTAATACATTTTTTCTTCTATAGGAACCCTCAAAAACACCTTGCATACGGCCGCCATTTTGAAGATTTTTATTTACGTATGTTGGAGATAAATTGCTTTGTTATATCACGTTTTGATGGTCGTACTCTATAAGCTGATCTTAATATTGACGAAAAAAGTTATTTTTTATTATAGCCGTTTACCTGAACTTTATAATGAATTATTCTAAAGGTGTCGTAATTAGTCTATGGCAACAAATGAGATACAATTGAAACATCTATTGATTACGGACACTGGTGTTCGTCGTGCCCGTCAAGTGGTTCAATAAAAATAATTCTGTCGCTGACAACTAGTGAATTAAGCAGCACTGCAAACTCATTGTCAATTTTCATACCACTTCATACTTAACAGTGAAAATGTTATATTTTATTACAAACGGTTGCACAATGATAAGGTATGGAGAGCCTATATGAAACCGAATGAACCCATTAAAACAATTTAATTTACATACGAATGGAAAAACATAAAACACAGAACGTAAGCATGTGTATTTTTATCATAATTGCTTCATCGAGCTACCTACGTGGTGCAACCAGTGATTAGGTTTCAAATATATTAGGTCCTATATGAAATTGGCGTTTTGTATGGAGATTTTGGGGAACTCTGCATTTTCCATACTAACATTTTTTCAGTTTTCTTCACAACGACAAATCCAAAGATAATAATATTTGGCATGTATTATTAGACAAGCTTTAGCTATATGTGTGATATCACACTTCTTAAAAATTATTTATCATTTTTATTTGAATGCAAATCAAATTATGTATTCGGAAGGCACAGAAAAGGAGTTGTCTCCGTGTCCAATTTTAACACAATAAAACTTACAACGAATTATCAAAACAAATCAAAAGAGTTCGAAAATATGGTCTATTTTTAGAGGAGGTAATTATTTCTTAATAATACTCTGAAACTTAATAGTTACGAACAAAATACTAAGAGAGAAGAAAAACACCAATTTCATAGGTAAGGTACCCAATATTAAAAAGTATTATTCGTTTTTTGGTGAAATTGTAATCTTACCAGCCTCATAAAATCCAGAAACAAAACATTTCAAATTAAATAACATGTGAAAAATATGCAGGCTGGAATGGCTGTGGGCTGTTCATATCTGTAGAACTGATTATTGTGTTGGATGGATGATTGGGGTGGACGTGTTTTTGACTCTAGAATCTTAGTGCAGGTTGTCCTCCGACAAGATGGAGTGATAATCTGCGAAACGTTTCTGGCAAATATAGAGAGAAGTTGAAGTGGAGAGTGGAGATGCGTGAAGCAGAAGACATGGTGAAATATGTACCATTTCACCTTGTCTTCTGCTTAAGGTTTTTTTTTGTCGAAGAGGAGTCTATTTATGGACCTTACCTACCGGCTCGGCGGCAGGCGTATATGGATTTTTCAGAAATGCCGGCAATTCCTACTCTGTTCTCAACCTGTATACCCATTGCTGAGCATAGGCCTTACTCATGGAAACACACATGAGGAGTATGGGCCGTATCACCACCCCGCTGGCCCAATGCGGGTTGGCCACCAAGCATATTGGGCCTAAAACTCAAAACAACCCACTAAAACTCTCCAATATACCCATTTCTGTCCTAACGTGGGAGCAAATTGTCTGCAGAAGGGATTCTTCAAGGCGATTCCAGGGCCTCCCGCCAATCCTGTCGGCACTAGCATTAGCTAATGCCGACAGCCAATCAGCATTAGCTTCGATCGAATACAAAACTACCTACGCCATGGTCAGGCCGTGAATGGGTGACCATGACTGTGACTTCGAGCTCCTCTGTGCTTCGGAAGGCACGTTAAGCCGTTGGTCCCGGTCGCATTTGTGACCGTTTCTACCCACCAACCCGTATTGGGCCAGCGTGGTGGTGTTTCGGCCCATACTCCTTATGTGTTTCTCCATGAGGAAGGCCTATCCCAGCAGTGGGACGTATATAGGCTGATGACAATCAGCATTAGGCCTACGCCCAGCAGTGAGATAGTATTGGCTAATGATAAAGATAAAATTAAAAATAGATCAAATTTTTCTTATTAGTTTAGGTATAACGAAGAATGGATGAAAATTTAAAAACCGAGTGAAATAAAAGTGAGTTTTATTAATAAATTTACAATTTTTAGTCCTTCTTCGAAGAGCCTTGTCAATTAAAATCTTCAACGAGGAAACTCATTGAAATATTTTGCCATTGTTTCCAAACTTCTGCTCGAGGTATTGTTTCGTCGCCTTATTAAAAGTACGAGTATTGATACTTCTATTTCAATACATTTTCTACAACAATAAAGGACTGAGATACCGTCGGTACTGGTAAAAGACGATAGTTTTCTTGTAATTATTTTTTATTTTTAACTAGAAAGTGTTCTTCTTCTTGTCCTTCTCCTACTCTAGATGGGGTCGGCACAACATGTCTTCTTCTTCCATTCTCCTCTGTCACTTGTCAGATCAGCATCTACTTCTTTTATTCTCACATCATTCTTCACGCATTCAATCTATCGCTTCTTAGGTCTTCCTCTCTCGTGTTATACACGATTGAACTTGGAGTTATTTCTGAATTCAGAATATGGATTTATTTTTAAGTGTTTTTGTGGTTTTGTTTCCAGTGATGCATTATATCATGATTGATGAATTAAACTTTATCGTAATTTTTTTGCCGGTTATAGACAATTAAGGAGGTTGTGTCATATATTCTATCGATCGATCTTTTAATAACGTGTAAAAAATGACATTTTTGACAATAAAGAAGTTACGCAACACTATATTTTACCTATATCAAGAAAATCTTACCGATTAACAAAAATAAGATCCCAATTTCACTTGATTCTAATTAGAAATACGCGTAATCGTGACATTTCAAATTCAAATATGCCCGTCGTTTTCTGAACATCCTGAACGTACTTTTCCAATTCACTATTGCAACTAATTAAAACTTTAGTTAAATCCGAGATTCCCATTATACTTCCAGAAATGACGACGGGTTAACCCAGGATTGTTAGATCCATTTGGGAACAGTCACACAGAAGATCGGTTACGAAAGTTTATTTTTAATTTGAATGAAATGATAACGTAGGAGATCGTCAACTTTTTTTTCATTATAACGAAGCCAATATGAACTGCCTGGATTTTGAGCTCTACTAATTTATTGTTTTTCACATAACTATTGCTTTTGTCTACGTTTAGAAAAATGCAATACAATCCCATAGCTTCAATTTTCCTTTTCCCTTTTTTTGCTACTTTCGCTTCTACCTACAATTATAATGTTATTAATCTGCATAACAGCCTATACTTTAAAAATAATCTAGAGCAACGATAAATAGGTTGGGCTGGACGACATTGTGACGTGGTGGACCCGGTGATAAATAAAAATGCGCAGGCGTCACTTCTATATATATTTTGAAACTAAGGCACTCTGAAACAATTTATAAAAGGTAAATTACAAAAAAACACTAAACATAAAAACTAAGAGATAAATATAATAGGTAGGGCTACTTACAATAGTGCCTTGACAAAGTTATTTAAAGTACTTTCAAATTTGTTGTACGATACTTCAGAATTTCTAAGAATTTACGATACATCAAAAATATAACAGTTTATATATGATATAAATTACTTATTAAATTATTAATTAGTCAGGTAAATTGAAGACGAAATCCATGACAACAGATAGATGGTTAGTTTCAAAATACAGAAACAAAGAGGAAAGGCCAGAGATGAGCGCAATAACAGCAAAGAGTCGCTAAGTAATACTGATATAGCGCCTCGTTACAACATTAATCGTGGCATCGTGTAGCGTCTGTAAACATACTACGAGACACCTACGGCTAACCCTTCGGGGATCCAGATGTGGTGAAATATGTTAAGTCCTTATGTTAAACTACCAATAATGTCTGAGTAATAACTATAATGTCAAGACTGTCTGTATGTCTATTCTATTCTATTCTACGCTAAAGTTGACTTACACTATTTAATAAAAAAATATGTTTTGAAACACCAACAAAATAATTTTCAAACGGTGTAAATGAACACTTGCTAACTTTTAACACACAACGTCGGAAACACTGAGACTTTAATGGCTTCCCCTTTGTCGAGGCAATCTCGTAATGTGCTTATTTTCGAACGTTCCAACAATGAATATGGCCCCGATGTACTTGTTATAAATTTACTGACATGTGCTGAAAAGTTAGTAATTAATTTTGAAATAAACTATTGTGTCAGATTTTATTCGTATTTAAGTTTTAAATGTTAATTGCAACTAGCCGACGACGTAAAACGAGACACAATAGAATCATCTATCGTTTACGAACCTATTGGATCGCGGTGCCCGCCAAGGAGTTACTCTGGCGTTCTAATGGGTTTGAATATAGGAAGATCCCAAGAGACACACCGGGGAACCAAAAATGGTAATTAGTTCATAGGATCATCGGCACTTTTGTATAAAATTTGTTGTAATTATCTCTACTTCTAAATTCCCTCGAAATACTTTTTAACCCTCAAATGGACCGGGTATCCCGGAAAAAATCCGAAAGATTGGTTTCATAAAACACATACTTTTTAAACGAAATACTACAAATTGATACCTTTTTTGAAATATCAATGATAATCTTACTATAATATCTTATAAATGTTCTGCACGTGCATTGAAACGCTCGTGCTGTGCTAACCCTAAAAATTAAGTAACTTAAATTACTTGGGCACAACTTTCTACAGAGTAATTAGTTGTACGATTTGAATTAGAAATGCGTCATCATTGCAGAACTTTGTTATTTCTGAGCTACTTTATCACTTTTTATATTTTCTTCAACAATTTTATACAGTTACAATTTTGTTTTAATTAAAGATGGACATAGAGATGGTCTAAAGGGCTTCTGTTAGATGGTGGTTGTGGATGATTGCCTTCGGGGATAGAGGCTTGATGGTAATATGAAAGTTCAAAAATATGTGTGCAAATTTGACAGTCTTTATTTTCTTCTAATAAGAGTACATACGTACATATTTTTTAACTTGACCGTACTTGTACTCAAAAAAGTACTCACGGCTCGTATAGGTTTATCAATTATCTTATCGGATAATGTTTGTAGGCACAAAATCATTTATTTCTCGTCCAGGGGTTAAAAAATTTGAATGAAATAAATGGAAAAAGAAAAATAAAAGACAATAGTTATAAAATTTCTTTATTTGTGAAGATGAAAAAAAGGTTCGTATTTCGATAGTTACTCAACATACATCGCTTTGCAATACTCGTAATATACAGTTTTGATCTAGGAATATCGGAAAACTTTGAATGTTAAGCACACGCGTGCTCAACACTTCATAGTTTCTTGGAGACGGCAAGTTTATAACAATGTGGACTTTAAAAACTTGCAAAACGATAAAATATACATTTATTCGCAGAAATTCTGAGAATACTAATATTACTGGAGAAATATTTTTCATGTCTTCATTCCTGTACAAGAAACTCTTGTAGAACGATTTTTTAAAATACCGGTTTGAAAGTGACGTTTTGTCACTTTTCAATTTTTCTTTTTATATTTTATATAAACTTTGTTATGCACTTTATAGTACCTTAATAGAAGTGGATTAAAATTTTCAAAAGTTTAGTATTTACGAATATCTTTCTTTCAACACTCTTCTTAATAGCTTCCCGGATGGGTTCTTCGGTAAACTATCTAAGTAAACAATTTCTTTAAGCCTTTTGTACTCAGCAACTCTTTCTGCCACAAAATTAGCTATTTCAGCAGCTTGAGTTTTGCGGCCTTGTTTTAATACAATAAACGCCTTAGGCAGTTCCCCTGCTCTTTGATCAGGTACTCCAATCACACCAGCATCTAAGACATCTGGATGTTCTTTGATGACACTCTCCAATTCTGCTGGTGCTACTTGATAACCTTTAACCTGAAAATATTTTATGCTCATTATTGTATTCGCGACAATTCATACCAAAACACAAACGTCATGAACACATAAACATTATTATTGAATACCACGTGATATTAATGAATAATGTAGAGCTCGGTGGCGTAGTGGTTAGTATGCTTGGGCTTTCGATTGAAAACAAAGCTACCTTCGCAATGGCCAGGCCGTGGATGAGTGACCAAAACTTTGTGTACTCGAGCTCCTCCGTGCTTCGGAAGGCACGTTAAGCCGTTGGTCCTGGTCGCTATTGCGACCGTTTCTACCCGCCAACCCGCATTGGGCCAGCGTGGTGGTATTACGGCCCATACTCCTCATGTGTTTCTCCACGAGGAAGGCCTCTGCCCAGTAATGGGTCGTATATAGGCTGAGGACAAGAAAAATAATGATTTATGACTGTTTTTCATTCTTCCTTAGTCTTATAATACCTTAATTAGTTCCTTTATTCGATCAGCTATTGTCAGTGATCCTTCTTCGTCAATAAAAGCCAAGTCACCAGATTTGAACCAGCCATCTTCTGTTATACAATTTTTAGTTGCTTCTGGATTGTTTCTGTAGCCTTTCATTATTTGAGGTCCTCTTATCAAAAGTTCTCCAACCTTGGGAAATAATAAGATGTTACGAGTAATTGAGACTTAGACTAAAAAAGTATTGGTCTTCCATATTTCAATGAGAGAAATTAAAAATGTTGAACAAGAACAACTAGAATAGTCAAAATTATTTTCTAATCACAAAAGACCATCAGTTAAATTATCTCATAAGCCATTCGAAGATTTGATCATCCATTACATGTCGAGCAATTCGACAAATAATTATTACGCGACATGACTTTCTATATGCAAATGTAGTTGTTGGTAATGTTAGTAAATAATAGACATATCCAAACCATTAATGACTATTACAACGTTACGTAGTTGATTAGTCTAGATTAATTAATATTAACCTTATATCACATTAGTAATTATAGCAATATCCTCATGAGCCTAGCAGATCACCCAATTACGTTTTTGTTGCACTGTCGTGATATAAATGAGAAAGGATAGGTTTTTGATGTGATGCTTTTTCTGATAGACATTAAGGGTGATGCTGGCCACAAAAATAACGACATTAAATTATAATAATTGTTGTTAAGATAAGAATAATAATAAAACACTTACTTCATTTGGACCCAAGTGCACAGAATCAGAATTCATAATTTTGAATTCCGTATTCGATAGAGGAAGACCAGCTGAATGCTTGGTAGATCCCGGAGTTAATGTGGATACGAGAGGAGACGTTTCTGTTAATCCATACACTTGAAGAATATCCATTTTCTGAAAGAATTTAAAATGTAAAAACATTGAGTATTAACAATTTATTTTCCAAAAATATTCTTAAATGTGCTTCACAATGGCTACCGTTACATTTGAATGTGTGCTTTTTTGGCTGATTAAATTTTTTATAAGACTTATTGTATTTAGCATGCATGCGTAGTAATAACACATATAACCTTCACGTCCCCTTAAAACCCTCACTTCGTCTGTTGTTACTATGTAACTTGAACTTATCAAATAAGAAGTGGGGGCGAGTCTGTTATCGAATTGTCATACACTATTTTTAATTGAAGAAATGATTAGGTATATTTTATTAATTTACCTTAGCTTTTTCTTTAACCTTAAGAACATCTGCTAACGGAAGCGGAGCAGCTCCACACGTTAATCTTTTAACTGAATCTAAGTGTCTCGATTGAACACCGGGATATGATCCAAGGAACAAAACTGAAATATAATCTATTGTTAAGACAATATCTGTAATTTAATTGTATTAATATGTTTTGAAAACCCACTTACCCAAAGGAGGTGCAGCGCAAATTAAACTAATCTTATGTTGATCAAAGGCATTTATAAATGTGTCTGGCTGGAATTTTGGTAATGTCACGATTTTGCATCCGACAGTCAACTTGTGTAACATAACGACCACTAGTCCATAAATGTGGTAGAATGGTAAGACAGCTATCACAGAATCTTGATTCGATTCTGAAACCGATTATAAAATTAATCTTTTAACTATTTACCTGATACCTCTATGCAGAACAAAACTTGCTCGCACTTGTCCTTTCTTTCTTGGCCCGTTGCTATACAATAAAATATGTAAAAAAACTGAGGCGCTACGAAATAAAACTTACTTTGCTTGTAAAACCATAGTAACGAATTATTTATCTACGTTGGACTATATAACTACGGAAAGTATTATGGAAAATTAAAACACCTATACAAAATTTTGGTGTCAGCAAACGGCAAAATTATATTAACATTACAATGAATTAGAATAATTCATTAAATACAATGTATTAAGATATATTCTATATATATATGTACACTTTTACTGTAATAGAAATCTATTTAACATAACCAATTATATCTTTAATTATAAAATTATTACATAATCTATGTTTATCTAATATAATATTATAATTTAGTAACCTATATATTTGTATATACAATTAATTTAAATATTCAATTATCTATTATTTATATTAAATTGGTTGACGCTGTTTTAATCATTACTTACATTACCATTTTTGTAAAATAAAAAAAAGGTCTGTTAAAATGTTAATCTTAAAATTTTCCGTATACTACGCGCTCTTTGTTAGTGCGCCCGTTTAAGTTTGAGCTTCGATCACAGTTATATGGTATGAGCAGATGTGTCTCACTATAATGGACGTTAGAACGGCGTAGCTACTCTGCCGCCACACAGTTTTGTTACTAGTGCGGAGGGTAGATTGACAATGTTCTACTGTTTGTTATGAATAGTTTTTACGAACTTAATTTTATATACCCACTTGTACCACCTTTGATTGAAAATAACAGTTTGTAAACTTTTTTGGTCAAATAAATTATTCTTATTCTATTCTTATTCTTTTAACTGAAAAAATATTATTAACGGTTCTATAACTACAAATTAAACAAATATTAGGTCCTTACCTATGAAATTGTCGTTTTGTATGGAGATCTTGGGGAATTCTGCATTTTCCATACTAAATTTTTTTCAGTTTTCTTCACAACGAGAAATCCAAAGATAATAATATTTTGCATCTATCATTAGACAAGTAATATGTATATGTAGAAGGAGCACGTGGGCGTCTCCCGTGTGTCGCGTCTTCCTCCATCACGACGATAGAAATAAGACTCCGTTTAGGATCTATGCGTTTATTACTATGCGTTGCGCGGTATAACAATGGGAAATATGCAAGCGTAGCACGGATGCAGACGGATTGCACTCGGAACGTGGTGTAGTCGGATATCGGCTGGCAGCACGTCCGAACGGTTCGACGTCTACCACAAAAGTGGGTACTTTACTAGCCGCTCCGATGACAGTCGGAAACTGACAGATGACAGCCGGAAACTGACAACTGTCATCTGTCAGTGCTCGATAAAAGTGAACGCAGCGAACATTAGTGCTGCCAACCTAAATATTCGAACACACCCAAGCCGGTTTGGGCTTGACGTTCAGCCATCCACGACACGGCCATCTTGACAAGTCACACGTCCCTGTGTGATGAATCTGAAAACAATAAAATTCAACAGCAATATCATTGAGTTACGGCTCGGTCTATCCTGACTAGACATTCAAGGAATGATAGCCACCATAGGGGATTAATTAAATAAGAACATTGCCAATACTTTACGTTTATTATCAAATAATTACATTACATTCTGTAATATTACATATCACCATTGACCAATATTCACACTCTACATGTCATTCTGAATAATCATTCGATAGTAATCAACTTCCTTACTTTTCATTTCTTTGCTACGAACAGATCCAACTCGCCTCTATCGAGCGCCAATGGTCGTCATTATCACCTAAATCGAGCGATAATGACTCATGCCACCTCCCCATCGAGTGACGATAACCTTGCCACCTCCATCGAGTGACGATAACCTTGCCACCTCCATCGAGTGACGATAACCTTGCCACCTCCATCGAGTGACGATAACCTTGCCACTTCCATCGAGTGACGATAACCAATCTAGTCATCTCCATCAAATGACTAGTGCCACACATTGCCTACATCGAGCAATTGTAGCGAACGTATCACCTAAATCGAGCGATACGTTTGCCTCTGATCTTAGCAAAGTACATAGAAATCACAACACTATACGCAAGCACTCAATAAAACTTAAATTCTTAAAACTATTCAGTTGAACAATGGTCAATAGATTCTACATCATCTACATCGCTATTCTCAGTGGGAACATCATTGTTTGGCATTTTTCTTAAACGGTCATGTGCGTACTTATATGTGCGTCTAGAATTCAAGGCCTGTAATGTATACCGATCATTTTCCAATACCTCAGTTACTTTAAACGGTCCTTTATATTTGGGGTCAAGTTTCGTTTGGTTTCGTTCCTCATTTTGCAAAAGGACGAAGTCACCCACATTGAAAGGAACGATCCTAGCTTTTGTTTTGTCAAACCGTGTCTTGTCATAGTAAGCATTTTTCTCTATGTTAGTCACCGCGCTTGACCTAACTTGCTCTATGTCAACTTCATGCTCAGCGTCATCACTCAACATAACTTCCAGCGGTCGGCCTACTCTACCTATCAGCAATTCTAACGGACTCGATTTAGTTACGCGATTTAACGTGCAATTTAATGCGAGTTGTACATCAGGGAGAGCATCTTGCCAAGACTTATTGGACATCTCAGTTGCAGTAAGCATATTTTTAAGAGTTGACATTATTCGTTCTACTTGCCCGTTAGCTCGTGAGCTCCCGGTAGCAATCAGGTGTAATTTAATGTTTACCGAGTCACAAAAATCGCGAAATTCCTGACTTGCAAAACAACGGCCCTGGTCAGCTATTATGCGCGTAGGAGCGCCAAACAATGAAACACTGTGCTTTACGGCCCTAATACTACTTGCAGAATCAATACGATGAGTATGGCACAAAAGAACATACTTTGTAAATGCATCTACGAGCACAAAAACGTATTCCTTCGAATCTCTCTTACCGCTGAGCTTGCCAGTGGCGTCGATATGCACTGTATGCCAGGGAACCGCTACCTTTGGTATGGGATGTAACTCTGCTTGAATTTTGCCAGAATGTGATTTCGATACTCGACATGTGACACAATTTTCAACGAATTTTCGAACAAATTTTGACATGTTCTCAAACCAATAGAAGTCGTACAATTTTTCAAGAGTCTTTTCCCAACCCAAATGTATCAGCCCCTCGTGCACACTATGAACAATAGACCATCGTAACGACCTAGGCAATACAGGCAAACTACGAGTCTTTCCGTTACGCTGTATCTTGCGATACAACGTACCAGATCGCAACTCGTAAGTCTTTGCGACGTCTTCGTTAATATTGCCACCAACGAGATCACTTATTAATTTAATTATGTCCGCATCTCGTTGCTGTTCCGCAAGAAGCCAACTTTCAGAAATCTCAGTAACACATATTTGCTTAGGTTCTACTTTATCGAAAGACCTATCAGGTTTTTGGGGTAGAGGATTTCGAGAGAAAAAGTCTGCATGTATCATACGCTTCCCGTCTCTATGCATAATATCAAAGTCAAAGCTTTGTAAGAAAGCCCACCACCTATGGACTCTCGGGGTGAGATCGAGTTTCTTACGTGCTGATTTTAATGAGCTACAGTCAGTTACTACTAAAAATTTCCGACCATGTAAAAAGTGCCTAAAATGTCTGATCGCATTCACAACCGCCAGAGTTTCCAACTCATAAGAGTGGTATTTTGACTCTGGAGGCGTGGTGCGACGACTATAATAAGCAATCACACGTGGTTTGCAATCAACTTTTTGAATAAGAATGCCACCGTATCCAATGGCGCTTGCATCCGTATGTAACTCTGTTTCGCGATCTGGGTCGAAAATGGATAAAACTGGTTCACTAGTTAAGATGGATACTATACTACGCCTAATTTCCTCGTGCTCTGGTTTCCAATTAAGTTTGCCATTGCCGGTAGTCAAGGAATACAAAGGTGCCATAACCTGAGAAAATCTTGGCACGAACTGTCTAAAATAAGAGGCTAGACCAATGAATTGCCGTAACTGAGTCACGGTCTCTGGGGGTGGTAGAGCAGTAAGCGCTTCAATCTTTCTGGGGTTAGGTCGAATCTTACCATGACATACTTCGAAACCAAGGTACTCTACCTTTTGCTTTAAAAAAGAGCACTTCTTAGCGTTCAGTGAGAAGCCTTTATCGGTCAAAATCTTAAGGACTACCTCCAATCGCTCAAGCGCCTGCTTAGGCGTATCCGCAATTATAAGAACATCGTCCATGTAAACAATGACATAAGTACTAGTTAGGTCGCCTAAAGTTTTAACAACAGCACGTTGAAATACCGAAGGTGCGTTACGCAGGCCAAAAGGCATGGCTAAATACTCGTACTGGCCGTCAGGGGTAATAAAGGCAGTGCATTCTATTGAATTAGGGTGTAAAGGAATTTGGTTAAAGCCTGATAACATGTCTAATGTAGTGAAAAATCTTGCTCCGTGTAACCTAGCTATCTGGTCCGAAATAAGAGGTAAGGGGAATCTATCAGGCACGGTATTATCGTTGAGCTCTCGGTAGTCGACACACATTCGGTCACTTCCATCCTTCTTTTTTACCAGAAGAATAGGACTGGCATACGGTGACGAACTAGGTCGTATAATATTCGCCGCAAGTAACTCATTTACCTTCTCCTTAACTACGCTACGCTCGCTTGGACTAAGACGGTAAGGACGTCGATACACTGTTTTGTTTGAGTCTTTCAGTCGTATAGTCATTGGGTCGGTATCAGCTCTAGTAAGAGGCACACCAGTCGTAAAGAAACTTTGAAATGTCTGTAAAATTTTAACTAGCTCATTCTTGAATTCCGGAGGCACATCAGTATCAAGACAATCAAAATCTATATAGGTCGCAGCTACATCGCAAACGTTAACAATTTTAGTTCTCGTAAACAAAAGCCTGTCGGACGTCATGTTCACAGTTAAGCCTAACGACAAGACTTCACGTCCTAACATGATGTCGTAGTGTAAATAGCGATCCGGCAAAACATGGAAAAGAATCTCAATTGGAATATTATCTATTTCAATCTGTGACAATATTTGAACTGAACTACAAATAGCGGTTTGCCCTATACCAGTTAAAACCACTGCACTGTAAAAACGTTTGCCTCTAAACTTACAGGCAGTTGACTCTCTAATTAATGAACATTCTGCTCCAGAGTCATAGGTAAAATGAAACAACTCACCAGCATGTCGCAATACCTCCGTAGGGGTGCTGACAGTGCATACGTTGACACGTTTCTCCTTTGAAGGCCCGGCTGCGCTGCTGGTGCTGGCCTCCTTGTTGGTCCTCTGTGGGCAATTCTTCGCAAAGTGGCCCACACCACCACAGCTGAAGCAGGTGACGACAGATGGCGCTGAAGAAGAAGGGGTCCTGGGTACGTCTCGAACTGGGGTCTTCAGTCTGCCATCTTGATGTCCTGGTCCTTTTCTCAAACGGCATTGTACTGCTTTGTGGCCCACTCTACCACAATTGTAACATCTCACGGCTGGGGCCTCATTGGATAAGCGAGGTCTCCTTGCGTCGTGCACGTAATCATTAGGAAAAGCCGATTTTCGCTTCATAAAAGTGACAGCTGTAAGCTCTTGCTGTAAGCGGCTTCTATTTGTGATGTCTTGTGTGAATGCCAACTTCTGAACACGTGGATTAAACTGGGAAATATGAGCCAACACAGTTGACACAGCAATTTGTTCCATTGTTAGGTCCTTCCACTTGGACATAATGGAAGTCATCAGTGTAGCAGCATATGAAGCCAAACACTCACTTTCTTTAGGTCTACCATTGTGTAAATTAATAAGAAATGCAGCTGAAGTTTCAGCACACTCGTACCTGGCAGTAAATAGGTCCTTGAAGTTGGCCCACGTCATTCCTTGAAAAGCTACTTGTGACAGCCACGCTGAAGCTTCACCTTTTAGCGCTCGGGTCAAGGTCATCATGAGCGGGGCGCCTTGTAGGTCTCCATCCGTAATGCACATGTCAGCAGTCGTAACCCATGCACGTGCGTCCATATTGTCCTTATTTGGGTTGAATTCAGGCAAGCGCACTTCTTTGCTAGATGACGGTAATTTCATCGCGTCAATCAACGCCAAAAAGTTGCGATTTTGCTGCTCCATAAGTCTCATCCATTTTTCGTCGTCATTATTGGTCGATCCACGTCGATTTTCATCTTCGGTCAATCCCACTTCTGATGTAGAAGGAGCACGTGGGCGTCTCCCGTGTGTCGCGTCTTCCTCCATCACGACGATAGAAATAAGACTCCGTTTAGGATCTATGCGTTTATTACTATGCGTTGCGCGGTATAACAATGGGAAATATGCAAGCGTAGCACGGATGCAGACGGATTGCACTCGGAACGTGGTGTAGTCGGATATCGGCTGGCAGCACGTCCGAACGGTTCGACGTCTACCACAAAAGTGGGTACTTTACTAGCCGCTCCGATGACAGTCGGAAACTGACAGATGACAGCCGGAAACTGACAACTGTCATCTGTCAGTGCTCGATAAAAGTGAACGCAGCGAACATTAGTGCTGCCAACCTAAATATTCGAACACACCCAAGCCGGTTTGGGCTTGACGTTCAGCCATCCACGACATATATATAATACACTTCATAAAAATTATTTATCGTTTTTAAGTGAATGCAAATAGAATGATGTATTCGGGAGGCACTTAAAAAGAGTTGTCTCCGTGTCCAATTTTAACACAATTAAACTTACAACAAATTATCAAAACAAATCAAAAGAGCTCAAAAATATAGTCTATTTTTAGACGAGGTAATTATTTTTTAGGAATACTCTGAATCTTAATAGTTACGGACTAATTGCTAAGACAGAATAAAAACACCAATTTCATAGGTAAGGACCCAATATTAATTGTCCATTCATATAATCTTACACACATATAATCACGACTGTTATTCCCTAAGGGTAAGTCAGAGATTAAGGGTTTGCCTAGGGCAAAGGCACCGCGACAGCAGACCTCTGCCATGGTCCGCGCTTCACCAAGCAGAGATTCAGCGTTACAGGTGGTGAGCCCGTCGCCGCTATAAGCAGTTGGATGCTATGCAGTTCCAAGTCCATTAGTCACCTTTTACGACACCCAAAGAAAGAGATGGGTTGATAGTATTCTTTTAATAAGCTGCCACGACTAATCTTACGTACCTATACATTATAATGTTATGTTAGCAGATAAAATATGAATAAAAATTATATTAATTTACTTATTAGATTTACTTATTTATTAAGCTACTTACTAGTAGTCTCATCATAATGTCGAATGTTTGTATCGTCTTGTTGTATGCAATTTGCTACTATGTTTCTATTAGTAAGTTCTACACCCTTGGGCAAACCTGTAGTCCCACTGGAATATGGTAACAAAACTACATCGTTGAAGTCTTTCTTCACCTCCCTTAGAACTTCGTGATTTACATTATTATCTTCTATTAACTCTTGAAATGACACAGTTCCTGCGGGAAGGTTTGATTTTGTACTGCATACAATTATTGGAAGGTCTTTATTACAAAACTTTACTGCTTCTTTAAGTACGGGTACTATTTCTGTTGTTCCAATTAAAAGTTTACAATTAGATAAAAGGACCTGTCTTTGAGTTTCAACTGAAAAATTCAAGAAATTCAAATTTAATTTTGGTTTAATTTTGGTTGGTTTTGTTTTACTTTGAAGCTTATTTATGATACGGCCAAATTAACTGCAGCATGTTTTTATGGCAACATTTTTATGACCTTACATGATGTATACGTAGGATTCACAGTGGTAACTTCAGCTCCTGCTTCTAGCGCTCCAAGTACAGCTATAGCGTATTCTGGTACATTATTCATCATGATACATATAACATCACCATCAGAAATTTTAAACTTGGATCTCAATTGGGCACCGAAGTTTTTAGAGTACTTGAAAAGTTGGTGATAAGTTACCGACCTATGGGTCACGGCGCAAACCTGTAATCAATATAAATATTTATTTATAAGTATTATTATTCAATATTATCGAAATATTACTGGCAATGAAAGCATAATATTATGAATCGATAATTATTAACTGATTTTTATTTATAGCTGACCCGGAAGATAAACGGTCTAATTATGTGTGACGTGACAAGTTTATTATGATATTGACGGAAAAATAACTGATGTTATTATGCGAAAGTTTAAGAGTAAAGAAAATTGGGTCTTACTTATTAGTATTTTTAGCACATCAAAAGAAGGTTTCATTTTAGAAAATTATCATTTTTGTAATAACTTCACATAAATACGTACCACTGCTGTTTTATCAGCCCATCTATCAAGGTTTTCCCAGACATGTTCGACGAGGGTTCTGTTCGGTAGGTCAATATCTTTCAAAGGGGATTTTACTATATTTTCCGGTGTCCACACGCTCTGCTTTACGTATAAGTCCAGAACGCTACTCCGACTCGCTAAAAGCCTTTTGACGCTCCTACTTAATATGTTCCCCGCAGCCATTGTCTCTGAAAATTATGGATATTTTCATAAAACTACTTGTTTATGCCAGTAATTTTTCATGAATAAGAAAGTCAAATTATTTAAATTTCACATTATTTCTAAAATTTACAAGGGTAACACAAATCTGGTATGAAATAATAAATACATAACGAGATTATTAATCTTAGCTGTTTGTTGCAACGTTTTTATTTAAAAAAATATCAAACAACATATTTTGGCTAACCAAATATTGTTTAACATCGTATAATAATTTACTACTCAGGCAATAGTCAAAATAATCTTGACCCTGCAACGATTTTAAAAACAAATGGACAGTGTTATTACAATGCCAACCACAATGTTATAGGTAGTCATAATATAAGTGACACAGTTATACAATTAGTCATGTCATTTTAGTACAATTTGTATAATAGGACTAGAATATTAAGTTATTTAAACAATATTTAGAATGTTTTATTGGTAGATTGCTTTGTGATTTGAGAACATTGGAGAATCTCAAGAAGCTTGAGCCAGTAGCGATTTAGATAACAAGAAATAGCTAAACCACAATCATTTTTGCAGACTTCTTAATTTTATGAAAAATTCAATAGAATAAATTATCACGGCGATTGACAATTAAAATACCGCATATTATAGATTATTATCTTCGTGTTTTTTATAATTTGTTCAATTATAAAGATTAAAATACTAGCGATATCTGTCACCTCTTTGAAATTTGAAGGAATAAATTCCTCAGATAAATCCAATAAAACTATACATATAACTGTAAAAACTGTACATAGAATGTATATTTTGAAAATTCTAAGTAATCGATAAAGATACCAAATCAATTTTTAAGCTATTGCATAGCTTCTATCGCGGGCCTTGAGCGCGGGGACCGAATCCAGAAATTCCGTAACGAAAAAACCTCACGCTCCCCACTCCGATGCGCAAGGAGGTGTGGCTTGAAGGCCGTGCATGTTAAAACCCAAGGTTATGTTAAAAACCAAAATGAAACACGGTGTCCAAGGCGAATACAAATTTTAATTATCATCGGTTTGACCATATAAGTCTATGAGAGTAAACAATAGTGCGTTTTAAAGGATAGGTGGCGCCACTTTTTTATTTATAAGCTAACTATTACACATTGTTTATTATGAGTTTTGTTATTTTATTAATTAGTTTATAAACATTTATTTTAGATAATTATTTTATGATTTAATTTACTTATAAGTGATCCGAACGAAATAATGTATATGCAAACTACCAACAGTTTATATAATTTGTTTTCTTATCGGTCACCACGCTCAAAAAGTGTAACTTGAATTAATATCAAAGAAAAAGAAATACTGCATGAATAAAACAAATAAATAAAATTATAATTGCATAAGTTGATACAAAATGCTATGCAATAGCTTTACCGCGGCAGTCCCCGAGTGCCACACGTCTTTTTTTTTACATTTTGTCTGTCTGTCTGTATGTTGTGCACGCAGTGCACGCATCACGCAAAAACCACTATCTTGTTTAACATCTAAGATAAATTTTACTGCAGGAAATTGTCTTAGTACTTCTATGTATACCGCCTCATTGTCTGGAAATATTTTTTTTGGAAAATATATTGGAATTTTATTAGTAATGAGTTGTTAGTGTGTGAAAAGAAGCCTTCACCTATTCTTCACGACCGTAGGCATAATGTACAAAAAGATTTTCTTTAATTTTCACTGAAAAATATACAGTATTAAATAACTTATAAATAAGGGCTTCTTCTTCTTGAAGTTTTGATGTTGACTAACTAGATGGCGCTGGCACCACAGGGTTTTCAAAACTCGCTATCGTTGTGTTTTCTTAACTATGGGGAATTTATATAAATAATTCCGAATCTAATCTAAGACTTTTATTATATTTTTAGTTTGTGGTGACACGGAAAAAATACACAATATTACTATGCGTACGTTTTGTAAAGTTTTGATGTTTACAAGCTAGATGGCGCAGGCGCCACATAGTTTTCAAAACTCGCTATTGTTGTTATTTTGACACTATTGATATGATCTAAATAATGCCGAATGTAATCTTACACGCTTATTCATAAAAACACTTTAATCAACTAATTAAGCATTATTTTGTTAATTAATTTATTAAGATTTCAGCAATGATTAAGATTTCCATAATCATAAAACAGTTTTAATTAGTATTTATCTTTCAATTCGACAGCCCGTTTGGTAGAATTTGTGTAAAAAAAACCCAGCTGTTTATCGTCTTCGATATTGTTAATTAGCAACTTTTCCTGAGCTTCTCTAATTTGACAGATATGTCACATTTCAAACATAGAATAAGAAGAAGAAGGATTTTTTGAAGTGATATTTCCTTAGACATTGTTTAGTGCCTTGTTTAAACTTAACTAGAGTTTATGAATAAGGCGGTTAGAGTCTAATCTTTATACACACAGCTGTTTAACCAAAGCAAAATTGGTGCTTAAAAATTAAGCAGCGTTTATGAATAAAGGGGTCTATTGTGAAGTGTCAATTGTCCATATTGATGCTTGCAACTATATTTCATGTTTTTAGTATTTTTTTGCATTTTTAGTTTATTTAAGGCGAGGTTTGTTTAAGGCCACTAATGGACTTAGGACTGTACAACCATCTAATAGGGCATAGCGGCGACGGACATATATTCCATTTAAAAATGATTAAAGCTAAAAGTGATACAAAAAATGCTTTAATTCTTTCAGTCTCTTTAAACTGCTAATTATAATACAACAAAAATACATGCGCTAAATTTTACTGCTGCGTCAATAATAAAAACATAAAAATATATCTTAAGTGATTTAAATTTATCTCGAATAAACTGTGTTGATAACATGTTACGATATAAAAATATGTAAACTTAGCAATTACGTAGTAGTTGCTCTATGAATAAATGACATGTTTTCGCAGCCGTGTATACTATCATTGGCTTCCGTTTATGCTAATACTAATATTTATTTACAAACGTTCGTACGATGATTTGAGGATATGTTCGAATCAATAAATGTTCTTTAAGAAATATGATAATAACATTAAGCACTTCTTAAGTAATTGAATACATACATACATAAAACCACGGCTGTAATCCCCGTAGGGGAAGACAGAGACCAAGGAGCATTGTGTTCCTTAAGACCACATTTAGTCATACAAAAATTGGGTTTGGTCAGATGAAAAATCGTGAAAGAGTAGTAACAAGTGGCTAGCTCTTCGCCTGCACAATCACAGACCCAGTACCTTTTACGCCCTAAGTCACGTTTAACGACATGCTAGGTAAGAAAAGCAGTTGGTATATTCTTTTTGTGTCCCGGACCAACACGGGACTAATAGAATACGTATGGATAATTCTAATCGGTGACCAACCAAATGAGATAAAAAAAATGGGTCACCGATAAATTTTACACGCAGAGGCACTACCGATGGAAATGTGTTAGAGATGTAGATATTTTACAAAAATATTTATTTACACGTCTACCATATTTTATACGAGAATATCTTGCTCAGCTTCGATTATATTAGTACAAATATAAGCCCTATAAATATTAAGCCTAAGAATTATTATTCGAAGGCGCGTATATTCAGAACAGGCGTATGTAATGAAAGGTCCCTGTATTAATTAAAACAAATGGTATTCAAATATCCAAAAAAAATTTGTCGTCTTCTTTTGAGTCTCAGAATTAGGTCTTGAAATAAGACACAAAGGTTGTTGACAAAGACGTTTAAATATCTGACAAGATTATTTACACTTTATAGAGTAAATGCTCCAGTGGCCGGTCTACATTTATGCGAAGCATAATATTACTTCTATGGCCTACATAAAACATTTCACTGGATATCGCACCGTGACATTTGTTAAGGATAGTGAGCACGCGTTTATAAAATTTTATCCAACCAAACACTGTGGAGAATTCGCACACGGCAACTAGAATGTATATTACATCTTGAGATATAAATATCTTTCAATTATCTTAAAGTATGCCTTATATACAAAACTAAGACAGTGTCATTACCAATTTTCCTGCGTACTTCTTTATTTATAGTGTTAATAATCTTTTTATAAATCATAAAAATTTTTAATAAATAATCTATGGTGTTTTAAGCCTAAGAAGAATCATAAACAGTTCATGAATAATAATATATAATAATATATCTTCTGAATAAAAAACATTATTTGATTTCAACTCAACAAAAACAGGTTAATTTGAACGATCCTGGCCTGGACACGACATGTGTTTGCCCGATCCATCATCCATTATAAATTCAAACGTGATTTCACGCGAACTTGTACGCGTAACAAGTATGGCAGTGTGGACGTTTCTCGCAAACAAACATACCGAACATCCTTTGACAGTTATCCACTTCAGATGGACTGGCCCGCGAGCCGTGTCATTTGTCCGTAACAAAAATCAAACACCGTCGACACTTTGACAATCAGTACGTACAATGTTTGGCGAACTTATTGATTGAAATATTTTGTATGAAAGTTGAGATGGAGAACTCGTGACAATATTTCACACATCGTGACAACCTCCGTGGTCGAGTGGTCTGTACGCCGGTCTCAAGGCGTCGCCATCTCGAGAGGTTCTGGGTTCTATTTCCGGCGGGGGCAAATGCTTGTGTGAACAGGCATTTGTTCTCCAGTCTTGGATGTTTATATATATTATATTCTGAATATTTATATGTATTTATCTGTTAAATATATATGTCCGTCATCTGGTATCCATAACACAGGCATTTGTTTTTTAGATTTAATTGATACGTGTGAATGTCTGAAGATATTTATTTATTTATTTGTATGCATAAGAAATGCCGTCCGCACTATCAGTACAGACCGTACTTGTCACGGTTATTTATTTAAACTTTAATGTCCATTACATAAGGAATGTACATATGGCGGACTTAACGACTGACATCGCTTTGTACCAGTCAACCATTAGGCTAAACAGAGAGATGGTGGCCCGCAGGGCCCGGGCCTGGGAAGCCCGAGTCTTGCATTGCACAGGTCGCCTTCAGTTGCCGATGACCCCGGCGTCCAGGGGCATCGCCGGCCTCCCCCTTTTAGGGAGGTGAGAGGGGCTCGCCGAAGGCGAGCTGGCACTGACGGGGTCGTGGAGGTTTCCGAAAGGGTTCCCACGACCTCGTCTGGCAGCGACACGCGTACGCTCGTCGCGTCGTCCTCGTCCGATGAGGACGACGACGGCGCGGCGGTCGCGTGCGTGTTAGCGCCAAGGTGACGCAGGTGGACGTCGCTGGTTTTTAGTGGGTAGGCCCTGCACTCTGTGGGGAGAGTCCCACATAACCCTATGCTCTCCCAGGCATAGGTGTATGCGTAACGCATTTTCCAGCGAAAAAAAAAAAAAAAAAAAGGCTAAACAGAGAGGTTACGGTGTTTTGTTACGGTAATGTGGAAGGGCCATAAGATGATGCTTCACTAACCGGTTAATCAATTAATTTTTGATATTATCATTCGTGAGAACACTTTTTGACAATAAAACGGTTTTTTTTTCAAAATGATTGTACTTTTTCATATTATTAATTATACGACACAAACGGTTTACACAGGTGGATTTTTGTTCCATTTCCATTCATTTCCTTTTAAAAAGTCACAAACATGATTTTAATCCAAAAACAAAAGATATCCGTGAAGTAAATAATATTTATAACTAGTTAGTTAATAATAACAGATAAAATATCTAGCTTGAAATATTTTTGTAAGATTATAAGATTACCGAGATAACACGAAGTTCTTACACAAATAATTTCTTTTTAAATAATTCTAATGAACCGTTGTATATTTTGAAATTTTATGTTCCTGTGCAAATAAAATTATTTATATAAAAATTTTCATATAAGTTTTATTTTTATTTTATTGCTATTATTAATTTTGATAGATATATAGATAAATTTTGTATTTTCCCAATAATTATGAGACAGTGTGACGGAACCATGTGTTTCTGAATTGCACTCCAACACAATTGTTGTGAGCTCTTTCAGTCGATGAGAATTTGATTCGAGGCATTACTAAGTACCAGTAAGAGTGCATCTTGGTATAGAAGTTAGGATGAGTCTGAGGACATGGTCAGTGCTAATACTGAATGCCAAAATAGGCTCATATACTCTACCGCTACGGCAGCCACAACTGAGCAACACTATTCATTCTCCAAGACCTTAGAGGTGAGCATCTGTATTGAGGATTCCTGGCGAGACATTGACATTGATTGTTATTACGGTCAGATTGGTGTGATTGGGCTGGAGGTTTATTGGATAAAATCCAGTAGGTGCGACAGCCAGGCTGGACCCACAACCAAGTCGCTCTTGTTTCCCAACTTACAGCGCAACTGAAGTGTTGGAAGTTGGGAAACTTAATATTATGTTCATTGTACATTGTCTTGGTTCAAGAGCACCATATATTACATTTCATGAGAAGGCTGATGGACTGGATAGGGCAATAGTAATTAAAAGCATAACATTTAATAAAAAAAAAGAATTAAAAGGAACTTCCAAGAGAAGGAGAGGGTGTACCTAAGAAAGGTTGTCACGGCATCAAGGGTTGGCATCATGGCAGGCGGGAAACATAGGCCATGTTCCATTCCAATTTTTTTTTAATAATTCTAAACTTAAATATTGAAATCACTTACAGTATTATTATAATCTGAATCAAGATACTCAAGTATTTGTATAAAATGCCTCTAGACTATCTATTTGTATTTATCACACCACATTTACTTACTACAAAATTATTATCAGATATTTATTTCTACAAAAAAATACTAATTTCTGTATTTGCTTATGTATGTATATTACCTATTGCAATATAGGTTCAGATCAAGCTAAAAATAGAATGATTTCAAATTACATTAAATTTTTGTTGTGTTCCTAAAATAAATAAAAGTTGTATTTACTATTTTCACTCATTAATTTGGTCCAGAACTGAACATAAATGTTTTGGTTTGATACGAGTAAGGTGTATTTGTTGTTTAAAATAAACAACAAATACAAGTACTAGATAAGTAAATATATACCGCCTCAAAGTTTACTGGGCCACTATTACACAGCTTCTGGGGTTCAATCAAAACTATACCTTCTCTAACGGCCAATACATTAATAAAAGTTTCTCTATAATTAATTAATTAATTAGAAAATATTTACTAACTACCTATTATTCCTTTTATATCTTGGGTTCGAGTCCCTGAAAGGTGGAATGGTACAACAGTAAGGTCTAGCTCGATGATGAAGACAAATGAAGGTGAAATTCACTACCAAGTACAACTTTAAAACATTACATTTTACTGAATTTAATTGAAAGGTATAAAAATTTTGATTTACTTTGAGAAATATCATACTTGAAGCGCCATAATCTAGTAATCAATTATATTCTATATCACTTCAAACAGAATTCACAATTTCTTTAAATTCTTCACTTATTTGTAGTGATAATATTATTATCACCAGCAAACATTGTAGAGATAAATTCACTAAATATACATCAAGCGATAGTTCGAATTAAAAACGAACCAAAATAATAATACCTTTTGCACTTATCACTTCAGAGTACTCGACATGAGTCTACACTTAGCCACAAATAACAACGCACTGATGCCACTTGTGTGACCAGTGTTGAAGATTGGACCTTATCTTGGTAACGGTAGAATATCGCATTTCAATATCATTCGACTAAAAGTTATAACAACGGGACTACACGCGACGTACATTATGTAGTATATAGATAGTAATAATTAATTAATTTTATTAAAATAATTAATTAATTTTTAATTTTTGGCTTAATTTTATTTAATATTAAATTGATGAATATGTTAATTTTACTAAGCCACCACCAGATCTCTGCTTTGCCTGATGGTGTTAGAGAGCGATATTAGTCGTTAAGTCCGCCATATGTACATTATTTTTGCAATGGACATGAAAGCTTAAATAAATAAATACTACTTAGTGCTCAACGTTTTGGCTGGGTAACACCAACCAGGCAGTAAGTAGTATCTATATACTACATAATGTACGTCGCGTGTAGTTCCGTTGAAAATCTGATATCACTCGACTAATATTAAATTCATTTATCATCCTTATAATTAAAAAAAAATTAACAAATGTTTTAAATAAACATAAAAAAGATTCACCCGCATTGGCCCAGCATGGTATTATAGAACATACTCTTCATGGGTTTCTCCGTGAAGAAGGCCTGTACCCAGCAGTGGGACGTATATAGGCTGAGGACGACTTGATTCACAGATTTTATTTTGCTTATTAAGACAGGAAATTATAGTTGATTAAAACATTAAAGGTATCATGTACATCATAAAAAAACTATTCCTAAATCATGTTCTAATATATGTCATAAACATATTCAATAACGTATAAAGTTAATAATTATACATAAAATGATTCTATCTTTATTGCGCTTTGAAAGATATCCCTAAATTTATGATAAATTTGTATCATCATAAATTTGATAACAAATAGGCCATGTTACAGCACATACATGCATGGGAAAAACGGGGAATACTGTATTATAAACAATTATGTTCGATAACACTCAAAATTCTCTATTGATTCTCGCATGACGCACTCATTATACACTATAAGGCGATTGACATTGAAAACCAGTTACTTGGCTTAAATTGGTCTCTGAATTGTTATGCTGACTGAGTTGAGAATTGTGTAAGTAAAAATTAACTCCTGTTATGTTTTCTATTGAAAAAAATGGATTGTGATCATTCATTTAATATATTCTTATCTGGGTTGCGTAATCGTTATACAAACTTTGAACGGATGTACCGTTCAGTTATCAGCAATTAGCAGCCTATTGATTCCATATCTCTATTAGTATTGAGTAGTTCGGTAGCGATGTGGTTTATTAATATGCATTGCCTTTCGATATCGAAAACAAAGGTACCACCGCCATGATCAGGCCCAGGATGGGTGACCAAAACTTTGTAATCTCGAACTCCTCCGTGCTTCGGAAGGCACGTTAAGGTGTTGATCCCGGTCGCTATTGTAGTCGTTTCTACCCACCAACCCGCATTTGACCAGCATTGTGGTGTTATATACCATACTCCTCATCTGTTTCTCCATGAAGGAGTCCTGCACTTAGCAGTGGGACATATATAGGCTGAGGACAATGATCTAGTAGGTAGTATAATATTCTATAGTGATTATCACTGATTAATTTATTTTAGATGTAATTTTGCTGCTTCTAAACACTACTGTAGAAAAACCTTACTGCCATTCAAAGTCAAAGTCAAATAATTTATTCAGTTTAGGTATTTACATACTCTTATGAATGTCAAATTATGCACACCGTTCACTAGCTACCAGGAGGCCTTGTTCTGAGAAGAACGGGCAAGAAACTCAGCAAGTTGTTTCCTCCCTTGACAATATAATAATTGTTTTTGAATGATTTTACAGTATGCATTGTCAAGAGAACGAAGAAATTGTTAATGTCAACATCATACACAGACCTTTCCAGACTGTAACATCTTCCATTACAAAACTGAGTTAAAACAAAAAATATATATATATTATTATTTAAGACAGTATATTTTGCTGTAGAGTTATTTAAGACAGTATATTTTGCTGTAACATTTGTTAGATAGTATATTTTGCTGTAGAGTTTACAAAAGGCGTTGAATGTAAGAAAGTATAATCGTCAATCTAATGTTATATACTCATTATTGCAAAAAAATAACATACAAAATATGGTAAAAATAAAAGTTTGCAAGGGAGGTCTTATCCCTAACAGAGATATCTGCCAGTCAACCCATGAAAGGTAATCATAGAAATCACCAATAGCAGGCGACACAAATGCAAAAAAAATCAACAATCTAGCGAAAAGGAAATAAAATATGTAATATAAAATACATAATTATGCCTACTTAAATATATATCGTATAATAAAGAAATATAAACATCCATTTGAAATAGACGTGATGGGATTACATGTCTCTGATTAAGCGATATTTTGAAATATATAAAAGTGCTTTAGTCTGGTTTTAAACGAGTAAATAGAAGCACTGTACTGGATAGAAGCTAGAAGACAGTTCCACATCTTTGCGAGGTTGATCTATCAACCTCGCTCAGATGTGGAACTGAAAAATGTGGAACGATGGAATGAATGATTTTTATACTTGCTGAGGAAGTTGTAAACCATACTAGCTTTTACAAGCTTCTGATGGATTCAAATTAAAAACAAGTCAAAAAATCAGTGTAGGGTTCCGTAGTTTTCCATCCGTCACAATTTTCATTGCGAGAACCGATTTTATTAATTCTGTTTTTATTTGTAAGACGGTATGTTCTATATCATAAAATATGTAAAATGAGATAAAAAAATGCTTGCATATATGGTTAAGTCACAAATTTAGTTCAAAAATAATTTTGTACAATTTAACAAAAACTGTTCAACCCATCAAGTTCAAAATAATTTTCCTAGAAAGTATTTATAAATTTGTACTTTTGAGAATTTTTTCATATTTTTTTAACTTATGGTTCAAAAGTTAAACATTTCTTTATAACTTTCGGAGCGATTATTTCAGAAAATATAAATTTTAACGTAAAATGATGTTAAAAAACCCCTATTAATTGTTGAATAGCTATCCAACGATATATCACACGTTAGGGTCCAGAGGAAAAAAAAATCAGTACCTTCATTACGTGTATGGGCACCCCCCCCCTAATTTAATATTTTATTCCACTTTTGTTTTGTGGACTTTGTCGGCGTTATTAATATACATATTTTTTCAAAATTTCAGCTCTCTAGTGCTAACGGTCACTAAGATTATACGTGGACGGACAGGCATACAGACATGGCGAAACTATAAGGGTTCCTAGTTTACTACGGAACCCTAAAAATAGGCTATGAAGTGTACAAAGTTTTTTTGCACACAAAATTAGTAAAATAATATTACTTGAACATGTTAATATTTGTAATAAAATAAAAAAACTATGATTTTCTCTAAAAAATATGGATAAATTCCTTAATAAAATATTTTGTTTTAGTTTGCAGATAGTTGTTTGTGGGGAGTTTAATTTAAATATTTTAATATCTAGTAATTATACAAATAAATTTGTTTCGGTCATTTAATCTTCATTATGTTTTCTCTGAACCCACTAGGATCACCCCACATTCAGCTACATGTTTGGATAACATTTTCTCAAATTGTATTATACTGGAAAAATATGTTGCTAACTATAGATTCGGATAGAAACTTGCTGAGTTTCTTGCCCGTTCTTCTCAGAACAAGGCCTCCTGGTAGTTTTGTGAACGGATGGCGTAGTTTATCGCTTTCACAAAAAATTGTAAAATGCTTTTGACGTTCATAAGCATGTGCAAAGACGCATCTAAATTGAATAAACGATATTGAATTTTAAATTTTACCTATCCTACTTTTAAAATATTAGGTCCTTACCTATGAAATTGGTGTTTTGTATGGAGATTTTGGGGATGTCTGCATTTTACATACTTACATTTTATCAGTTTTCTTCACAACGACAAATCCAGAGATAATAATATTTGGCATGTATCATTAGACAAGCTTTAGGAATATGTGTGTGAACACGCTTGATAAAAATTATTCATCGTTTTTATGTTAATGCAAATCAAATTATGTATTCGGGAGGCAGCTAAAAATAATTGTCTTTGTGTCTAATTTTAACACAATTAAACTTACAAAAAATTATCAAATTAAATAATACGAGCTCAAATATATGGCCTTTTTTTAGAAGAGGCAATTATTTTATAAGAATGTTTTAAACTTAATAGTTACGGACAAATTGCTAAGACGGAATAAAAACACCAATTTCATAGGTAAGGACCCAATATTATTTGAGTTTGTGCAGCCGTTCCACAGTTACGCTTCTTTTGTTAAGTACGTCTATACTTACTTCGTTTCGAATAAAACGTAGATAAGTTAAACAAATTGCGTTGACATAGAAAATTAAAGAGAATATATTAAATAAGCGTTCCCTAAATTAGGTTAGGGATCGCGGAATTGGTGGCTGCGAGATGTAGGAAAATACGAAACTGAAAATAGGCTTCGTCTTTAAGACATTGAGTAACATTAACGACCGATAACTCCGAGTGTAGGTATCTATTAATCCACACCCGAGTGCCTCCGATTATGACGACTCCAGTACACTACATTTAACAAATGCTAGTCGACTTAGCTCGGAAAATGTCGCTTTCCGACTCAAAAATGGATTTAGAATATCTTTGTGAAATAGCTATCTCGTTTCAGTAGGAATTCCCTTCAAAGAACACAAAACAGCAAAGATTAGTTTTTTACAATATAATGTCAAACTTGGTTTGCTTAAGACTTTTTTATTTAGGGTGGTTTCGTAGGTGGGCTGTCTGTTAGCGCAGGACACGCGCGAGCGCTTACAATTACAAGATAACTAACATCGTTTCACAGCCACACGCGCGCGCTTTACGTTAAAATTTGTGGAAATTGCCTCCGGCGCCTTTGGCCAGCGCGTACGTACCTTAAACTCTAATAACTATTTCTCGAGATCATCATTAAGATCAATCAGATAAGATCATGCTAAAAAAATAACTGTACCTAATAAAAAATATATATTTTCCGTAATTAAAATTAGAAAATATTCTAAAGCTTGACCTGACTTAGAAGGACTTATTTAACCTAATATTGATATAGGTTGTATTGGCCACACTAAACGATATTCCTTATTGTAGAATTAAGATTGGGAATTTGACCCTGCGGTCGTTACGAAATAAAAGGGGCCATGCAATATAAAACACATTTAAGGTCTTAAAAATATTTTAAACCTCAAAGCCTCTTCAATAAGCCTTCATATTCAGACCTTGTTCGTATTAAACGGAATTTCATAGTTTTGTAGTAGCACAGTCTGAGTAAATACTAACTACACGTAAGTCTATAAATTGAATGCAGGCATTTCAGTTTACAAATTGAATGCAGAATCTTAAACTTTTGTACGTAAAAAGATAGTAACGAGAGTAAGACATGCCAAAATATTATATAACTTTAGATGTACTTACTTCCAAGTTTTTTGTGCTGTGAAAATGGAATCTTTTCTGAATCCATACTAATTTTACAAATGCGAAAGTAACTCTGTATGTCTGTTTGTTTTGCTTTCACGTTAAAACAAACCGATCCAATTGAAATTTGGTACACATTTAGTCTAGAGCCTGAGAAAGGCCATAAGCTACTTTGTAACATGCTTATACGAGTATTAGCTTCACTTGTAAATAACTAACTATGTATGAATATATTGGAATCTTAATTTTACCCACTTCCCGGTCTTCGATTAGGATGAAATTTTGCACACGCTCTGAGTTCTGATGACAATACATGACTAGCTAAAAAACGCCATTACAAATCCAATATACTAATACGTTATAATAATATAACCTTATTATTTTTGTACTAATCTTATAATTATATTTTCGACTCAGTTCCAACGCCTGGTAGATAGCTAGTAAATAGGCGGTACTTAAAATTGATTTTAACGGGTTAGTTTTGTAACACCGTTTATATGTTTTTATGTATTATTTTCTGAGTATTTTTACTCGCCTTTCAGAATAGTGCTTGAACTCTCTCTCTCTCTTACTTTTTTTTATAAAAATAATAGAATCACCCATAAAGCATATCGTAGCACACGTAATGGCGTAGCGCTAAGCATCCGTATGTAGTGTATGTATGATGATCGTGTTAACACGAGTTAAACGTGCATCTGCATAAATTTTTAAAGTAAATAATCCGTTTTTCACATTCTTACCCTCAGTTATGCTAATAAACATGTTTCAAAGATCAACAACACAGAAATTATTAAACCAAGTGCGCATTTTCCACTGTCTGATTTTCGCAATAATCGAATGAGCTAAAAAAACGATCGAGTAACGATACTCACCCATAAAATCCCGGACACACTGCAGTTAAGTTTAGGAAACATAGTTTGTTTTATCAATAATAAAGTTTGTATTATAGAAGCTGTTAATAAATGTAGCTTTATTATGTGCTGTATCTAATTTCAATTTAATACTTCTGTCAATTCTGTCGTCTACTAGTAGATACGTGATTATTTATGAGTATGTTTTATTTTGTTTATGGTGTTTTCGTTTTTATTAAATCGTATCATAAGTATCCGCCCCTTTTTACATGGGGATTTAGACATATTACTATAAGGTGAAATGTGGGTTTTTAATACATCTGTCAATCCCTTCGGTGATAAAGGCGTGATGATATTATTTTGTGAGTATTACAAGTGGCTCCCAGGCATATCCTCTGTATGCAGTGGTTTCGACTCAAACAAACGAGGCTCTGGAAATTCACTGATCAATTTCTACTAGACTGACATTGTGGGTTTTTATTCAAAGCCCCTAGTAAATAATTACTCCAAGCGTTAGACGAGAGAAAAAATTGTGATAAGAAATTTGATCTCGACAGATAGACAGACAAGAAGTTAATCTAAGTAAAACGTGTTAAAAAAGAAAATATTTGTTTTTGTTTTAAGTCTACGTGACTAAAATAGGTATACTAGCTTATACGATAATACATACAAAAAATAATAAATCATAGATGCTGACAAGCAAAATTTATTTTGTACATAGTTTATTATTTACTGGTACATAATTATAAACTCATTATTATAAACGTTTTCATATCCCTCCATCCGTCTTCAAAGGAAAAATACGAATTGCGTATTTTTATTTGTACAGTCACAAATCAATATTTTTTACATCGGCCCTACTCACATCGTATAGTTTAGTGAAAATGCAACCCTATTATTCGAAAAATTTATAAAATAATATAACAAAATTAAATGACAAATCTTGGAAGATTGAATGACTTTGCTATAGTCGACTTTTAGGTTCAAAGTCGACAATATCAAAATCATTCAAATTGTGATCACTTAAACATCGTTTTTGTTTTTCACAAATGTGAATTATTAACTTTTTGCACAAACCTTAAAATGTCCCATCGAAAGCCTCTATCCAAGAAAGTTTCCTGCTTCGTGAAGCACCTTAACAGGTTAAGTCGTTGGTTCTGGTCGCTATTGCTAACGTTTCTACCCACCAAGCCGCATTGAGACAGTGTACCGACCGGCAGTGTACGTGGTAGTGTACCGGCCCATACTTCTAATAATAATTATGTATCTTTGTGTAGAAAGGTTTTCGTGTAGCTGTTGGACATTGCTTAGAATTCGATGTACCTATGCTACCATTGTATGATGCGTCGATTAAATTTTTGTAACAACTGATGGCAAAAAACAAATAATATCACTGCCTTGTCAACAACGTAAGCGAACAGTTTAATTTCTTTTGACAAAAACAGGCTGTTAAAGAATACAAAGAAATATGATCTAATATATATATGTATACACGCTGAAAATTTCATGGTTGTTTTCCCGCAATAAAATGATTCTAACTTAGTAGTATTACAGATTGGTACAGTTTTTTTAAATTCAAATAAAAGAATAGCAGTTTTACGATTGTGATCAACGAAACTCGAAAGCAACCTCGAAACAATAGTAGGAATCAGCCGCGCGCGCCACGTCCGATCACCGGCTGGGGTCATCGCCCCTCGCGCTGTCAGCTGATAACTCACCATTTACTAAGAAGTGATTTCCATTTTCCCTTCATACTTTAACGGGCTTAGGACCGTCGTAAATACTTTTATTTACACATAACTACGCACAAATACAATTTTTAATGGTTAAACATGTTATTATAAAATGATTATTTATCTACTGAATTAGGTAATAAAGTATTTATGGCATACTTAAAAAATGGGAATCAACGTATTTACAATGACTTTATTTACCTACAAATACTACAAACTACAAATACTTACACTTCCCGGTAACGGAGTAAGTGTTCAAATTGTAAACCACTGCGTTCCACACGAAATCATGCACGTTTCACTTGATTAGCTTTTGATTTTAAGAATGTATCACATTAAGAGTCCACTATCGCATTTTTAACGCGTCGCGAGTTTGGTGTTCTTCGCGATACACAAGGTGTTTGTGCTCAGACCACAAAATAAAAGTCTTACGGAGTAAAATCTGGGCTTCGCGGTGCCCACGCCACTGGCTCGCCGCGACCGATCCAGCGCTGGAGAAACACCCAGTCAAGTTGCTCTCGCACAGCGCGCTGATAATGGGCACCCATCGTGCTGGTAATACAAGTTATCCGGGATAACAATACGTAGCATTCGTAGGTACGTTTCACCGGTCAAGTGACCTGTCACAAAATGGGGTCCAATTAAGCAGCTGTTTATTATGTCGGCCCATACGTTCACAATTACACCATAGAAACGTACTCCACAGTTGAAAAAACGTAATGGCGATTTATTTCACGGCAACAATAGCGCATTTGCTTGCGGTGTTGCGCGGCCGGCATTCGCGGTGCAACTACACTGCGGCGGCGGCGGCCTTCGTGTTTACGCAAAGGCACCGCGCGCATGCGCACGGCGCGGCGCGCGCGCAGAAGTTTGTGTGGTTTATGCTGTATTACTTTGACTGTAGCGCTTCTTTTGCTTTAAACATTGATTTCGTGCGGCAAGCAGCACCCAAATTCGTCACATCTCGTACAAGTTACTATCGTTTCTTACGCTTTCGAGTTGATGATTATTTATTTGATTACTTGAGAAAAAAAATATCTTTATTTGCAAAAATAATTCCCGTGATTCGACAGTACAAATAAAGGTAATTCTTTTTTCTGCCGGAAAACAACCATTGAAAATTCAGCCAGTATATATTTAATTTATTTTTAAAATAAAATAGAAAGTGTAAATCAAGTAAAGTTTAGACTTTTCTGGGCGTCAATACTACAAATCCTGCAAAGCCGTGTGTATCCCGTATAACGGTGTTCCCTTCAAGTAATTTTCCACTTGATCAATCTGCCGGCTTTTTCTCCCCACCCCCTCGCAACTCGAGTGTGAGCTTATTGGCCTGCTAAGAATTCTAATAAAAGTTAGGTACATCCAGTGAGTACGTCTAAGGGCCTCTTTACCTTTATAGGGATCGGGAGCGTTCGTCACTTGTTTTAAATACGGTCCCATTGCGTGATCCGGTTTATAAGCGACTGTTTGTGATTAGTCAGTCGGATATGGAATTATCAAATATATTGGCTTTACCATCATCGATAGTCGTGATAAGTGGATCTCGGTTGAATAAAACTTATTTACAGTTGATTGTGATAACGCTTGCCTCACATTGTGCCCGGTGCATGACCACGGGCTCGCCACCTATGGGTGGTAACACCTCTACCTACCCCTTCGGAGAAAGAGGCGTGATAATATTAGGTCCTTACCTATGAAATTTGTGTTTTGTATGGAGATTTTGGGGATGTCTGCATTTTACATACTAACATTTTATCAGTTTTCTTCACAACGACAAATCCAGAGATAATAATATTTGGCATGTATCATTAGACAAGCTTTAGGAATATGTGTGTGAACACGCTTGATAAAAATTATTCATCGTTTTTATGTTAATGCAAATCAAATGATGTATTCGGGAGGCAGTTAAAAATAATTGTTGCTGTGTCTAATTTTAACACAATTAAACTTATAAAAAATTATCAAATTAAATAATACGAGCTCAAATATATGGTCTATTTTTAGAAGAGGCAATTATTTTATAAGAATGTTCTGAAACTTAATAGTTACGGACAAATTGCTAAGACAGAATAAAAACACCAATTTCATAGGTAAGGACCCAATATGTTATCTGTTGGTACGTTATAAAAAGACCACCAAAGACTAAATTTCTTTGATGGTCTCTTTAATGTAATAATGTGTAACTTATTTCGATAATATAAACTCATTAGCATTAAAGTTAAATAGGAATAATTGAACAATTAAAGCTTCAGATAATTGATTTATTTACAACTGCTTGTTACTTTCAAAACATTACCTACTTTACAAATCTTGTTTCAGAAGTGAAGACTTGAGGGCTTACCTTGTCTGTCTGCTGAAAATGTTAGAATTCTAAGGGACTGACATAACTCAAAGCGAAATCCCTAAATTAAAAAAGTAGGTACAAAAAAGAAGTATCACTTTGCGATGTAGGATGTACTCAGTAGATACGCTGACTCAGCGAGTCAAAGTGGATTCTTAGTGCCAAAGGCGTTTATTTTTTGGACTAGGTTCGGTCTATCTCAAAGTGCTTTGTAAAAATTTGTCAATGTTTCGAAATATTTTTTTTCTCATTTAGGGTGCTTACCATATAGCGTCTTATATATCATAAAGCGTGTTTACGTCGATTAATTTCGAGTTGTTTCCATAGCCGTAAGGAAAACAACGTCTCAATTATAAATTTTATATCCTTAGATTTGTATTTTCGTCGAATTTAATAATTATACTGTATACTTTATCAAACAGGCCCTAGCGCTGCTTAGTTTGGCTAATTGGAAGTATGAGAGTGAGCTTTTAATTACTTTTAATTCAAAACAGTGACAAAACGGACATGATGTAGAACGATCTTAGACCTGAGGATATCGATGACTGGCCAGAAGAAAAGATTTAGAAAGAAGGCGAGAAAAAATTAGGCAGAAGCAGAAAGGAGGTAACAAAGTGTATCTGAAAAATGCTATAAATAAATAATAAATATATAGCTTCCACATTCACACCTATCAATTAGCTCCATTTTAATCAATTAATGCTGCTTGTGTCATGGATGCTAGATGACGGATACATATATATTTATTAAAAATATTCATAATATATATATATATATATATACAACGTGGAAAAAAATTATGCACTAAAACTTGAACGACGTACTCGTTGGGTGATACCTAATATTTTTTATTGGTAACAGGTAACTGGAAATCTTATAGTCTTAGAGAAAATGTAGTTTAAGTTTTTCTCTAAACTCTTAAGGTTGCAACCCTAACAGCTGCAATAAACGGGTCAAAAAACTTTATATCAAAGATCAACAATGCAGAAGTGGCAAAACTACCAACCCCATATTTTCTGCCTAACATCCGTCAACTAGAGAATGACGCTCTTGTCTAAGAACTGTATCTAATTATCGTTAAGAAATTACCTAAAAGTTAAGGAATCAAATTATTCTTAGACGCTTGATAAACTGTTTGAATTGAAATAGCTCAAATATTTAATTTTGATTGACGTCACATTATTATTTTGTTTTTTTTTTTCAGTTTAGTTTAATACTTTAAAATCTTTACTACAACTATTTATGAAGCTTTAATTTATTATTTAAAATAAAAAATTTACTTATCCACAGTTATTTACAAAATTAAACTTATTACGTAACCTTTCCACCGCAGCAAATCAAAGTCGTGTCGTATCTGCATGTAAATCACTCTTCTAGCTAGTCCACGTGGACTGTCGGCGCGTAGGCAAAGAAATTCTAAGAATCTTGCACTTCCTTTCACGCCAATCGCATCGCAGTTGCTAGAGAAAGGGGTTGGCCCTCGACCGAGCGATTAGCCCCTCCCACAACTTGATTTTTAATAGTTTAGGTTCCGTAGAATATAGCGTCATAATTTTTATAAATTTTAAACTAATGTTTCATGACAAATTTAATTATTAGTTTATTAGATAATTATGCTGAGCAGATAATATTTAACATTATTTAAGGATAATGAAGATTATTTAAGTACAACAACAAAAAATATCGTTCTATTCATAATTTAGCCCTAATGAAGAAACAGTTCGTTTACTAAGTTATAAACGATATTTATTTTTCAATCAGAATGGGTCCATAAAGATAAAATAAATATTTATCTATTGGTTAAAACGTAATATCAGAAGTAGTACTCTTCCACAATATGTCTTGTAAGTATTATTTCCGAGTTTATTATGTAAAAATTAAGCTTACATTCGTGTATTATTAAAAATATTTACACAATTATGTAAAAAGCTACTCGCGAACCAATTATTTAATAAAAAAACCGATTTTGTATTTTCACTATTGAACCCTGCGACTTGGACTCGCAATTCGGTTCCTTTGAGCTAGTAGCGGCCAGCTCAGTTGCTTCGTATCTCTCGAGATTGTTAGTCGCTACCCAACCAAAAATAAAATGAGTCGTCACGTTTATTCAAATAGTGAATTCTATGAGATGATGCTGTGTGTTTGTGCTGCTCGTAACAACAGCACTAATGAAGCGCGCCAGATTTACCGGCAGCGGTTCATCTATGGAAGGCCCCCTGCTGACCAGCGACTCCTGCCGCCATACTCCGTGTTCAGGAATATGTGCCTGCGACTCAAGAGTACTGGCTCATTTCATGCGGACCACACTGCAGCAGGACGTCCTACCTCGCGACCCGTGGAGTTAGAGGAGCAAATTTTGACATATTTTGACGAAAACCCAAGGTCGAGCACACGACGGGCCGACACTCTCTTTGGTGTGAACCATATGGTTATATGGCACACCCTTAACGAGGATGGTCAACACCCATGCCATTTCCGTCGAACATAGGAATTGGTGGCAGCGGATTACCAACCCTGCCCAAAAGCAGTGTTTATGCTGTAGAATGTCGTTCACGCGAGGAAATGGAGGAACGAATCAACACTGCATTTGCGTCCATAACTCCACTTATGTTGCATAACGCGAGAGCATCTACGCAGCGTAGGACGGAACTGAGCATAGAAAAAGAAGGTCGCCACTACGAGCCTTATTTGTGATTGTGAGTGACTAAGAAATGTTTGTAATTTTTGTGTTCTTTGTCTGTACTTTAAAACAACTACACGATTGTAAATAATATTTAGTATTTGTGTAATGAGTAACAAAGGTAATAAATGAACACATTTTTAATTTTTTTATGATTGTTTTAATTAACCTACAGTCTTGTTTCTTGAGCGTGTTTTTTCTACACAACACATTATTTTTCGTCAGGCAAATATTATGTTCTTTGTTTATTGGTAATTAGTAAAGTTAGCAGGGCGGGCGGGCGGCGGCGCTTGTGGGGGTTCGTCGCGCGAGCGTGCCTACCACGGCACGGAGCCTACAGTCAAAGGTCATTCACCCGGCGCTTGCACTTGAGAATATCAAAACTAGGGTTGTCAAATTTATTGACATAATAATGAGTAAAAAAAAATGTTTGGAAAATTTTTTACCGAATTTAGTGGTAATATTTTAACAGTGACTACTTTACTAGGTATACATACGCACCCTTAAATATTAGTGCTCAATTTTTTTATACGTTGTATATATATATATATATACAATAAATAATAATGTATAATAATAATGTATATGTGTGTGTTGTGTGTGTATATGTGTGTGTTGTGTGTGTGTATGTGTGTGTATGTATGTGTGTGTGTGTGTGTGTGTGTATGTATGTGTGTGTGTGTGTGTAATAGTGTGTAATAATGTATATTTTAGTAATATATATATATATATATTACTAAAATATACATTGTCAGTCCATAGAATCCGTACCTGAGGGAATGAGAACCTTTAGAGCTCTGTCAATGGTTAAGGCAAACCAACTTTCCTCTGTTAAGAAGGAAAACGGAGAACTTACGGAAACAGGCATAGAGACACTAAACATAATGTTTAAGACTCACTTTCCTGGATCAAATCAAGTCAATGGACACGAGGACGAACCAATCAGTGAAGAGGAACAAAATTCACGCACCACACGATCTGATTGGAAAGTCGCAAAGAAAGTGGTAGATGAAAAGAAGATTAGATGGGCAATAAAAGGCTTTCAACCATATAAAACTCCTGGCCCAGACAACATCTATCCGTTCATACTACAAGAAGGAGCGAATATAATTATACCGCACCTTGTAAGAATATTTAAGGCATGCATTGCATGCGCGTACATACCCAAAGCATTGAGAAAGGTGAGGGTAATGTACATACCAAAGCCAGGGAAGAGCGAGGACGCGAAAGCCTACAGGCCAATCAGCCTGTCGTCTTTCCTACTTAAGACAAAGCTCATCGACCAATATATTAGAGAGGAACCACTGAAAAGAAAACCTCTCCATAGGCTTCAATGCGCATACCAACCGGGTAAGTCGACGGAAACGGCCTTGCAATTGGTGGTAGATAAAATTGAAGCAACCCTAGAAGTACAAGAGATCTGCATTGGGGCTTTTCTAGATGTTGAGGGAGCTTTCGATAAGACCATGCATGAATCTATCCAAAAGGCTGCTGAATGCCATGGTATTGAGCCAACACTTCGAAAATGGATCAATAACATGCTTAAGGGGAGAATAATAACAGCATCACTCATGGGAGAGAATATTTCAATAAAAACAGCTGTAGGATGCCCCCAAGGAGGCGTATTGTCTCCTCTACTATGGTGCTTAGTAATAAATTCTCTTTTAACGGATTTAAACTATGGACCATTCTACACCGTAGGATAAGCGGATGATCTAGTGGTTATGATAAGAGGAAAGTTCATGAGTACAGTAACTACGCTCATGCAACAGACCCTCCTAAGGGTTGAAAAATGGTGCGACGACCACCATCTATCAATAAACCCGCAAAAACCAGTAATGATACCATTCACTAAAAAGAGGAAAGTACAACACTCACGCTCGCTTATACTCTATGGGATAGAACTGCAATGGTCTTCCGAAGTGAAGTATTTAGGAGTAACCTTAGATAAGGAACTGAGGTGGAAAATTCATGTAGACAACACAATAAAGAAAGGCCAAAGGATATTCGGATTGTGTAGAGCTACTTACGATAAAACATGGGGACTAAAACCCAAAGTGATGCACTGGCTGTACTCGATGATAATCAAACCAATGGTAACATATGGGAGTATAGCATGGTGGCTCAGAACCAAGTTATCTGTCTGCAGGAATGATGTGATAAAACTCCAGAGAGTGGCTTGTTTGGCCATCACTGGAGCGTTCAGGACCACACCAACAGCAGCCATGGAAAACATTCTTCGTTTAACACCGCTGCACATAGTCGTTGAATCACAAGCAAGAGACACTCTCCATAGATTGCAGGTATCTGTAACATGGAAGGAGTCACAGATAAGGACATGACACACTATTTTCGGAAAAGATCAGGACTTAGATAACATCACGGCAATGATAAGCGATGCAGAGCAGCCATTGTCGTGGGTGTCTAAAAGGTCATATAGCATTCATATTCCCACACGTGAGGAATGGAAGCGAGGGCTAAAATTCCTAAGGAGAAAAATCTTATATGGTACACAGATGGATCCAAGATGGAGACAGGTACAGGGGCAGGAATTTATGCCAAAGGATACGAACATCACCAAAGCATGGGTAGGTATGCAAGAGTTTTCCAAGCGGAAACTTATGCAATAATTGCCTGCGCTCGAATGAACATTGAGATGAACATCAGAGGGATGACCATCTATATTCTTAGCGATAGTCAAGCGGCACTCAAGGCCATAACCACCTACAAAATTAACTCCAAGCTAGTGTTGAATGCGGTTCATACACTAAATAAATTGGGTAAAATCAACCGGGTCAGGCTAGTGTGGGTACCAGGGCATGTAGGGATTGAAGGTAACGAGAGGACTGACGAATTAGCCAGGAAAGGATCGACTCACAACTTTAGTAGGCCTGAGCCCTTTGTAGGATTACCTAAATGTACCATAAAACTGGCACTGAAGCAGTATTGTCAAAGAATGCACCAAACCTATTGGAGATGTATACAACAATTGACACACTCGAAAAAATTTCTAGGGTCTTCACACACAGGCTACCTTAAAAACTTTGGGAGAATCAGCAGAAGTCAAATCCGCTGCCTTATGGGTGCCCTGACTGGCCATTTTAACACAAGAAAACATCTGTACACTTTAGGCAAAGCTGATGACCCCACCTGTAGATTGTGAAAACAATGAAAGCATGGAGCATTTATTATGTGAATGCGATGCTCTAGGAAACAAACGACTAAGGACTCTAGGGGCGGATTATCCCAAACCTGAGGATTTTTAGGCATGCCCCCAGACGTTCATTTAAGACCTTTTGGGTGATGGCAGGGAGGGATGAATAGGAAAGGGGAAGCACAACAGATCCCATAGGGTCGAAGTGCCCTGAGTTATCTCAGCCCCATCGGAAGAATAAGATAATAATAATATAAACATCCAAGACTGGAGAAAAATGCATGTATTCATTACACAGACATTTGCCCCCACCGGGGATCGCAACCAGAACCTCTTGAGACCGACGGCGTCCACTCGACCACGAAGGTCGTCATTGTTATATGTCCAATAATAATTCGAAATTGCATTTATTATGAAACTCATTCTATAAATGCGATTTGGAATTATGCAACTGACAGCTTTTAATTATCGGAAAACGTTATGTCTTTCGCTGGTGTAATTGAGCTACAATTACTGGATACCAAGTTTAATTATTCATTTATGACTATTTTTATAGTGAAAAGTTAATAATACAATACTATCTCGAAATAAATATTTCTGCTTTTGAATTACAAGTGAAAGGGGAGTGGAGGGGGAGGGGAGTGTGTGTACACAGGTACAGAATGGCGCGAACGCACGTCGATTAAGACTATTCGGCGTTAGATGCCGTTCGGCGGACTCCGGCGTTACGGGACTTACGCCCAAAAATAAATTATATATTCTGACCTATCATAAACAATAGGATCCCGTAATCTATAAATAATACAATATTATTGGCTTTCTGCTCGCCCAAATATAATAATATGTCCCATACGATCGGCCCACTTTGGTTCCGATCGTATATCTGGCGAACATGCCCTAGTAATTCGCTAGCGCAGCGCCGCACCTCTCTCTTTCCTGAGGGAGGGGCCGACATTCAGGTTATGCTTTACCAAAGCCCGTAAAACGGCCTATAGCAAGGTGGTGTTTAGTCGGTAGGAGTCCGACATAACCCCCGGCCGGCCGGTGGGTATCCAATGAGGGATTCATCACCTCCTTCTCCCGCATGGGAAGGTAAAAAGTCCTCCTTCAGAAGCTCGAAAAAAAAACTCGAATCGTATGGTAGCGGCTCATTAAAGTAATACTACCAACCCATCTCTGCCCTCGGGTGTCGTAAGAGGCGACTAATGGACGTCTGCACAATATCCAACAGCTTATAGCGTCGACGGGCTCACCACCTGTCATGCTGAGCACTCTGTAGTCACTGCTTGGTTTGACTATGGCAGTGGACTGCTTTTGCGGTGCTTTTGCCAAGTCTCTGACTAACCCATAGGGAATGACAGTCGTAATTATATGAATATATATTACATAATACACCAAATGAAACAAATTCGTACATAATAAATATGCACATTAGCGCACACATTAATTCAAATGTTCAAACAATAGCATCACAACACAAAGTAGTTTACAGTATTCACATATACAAATCAACTGTAATATCCGGTATCGAATACAGCGAGATGTAAAAGTTGATCCGTGAAAACCCAGAAAATCTCGCATTTTCCAAGAGTTTGTTTGTTTCTACTCCCATGGGCTGTTGTGAAACTTATCGAGTTAAACTTATTTCATAAGTTTGCCTCGGGCGTATCTTTGTATGGAAAATATTGTTCTGTTAGATTTTGGTCTATTAGAGTATGTTCCGATGTGAACAAGTTTCGTGTCTTACAAGTTACAATTTTATTAAATGTAAAAGAAATACTTTCTTCAGGGAATATTTTATCTTTGTCTAGTCCAATGTTTGTATCATTATGAACCTTTTTCAAAGACAAATAATAAGTCATAAAGTTAGTTATCTCCAAGGCTTGACTTTTACGCCGGTTTCGAAATCTTGCTCCAGTAAGGGTAAATTTTTGTGTGATGAACACCAAAATTCTTTAGATCATCATCATCAGATTTACACAACAAGTGTTAGAAGATCTCAAAAATAGAAAATCCACTTCAGCCAGCGATACGATTGAAGCTCAAGCTCGTCCATTTTTATTTTTTGACTTGACTTATTGAATTCATAATATGAACATAACATACCCAAAGGGGTAGGCAGAGGTTTAAACACCTACATTTCGCCAGATATCTGAGGTCCCCATGTAACAGGTGGCGAGCGTCTTGCCATGCACCGGGCACAATGTGAGGCAAGCGATATTCACAATAAACTGTACATAAGTTTTATTCAAACTCAGGGTACAGGCAGTAGAATCGAACCCGCAATTCCCGCCGCCTCTCGAACTAGCAGTGCACCGTCCGTCCCAACTCAGCTACCGCTGCCTTAATATAATTTGAATAATAATATTAATGAAGCCTGAAATAAATTTAAATATTACAAAATTCTTATTATCTTATTATCTAGTCTTATTTTTCACACACTCACACACATGTCATGCGCACACAGCTTGACTGGATTTATATGTCTATCTATGAAAAAAAATCTATAAAAGTTTATAAACTAGTTGGCAAACGAATAACGCAGACAAAGCTTTAGTCAAATTAATTTTGCCCTCAGTTCAGCCCACAAAGAGCAGTTTTACAAAGAAGACTTATTTCAGATTCGAGTTCATTATAGTCATAAGCCGCTTATTATTTCGTCATATGAATTAGTTGATTTTATGCGGTGTGTACTGAAATCGGAAAGTCTAGGGTTCTTGTACCTATAAATAAAAATGTAGCTCTTACTTAAAGTCGGCACTGTCGCATGGTAAGCAAAAGCCGGCACATGTGTTACTTTTTCAGCACCATGCGTGATTGTTGTTTAAAGGGGAATCCTATATTACGAATAACAGCAGTTAATATTCTTTTCATCCCACCACCTCGGAAAGTGTAATTTTGCGCTTCGAAATCTGGCTGGAAAATTCTATTTTATTCGCTTGAGCGGCAAAGTAGATTTGAATTTAGAACATCACATATAATGAGTACTCAATATAATTGTAAATTCAAAACGTCATTAAACCTATTTAATGTAACCTCTATGGTGCCAAATTTATGATTAGAACTTTTTAAATTGTGAAAAAATATTTTGTCATTATAAATTGTTTTCTTTTTCATTTTGTCATTTCCTCGCTGAGGTGGGATGAAAAGTTACGTATTGCACTCGAGTGGAAAGATTTTTCACCTTGTGCTCGTTTGTTTCCCTCGCTGACGCTCAGGATTCTAATTTAGAATCACTCGCTGCGCTCGTGATTCAACTTAAGAATCCTTCGCTTGCTCGGTCATCCAAATCGAGCACGCGGTTAAAAAGGAACTTTCCACTCTTGTATAATAAATAACTATTTCATCCCACCACCTCGGAAAGTGTAATTTTGCGCTTCGAAATCTGGCTGGAAAATTCTATTTTATTCGCTTGAGCGGCAAAGTAGATTTGAATTTAGAACATCACATATAATGAGTACTCAATATAATTGTAAATTCAAAACGTCATTAAACCTATTTAATGTAACCTCTATGGTGCCAAATTTATGATTAGAACTTTTTAAATTGTGAAAAAATATTTTGTCATTATAAATTGTTTTCTTTTTCATTTTGTCATTTCCTCGCTGAGGTGGGATGAAAAGTTACGTATTGCACTCGAGTGGAAAGATTTTTCACCTTGTGCTCGTTTGTTTCCCTCGCTGACGCTCAGGATTCTAATTTAGAATCACTCGCTGCGCTCGTGATTCAACTTAAGAATCCTTCGCTTGCTCGGTCATCCAAATCGAGCACGCGGTTAAAAAGGAACTTTCCACTCTTGTATAATAAATAACTATTATCTACACTGATGTTATAATGTTCGAATTATGAACTCAGACCCGAACTCATAATGACATACTTTTTAACACAGATGATAAAAATTAAAATTTAAAAATGGAAACTGTAACATAATGACCATTATGCAACAGGTTGGACTCATTATGTAACTCAGTATTTTTTCCAGTTTTCCAGACAGCCAACAATAAATAAAATGTATAATTTTTTTTGTTTTATTTCTTTGAATAATGAATGTAGATAAAGTAGTGTATGTAACTGCATATAACTCGGTACTAAAATAACCTATATTATGTGACAGTTACATAAACTACTATTTAACATAGATTTTAAGGAATAGAGAAAATTTTATAACTGTTTTATGTGGCAAATGGCAAATATGTACAACGATCGACTGGTAAGCTATCTTAAGTCTATTAGCAGAAAGACTATATTTTAATATCTGAGAGTAGAACTTTCCCGAAGCTTCCACTGCGGGCCACCGAAATGCGACGCGGCTTAATGCAGAAGTTCTAAAAGACCTCAGTCTGCCGCAGTAACGTATTTCAACGATTTGAAAACTTTGCCCGTTGGAACTCTATGATAGATGACATTTATCATATCACTTTGGGTTTCTTTGAGTTATTGAACATGCCAAGTTTCAAGTAGACTAATGCGTTTGGTGTCTGTCATCACAAATATGTAGTTAGTTTGGAATGTTTGAAAAAAGTAAGGGAGCTCGGTGGCGTAGTGGTCAGTGCGCTTTGGCTTCGATCGAAAACATAGCTATCTTCGCCATGGTCAGGCCGTGAATGGGTGACCAAGACTTTGTGATCTCGAGCTCCTCCGTGCTTCGGAAGGCACGTTAAGCCGTCGGTCCCGGTCGCTATTGCGGCTGTTTCTACCCACCAACCCGCATTGGGCCAGAATGGTGGTGTTACGGCCCACACTCCTCATGTGTTTCTCCATGAGGATGGCTTGTCCCAGCAGTCGGACGTATATAGGCTGATGACGAAAAAAGTAATAGTCGAGACATGTCTATGTCATTGTTTAGTAATATTTGAATTAAGGCTTGGTCAGAATATCAGCGCTGTATCAGCAAAGTCTGATGAAGCTTATGCCAAGGCTGGGTTCAAATTGACTCTCTATTTTTTTTTATGTTTACTTACTACGTCTGTTAATGCCACAAAAAGAAGGGGGAGAGGAGAAGCCTTTAGACATTAGATATTATTTAGATATTATTATTATTTTAGATATTTACTTCGTAGATTTACATTGTGCTTTTTGTGGAGGCAAGGAGGGAGGGGGCATTTCGAAAATATTTTAAGCGTGTTTTTATGACATTTTTCATAAATGCACCAATATTTTGGATTGATTGGTAATTTTTAGTACCTAAACAACTTTTGTTGTAAGTACTACAATACCTAGGCAAATGATTTTTTCAGATGGTAGCTACTACTATGGCCAATTAATTGCTCAAAAAAATAATCTAGAAATGTTACGAAAAAAGAGATAAATAATAAAAACCAATATAAAGTGAAAATTTCGAAAATAATGTTTCAATAGCTTCCAGCTTGTAAACTATCAATTATCGTGGAACATACGCATCAAAGTTTTTTCTTTGGACTTTAACAACTGGCCTCCCTGTATATTTCTTCTCTCTTTGCCTACCCCTTCGGGAAAGAGACGTAATGATGACGTATGTATGTATTAATTAATATCTAACGTGAGAATCCTATACAAATTTGAAACTGGACGTCTTTGCAATTTTATGTCAGCGATGATGACTTTCAAGTAAGGTTATTATCCAAAGACCTGTATCAAAGACTTTTATTAATAAAGTACGCCTTCTGTATTCAGCTCACTTGCAACGTCATTGAGTGACGTAATAAAAATAGATGAATCTTTTACTGGAGCCAGTAATTCATATTCCAGGGTATCGGGGAAGCTCAGGACATTGTTGGTTCTTACAATGTCCGGATCGATGTCCTTATTGTAATTTTCGTAATAGAAGTTGGCTTCTTACTTGCATTATATAATACACTGAGAATTTTAAATCGTTGTAATAATCCTTATTTTTTTCTGCATGAGAATTTGTTCCTTCACGGAGATAAACACACAAGCGACAATAATTTCTTTGTCGCATTTTGCCTTTTGATTGATACCGGAAATTGTGTCTGACTAGATGAGAAGGTAGTTCAATTGTTAAAATAACAGTTACGCATATTTATTAATAATTATATAAAAAACAGAAAAATGCAATGAAGATGAACAATAATAAAATATATTGTTTCTTCTGCCAAAGCGATTCTCCCTGTCGATCCCAGGGCCAATATGAGTTACACCTACCCATGTTTAGTTTTATATCGCAATGTGTTTTGCAGCAGTGATAAGAATATGCATTATATATATTCTGATTAATTTTATTGTAGAATCTAACCTTCTGAAGCAAACTGGCGCCCCTGCAGGGCAGCGTAATGATGTCGAAAGAATCTAGTGTCTACTCTGGTAATCACAAGTTTCGTTGAATCCACAGTTACTATTTAACTATATGATTATCAACGAAAGTTATTATGTGCCAGAAAGCTCATTAGCTTTTACCGTTTTTTCAGTCGCCCGCAAATTATTTGTATATTCGTTGATAGTACTTCGTCCGTTTATATGAATTGGACTTTTACTTTCAATACCACAATTTCATTCTTCTTTTTCTGAAATTCCTTGTTTGAACACAGAAATCAAAATTCTCAGATCTTGGGGTAATTAACATACCCACTTGAAAGCAAGTAGATAACAATGCTTAATTTTCATGGAACAATGTGGAAAGTTCTATACAGACCATAATCTCTGAGATAAGGGTACAAGATGGGGGTTAGGAATGCGTTTGTTTGTATTTGAATTGCATGTGGTTTGAGCACGTTAACTGTCCGGAAATTAGTTGGTCATATACGTCATAGAACTTGACTTTTGATTTACCTATATTACTACGGGTATAATAGGTTCATTATGGCTCACATAAAATTCATAATCGTATTTTTTGTCTTACTACCGATTTGTTTTCATAATAATCACTATTCCTAATTTAATTGTTAATCCTTTTGTTATTCATATTTTTATTTACTAACAACTGAGCTCAAAACAGTTAGTTATCATATTTTTTTTATTCATAATGCTACTACCAATAATCTGTTTAAATTCATATTTTTTTGTTCATAACTTTTTTCTTCATAACATAAATTGATCATAATATTTTAATTAATAAAGTTGTTACTAAGAACATACTTCAACTCAAGACGTCGTTGTTCATAATACCTTTCTTCATAACAGACAATTATCATATTATTTTTGTATTAATAATATTACTTACTAGCTTCCCCGCGCCTACGGGGTTTGAATTGCACCCTAGGCGTCTTCTATACATCGGGTATTTTGTGGTTTTGTTTTCGAACTTTTCTTTGGACTTCCTTATTGACTTTGGCTTTGCTTTACGGACTATCTGATCATTTACTTGAAATTTGACTTCGCTTGTATACTGGTTCTGTTCGTAGACTCTTAAATTTGACTTGGCATTCTTACTGGATTTTGTGATTGATTACTCTTCTGATTACTTGGCTTTTGTGTTTTGGTTTTTCGTGTGCACGCGAGTGGACTAATCTATCGTGTTTTCTCCTCCTGAATCCGTGGTCGCTCGTGTATACGAGTGGACCATGGACCCTGAGGAGCACTCAGATATGGAGGAGCGCTCCGACCTTGAAGGAGCCGGAGAAGCTCAACCAAAGGGTTCGTTGTCGGATTCGACTGATGTTTCGACAAAACTGAGGTCGGGTAGGGTTAAGCGCTCTTACGCTAATATAGCCAAAGGGTTGAAAAAGGGAAGCGCATCCAAGACTATTGGCATGGATCTCGGGGAGTCTGCGCTGGACTCGGACAGGGAAGTCCCGGTTGTGGGGTCCCGTAAGAGACCCAGCAAGTTTTACGTCAAGCCGGGAGCTTCCGAAGACGAGGGCGAGGTTTTTAAAAGTCCGTCGGATGTAGCTCCAGCACCTAAGGTGCTGAAATCTAAAGGTGGAGGCAGAGGGCGCAACCGTTCTTCTGGGATAACTCGCACTGCCTATAGGGAGACAACAGAGGGGGAGTCTGACACCGAGTCAGTGGTGTCCGTAGTAGAGTCCCTTCCTCCGGTCAATGTTCTGGTGAGCAAGAGCCCGAAACGGCAAAAAAAAGCAAAGAAGGCAGCGCCAGAACTTTTCACCGAGGAATGGTACATGTCTGCGGTGACCGGTTTTAATATGGTCCAGGAGGCGACCCAGAAGTCCCAAAATTTGAAGGGCACCTCCATCAAACAGATCAGGGAGGGGCTGCAAACTTTAATGGAAGCCGTGCAGGCGTTGGCTGGCCGTGAAGGCGGCGAGGAGTACAGGCGCATGGCTGCGGACAACAAACGTCTCCGCAGCCAACTTGAAATTAGTGAGGGAGAGAGGAAGGCGTTCCGTAGAGCGCTTTCCGAGCGTGAGAATGCACCAGCCAGAGACAAGGAACGTTCGGTGGTGACCGGGCCAGCTGAGCCCACCCCTCCTGTTGCACAAAAAAATGGAGGGGAGCACTTCACGAGGGAAGAATTTTATGGGGCTATGGAGCGACTCGAGCTCAATATTAGGGCCCAAATTCGTGGTGCAGTCATCGCTGAAATTGAGGGATTAGAAGCTGATGGAAAGCTTCTTCCGGGCAAGAGCCACCGCCCGCCGCTAGCGGCAGACGGGAAAAAGAAAACCGCCCCAAAGGCGGTTCAACAGCCTTGCACAGCGGCGGCCACTTTATCTCCGCCTGCCAATCTGCCTAAGCAAGCGCGGGAAGTGCGGACACGAGCGCCTACTCAAGCGATTAGGGCCCAGGAACAAATTGCAGGACCTTCAGCGGTGGAGCAGCCGGTCGTTTTGGAGAGCGAGTGGGAGGTCGCCGGAAGCCGAAAGAAAAAGGCCAAGGCTTCCAAGAAAACCGCAGCGGCACCACTAAAGTCCAAAGCTCCTCCAAAGGCAGCGCCTAAACTACCTAAGGTGCCTAAGACTCTGGCGGTAGTGGTCTCCCTGAGGCCAGAAGCAGTGGCAGAGGGAGTCACTCTAAAGGGGGCTCTCGCGAAAGCCCAGGCCACCGTGAGTTTCGGAGAACTGGGAATCGGTCCAGCCCGGTTCAAAACCGCAATTACAGGAGCTCGTATCATTGAGCTCCAGAAAGAGACCACGGTGGCTCAGGCAGACACTCTCGTGGCCAAAATTGGTGAGGCGATCGGTGAGGTGGCTAAGATCACCCGCCCCACCAAAATGGCTGAGGTTCGCGTTTCCGGCCTGGATGACGCGGCCACGGAAGAGGCTATCCGAGCTGCGCTGGCGGAGAAGGCCGGTTGCTCACCGGATCATTTTAAGGTGGGCACGATCTCTGCTGGCTACGGTGGGGTTGGATCAGTTGTGGCCTCGTGCCCAGTGGAAGCGGCAATGAAGCTCGGCGAGGTAGGCCGTATCTGTGTGGGATGGAGCTCAGCATCAGTGAAGGTATTGGAGCAAAGGCCCTTGAGATGCTTCAGGTGCTACGCCATAGGGCACCCTTCGCAGACGTGCCCCTCTAAAAAAGACCGCAGTGAACTGTGTTTCCGCTGCGGCGCTGAGGGACACAAGGCGGCGGCCTGCGAGGCAGCGCTGAAGTGCGCTGTCTGCTCGGACCGCGGCCTACCGTCGGGGCATCGCATGGGAGGGGTTAGTTGTAATCCCCCGCCAGTAAAAGGTCGCCTTCTAGCGACTCCTCGAACTCAGGCCACACAGGCCAACACCGGAGCAACGCCCATGGAAACCACCAATGTTAAGTAGGTCCATGGGCAATATCATTCAGGCGAACCTGAACCACTCTGCTGGGGCACAAGATTTACTGTTCCAGGCGATGGCGGAGTGGAAAGCCGATCTGGCCATTCTGGCCGAGCCGTACAATGTCCCCCCATCTCCAAGGTGGGTCGGGGCGACTGACGGCTCTGCAGCCATAGTTGGGGCAGCCACTAACTCTGCGCCTCCACTCATACTCAAAGAGAGGGGTGCAGGTTACGTGGCAGCACGCTGGGGGGGAGTTATGGTCGTGGCGACATACTTCTCCCCTAACCGCAGCAGGTCGGAATTTGAAACCTTCCTGGCTGCGGTTGAAGGCGTGGTCCGGAGAGCGGCTCCCTTACCGGTGCTCGTGGCTGGAGACCTCAACGCAAAATCAAGGGCGTGGGGGTCCCCAAACACCGACGTTCGGGGCGGTGATTTGGAGTCCTGGGTTCTGTCCTCAGGTCTCCAGGTCCTTAATAAAGGCACCATCCCGACATGCGTCCGGTGGCAGGGCACGTCAATAGTTGACGTGACCTTTGCCACCCCATCGCTCGCCTCCCGCATTAGGGACTGGCGAGTGATGGAAGATGTGGAGAACCTATCGGATCATAGGTATATCCGATACGAGGTCTCCACGGCATCCCCGGGGGCCCCTCTACATCTGGGCCCCCCGGCAGGTGCTTCCGCCTTTCCGAGGTGGGCGCTCGCCAAACTCAGCCGGGATGTGGCTGGGGAGGCGGCGATAGTGAGGAGCATGTATTCGCCGCCCCTCACTATCGTTAGGGATGCCGACGCCATGGCGGCACTGTTTGCGGACGACCTAAATGTCGTCTGCAGTGCCGCCATGCCGAGGACGCGATCCTGCCCCCAGAGGGGGCAGGTCTACTGGTGGACACAGGAGATAGCGGACCTGCGAACCACCAGTATGGGAGCCAGGCGCGCCTATCTGAGGTGTCGTAGGCGCGCCGGAAGTACGCCTGACGAAGAAGCCGCCCTTCGTCAGGCGTACAAGGAGGCCCACAAGGCCCTGCGGACAGCCATCTGCAGGGCCAAGATCGCTGCCCAGGAGAGATATATTGAGATCCTGGACAGCGATCCCTGGGGGAGGCCCTACAGGGCGCTGCGGGGAAAGGCCTTAGGGGCGGCCCCCCGCACCTCCTGTATGGAGCCTGGGTTGTTGCGTGGGGTCCTGGAAACGCTGTTTCCAAATCCAGGACCCTTTACGCCCCCTAGGATGGTTGCCTCCGGCGTCTCTGGGCCGCAGGTGTGGGCCGAGGGTCCCCCTGTGTCTGACACGGAGTTCGACATGGGTTGGGACCGGCTCCGGCGCAAAAACAAAGCGCCGGGGCCTGACGGGGTCCACGCCAAAGTAATGGCGTTGGCCCTAGGCCCCCTGGAGGAGCGGTTCCGTACGGTGCTCAACGCCTGCATCGCGAGTGGCCGCTTCCCCGGGCGCTGGAAGGTGGGTCGACTGTGCCTTCTGCGGAAGGCATCTCGGCCCGCCGACCACCCTGCGGGCTATAGACCGGTGGTGTTGCTCGACGAGGCGGGGAAATTTCTCGAGAGGGTCCTCGTATCCCGCATCGTCGAGCACCTGGAAAGCAGGGGGCCGGACTTGGCCGAATGCCAGTACGGCTTCCGCACCGGTCGGTCCACCGTGGACGCGCTTGCCCGCCTCAAGAGGTGGACTGAGGCGGCCACAGCACAGGGGGAGGTTGCGGTCGCGGTGTCCTTGGACATCGCGAACGCATTCAACAGCCTCCCTCACGAGTGCATAGAGGAGGCACTGAAATTCCATCAGGTGCCCCTTTATCTGTGCGTCCTCGTCTCGGACTACCTTCGTGAGAGGGTGGTTCTCTACGAGGACGCAGGCGGGCGCGTCCAGCGGTGGACCATGGCGGCAGGTGTACCCCAGGGCTCCGTATTAGGCCCTTTACTATGGAACCTGGGGTATAATTGGGTTCTGCGCGGCTCGCTCTTGCCCCGCATGGAGGTCGTCTGCTTTGCAGACGACACCCTCGTTGCAGCGAGAGCGAAGGAGTGGGAGGAGGCGGCGTATTTCGCGTCGGTCGGCGCCACTATGGTCGTCCGACGCATACGTCTCCTGGGACTGGACGTGGCCCTCGACAAGACGAGGGCCATGGTTTTCCACGCCCCACGGCGCAGAATCCCACCGGGGCTTCGTGTCCGAGTGGAGGGGGTCCGGATTCCCGTCGAGGTACACATTAAGTATCTCGGCCTGATTCTGGATCCCCGGTGGAGTTTTGAGGAGCACTTTAAGCTCCTCGCTCCTCGGCTGTGTGCCACGGCAGCCGCGCTCGGACGGGTCCTCCCCAACCTCGGGGGACCCAGCTCTGCGTGCCGTAGGCTGTACCACGGGGTGGTGCGGTCTATGGCACTATACGGAGCCCCGGTGTGGGCGGAGTGCCTCTCCCCCCGTACGGTGGCCCTCTTGCGGAGGCCGCAGAGGGTCATTGTGACTCGGGCCGTGCGAGCATATCGCACGGTCAGCCACGGGGCAGCCTGCGTGCTAGCGGGCACGTCCCCGTGGGATGTTGATGCTCACGTGTTGGCACGGGTGCATCAACACCGAGTCGCAGCGAGGGAACGGGGGGAACGGCCCATCCTCGAAGAGGTGAGGAGGGTCCGTACCCTAGCTCAGAGGGAGGCTCTGAGCCAATGGGCTGAGGCACTCGCCTCCCCAGCTGCCGGCCACTGGACGATCGACGCGATCCGTCCAGTGTTGGAGGAGTGGGTTGGGCGCCGGCACGGTAGCCTCACCTACCGCTTGGTGCAGATTTTGACCGGACATGGGTGCTTCGGTCACTTTCTGCACCGCGTCGCGCGGAGGGAGGAGTCGCCGCGGTGTCACCATTGCGACTCCCCCGATGATACGGCCGAGCACACCCTAGTGGAATGCCCGGCCTGGCGACGAGAGCGCCGCGAACTTTGCGCGGTGCTCGGCGGGGGATACCTCTCGCTGCCAACCCTGGTCACAGCCATGGTGGGCAGCAAGAGGGTATGGGAGGCTGCCGCCTCCTTCTGCGAGAACGTGCTCTTGCAGAAGGAGGCAGCGGAGAGGGAGCGGGAGGAGGATGCTCTAGCCGCTCCCCTCCGGCGTAGACGGGTGGGCAGGAGAAGGCGGGCACCATAAGTGCCTCTTTCTTCCTGCCCCGCGAGCGGCCGCGTGCGTTGGATGGCTTCCACGCACGCATTCCACCGGCTGCCACGTCTGGGGATCTCCCGAATATACCCGGGAATCCCCCATTGGCGCAAACCCCGACCTAGTGCCTGACTAGGTCGGGAAGCCCTGGGAACGGCTCGGAGAATTGCTTCGGCAGACCCCGGGTCGCCCCCACGGAAGGGCAAGGAGGTATATCGGGGAGTTTTAGTGGGTATTCTCGGCCGACGCCGAGCGAGTCCCACACACGCCTTCCGCCTCGCCAGCGGTTGGTAGGTCCGTAAATGGATTTTGTCCTCGAAAAAAAAAAAAAAAAAAAAAAAAAGGGCAGACAAGACAGTGGAGTCGGTTTTGCAGCATTTGTTTCTGTCACGTCAGTTTTGTATTACAAAATATTGTAATGAAACCTATGGTTAAATAAAACAAATGTATGAATAGACTTTGTGATTTTCAATAGTATGGATAAAAACACTTTTGATAAGGAATTAATGGAAAAAAAATTTAGAATAAAACACATCAAGTTAAAGTTATTTATTTGAATGATTTTGAGTTTTGATTTTGATCTTTAATATTTGATTTTTATATATTCATACAAATATATAAAAATCAAATATTAGAAAAAACAAATTGTCTGATTAGTGATATTATGGATTTCAAAGATTCTAGTTTTTAATACTTATTTTTGAATTTTATGAAGAATGATCATTATGATTGTAAATGGTATGAGATATATTTTCGGACTTCCTATGTTGAAAAGTTGTGTAAGAAAATGCGCACCCGTATAATAATACAGATTCTTCAACGTCAACAAAAAAGGTGTTGCTAATAAGGGTTTATTGTTACACCTTTTTTCAAAACATGAACTTAAATTAAAATGACTTGGCTTAAGGCAACAATGTTATCTAAACTATTTTGTTTGCTTAAAGCTTATTTTCGTTTGCTTGGAGGAAAATAAGAACGATATATTTAAAACGAGTGATATTTTAGTTCACGCCCAAATAGTGACAATTTAACAACCCCAAATTAAATCTAGCTGTAAGTCGAGGTCTATAAAACCTTATTCTCTGTAATTACCCAGGAAACTACTCAGCCACAGTAAATCATTGGCTCTGTTTTCTATTCGTAATTCTGTAATTTCAAATATTCCCGCCTATGTTAATGGGGTCGCGGCGTGACCAATGGCAGGGCTTGTATGGTCTAGCCATCAAGCATACGCACCGTACTGATCACCGATTGGCTCCCATCGATGTGAAGCTGGTGTGTGGAGGTTTGGTGTTTTTTGGAAGCCTCTCGTTACACGCGCGCACCGGCAACCGCCAACGAAACGATCTTCTCTTTTAAAATCTTCATTTAACTAGTGAAAGGGCGAAGATATTGTGTTTTGGTGATACGCTGTTTCGTGTCTGAACTGTGGATAGTATATTACGTGATCACGACCATTCCTGAAGGCCATTGGGACACGTTGGTGTGGATAGTCAAGGTAAGGTGCTGTAATTACTTGCTTTTGGCTTTCGCCAGTTCGAACCTACTTTCATATCGGCGGGAATATCTTTAAATAAGTCGACTCCCGACCCAGAGTGACATCAAGGGCCACCTTCGGTAAGGCCGTTTTGTCACATCTTTTTGGTGCCGAAACCCGGGAACGCCTTTTGGCCGCACTCGAAGTCGTGTATTTCAATTGCCTACGAAATATTGCTGGTATTTTTCGTATCCAACCTTTAAACTTTACTCGTAATTATAATATCATAGTTGGTTGAACATTAATCTGATTGTAACCGCAAATAGCATATTTTATGGTAAAGTTCATTGTGTACTTAATAAAATTCGCAAAATTATACCACAATTATACAATAATAAGTGATTGATTATCAACGTTTAACGTGACTTTAATTTTTTCTTAAAAAAAAAAAAAATAGGGTAGTTTAACAAATTTTGTTGCAACGTTTGTAATCCAAAACTGTTCGACCATTTTGTTGTTGGTTTTAGTTATTCGTTCCATCGATCCAGCTCATATTCACATGTTCATTCACTTTCGATCAAACCAGTCGTTCGTTCACCCGGTGCATGTTCACTCGTATACATTCGTTCTAATACCGTTCATTCGCGACATAATAACTGTCATCTCGGCCTATGAACAGCTACGTCACTTCAACTTGTTTACATTAATTGTTTTTTGTATGCGATTAATTTTAAAGTTATATTTAACGGATCATTATATAAACAAACAATCAAACTATCGGTGTTTATATATATCCATCGGCTGTGGTAGCTTTGAAATTTAATCAAATAAATTATCCGTTTAGTAAATTTTGTTTAAAATCGTAAACAACGTTGAATTGTCAGGAGATAATATTTAGTTTGCATTCGTTGATTTTTCCTCATTACATCGTAGCATCTCGTAGCGTTGTTCGTAGCAGTATATCTTACCGCTACGGAAATTATTTGGTTGAACTGATTACGTTGTTATTTTTTGAGTCATACGGGTCATATTCGTGAGTACGGTTTAGTGGTTGGCAGCTGTGAATAGATTGATAATTTTGTTATTCTATTCAACTCGCTTGACTTGTTTATATCGATATCTTTCATTATTTTCTTTTTAACAGCAAAATGTCGTTTAATCCTAAACGCGCTATTCGCAAACTTAGTTCGGCGAGTAGATCTAAATCAAAACATACTGATGGTGATGATTATTCTGTTGACGATTTGCCTTTATTGCGTAGAAAGCGTACTATAGCACTGAATCGCTTATTAAAGGCGCTGGAGATAGGTAACTTGGCTCGTAGTGATAAAAGTCAGTGCGATCTATTTTTCTCATATTGCGACCAACTTGATAAGTACGCGACTGATTTTGAACGTGCTCACTTTTCTATTCTTGAAATATTAGACGCAACCGGAAGTGGTAGTGATGACGATGATGCTATTCGAACTCGATTTGATGATACATATTTTCAAATTATGTCGATTCGTCGTAGTTTAACCAAGTCTGTAAACTCTTCTGAGATTGCGCATCATTCAAATATTAATCCGGCCTCATTATCACGCATCAAACTGCCTAAAATTCAGTTGCCAACCTTTTCAGGCAATATTAAACTGTGGCCTGAATTTTTTGATACGTATAATGCGCTCATTCACGAATGCCAATCATTAAAGGATGTTGAGAAATTTCATTATCTCGTCTCATCTTTGAGCGGCGATCCGTTAACTCTTATTCGGACATTTCCTGTAACAGGTGATCATTATTTAGATGCGTATACTGCTTTAGTCACGCGTTATCAAGACAAGCGGGAGTTAGCCTTTACCTGTTGGAGAGATATTTTGAATATTAATTTCAAATTTCAGAATGCAAACGACTTTCGTAAAACGTTAGATTGCATAGATGAAAATTTAAGTATTTTAAGAAAATTAAAATTGCCTGTTGAGCACTGGGACTTCGTTGTCGTTTATCATCTTTTATCAAAATTAGAATCCAAAATGCGTCGTGAGTTTGAGGAGCGTTGTGGGCACACCGAGCTTCCCACTTATGTGGATTTGAAGGAATTTCTGCATTCAAAATGCGAGGCGCTTATACGCGATAATCACTTTGCAGATACAAGCAAAGTGGTGCGTCCAGTTAGGGACTTACCTAAAATTTCTGCTAGTACCTATTCAAAGCGGCCCAATACATTGCACACGCTTATAGCAGATACTTCTTCAAATCCTAAAGCAAATAAAATAATGTATAACAGTACCCAGGGCAAAGGTCAAAGCATGAAGCCTGTGCTAAAGTGTTCCTTTTGCATAGGTGATCATGCTATTGGTCAATGTAAATCGTTTTTGGCTAAGTCCGTGGACGAGCGTATGTCTATCGCTATTGATAAGAAGTGGTGTTTCAACTGCCTAAAATCGTCTCACCATATAAAAGATTGTATATCGGTATTTAGATGTTTGAAATGTAAACACAAACATCATACACTGCTTCACAAGGATCGTACGGCTTCAACAGAGACTAATGCGAGTGGTGCTGACTTACAGTCGGTATCGCTAGTTTCTAAGGGTTCAAATTCTGCCTTATTCTCTAAACCATTTAAAAATTCTACCGTGCTGCTTGCCACAGCTATCATTCAAATTCAAGATACAAACGGAAAATATCAGTCTTTCCGTGCCTTATTCGACACCGGCAGCCAGAATAATTTTATTACTAAGAACGCTGCGCAATGTTTGCATCTTGAGCCAATTCCATGCGAAACAAATATCAATGGCTTAGGAGGCGTTGCTGCTAGCACTATCGGCTTAGTAAACTGTTCTGTTGCATCTAATAATCAACCATTGTTTAACGTCGACATGCACGTTATTCCGTACATTTGTGGTGACCAACCCATTGCTAAACTTAATACCGCGGGTTGGTCATACATTCAATCGATACCGTTAGCCGACCCTGGTTTCGATGTTCCAGGGCCTATCGACATTTTGTTTGGCGCAGATGTTTTTGCTGATTCTTTGTTAAATCAGCGCATCAAGGGTGAAGTTAATCAACCTCTCGCGTTCAGTTCGGTCTTTGGCTGGCTTTTGTTGGGCCGAACGACTCTAATAACCTCGTCGTTTTTACACTTTTCATCAAAACCTGATAACGAATTAGTGTCCCTCGTTGAGCGTTTCTGGGAAATTGACAGTGTTCCTCAGGCTTCGTCTCTTACACCTGAGGAAATTTCGTGCGAGCAAGCTTACTCCTCTGAGCACAGTCGTGATTCATCAGGTAGATACGTGGTTAGACTTCCCTTTAAGGATAGTATGGAACCCGTATTCGAGGGTTCACGTGATATCGCCCTTCGACGGTTCCATGCTGTTGAACGTCGTCTATTACGTGATCCAGACTTACATAAATCATACTCTGAGTTTATGGCTGATTATCTACAATCCGGTCACATGTCTTTGGTTGACACGAAAGAAGTAAGCAAAGGTAGATACTACATCCCACATCATTGTGTCGTTAAACCAGATAGCGCCACAACTAAACTACGCGTAGTCTTTGATGCTTCTGCCAAAGATTTTCAAAACAAATCTTTGAATGATACGTTGCTGACGGGACCAAAACTACAATGCAATATCGTTGCAATTCTACTACACTTTCGCCTACACGCAGTTGTCTTTATGGCCGACATTCGTCAAATGTATAGGCAAATTTTAATCGCTGATGATCAACGTGATTATCAAAGAATACTTTGGAGGAATTCTCCTAATAAATCTCTACAAGAATTTAAATTAAACACTGTTACTTATGGTATTTCATCCGCGCCGTTTTTGGCTTGTAGAACAATTCAACAATTAGTTGAGGATGAAGGTAATATTAACTTCCCTTTAGCTAGCCAAATACTATCTACGGATATATATGTAGATGACGTGGTCAGTGGGTGTGACACTCTAGAGGATGCTCTAGAGGCAAAGTCACAGATCATACAACTATTCAAACTTGGTCATTTTGAATTAAGAAAATGGGCAAGTAACGATCAACGGTTGTTGGTTGATCTTTCTAAGGAGGAATGTCTTCTTTCCAATGATCCTAAATCGTTCCATGACGACCAACCATCCACAATAAAAGTGCTTGGCCTTAAGTGGGACCCAGTATCTGATGCGTTTATGTTTGATGTCAAGTCATCTAACCGTTCGTGTACGAAGCGAAATATTTTAAGCGAGATCGCAAAGGTTTTCGACCCATTGGGATTTTTGTCACCTTTAACAATCAAAGCAAAAATTTTATTACAAAAGCTTTGGATCCTTGGTTCTTCTTGGGACGAAGATCCTCCTGAGGACATAACTAGTGCTTGGAGAACATTTTGTCATCAACTACCGATTATGCGGGAGTTGAGAGTGCCGCGTTGTATTACAGTTCCCCAGGCAAGTAAGTACGAACTTCACGGCTTTTGTGATAGCTCTGAGTTAGCCTACGGGGCAATTATCTATATGCGTCGTGTATTTGATTGCGGAAGAGTTCAGGTAATGCCATTATGCGCTAAGGCCCGTGTTGCGCCTATTAAAAAACTTTCTTTACCGCGCTTGGAGTTGTGTGCAGCAGTGGTTCTTGCAAACCTAATTAAATTCGTTCTTGATACATACAATTTAAAATTATCATTTGATACGATTCATTTGTGGTCTGACTCGACGGTCGTTTTAGCGTGGCTAAGGTCCCACTCTTCTCGTTGGAATACGTTTGTGGCCAATAGGGTGAGCATCATTCAGGATATTGTTCCTGTGGAGTCTTGGCATCATGTCGCGTCCGCAGACAATCCCGCTGATGTTTGTTCACGAGGTCAACTACCACATGAACTCTTTAACAACTCGCTGTGGTGGTCAGGCCCGTCTTGGTTGTCAAAACCATCTGACAGTTGGTCAGTTGATTCCAAATTTTCCACTCCCAACGACGAGGATGAGGTTTTGTTACGTGTGGAAGAGCGCAAGTCTGTCGTACTGGTCACTCAAGATGATCAATCGGGTACGCCTATTGAATATCTTTTAAAGCGTTATTCATCACTCGATAAAATAATTCGTGTTATATCGTACCTTAGGCGGTTCATTCATAATTCAAGAAATCGTTGTAATCGGAATAACAGTTCTATTCTTAATGAAATCGAAAATTATCGATCATTGGTTGTTATCGTTAAACACGTGCAATCATCTGCTTTCGTAAGTGAAATCCAACGGATTCAAGGTAGGCAACCGTTACCGAAGCCCATACGAAAACTTAACCCTTTCTTGGACGAGGAGGGTATTCTCAGGGTGGGCGGTAGGATATCTCATGCTGGACTTGAATTTCAACAGAAGCATCCAGCGCTACTGCCCTGCGATCATCCTTTCACATCCAAGCTCATCGAATCCGTTCATCGTCAACATTGCCATACCGGACAGAACACGACCCATTATTTAATTTTACAAAGATTTTGGATTTTATCAGCAAAACGAGCCATTCGTCGATGCTTATCTAGATGCATCCGTTGCTACAAAACGCGCCCGAAACCTTTGGAACCTTATATGGGTGATCTACCATCATTTCGCGTAAACCAAGTCAAACCGTTTTCGGTAGTCGGTGTTGATTTCGGCGGACCATTCCGTATTAAGGTTGGGACCCATCGGGGAGCCAGGGTGGACAAAGCATATTTATGCTTGTTCGTCTGTTTAACAACCAAAGCAGTCCACCTTGAGCTGGTGTCATCTCTTTCTACCGAAGGCTTCGTGGCAGCGTTGCGTAGGTTCGTAGGTCGTCGCGGACGCTGCAATGTTATTCACGCGGATTGCGGAACTAATTTCATCGGTGCCAGTAATTATTTAGCATCACTTGAGCCTGCCTCACAGGCGCACAATATAAAGTTTGATTTCAACCCTCCCTCAGCTCCTCACTTCGGAGGTGTGTGGGAGATACAAATAAAAGCTGCTAAGTCGCATCTTTATCGTATCGTCGGTAATCAAGTGTTAACATTTGAAGAACTGAGCACTTTGTTCGTTCAAATTGAAGCGGTTTTGAATTCGCGGCCGTTGTATCCTTTGAGCGCGGACCCTAATGATTTGAACGTGTTAACTCCTGGTCATTTCTTAACTCTGGAGCCGCTAACTACTGTTCCGGACATGGATTATGCGAACATTAAATTGTATAGACTGAACCGTTGGCAGTTGATACAGTCATTTTTACAAAACTTTTGGATTCGCTGGAGGAACGAATACTTAAACTCATTAATGCAACGTGCAAAGTGGACAACACTTTCGAAACCTTTAGCTTTGAATTCGATCGTCATCATCAAAGATGACAATCGAACACCTTTGCAGTGGTCCTTGGGTAGAGTAACCGAATTGCATCCGGGTCTTGACGGCATTGTCCGTGTAGTGACTGTTAAAACTAAAGATAGCTTGATCAAGCGCCCGCTTGTTAAATTGTGTCCTCTTCCTATGGAAACCGTACATTAGTAACATTGAACTTTACCATAACGTATTTTAGCAATTAATTAGTTTTTAACGATTAATATATAACGTTGTATTTTTATATTTATTCTAACTTAATCGGAAAATACCAGCTGTATTTTGGTGGGCGGAATGTTTACTATTCGTAATTCTGTAATTTCAAATATTCCCGCCTATGTTAATGGGGTCGCGGCGTGACCAATGGCAGGGCTTGTATGGTCTAGCCATCAAGCATACGCACCGTACTGATCACCGATTGGCTCCCATCGATGTGAAGCTGGTGTGTGGAGGTTTGGTGTTTTTTGGAAGCCTCTCGTTACACGCGCGCACCGGCAACCGCCAACGAAACGATCTTCTCTTTTAAAATCTTCATTTAACTAGTGAAAGGGCGAAGATATTGTGTTTTGGTGATACGCTGTTTCGTGTCTGAACTGTGGATAGTATATTACGTGATCACGACCATTCCTGAAGGCCATTGGGACACGTTGGTGTGGATAGTCAAGGTAAGGTGCTGTAATTACTTGCTTTTGGCTTTCGCCAGTTCGAACCTACTTTCATATCGGCGGGAATATCTTTAAATAAGTCGACTCCCGACCCAGAGTGACATCAAGGGCCACCTTCGGTAAGGCCGTTTTGTCACAGGCTCGTTTCGAATTAATTCGGTAGTACCTGGGTCTAATCCGCGTTCCAATCAGCTGGCTTTTGTGACCGTAGTAGGGTTAACGGCCGGTGGAGCAATGGTATAGGGATTTCATTCAAATTTGGCGTAGATGTAGTGGTCGTTAGGCAGTGTAAGGTTTTCGCTATTTATCGATGCCTGTGACATTTCGGGCGCATAAAGAAACGTCACGGCTAAATGAAACGAACGAGACTTGCACGAAATACCCTTGCCAATTTAAATGCGGGTTATTTTTCGATTTCGTATGGTGCAATAAATATTTCAGGAATAAAATAAGCAAAACAAATATTAATTATTTAATTTTGAACCAACAAATTTAGCAAAAGTGCAAAATTTATAACGAAATTTTGCGTGTCTATTTAGAAAGAAAAGAAATGTTGATTTGGTGTTACTTAATAAATACAATAAATATAAACTGATTCGTATCACAAAAAACGTATCTGCTCAGCGTTAACGTCAGAGCACTTATGACAGGACACTGATCTTCCAAAATCTCCTTATTTGGGAGGTAATTTAAAAGAATTTTTTTGTCTATATAGAGGAGCTCGGTGGCGTAGTGGTTAGTACGCTTTAGCTTTCGATTGAAAACAAAGCTACCATCGCCATGGTCAGGCCGTGGATGGGTGACCAAAGCTTTGTGATCTCGAGCTCCTCCGTGCTTCATATGGCACGTTTAGCCGTTGGTCCCGGACGCTATTGCGACTGTTTCTACCCACCAACCCGCATTGGGCCAGCGTGGTGGTGTTACGGCCCATACTCCTTATGAGTTTCTCTTTGAGGAAGGCCTGTGCCCAGCAGTGGGAAGTATATAGGCTGAGTCCGAGTCCGTTGCCTATATTGCAAGCACAAAGAGAAAAAAGAAGAGGGCTTAAGGAAGAAGGAATTGGACTAGGAAATGGACAATGGATAACTGTGGGAGAGCCATGCTTCGGCACGAAAGGGCCAGCTCGACCGGACAGACCCCATGGGTAACTGATAACTGGTGTAAAGCAACGCTGGAGTTGTATTCAACTGAGTGAGTGGGGGTACCGGATGCCCATCCCCTTAAAGGTCAGTAACGCACTTGTGATTCCTGTGGTGTTCCGAGTGTCAATGGGTGACGGTAGTAGCTTACCATCAAGTGACTCGTTTGCTTATATTCCCTATTCCATAAAAAAACCAATTAGCTAACAAGTGAGCAGAGTGGGAGAGAAATAATAATATTGCGCACCTTACATAAAAAATCAATGTTACAAGGTTTTTAGTAGGTAGATCACGGAATCTCTAAACCTGTCTCTTCTTGTTGCGGCAAATCAGGGTGAGACAGCGTGATACTTTCCGAACCGATTACTGGAACCGACAGTTGAGGAAGAAGCTGCTATCAGATAAATAAATCTTTTTAGAAGGAAAATAAAATTCGAAAATAAAATGAAAAACAGAAGATAACGTAGGGCGATAAGGTAACGTACAATATTATTTATTTATTGTTTCTTAGATATTCTACTCGTAGCGATAACACAACCGAGATTTGCATTCTTAGAGAACATATTGAGCTTATAAATGTAAATCCCGTAAAAAAATGTTGGTCCCGAAAACTTATCCGTTAAACCATTCAACAACAGATTTGCGACGTAGCTCCCCTGGAATAAAAAAATTCTATTAGTGATTAATTAACTTAATAAAATATAAATATAAATATAAATATAAATATAAATATAAATATAAATATAAATATAAATATAAATATAAATATAAATATAAATATAAATATAAATATAAATATAAATATAAATATAAATATAAATATAAATATAAATATAAATATAAATATAAATATAAATATAAATATAAATATAAATATAAATATAAATATAAATATAAATATAAATATAAATATAAATATAAATATAAATATAAATATAAATATAAATATAAATATAAATATAAATATAAATATAAATATAAATATAAATATAAATATAAATATAAATATAAATATAAATATAAATATAAATATAAATATAAATATAAATATAAATATAAATATAAATATAAATATAAATATAAATATAAATATAAATATAAATATAAATATAAATATAAATATAAATATAAATATAAATATAAATATAAATATAAATATAAATATAAATATAAATATAAATATAAATATAAATATAAATATAAATATAAATATAAATATAAATATAAATATAAATATAAATATAAATATAAATATAAATATAAATATAAATGTAAATGTAAATGTAAATGTAAATGTAAATGTAAATGTAAATGTAAATGTAAATGTAAATGTAAATATAAATGTAAATATAAATATAAATATAAATATAAATATAAATATAAATATAAATATAAATATAAATATAAATATAAATATAAATATAAATATAAATATAAATATAAATATAAATATAAATATAAATATAAATATAAATATAAATATAAATATAAATATAAATATAAATATAAATATAAATATAAATATAAATATAAATATAAATATAAATATAAATATAAATATAAATATAAATATAAATATAAATATAAATATAAATATAAATATAAATATAAATATAAATATAAATATAAATATAAATATAAATATAAATATAAATATAAATATAAATATAAATATAAATATAAATATAAATATAAATATAAATATAAATATAAATATAAATATAAATATAAATCGTCGGGGATAGTGTGAATCCGCGTAACTAGCACTGGATGATTCCGCGTATCTGACAAATTTGGCCAATTTGTTGATTGCGGCCAATCCACGCTAAATAAACAACTTATTAAGTTTTGACCTTCCCCTGTAAAACTTTATTTACGAGTATTTCAGGTACACGGACTTTACGTGTGGTAGAATCACGGATTTGCACTGACCCCGACGAAATATAAATATAAATATCTTCAGACATTCACACCTATCAACAAGCCCCATTTTAAGCAACTAATGCTGCTTGTGTTACGAACACTAGATGACGGGTAAATATATTTAATAGATAAATACATAGAATAGAATAGAGCCCAGAACCTCTCGAGACGGTGACGCCTTGAGACCGGCGAACACACCACTCGACTACGGAGGTCGTCATCAACTTAGAAGCTTATGAGCCGGTTTCACATTTTCATCGATATTTTCATGATTATTTTTACCTTTTTAACTAAGCAAGCTTTATTAGTATTTAGGTGCTTTTCAAAAAGAGCAGTGTAAAAGTAATGGCCACATGGATTTGGCGTATTCTGTGTCCATACAAGATTTTTTTCTTTTCCTTTTGAGATATACACGTGTGTTTTAATCTGAAACATAAAAATATATTAGATCGAATCTTACATTTAGTCAAAAAACTGTTACGACATTATTTGATTGTAGGATCTGGCATTTCGAAAATAAAAAGGTTACACAAAAATATAAGAAAAAAAAATCTACTAAACCTAATCGTTATAATATATAGCATTACATACAAATATTAAGCCATTATTCATTGGATTTTGCTATATCTACCGATCCGAAAAAATTTTTAACTAGTACTTATATCAGGATGATAAATTGATAGATAACTGCTAGAACATAATAAAATAGAATTTGATAATAGCCGTAAGCATTTCGATAAATTGTTAACTCAACCTTAATGTTAAATACTATAAAAATCATTACTCACTTTTTCAATTCTAACGTCACTAAAAAAAGTGAAGTTAAAACGTAATAGTGTTTCGTTATTCCGTTTTTCCAACCTGGCAACGAGTTCAGCTGAATTCCTTGCCTTTGGACCACGACATACTTCTGCAGACAAGATATCAACTACATACGGCCCCTAAATGGAAATACATAATGTTGATTATTGATATTAGTACACTTAGGCCCAATTGCGCGTTCGAGAGTTAGCACCTAACCCTGGGGCAAATATATGGGCAAACCCTGGATTAGGCGCTAACTCTCGATCGTGCAATTGGGCCTTAGTGGTTTGCACGCTTTGGCTTTCGATATCAAAAACGAAGCTACCTTCGCCGTGGTCTGGCCTTGAATGGGTGACCAAAAGTTTGTCATCTCGAGTTCCTCCGTGCTTTGGAAGGCACAAAGAGAATAGAGTTATTTTTGTAAGGGGTTGAACTTGCGGAACCAGTCGCCTAAGGTATTAGCAGCTGACTATAGTTTTTTCGCGACAAAGGTGCGATTACTATGGGACATTTATACAGAGAGGACGGTATCATCCGCGAATAGGGAAAGTTCAACCCCCGGGTATATGGGCATGTCGTTTAGGTAGAGAGTAAAGATTAAAAGTCCTGTGCCCAGCAGTGAGATATATATAGATTGAGAAAATTGGAACTGCTAAGCATGCAATATTACCTAAAATTTATTTATTAGTATATATTCAGATAGTTTAATGATTAGCATATAATTTATTGTATAGAGCTCTGTATCATACTTTGACTAAATAAATAATAATATGTTTATGTGTGTCTATTTTTATCGGGTATTTTAAAAGTACATAGGTACATTCCTAGTGATAAAATAACATTCCGTGTGTGTTATTTTTCTGATGGTCAAAAGGTTTTGTCGCCTAACCTTGCATTAGCCAATGTTAATTTAACTTGTAGCAATTGTTAGTACTCCCTATAATTTAAGAAGAAAGTAAGCGTTAAAATCGGATGTATTTTAATTAATGTTATTTACGAAAGTGCGATACAATGTCTATTGTTGAATTTTAGACCAATTTTAATAAATTATTATCAAAAAGAAATCATTTCAATGGTCATTCTATCACATTTTCGCTTTGTGAAATTTTATGTAATATTATAAGAGTGTACTCACAAAATTATCTTCTGATGGCGTGATAAGGCAATAATAAGAAAATATCAGTTGGTATATTACTGCAATCGAAATAATCCAATATTGAAAAATCATTTTTCTTCAGTATTCAATGTTGGTATGAAGAGGATTCGAATAATCGAAATAGTAAATTTATTGTTGTTGAATTGTGTCAATTTAGAAAATCTGTTTATGATTGCACTCTGATATTTGATAATAATTAATAACATTTTATTTCACAAATGACATTTTAATATGTTAGCGTAATGCTTACGGCATTTGTGATTTTAGCATTTCGGTGTATTTTGGTTGATAATTACATTATTAAATCCTCTTTAGGTTGCATTTAAATACATTGAAGCCGTGACACAAATTAATATATTTTATATACTTATACTTTATAGAACGGTCTTTAATGTCATGATTATTATTCAAACTACAGATGACCGCTGCTGGACAAAGCATTCCCCCAAGGATGTCTATAAAGATTGGTCAAGCATTATCCGTATCCAGCGACTTGCGATATTCGCCATTCCTGTGCACTTTTAGCGCTATAATTAAATTAAACTAAAACTATAATTATGTAATTCACATGCAAGATATTGAAGGATTCACTCTATAAATCATATTGATTAGAAACACGATTACTCTTAGTTGACTGGATAGAAAAAATACCAAAGGTACTTCGCGATAAAGGTAAAGGTGCTTCACGGAGAGTAATCAGCTTTTGAATAATAACAAAACTACATGTTTTCTATAACGTATATTGCGGAATATTGTCGTAATGTGTAATTTGATGAAACGAAAGAAATACCTAATAGCGCGCGGACCGTCCATCCTAGTGTTCCCGCATCGTTACCATACGCACGGGTGGAGGTGCGCGGGCGGCGGCTGCTGCCGCGGATGGAGCGGCGCGGGGGCGGTAGACGCGGCGCGCACCTACCTGCAACGAGCCGTGTGTTCACTGCTTTCGGGACCACACTTAGCGACGGACGCGTTATATAACATTAAATTCACTTCTAGAATATTTATGTAAAAGAGGGCAGAAAATATAGCTACTATATAACAGTCCATTTTATTTACGCCCCAGTAGGACCCTAACATTGGTCCTTAGAGCCGAAGCACTCTGCACTCTTAAGTGGAAGGTGTTTCAACCGCCACTCGAGAGCCGATACTCGAAAACTTTTTCTCCTCGACAGTTATCAGTTCTACGAGCAATGTGCTTTGATCGGAGAGAATTTCGTTGTTTTTTATAGATGTAGCAGACAAATGACTGCAAAAGCGAGGGTAGCTGATGCAATAAAGGGATATCATCATCAAAATCAAAATCATCATCATCATCGATAGTTGTAGTTGTAGGTGCTTCACAACTTCGGGGATAGAGCCATAATGATTATACTCGTAATATGTTATTACTTTCCGTTAGATTATTATCCATCGTAAACAAATCGTTTAATCGTGTGATTTGGTGTGTGACTGAATGCACTTCTGGTGCTGTTTGTTTTTGCAAGGTTTACTAATATTGCATCAGATTAATTAACTTTTTTTAATGGCACCGTTTGATCTGTTTTTCTCTTTATGGTTAGACACACATCAACAAAATTTAGGAATATTTATTTAGACATCATCAAATATTTTAAAATATATGAAGAATCTTCTGATGCTATAAATAGAAGAATGTTAGGTAATTTAACTAGTCAATGGGTACAAAATGAGATAGAAATAATAGGAACATCTATTGTTTGCGAACACTATTGTTCACGGTGCCCGCCAAGGGGTTAAAGGTCTTCAATTACTACATTTATTTTGTTTGACCTATATTTTTTAAAACTTTTCAATCATCATAGAAAATGAGTATTACAAAAAATCCAATTTCTTCTTAATATACTATAAATTGTCCCAAAATTATTAAGAAACCGATTGAATATGATGCTTAATAATCAGTGTTGCCATCATGTACAATAATTACACAATTGCATCGATTGTTTGCACTTGATAAAAACCGGCCAAGAGCGTGTCGGGCCACGCTCAGTATAGGGCTCCGTAGTTTTCCATATGAGATGAAAAAAGAATGTTAAATTTATCAAAAACTGTTCAACCCATCAAGTTCAAAATAATTTTCCTAGAAAGTACTTATAAAGTTCTACTTTTGACAATATTTTCATATTTTTTGAACTTATGGTTCAAAAGTTAAAGGCGTTTTATCGTAAAATTATGTTAGAAAACCTTTTCTAACATAATAAAATTATGTTAGAAAATTCATTTTTGAATAGCTATCCAACGATATATCACACGTTATGGTCCAGAGGAAAAAAAATCAGTCCCTACATTACGTGTATCGGCACCCCCCCTAATGATTTGTGCACTTTGTCGGCGTTATTAATATATACATATTATTCAAAATTTCAGCTCTCTAGTGCTAACGGTCACTGAGATTATCCGCGTACGGGCAGACAGACAGACAGACAGACAGACATGGCGAAACTATAAGGGTTCCTAGTTACTACGGAACCCCTTATTAAAATACCAACGCCTTACGTTTGCGAAATTGTTGTTCGGTTGTCAAATTTGGGCGGAAATCTATCACAGCTTTTCGTTGTAACAGTCCCAGACGTCTGCGTAGCACAGAGTAAAGAGACAGTATCAATTTCTCTAAATGACTGTCTAAAGACAGATCAATATTACATGCTGCATGCAGGTAATACATAGGCTACCGGTGGAGCACCAGCTGCTTGAAAGCAACCAAACTCCGAAGGAGATGGCATGGAGTTGGTCTTCATGCTTGAAGACCGCTACGTGTTCCAGAGCATCGACATGGCAATCGCGGCCATCGGTTTTCGTGAATTCTGTAGCGTTTACTACGAAGTGACAAATAATGGTATTTGTGCTGTTCACCGATGAGTCCCGGCTTAGGATTCATTCGGATTCTCGAAGGACACGTGTTTGGAGACTTTCAGGGAGAGTTATCTGTGCATGGCACTCTTAGGAAGTCATACATGACAAAGCGGAACAATTGTGGTATGGGCAAAAACTCAGCTCGTTTATATTTTGGGCACCATGATTGCTCACAAATACCACGAGGATCTAAAGTCTGTAATTTTCACACAAAGCGTCTAAAACAGTTAGGAATTTCTACTCATGCACGATTATGCTCCTTCAACAGCGCAGCGGCTGGCATCCGGTCTTCGAGACCGCTTTATTCGAGTTTTGCATTAGCCTGTAGAATCATCAGACTTATTTCCTACCGATTATGCGGAGGTCATGTTACAATGAAAATTCTGAGAAATTTTTACCAAATTTGACAACAACACGACACTCCCAAAAAACATGGTACCTCATACCACAGTGAGACGTTGGAATTTTGTTTTCAAGTGTGAATAATCGATGCAGATGTGTAATTATTAAAGATGGCATTACTGTTTATTAAGAATCAATGTATATTATTATTTTTTTTATTATAATTACTTTTTTTGTCATACTAATATTCTACGTTTGATAAAAAAATTAAAAAATTATACCTATAATAAAAAAGAAACATTTCTTATTACTTTTTATTAAAGAACATTTAATTACCTGTATTTCTTCAATTTATCATAATTATACAAAAATCTTCATAGATTTTTAGATACTTGATATCATACAAATATCCCTAGATTTTTTTCATGTGCATTTAAATAAATAAATATAAATATCCTCAGACATTCACCTATCTACTAGTCCCATTTTTAAGCAACTAAATGCTGCTTGTGTTACGGATACAAGATGACGGGCAAATATATTTAATAGATAAATACATATAATTATTTAGAATATACATAATTTAATACATATATAATGAACATCCAAGACTGGAGAATAAATGTCTGAAAATTCATCACCCAAACACTTGCCTCCACTGGGGATCGAACCCAGGACCTCGCGAGATGGCGACGCATTGAGACCGGCGTACAGACCACTCGACCACGGAGGTCGTCAAATTTGTACCACCATATGTAGCATAATGATGAAATAAAAGTAGGTAGGTAATAAATAGTAATTTTCTTTATTTATATCAGTTCATTACTATGTTATTAAAACACTGTTTGCGAAATAAAGTCGTCCCTTTATTATCATGATAATATATTAACTTATGAATCAGTTGAAACAGTAATGCCAATTTAAAATGTTTTAAACAGCTTACATACACACGACAAAGAAATCACGCATATTGTAAAACTTAAGTGGGTTTTAAGTATAGATAATAATTATATTTCGTAGTATTTTTCAGTGTGTTCATTTAATATTATGCTTTTATTGTAAAAAATTCTATTATTAGTGATAATTATCGTATCTATTACATAAAAACATTGCAATAAATATATTTTTTTTTTAATACAAATTGACACACAAGTTAATTCACTTTTCAGTAGTATTAGTCATCACACTATTATATATAATACAAAAAATATTTCCTTTTTTCGATGTTATCCGCCATTTGATGATATAATCTCCATAGAAAAAATTTGGGCCCAGGAAACTTTGTGAACTGTCTGTCATTTTGAAATCTATTGCATAATTGCCCTGTAATGCAAAAATAAAGTTAGAATAAGCTGAATTGTTGCACCAACGCATTTTTGTTCTGTACCCCTAGTGTAAGGTATCATTGTAAAAAACTTCACTTTTTTACGTGAAAAGTGTCCCTAGCGGAAAGTAGCTGAAATTACGTTTCTCATAGAAATTGACATTCTCAACGCAACTTAAAAAAGTGATGATTTTGACAATGATAACTTGCTAGTGCAAGTTAAATCACTACTGAAAGGCTACTGAAAGGACTCAAAGTTATGAATAGATTTTTCTTCTTATTTAATCAAATATGACTATGACTGACTTTTGATACATGTAGTTTAAATGATTGACCTTCAAAAGTTGCATCTGCCATGACAAAGGATATAAAGTTTCATTTATGTACACCCAGAGCACCTGGTAATGGCGTAAGAAGATGGCAGCCTCCCATTACCTAGTACCCCTATACAATAAACCAATAATGACTCGGCAGTTATCTGTGATTCTGGATATAATTATTAATCAATATTAGTCGTAGGTGAAGTTAATTTTCGCCTACTCAAATTCATACCGCTCAAGTTAATAATAAAGTATGTCATTGTCAGTCGCAATGTTTTTTTTATTGGATCGTTTCTTTATATTCCCCTTATTATCTGATCTGAGCTAGTTTCGACGCTAGGTAAAGTCCGTAAATGGACTCCTCTCCGTCTCCTGCTCCGTCCGCCTGCTCAAAGTGAGATGACTTTATGACTGTATTGATTAAAGAACCTATAACTGGCCAAAAATTGCATTGCGTTGTAGGGGAGTTTACTGTGCTGCACCCAACATACTCTAATACCGGACAGGATAAATCGTCTGGTACACGATAGCGGTTCAGGCGTGTTTCAGTCCACTTGGCTCCAAATCTCCCACTGAGACAGGGCACGAACCCTTCTCTCTTTTTAGGGATAGTCAGTTCCCTCCATTCTGAAGCTGCTACTAAATGCACGTGGGCCTGCCATCAATAGCCTACGGGGTTGCGTTTGCTAGTACCTACTCCAGCTGACTTTCACAAATCTACATGTACACATTTTTTGTAGTAAAATTTTAAAATGTATCGAATTTCTTCATTAGGTTCACTCATCTTGGCGGTACGAAAAACAAATGAAAATCACACATTTTCCTAATTTGAATTTGGAATTATGTTCTTTAAAATTTAAACTTTCAATGATACCAAAACCAGCCAGATACAAATAGTATAGCCAAAGAGATTTTATTACAAGTTTATACATAATATAATGCGAAAAGACTTTTTCCCCAACCTAATACATTACATTTGTAGTTTATACATACCTTTTTAATTTGACAATTTTTCAAATTAACACTGTATCCTCTAAGCAGGCTAGAAATAAGGAAGTGTCGACAGAGATTCCGAATGTGATTATTCCATATAACGTTTGTTTTGTTTGAGTCAGAATACACAAACATCGTCATCTGAAATGTTAAAAATCTACATCGATACTGCGGGCATAGGTGCTTAACCAAGGAGGAGGACAGTCATGTGCAAAAATAGGTACAATACTTTAACAGTTAGTGACTCCTAATAGAAAGGAGTGAAAACTGTCACTTGTCAAATGTGTATACATATTTTTGGACGTGACTATAGATCTATAGAATTTATTTACGTTCAACCATGGTGGGAGTTTTTTTGTTTTCTTTTGTTTTAAAGACTCGTTGGTACGTTTGTACGCATTGACTTTCGATATATAAAAAAATGTTTTCGCTATTTTCAGTCCGTCGATGGGTGATAAAACCATTAATATTGGGTCCTTACCTATGAAATTGGTGTTTTTCTTCTCTCTTAGTATTTTGTTCGTAACTATTAAGTTTCAGAGTATTCTTAAAAAATAATTACCTCCTCTAAAAATAGACCATATTTTCGATTTCTTTTGATTTGTTTTGATAATTCGTTGTAAGTTTTATTGTGTTAAAATTGGACATGGAGACAACTCCTTTTCAGTGCCTTCAAAATACATAATTTGATTTGCATTCACATAAAAAAGATAAATAATTTTTAAGAAGTGTGATATCACACATATAGCTAAAGCTTGTCTATACATGCCAAATATAATTATCTTTGGATTTCTCATTGTGAAGAAAACAGAAAAAATGTTAGTATGGAAAATGCAGAGTTCCCCAAAATCTCCATACAAAACGCCAATATCATATGTAAGGACCTTATACGTCGAACTTCTCCGTGCTTCTGAAGACACGTTAAGCCGTTGTTTGGCGTTGTTGTTATTAAAACCGTTTTTTTACCCTCTAATCCTGTGGTGTAACGGCTTACTGCTCATGTGTTTCTCCACGTAGAAAGGCCTATGCCCAGCAGTGAGACGTAAGCTTGATAAAGGCTTATCTTTTTATATCCATGAAAACAACTACTATGGCACCTCTGAACTCATACATACCTCGTCAATTTGGGTATCAACGAGAAACGTTATATTTAGATTTAACCGCTGTAAGTCTTTAGCGTCGTAAAGTTTAACATCAAATTTTGTTAGATTGACCGCCTTCGGGCCACGGCATACAGCGAGGTTTTTTAATCTCTCCTTGTATGGACCCTGCGGAAAGAAATTTACGTTGCGGAAAAACATTCAACATTTTATTATCTATTTATTTACTCTGCTAAGGTAACATTCTAATGAATGATATGTGAAAAGTACTTTTCATCACTCCTGCTCGGAATGCAGGTCGATGATCCCCGAAAAGGGATGAAAAGCACTACTTTCATCCCGGTTTCTCCTTGAGGCGCATGGAGGCCATTATCTTTGTTTTCTTGTTCTGAGATGATGAAATTGTATACATTATATTTCCATCTGTTTTGACCAAATATAACTAGAATGCACAACCATATCAAAAATAAAGGTATTGTAACTTGTCAACGGTCATAAAACAGAACACAATAGAAACATCTATTGTTTGCGAACTCTGGTGCTCGCAGTGACCGCTAAAGAAAATTAAAATATTTTATGCTGATCGCTAAATATTTTTTTTTTTACTATGTAGGTATTATATTTTTTTTTACTTTCCTCGTATTCGTAATGAAAAGTACAGTGTTTTCCTCGGGTGAATGACTTATTTAGTCCCTTGACCATTATTAGCTTAACTACATCTAACACTTGTAGAACAATGTACTGTTTTACAAGGTAGATGTAACAAAACATCATTTTTCTTTCGATGGTAAAATTTGTTAGTTTTTACTCAGTTACTCAGCTAAAGTTTAAAAAAGACGTGTGGCACTCGGGGACTGCCGCGGTAAAGCTATTGCATAGCATTTTGTATCAACTTATGCAATTATAATTTTATTTATTTATTTTATTCATGCAGTATTTCTTTTTCTTTGATATTAATTCAAGTTACACTTTTTGAGCGTGGTGACCGATAAGAAAACAAATTATATAAACTGTTGGTAGTTTGCATATACATTATTTCGTTCGGATCACTTATAAGTAAATTAAATCATAAAATAATTATCTAAAATAAATGTTAATAAACTAATTAATAAAATAACAAAACTCATAATAAACAATGTGTAATAGTTAGCTTATAAATAAAACCAAAGTGGCGTCTTTGTTAAAATTAGTTCTTTGTTGTATCACTAGATGGCGCCACCTATCCTTTAAAACGCACTTTTGTTTACTCTCATAGACTTATATGGTCAAACCGATATTAATTAAAATTTGTATTCGCCTTGGACACGGTGTTTCATTTTGGTAACCACCTTGGGTTTTAACATGAAACCTCTTTGCGCATCGGAGTGGGGAGCGTGAGGTTTTTTACGGAATTTCTGGATTCGGTCCCCGCGCTCAAGGGCCGCGATAGAAGCTATGCAATAGCTTAAAAACCAGCTTATTGTTTTAAATATAATTACTTACATACTCGTTATGGTCACTAGATTTTATTTTCGGTGTAAAAGAACAGAACACCACCTGATAAAGCAGTATGCATTGTATACCAAAATATACAACAAACATCCCTGTGATTGTCTTTATTCGGAATGGAAATGAAATCTAATAAATTACCAGTGTATTTTTGTGATTACTTCAAACAAACTAAAGGCAGGATATATTAATGTCATATTTTGGTTCAAAATGATATTTTGATTGCTCAATTAATTCAGCACTAGTAAATATTGTAAATTAAATATAATGATAGGTACACAAAATTATGGGTGTATATGAGTGTGAGTTTACCTAACGACGTTACAAATATATCTTGGTCCAATATTCAATTGAGGAGGCTGGTGGCGTAGTAGTTAGCACGCTTTGACTTTCGATATCGAAAACAAACCTATCTTCGCCATGGTCAAGGCTTGGATGGGTGACCAAAACTTTGTGATGTCGAACTCCACCGTGCTTCAGAACGCACGTTAAGCCGTTGGTCCCGGTTGCTATTGATTGTTGCAACCGATTTTACCCTTTTACTCGCATTGGGCCAGCGTCGTGATGTTATGGCCAATTGGAGAACCACAATTGAGGGATAAGCTCAATTGTGTTCCATGAGGAAGGCCTGTGCCTAGCAGTGCGGGGTATTTAGTCTGAGGATGATGTTTACGAAATCGATGCGGTAGCGAAACTATTCAAAGTCAATCTACACTATCAACTTTTTCAAGCGCTTGAAACCAATACAGCCAATACAACAACGGATCGCATCGAATTCGCCTGGTCATCCATAACTGATTCAGATTAGAACTAATTACATCTCTCTGATTTACGAGCCCTGCGAGATCAGATATGCATGGACGCTCGAAAACAAAAGTGAATTTATGTTACTCGCCCAAACAAAAGATTAATTTTGGAGGCTCCAGAGCTTGAGTAAAGCTGCAATGTATTTATGTTGTTACCAGTTTTTTCTGACGGTTTTTTAAATCCCCTTTCGGACGAAAAAGTTTTAAACGCAAATTGTATTTTTGTGTATTTAGGTCCGCGATGTATTAAGCAGAATAGACAAATTAAATTGGTTTAAAATATTTTATCACAAAAACTTCTGCTAGTGGTAAATATTTATTTTGTAGAATGGGTATTTCTATTCCTTCTTTAAGCATCACCACATCATTAAAATTAAAATTCAGGAAACAATTACAATTAAATCCTTAGAGCACGCTACTATTTCTATGACAAAAATTCTGTCAATGTCAATAGGCTAGTTGACTCATATCAAAAGTAATGAAAATAATGTGTCATTTACATAGTATTTAGTACAAGGATCCGAAATATACCATGTTCAATAAATATAAATAAGGGATCGCTGTAGAAATTCCATTTAAATATGTTTTATTTTTACTTTGGTTTTCATCTGCCAAAAACACTATCCACCATGTTCGTGAAATTAGTTGAGTAACGCTTCATGTAAACAATTACTACGCATAGTCAAAATCCGTCAAACGCCAGTTGCAACCAATCAAGCATAACTGACAGCTATGTCACGCATGCGTATTGAATTGTTAACAATAATTGTGACGCTATGGCACAGATAATTCATAGACCATGGACCGAAGGCGTTTTTGACATATAAACAAAAACATAATTTATAATTTAAAATTTATTGTGTTATAGGCTTCCGAAATGGCTAGTAATGAATCATTTGGGCCCAATTAAAAAAAGAGTCATCTAGCCTATTCTAGAGGGGAGTTTGGAAGCACACACACAAACAAAATTGACACTAATGCCATTTGCAATCACTGCGCTACGCACGCACACGACAAACTTTATCCATACAGGTATATTCCTACACAAAGACATTTTTCGACGATCGTCCTCAGCCTATATACGTCCCACTGCTGGGCTTAGGCTTTCCTTATGGAGAAACATGAGGAGTATGGGCCCTAACACAATTCTGGCCCAATGCGGTTTGGTTCGATAATCATTATAAGTCAAATGATATTATTTTGGTGAAAGGGGAAACGTCTTGATGACATCTCCTGTACTGAAAGAATAAAACTAACGGTCTCACTTTAATTTGCTTAGACACGGACAGCGTCAGTTTTAAGTCAAGTATAATTACAAGTATAATTTACTCTATTTTTAGTCGTTAAAACTAAAGATCGCAGCAAGTATGACGGTACATGGTGACGTATAAAATTTGATTTAGTTTGAAACTACCTATTGATTAGGTCAGATTTTGAACTGGATCGGTGTTTCCTGCAGGACACTCATAATAACTCATTTCAGAAATTAGCACAATCAATTAATTACTGATATACTTAATTCACACACACTAAACACACACATTTTATATATTTTTTCATATAAAATTATATTAATAAATATTTATTTATTAATGTTTATGATAAGCATATACTATATAATATAATCATAACGTATACACACCACTGATTAATCTAAAACTAAATTATTCAGTTTTGTTATTACTTTTTGAAGAAAATTATGTTTCTTAGATTTTGTAATCACAAACCGTCAATTAGTATGGAACGATGTTACTTTTAGTGTGTATGGAGGTCGGGCGTTAATAACTGCAACACAGTCTTAGACTACCGCAGTTATTATCGTACGTACTCATTTAAGCGTATTCTATGTTTAAGGTCTAAATAAACATTATTATTAATAACTGTATCGGTTCACTTCCCATATTTATGTATGGAACCCATATTTTCCATCTTTTCCCTTTGTTATCGTAAAAGGCGACTTATGGACTTAGAACTGCACAACCATCCAATTATAGCGGCGACTAGCTCATCACCTGTCACGCTGAGTGCAGTCACTGCTTATTGAAGTGCGGACTATGGCAATAGACTGCTTTTGCTTAGTCTCTGACTAACCTTTAGCGGATAATAATAGTCGTTATTATATCTACCTATGTATGTTTTTCTTTCATCACCGGTTTTTTTTATCTAAAAAATGTCAAAGTGACTGTTTTTTTATGTAAAGACGGTAATCACTTACCATCAGGAGAGCCGTGTTGGCTCTCCTGATGGTAAGTGATTACCGTCACGTCGCCCATAGACATCTACAAAATCGGAAGAGCTGCAGATGCGTGCCCTTAATAAAATCTTACTGTTACCTTATACCTTGCTGGTACCTTCCATTCATCATTATGATGAATGAAAGGTACCAGTAAGGTACAGTAAGGTACCTTTCTTTCATCAATAAGTTAAAATAATTTCACCGACTTTTGTTTTGATTCCTAATTAGCTACAATTTTATTTCTGTGTTTTTAGAAATACAAGGCACTTCAATGAGTTAGTGATCACAAATGGCTGGTATGTTCGTTTGCCAGTTGATGATACACCTCAAAATATTTTCAAAGAAACTTCGAATTTCCTTACATTTCTGTAACCGAATGTCTGTAAATGAATTATTGAATTACTGTTGGATCACAGTGCTATTAATTAGAATAGGTTAATAGAGATCTCGTATCGTGTCGTAGAACAATAACCGTTTAATTTATTTAATTATAAGTTATTGAGCTGCATATCTCATAACGGTCGTAGATCCCTGCAATGTATGCAGCGTTGTATGTAATTTAGGTGCTTGAAGCCATTATGAGCTCAGTGGTGTAGCATATATTTCAAACGCTTTGACATTGGCTGATTCTCTTAATGAGTTAATATTTTTATTAGTCCGGCACTACCCACTAATACTAATACTCCCCAATATACTTATTCCTGCCCTTCCGAGGGAGAGCCAAGGGTCGGCCAAGCCATTCTAGAAAGTAGGAACCCTAAGAACTGCTTATAAGAACTGGTTATACAGCCCCCCCCCCGTTTATAGCTGGAGTGCCCTGAAGGCTCTAAAAGCTTCAAATATAGATAGTAGAAGAAAAGGTCCAGTGGTTGGCTTGTAACTATACGCTTGAGAGCCACCAACTTTCTCCCCTTCTCCAAGAAATCCGGGGACACTATAGAAACTAGCCTGAACATAACAGAACCCAACTCAGAAGCTCTGAGCTCAGCAGTAAAGTTAATTATTTTCTCTCTCTTATTCAAATCTACTTCACATTGCCTTGTTAATACAGCCCATGGTCAATAAAATATTATGAGTATATTATACTCATATAAAATATGAAAAAATTTTAAATTCCATCAAGCATCAACGAGCAAAAATGATACCCGAAGTAAGTCTTCGATAAACTCAATTAATTTAATTAATTGCCACTTTAACTGCCAATATAAATATTCATGGGTTTCCACCGTTGTTTAACCTTCACTTTTGCATGTAAAATTGGATTACCCATCGTTTTGCACACGAGATATTTTTAATATATTAATATTCATAAAATTTCTCGTCGGCAGCATGAAGTGGATATGGATGGGACTTATTGATTATACCACCAGGCAAGCTTGTGGTGAGAGCTTTAAAGAATCGGTAGATTTATTGAAGACTAAAGCAAAATCATTATAGAATAATGTAGGTACTTTATCGAAGACGAAAGAACGCTGGAGATTTTAGCGCTTTAAATATGGATTCTAAATAGTTTTTTTTCATTCTCTATAAAATCACAAGTAAGATGACAAGAAATTCATTATGGACTTTATTATGTATTTTAGAATTTTATTATGGACTTTGTTAAGTCACAGCAATTTTTATTTGCGAGACAGGCATGTCTACGGAAGGGTGCAGGAAGGCATGCCGCACTCTCAGCGAAAAGGGAAGATCTTCCGCCGAGTCAGATGTACGTAGCGTACGCTGTGGACCGCAATCCGACTGATATTCGTCGGAACTTGTATATATATTAATCTATCTTGGAAACTCTGCCATCGTGATTCAGGCTTGGCTAATCTTCTATGTTCCTTATTGCTGTAGCCAATTTGACTCCGATGTTATTATTCCCTACCGTATTTTCACGATTACACGATTGACCAAACCCAAACCTAACCCAATTTCCCAATTTTCGTATGGCTAAATGTGGTCTTAAGGAACACAGTACTTCTTGGACTCTGTCTACCCCTACGGGGATTACAGGCGTCATTTTGTGTATGTTATGTATGTATTTTTCGCTCATCAAACATTTCTCGGTTACTTGATAATCGTAGCGCGAAATGATGTAGCCGCTACATTTTCCAATTGGTACCATTGGTTCAGAGTGAAAGTGTGAGACGGCGTCATCTCTTGGATTGGATTGATTGTGTGACCGAGGATATGGCTAGGAATGGAGTGAGTGTTGATATTATGAGTGATAAAAAGAATTTAAGAGGAAGAAATGCTGTGCCAGTCTTGAATAAAATTGGGAAAAGAGTAGGGGAGTCATGAACAAACGAAGTAAGAAAAACTTGTAGAGCAGTGGAATGGAAACACCGTGAAAGTAAAATGGAAATATAATAAAAGATTAAAGAAATTAGTACAGTTACATCATTACAGTTACAGTTAAAAAATTATAGTTACAGTAATGTTAACAGTACAAACGTAATATTTTACTGCTGCACTGCCATAGTCCGCGCTTCACCAAGCAGTGACTGCACTCAGCGTGACAGGTGGTGAGCCCATCACCGCCGCGCCGTCATCACCATATCTAAAATAAAACCTCGCTGTAAATTCAACTAGTTATTTATCTCACCTAGCCTATTGAAGTCGAAATATTGGGTCCTTACCTATGAAATTGGTGTTTTTATTCTGTTTTAGCAATTTGTCCGTAACTATTAAGTTTCAGAAAATTCTTATAAAATAATTGCCTCTTCTAAAAATAGACCATATATTTGAGCTCGTATTATTTAATTTGATAATTTTTTGTAAGTTTGATTGTTAAAATTAGACACAAAGACAATTATTTTTAACTGCCTCCCGAATACATCATTTGATTTGCATTAACATAAAAACGATGAATTATTTTTATCAAGCGTGTTCACACACATATTGCTAAAATATTATTATCTCTGGATTTGTCGTTGTGAAGAAAACTGATAAAATGTTAGTATGTAAAATGCAGACATCCCCAAAATCTCCATACAAAACACCAATTTCATAGGTAAGGACCTAATAATATACACACAAATAAACTTAAAGAATAAATTGCCCTATGAGTTTGTCAGACTGTAAGAGAGATTAAAGAAATAATTACAGTTAGCACTCCGAAATCGTAATCGCATGTCCACTATAAACTTAGTTGTCAATTCCCAGAAATTCCCAAGTTCGTTAGATCTTAGCGTCTCTAAGGGGCTAATTGAATTTAATGAAAACTAATTCCACAGACAATTAACAAAAGTTAAGGTTGTTATTTGCGTTATCTAATCTAAGGTAGTTCTGCTCGTTAGTGAAATAGGTTGAAGGCTGTGTCCCAAATTAGTTCTTTTAAACTTGCTTGATGTGGCGCGAGGAAACAATCTCGTACTAATATAATATTTCTTATTGTCCATGGGCATTTTCGTCTCTATCCATACTAATTATATAAATGCGAAAGTAACTCTGTCCATAGCACGTTTCAATCCAAGTTGCCAAAAAGGTAAACAAAAAGCTGACTTACCGAATTTGTTATTCAAAAATCACATTTTTACATGGACATTGGCACGTAAATATAATTAACGGTAACAATTGTTGTCCGTTTCAATTGATTGCAATTACCTACAGTAATTAAAAAACATTTAAGAGATGAAATTTTACCTTCGTTTTGTTTACCTTTTTGGCAACTTGGATTGAAACGTACTATATCTGTTTTGCTTCCACGTCAAAACTACTTAACCAATTTAATCAAAATCTGGTACAGAGATTAAAAGCCTGAGAAAGGACATAGGCTACTTCTTATCCCGATATCCCCATGGTAATGGGCACCGCGTGGTTGAAACCGCGTGAAGTCACTAGTTTTGGATATGAACATAATGCAAGAGGCTGCGTTATGTCCTAATAAGATTAAATAGGTACAGTCTTGTATCCACGAAGGAAAAGGAGTGAAGCAATACATAGGTAGTTATTTTCTTGATGTGCATATACTATACTTTTAAATAGATGTTCTATTTTCAGGCAAAATGTAAAAGATGGCACCGCTAACTTTCAAAGTATGTACGGTCGCGGTCAGAAAACGCTGCCGTGAGCACCCCTACCTTTGAAATGCCTTTTTCTAAAAAATACGTTAAATTAATTAAATTATTCCTGACATTCACAGCAATCGACTAACTCAAGGTTAGATTATTTTGTGTTTGTCTTACAGAAAACCACAAGAGAATCCGGCCGCGTGGTAGCGGCTCGTTAAAAGAATACTACCTATCCATCTTTTCCCTCTCACCTATCATCCCTTGGGAATCGTAAAAGGCGACTAATAGCAAGGCACCATCCAACAGATTATAGCGGCGACGTGCTCACCACCTGTCACGCTGAGTGCAGATCTGCTGGTAAAGCGTGGACTATGGCTATGGACTGCTTTTGCGGTACTTTTGCCTAGTCTCTGACTAACCTTTAGGGGATAATAGTCGTGATTATATTATTTATTATTATTTATATGTATGAACGGTTTATCAGTTTTCAAATTAGATTCTTTATCACTCGGTTTTCAATAAAGTCTATGACATATCAAGTTAGTTATTACCCTTTGAAAATTAATAAACAATGTGAAGTATGGAAAAGACAAATAAAGAAATGACAGTTATCAAAAATTATTGTTTGAACGTCATTCAGGCAAAAGTGAAATTATTATCAGAAATTTTAAAAATAAGATGACAAAATTTTATTTAATAAAATAAAGATTGTTTGAGTTCCTTTTTTAAGATTATTTATATATTAATTTAAAAAAAAAACTGAAATATTAAAGACATGTTTTCTTTAAAAAGTTATCGATACACGTCTAACATCTTAATGTCGTCGATGGATTCTCGTGTTATTAAAAAATATATATGTATAATCTTTGGGTATAATCTATCAAATTGATACGAAATCAATAGACATATCGTAATTTCGACTTTTTTGACTTCAATGTATGCAAGCAATTGTGGGTGCAACTTAGGGTGGTAAACATTATCTTACCGCGACTGTACCTACAGTAAAAAAATACGGTTATGATTAGAACTTCCGAGTACAAAGATGTTCTGAAAGCTTTCAAGGTCTAAATTAGACGAGAAAAGCTAGCACGCGAATGCGACAACCGTTACGAAATTGGTATGATGTTATTACAATAATTACAAAGTTTTACCGTAGCGTAACACATTATTGTAATAATTACAAAGTAATAACAGTAAGAATAAAACATAAGCGTTCTTGTAAAGAAAGCGTTTAGCTTCATTTATACTGTGATATTCACTTAGGAAAATTACGGAAATTTCAAGACGATGACGACGTGGATTATCATCAAGTATTCTAGACGATGAGAGCAGTTGTCTCTACAATATTATTATGCATAATTATTATTCCCATAGGGGTTGACAGAGGCACCAATACCCAACCCACATTTACTCTGATATATTATTTGATATAACACATTAATCTAATATATACAATTATTAATCCAGCACCAGTCGACTAAGGGCGTATTGGGGTACTGGGTCTTTGATTGTGTAGGCGATATGAGCCAGCCGCTTGTCAACTCTTTCACGATTATTCATCTGACCAAACCCAATTTTTGTATGGCTAAATGTGGTCTTAAGGGACACAGTGCTCCTTGGACTCTGCTTACCCCTTCGGGGATTGCAGGCGTGATTGTAAGTATGTGTGTATGTAATAAACCACCTTACGTATGGGGCGTATACACAGGACTCAGTGTGAGACAAGCGATATTTCAAAGAATATACAATATAAATAACATACCATCAGATCTCCTTCCCGAAGGGGTAGTCAGAAGTGTTAATACCCACGTTTCGCCACATATGTTAAGCCCCCACGTAACAGGTGGCGAGCCTGTTGCCATGCACCGGGTTCAATGTGTAGCAAGCGATATTCACAAACAACTGTTCTTAACTTTTATTCAAACTCAGTGGTATTGACGGTGGAATTGAACCCGCGACTACTGAACAAGTAGCACCTCTCCCAACTCGGCTATAATAATGATAACTAAAAAATTCCAGTTCAATATCAATGGTGCTGTTATAACTGGAGTTTTTATAAAAATATAGCTTTAGGTATCGTACATCATGAAAAAAGTGATTCAGCTTTATTTTACTTATAATTCTCATTCATCAAATTATTTAGGTGATTTACTTAAATTTGAATACAAGTAAAAATACTTTATTGCACTCATGTTGTACATAAAGGTCTTAAAGCTAGTAATATAGTTCTAACATCAACCATGTTAGGGCATCGCAATTAAACTAAACATCTCTCTTATTTACTAGGTGCTATCCAAGATTATTTAAATTATTTATAATTATTATATAAAATTAAAAAGGTAGGATAATTATACATTATATTATTCATTTAAACATTCAGGTAACGAGTAATAACATTGTTCTATTAAACATTTTTTAAATTTTATTCTAAATCTATTTATGTTACTTTCATTTTTTATGTCCGTCAGTATATTATTATTAATTTTTACGCACATTGCAAACGGACCAGATTTAATCATATTAAGTTTTGTGTTGGGTGCTGCTAATTTAGTTTGTGTTGATCTTAAACATTATCGTAACACAAAATGTAAGTCAATACATTTTATTTTTCAATAGCGAATTGTATAGAGTTAACAACCAACGGCATGGACGATAAAAAGAAACGTTTTCTTTCTACGCCGTAAACTCTGTAATCGTATAATACGACCCAATAAGCTGGAGCCTAAATTACTCTAAACGCCACATTATTTGGTGTATTTCAAAAGGCTCCGGGCTTAGACTTCGTTAACTTTACGTGTGTACTTAGACGCAGACAGAAGGGGAACTCATAATAGAAAGCAGTCTAGTTCCCCTAAGTATCCGCGTGTATACGCGAAGTTACACGTAAGAGGCGGGATTCTTCTCCATGTTTATTATTTACGCGGTGAGCCGCTGAATAAGGGTGCGGTTTTGTGGAACAGACAAAGTCTGGTTTTTTAAAAGGGTGTTATTTAAACGGTCAGCTAAAATAACTAATTGGTCAGCAACTTATGTCCGGAAAATATTTCTAAATTGGTCAGCAAAATAACTGTTGGTCAGCAACTTGTGGGCAGCAAATATTTCTAAATTGGTCAGCAATATAACTAATTGGTCAGCAACTTACATGTTTCGATGACACAAATATTGTTTTTATGGGTCATAAAAAATTACCTAAAACTTATATTTATCAGAATACATTTCCTAGGAATTGATCCTTGATCCTTCATTGATCCTTTTCATAGATTTTATACATTTCCGGTAACATAAAAATTGCTCCCAAAAATATATTTTTTGCTGCCCAAATAATTATCCTGCTGACCAAATAATTATTCTACTGTCCAAATAATTATTTTGCTGCCCAAATAATTACATTGCTGACAAAATAATTATTTGCTGCTAAAATGATTTTTTGACTAACCTTTTCATTGTTGACCAAATAATTAAATGGCTGCCCAATTAATTACTTACCTTTTTAAAATAGAAGACAACTACGTTCATAGCGTTCTTTCTATTATAATTTAGACGAGATATGTTATCCTCTTTTTTGTCGAAGCCATTTTTGTCAATATGGTGCACAATATTTCAAGCGACTTCTGAATTACTTCCGGTTTTACTTCCAATCTCATTAAAATGACGATATTGAAAGAAATTTCTATAAAAACTATATACAATAAATAAATAAATAAATAAATAAATATCTTCAGACATTCACACCTATCAACTGGCCCATACTAGACAACTGATGCCTGTGTTATGGATACCATATGACGGACAAATATTTTGAATAGATAAATACATATAAATATTCAGAATATAATATACATATATAAACATCCAAGACTGGAGAACAAATGCCTGTTCACACAAACATTTGCCCCCACCGGGGATCGAACCCAGAACCTCTCGAGATGGCGACGCCTTGAGACCGGCGAACAGACCACTCGACCACGGAGGTTGTCCACAATAGTTATATCATTGGAATGGTTTTAAAATAAACTATCCGGTAATGTTTGTTATATTTTTCATTTTAATTGAAGTAGTAAATCGATATCAAAAATAAGAAAATCTCAATTTTCCCAAGGTTGTTTTAGTATTTTTTTTATGATTATTAATTAAATCCCTGTTAGACACAGGTCACCTACTATTAAAACACACAAAAAGTAGGATGATTCAAAATAACTTTATTTCATCTTCACCATTATATAATAATATAAAATTATCTTTATGTAATAGAATCTATTAGAAATATTTTTTTAAGTTTTTAATCAAATTCTTAATCAAATTTTATTATCTAGTAGCATGAAAATTTAAGAAAATGTCATAGTTAATAATATGCGAGAATTTGATAATGCAAACATTAGCCAAGGCAACTTGAACATATTTGATACATCTTGCTTAACATTCTCGCCTTATATAACTGTGGATTTAGCAATTGAATATAATGGACCAATCAGACCGATCAACTTCGGAGCTACTTTGAAGTAGTTCAGACCAGCTAGGTGACTTAGGATTATATTCCTGGCTGAAAATAAAGCAATTAAGGACAGTTTTAACCTAACTTTTAATATCTCTATAATATTGCACATGAATCTACGACAAATTGTTAAAATTTCGTCGGCAATTTTAGAACCTTTTAATTATGGAGTAAAGGTTGAAAATCATTTAACTTTTCACAGTTTTGTGAAGTCTAGTGTGCTGTTGACTTTACCTTAGTTCTCTAGAAACAAATAAAAAATGTTTTACAAATTTTAACGTAAGCACATTTTTTGGAGAGTTAAGTAACATAAACCTTTTTCACTTAACAATAATGACCATAAACGAAATTCTCTTAGCGTCGTGAAACAATTTTCTGGCAACGTCAAAATAAATTGTATTTTTAATAGACTTGAATGAAAACAGATTAATCGATGACATTTTTTGTGGTTACATATAATTATTTTCGTGGAATCCTTCTAGAGATTTATAATAAAATTTATAATGTTAGATGGTGCGAAAGATTGGATATGGAAGAAAAGTCTAGAATTCGCACCAAATTGCGAAAGAAGCCGCTATGACACGACATAAATGTACAACCATATAAAAAAATACATATATGTTAATTTAACAGGTCAGCTCAGAGTCCTGTAGAGGCGTAAAGAAGTATTATGCAAGTAGACAAAGTTAGGGTAGCAACTACCGGCTAATCACCAGATATTCGATTGAAAACATCACATTTCGTCTCGCTTTTATTCACGTAATAAAAAGTGACACGTATATTCTTGATTCTATACTATATACGATATATTCACTGCTAAGCACAGGTATTCCTACATGGAGAAACATAAGGAGTGTGGGTCATAACACCACCACGCTCTCGTGATCACAAAGTTGTGGTCACCCATCCAAAGACTGACCATGGTGAAAATAGCTTCGTTTTCAATATATACCTTGTACTAATTAAATTACCCTGAGAACTATATTTAGAGGCAGCATCGATGGTTTTGGAGTGAAGACAAAAGCTTGCCATAGATGGACTTTTATTCCTCCTTCACTTACAATATTGATCATTATCATCACTTACAACATACTTATTTTCTTACGTATTGTTCATGGAAATTATGTAAAATAAAATGTACGGAAGTAATTTGCCTGGGGCACTTTTGAAGTAAGAAGCATTTTCTGGAGCAGACGTCTCAGGGAAACGAGGGCTTAACTCAAAATATGAAAGGTGGCGTGAAGTAGGCGGCTGTACACGTTCGCATTTTACGTAGATTGCATTCAAACAATGACCTGTTCTTTGTGTAATGACAAAAAAAATTACCAAAATTCCATGTACCCGTTTGTATCCAAAGTGTAAGCGGAATAATGTTTAGCTGTTGAAGAAAAAATTTCCATTATCTTATAGGTACCCAAAAACAAAAGTGTATATCTGGCTGTGTAGTGTTCATAAGACAAATAGTAAAGAATCTCCAGCCTCGTTGTAATTAGATTGGATTTGATTGGTCTAGATCTGTCAAAGGCGGAGCTCGGTGGCGCATTGTTTAGTACGCTTTGGCTTTTGATGTCGAAAAAAGAAGCTACCTCGCTATGGTCAGGCCTTGGATGGGTGACCAAGATTTTGTGATCATCTCGAAGTCCTCTGTGCTTCAGACAGCACGTCAAGCCGTTGGTCTCGGTCGCTATTGCAACTGCTTCTACCCGCTAACTGGGCCAGCGTGGTGGTGCTACGGCCTATACTCCTCATGTATTTGTTTCCATGGGGAAGGCCTGTGCCCAGCAGTGGGACGTATAAATAGGCTGAGAAGGAGCAGGAGGAGATTTGTCATCTAGTGTAATATTGGGTCCTTACCTATGAAATTGGTGTTTTTTTTTTCTCTTAGGATTTTGTCTGTAAGTAGTAAGATTCAAAGAATTCCTAAGAAATAATTACCTCGTCTAAATAAAGACTATATTTTTGAGCTCTTTTGATTTGTTTTGATAATTTGTTGTAAGTTTAATTGTGTTCAAATTGGACACGGAGACAACTCTTTTTAAGTGCCTCCCGAATACATCATTTTATTTGCATTCACTTAAAAACGATAAATAATTTTAATCAAGTGTGATATTACACATATTACTAAAGCTTGTCTAATGATAGATGGCAAATATTATTTGGATTTGTCGTTGTGAAGAAAACTGAAAAAATTTTAGTATGGAAAATGCAGAATTCCCCAAAATCTCCATACAAAACACCAATTTCATAGGTAAGGACCTAATATATGGTTGCTTTTGCAACCATTGCAACCCGCATTGGGCCAGCGTGGTGGTGTTACGGCCCCTACTTCTCATGTGTTGGACGTATATAGGCTGAGGACGAATTCCAATAGTAAATTATTATTCATTTTATTCCACATAAGGCTGTACATTATTCTAATACTAATAGAAAATGGTGGGTCTGATAGAGAGGTATTTAATATAGACTAAAATGTCAAAGAATGAAAAATAGATAAAAATAAAATATTAATAACTTTTATTTTCGCAAATTCCCAAGACATGAATGTAAAGCATTCAGCGACTAATTAACATTTAAAGATTTTTATAGAAAAAACTAGCTCTCATAAATATGAAAAAAGTCTTATTTGTGTTAGCTCTTTAGTAGATTAATTTTTAGAAATATTTCCATCACAATTTTCCACAAACAAAACAAGTACCTTTTCCCATTTTGTTGAATGGAATCGATTAAATGAATAATAAAGCTACAACCGCCAAACGTGGCATTAGTATTCATGAAACCATTGCAATTATTGCAGTCAATTAAGTACTGTCAGCAACTCGTGAGTGGGTTCTTTATGAAACTGAATATTCTAGACCATGCTTGAATAGTGACCACAGTAAAACGGTGACAAAGAAGGCCTATACAAGTGAATACGATTACTCGTGGATAAGAAAAGATGGGTATTCTTTTATCTGACAATCTATTGTTTTTAGTCATCATAACACGCATTTCAAAGTTTCCATATCTAGTACTCATAAAATTTCCAATGAAAACAGCCTATACACATACCAATAGGCACAGTCCTTCTTACGTGGGAAAAAGCGCAAGGAGTATTTCTCATTTATATTTATTGCGTCTTAATCTACGCACTCAAAGATCATAAAAAATAATTCTTGTTTTTTTCCATAATCAGTAGCTATTGTTACAGTTCAAGATATCCTAATCATTGTTGTGATAGTATCGCTTACTATACCAATTTTTTGTCTCGTTAACTCCGCAATATCCGTTCCCCCTATCAGCTCTATTACTGAAAGAAACCGCTTTCACATCAACAGATCACATGAAAGGAATATACGAGAAAAGAATAACAAATTTATACACTCCCAACGTCCAACAAAAATGTACTCTAAACTCTTCACGAAAAGGCTGCAATTGAAAAAAAATGGTTTCAAAGAAATTGGCGGTTACGTAAAATTAGTTTAGTCACCTTCATTAGAAAGCCGAGTTTTTCCTCTTTTGAACATGGCTGACAGTTTCCCGACCGATATAATTTGGGAGTCGATGAAAATTTATTGGGCATAGTAAGCTAGTCATTTTTAAACGATAGGCAACGTGAGAGTGATACCTCCAGGTGTTGCAAGAATCCATAGGTTACGGTAACCATTTACCATTAGGAGGGTCGTATGTTTTATTGCTTCCTAAATAAGTAATTTATAAAGCACTTTAAGTTTTGTCATGTATATTTTTATTATCACATTATCATAATCGTTCTCAGACAGTTAGCACTTACAGAACATGCCTTCGGTGTTTTCTAAAGAACGCTATCCATCTCGACTTACGCTAATCGGAATGAGGTGTGACCAAGATGGTCGATGACCAGCTCTTCCTTAAAACCAACTAAGTTAAACTTTGAAATTTGACCATAAGTTTTAATACTTAATTGTCATGACGGCTTTTGTAAGTTCAATTAAGTATAGCTCTGGGTGTTTTGTTTGACAGAAATAAGAATTTAGTGTCTTATTACGGCTTCTCGCGCAGTATCCATTACAATGAAATTACCGGAAGAAAATATAGCCTATGTCCTTTCTCAGGCTCTGGACTATCTGTGTACTATGATAAAATCGGTTCAGTACTATTGACGATAAAGCGAGACAAATAGACAGAGGTACTTTCGCATTTGTAATATTAGTATGGAAGTATGGATTTTTCATAATTCTCCACTTATACAATACTTAAACAATGCTACAATAGCCTTAGTTTGTGACATAAATATTTAGTTTTTAGTCTAAGAATGTGTTGACAAACACCACAATGATTATCGACTTTTGCCAGCATTTTCCCCAACGAAACTGAAGCGAGCTTTGTGCCAAAAAGATTTTCCAGTCTAGACTTCAAGAAATAAACAATTTCTGCGCTGCTCTTCAAATTAAGTTCCTGTGCTATTGGTAATAAGATAGCAGCAGAATAATTATTAAACACATCTCTCTAATTGAACGAAGTGGAACTTGTGTTTACGTAACTTTGCCTCGAAACTTTGGCAATAGTACAATTTCCCTTGTGCTATCTCTATGTTCCACACAATATTTATCATTATGAATAATGTGTAAACTTTTTATATATTAGGCTATCAGAAATTCTTGTTCTTAGTCCACGGTTGAGCCTATAATGAATTGAGATTATCATATTGTAATCGTGTATCGAAATTGGAATGTTTACGGCGCAAAGAGAGAAGTATCGCGCGTTTTTAGAAACGTTTATCGGCTAGAAAATAATTTATTCTTTCTCCTTTGTCTCTTTCAGCGTTTGTGTAGGAGCTGAAAGCAGTGAAGTGCTTTTTCTACATACATCTACATACGAGTATTTACTCATTATAGTCTCAAATCAGTTCCAAATATCCAATGCATTGTTTTTTTTTCTTGTTCAGATCTTGCGTCAATCATGCGTTTTCATAAATATGCCCATCCGTACTAGGGCGCACAACACTACAAAAACCTTTTGGGCTAATCGAAGAAATGCAATAAAAATGAACATTCATAGTTATTATCGTCAAGAGCCAAACTGGCAATATAGAGAATAGCAATACATTTTAGGGTAAGGTATTAAATAAAATAGTTCTTATTTATAGTTATGACAGCTTGGTACTTTTTGGAAATATAGATATTATACGCCTTCTTGCTAAATCTGTGAATGTTAAAATGGATGTCTGGAGTTACCAAAATGATATGAATATGTCAGAGGGAGTTTATATATAAAGCGAACACCACTCACTGATTAATCACGAAATCTCAATAATTTTTTTTGATCGTTGATAATACAGGTTATTAAAACACGAGCGTGGTTTTAATACCGAGTTATGTGCAGTTACATACACTTATTTATCTACACTCATTATTAAAAAAAATAAAACAAAACCAATTTTATTAATTTTATTTATTGCTGGCTGTCAGGAAAACATTTGCCATAGTTTTAGATTTTAAGAGAAATAAGTGTTGCATAATGAGTCCAACCTGTTTCATAATGGTGTCTATGTTAAAGTTTCCATTTTTAAATTTTCGTTTTTATCATCTCTGTTAAAAAGTATGTCATTAAGAGTTCGAATATAAGTTCATAATTCGAACATTATAACATATATGTTGTTTTTAGTTTATTGTTTTGCATGCAACATAAAAATATATTACTTATTCATGTTAATTATTCTTAATATTTAAACTGAAATCCGCTTTATAATATGTTTAGTTCGGATTTCAAGTGGCTCATTTTATAAATAGATTAAATAAAATTGCTATAAATAAGTAAAAACTATTTCTATGTAATAAATCTAGGACGGACAACTTGATTGGTTACCCTCGACATCAAAAATGTAACTTTACACCACTAACAAAAGCTTAATACATCACAAAGATCATTTCTGTATTGTCGCCGGAATTATATTGAGTTGTTAACTCACCCCGAATGGGGTAGAACACCAGAGGGCTACAATATACCAAGTTTTGGGGCCGCTAATATTATTTTTGAATGCTATTGACAGATATGATTTATTCGATTTATTGTGTCGTGTTTTGTTACAGGATATTATTTCTGGAATAATTACTATGGCGTAAATATTGCTGGCTATAAATAACGTTTTATAATTACGAATAATATTGGAAGGAAATTTTACGTTACGCTTATTAAGGTTTCTAAGTTGTTTTATCAGTTTCAATTGCTTGACGATAAGGTTTATTTTTGTGACGCAAATTGAAACGCCCCTAGCGGCATAAGGCTGGAGATTTTGTTTTTTATTAGTAAGTACTTATCTTAAAGTACCTTAAAGTAGTAAGATTTTAATACAATTTTACCTTTGAATAAAATAATCTGAAATCTTACCACAACGTATAATATGTACATAGAGTTTTAAAAAACTTAAAAAACAACTCTTATGTGTTTTCGTATCAGGTTTTTAAAAGAATAGGGAAAATAATTGACACAACACAACATTATTTTCTCTACACAATACGTACATAAATGCACTTAATAGCATAATAATACCTTAATATAATATGTATCTAAAACACAACGTAAAATCAATAGCCTACTACACCTACACTAATAATCTGGGCAATATTAATTTTCACTTTATATCCAATATTATAAGGATGAAAATGTATTGAATTTTTTTTACAGTTTTGTGCTGTCGACCATATTCCGTACACACTGTATTTTAAATGACAAAAGTGGCGTTAAGAAACTCTGTAATTTGCTTTGTGTGTGAATAAATTTTATTTATGATTTGGTATTCTTTGTCTATGGTACAACTGAAAATCGAAGTGGAAATATTTTTAGATTATTTCATTTTATAAACTGTTGTACTGTTGTTATCAATCACTTGTTATTTCTTTACTTTCTATGGCTTAAACGAAGGGTGAATATGTGAATTTCACTAACATCCAGTTGATTCATGAATACCGGGTACACAGTCAACGACGTAGTCAATAATAACTAATTCAATTATTAATTTATAATAAAGGGACATCCTGGTCAACCGTTACCTTAGCATGTCGCAGTGACAAAATGGACTGCAACACAATCCTCACTTATTAAAGTAAATAAATAAATATCTTCAGATATTCACACCAATCAACTAGTCCCATTTTGAGCAACTAATGCTGCTTGTGTTACGGATACTAGATGATGGATAAATATATTTAATAGATAAATACATATGAATATTCAGATTTTATATAATGAAGACTGGAGAACAGAAAAGGCAGCTGGAACAGGCAGGCTGGAGCTGGAGGCCTGAAAAAGCATTTTGTGAGCCAGCAAGGTGGAGATCGCTAGGTCTGCATCCTTTGGTGCTGCCCTAGCATCATTCGCAAATGGAATTCTGCTGCTTACCATCAGGTGGTGTAAGTTATTTGCTAGGCTGATTAAAAAAAAATGCCTGTATTCATCACACAAACATCTGCCCCCACCGAGATCGAACCCACAACCTCCCGAGATGGCGTAGCCTTGAGCCCGGTGTACAGACCACTCGACCACGAAGGTCGTCAAAGGAATAATGATAAAGCTCGCTTCCACCTTCGGTCTTACTGTCACATTACGTGAGATGAATGCCTAGAGTTTGCCTATATCATAATGTAGAAATAGACACTGGTGTTTTGATAGGCTCTAATATTAATATTTCATTTTATAAGATATACTTGTTATAATTAAGTTTCCACAAAATTTCCTTAACTCTGTTCGTCGACCATAAACCTCGAACGCAATTAATTCTCAAAATAGTACTAGCAATCAGACTCAAAGGTTTCAAATTGCAACCTTGGCAAACGAACCATATAAATTGCACCAAGCACATGTCCATGTGTAATTGAGAACTGTGAAATAGCAATTTTATTGAACCCCTAATGAAATATTAATTGCTGTGAACTCAGTGAAATGCTACCATACGGCCATTTACTACTTAGTTGTAATTAAAATACGGCTTCTTCGTCGAGGTAAATAACATTTGCAATATAATTATGGTTCTATTTAAATCACACGTTCACTTATGATTTGATTAATTTTGGAGTTGTTTAATGTCTTATATAAACTATTTTGCTGCTATATATCTTAAAATCTTTAACTAGAGTAAAAAAAATGTTGCGTAGGTAAAGGTAAAAAAAATACCTACATACTTCGGTGGTAATTTTCCTATGAAAAGCATAGAATAGACAATTCCAAAAATATAATTATTATAGAAGGAAAGGATGCATTGCTCAAAAGGTCCCCCTTCAGTTTGCTTTAACGTGTTTGAGGGTGTAACTTCAATTAGGTAATTACAAATTAAAACAATGACATTTTATCATCTCTCCCTCTGCGACCTCTTCGAGGATGCAAACTAAAGTTTATGTTATGGCAAATCTTTTAAATAATATTGAAAAATAATGTTTCTAATTACATTCGAAACATGCTCGCGTGGTCAGAAATATAGCGCTAGTAGCCGCGAAGAGGTAGACAGAAGGAGTAACACTCAAAAATAGAAATAAACTGTCGGAGGAGTAGTTAAAACATTTTTACCACGGCACTCATTATATATTTTTTCTCTACAACTGTTCTTCTTTAAAAAACTGTTTCATTTACGTAAACCAGTATTACATTTAAAAAGTAAAGTTATTAGTAGCTTAAGATGGATAAAAGTGGTAATGTTCTGGAAACCGAAATACCTTATTATTATTACCTTAAATATAGCTAATATTACTGGTAACTATTAGAATAGGAGCTCGGGATAACACAACGTAGGAGGCTTCCTACACAATGCCTTGAGAAAGGTCAGAGAGAGCTGATAGATGATACTTTTTCCGTGTGTTTGGTTTTTAAAATACCAAAGGAACCCTTTGAACTTTGAACCCTTTAAAGGTCGTGGTAAACAAATAAAATTGTATTGACGTAAAACTTAAAATTGACTACCCGGATTTGTTGCATTCAATTCAATGACCACTGTCCCGGAAGAAATTATTGAATTATTGGTACCAAAAAGAGACTCAGTAGTAGGTTTTGAGTTCTTTGCGATAAAAAAAAATTTTCATTATTATTTCATCTTCTTTCTGCCCTTTCTCCACTCTAAGTAGGGTCGGCACAACTTGTCTTCTTTTTCCATTTTTCTATGTCACTTGTCAGCTCAGCATCCACTTCTTTTATTATTAATATTACCTGTTCTCTCACTCGAAATCTTGTCATTATTAGCACACTTTTCATCACTCTTACCTCAATGTTTTTAAACCACTGTTTTTGAAAAGACATATGATTCGATGCACCAATATCAACATACCAGTATTCCGAGTCAAATGTGTCACGAACACTCAACGAGGTGATTAAACCTGTTTCGTCATTCCTTGATCCTGTGAAGAGTGAGTATTGAGGTTTCTTGTGTCCATTTCTCACCGCATTTGAAACATTTCACTGGTGTCAGTTTTGAGATCTGCTTCCTGTTTCTCTCTTTAGCATTTTTAGACGCCAACGCCGAATCGCTAATAGAACTGGATGCGCTGCCCTTGCTACAGTCCTGCTGTAGCAACTTCTGAACAATAACCTCTTATAATGTGTATCGTAGTGGGTTGTAAAGGAAGCAGAGAGGTGTAGTTTGTAGATAGAATTTATTAAAATATATAAGTCACAACTGACACATAGAAAAATATAAACCAAGTGTATCTAGTTAACCAGTTTTGCCTAGTACATAGACACCAACAATTATCATATCGTTCTTCACTATCATTCAATCCATCGCTTCTTTGATCTTCCTTTTACTCTAGGTCCATCCACATCCACGCTCTGCATCCTTCTTGAAATGTGACATTCATCTCTCCTAATTATATGTCTATACCACGCTAACATATTGCTCCTAATCTTTTCTGTCACTGGCGCTACTTTCTACACTGTTGAAATGATTGAATACAAGTCTCAGCGTTATGGTTTTATTACTGAAATAAACTGATTTTATTATTTTATATAAATGGTTGGGGAAAAAGTTTCTTCGCATTTTTTAAGAAAATTCAAAACATTTTTTTAATATAGTTTATTTACATTTAACTAAAGTATGTAGGTACCATTTTGTTCGATAACTTTTTGCCATCTTGTAGGTAGGGACATGATCCCATTGCTATTGAAATTTTGGGACTTCTGGTGAAAATACCGCGACAAGTGGTTTTGGCAGTCCTCACGTGATGTTAACCTGACACTGCCTAAAGAATTCTGAAGAGACCGAAACAGGTGGAAATCTGAAGGTGCAAGGTCAGGACTATACGGCGGATGCATTAACACCTCCCAGCCAAACTCTCTTAATTTTTGCTGAGTGGCTAAAGATGAGTGAGGTCTAGCGTTATCATGATGAAAAACCACACCCCTTCTGTTGATTAATTCCGGCCGCTTTCTCTCAACTTCTTGCTTTAAACTCATCAGTTGTTCGCAGTAGAGTTCAGAATCAATGGTCCTGCCTGGTGGTAACAGCTCATAATGAATAATGCCCTTCCAATCCCACCACACACACAGCATCACCTTGTTGCGAGTTAACCCGGGTTTCGCCACAGTCTGTGAAGCCTGACCGGCCTTTGACCACGACCTTTTTCGCACGTTCTTGTCGTACGTGATCCACTTTTCATCACCAGTTATCAGCTTCTTCAAAAATGGTTCGGTTTCATTACGTCACAAATAAAGTAATAAAGAATCACAAATGAGTACACGGTTCATTAGGTTTCTTTCAGTGAGCTCGTGAGGTACCCAAATGTCGAGCTTTTTTGTGTACCCAGTTTTTTTCAAATGCGCCAAAACTGTTTTGTGGTCAATTCCCAGTTCTTCAGCTACGTCGTAACTACTGACATGCCGATCTTGCTCCACTTTTTCAAAAATGGCATCCATTTTATCTGTAATAGGGCGACCAGAGCGACGTGCATCTTTGACATCAAAATTTCCGGATTGAAAACGCTTAAACCAAATTTGTGCTACTCTCACAGACACTGCACTAGGTCCATAAACATCGCAAATTTTTTTCGCGGCTTGCGTTGCAGTTTTACCTTTTTTTGTAGTAAAATTTTAAAATGTATCGATTCACTCATCTTGGCGGTACGAAAAACAAATGAAAATCACACATTTTCCTAATTTGAATTTGGAATTATGTTCTTTAAAATTTAAACTTTCAATGATACCAAAACCAGCCAGATACAAATAGTATAGCCAAAGAAATTTTATTAAAAGTTTATACATACTATAATGCGAAAAGACTTTTTCCCCAACCTAATATTATGTTTTTTATAAAATTTTTCCTTTCTCAATTTAAGCCTGGAACCAAAACTGCGGTAGATATCTAAATTAATACATCCAAGTCTATACAGTTCTGCGTCGAAACGGGGCTAAAGATGAAAAGTATTATGTTTTATGCCTCCCAAACTTATTCTGTCTGTAATGAGAAACCGCACGTAAATATCTTTCAATGAAATCTCTACGTAAATTGAAGATGACAAAGTAACTTATTTCAAAACTCATTTTTGTGTGGCAACACAGAGATTTCCCCTAAGAAGACGTAATAACGGTAAATGGTGCCCATCAAGAAGAGACGCATTAACATCCGCTGTGATGGGAATCACGCCATTGCCCTTACTAATGTTTTGAGAAAACGATATGATTATTCCCAATCTTTCATTATGCCGATATATTGCAAGGTGACCTGTTATATCACCGTAATATTCAATATAAAGTAGCTGTGTAGTAGCTTTTAGAAAGCAGCTTGCGCGTTTGTGTTATGGATAAATGAAATATAGAAGCATAATAATTACACAACCTAATATCATAAGTACATCCCACCGCCACCACCACCTCCGCCGCTGCCAACGCCTGTACCAATGAGTTTGAATAAAACTTAAGTAAAGTTAATTGTGAATACCAATTGACCTACAGTGGGCCCGGTGCATGGCAATAGGTTCGCCACATGTTTCATGGGAACTTAGACATTTCATACGAAATGTGAGTGTTTAAGCACCTATGCCTTCGGGAATAAAATATGTTATGTTGTTTTTTTATTAAGTATCTATAAGACAACACACTATATAGTCTATACAGTCGCGGTCAGATAATGATTACCACCCTAAGTATCAAAATTGCTTGCACACATTGAAATCAAAAAAGTCGAAATCACGAAATGTCTATTAATTTTGTCTCGATTTGATTGATCATAGATTATACCCAAAGATTATACCTATATTTTGTTATAACACGAGAATCCATCGATGACATTTAGACGTGTATCGATAACTTTTTAAAGAAAACTTTTCTCTAATATTTCAGTTCTTTTTTAAATATAAATAAATTGAAAAAATTAAGTCAAACATTCTTTATTTCATTTTTGATAACTGTCATTTCTTTATTTGTCTTTTCCATACTTCATATTGTTTATTAATTTTCAAAGGGTAATAAGTAACTTGATATGTCATAGACTTTATTGAAAACAGAGTGATAAAGAATCTAATTTGATAACTGGTAAACATTTTCTGACCGCGACCGTACATACATATAAATAATAATAAATATTATAATCACGACTAAAGGTTAGTCAGAGACTCGGTAAAAGCACCGCAAAAGGAGTCCATTGCCATAGTCCACGCTTCACCAGCAGATCTGCACTCAGCGTGACAGGTGGTGAGCACGTCGCCGCTATAATCTGTTGGATGGTGTGCAGTGCTAAGTCCATTAGTCGCCTTTTACGATTCCCAAGGGATGATAGGTGAGAGGAAAAAGATGGATAGGTAGTATTCTTTTAACGAGCCGCTACCAAGCGGCCGGATTCTTTTGTGGTTTTCTGTAAGACAAGCACAAAAGAATCTAACCTTGACTTAGTCGATTACTGTGAATGTCAGGAATCATTTAATTATTTAACGTATTTTTTTAGAAAAAGGTATTTCAAAGGTAGGGGTGCTCACGGCAGCGTCGAGTAAAGTACTTGTACTTATTACCTTCAGAAATTTTAAAGGTACAGATGAACTTTCGTCTACATTTTTGCACTGGGTGCTCTTCTTAAGAGGGTCTTAGTCCTTTGTATTTATTCATTTTCTCAGCGCGTTTTAAGGATAATGATACTGCAGACCGGGATTCATAAGACATGACGAAAATTAGGCTTTTTGAAAATTTGTTTGGGAAATTTTAGAGAAGCAGAAGTTTGGCTTTAAAAGTTTTTGAGTAACAGGTATTATTTTATATTTAGTGGACCATTATGAGCTCTAAAGTGAAAGTGGTTTTAAATTTCTGCTTTCAGTAGCAACTTTTTGTCATGGTTCAGTGACTGTAAGAAAGGAAAACAAATGCAGCGGAAGTCATCTAATACATAACTGTATAAAAGTGAACTGAAATCACAGAGGTCACTTAAGATGTAAAGTGATCAGAGTCGTGTTTATGAAATAATAAGGTTCTTATGTCATCTTATATCCCACCAAAAACATTCTGTAAAAAATTCTGTTAAAAATAGATGGCGCTGCTTGTCTTTTGAAGGAACCAATATTATTGCCTTGTAATACAATTCCGATTCTTTGATGGCAAAAATTCACAACAAGATTTGCTTTGAACATGAAAAACCATGTAAACTTCGGTATGGTTCAAGAACGGGCCACCACATCATTGTAATTCCTAGTTATTTCATGCTTTAAAAGTATGTTAAGTCATTGGTCTTGTTAGTTATTGTTACGGTTTCCACCTATTTGCACGAGACCAACGCTTAAAATCCCCTAACAACTCGATTAAAATAAAAGGAACACAAATATCTATGGTAAACACAAAGATTTGCATTCAATTAATATATAATATGTTTGAATAAATTTAAAGTATTCAGAAAACTATTTAATTAAAGGTGCTTAAATGTGTCTAAAATATAGCTGAAAGAAAAGAAGCTCGTTACGTTTATTTTTTCATATCTAGAATAAAATGGAACCAAACTTTTTTATGAAGACACTTTTTTATCAATACAGCCCTCCTGGTAGTATTAAGCTAATTGTAATTTTACTTTAGTGACATTAGTGACGCTAACGCCCTCAAAAACTTTAATACGTGTAAGATCCACATAATGTAATAATATTAAATTTCCTCCCCTTTTGGAATCTCCTCTACGTAGATTAATTGCTAAGCAATCCTTTCAAGCGGAATCATGTAATAATTTGATGTAACATCACATCGCACAACAATGCCTTAGAAGTTCTCTTTAGGTCACATCAAAGCTTGTTTGGGAAAGGGATTTTAAAATAGGCTTTTTCTTCTGAATATTGTGAATAACTAAACAATTTTCCTGCTTTGTCGTTTATGATAATAAAACATTTATTTGTAATAAATTGAAGCTATTTAAAATTGTTCCGGTTGACAAAGTGACAAATAATGTCGTCTACATTTTGTTCATGAATTTTCCAACGCTTTGAACTAAAAGCTTCAAGTGTCAATGTGAAGCCAGCACGTAGCGTGGAATATATGCCTGTAATTTATTAAATATCTCCTTGCATGCACGTACTAAACTTCTGGCAGGAGTTCCCAAAGGTAACGAAACTCCATTATAATTTACTGTCATTAGCGAACTTGAGATATCGTTTCCAATAGTTGCCGCTGCTTTAGGGGTTTCGATTTTTGTTCAAGAAGTTCTCAGTTTAATATGCGAGTAGATAATTAAATACTAATTGTAGTTTTGGGATAAATAAGTATCAATGTGTTAATAACATCCCAATTTATCGGTACTTACAGATCTTCGACCAAATATACCTATAGACTCACCGAACGGGGCTTCACGAACAAAAATAAACCTTAAATATGGCACCGTCTTGGACCGTGATGCTGTCTAACTTACAGCTTATTACCATAGTATAACATGTGCTTTTGTTTTTTCAACATGAATGACAGAAAGGGAATAAAAATAGAAATAAATTTTAATATTAATTTTCATTTTACTGGCTATTCCTTCTTAATTAAATTTTATGACGTAAGATATAAGTTATGTAATAAGTTGGACGGAATTTTTCGCCCAGCTTATGGAGAAGCATTGGCCAATGTTGGCGCGCAGGGTGGAATTAAAATCATAGAAGTGTAATTTCATTAAAAATGTGTTAAATAATTGCCATCAACTATTCTTTATTATCAAATGGCGAAATTACAATATTCCATCCAATTTATGTTTAATTCTTTTTATTTTTAAGACTCATTGCAGTGATTGTCACATGTCAGCATGTTGGCGCAATCGAAAGAAAACTACGAGTAATAAAACGCCAATTTTATTTGGGTGCTTATTGAGGTATTATATTATCGGGCGTTTTTGAGACGGTGACCCGAAATCTAGCGTAACTTATTTCAAAACTATTTTTGTTGTTGTTTTTATTCTTTTTGTTGTTGTACTATTTTTGTTGGTCTGTGGTCGAGTGGTTTGTATGCCGGTCTCAGGGCGTCGCTATCTCGAGAGGTTCTGGGTTCGATCACCAGTGGGGGCAAATGTTTGGGTGATGAATTTTCAGGCATTTGTTATCCAGTCTTAGATGTTTATATATATTTCTATATATTCAGGTTACTTATATGTATTTATCTATTAAATATATTTATCCGTCATCTAGTGTCCGTAACACAAGCAGCATTAGTTGCTTAAAATGGGGCTAGTTGATAGGTGTGAATGTCTGAGGATATTATTATTATTATTATTCAAACATAGGTTGTTTGTCATAAGTTTTTCAAACTTCTATTTGTTTGGTACTGTAGAAAAAACAGTAGTTAAATCAACACACGTAGTAACTTTTAACTTACAAATATGATTCATACTGCGTTTGGGTACTAAATATAAAATGATGTGTGACATATCAGTCACATTATTCGACAGTTAAAACTCAATGTGAATCCAATCACAATCTCTGGTTGACGTAAAATTCTACGTAAAATATTGAGCCCACAATATTTGTGGTAACAATGACTGACACACTTTTGATAATGCAAATGAAATTCATTCATTCAGTGATTCAGTTTCACAAGGGATAATAAAAATACAACATTTTCCAATATTTTCCAAAACTTTAATGTTTACACTATACGAATCTTAGGTATTCAAAAGTATATTTACATCAATTGATTTTCAATATTACTATAATCTATACGATGGCTTTTATTAGTTTGTAAAGTAAACAGATCATAATTATGTTACTTTTCAATTTGAAAATTAAAATTTTAATTGACAAATGTAAGTATTTACAGTTTTTATGAAATACTAAGCTGACTTTAAAAGATGTAGGTAAATTAAAATGACTTTCCGAAACAAGGTTTTAGAGTTAACAAGATATTAAACGGTTACATACAATCGCTAGTTAATCGTACTACAAATGAGTCAGCAATTTAGTACCCATAACTTTTCAAATATTATCTTTACACTGTTTTGCAGATTAATGTCAAAGATATTAATTATTAAATCGTAAAATAAAAATATCTAATTCAGTTACCAACCACTGACCATTTATTTTATGTTAAGTCTGTGTTAGTGCTACTTGGGAAGTTTTACCATAAAATTCGTGTAGAATGGTAATCCTCCTGAAATTACACTCATGCCGTACGTTACCACTCGGACGTAGCTACTGAAGTTATGTTAATGACTTAAGTTCAATATTGTGATGAAGCATTATTTGATCAGAAATTTTTTATTGATAATTGTACATACTATCGATTCAACATAGTCCTTTTAACGTTAAACCGATTTGTCGATAAAGTCATCGCATTTCATAATTTACATCTCCTTGTATATTTTCAATTAAAAGTCCTTCGCCATGATCGGGCCTTGGATGGGAGACAGTGCTTCAGAAGGCACGTTAAGCCGTTAGTCCCGCTATTGCAACCTTTCTACGGGCCCATACTCCTCATGTGTTTCTTTATAAGGAAGGCCTGCGCCCAGCAGTGAGACGTATGTAGATTGATGACGACTTAAAAAAAACGTTGTGGAATGTAAGTTTGCTTTACACTTACGGTTTTAATCAGATTGTGAAATTATGTTCAATAATGTAGTCGAAAATTAAGCTTAATGTCCTAATAAAATAACAATAACATTCTACTTTGATATAGGGCCTTTGGGGAGTATTGGTTTTGCAACAACCATTACAGAATCAATTTACATGTTCATTATTATGTTTTCAGCCATACTGTTTGGTCAATGTTAGTATTACATTCGGGAAATTCTCGGGTAGGGTAATTAGGTTAGAGATATAGTTAACATTTGCGCAGGTTATTTGATATTGTATTTGCAACTTTATTTAGAAATTTGTAACATAATTGCTGGACCTCCAACATAACCGGATTGGCTAAAATCGCTTGTTGATCTTCAAACCTTAAAATTATCTTTCATTACTACTATCTCCCTCATTAAGTAATAATTTAATTCACATATCTTAACCAGTCTTCTTTTTTACAAACTAGCAAATCAATGGCAGTCGAAGTACAAAAGTAATAATATATAATTTACTTCAAACATAAATAGTAGAGTATCTTATATTAGTTTCTTGTTCATTTTAAGACTCCTATTAAAAGTAATACTAAAACTAATGACAGGTTTGAAAGAGTCCTCCAAGAGGAATTATTTCTCCAGTAGCTATCGTCTTTTGATGATAGCATTAAAGAGTCTTCTTTGTTTTGTATTAGTTCATTTGGACAAGGTAAAGCTTCGATTGGCATATCAACGACATTGACTTGTTCTCTGACCAGTGGTTGTACTGTTGGTTCAGCTCGATATGCCTGGTTTACTTCTTCGTAAAACTCTTCATCGTTTCTATCTTGCTGTAACATATCATTACTTGTAACTACTTCATATAAGCTTTTGGATGCTTTGTTTTCGAAGTCTGAAATGACATTCTTTTCAATTTTATCAGCATCGCTAGGAATACACGTAACGTCGTCTAAAGCAGGCCTGAGAATTTCACTCTTTGTTTCGTTTCTGAGTACTTGAATCCACGAAAGGCGGCAATCACAGCTTAATTTGTTACCTGTAAGAGAAAAAAGTCATATTAGAATTGAGCATTTAATGATACTTCCTTTGACTGTTCACAAAAATTGTGAATAAGAGGTCCTCCAGTGGTGAATTATGAATTATGATTACTAAGCAAAGAAAATGAATTTGATACTATTTTCCCCAAGTTATTCAAATAAAATATTATTCTTCAATATATGCTTGGTTTTAATGCCAATAATTTGATATCCCGAAATATTGACAACCTTTTCCGCATTCCAAACCCAATAAATTCCTTGCGATATATAAAGTTTTAATTAAAGCATTAATCTATTTATTTTTTTATTTTTCTCGATTGCTCATAATATCACGTATTAAAATGTACCTTAAGTTGTGAATAAGAAAAGATTTCAAAAGAAAAATTCAAAGAATGGAATCAAAACATTCTTATCCCTTAAACATTATTTAATTATAATGCTTAAAACTGCCCCTTGGTGCCTATTCACGATCCTAACGAAAATATAATAACTGTAGTTTACTTGTTGATTTTTAATAAAACATTTTTCATTCAGCCCAAATCGAGTTATAACGCCATTGTTGACTTACTAAAGGGAGCTGTTACACTCATTAATTGTCTTTAATGTATGGAGGGCGCTTCAGAGGGGGATCAAGCGGCAGCAGGGAGCTCTCCATTGTTTGTTCAAAATATAGTTATTTATCTTCCCATGAGTACTCTCTAAATATATGGAAGCGTGCTATTTACTCCTAAATAACATGTCGGAGTCAACAAAAGGGAATGTCATGTAAATTTGCTTATAATACCAGCGAAGGTTTTCAAGGGCATCTAGGAAATATTTGGAGGGTTAATTATGATTCCTTGTTTTGTCTCCTATTGTACCAAAGAAATTTTTGCGATATTTTAATACAACCTGAACAACTAATATTAAGCAAACCAATAAAATTCCTAAAAAGTTCTATAAGGATAAGTCTCAGTAAAAATACTATTTCTAGGAAAATATAATGAAATTGACTAACTCACCGCTCAGATAAAGGACAGACGTCTTCATTTTCAAGTTTTCAATTATCGGCTTTACATTTTCGTACGTAAAGTGTTCTATTTCGTTGTTCCTCAAATCCAATAACTCGAGCCCTCGAACACCTTCCAGAAGTCCTTCGTTAATGGATTTCAATTTATTACCAGTCATTGACAATTTTTGTAAGAGAACAAGTCCATCGAAGGCCCTCTCCGACAAATACTTCAATTCATTATTGTCTAAGAGGAGCTCATTTAAATTCCACAATTCAGTGAACGTCAAGTCCCCGATCATGGACAACTTGTTAGACCTCAAATCCAATCTCGTCAAATTTGCCAAGCCTCTGAAAGTGTCCCTAGTCAATATCGTAATGGAATTGGCTTCTAATATCAGATCGTTGAGCACAGTTAAATGTTCAAAACATCCATCGTGCGCCAGATTAATGCTGTTAAACGACAAATCGAGATATCTGAGCGACGGTAAATCGACGAAAACGTCTCTCTGTATCTCGGTAACTTTATTCTCTTTTATAGTCAAGTTTACGAGCGATGGTAGATTTGTGAACGAGGAAAAGTCTAACTCCGTTATTTTGTTGTTCATTAGAGTTATATCTCTTATTGTGGACATGTTTGAGAATGTCCTTTTGTCTATTTTGCTCAGTGTCGCGTAGTGAATGTAGAGTTTTTGTAGGCGTTTTAAGCGTTGAATTACTTGAAGCGGAATAAATTTTAGCGCGCCGTCGGATCTGACGTTGAACGTTAATCTCTCCAAAAACGGTTGAGAGCTGAAACTCGACCAAATGGGATTAGATTCGTCTATTCCACCATTGAAAACCCAGCAGTCAGCTCTAGTCGCAGTCTTTACTTCGGTGTTTTCGCAGTAGCAATGCACTTTCGACTCTCTATCTGTTATTTCACATATATTGTCTTTCGACTGCGTGGTGTAGTATCTCCTTTCAGTTTTATCTCTGCGTTTTTCATTTAGCCTGCTCTCAGTGAAGGATATTTGCACTGAAGTCAACGCTAGAGCTAGGAGTAAATATTGGACGGCGGTCTCCATGTCCCCTTGGCTTTCAGTAACCTGAAACAAACAAAGAAAAACGTTAAAACAGATTGCTTTTAGAAAGTAATTACTTTAAAACTTAACTCATTCTGCTTTTGCTCTTAACATTAATGCACCCGATATCAAAATAATTGCCTATCATTAGTATAAAATGGTCAAGATCAGCATCATCATCTCAGCCGAGAGATACCTACTTCTGAGTGTAGGGTACTCCGAGTTATCACTTCTCAAATCGATCCTACGCTGCCCGCATCCAATAACTTTCCGTGACCTTTACCAGGTCGGCCAATATTGACTTTTCTCTAATGTAGTAAGTAACTTGATAAGTGACCAAATATACCGATGATAAGTGGCTTTCTTCTGTTATCAACCAATACGTGAATGTACCAAAGGTTGCACAAATTTTATTTTTAGAAAAACAAACATTCGTGTTGAATTCAAAAACTCAATCGAGTTTCTCTAATAGAGTGTCACGTGTTTCATAGCCATTACTAACTGATCGTAACTCTGACCGGTGTACACTCACTGACATGCGTAGTAAATTCAAACGCACGGAAGCATGGAACAAGGGCTGTCAGATATCCGGAAAAAGTTTAAATGTTTTGTATCAATTTAAAATTTTGGGCAAAAAAAAGCAAATTTCATTTGTACTGTTAGCAATAGCAAAACCAGATCATATTGCCTACGAAAGCTTAACCCAAGATTAGATGAAAACAATGAAAATATAAATCCTATGCCAAAACGACAATTATGTGTAAAAAAAATAATATTCATGAATTTTCCAGTCAATAAGGGACCTCATTCTTCATGTAAAACAAAACACTGATATGATAAAGGCTTACCCATAAAATAAAAGATGATTTTTATAGTCTAAGAATTTTCCCCATTAAAATGTTACTTGATCATCATGGATTTCTAAAGATAAAACCTCAAAACTGTATCAATATTAATTATCTACCTTCATGAGGTATAATTATGACTCAAAATTAAATAGTCATGTTATAGGGAAGGGGTTATGAGCTCATGTTTTACCTGTTATTTATTTTTATTACATTTTCATAATTTATGGACTAGTCAGATTAATAGCACCAGAAAAAAAATCGACATAATTTTTTTTATATTTAGGAACGTGTTTTTTTAGGCCAAAATAACCCAAACATCAAAAGCGATACATAGAACTACAAATACATGCTGTAATCAGCTGCTTGTAAGCAAAATTTTGTGTTCATACCTAATATCTTTGACTCTTTAAGACTTAAAATCGTGTCAGAATTGAAACTTTAGCTTGCTTCGTTATCCGTTAACTTTGCCCACTTGATAGGATTTCTTTTTACTTGTTTAATCTATTTGTGTAGAATTTTATTTTGTGATTTTTATTTTGTGCTCAACAGTTATTTAATCCAATATGTTTGGTGGCGTATCCTATAATAATAATTATAATGAGCTAAGCACAGGATCTAGACTACAATAGGCTCTGCTCACTCCGACCTTTGTGATTCGAGCTCTTGTTATTGTAATACCTATTCCTTTAGACCCAGATCCCGCATAAATTGCAAGATTTTCTGGGCTCAGAGAAGTGTTAAGTCGTCAAAGATCATAATAATGATTGCGTAAGCGACGACTACGTGAATTAACCAGGGCCACGTAAACAGTATCTCCGTGTTTTACCTTATACACTACGAATATACATCTTGGCTTATTATTATACGCGTCTATGGATATTTACGTACTACAAATAAAGAATTTGTAATTTGTACTAGATTAAGAAATTAACTAATCAAATGTTTGTCTTAGAACGAATTTTAAATAACTATAATGTCATCCACATAAATGTAATTATAAAAAATCTTCGGAGCTTTTGTTTTGGTCAATTATTTTGTTATTTTCTATCATTTCAATTAATTTATTTTGGTATTTTGTTCTGTCCTTGGAACCTCTGAATCCTACATATGGATGGATCACTCGCATTGAAACTAATTTGTGGGCGGTACGTATCTCGTGACAATGACTCGTTTGGTTCATCCCGTCGGGGCTTTTATCAATTTCATAGCAATAAGGACTGATATCGTATGATGTATCACTCTAAATTACATTCACCGCGTCGGAAAGGATCTCTTATGACTAATGATTGACAATTCTATGCTTTGAAAGTAGGCTAAATTTATTTTAAATGATGTTTATCGTCAGAAAGGTAGATGGCACAACAGCTATCGATGATAACCAGGAACTGGCACACACTCTTGGGATATCAACGTTATTACAGACTTTGCGCTATGCAAAGAGGTAGATTTTTGCAATTTTGTCTGTAACTAATAATATCCGACTGAGACAACCTTTCGGTGAAGGCAATTGAAAGGAGTGTTTATAATCAAAATAACTTTAATGAAAACCATTTTCAATATGTATCACTTTTTTCTATAAATTGTTGATGATTATTCTTGACTATGGTTTTTACCCGAAATTAAATAAACTACGTAGATACATGCATACATATAATCACGACTATTATCCCCTAAGGGTTAGTCAGAGACTAAGATAAATCACCTCAAAAGCAGTCCATTGCCATAGTCCGCGTTTTACCAAGCAGTGACTGCACTCAGCGTCACAGGTGGTGAGCCCGTCACCGCTAAAAGCTATTGGATGGTTGTGCAGTTGTAAGTCCATGAGTCGACTTTTACGACACCCAAGGGATGAGATGGGTTGGTAGTATTCTTTTAATGAGCCGCTACCACACGGCTCTACGTGTGGTAGCTCTACGTAATAAGCTACGAGACAAACATAAATACTTTGAAAAACATATTTCTTTTTTAACAAGAACTAAGTGTCTTTCACGTTTTTAATTAGAAATAACATTTCAACATTAAAATCTTAAGAATACCAGAAATAGCAGACATCAATGAGAAACTTAAGCCCTTTAAGCGATGACGAAAAAGTTCCTTATTGAGCACAGAAGTCGTGTTAATTAAAATCACTAGTCTCCATTCTCCGGGTGAATTTCCTAATGAAATAAATAAGGACAAAAACGGGTGTTTGGCAGTTTTTGTTTCGCCCAAAATGATTATTAGGCATTGCATTTCTCGAGCGTATTCTGCTTTTAATTAAAACAAAGCGTGGTTTATGTAGGGATTAGTTACTTCAACAGCTCTTTGTTTTACGAAGATTAGAACTGTTTGACCTTTTTAGAAAAAGAAAATAATGATTCATTATTAGTCGTAGCTTTTTTAATGTAATTATAGGGGACGGAGGACGGATCAAATAAACAAACGCCTACATTTCTCAGTCTGTTGGGCCTAATTTTTGCCTTCGGTAAATAGGCAATTAAAACAATTACTGTCTTCTAAAACTGTTTACAAAGTCAACAATTTTTGATCAAAAAACAACAAGTATTTTCAAGTCTTAAATTCCAACTATAATATTTTGTCTTAATTGACTAAAGTTGATAAAGTTCTTTTTCAGATGGTCGATAGTGAACGACTATCGACTATCGCATAGTTATATTATAAAACCGCTTGTAATGTTTGTATTAGTACACGAATATAACATAGTAATAACAAACCCAAAAGAAGATCTCAACGTAAATATAGTGTCAAACTATGGCATGTCACACAAAATATTTCTAAGGAATGTTTTCTAGAAGAAAGTCTTTCGTATTCTATTTTACTGCTAAATTCACGAGTAACACCCTGATATCTATAGTTCTGCATATCTTCCAGCTTTATATGAATAAACAAATAAACCGTCAGAACCCGTATCAGATATTCTGAGCTTAATCGATATGTCTATAGGCCAGTGTATTTGCGGCAGCCTATAAATTTACTCCGTTATGCATCGAGGGTTTAAAACAAAAGTTTTTATAGAATAAAAAATATTACGGATTTAACAGACTGCTGTGTGATTTAATTTCGTTTGGTACAACAATTTTAAATGAAATCTTAAGGCTTTATACAGACGCAGTGTAATCAAATTGTTTTATACAAAGTGAGGTTTTGTTTAATAAATTTATTGATTTAATCAATTTATATTTTATCCGGTCTTTATTTGTCTTCGTACTTTTCTGGTATTATGCATACATATAATATGAATATTCTCTCTACTCTTCAAATTATCAGCATTCAAAGCTGGTATTGATGGTAATTTTTAAGATTTTCGAACATTGAATATTTTTTTACTATCTTGTAATAATTGTTTGTTTTGTTGGCTATTTATTGGTAAATACTCAAGTCGGTATTATCATAAATATCATTAGCCCCGCTAATAAATTGATGAATTGATCAATAGCATTAAGATATTAGCTTTTACCTTATCGAAATAATTGATTGAATACGTTTCCTGAATACGTGACTCTGTGACACTAATCTATTTGAGCTACCAAAGGATAAGTGAATAATAGTGACAAGATTATAGGACCATTTCATCTATAGGATGACTACGAATAGGATTATGATAAGGCATTTATACTATGTTGTATTATAAGTTATCAATATTTCCATTGATATCAAAGCGTTTGACTGAATCGTTATTGCTTTTAATGCTATTCAGACGCTTATACTAATGCAATTTACGTACATATTAAAATTTTAATTGCCTTGCTATTCGCAAAATTTGCGACTCAGCAGCCGTAGTGTAGGATGCACTCCGAAAAGCGCCTGTAGATGTTACATGCGACAAGCCTAACACAGGGTGAAATGACGCACATCAGACGAGGAATCCATCCAGCAGTGGACTAACGTGTGCTCCTGATGATGACCCCGAAACAAATTTGAAAATATTTCCATAAAACACAAGTGGTAATATTGTGTTAAAAAATAATGGTAACGTATTAGTACTCGTATTAGTAAAGCATTCAAAAACTTTAAATTATTAACTGCTCGTTAACTTAAAGCTTTTGAATGCACGAGCAAGTATGAAAAGACAACTAACAATAATCGTAAGAAATTATAAAAAAAGAAATAATTTTCACTTTGGAAAGAACATTCAAAGACCTTCTTAGTGTAATACGGAGAAAAATCCTTCCAGAGATATTCGTGTTTTAGTTCAAATTGCTAAAGTTCGTTGTTGTAAATTTTAACTAATTGTGACGGTGACTGTCACAACTCTGTAATGTAGCATTGAAATAGCAAGAGCGACGGTAACACAGCCACAGAGCTACTAATGTGAAAGACAAATAACGTATTTAATTAAATAAAAAAGGTTACTCAAAGCAAGAAGCTTACGCACTATTCCTAGCTAAGTAACTTCAGAGTTAAGTTCATGATGTTTATTTATTACATAATGTTATAAATAAACCGGCTAAATATAATAAAACCCATAACTGGAAAATAAACATTTGAATATACTTTACACAAACATCTACCACCCCTGGCTTCGAACTCAGGCCCTCTATTTTCAACTGTACGAAAACCAAACGAATTACGAAATCTCTATACCAGTATGAAGGCCACAAAACCCTGTAAGCTTGTGAAAATTGGCATAATAAGTTTATATTATTATGCTGCAAAGACTCAAAAAGTTACAAGATTTTTTTTTACAGTATCCTTAGTTAAGTTTTAGAGAATTCGATCACGAATATTAGACGTCTCTAGACGTTAGTAAGTCTGTGGCTTATATATAATATCGTTAAGTGAGAAAATCTTTCGTAACTCACAATGACTATTGAAAAAATTTTAGGCTCTTTTCCAAGAGATATTTGATTTTGTTCGTAAAATTGCTGGTATTTATTTTTCTTCATTTTTCTTCAAATGTAAAAGAATTTAGTACAAATGTCTCATTATTGTATATAAATAATATTTTTGTAAGCAGAAGTATCCTTTTCTGCTTAAAAAAATATTATTTATATTATAATCTCCGTGACAACCTCCGTGGTCGAGTGGTCTGTTCGCCGGTCTCAAGGCGTCGCCATCTCAAGAGGTTCTGGGTTCGATCCCTGGTGGGGGCAAATGTTTGTGTGAACAGGCATTTGTTCTCCAGTCTTGGATGTTTTATATATGTATATTATATTCTGAATATTTATATGTATTTATCTATTAAATATATTTGTCCGTCATCTGGTATCCATAACACAGGCATTAGTTGTCTAGTATGGGCCAGTTGATAGGTGTGAATGTCTGAAGATATTTATTTATTTATAATGAAAACATGAAAATGTAATAAAAAGTTTCACGCTCACTAATCAACTCTAAGGAGGGGCTCTAACATTTTTCTATAGTGAGCATACACCCTTATTCATAAACACTATTTAAATCTTCAGCAATTGTTTAAACATAGTAATACTGTTGCGTAAAACTTAAAAAGCGTTTATGAATAAGGTCGATGATGTTAGTGATTAAAAGAATAATGATCAAATAGACATAAATTTCCATACTCCAATTTTAGGTCACAGTATAAATAACTTTAGGCTGATTAAGCCAAATACAAATGATTAATGAATATGCTCGTATTTTCTGCTACAACAATAGCCTTCATTCACACATCGAAGACTTTCTTCGAAAGTCAATACAAACAGGTACTTTATCATCAAGCTAAGAACTTCTACATCCGAGTATTGCCATCAATTACCACCAATTGAAGCAAAAAATAACCGTAATTTGATATACGTGAAACTTGGAAAATTACTGATAATATAAGATGGAAAAGTTCCGTGAGTTGCCAAACCAAACTTCCCGTCAGTTTCGAGATCAATCGAAACAGTAATATAAGCAGTAAACTTCATGTTGTAACTTCATATAGGGTATATATCGGGTCACCTAATTTTTGTACTTCTATTTGGTTGGCACACAAACGGTTAGCCTAAAATTTTTCCGCATAATTTAACTCTTCATAATCGTGTTTGGTCTAATTTTTAGTTGCGTAACATTTTATCGCCGTATTGTTATTTACCAAATGCGACATTTGGTGGACCAATTCGTGATCCATAAAGTTTGAAATTCCTAAATATTAATTCGCACAATATTAAAAATCACGAAGTACAAAACGCCTACTCCTACTTAACGTTAATAAGTCAAAGAAACTTGTTTTGTTATTACAATAAAAATATGGAACGTAATACTGATATTGCATTTTTCCTTTTAATTATTAATTAATATTATTAATACTCAACGTAGCATGCAGCATGTAAGCAGGCATGCATGTGCAAACTAGCATGCAATATGGCTTCTGTCACAGCTCCGGCGCAACGGGCTGCAGCCGGCGGTTCCACGCTGCCTCGGCTCTCGGCGCATACGCGGATTTAAATTACAGACAAGACTACGTGTTGTCGGATTTGCAGCGATTCGCTTCTGTCAATTTATTATTTCAATAAAATTGTTTTGTGCTATAAGAAAATTTCATGCTTTCATTCGGCTATTCGGTTATTAAACTGATAAATTTTTGGCACATTTAATAATAGATGTGGTAAAATTGGAGCTTTAATATATTGAGCGGAATCATCGTAATGTCAAAATAACATTATAGCAATATATTTTAGGGTAATATTATAGATCCTAAAATTAGGGCGTCCAATTCTTAGACCAAATTATGATGGTGGCAAAACAATTAGGCGAAATAATAATTGTTCGTTTTAACTTTAAGCCAATAACTAAATAAATAAATATCCTCAGACATTCACACCTATCAACAAGTCCCATTTTAAGCAACTAAATGCTGCTTGTGTTAAGGATACTATATGACGGACAAATATATTTAATAGATAAATACGTATAAATATCCTGAATATATATAAATATAAACATCCAAGACTGGAGAACAAATGTCTGAAAATTCTTCACCCAAACACTCCACTGGGGATCGAACCCAGGACCTCTCGAGATGGCGACGCCATGAGACCGGCATACAGACCACTCGACCACGGAGGTCGTATAATAGTTTTGGCAATGTAATATTAGGATTTAAATTTTAGGCGAACCGAAGGGCACCCCTTCATAATGTAAATTGATCTCTATACGTTGCGATTAAAGATGAAAATCGGTAGATTACAGACGAACCCTCTTTTGGGCAGCCTGTTGTACCATTTTCATGCATTAGCCACTCCGATGACTTCGTAGAACTGTCAAAGGACAATTTTGTAAGCCTTTACACGACTCGATTATTGGAGACGTTTTACAGAAAGGTAAAACCCAGATGTCATTATTTTTTTTGTAAAGAACAATACCCGAGAAATGTTTTTTTTTACGCCAATTTAGCGAAGGATCGACTACCTGCGAATGTACCTGTCTCTATAGCGTTTAGTATTTTTTCAGCAAATAGACGGATAGTCTCGATGGCCTTTGCGTGTAAGTGTAAATTTTTACCTGCCAACTTTTTTTCTTATTCCAAAAGTTATGCCGAGGTATTGCGATGCTTGCGTTTGGTAAATTTTTACGGGCATAGCTGTATTACCATCCAAAAGATTAGCTATAGAGATGTTTGTGAATGTAATTTCATACAGGTAAATGGTGTACAGTTTAGTAGATTTCATTATAATGAACTGGCAGAAAAAAAATACACGATTAACATTTTAAGGATTTATTTTTTATCATTTTTTTATTTGAGCTTTGTTTGAGATAACTCGTCTATTTTTAATCTATTTTTAAAAGACGGAGGAGGAAATAAGAGGAGTGCTTAAAATAAAATATGTAAATACTTTATTAAAATACAAGTTTATGATTGAGGGCGTTTTGCAGGAAATTTAAATCTAGTTGAATATACGTTTTTTAATTTTTTGATATTTTACCCATAGTAAAAATGTCAAAATCACTAAATCTAGTCTCCATTTTCCTGCAAGTGGGTTTTACAGTATAAACATATAATTACTCTTTTGGGTAAATTAATCTATTGGATATCTGTACTGATAAATATATATTTTTACAAGAATATAGTTTGGCTAAGACCTGTAATTGTATTTGAAAACAGTGGTAAATTATGTCGTAAGAATTCCGCTGTAAGATCCGCTCACTCCTCAACTCAACCTATTTCATGTGTTCCTTGCCTATGTAAAATATAGCGAGTCTTGTTTTGGGTAGTTTAATAATATATGTATGTTATATAAATATATGTAAGTGAAGGTAAAATCATTTGATGGTTGAAGTTTTAATTTCATTACTTCAGTTATCCATACTAATATTAAAATGCAAAACGTAACTCTGTTTGTCTGTCGGTCTCGCTTTCACAAAATTTGGTACACAGATAGTCTAGAACCTGAGGAAGGACATAGGCTACTTTTTATCCCGATATTCCCATAGAAACGGGTACCGCCTGGGTGAAATTGCGGGAAGCCACTAGTTTTTAATAATTTTGATAAAAATACTTATTATATTGGATGAAAATGACAATCTGGCAGTGCAGTAAATAACAGTTTATTCATGTGACACGGTATTATTTTAATTGAATTTGCTTTCTAGGTATAGTGATTAAGCTTTGCCATATAAATTTTGTTTCTCAAATTAATATTGTTGCATACCGTATAGCTATTAATATTCTCTCAATATGATTTTAAATAATATAATGTTGTTATAATAAAACTTTCTGATGAATAACTGAGCATAGTTCAAATGTCAATACAAATAATAATTTAATTTTTGGGGGTAAGCTTGTAATTCGTTTTCTTTTTAACGAATTTGTAAAGTCTCTAAAAATTTGTAAAATTTACATAGTAAATTATTGCATAGTGTTGTGACTATCTTCTTAACTTTCAAAAACTGTAATCTTTGCTTCAAAATAGTTTTTATCGAAATGTGCCTGCGCGTGGAATTATCAACAGAAATAACGAACTAACACCTTTTTCTTAACATTCCTACTCGAAATTCGAGAAAAGTAAGCGTTATAAAATAAATATCCTTACGGCATTGTAATAAGCGTCACGAAGACGTAAATATGCAGGTATTGTACTAACAGGTACGTAAAAGTCTCTTAGGAATCACGTGCCAGATTTTATCTCTGATTTTTGTACGCACGAACGACATAAAAATATTCCGTGTTCCAACAGCGACACCGTGTCTTGAAACTTAAACATCGGGCTTTTAAATGATATCTTGATGGATCACTGTATTTAACACACAGGTGTGAATTCGTCACACTGTGTTTCTCATCCCTAAATAACACAATGAATCAGTAAAACCAGTGTAATGTGATTTATATAATTTTTACCATTGAGATTGAAAGAACGGTTTTATTACAATTTTTGGTAAAATCAGTTGTAAATATTTTAAGGGAAAGGTAATACTTGTAAGGTTTTTGCTTCTTGTATTTTGTATAAATAGAAAATTGCACTTTTTGTATGATTACACCTAGGTACTTAGGAAAATGGTTTGTTCAGAACAAATTTTTACATAATATAAATTATGACACTTGTAATAATTTAACATTAATCCTGGATCGATGATCTCTTTATTATACATATTTAATTACCAGCCCAGCCCGTCTACGCCCCCTAGATTCATGTTTTGGTCACCCATCCAAGGGTAGTAAAAATTTGTTTTTATTCAAACTCATCTAAATCGGCACCTTTGAACCATAACGTGTTATTCTTAGGTCATTTAATCAAATTTCGGTCACCCATCATGAATCCAATCTTGGTTATGGGTTAATTACGTCACATTACACCACCGAGCTCAATATTTTTTTTTTTAATATCTAAAATTTTCAAAGCTACTACATCACCAACCTAAATGAAATACTCCCTTTTAATAATATCTAATAATTCACTCAAAATTTAATAAAATTAATGCAAATACAATTAACTAAATTATCTCAAAGCCTTGAAACAAATTAGCCGTCTATTAATTTGAATTCCTAAATTTGGATTATAAGATCCATCAATTGTAACTACTTGATGAGAGAGGGATCCCTAATAACTTGAAAATTAATTAAAATTAAACATCTCGATAATATTAACTGGCTTAAGTACCAAGTAGCATCATCGTCGGTTTAGTTTGATAAAAGCTAATATTCTGTGTCAAACTAAATTCACATTAAAACACTCTTAAATCGGAAGCTTTAAGCATGTAAATCGAACAAGAGGTGGCACTAATATCTTCTTACACGGCGTAAGAACTTTTTACTTACATACGTAAAATCACTGATTTCCAGGCACACATATTTCCTGTAGTCGCATTACAAAATTAATTCACTTCCTTTGCGACTATTATCCCCTGTAAAGGTCAGTCAGAGTCTAGGCAGAAACACCGCAAAAGCAGTCCATTGCCATAGTCGCGCTTCACAAGTAGTGGCTGCGCTCAGCGTGACAGGTGGTGAGCCCGTCGCCGCTATGAGCTATTGGATGGTTGTGCAGTTCTAAGTCCATTAGCTGCCTTTTACGACACCCAAGGGAAGAGATGTGTTGGTAGTATTCTTTTAAGTAAGAGCGGCGGCTTAAGAACTTTTTTAATAGATGATATTGCTTTGTGCAAAGAACTACCTTACTAAGGGCGAATTCGACCAAATTCGGCTTTACCACACGGGGTTTTAGACACCAATAAATGCTTTAATTTCATTGGTTGAATCCGCTGTAATGACGAAATCCTTTTTCTGGGATTTATCAGCTATTTAACAGATAAGAATATGAAAATTTATGGTGATGGTAAATCGATATAAAACACGAAGCTATTGCTCGCCACTAGGTACATAAGCGTGCGGAATTATTAAATAATCTGTACCTATATTTTAGGTCTCTAGCAACATACTGGTGAAATCAGCATTTTATTCTTGTGTAATTCGTACCTTCTGGTACTATATTACCCCCATGTTTTGTTATTAATGTCAGCTATTAATACAGATACATACAACGACATGTTATAGATACTGCATGCTGTTTAATAATAATACAATAATAGCGGCGTTGTAAAATTTACAATGCGGTTCATTAAAAGCCAACCCAGCATAAACCAGCGTCGTAGTGTTACCGCCCATATTATTATACCCCTTGTGTGTTTCTGCAGAGAGATCTGTATCCACTTATCTGTAAACGCACTGTTTTTAGTCCTATCTAAATTTTTAGTAACCTCATCACAGCCTAATGACAGTTTAAAATTTAAAATGTAAAAGGAACGCCAATCATTATAAAAGGCGCTTAAAGAAATCGCCCTAGTTGCTAAAGTAATTTCTCGTTTTAAAGTTATGTTAATACAAAATATCCTAATATTTTGTCCCATCTGCATAATATTCGTGGCTAATGTAGCCCTATCGAGCTCCAACCACCTTCCCCCATCAAGCAAGCGGAGAATATTTTATCATTTGCAAAATTAATATAAAGCGATTTTATCTTAAGGTACAAGGAGTTACTAAGTACAAAGATAAATTTGGGCAACTTCGAGTTGTGATGGGCAGTTAGGATTTGGAGTTTGTAAGTGTTACAAGGTATCTTGAACAAGTAATGAAGCTTTAAATCTTAGTACCGTATCGTATTACTAGTCTGTTGTCCAACGGAATACTTGAAGATATCATGTGAGTATGAATGCGTGATTTGGACCATATTAGGATGATCATAAGATAGTAGAGTATAACACTTGATTTTGAGCGTCCGACATCTTTACGTTATATAAAGCTTTCTTCCACCGGTCCGTGATATTGCAGACGGATTCATATTAGTCATGTTAAATACTGCATGCACAAGTCTGCTAATCCATGGTCGCTTCTCTTCGGTCAGTAGGTGCAAGCTGATCTGCGCCGGTCGGCAATATCACCGACCATGGGAAGCCAGCGAAACACAGACGCAGACAGATCTTTTTGGACTTCATGGCCTGAGGAGGAGTCTGTTCGTAGTCACGGTCGGGTGCCATGAATCAGCATCCGTCTGCAATATCACAGACTGTGGGAAGCCATTATAAGCGAGTTATTGATATCTTCTCAGGCGACTGTAGCGGAATTTACATCAGTTATTAATACTTTAGTTATGATGAAGTTGAACGGTGTCCTATTAGATTATACGATGGATGATACGCTGTGATAGCGTGTTGCAGTGATAATTCCCCTGAAGTTATTCTTAATTAATATTTTATAACTCACTCGTGAAATTTACAATTAGTTTCATAATAACAACTTGTATTTACGGGATGTTTCGCATCAAAAACTTCAAACTACCAAAGAGTTGTTATTTTAACGAACTGGTTATCCAAATCATAGAACTCATTTCTAAAATAGCTCCCTAAGTTCAAAATTTGCAATATTAACAATCGCCTACGAGCTGCCCACACACGAAAATACCCTTTACGAGTCACTGAGCTGTTTTGGATTTTCGACCTTCTCTTTAAAGCATTATGATCCGTAATCCAAAGTAGATTTTCTTTGAAAAAATATTTCGAAAATCAAACCTTTTAAAACAACCGGCCAAGTGCGAGTCGGACTCGCGCACCAAAGATTCTGTTGCATTGACTACGTAAGCAACAGTAGGTACACAAATTTAACTGAATTTTAACTGATAACCAATACACAAATTTTAACTGCCAACCATTTATTGATATCGAGCAAAAATAGGCAAAAATGTTATTTTTTCTATCGAAACCCCACTTAAAAGTTTATTTTATTTTAATTTATAACGTTAATGACAAATAAATACAAGTATTTTGTGAAAATTTTAACTGTATAACTATCGCGGTTCTCGAGATACAGCCTGGACAGACGAGGGACGGACAGACGGATGTTCGGACGGACAGTCTGCTCAGTCTCAGTAGTAGGGTCCTGTTTTCACCTTTTGGGTACGGAACCATAAAAAGGAGCAGGTTGCATTTGGTACAAGAGATTTATCAGCAGAGTAATGAGAACTCGTTCGAAATTTACAAGCCTTTGTAAAAAAACGATTCCCAATTGAAACATCCGAGGATTCGGACCAAATATTATTTTATAATTAATTACAGTTCTTTGAATACAATGGGATTTACAACCTCTCAATTATGATTAAGAATGTCAGTGTTAAACTAACAAATATTTCTAAGTATTAGTACTTGAACCTTTGTTAATTAATTAACTCTAAATTGTTCAAGATTCTCTCCTACAGCTTTACTAATTGCTAAGCGTATTTGTGCTTGCTAATTTGAAGTGAAGAAGTCATCACGGAACAGTTTAAACTAGAAATGTTACTTATCATTTGATCTTATAATATGTATGATACTAGAATCAAAGTATGAATGGCTGCAGCTTCATGTACAAATTTTAATATAATAAATATTGCTTCTTTTACACAGTGCCTGCCCTTAATTGCCAAGCTTGCGTAAAAACATCTATGGGACGTTTTATAGCAACGCTGGACGCCAGCGCCAGCCACGCGAGCGCGCTTAAATTTACAAGAGATAGTAGTAGCGGTTCACACCACACGCGCGCGCTTTATAAGATTTAAGAATAATTTAAAAAGTGTGTGATTCTTGACAAAAACACGTTATGCCGCGTCCACACACTTGCCAAACCTCAACAAGTTATAGCAAATTCAAACGTGTGGATACAGTTTGGTGTGGTTTGTGATTTGTCGGTAGCGGTAGCGATCTATGTAGTGTCGGTTTTTGTTTGTGTGTACACATTTGCGCGTTTCTAGAGGTTTGGATTTTACGGCAAGTGCCAAGCGTGCGAACGCGGCATTACAGTTGTAAATACAGTAGATGTTGAGAATTTACAATTTTTTAAATCTCTCAGTAGACCCATAAAGACTCTTACATAAACCATTTTCAAGATATCTCATGCTGACACCGGACACTTGGGAACAAAATAACTCGTGAATCACCAATAACAGAGGTCGCAAAATCTTACGGCAATCTTAGCTCGGCCGCGCTCATAAAAATCCCAAAATCCAGGGCACCTTACGGCAGCAAATATAGAGTTGAATTTATGTTGACGAAATATTTCTGACTTATCTGTTCAGGTTTTAGTAGGGGATTTCTTTTTAAGACTTTCAATAAGTCGATTTTGATGGATTACGCTGTGCAGTGGTCAGTTTGTAGAACGTGATCGCGGTACACAAAATACTTTGAGATGAAGTAATACACTGTGAAAGGATAAAATAACAGTTTATTTTACGTGTGTCGACAAAATTTTCTTGGTGTTTATATTTTTCCCTAAAATTTTGCAGTGAAGTTATTTTGAATAACCATCTATGATTGTGATATTCGATCGGATCTAGGTTATCTTCTTATTATAATTAAATTCGTTCCATTACTATGTCTGTGTTTGTAAAAAAGTCAGATTCCATAATATACTACAAATTATCATAAGACGTTGGTAACAGCATGAAAACGACTAGTTTATGGTTATTATCGCTGCCGCAAAAAGGAATAACTTTACTCTTTCAGATTCTATACATGTGAGAGAAATAAAATTTTGTCAGTTAGTATTATATTTCATGCTTATGCTATTCCGTTAATAATTGTTTTAGATGTGTTAATGCCGGCGCCAGACATGCACACAAAGATTTTTTCATATCTTTGTGCAAACATTTACGACAATGCCAGACATGTGTACAAATGTTTCATCACTCCTTTGAGCTCACGGTTTCAAATAGACTCAGAACGTGGACGATTTAATCGACGCAGCTTGCTTATGTTATATAAGTGTGTGTAATTATTTATAACGCGTGTAAATAAATGAACAAAGAAGATGAAGAAGATGTTTTTTTTTTTTCATATGACAGGTAAGCTCTTGGCCTTCATCTCACCCGATGGTAAGTGACGATTGACGATAAGGCCGAAGGTGGAAGCGAGCTTCACCTGTAATCCTCAACAACTGAGGAACTGGCTATCTTACGTCTGATCGCCGGAACACAACAATGCTTATAACATTGTTATTATGGCGACAGATTTAAGTAAAATGGTGGTAGCTGGCCAGGCGGGCTCAGAAGCCCTACCACCAACCAAACCGAGCAGAAAAACTTTTGCCCCCATGGGGAATCGAACCCGGACCTCCCGATCAACACCCGGTGGTGTGAAACACTAGACCGAGATTTTTTAAAATAATGTTTTTAAGCTATTGCATAGCTTCTATCGCGGGCCTTCAGCGCGGGGACCGAATCCAGAAATTCCGTAACGAAAAAACCTCACGCTTCCCACTCCGATGCGCAAGGAGGTGTGGCTTGAAGGCCGTGCATGTTAAAACCCAAGGTGGTTACCAAAATGAAACACCGTGTCCAAGGCGAATACAAATTTTAATTAACATCGGTTTGACTATAGAGTAAACAATAGTGCGTTTTAAAGGATAGGTGGCGCCATCTAGTGATACAACAAAGAACTAATTTTAACAAAGACGCCACTTTGGTTTTATTTATAAGCTAACTATTACACATTATTATGAGTTTTGTTATTTTATTAATTAGTTTATTAACATTTATTTTAGATAATTATTTTTATTACGAAATAATGTATATGCAAACTACCAACAGTTTATATAATTTGTTTTCTTATCGGTCACCACGCTCAAAAAGTGTAACTTGAATTAATATCAAAGAAAAAGTACTGCATGAATAAAATAAATAAATAAAATTATAATTGCATAAGTTGATACAAAATGATATGCAATAGCTTTACCGCGGCAGCGGCAGTCCCCGAGTGCCACACATCTTTTTTTTTTACTATTCTTTGCTCTTTTACGTTTCAGATCCTATGTATCCAATTCCCCTTGTATCAACTAAATAAACTCGAAAACATTCTCATTACTCTACTCCATAGTTAGTACGTTTGGTTGTTACGCACGACAGCTCTCCACGGCGACAGTGACTCCACGGTGACTTTGATGTGCGCTAAAAAACCGACACGGCACAGCAAAGCGCACATATGTGTGCAAATCTTCGAGCATATGTCTAGCACCGGCATTAAATGCTTGTTGTGTGTGTTTGTTTGTGTGTGTGTGTGTGTGTGTGCGTTGTGTGTGTGTGTGTGTGTGTGTGTGTGTGTGTGTGTGTGTGTGTGTGTGTGGATGTGTGTGTGGATGTGTTTGTAACATTATGGTAACTTTACAAAAACATTTATATATTTTATTCAAAGTTATATAGATTTTCAAGTCTACAGAGAGAGAAGACATATTGTCTTGAATAAAAATTAACTTCTTAATTACCATAAGTGATGGTTGGTTGTACTAGGGATGTTAGCATGCTTATTCTGTCATTTCCATTTCATATTCATAAAATCTAATTATCTATTACGAATCAGTCTATAAATATAACAAAACTAACATCACGCTCGTATTCTGAATGCGTGGGTAGAGGTAATATCTCACTGATGTTGTTAGGATGTGTAACATGAGTCGAGCGTATTTTGTGCTATTGACAAGCATCGTACGAGTATTAGACCAGTGATATTCATATAATAGTTTTCATTCAAACCTTATTTTTACGACCAGCATCAAAATTAGCTTTACGCTTCGTTAAAACAATTTACACATAGCTGCAGATCAGAAAAATCATTAGACAAATAATTTGTATGATATTAAAGATTTACGTATTATGCCATATAAGTAAATAGTACCATTAAAGTCTCGATGATGAACGCAAAATTAAAATTTTGTGATACGCAATCGCAAAGTTTAAAATTTTGTGATACGTAAACGCAAAATTTTGCCATAATGTGGATACGACTGCAAAATTAATCAAAAAATTTATCATAACATTAATTTCTTACTTGAAGTTTAATTTTGATTTTTAAATACACAGGTTGTGAGGCGTGATCATGTTATGTGTTATGATTGTTTTGACGAAGATTTATTAAGATCAGATAAAATAACAATCTGAATTTATACCAAATTTTCTTCTTTTAGATTATTTATATACTCTTAAATCTCAAGTTACAAATTCATTCAACGATTAAGTGGTGGACAACATGTTGCACCGACCCCAAAAAGAAATTAAAACCGGGCAGGATAAAGAAGACAAAATAGTGTATATTTTATATGTTGATCGTTCAAATCAAGTAGTACCGTTGTTCAATAAACTATCATTGCCATACCTACATAAGAACCGTGACACAAGCAGCAGCGATAGCCAAGTTACGAAAGACGCCTTTTAAGACCGACTTTTAAGTCAGGAATGAGGCAAGGAATGACCGAAGAGTGAATGGCGAGGGTTAAGTTTCAATAAAAATAAAGTACAGTTTGTTGTGAATATCGCTTGGCTCACACTGTGCCCTGTGCATGGCAACAGGCTCTCTTGTCAGGTGTCAATACCTTGACTTTAAGACGTGTTTTCTTACATTTGACAGGCTTACGCTTGGCCGCAAATCGCCTAAGGGAAAGCAATTAAGCAGCCTTAGGGGGGACGCGCTTGCCTAGAAGAAACCGATTCACTCGCGAATCGAAAAGCCCCAGATTGTTATCAACGGGGAACAGAGATTCCGGCAAGGAGTTCCACAAGCGGGCTGTTCTAATAATATAAGAAGCAAATAAGGAATCAATCTGTTCAATATAAGAAGCAGCAAACCGCTTTGTACGAGTTTTTGGAACCTCTAACATATACCTGTGTGCGTGTTGTTTTGTTATCTATACATATAATAAAACGGCAGAGGTCGAATGTCTGTACATAGAAAAAAATGTTTTAAGCATTTTTTCAGCATGTCAGGGAATGTATAGAAAGAGGGAAAACACCAAAAAAAGATTTTTTTAAATTTTTTGTTTCTTTGTTAGTTCGGGCTAATCTCCGAAATGGCTGGACCGATTTTAATGAAATTTTGCATGGTGATACCTTATATCCCTGGTCAACATCTTAGATACTTTTTGTTCCAGAAAATCAAAGGGTTCCTGTGGGATAGTTAAAAACACGCAGGGCGACAGCTAGAAGTTTTATAAATACCGTGATACAACTCAGTGTCTCAAGCCAAGATTATATTCAGTAGGCGCCGATCCATTTCTGCACTGCCATGTGCAAACAGGCATAATCATCCCTTCATTAATCATCCACGCTTGGTTCAAAATTATTAATATATCAATGTCATGTTTAAGGTTAAAATGTTGTGTATAAGTTGATACTATGTTTACTACTCGGTAGGTAATAAATTTGCCCATACTTAGAAACATTCTAACTTTGTCACGCCACTCGTGGAAGTTTCCCGTTGTTCAACTACTAGTATCTTTCTTTTGGAATATCAACCTTGTGCGGTGTTAGTAAATAGAAACTGAAAGAATCTGTTTTCTTTGGGTAAATAATAGTTTTGGTGCTTATGGTCGGATTTTATTCTTACTGTTTTTTTAGGATGGTTTTTAGGGCAAGCGAGATTTCTATACATTGACGAAGAAACGCGTGCGCATGGCCGGCGGCGCTGGCAGTGAAACGTTGCTATCTCATGTGACCACCGCCATAAATATTTCGAAGTGGAATTTATTATGCTGTTTTTGTAACCGGTCATAGTATTGGAAAAAAAAAGATTTTGTAGACAGGGATATATTTTGCTAAAAATTAATATATTTTGCTGTATTCTTTACCATCATTTCACTCGGTAATTGTGTCGATACGGGTACCTCTATATTTCCCATATCTGGAGCATTATAGTAACGCTTGCATTGCGGTTGAAAGGCTGTTCCTTTAAACCGTAAAACAGAATGATATTATTGGGTACTGGGACTTAACATCATATGCCCCAATTGGTACACTGTAATGGACCAAGAAATTCCAAATATATAAACTTTTATCCTGCGATAGTTGTCTATTTAGTTGCCCAAGTCTTTGCTTTACAAACTATTTAGGTTAGAATAAATAAATTTTGCACAAAACCTGTATAAAACGTAGGTTAGTTAATGTGTTCTGAAAAAATTACTACGGTTATTTGTTGGAGAGAAAATGCGAGCGGAAATTAGATAATAACATTATAATAATATAATTATACTACATGACCTTACACCTGAATATCAGGTCAGAATATGCCAAACAAAATGAATTCATTAAAGTTTGTCACGAATATACGGCGATGAAAGAAACAGCCAACGAATTTCAAGACTTTCTTTCTAAAATAACACTGGTATTGGAATATAATAAAGTAAATGTTTTTATGCTAATTAATTTTCGCGTTCAAAAGTTGAAGCAGCAAAAGAAACGGCATTTACAGTCTCAAAAGTTTTACATTTACACGCCAATTTAAGATAGGACGCAAATGGCCTTCTTGTCACTAACTTGAGTCCCCTCCAACTAATAAGCGTGACACTAATTGGTGTCGAGCCATCCCCACTTTCAATGAATTTCAAAAAATAGCACGAAAATCCCGCGCCGTATTTCTTCCGCCATTTTTATTAGATGCTCCGGATATTTTACGTAATTTAAGTCGGGGGAGAATGAGACGTTTGAATGTTTTATCGTGAGCGTAAGGAGTTTGATAAAGCGAAGTGGTTCCAGATAGAAAATCGTGCGCTCATGTTTGCCAATTCTGTGAGTTATATCCATCGGGAGATACAAGGGACTTATCTGCGAAGCGACGATAAAAATGGATTGTAAATGCTGAGTGGCAAATGGTTTTATGAAACGCAACCTACATTATTTAGAAATTTCTGCATAGCATCATTTTTGGTAGAAATAGAAGTTAGTTGCTCGACTCGCAGACAAGGGATTTCAGGAAATATTTAATCCAAAATAAAAAAATTCCGTTTGTAGTTTGTGTAACATTTCATTTCTTTCGGTTCGAGAATTCGATCGAAGAACTTTTCGATTTTATTTAAGATAATTAGTGAAACGAGAAATAAAATTTGTAATAAAAAGTGATCATAGTGATTACTGTCTCGTTTTAACAATAACGTACAAATACAATAAATAAAATCAAAAGACCATATAGGAATGAGAATTTGGTTGAAAATAGCGCTATAAAATATTATCCATTGGAGTATATATAGCGAGCATAAATGAAAATTATGTTCAGTTCTGTTATACTTAAACTTATAGTAAAATAGTAGTGAAATATCAATTTTAAATACAATAAATACATTATAATCATATAATTGAAATAATAACTTTTAATTATTTGAAATAAAAAGACAGCTGTAGCCGAGTTGATCCCACCGACTGTACCACTTCATTGTAAATATCGTTTGCCTCATATTGTGCCCGGTGCATGGCAACAGGCTCGTCACCTGTTACATGAGGACCTAACATAGCTGGCAAAATGTGGGTGTTTAACACCTCTGCCTTACCCTTCGGTTAAGTCGCGTGATGATCGCGTTTGTTGTTTTATGTAATTATTTAAAAGTAACTCATATTTTCTACTGCATAAAATTACTAACAGAAGACAGAGTTATCTTTTATTCATAAACCTCTATTGTAAATAAATTGTAAAAACTTCTTCGAAAACCGCAACAAAAATGGCTATCGCACCGATATTTCTCGCACCGCATCCAAACAAACAATGACAAATTCGAACGTTACAAATTCAAACAGGAAAAAGAGGGCATTGCAAAATATTAAATTTCCCAGAATTTTCCCAACTCCTCCACCCGTATTCACCATTTACATAGCCTCGAGAGAAACTGTTTGACTCGAACAAACACGAATTTGTTCACTTCGCGTTCGTTACTAGTTACTTTTTTCTATTGACAAATAATTTTTCCTGTCTATGATTATGAAATAGACGTAACAAATGAATATTAAAGAGAACACAAAAACCAGAAAATTACAGACAGTTTTTTTTTTAAATTCGATCACCGCCTTCGAACAATAAAAAAGTTGTCGGCCTTTTAGACAAGAGTATGCAGCCGGAACTTCTGATGGCGAATTGGTTTAACAGATTTTTTAATATCTATATTTTGTTATTTTATATGCATTTTGTTTAATTTCACAGGCATAGCCGAATGGAGGACAAAACGCGAACATGGACGTGTAAACTCGACGTGAAAATTCTACAGACACCGTGAACAAAAAGTTGGCACGTAACTTGTTCGAATACTTTTGCATTGATAATATAGATATTTTTAAAACCCATGAAATTGTAATCCTGCTCGCGTAGATCAGGATCGAACAATTTCATTAAGTCTGCAATTTCATTAAGAAATTATTTTGGCAGTAATTGATGAATATTATGAAACCAAAATAATTAATGTAGTGGTCGTAAATGTAAGGGAAATTTTATAATTACGACTTTAGCCGCTCCAATATTTTTTACTCTTAACAATATGATATTATATTTCTTTAAATAGCTTGGTATAAACATCAATAACATCGGAAGTTCATGTGAACAATGGGTAATAATGCTATGACATCACATTAAATAATAGTCCAGAACAAAGCTTGTCAAATGGTTACGGAGTCTGGTGTTTTATGAGGATGTTGATACTTTTACTATTACGTAACGAGGATATCGAAGGCGTCAGCAATTGATGCGGTCAAAGCTATAAATAGAAGCTGCAATACCAACCCTGACTCCGCATCATAAAGTTTAATACACGTCAAAGCATTCGGAAATTCAAGCAAACTGTCTTAGAGCCGTGTGCATTTGACAGCAGGGTAGCATAAAGGTTATTTGATGGAAGCTAAATAGTGTCGAGCTGAAATGAAGTCACGTTATGGAACCAATTTCGAGGAGATCTAGTCAGAGGAATGTCATGAACAGTTTAGGGGCTGTTACAGATATTGCAATTCACGAGGATGCTTCAACCATTTGAATATAGACTCTATGATACTTATAGAATAGAATTGTATTAGAATATAAGAAGTAGATGCTCAGCTGAGGGGTGGCAAAAATAATGTTACGCCGACCTCACCTACGTCGGGAAAAAGCAAGATGAAGGTTGTTTTGATCACCCATCTAAGATACAATTAGAAATAAGCGATGTTAAGTAACCAAATACGACATACACATTATTTAAAAGTATCTTTGCGTAAGTTTTGCTTTTATTTGGGTTTGCATCAAAAAATTTCGGATTTTTTAAAGACAGTGGTCATAGTTTTTTTGGAAAATAAGTTAGGACTCAACCTTCCTGTGTTTGATACAAATGAACCTGTCTATCTCTCTAAATCTTACTTCGTTTGATCCATGACTTATGAGCCACTTGTATCACTTGTATAGGCAAGAGAAATAATATTATTTCTTACGCTCACCCCTATTAGTTTACCGAACGACTTGTTACAAACTTACTACTATTAAATAATAGTACTATTAAATAATAGTAGTTAATATTGATGGGCACATATTTCCTAGGTATATTTTGCAATAGATGTATATTTAACAGCTATATGTCTCAAATGCTCGTATTCATTACACGTCCTTACCACCCCAAAACCCGTATGCAAATCTCTCGAACAATGAGGTTGTCAAATGAATAAGCTGTGCCAAGAAAGTACCCTGAAACGGAGACGTCAAGCATAGGTTCTAGATGAAAACTAGCTTTAGACTTTTAAGTCTAGATTTTTATGAACTGGCAACACAACACAACGCTAGAAACTATGAAATTCTTGTTTCAGAACGCAGTCTTTTGTTCTAGTGTGTTTAGCTGTCTTGCGCCTGCTTAGAATTAAACTTTAATATCAATAGCTTACAGGTCTATCCTCAGCCTATATACGTCCCACTTCCGGGCACAGGCCTTCCTCATGGAGAAACACATGAGGAGGGAGCCGTAACACCACCACGCATACCCAATGCGGGTTGGTGTGTAGAAACAGTCGCAATAGCGACCGGGACCAACGGCTTAACGTGCCTTCCGAACCACGGAGGAGCTCGAGATTACAAAGTTTTAGTCACCCATCCACGGCCTGACCATGGCGGAGGTAGTTTTGTTTTCAATCGAAAGCCAAAGCGTACTGACCACTACGCCACCGAGCTCCTCCAGTTCATCGAGCCATAAATACCTATTATTTATTATATTTATTCTTCTTGCACAAAAGTACAATGCCGGACATAATGCCATAGGGGCATTCTCTACCAGGCAACTGGAAAGCAACGTGAGGATAGCTAGAATGACGGTGCAAAACAGTAAAAGAAAAGAACAAAAAAACAAAATAAAGACAAAAATTTTAGAATATGATGATATACTTATAGTACACGTTTATTTCATTATATATTTTAAATCACATATAATAAATTATTTAATAAATAGTATTATTTTATTTTTAGGGAGGATCGTAACAAAGTATGAAGGCGTTATTAGTGACACTGAATAATAAATAAAGACGGGGAAATTCAGACGAGCCGCAATAAATTTCCCAGTATATAAAAAAAAATAATTCATATTTAGTATGTTCATGAAAACTAACATAGAAACACAACTTGCAGAATAGTTATATAAGTACGGATTTTACATTTAAAAATTGTGTAAAGTTAAAACAGCCTAGCTGAATTATTTTCCATTATTAAATTAACAACTTTAAAATATTTATATATGGTTAATACAATTTTAATAATTATGTTCATGAAAACTAACATAGAAACACAACTTGCAGAGTAGTTATATATATATATGTACGGATCTTACATTTAAAAATTGTGTAAAGTTAAAACAGCCTAGCTGAAATATTTCCATTATTAAATTAACAACTTTAAAATATTTATATATGGTTAATAATTAAAGATAACAATTAAGAAAATTCCCGTTATGGTTTCAACATTTATTTGTTATTAAAAATATCCGGAAGTAATTCTATCCATATAGCAGTGGTTTCACAAAATTAAATCAATGATATGAATGATTAAATTCAAGTAGTAAACAATATAAAAAATCAATTGCCAAATAAAAAGCATAATTTTTATTTTAATGTTAACAGATGCATGTGTGTATATTGTACATCAAGGTACGTCTACTTTAATATAAAGTCCCCTGAAAGTAGGCCTGTCTTCAGAGATCCTTAAAGCCTTATCAAACAGAAAGAATGTAGGCAAATAAAAAAATAATCTGGCAAAAAGTCTCATAAATTATATCAGGATTAAACTTAAGCGGTGTCTGGGGTAGACTGTAATTTTCTGTTTATTTTCCTCAAAAGCCTAAAGCAGTATTAGCCGCGGCCTTATATTTTAGTCTCCGCTTTACAAAAGCTTCAAAATTTTGCTTGACTTACTGGTATATCAGACATTTTTTTGAGATTTATGAGGCATGTTCATTTATCAACTAAATTATCACACGTATCAAATTATTAAATTCAATATAAAACTCGGAAACAGCAACGAATAAACACATAAAATAATTAATGTCCTAAAACTCTATTTGTTCCTTTTTGAGTTACTCGAGTTTGTTTTAAATATCACATTAAAGGTGAATATAAATAAAGAAAATATATATAAAAATATACTATAAAATTCAAAAAAAATCATCATAAAGAATTGACATGTCAATGTAATCCCGAATTGAAAACCCTTGCGAACGCGATAATCAATTTCAAAAAATTCTATCCCACAAAACAAAAGCCGTCACAATCCTAAATTAAGTTAGTAAACCAAACGACTTACCTTGAGTCCGAAGCGTAAGTCCACAAAACAAGCACGTTTCGTTTTTCGGCAAAAGTTGACGTAACATTGAAAGCGCGGCGGCGAGCACACTCTCCGTGGAGCGATCCGATGACAACTGAGCCGAAACCCCGACGGGCGTAGAGCCACAAAACCGGGGGGCGGAATACCCATTATGAGTACATCGGGGTACGATAGCCACTGTTTAATTGTGTCAAATGTGGATTTCCTAGTTTCAGTTGCGACATTCTGGAGAGCCAGTTTGTTAGCTTACATTTTCATTATGGTATTTAAAAGTTTGTTCAGCGGTCCACTCTTTTTAATAGAGATTTACTAGATAGAGATAGATTTTTAATAGAGATTTACATTTCAGGGATGGTAAATTATTTTTAAAACTATATTTTATGTCGGTATTTGCAGCTTTTAAAATGAGAAGCATATCCAAAAAATATAGCACATTTTTGTGTAACATTTTTAACGTAATACGCCTTTCAATTAACTTTGAAAATTAATAACTCAATTCTCTCAGTTTAAGTTTTAAAAATTAAAATCAAAACACATGAATGGCTACTTTATAAAAAAGGTCCGCAAAACAGCATTACAATGTACATCAAAAATGAAATCATAATGTATTGACACCTATGTATACTTTTTGGTATTAAAATAAAATAAAGTACTGGTAATAAAATAAAGTACCTACACAATTGTTTCCTTCATAGCATTCTCAAACAAATAATAAAAAAGCAACATAATTCGGAACACAAAGGCATACTTTTAATATGGCAATCCTCGGTGGTGTTATTAGAAAAAAATAAAAGTCCTTTTCTAAATGTTTTAAACTCATCAGCAGTGATGAATCAGCCCATCAATTAGGATATTTTCTTTTTTTGTTTAAATATTAACCGACGTGAAAAAGACCGATGCTCAAGGAAATGAAGAAAATTCAAGAGAAATTTCTTATTAAAAATGGACAAAATATTTCTGTACAAAGGCTAGATAATTGAATTACACCGCTACTATACAATATTATAATATCGTACTTTGTAACCTCAACATGATAGATTATACCAATTAATTAATTGGATTCATAAGCGAAACTTAATACAATTTACAAGATAGAAATTCCCCATAAGCATAATCAAATATAAAGGCTGGTTTGATAGAACGTGGTACAAGTATTATAACTCTTGTTTTGTTGTGTTTAAGGTTTATATTATCTTTGTAGTCATGTGGACTCATTGCTTAATAGCATTAGAGAAGGCAGGTGCAAAGTATGTGAGTCATCGCTTTTATGATTGTGGGGTAAAGGAACGAGGAAAGCTTCCAGAAATCGATGGTAAGGATAATAATAATATTGTGACTTACAAACAAATAGAGCGGAAACCAAAAGAGACAATCGAAAATAGGTAGTAATGGTACTATTATTAAGTTTATAATAGCTTGGCATTTTTTTATAGATTGATCTTGAAAATAAATATGATTGTTTTGTAACATAGATAAAAACGTAATCATCAGATTAAAGCTTAAAGCCAACATACTTATGTAACTTGAAGGTGGATTGACTTTAGATGGCTTATTAAGCTCAGTGGTGTACAGACGGTGGAACGTAAGACACAAATATAATCAATGGTAATAAAATTATAATATCTCAAATAGTACGCAATGCAAATGTACAGTTCATAATTTGTCGTCATTATAAAGGAATCAAAACAATACAAAAACCTATATAACTTGATCATCATATACATTTAAGCCTAATGGCTGAACAACGATTTTCTAACAATCCGTAATTTGGCTGAATTCGGTGGCCGATTCGGGTGGCGAATTTTTATTGCAGAATTATTTTTCCCATTTCATTTTATTCAAGATCTCAGCATTACCAACGGTCTAAGGATTACTTTACATCGCTATCATATCGTAATTATGGAAATAGCATTACAAATTTATGCCGACCTATCTCGAAATCGGTATATTGTGTTTGTTAATCGGTAGAACAGATTTCGACATGCAAAACAACGGTGTGTCTGATGAAGGATTATCGGATCGTATTTTGGTTACATTGAAAATGATTTATTAATACCGGTAGTATATCTACCTTTTGTCTAGAATTACATTCTATTTTTTGTATTATATCATATCATATCATATATTTCCTCAATGTTTTAATATAGAAGCTGTTAGTAAACCTTTTTTTAATAAATAACACATATTTCAGGCATGATATATTTAGCGGAGAGTAATTCTATATTTTATTGACAAGTATGTATATCTGGGACAAGTAGTCCAACTAGGTAGGTCCAATTTCCAGAAAGAGGTCAATCGACGAATCCAACTCGGCTGGGTAGCGTTCATATGGCACTCAGACGTGGCCGTGGGCCTCATAAAAAGGCTCAAAGTCGCTCAAAGGGCAATGGAGTTCTCTGCGTGATCGAATCAGAAATGAGGAGATTCGCAGGAGAACTAAGGTCACCGACATAGCCCACCGAATTGCGAACCTTAAGTGGTAGTGAGTGGGCAGGGCAGATTGCTCGTAGAACTGACGGCCGTTGGGGCGGAAGGGTTCTAAAGTGGTGACCACGTACTGGGAAGTGTTACGATCTGATGAAGGCCTGCAGTAAATCGCTAGATGCGGGTGGCGCAGGACCGGTCGTTGTGGAGATCATTGGGGGAGGCCTCTGTCCAACAGTGGACGATAATAGGCTGATAGATAATTCTATATTTTAGGAATAATAGTCTGCGCGTGAACACTCACGTACGATTTTTGAAGATTACAAAAAAAAACTGAAATAATGTCACTCAATATTTAAATTAATATTGAAATTTTGACTGTCTGATAAATTAACAACGTGATGTGTGTCGTTATGTTATTAAAGTATATCTTATTCTCTTTGTTGCAATATTGCAAGAAGTCGTGAAAGACCGATCGTTGTAGACATTCTTGAGGAAGGTAGATGTCCAATTATAGTGGACGTCTTTAGGCTTAAATATTGGGTCCTTTCCTATGAAATTGGTGTTTTTTTTCTCTCTTAGTATTTTGTCTGTAACTATTAAGATTCATAGTATTCCTAAAAAATTATTACCTCGTCTAAAAATAGACTATTTTTTTGAGCTCTTTTGATTTGTTTTGATAATTAGTTGTAAGTTTAATAGTGTTAAAATTTGACACGGAGAAAACTCTTTTTAAGTGCCTCCCGAATACATCATTTTATTTGCATTCACTTAAAAACGATAAATAATTTTTATGAAGTGTGATATTATTACTAATGTTTGTCTAATGATAGATGCCAAATATTATTATCTTTGGATTTGTCGTTGTGAAGAAAACTGAAAAAACTTTAGTGTGGAAAATGCAGAATTCCCCAAAATCTCCATACAAAACACCAATTTCATAGGTAAGGACCTAATATCATAATAATCAACATGCCAATTAAAAATTGCCAATTGATACCAACATTTTTTTTGTCTGTCATCACTCAGTTTACCACGTTTTTATAAACTCTCTTTCTTGTTTGTATTTTTGTCTCTTTGTTTGTCCGGTTTATTTTTCCTCTTCCACATTTTGAGTGACCCGTCGTTCAGCCCCACACGGTTGTTTGTTGGTTATTTCGCATTTTTTAAAACATGGGATTTTTTTAAATCTAATATCATTTTTCTCAAATATATTACGAACTTAATTTGTCTGTGACTAGGTGCAATGTTTATTTACCAGTAGAGGCTGCTATCGTTTAGTAGCTGAACTGGGTCTAGTTAGTACCCGGTATAGGTCATTAACCCCTTGGCGGTCATAGATGTTTCTATTGTTTCTCGTTTTGTGGCTGTTGATTAGTTAAATAAAATGTTTACTACATTCCTTAACAGTTGTCCTTGACTCGCCTATCAAAATGGAATACCAAAATATTTTGCTTTCACTGAACTTGTTCATCTTATTTTCCTTTTGACTTAGCCCTTATTAATTTTACCGTAGAGCCGAGTCTAGCATAGAATAATTTAATATCTCAAAGTTATTTCTAGGAAATCCTTAGCTTTTTTTAAGGCACTTTAAATTCTTCGTCTGAATAAAAGATTGTTACCTGTTGAGATAAACTAGAAAGACAGCGTGTCTATTGTCCAGTCGGCATTGTTTTTCGACGGGACTCTTCTTTATGTTTTAATTTAAGAGTATGCAAAGGAGTTTTTATTCAACACTTCAACTAAAAGGGCCTTCACTTAAGTGGCTCTTTAAAGAAGAGTTTTGCTTTGGAATTAATGATTATATTATCTTCTTAAATATTTATCTACCTGAAGCGTGGCTTATTTTGGTGCACATTATAAAGACAAAGGCTTTTTTTAAACGTTAAGTTAAATTTGGCTTAGAATAGAATTTCGTTTGCATGGAATTTGTAATATGTTTTAAAGTGAAACGTATTTAATAATTTTTAAATAGATAATAGATAGATTTATGAAATTAAAATAGACGTCTAGAAATAAATCAAGGAAAACTAAGAATCGACATGAATATTGCAAATACTAAGTTAACATTTCCTGAACCAAGATCTTATTACACCACAGACCACAGCATGAATATTCGTGTAGTCTTTAGGGCAGTATCGAACTCAGAAAACAGAATTAACATAAAATCTCCAAGGATCAAGGATTTTATAAAAGTTACGTAAAAGATAGAATGAAAGAGCTTGGTAGCGCGGTGGTTATTACGCTTTAGCTTTCGATATCGAAAACCAAGTTACCCTCACCACATGCAACCGTTTCTACCCAACCCGCTTTGGACCAGCAAAGTGGTGGTGTCACGGTCCATAAATACTTCTCGTGTGTTTCTCAGTGCATATCTCCTCAAGTGTTTCATAGAGGAAGTTTGTCCCAACAATGAGACTTTTAAGTAGGTACCTATAGTAAGATGACAATGAAACTATTATAAATATAAATGGGCCGACGACTTGTGAAGCATCCTTCTCCCAACTTTGCATTCAGCTACACAAGGGGATATACATACATGCATATAATCACGACTATTATCCCCTAATGGTTAGTCAGAGACTAGGCAAAAGAACCGCAAAAAGCAGTCGATTGCCATAGTCTTCGCTTCACCAAGCAGCAATTACCTAATATTTCAACGTACCTACAAAACGGCAAGCATATTGTTCATATGGTGTCCTGTAACTCATCGCTAGTGGCGTTTAAGTCAAAACAAATGCAATAAGCCAGCCTGAAACTGACAGGCTGAAGTCCAAATATACGTTTGTATTTCATAAATGGAACGTTATTCGAAGCATTGTTCTGGATAGTTAACGGTGTTGTATTAAAAAAGGTTGATTTAATAACACCAAAGACAAGGGTGAAATTAATCGTTCAGAGAATTTGTATTCAGTCAGCCTGCTAAAAAGAACAATTTTAGTAAAACTCTTGAGGAGTTCGGTAGTGATATATTGTTAATTTAAACGACTTGATTTTACTGTACAAATATCATGGAAGTTTGTATTAAAATTCCGTACATATTAATTAAAGAACAACCTATTTTATAAAATATTCTGTATATTAGTAAAACGTACTTTGGTTCTTCCTTTATTTTTAAGTCCCGCGCCATTTTGCCCCTTTAACTAATTTGCATAGAACGAATGGGAATCAAATATTTATTTACAACCCCCTCCATAGTTTATGATTTTAATTAATTTCGTAGGCGACTTATGCCCGATTCGACCATCAACCCCTAACTTTTTGGTGTCACTTACGATATTTTAGGTGACACTTAACATTTATTTCCTTTTCACCATCACTTAGGGGACACCTAAGGTGAAGTTAGGTGATCGTTTAAGGGTACTTTTAGTTTAAGTGACTATTAGCTATGTGATGTTTAAAATGATGTCCTTTCCTTTTAAACATCAGGACATATTATCGTTTTCAATGAACTCAGATAAGTAAATAGATCAGTTTTCGGCAGACCATGGTTCTTCTTTCATTATTTTCTGTCACTCGTTAGCTTAACATTCACTTCTTCTCTCTTCTTATCAACTCGCTTATATCCCTAGCTTTGGTATTTGTAGTAGTAGTAGTACTAGTAGGGCTTTCTCGTCAAGTATCCGTACAACGTTTTATATCGTTCTCATTATTTATTTTTACTTTAGAGCTTCATTAAAATTTTACATGACATACATACAATCACGCCTGCAATCCCCGAAGGGGTAGGCAGAGTCCAAGGAGAACTGTGTTCCTTAAGACCACATTTAGTCATACAAAAATTGGGTTTGGCCAGATGAAAAATCGTGAAAGAGTAGTAACAAGTAGCTAGCTCATCGCCTACATAATCACAGACCCAGTACCCAATACGCCCTTAGTCGCCTTTTACGACATACTAGGCAAGAAAAGCAGTTGGTACATTCTTTTTGTGTCCGGGACCAACACGGGACATGACATGCTTATTCTTATTCCTTTTCGTTAAAGTTAAATGATTCGCATCCTTGTTATATGCGGTTTTCTTTCTTCGCCCAACATTCATACCCATCATTGAAGACAGTTTCTAACGACGGCATTATAGATTCTCTTTAAACTTAATGGGCAATCTGCTATCATTCATTGCTCCTGAGACCTGTCGCTATTTCTATCTATTCCACATTTATTCTATGCTTCTAATCGCCATCCCATTAGTTAAATGCGGCAGCACCAAGAGCTGTAGTCGTCGCCGAGTACTGGCGTCATGACATTTGAGCAATTTGACACGAAGAAGAAGAAGATCGCCATCGTTCGGGAGTAATGATCGAGTTACCTTTTTTATGCAGTTATTGGAATAAAAAAGAAAGAACAAGAAGATCGCCATCGTTCGGGAGTAATGATTGAGTTACCTTTTTTATGCAGTTATTGGAATAAAAAAGAAAGAACAATTATTTATTCCGTTATCAAAACAAAGCAATCTTTATAAATATAAATATAATGACTGATTGTTAATGTAACAAAACACGTTGAATTCAATCCAGAAGGGACAGAAATTGTGTACGTGCGTACGTGTTATTTTCATTTTATATCATATTTTGTGAGTGGGAAATGTGTATATTTTTTATCAATTACAATCAACAAAAGAGGCGTGAAAAAGCACTATGCAGGCCGACTAGGTGGGGGTGGCCGATGCGATAAACTAATATATATATTGGGTCCTTACCTATGAAATTGGTGTTTTTTTTCTCTCTTAGTATTTTGTCTGTAACTATTAAGATTCAGAGTATTCCTAAAAAATAATTACCTCGTCTAAAAATAGACTATATTTTTGAGCTCTTTTGATTTGTTTTGATAATTTGTTGTAAGTTTAATTGTGTTAAAATTGGACACGGAGACAACTCTTTTTAAGTGCCTCTCGAATACATCATTTTATTTGCATTCACTTAAAAACGATAAATAATTTTTATGAAGTGTGATATTACACATATTACTTAAGCTTCTCTAATAATAGATGCCAAATATTATTATCTTTGGATTTGTCGTTGTGAAGAAAACTGAAAAAAATTTAGTATGGAAAATGCAGAATTCCCCAAAATCTCCATACAAAACACCAATTTCATAGGTAAGGCCCTAATATTAATATATTAGCTAGCCTCGCTTCTGGACCTCATTCTTGCTTAACACCAGATGAGATTTGGTCATATGTCTAGTCCATCTGATAAAAAAAAATACACTAAACAAATATTCTTTTGTTGAAGTATAAATTGAAAATAGTTTATTTAATTTAACGCTGTCTTAATTACAGGTTACCACGGTTTACAAATGTGGGATCCTTTACTAGGTAGATAGAATAAAATTTAGGTAAAGAGAAATATTACAACTACTCAATTAATATTGAACTGAACTGTACCGTACAGTACCTTATTATTAGTATTTTTTGTATTTCAAAATACGATTTATTTAAGGGAAATACATTACTTGTATTATTTACGGTCGTTGTCTAATAATAAAATATAGTGAAAGTTCGTGTGTTAATAATACAATCGAAGATTATGACGTCATAAGTATATTACTGATAAAAAATTTCAACAATACACTCATACAAACAGAAAATCCACTCCCACCATTTATTATCCCACACATTAGTGCGAAATATGAATCCCGACAAAAGCCCGTAAAAAATCAAAATATGTGTAATATTAGTAAATCTGTTTACCCTTCGTTATGAAATTATGATAATGCGGTAATACCCATAGCAATAACACTCTTATTACAACCGGATAGGGCTCTTGAAACGTATGGAATTTAAGAAGGGCTTCGGGCTTCCCCATTTCATAAAGAGATTATTATGGATTTTTTTCTCTCATGCTCTCTCATTGTTAGTAATGTTTGTTCAAATATAATTTGAGAGTTTTATGTGTGGGGTAAATTTTAATAAAAGCGCCACTCCTTTGAGAACATTCTTCTCCATAAGAGCCACGTGGTAAATATTGTTACTTATGGTTGTAGAGAGACAAATAAATAAAACTTTAAAGACTGTATGTGTAAACATTTTGTTCTATTGTGTCTATAATATAGTGAGGGTATGTGTGGGTGCTATAACCGCTGCCTACACCTTCGTGGTTTAATATGTTGTATTAATATGGGAGAAAAAATATAATTTGATATTATTTATAAGCCTGACAATGGATGCGTAGGGACTAGAGAAAACTAGTAAAAATTATCGGAAAGACGGAAAATCTACGAAAGAATTTATTGATATTAAGATGAGTGATAGAGAAGATTGGACATATTACGATAACCTCAAATATAAAATGGAAACAAGGAAAAATATTGGTAACATTTTGCTACGAAAATGGCGCATAAAGAAAGTGAATAATTTTGCTCAAACAAATTTAAGAGTAGGGATGGTTAAATCAATCGAACAAAATATTTAAAATAGGGTTCATACATTTATAACGTGTATAGCATTATATTTTTAATACCACGTGTTATGGAAATAAGGCTTTATGAATATTAGCATGTATGATGCATTACCGTTTCACCGTGTCTGATGGCGAGTGGAATTATGAATTATGTTTTGACACAATAAGCCGTGGTAAAACAATTCAAGGACACTTTGATTCTGAATCTTATTGCATATTCGAGAAGCCTCAATTTACTTTGAAAATTTCCTAAATTGGGTCCGAAACTTAAAATAAACCTACTCACGCACCAATACCAACAAAGATGACAAAACCTTTCCCAGATAATTTAAATTTTGAAGCAATATTGGATAAAATGACATTAAAAAATCCCAAAATTAATAAACAAAATCCTAACTAAAACAGCCTTAACTTATTACAAAATAGTTCAAATCATCGTATTCACAAAAAATCTGTGTTCTTCATCGTAAAAGCTGCCGATTGACTTGTATCAGTTTTTGTTCTGCTATCAATGGTTTTAAAGCTGCCTTAATGGGTTTTTGAAAAAGCCTTTATAAACCGAGGCAGCCAAAAGGGAGTTTGAATTGAAAATAAAATAAAAATATAGGTATTTATTTTCTTTTTTACCTCCTCATTGAATGTTCCGTCAATCGATATTTGCCCTTACGTCGTGGAGTTAAATCTATTCAAAAGCTTATGGAATTTTACAGTTAGTTCTCCCTTTCTGTTAATGTTGTATTGCTACAGACTAAAGTTTCTTAAAAGCATTGTCTTCACATGGTCTATTGATCTAAATGGTCTGTGATATAAGCGTACAAGAGATACATTGTAAAAGATAATTTATCATCACGCCTCTGTAGAATAGGCAGAAGTGTTGAATTCTCACTTTTCGCCCGATAATTATGTTTAAGCCCCCATGTAACAGATAGCGAGACTGAACCACGCACCATGCACTCTGCTACCGCTGACTTAAAGTTTCTCATCAAAGCGTTGTCTCGCCGTGGTGGTCTTCGTGCTCGTCGTGGTCTTAATCTTATTAAGATGGGCGATGATAGAATGTGAAGTCTACATATAAATATTCGTAAGAAGAAGTAAATCGAAACTTTAAAATTTTCCTCAATAACAACTTACTACACCAAAAAGGTCAAAATAATAATTTTAATATTTGAAACCAAAAAAGTTCGGTTACACCACAGTATCTACGGTACTATTTAACAGGTAGTCACATAAAGACTGTTTTCTAGGTAACACATTTTATCACAGAAACAGAACTTCAAAGATTTTAACTGTACAAAAGGAAAGGTACGTGATGTATCACATGTCAAAGTAGCTCCAAAAACAACAGACAATTTTCCCTTCGTATATCTCGAAAAACCAATCTACATACGTCACCGGCATTTGATGGAGCGGACCACGGCCCTAATAAAACATAATAAATACAGTGAACTTCTATCGCTAGCGGGTTGACAGAAATAATCCCTATGGACCGATGTACCTAATCCCCATAAATCGAAATGGCCGATCGCCGGCGCCGGCAGATAACATTTGGCGCGATGTCTCATTGTTTGATTGAGGATCGGCAGATTTAGAAATTATGACTGCTGTTCGAGCTAATGCCATATATAATGTTGCAGGACAATGATATCAGAGTATCAGACGTGTAATTAATGAACACTAATCTGCTTAACTTTTAGTGTGTAGTTGATTACTCAAGTGGCATTTGTTACAAGGAGTTTGGGATAGGATGGTTTGCCGAGCTGATGGAATATTGAAATGGTTTTTAGGTTCACGTATTGTATCCTTCCACAATTCAGTTGTTGGAAGCGGGCGACAACATTTCGGCAAAAACAAGTAAGCATACAAGGATATTTATGATTTATTTTTTTAAATCACAGTTGAAGTACTTTATTTAGTTTGTATTGTCCAGAACAGAAGATCCCAGGACAGGGAATATTCATGATAAACTGTACTTAGGCATTGAACTGGCGAGAAGTGCCGTTTTCAACTAGGTACAAATAAGACGGCCATGTTTTGTAAGTAAGTACAAGTAGTACCTACTGTTTTCCTAAATTGGCTCTTGCCTCCATTGCCATCAATGGCCATTGCAATCATTTATAATTATTCAGTATTAAGTTCATTGCTATTAGGTCCTTACCTATGAAATCAGTGTTTTGTATGGAGATTTTGGGGAATTCTGCATTTTCCATACTAACATTTTTTCAGTTTTCTTCACAACGACAAATCCAAAGATAATATATTTGGCATCTATCATTGGACAAGCTTTAGTAATATGTGTAATATCACACTTCATAAAAAAAAATTATCGTTTTTAAGTGAATGCAAATAAAATGATGTATTCGGGAGGCACTTAGAAAGAGTTGTCTCCGTGTCCAATTTTAACACAATTAAACTTACAACAAATTATCAAAACAAATCAAAAGAGCTCAAAAATATAGTCTATTTTTAGACGAGGTAATTATTTCTTAGAATTACTCTGAATGTTAATAGTTACAGACAAAATACTAAGAGAGAAAAAAAAACACCAATTTCATAGGTAAGGACCCAATATTAAACTCACAAGCGCCAATAAGGGCATCTTTTTAATCAACAATACCAAATAAATTCCATCTACATAAATATGTTCTGTGTAAGAAATAAAAAGAAGAAAGAAGAAGAAGAAAAAGAAGAAGAAACATTTACACTGCCATTTTTTTATTTAGCTAATATCGAATATGTATGCTAAAAGACAGCATACTTCAAATAAATCCTGTATTAAATAAATATACACCACAATTTGGTGAACCGAAGCAAAATGTAGTTCCAACGCAAACACGAGTAAAGTGCAATCCCGGCTAGTACGTATCGTATACAGCAAATGTTACACAGATCTGAGCAAACAAATGCCCGGTAGTGCCTCGCATTAATCCATTTCAGGACCAAGAATGTACATCTACGCCTTTATAACCAAATTTACCTGTAACTTAGTACCTATGCGTAGTAGCTATGCGATTCTCTTAGATACAAACTCATCTCACAATTTATTTCGAATTTCATTTTCGCTTAATTTGATTTAAGAAAACTTCGAATTTTTAGTCAATGTCTTTTGTTTTGAGTTTGTCACTACAGAATGCAGGACTTTGCTCGTAATCAAAATTGTTAAAGTTAGGAATGTAAAGACGAAGAAGACTGTGAGAAAAAATCTATGATTCAACAGGGTCCTTCTTCAGATCACATAGACTTTACGTTGACAACGCTTCAATCAAAGTATAATATCTTTTCTACGGGCAGTGATACTACATAAAATTTAAAGTACTTGAGAATGAAACGAAACCAATGATGACGAACGATACTCTAAATAATTTTAAACCTATAGGGCATACATATCAATGTGGATAAAAGCCCAAAATTAGAGACAGAGAAAAAAAATCTAAAGGCTTTCTGTAGTAAATTTTAACTAAGTATAATTTAAAGGGTTTAGTTGTACAGGTGATAATATGTTTAACCTCTAAAATCATCAGACAAGATGAAACATAAGAATAAATTAAAATTATTCAGAAAGTAAAAAGAACATTCTAAGTAATTAGAAATTCAATATGACCTGTCAAATTTTTATCAGGATTTGTCCTTGCTTTAGTTCGACAATAAATATTTTCAGTTTAAATATGTTTAGCTTTTTTAGAAGCAAAATTAACATAGAACTGACTGCCGAGATATATTGAAGCATATTTCACAATTACTCAAAAAGTTTATTGAATAATCAATAAACTTTTGAGTAGAGTAGAGAACCAAACTGTTTTAAATGTTTTGACGCACTGTATCTTTCTTCCAATAACATGCTTAATTAGAATTGTTCAAATACAAATGCATAGCTCTGAGTTCACACGAAACAGATTTAATTCTGCTGAACTTACCCCACTCTACACAATAATCCAAATACTCTTATCATTGACGTAATCTGAAACGCACCAGTTTAATCTTTGTTCAGGCTATTGTGTCTGCAAAACGATATTTTTCTACAGATGTCCAAAAGGGATTAATTTGAATTAGAATTTTAATAACTATTGTGCGATTTGGACCTAATAAAGAAAATGGAAGAATAGAACTTGTCAACACATGCTTTGAATTAAAACTTTTTTGTGCTTCCTTACTATAACAGATGTTATTAATGCTGTAAGTTTACTTTTACTCTAGCTAAGCAAAGGATCTTCTTTATATAAATATAAGTTACACAGTAACCTCTTTTAAAGCTTAAATTAACATTGAAATTAGCAATCCAGTAGGAACCACGTTGTTATTTAGTGGAGTACTATAACAATTAGTACATCGTTAGTCGTTTCGTCGTCAGTTTATATACGTCCCATTTCTGGGCACATGCCTTCCTCATGGAGAAAAACATGTGGAGAATGGGCCGTAACACCGTTGGGCATAATGCGGGTTGATACAATTACATACGTATGTTTCATTAAAAATTCTTCTGTTTTATGCGACGAAACGGAATGTTTTTGAATGCACTCGTATGTAATAAAATAATGTCTAATATAATTAGGACTTTCCTCATATTGCCCATTTTAATGATAAAACGATAGCAAGTCGGGTCATCGCAAGCTTCAAATTTAAGGTATGAGAATACATATGCTATCGACATTATTTATTATTGAAGATATAGAAAACGTAAAAGGTGGTGGTGTAATATTAGGTGTTGGCACCTCAATCTACTCAGGTAAGGAACCTGAGTAGGTGCTAACACCCAAAGATGATATGTGTATTTTGTAAAAGTGTAAAATCAAAAATACCATAGCTGATATACGAAAACAGCAAACGATTCAAGATTTTATAAAACGTTCAACCTAAAATTCCAAGTATTTCAACACAAGCGAAGGTTTTCAACGGCTTCTTGAAATACAGCGTAAGAAATCCCGTTTTGAGAGAGATGCTCACTGAAGATAAATGTATCATTTTGATCGGCACTACAGAACTACTCACGTGCAAAACAGGGATATATTGTTACAAACCCATGGATAAGTGTGGCGCAAGTTACAAGCGCTTTGATGTATTAGAGTTCAGCGGTGCTTTTAACACTGTTTAATTTGACTTGCTTCTTAGTGTTATAGACTTGCTTAACATACCTCCAACAATAATTGGTTTCACAGTTATGTGTTCAGTCGTAGGCAGCGTGTCCACCTTGATGAGAAGTTCTTCTGTTGATGTGACACGACGCTGGTGAACCGCAAGGCGGCTTGATATCACCTCTAAGATAGCGGAAAGCAATCTTCATAAATTCCAAAATCTAATAATCTCGCTTCTCTCTTGTAACATTGCATTTTTTATTATTTAAATTGAAAAAACATTAATTAATTTCAAGCTCTGTTAAATGGCTCAATTCTCTCATCTCGAAGCCCGATACGTGTAAAAAAGATAAACAATAGACGATCGGCCGGGCAGGCGCGGCCTACGAGATGAGAGAAAAATATCGAGTTGGTCATGCATTTTTTTCGAGAAAATTTGGAAAATGTGTTTAAGTTAAACACGTAATATTTATTATTTTTTATTGAAAAACAATTTTAAATGACCTATAATTTTAATAGAATAATATTGTTCATAATAATATATTATGAACAATATTATTTGTTATTTATTATTAAACAGCTAGTTCATGTTACGATGTTTTGGGATAATTCTATATGATTAATTGACTGTAAATTTTTGATGTATGTTTTAGTGCTTTGCCCACAGGTCCTGGTAGGTTGCGGTGGTATTTTGGTATTTTTCTTTCTTTTGCACTTATTTGTTGTTTGTCATAATAACATAAGTTAATTTTGTTGGGCAAACTCCTATAAATACTGCGTTAAAACGAAGTAACGCTTGTCCTGTCACCCATAACATTTTTATTGGTAATGCAAGAGGCAGTTTATAAAGCCCTATGTATAGCCTGACTGCTTCTCATAAGAAGACTGGATGGTTGCAAGATTCGTGAGGACATTGTTTGATTTACTTAGTTTTGTTTTAGTTTTAAGTCATAGATGATATATTATACTGGAGAGAGCAACACATATGTATAAGGAACCCGTTTTTTTTCCTCCACCGACAAAGTTGTTAGTATATTTTTTTTTAGCTCTTAAAATATATTGTTCATTATATAATATTTCTTTTTGTTTAATTGTACATATTTTTCTGCTCTCAACGCTTTCCTGCATCAGCCGGGCCAGGGAGCGCTGTGACACTCTACCACCATTATGCAGCAGATCTACAAATATTTTGTCAGGCTTCGCTTTCACAACTGATCGACGCTGCAAAGACCACTAACGATATTCTCCGTTGTATTACTGAATGCAGCAGATCATGTGGACTTATGCTGACACCTGCTACTTTGATCTCACGGAGGACCAGCTTAATAAACTTGAGCGTCTTCAAAACTATTGTATAAGGTTCATATTTGGTATTCGCAAATATGATCGTGTTTCCCAATATCGCGTTAATCTCAAGTGGTTTCCTATACGTCTTCATCCGAGCTCCCATGTACTCTCACTTCTTTAAAATAGTGTGTATAATGCTACTTATCCTAGTTACCATATAGAACAGTTCAGCTTTCTCCAATGCCCCTGTTACTCCCTTCGGTCATCAGATAATTTGACTCTGAAAACACCTGCTCACAATTCCTCTTTATACATCTCCTCTTTGTGTCGTAGTTTACGCTTTTGGTTTTCCAGATCCTCTTAGAGTTGCCCAGAGTGTCACCTCATTTAAGAGACAGGTTAAGGAATTTAACACGACGAACTGTTGATTGCTGCTACTCAATCTACTAATACTTTTTGTTTTTTGTTAGATACCATGAATTTTTGTATAATTATTTTATTATTAATCTCTCCATCGACAGGTTATCTAGAAAAAATCGCTGCCTTGCTATAAGACCGCCAATTCTGGCATCTAGTTTTAAGAATTTACTGTAAAGACTTCAATTTGGTGTACACAATAAAGAGTTATCTATCTTTCTATAATTTACGGATTCCTCTACCTCCTGTGATTCAAAATCACCGCCACACAAAAGTCATTCGTTCGGAAGAATAGATTCCTTTTGGAACTTCTATAAGCCCTTCATTTTAAACTTATAATAATAATAGAATTCCCCTTCGATTAATTGCGCTATTTTTGTTAGAGCTGCCTTTCAAACTCATTGGAACGTTCTTAATTTGTTGTTTCATAAATATTTTTTCATCTGAGTTTTGCTTAACGGTGGTTCTAAATAGGTTTATTATTATCATTGTATTACTTAGCGACGTAAGTGTAAGTATGGGTTTTTTGTTTGTTGTTAGATATGGGAATATTTTGATATTTTAAAAGTAACAGTTGTTGTATTCCTATATTGTTTATTAAAATCGGTGAGTCCGGAAATTTGACCTAATTTCGTTATGAGAAAATTGTGTTATAAATTTGGTATAGCTTTGTTCAATTTTATGAAACATAAATATGTATTTTTGTTTCATAAAATTATTAAGGTGTATTTTCAAACGTTATTAGAATATTAATAATGTAGAGAAGATACTCATTGAATAATAAAATAGCTTACAATCGAAAATGTTGTTACTAAATTTGGCTGTTAACTATAGATGTAGAATATACGACGGTGTCAATACCTCTGCCTGCAATATTGCGTGTACAAGCATGTAAAAAATCCAACGAATAATGAAAAAAAAAACTTTTTTTACGAACCAAGTAGCTGGAAATAAAAGAAGTATAGACAGATTTCTTTGTAAAAAGAAAGATCTTTGTTGATAGTTTACATGAATTACTGTCAACGTGGGTCATAAATCAGTTGGTTTGATGGTATATGCCAATTGAATCGATTTAATTCAATCGTCTATAATCAATCATTCAACGTGATCTAAATTTGACTTAATTTAGTCTTAGTGCTGTAAAAATTCCTTAATTCTGATAGGAGTAAAGTTATTTTTTCTTACTCAATTTAGATCTACACTATTCTGCTGAGTATTACTACAATAAGAAATATTAACTTTAACTTAGACATGTAAATAGATGATGAAATAACCACATCACTAGTCTAGTCCAATATTTGTCTTTGGTTTTGTCCTTTGATGTGATTTGTGCTGTTGATGGTACTAAATAAACGTCTATTCTTTCTTTGTACGACGAATGCTAGAACAGCGTGCGTGAGCCGCCGGCATAAAGAACAAGCGTGAACATTTAGCTTGCATTACACGATCATAATTCACAGTTGGAATTTACTGGATAGATGCGTGTTACGTGATAAATGGGTTTACCATACGTGCAAGGAGACGGCCTGGTGCCAGATCTGTTATGCCATTGAGTTATGATACAACTCATAGAGCTTTCATGTTATGTTGTGATAAGAAGGTAATTTTGCTACAGCAATCGCTGTATAACCAAAACTATAGTATAGAATAGAAATTACAAAATAGTACATTATTGCAAAGGCAGCGAAATAGTCTCGTATCATTGAAGCCGAGGCATTAATAGTGCTTTTCTTTAAAAAATGCTAGGAAATAAAAAAGGGCCTTATACATAATCAATTTTAAATTTATTAACAAAAAAACAATGAACTCCGCTTTACCGCCAATTTTTTTATTTTACCATTTGTGCCGAAAGGTAAACGCATCTGTGGCTATACAGCTACGAGAACGCAATGTGTATGAAAGAGTTCTAAATTCAAACAACACACCGTTTCATACATAGATATACATATACTGACGTATAGATCACCTGACAGCTCAAAAATGCATTACCAATTTTGAATTGAGAATGAGTGCGTCTACTAGTTACGAGACGATACTTCTTACAAAAAATATCGATAGTTGCAGTTACACCTAAGTATAAAATAGTGTTTTCATTATCTCTTTTTAATTTTGAGTAACACTTTTTACTAATGTTCTCTCAAAACTATAATATCTTCTTTGGCTGTATTTAAGTAGACAGTTTTGGTCACACATCCATGGTCCAACCTATGCGCCAGTAGCTTTGTTTTCAATATCGACTTTTAAAACGTTCCAATACACCACCGAGATCCTGTTCAATCTTTTTGCTAACTGTAAGTATAAAGTAAGCACAAAGATTGAACAGGTATATAAAGTTGCTTTGATCATAGTTTCTCAGCGAGTTAGTATGTTACAAATCGCGACACCAGAGTAGTGCAGAATATGCTACAAACCGCTCTTTACAGTCATGTTAGCAACTTAACTGCATCTGTCGACATTAAACGAAGCCTTTGAGGCTTAGCTGTGTCGTAAGTTATTGTTTCTTGGGCGCTTACTGTGACTGTGATGTTCGGGCAAATTGAATTTACTATGAAAATATTTATAAAGATGTTCGATTCTATCATTCATTGTTTCTACGCAATTTATGTATGGGTGTTTGAACGTTTGACATTTCGTTAGCGATTTTTTAAGCCTTTTTTGTATGCTAAAATATTTTTCATTAACTCTATTAAGAATTGCTAATTATCTGAAATAAAAAGGCACTGGTTTTGGTTGTCACTTTAATCCAACTGACAAATGACTTATAAAAACAACATCTATAGAAAAGTAAATATCTATCAAAAACAAAGGTTCTATATAAAATCTGTGCCAGTTCGGCACATGCTCCCCTTTTTTAATGGACTATCTGGGCAGCTCAAAACGCCGGCGGAGGTACATACACTTACGTCACTACTGACGTCGTGTTTCTTCCATGCGAAGTGGCTGGTGGCTGGCTAGGATCTAGGCTAAAAACTATGTCCTGGCGATGACCCAATCAGATCATGGAACTGTGGAGCCACCTGCACACAACTCGCGCCGTGCGCCCATAGAGTCACAGCTCGTCTCGACTGTGCACCGTCCTCTCCGAAGCAACTGATATCAACCGCGTAGCTCCCCCAAGTAACTGAGGTCAACGGCGCTACCGCGTAGCTCTTTCAAGCAACTGAGATCAACGGCGCAGCTCTCCCAAGCAACTGTGATCAACGGCGCAGCTCTCCCAAGCAACTGACATGAACGGCGCAGCTGGAGGTGAAAGTTTGTGCCCCTCTTATTCTTCATCAGCTGCGAACTTGTCTACTGCGGTACGCAACATAGAATGTAGTTCCATAAGATGGCACCAACGAAAGCTGATCCGTTATTTGGCAGGATTTGAGACAGAGTACCTCAACGTGCAATGGGATGTCTAAAAATACCTCGGCTTGTAATGAAAAATCTGACACTTGTAAGAGCCGATCTGTGTAACACTTTGAGGAGCAAGGCCATAATTACTGATCACATCAGAACTGTGCTGTCTTCAAACTGTCTGTCGAGCTGTCTTCGACGATGAAATTTGACGTGGTAGTGACGAATCAGGAGGCGAACCACTATAGGAGTCTTCCTCTTTGTGTCTTTTCCTGACGCCATATGATCCGATAATCTAGTCATATCCACTTCGTTGATAAGGCCATAGATTTCGCCACTTCGGATACGCGCTGGTTCTTCATAAAAACTCTGACGAAACATATGTACCCCAGCCCGGCGAACGATTAGGTCTCCCGAATTAGACATGTTACAATTCTCAGGCACAGTTCTTGTTATAAAGGGCAATAACTTCAACAACCCGCGCTTCCCTAAGGTTCGTAACCCTAAGGACAACAACATGTGATAAGCTGTCGCTGTTGCGCGTACCAGTCGTCTCAACCCTAAACTAGAGCGAGCATGATTCGCATACCACGGTAAGCGCAACGGAGACTCGTCGTGGAAACAATGATTTGTATATAGAGCAATTATGAGGCTACATAACGAGGTGTGAGTACGTGCAGATGACTTAAGTTCTACCTGAGCGCATAATTCTCCAAAATGAACTGGTTCTACTGACCGTGAACGCTTTGAGAGAGCGACATGCTCATTTCGTGTGCCATCATCAGCCTTGGGCATCGCAGCCTTAAAACGTCCACGTTGTGCTTCTAAAGATAGGCTAATGTTTACTAAACTCAATGCATGATCTCGGTGAACAATATGAATCTCGCGTACTTCATCCATGGCATCTAATTTATATGGCTCTCTAACGAGATTCTCTACATGACACATGTCACTAGACGATACATGACACACGTATTCAATGGGTGTAGTTTTGCTGTTAATAAAACCAAATAGGACCCATCCTAATGGTGTTTTGATAGCGGCAGGCTCTGAACAACTACCCTTCCTGATATCCGATGCAACTGTCAAATGCCAATTGTCCATGCCAATGATAAGAGCTGGTTTGGCTGCATCGTAAGACAGTTCATGTGCGATATCGTGTAAGTGTGAATAAGATCGTAAACGGTGAGGTGTTACTGGTTGTGCTGGCAGTCCGAGATTCTTGATAGAACGAGCTTTAGTTACCGAAAATACCTGACTAGAGGATCGTCCTTTAATTTGGAAATCTACAAACTGAACTGTACTGTTACGTGACAACCCACCCACGCAATCCAAACGAATATCACCATTGGGACCCTGTGCACCTATCTTAGCGGTCACGTCTGCGTCTATAAAAGTTGCCGTGGAGCCGTCGTCCAACAAAGCAAACGTGTTGACATGTCCCGATGGACCCAAAACTGTGACCGGTATAATCTTGAGCAGAGGCGAGAGACAGGCCGAGCGGAGTGATTTGACATCACTACTATGGGCGTGAGCAACAACATTTAAGTCTGGCTTGTCTTTAATCTCTACTATCTCGCAATCTGAAGACGAATCAGACGATGAATCGACTGATTTGACTTCGACGTGTGCCGAAATATTTCTACCATCCTCGGAAGGATCGTGTAGAAGGCGATGATGGCGTTTACACCCTTTAAAATCACAAAGATTTTTTGCCGTGCAGAACCTCATTTTATGAGTACCTTTGCATAGACAACGATGACAGATTTTATTATTTTTTACAAACTGCCACCTGTCATAAATTGACAATGCTAAAAATTTGACACAGTCACTAATATTATGATTTTTAGCGCAAAACAAACAATTATTTTTTACACCTGAAGTCTGACCTTTATCCGTGGCTTGGTGAACTTTATCACGCAGTTTAAGCCCTGGTGTAAGACTCGAAATCTTAGGTTCAAATGTTCCTTGCTTACTGCCAACGGATGTGTACTTACTCGTATAATGACCAGAGGTCGTGGGTTCGATTACACCAAACTTTACCTGTAGGTCTACCTCGCGTACTAAGAAATCTGCTAACAATACTAGGCGGCTCTCTATATAACCCTCTCGAGAGGCAGCAAAATCAAACCAGCGAGTCTGTAACAGCGTAGGGAGTTTCGATAAGAGCGTATTGAACAACTCTGGTGAACGTAAATAATCTGGTTGATTTAAGAGTCTAATAACCTCTACGCAGTTACGGACACGGCAGGCAAAACTAGGCAAATCCTTACCTTCTGCGCCCAAGCGAGGTAGCGCTCGAATGGTTGCAATTTCTTGCAGTACGACGAGCTCGGCGCGACCGAATCTCATGTCGAGAATCTCCAGTACGTCAGCAGGCGTGCGTGCCGACACCAACAAGGCACTCACTGCCTCCCGCGCTGCACCACGCAACGCATAGGAGAGGCGTGCTAAGTTTTCAGCGTCTGTATGTGAGGCCTCAGTATCTAGGAATGCACGCTTAAACCCTAAATATTCTGTAGGCGACTTGCCGTCATAAAATGGTAATGATATATTTGACGTTTTATTACGACTTGTAATATTATTAGAAAAACATTCTAAAGCTCTAACAAGTACGGAGATAGGCTCGTTGCCCGAAGTAGATGCTGCATTCAGGGTCTCAGTGGCGCCAACCGGAACAGGGGCCGCGCTTACAGCCGCTGTCACACTCGGAGGCGCTGCAGGTCGGGCAGCGGCTGCGTTCGCGGCTACTACTGCTCCAACCGGCACTGTTGATGTTGACTGCCTTTTCATTTCAGATAATTAGATAACTGACAAATGACTTATAAAAACAACATCTATAGAAAAGTAAATATCTATCAAAAACAAAGGTTCTATATAAAATCTGTGCCAGTTCGGCACATGCTCCCCTTTTTTAATGGACTATCTGGGCAGCTCAAAACGCCGGCGGAGGTACATACACTTACGTCACTACTGACGTCGTGTTTCTTCCATGCGAAGTGGCTGGTGGCTGGCTAGGATCTAGGCTAAAAACTATGTCCTGGCGATGACCCAATCAGATCATGGAACTGTGGAGCCACCTGCACACAACTCGCGCCGTGCGCCCATAGAGTCACAGCTCGTCTCGACTGTGCACCGTCCTCTCCGAAGCAACTGATATCAACCGCGTAGCTCCCCCAAGTAACTGAGGTCAACGGCGCTACCGCGTAGCTCTTTCAAGCAACTGAGATCAACGGCGCAGCTCTCCCAAGCAACTGTGATCAACGGCGCAGCTCTCCCAAGCAACTGACATGAACGGCGCAGCTGGAGGTGAAAGTTTGTGCCCCTCTTATTCTTCATCAGCTGCGAACTTGTCTACTGCGGTACGCAACATAGAATGTAGTTCCATAAGATGGCACCAACGAAAGCTGATCCGTTATTTGGCAGGATTTGAGACAGAGTACCTCAACGTGCAATGGGATGTCTAAAAATACCTCGGCTTGTAATGAAAAATCTGACACTTGTAAGAGCCGATCTGTGTAACACTTTGAGGAGCAAGGCCATAATTACTGATCACATCAGAACTGTGCTGTCTTCAAACTGTCTGTCGAGCTGTCTTCGACGATGAAATTTGACGTGGTAGTGACGAATCAGGAGGCGAACCACTATAGGAGTCTTCCTCTTTGTGTCTTTTCCTGACGCCATATGATCCGATAATCTAGTCATATCCACTTCGTTGATAAGGCCATAGATTTCGCCACTTCGGATACGCGCTGGTTCTTCATAAAAACTCTGACGAAACATATGTACCCCAGCCCGGCGAACGATTAGGTCTCCCGAATTAGACATGTTACAATTCTCAGGCACAGTTCTTGTTATAAAGGGCAATAACTTCAACAACCCGCGCTTCCCTAAGGTTCGTAACCCTAAGGACAACAACATGTGATAAGCTGTCGCTGTTGCGCGTACCAGTCGTCTCAACCCTAAACTAGAGCGAGCATGATTCGCATACCACGGTAAGCGCAACGGAGACTCGTCGTGGAAACAATGATTTGTATATAGAGCAATTATGAGGCTACATAACGAGGTGTGAGTACGTGCAGATGACTTAAGTTCTACCTGAGCGCATAATTCTCCAAAATGAACTGGTTCTACTGACCGTGAACGCTTTGAGAGAGCGACATGCTCATTTCGTGTGCCATCATCAGCCTTGGGCATCGCAGCCTTAAAACGTCCACGTTGTGCTTCTAAAGATAGGCTAATGTTTACTAAACTCAATGCATGATCTCGGTGAACAATATGAATCTCGCGTACTTCATCCATGGCATCTAATTTATATGGCTCTCTAACGAGATTCTCTACATGACACATGTCACTAGACGATACATGACACACGTATTCAATGGGTGTAGTTTTGCTGTTAATAAAACCAAATAGGACCCATCCTAATGGTGTTTTGATAGCGGCAGGCTCTGAACAACTACCCTTCCTGATATCCGATGCAACTGTCAAATGCCAATTGTCCATGCCAATGATAAGAGCTGGTTTGGCTGCATCGTAAGACAGTTCATGTGCGATATCGTGTAAGTGTGAATAAGATCGTAAACGGTGAGGTGTTACTGGTTGTGCTGGCAGTCCGAGATTCTTGATAGAACGAGCTTTAGTTACCGAAAATACCTGACTAGAGGATCGTCCTTTAATTTGGAAATCTACAAACTGAACTGTACTGTTACGTGACAACCCACCCACGCAATCCAAACGAATATCACCATTGGGACCCTGTGCACCTATCTTAGCGGTCACGTCGAGCCGCTTATTAAGAATTGCTAATTATCTGAAATGAAAAGGCACTGGTTTTGGTTGTCACTTTAATCCAACTGACAAATGACTTATAAAAACAACATCTATAGAAAAGTAAATATCTATCAAAAACAAAGGTTCTATATAAAATCTGTGCCAGTTCGGCACAAACTCGTTGAGGGTCAACCGAACGCCGGCGTTCGCGAACAGTATAATTATAAATAAATAAATATCTTCAAACATTCACACCTATGAACTAGTCCCATTTTAAGCAACTAATGCTGCTGTGTTAGGGACACAAGATGACGGATAAATATATTTAATTGATAAATACATATAAATATCCTGAATATATAAATATATATAAACATCCAAGACTGGAGAACAAATGCCTGAAAATTTATCACCCAAACATTTGCCCCCACCGGGGATCGAACCCAGAACCTCCCGAGATGGCGACACCTTGAGACCAGCATACAAACCACTCGACCACGGAGCTCCAGACGCTGTTAGTTATTGTCCTATTGTGCCTCGTTTTGTGACCGTTGCACTGTGCCCGTACCCGGAACAGGCTCGCCACCCGCCATCGACTTAACGTCAAATAATCTTGGACCAGCATAGTATGATGAACGTTTGGAACGGTCCTCATTTAGACCAGCGTAGGGAATATGTTCCATAATTCTCATTGTCTTTCTGTAGAAAGGTTGAGGGCCAACAAAGAGACTCGCCTAGACCTTTAGCTTCAGTAGCTGAAAATGTCTTATTGTTAGAGTAGTTAGCTTCAAGTCCAAGTCCATTAAAAATAATGTTTGAAATTACAACGATAATTGACAATAATATTATAATATGATTGACAAAATATCGTCATTTAGACGACCTCCGTGTTCGAGTGGTCTGTATGCCGGTCTCAAGGCGTCGCCATCTCGAGAGGTTCTGCGGGTGGGGGCAAATGTTTGGGTGATGAATTCTGGCATTTGTTGTCCAGGCTTGGATGTTTATACATATTTATTTATTTATTTATATTCAGGATGTTTATGTGTATATCATATAGTGCCCGTAACACAAGCAGAATTAGTTGCTTAAAATGGGGCTAGTTGATAGGCGTGAATGTCTTAAGATATTTATTTATTATTACTGATATAATATTTGTCATATTCTGACAAATAAACGTTATTCATTTCCATTTGCTATAAGTTCATCAATAAAGATGAACGATCTTTTATCTGCTACGAGACACTAGAGTTATATTATTGTTATTACAAATGTAATAACGTGTATAACTCGCTCGATCATGTCAATAAATAATTAAAACGTCGATATTTCACATGAAAATGTGTAAATGTTTTTCCACTCCGTTGTTTCTGTAATGTACTTTTCACAAGCACGTTAGTTCCCTTTGAGAGTTCGTTTTACGAGTGCATCGTAACCAATCGTAACATTCGAATGTTACAGAAATATGTATATAATGTGATAGGTTTCTTTGTGCTTTTATACGGAAGGGTGCTTTGGAATGCTCTGAATACTTATTACAGAGGATATTTACTTTAAATTTACGGAAATTATTTAAGGATTTTACACAGTGAGTCCTGGTAGTGAGTCGTCTTCATGAGTACTTCTTATTATCATAATAATTATATTTCTTATATTATTAAGAAGTAGAAGGTAGGTAGTATTTTTTTATACTGTAAAATATTATAACACGGGCTTGAAGAGCAGTGAAATGATATTGAGTACTGCCTTATCATCTTATCTCTTATGAAGTAAGTTAACATCTTACGCCCTAGTATTATACGAACAACATACACCTCATTCTCTATGGAAGTTACAGATGCAATTCTTACAAGAATCACTTGTACATGACTTTAGCGACTTTCTATTATGTGAGCAGTCTGCTTTATAATTGTTGAATAAGAAAATATAGCGATTAGCTAACTAAAACTTTTAAATAGGTATTTTTCTTTTGGTTCTCAACTACAAAAACAATACTCAGATCATGTTCTTATATTAATTAAATATATTGATTTAATATTATTATAATTATCTTATATTGATAAAATATAGAAACCCGACGTTTCTATATTTAATATATGATTTAATCCACAAATTGAAATAGGAATATCTTAGATTGGTACCTAAACAGACACATTTATTTTTTCTTACTAGCTTCACGCGGTTTCTCTCGCGCGGTACCCGTTCTAGTGGCAACACCCGGATAAAAAGTAGCCTTTGTCCTTTCTTAGGCTCTAGACTATCTGTGTAAAAACATTTAGATTAAATCGGTTCAATAGTTTTTACGTGAAAGCAAGACAAATAGACTGACAGAGACAGACATACCGACAGAGTTACTTTCGCATTTATAAAATTAGTATGGAAGTATGAAAAGTTAAAATAACAGCAGTTGCTTAAAAACTAATCTAAGACAGTCCAATCTGTGAAATTAATATAAAAACACACCGAAGTCAATACGGATAAAAAAGTGTTGGTAACGCTTGTTCTTTCGTTCTATAGTGCAATGGGTTACCAACAATGTAATTACACGCTAACGTGACAGTGTTCTTTGTGCATTACTTAATTATCCACACCGAAATAAGCCGATCACTCAACGGCGCATCTTCACGCCAGCTAAACAGGGGTGGACGGACCTGGCGTTATTTATAATGGAAGGGACACGGCTCCTTTATTTTTATTCGTAGACCCACGCTGTTTTAAGGTTTTTGCAGTTCAGTTTTAGCTTTTCCATTTAGTTTTGTTAGGTAATTAGAGATAACGTTTTTAATGTTACGTCACTATCAAACACGGCAATAATATGGTGGTATTTTTGCCGATGAACCTTTGATCAAGAAACCTATGATAGACCAAATTCAAATCAATAATTCATTAATTCAAAATCGTGCAAAATTAAATAAAACCCGCTCATCTATTTAACGCTTGGTCCTATGACTATGTAGGAAAGCTTAGATCAATATGACGGTCAACTTGACGACCTCCGTGGTCGAGTGGTCTGTACGCCGGTCTCAATGCATCGCCATCTCGAGAGGTTCTGGGTTCGATCCCCGGTGGAGGCAAATGTTTGGGTGATGAATTTTCAGACATTTGTTCTCCAGTCTTGGATGTTTATATATATTTATATATTCAGGATATTTATATGTATTTATCTATTAAATATATTTGTCCGTCATCTAGTATCCATAACACAAGCTGCATTTAGTTGCTTAAAATGGAACTGGTTGATAGGTGTGAATGTCTGAGGATATTTATTTATTTATTATTATTATTATATAAACACTAAAAGAAAAGGCATTTTTATGAATCTAGGGAATTTAAAAAAAGTTTAATACCAGTCTAGTAAAAAAATTCTGCGTTCAGTATCAAGAATCTTATGAAATCGACAAGAGAAAAAGAGATGAGTTCATTTAAAAAAGGAATAATGAATTATTTTCGGTTAAACTAACCTGTCCATTTTAATCAATGAAAGACATTTAAATGAGTCTCAACTTTCATGTTCTATCCAGTATTGTATTAGTACGTAAACAAAAGACGGTTGTTTAATTTACCCATTGATTGCTCATTGTTCGAGGGTCCCTTATCCAGTGCATGCCAATGTGCATTAGGGGTGTATATTAAGGGTAGCTTGTTTACTTACCGCGCTTGTAGGGTGAAGAGACAACGTCAAATGTATCTAAATCGTAATTGAAATTGTTTTTAATCAATGCGGTGATTTTTTATGACACGCGTGACAGCTGATATCTAAATAAAATAAATTTTCTTTCTCATATACTGAACTTCGGTCATTCATAATTCACATGGCAGCGGTAGCCGAGTTGGGACCGACGGAGCACTACTCATTAGAGGCCACGGGAAGCGCGAGTTCGATCCTACCGCCCGTTCCACTGATGTACAGTTCATTGTGAATATCGCATGCCTCACATTGTGCCCGGTGCATGGCAACAGGCTCGCCACCTGTTACATGGGGACCTAACATATCTGGCGAAATGTGGGTGTTTTAAAACTTTGCCTACGCTTTCGGGGAAAAAGTGATGATATCGTAAAAGTATGTATAAGTATGTATGTAAAAATGTATGTATGTATGTAAAAAGTATGTATAATATAAATACCTTGAACCACCAAAACTAGATCTAGTGTGTTCGTTTGAGTCACTTTTGGGCTTTTACCAGAAAGACGCGGCCTAAGCTCATGCTAGGGTCGCGGTCTATTGTCAAGTAAATAAATAAAAATAAATATCTTCAAACATTCACACCTATCAACTAGCCCCATTTTAAGCAACTAATGCTGCTTGTGTTACGGACACTAGACGACGGATAAATATATTTAATAGATAAATACATATAAATATCCTGTATATATATAAACATCCAAGACTGGGTAACAAATGCTTGAAAATTCATTACCCAAGTATTCGTGTTTGTTATTGAATAAATAGGGTTTAATTCCAAATAATTTTCGAAGCGTAAATAATTGCGAAATAGTTGCGAAAATATTTTGTTTAAGTATTTGACCAAAACCCAAATTAAAATGTTTCCCCTGTCACCCTCACAGTATAACCATGGACCAGGTATTACGAGTCAAATATACTAAAGCCCCATACATATGGCGCAAGTTTAAAAATATTAGACTGAATTTAAAGTATCAAATAACTAATATAAAAAAAATTTACGCAGAGTAGGTAAGTAAGCTTCAAATTGTTATTATTATTATTATTATTGTTTCTGATGTTATAAAAACTTATTGAACTGTATGTAATATAAATGATATTGTTTGGCTGGATCTGCCTACCATTCTTGAAATAATGTAGCAACCGTGAAAATTTTATATTTTCCTCTTTTACACAAGCGTTTTTTAAAATATTTAGTACTAAAAAATATTCCGTAAATTCGATTCCCACAGCTATTTTTCACTTTCTGCTAAACAGCTGTCAGACTCGGCTTTTATAAAAAAAAAAAAGACGTGTGGCACTCGGGGACTGCCGCGGTAAAGCTATTGCATAGCATTTTGTATCAACTTATGCAATTATAATTTTATTTATTTATTTTATTCATGCAGTATTTCTTTTTCCTTGATATTAATTCAAGTTACACTTTTTGAGCGTGGTGACTGATAAGAAAACAAATTTTTCTATTATTAAATAAATAAAAAAAGTTAATATTGTTTAAAATATGTTTTATTATTTTACAATACATGTGGGTTTTATTATCTTAACGCCGTGTCGATGACTGCCGAACTGAAACGACGTTAGACGATGTACGGCCTTCAAGCCACACCTCCTTGCGCATCGGAGTGGGGAGCATGAGGTTTTTTCGTTACGGAATTTCTGGATTCGGTCCCCGCGCTCAAGGCCCGCGATAGAAGCTATGCAATAGCTTAAAAATTACCCCAAGTAGTTCTAAAGACGCAATCTGTAAAATCACTTTGCATGCTGATATGATATTGTTTTTGAACCCTATTCTTGCCTAACATCAGGTAAGATAGGACCAATCCTTTCTCCAAAACGTTACATCTCACGAAAACGCGTGAACTTCCTTACCGGCACACGTATTCCCTGCTTCTTAAAATATGGGTTCCTTCAAAAGAGGCGTGAAAAAGCATTTTTTGGGCCGGCAAGGTGAGGGAGGTGGGCTAGGGCAGTATGTCAGTATGCTGCTCTATCTCCGTTCACGTATGCGAATATCAACCAAAACATAATATTAACTAATTAATCTCAAAATATATAAGGGTCAAGATATACATGATTAATCTAATTAAAAAAATTGTCAAATACATTCTAAAATAAGGTTTTCTAATAACAATGCCCAATATTAAATTTGATTTTCTAATAACAATGCCCAATATTAAATAATGTCACATGAAATAAAATTAAGTATCATCAGGTAGGGTGGAGTCATTTGTTGGGCTTTTTATATAAAAAAACGTTCATCTCCTATCACTTAGACCACCGACCACCGCGCGTGCAACAACAATGGCGTCGACGGCATAATTTCACGGTCCGCTGCTACTGTCGCCTGCTCAATAATAAGTACCGTGTTTACACGAAATCTTGCTACATAGACGGTTTAATTTCCACTGCGTGTCCCCAGCGTGATTCAACGACGTGATACGTTTGGGATTAATCTCGTGTACATGTTGGTTTAAAGCAGCGACGGCGTTTTAGGTCTGTAATCAGACAAATGGTCGAGATTATAAAGGGGGTTACCGGAATACAATGGATTGCGAATTGAAACTTTTTGGTGACAGCTTTGTGGCCGACGCTCTGTGTTAGCTAAAGCCAATTAATGACTAATCAAACGAAAGGAACTATGTGTGAAAAATAATTAAAAATTGCTTTAACTGTAATAGTTGTCTAAAACTTGGTAAGAAACAGGTTTAATAAAATGCTTGTAATTTATACAAGCACTTTTACTATTTACTTTTACGGAAAATTTTAAGTTTACATATTTTTTATTATTTTGTCATACATTAAATATAAAATGTTAATAAAAATTTTAATGTTAGTAATTGAATTGAAAGGCCACACAAAACATGGCCCTTAAATGTAAAAAATTCCCTCGTGGCCCTCAAAGGGCTTAATTCAGTTCAATTGTATTTTTTTTGATCATTTGCGTTGATAAATTCGAGATTCAAAGTCTTACTGCAAGAGAGCCATACATATGTATAATCACGAATTTTACCCTCTAAGGGTTAGCTCAGAGACTAGGCAAAAGCACCGCAAAAGCAGTAGTCCATTGCCGTAGTCCGCGCTTCACCTAGCAGTGACTGCACTGAGCGTAACAGGTGGTGAGCCCGTCGCCGCTATAAGCTATTGGATGGTTGTGCAGTTCCAAGTCCATTAGTCGCCTTTTACGACACCCAAGGGTAGAGAAGAGAGCCAAGTGAACAAAAATATTCTCAAATTAGTTTGGTTCTTTAAATACTTAAATGTAGCTCTTATATAATTAACATTTTGTTTAGAACTAGACTTTTCTTTAAAACTATTAGAAAGAATGAAGAAGAAGATAAAGAATTTTATCTATCTATTAATTTGTAGAATGAGTCCCCAATTTCTGTGCACATCTATTATCAAGGATAGAGGCGTCAAAGTTATCTCGAAGGGACACTGTAATCCGTAGATAAATATTTTCATCCTTTATATCTCGGCGTGATTGATGTTTTTTACGGCCACGGTTTTTTATACTCCATCGTATACTCATGGGATATTTGATGATTAAGGAGTAATGTGACGGGACCATGTCCTAGGAAACATAAAATTGTTGACATATTTATATATGTCCTAAAAGCGTTATCTTTATGTAATTGAGTACGACCAAAAAATTGCTTTACCACTTTTGACTAAAATTTCCGACCGGATTGAATTTCACTATGACTCATGATTAAATGTCCGTTTTAGGTTTGGACTGGTCTGGATACTCGCCTTTCAGGCCATTCTTGAATTAAATAGTTCGATGAGGTTATTTGTCACTAGTCACCATCAAAATAGCCTGTTGATTTGTGACATGCTAACGATATTAACTCTAAGGGTGATAAAGCAATTTTATGGTTCACTATACAGAACTTCATAGCTATTTATTTTTGTCAAATCGCTTTAGCCAGTTTATCATTTGTTTTTGTGTAAAAATCTCAAGAGCATTACAAAAAGGTGTCTTTACGGCGACAAAGAAAACAAAGACTAACATTTTCTACTTTTTATGGCATTAAATATTTTGAAATGCGATGAAAAATTAAATAGTTTAAGTTTGAAACATTTTTATTGAAAATGTAATAAAAAATTGCATCAAAACTTTAGCGACATGGGAATTTTTATCGGTTGAGACATTTTGTTTTTTGAACAAAGATCTGTATAAAATATAAACCTTTGGTCCTTTTTAAGAAAATCTTTAATAATTTTATAGTAATATTTAGACGTTCTTGAGAAGGGCCAGGTCAAAAGTACCCGAAATCGCCGAGCATGTATGAGGACTGTAATGAGAGTTGATGAAGCGAAAGAAATAAACAGGGATCGTAGCAAGTGGAAGGATGTAATCTCTGTTTACCCCTGTGGGGAAAAAGGCGTGACTTTATGTATGTATGTAGAGTATTATCTCACGATTTAAACTCGTCTCTTCTGCTGCCCAATTGATTGCATCATTGTTTTTTTTGTCATGATTTTTTTTCTTGTAGTTTTTTTTTGTGTAAATATGTAGGTATATAATTAAGTCTTTTATTTAGGCCACCTTTATGTTTTATAATTCTCCATCAAGTGATTGTCTGGTAGACATAATTGCTACTTAGCAATAAGGCACATTGTGACATCTAGTTTTAAGGATTTTCTTTGTAATTTTTCTTTCTAGTGTACGCAATAAAGAGTTTTATTATTATTATGTAATACGTATTATATAATCGATATGAGTAACCCTGAAGAGATGAAAGAAAATCCATAAACACTCTGTAATTCATACCAAAATTTTCAACAGACAGTACAGAACATTTCATACCACTAAATAGAAGAATATCCGCCCAGCATAATATTATGTTCATAGTAGTTGCTACGCTAAAATCATATTTTTATTCTGGTTCAAGAGGTCGAAGGTTCGATCCCACCACCCTGTGCCAATGAGTTTGAATAAAACTTAAGTCCAACTGATTGAGAATATCGCTTGCCTTTCATTGTGCCCGGTGCATGGTAAGGCTCGCCACCTGTTATATTGGGACTTAAGATATTGGGCAAAATGTGGGTGTTATTGTTTATGTATGTACATACCTATTCAATTTCATAATAATATATTACTTAGGTACTCATTTTTTTTGTATTTTGGCAAATCAACAATGTTAACACACAACATTCACATATTCAAGTTTACTTCAATAAGAAATTAAGAACTAGCGTTTACATCAATTATACAGGTTGAAATTGAAATAATTCGACAAAATTTTACAGGACATTTTAAATGTTATTATAATCGGCATAGTAACAATTAAAATCGTAATGAAAAATAATGTAATAAAATACACATACAATACATACAATCACGCCTGCAATCCCCGTAGGGGTAGGCAGAGTCCAAGGAACACTGTGTTCCTTAAGACCACATTTACCCATACAAAAATTGGGTTTGGTCAGATGAAAAATCGTGAAAGAGTAGTAACAAGTGGCTAGCTTATCGCCTACACAATCACAGACCCAGTACCCAATACGCCCTTAGTCGCCTTTACATACGATAACGCAATTATTAATTGCAGCTGTCGCGCTGTGTTATTGAATGAAACACCTGTATGTATATTGGTAAAAAAAATGTGTATCGAATTTAATGTAATATTTTTCTTATATGAATTTTACATGTATTTTTTTATGGTTTATATGTATATGTACCAGTTTCGAGCAAAAGAAACTAAAAATTTTGATTTTTTTTTACAACTTAGATTTTTTTTCTCCCTCACAAATATAATATTTCATAGCACTAGAACCCCCCATTAAAGTTTGTCAATCATTTTCGATTTCATCCTGTAAATATGCACAGCATTTTAATACAAATTATAACAAATTATACCTACTTATTAACTAACTACATTTTTTTTCTTATAATAGTTGTAATGAAAATATTTGGATTTAAATCATTTCCTTATAAAGTGCCTTTTTCCTGAATACTGTGGGTCGATCGTGGAAGATGTCAAGCTCCAGCAGTTTGTAAAGGCTGCCATAAGTACTGGTAAGCCTATTAATACCACTTCATATAATACCTTTGTATCCCTACCCCTATTTAATACCTGTAATATCTTCGATATTCACACACTACCATAACAGAGGGCGATTAGATAACAATCCATCAATCAATCGAAATTCTCATTATGATATGCATTTAATATGGCGAGTGCAAGAGGTCGTCAGGGTGAATGACAAATGACGATGATCGTCTATCTTCCTAACTGTCAACGGAGCCAATCAACACACGTGTAGCCCCCTCTTAAATTTTATAATCTCTCAACGAAATACAATGAAAATGCGCCTTATCCCTCAACGATAAGAGCTTCCGAATTTCCAGGAACATAATTTAAATTGTCCATTCTGGAATGGTCCGCAAAAGTGATCAGGGCCCTTAATTGGTGTAACGAGAGTGGAAGGTCTAGATAAAATGGTGCCACGTGAAAAGGTCGCCAGGCTGCCATGGCAACGAATCCTGTGGTCAGCCAATCGCTAATCGCGTAATCAATCAAGCAATCCGTTTGAAGCAAGAAAATTGTGCGAATTTGAGACAGTTGAAGGATTGAACAACCTCGTCCCTTCCTAAGTGGGGAATTAATTAAATGGTTTGTAAACTAAGCCTGATTTCAACGATTGTGTATTCTAATGACTGTGCGTATTAATATTGATTATATGTTATCTATTTACAACATAATCCCAGAAAATTATAAATTATTAACCAAAAACATGTTCCGAGTCGAATTATAGAAAAAACTAAAAGACGAATGCTATTACAGTGTGCTAGATATATTTGTTAAAGATATATACATATATATTTATTTTAGCTATTAATTTTATTTCTTTTTTAGTTTTATTATTAATTGGACTAAGCTATAAATTCTAGAATATTATTATTGAACATTTATAATTATTTTGCTCATAATATGACCTTAAATATGCATGCCGGCATTGGCAAAACATGTTGGATCAATATTAAAACTTACTAAAATATTAAATATGCTTGTATGTATGTTATAACACGTGTTTTTGCAAATAAATATTTCTTTCTTTCTTTCTATCTACGCTGGAAACAGATGTTAAAGACTTTTTCATTTACATTAAGGGAAGTTTCATAGCTACGCTGGCCGCTTGCGCTGACCAACCGCGCCGGCGAGATTTCCATACATTTTGACGTATAAGGTCGTGCGTGTAGCTGTGAAACGATGTTAGTAGCTCCGCGAAATTGTAAGCGCGCGCGTGCCAGAGCTGGCTGCCAGCCCACCTATGAAACCACCCTAAGTCACTTAGGCTGGCAACATTATGTTTATGACAGATGCTAATGACTTTCACTTGGGCTAGTTATGTTTAAAAAGAGATAATATTGTAACATATAGGTAACTTTTTATTTATTACTGATGGGACAATAATTTATTTTATCTACACTACACTGTTCGAATTATGAACTCAGACTCGAACTCATAATGACAAACTTTTTAACACAGATGATAAAAACGAAAATATAAAAATGGAAACTGTAACATAATGACCATTATGCAACAGGTTGGACTCATTATGCAATACTTATTTTTCTTAAAAACGCACAAAACTAGACTTTCCAGACGGCCAACAATAAATAAAATTAATCAAATTTTTTGTGTTCTTTGAATAATTTGTGTAGATAAAGTAGTGTATGTAACTGCACATAACTCGATATTAAAACACTCGCGTGATACTATTAAAATACTCGCCAATGCTCGTTTTTTAAAACCACGCTCGTGTTTTAATAACCTACACCTACATCTACCCACCTAATATGTGATAAACTACTAAAATTGCATAAACTATTAAAATGCATGACTCCCTAAATAAAAAAAAATACTACATTATAAATTTTGGCGCCGGCGATAGCTTTAAAAATTTAACAGTTCAATGACCTCACAAACATTTTATCTTTTTTGTATTACACATTAAAATGATTTCAACGGCAACGTAATCGAGGAAAGTGGTTGTGACAGACGTAAATAAATTCACAGACCGTTAAATTTACAAATAACGGTTTAGCCTTTTATAGACTATCAACGGAACATTAATGGACATCTCTCGTTGCAAGGGTGCTAAGACGAGGAAATTTTCAAACATGTACGTACTTCAGCTTCGTATTTCATGCAATAAAGTCTACGGAATAACATCTTCGAGACGTGAAATAACGTGAAACGAGTAAGGTGTTATGGATGTGGTATTTTGATGTTGTAAGTCCATAGGGGTTAGTAAATAAATAATATTTCTTATAAAAACATATGTTATCATGATACGTTGCTTTAGTAATATTAGGTCCTTACCTATAAATATGGTGTTTTGTATGGAGATTTTGGGGATGTCTGCATTTTACATACTAACATTTTATCAGTTTTCTTCACAACGACCAATCCAGAGATAATAATATTTGGCATGTATCATTAGACAAGCCTTAGCAATGTGTGTGAATACGCTTGATAAAAATTATTCATCATTTTTATGTTAATGCAAATCAAATGATTAAACTTACAAAAAAATATCAAATTAAATAATACGAGCTCAAATATATGGTCTATTTTTAGAAGAGGCAATTATTTTATAAGAATGTTCTGAAACTTAATAGTTACGGACAAATTGCTAAGACAGAATAAAAACACCAATTTCATAGGTAAGGACCCAATATCAAGGATATTACAAGTTATTAATTCGTGCTTTTACATAGCTGTATGTTGTTATTAAAATTCATTAAATAAAATTTTATTAAATTCCATATTAATAGGCTAGTTGACCCTTTTTTTTACTGGGCCCCAAATGATACTGATAGCTATCACCATAAAAAATTATACAATTTTTTTCTGAAGCCTATAACACAATAAATTATAAATTACGTTTTTGCTGAAATGTCAGAAACGCCTTCGGTCCTGATGGTCTATGAATTATCTGTGCCGTAGCGGCACGATTATTGTAAACAATTCAATACGAATGCGTGTCATAGCCGACAGTTATGTTTGATTGGTTGCAACTGGCGTTTATCGGATTATGACCATGCGTAGTAATTGTTTACATGAATCGTTACTCAACTAATTTCACGAAGATGGTGGATAGCGTTTTTGGAAGATGCAAAAAGACAACATATTTAAATTGAATTTCTACAGCAATCCCTTATTCATACTTATCGAACTTGGTATATTACGGACTCTTGTAGTAAATACTATGTGAATGACACATAATTTTTATTACTTTTGATATAGGTCAACTAGCTTAGTCATGTTACCATAGACAAGAACCACCCTACCACCAAAACCATAGATTTCTTAAATAAGTCACTCAGTAGAAGTACCTTCAAATAGAACAAAAACTGGTAAATAAAAAAAAATCAATTTTCTTTTCTTTCAGCGACGAAAACCGCAAACAGGATCATTCTGAAATATTGTTATTTAATGTATACATTATGTCATTGCAAGTTAAATATTTCATATTAAGTGATGTAAACTTTCGATATATTATCTATATCGAAAGTTTACATCACTTAATATGGTGGCGAAATTATTATCTCGGCTTACTTCTGTTGAATGCAGATATTTCAATCAGAAGTCAATTTTACGAAAATAATCTACATTCTAGCCTTGACATTCTAGCCTTGACATTTTAGCCTTGACATTCTAGCCTTGACATTCTAGCCTTGGCATAAACCGCCATTTCTTGGCGGTTTATGCCGATGCCGAGCCGAGTTGTAGTTATTTCTCTGTCTTACTTAGCTGGTGTTTGTATATACTTTTCATTCTGATAGTTTATTCTGTTTTGAAATTCGCTTGCACTCACATAAACTTAACGTAATTAATTAGTTTTGTTGTATTTTTAGCAGTAATTCAGTGAAATAGTTAAATTTAACTAACCCGTGTGTTGTTGTTTTAAAGGTGTATAGTGATATTGTGAATTGTGTCGCTCCGCAGGGATTTAGTTGGCAGGTTTTAGTTTTTAATTAATTTTGGTTTATTATCTCTCTGCTGCTCTCGGCACAATAATGGCCGCTTTGATGCACATAGATTGTTGTCGTACCGATTTCTTGCTAAGTGAAGGAAAGCAGTTTTCAAAGTTGTCTTTTGAAAATGAAAAATATGTCATACAGTTAGGTCGAGCTCTTCCAAACATGTCAATAGATTACAAGCGTAAAGACGGTTTTTTCAAGCATTTCTACAGTTCTCTTTATGATAAATATAGTTGGCTTACAGGCAGTTGTTTTTTAAATAAAATGTTTTGTTTTCCGTGTCTTTTGTTTTCTGATTCAAGCAGCATTTGGAATCAAACGGGATTGTCTGATGTTAATATTTTATCAAACTCTGCTAAAAAACATGTTCAAAGTGACAAACACATACGTTGCATGAATTTCGAAATAGTAGAATAGAAAACTATTTTAATCCCACAGTATTAAATAAAATAAATTACAAACAATATACGAAAAGATTTAAAAAAAAATATATTATTAACGAAAAAATCTCAAAATAATTTTAAACAATCTACATCACAAAATAAATCTAAAACCACTTGGCAAATCATAAACAAAACAAGGCAAAACACACCAAAGGAATGTATTTCTAGAATTGTGTCTGAGAATCGATATATTACTAATCCTAATGACATTGCAAATGCATTTAATAATTAAAAAATTAAACCAATGCCGAATAAAAGTATAAATGTAATAACTAACATTAATCACCGACAAAATTCTATGTTTATGGCACCATGCATTCCACGAAATATTTATCAAATTATTAAAAATTAAAAAAATACATCTAGCGTAGGAAGTGATGGTATTTCCACAAAAATAATAAAAGCTGTTAATGAAGTGATATGTCATCATTTGAGCTATATTGTTAACCTCGCTGTTGAAATCGGTGAGTTTCCTGAAGACCTTAAGATTACTATTGTAAAACCTATATTTGAGAAAGAAAACAAGGACTAAATAGAGTATTACAGACCCATTGCCTTAATCTCAATTTTTTCAAAAATCTTTGAAAAGTTCTGCTGTAATGAATTAAATTCCTACTTCGAAGAAAATAATATTATCTGTGAGGAGCAAACTGGCTTTAGGAAAAATAAGTCAATAAATTTGGCACTTTATAATTTTTTAATGAATATATTGTTGACTGTTGATAAATCTGTGCCCATATGTACGATATACTGCGATATGACACAGGCCTTTGATTATGTCGACCATGAAATTTTAATAAATAAACTATCCTTTTATGGAATAAGGGGAAATATTTTAAATTTAATCCAATCTTTCTTAAGAGATCGAATACAAAAAACTGAAATATCGAGACTGAATGTTAAAACAATGACTTTTCAATCATATTTATCCCAGGAGCGCAATGTCATTTATGGAGTACCGCAGGGTAGTGTACTTGGTACTCTGCTTTTTATCATTTATATTAACGATTTGCCTAATATAACAGATTATCCATTGACATTATATGCAGACAATAGTACAGTTTTCATAAAATTGAATTACATTAATCTTTATGAATTTGACATTAATAAATGGATGGTTGGTGGTAAATAATTTAAATATCAACTTATGCAAAACGAATATCATGCACTTCAGCCAAAGATCGAATCTACCATCTAGCATCAAGGTAGCCTATAATGGATAAAATATAAAGAAGTTGATTCGGCGAAATTCTTGGGGCTAATAATCGACAAAAAGCTGAATTGGAAGGAACACATATCGGAATTGAGCAAAAAAATTAGCAGTTTAGCTTATGCCCTGTACAAACTTTCATTATCGGTCAATGCAGAGGCTTTGCTTACTGCATATTACGGACTGGTGGAGTCAAAATTACGGTATGGCATAATTTTTTGGGGAAATTCCACAAATAAAGATATAATTTTCAAAATGCAAAAGCGATGTTTAAGAGCAATGTTTGGTCTAAAACAGATTCAACATGTAAACCGTTTTATCTTAAACATAAAATTCTGACACTTCCGTCGTTATACATACTTGAGATGGCTTTGTTTGTAAGGTGTAACCCACATCTTTTCCCATTCCTCTCTAAGACTGTAGTGCGAAATCGTAGACGTGATTTGATTCGATTAATTCCCACGAAAACCACATTACTACATAAAAGTGTTCTATGTATGGCTCCACTGATTTACAACATAATCCCAGAAAAGTATAAATTATTAAACAAAAACATGTTCCAAGTTCAATTAAAGAAAAAACTAATAGACAAATGCTATTACAGTGTTCAAGATTACTTAAATAATGGATTGTAATCATTTAAATTTGTAAGGGATATATATATATATATATATATATATATATATATATATATATTATTTTGTTATTAATTTCATTTCTTGACATTATGTTTTTAGTATTATTATTAATTGGACTAATCTATAAATTCTTGATTATTTTTGAAAAATTATAATTATTTTGCTCACAATATGACCTTAAATTTGCACGCCAGCATTGGCAAAACATGTTGAATCAATATTAAAATCCACTAACAAAAATATGCTTGTAAGTATGTTATAACACGTGTTTTTGCAAATAAATATTTCTTTATTTCTTTCTTAAAAATAATTTTGAGTTTCATAACCTAGCAAAGTCGAACGTAATCGAAATCTGTTAAAACGCTTCATAGACACAGTTGTTCTCTTAGGTAAACAAGAATTAGCCTTTCGCGGGCACGACGAAAGAGTAAATTCGGATAATCGTGGTATTGTTAAAGTATTGTAAATGGTATGTGTTTTTTTTGTTTATCGCACACTGTAGACCCGTCCATACACACAAACACATGCACTACATACACAGACCAAATTACGAACATAAAAGAAAGTTTCTGCAAGTACCCATTTTTTGTGGGTCATAATTTTTACTGTGGCTTGCCTAACTTTTTTTTTCACGCCACGCCACTGGTAGCGCATATAACTTTGGTCAGCACCAAAGTTATATGCCGCTACTTGTATGAGTATAGTTCTCTTATTAAACTCTTACGATTAACATCATGATCCCCTTAGGTTGGAGGTGGTTTTGGCTTGCACAAAAATAAGACTTTGCCCTAATACTCTCCGGGTCTGCATTCGGGTGAATTTTAGTGTTTAGCTGTTTACACACTTCGTTTTTTCTAACGCATATCACAAAACTGTTATTTGATCACGGTTACAATTTATCCGATATCCCATGTCATCTTTACATTGTTATCGAAATTCGATAAAGTCCTATTAAAATATTCATAGCTGATAGTAACTATCGGCTATAAACATCGTAAGCTTGTTTGATTAAAATATTCCAGGTATCAGGTATCAGACACCGAGACACCGCATCCATTATCGAGTTGGTCCTCTTCAAATAAACTCCTAAGGCGTCTTTATACCACATTGATGTAGCGGCTGTTGCGGCACACCCATTATTTAAGGATCAAATGGGCTATTCTCCCGGAGGCCGTGACAACATTAAACAAAATTTTATTTTCATACTAAAAGTTGCGCCTAGCTTATTAGGGAATCATATCGAACGCAATTCGCAGTCGTTCCAATACATTAATGGCGCAAGAAAACTAGGTTATTGAGAATCGAGAATTCAGTGTATTTTATATCTTTTATCTCTTTCTCGACCCTTTATTATAAAAGCTTTGAGCGAGAAGGGTACTTAGGAATGTTGAAATTAGGTCGCTTCGTAGGAACTGGGTTCTGAAAATAATAGAAAACAAAAACCAGTGATTGTAGAAAGCTTTTATCAACCGAGGTTGGGAAGATTATGAAACGTAAGTTAAGTTATTTCGCTTTTGAATAAACTGATCTTAGACATTTTTAAGATTAATTATTGATATCACATAAAACAGTACTTTAACCCGCCAGCAATCGCACCCCTAGAAGTTACAAGGGCACTCGCGTATAGCATTTTGTTCATGTTTATGACTGCCATTTAATCCAAATTTTACTAAAAGATATTTTTTTATTTTACATACCTGCTCGTCTCGTACGAGAAGTGAACTGTATCCAGGGGTGGAAGACGCAGCAAAACTCAGCTACTGAATTAACGATGTCCGTACATATAATCTTGACAAAATAGCACGTGTTTTAAATTTACTGTGAGCAAAATGCTCAAAGCCCGAGTGCTCGCGGGTTAAAGTTAGGTTGCTGTGAGAGTGAGTCAAGTCGTCCCAGCTCGTTGAGAGAGTAATGGACTTTGGGATCATAGGTATAGCTGACAAAATATCGCTTCCTTTTGATTTTTTTAGGCAGGTAACGCGTTAGTTACAACTGTCTTTGCTTAATTGTCACCCTTGTCTAATATTAAGACTGTTGCATCAGGCAGACAAAATATAAGGCAAGTTATATTAATAATAAGCCTCGGCTTATAAACGTCTTAGGCAACATAATATTATTATGGATGAAATATTTTTATAAACAACAATATTTTTTATACATTTTTATATAGCTAAGCAGAGACCACTTAACTCAAAGAACCTTAAAGGTCGCGTGGGGAGCGATTAAAACAATAGAGGATTACTTAGATTTTCTTGGACTGAAGCTTGTAGCCTTTATTAAGTTTAAAAATGCACATTTGCTGCTAATAAAAAACGAAGGCAGAGGTTCTAATTGCCTTCTCTAAAATACTATCTAGCTACAAAAATTTATTGACATAAAATAACAAAATTTTTAGCCCTTTAGACCTTGGTGATGTAGAAGATGGCTTCGATACTGGATGGATGGAGCTTTTGGATCTCGAATTTTAGGGTTGAGCTTACACTTAAAGTTTTTAATAGTAAACAATAAAAAAATATATAAGCAACCTCATATACCAAGTTGTTTCCTCTATAACCAAGATATTTATTTCTGTCATCGTATAAAATTTTAAATTAATTTCTTAAAATTAATCAAAGCACTGTAAAACAATGAACAGCGTGGATGGAATATCAAAGATTCCTACCATCAAACAAGCTATCGCACATAATGCTTTCAGAGCTCCTCATTTATAATTTCAGATGTTTAAAACAAAATTAATGACTTGAAACAAATAAGTTGAAATTGAGCTTAGAAATTGAAACTCGTCGGATTTAAGAGAAAGTCAGCGCGAATCTCAATTGGCAGAAAAGAAACGATGTCGGAGTTCTATAATTGTCTCTTTTTAATTCGGTGTTTCAGAGCGAGACAGAAGTCACTTTTCGAATCGAATCCGTGAAGTGGCGGTTGAAAATAAGGGTGCTGTAACGGGGAAACTCGCCGAACGTCGGGCTAATTTAGGTCCAGCGTTAGTCTTGACAAAGGTGACCATAATTGATGTTGTGCTGGTTAAACAGCACCGAAAAGGTCATATTATTATCTACAATCACAAAGCTACATCCTGTGTTACTTGACCACATAAACTCATACTTACAGTCGTTTGTTTTTTATTGTGTCGGAACACCGAAAACTAAGGTATTTCTCGAAGAGTAAGGTATTAAATAAAATAGTTCCTATGTAGTTATGAAAGCCTGGTACTTTTTTGGAAATATAGATATTTATACGCTTACTTAGCTAATCTGCGAATGTTGAGATTGATATGTTACCAAAATGATATAAATATGTTAGAGGGAGTTTATATATAAAGCGAATACCACTCCCTGATTAATCACGAAATTTCACTTCTTAGTTGATTATCGATAGTTTCAATTAGTATCCCTATCACTATTCAAATAAACATAGTGCATTTCGAGGAATAATTTAAGTGCGCTTCATTCGGTAGGCTTTTAAAATGGGTGCGCTTCGAGGAATCCCTCAAAATTCTGTAATACAGAAATTTAAGAATATAAAATGACCAAAGAAGGAAATGACCATGAATTTTAAAAGAATCGATGAAATTATAGATAATTCCTTTATTAAGAGACAGAGAAATATATAAGTATTCAGCAAGTAAGTCAACAACAACTTTTGTGTTAATTTAAACAAAGGAAATATTTCCTTTCTGTTTATGTAACGTTATTAGGTACTTTAAAATTGTAAAATTGACAGTAAAGATAACTATTTTTTTATTCTAACGGCTTAAATTTATCTGTCTCTATTTTTTAAACTGTGAAAATCGTAGAGGTAATTTCTGTCCCCAGAGTAACGACGATAAGTCTGAATTAAAACACAAGTTTGAAGTCGTAGTTTAGACAGAAAAATGTTTTCTAGAATTTTGCTGTTTAAAAGTTGACCGGCGGATCTGCGACACAGCACGTTGAGTTTCATTTGACAACGGTCCAAGAAAATGTCCGTTGGGACATATACAGTCCTGTTTTCTGGACGCGTGCTGTTTGGGGCTCGTTCACAGTGTTGCAAGTGAGCACAGCTGTACACTTGAAATATCTGAATTCGATACAATTTAATTTAACATTTCTGGTAATGGTAATGGTGATTACATTCCTGTACAGTCGGTAGCAACTCTCATAGGTTACAATTTCAATTTATTTATTGCATAAACATGTGGTTTACAAGGATGTTAAATATAAAAAATAATAGCTCGACACATGAACCCTGCAAGACACATACCCTGGTTTGACATCTGCTCGTCGGGTTACTTTCTGACACAAAACAATAGGTTCTACACAAACAGCGTCTTTATCATGTGAACCTTCTTGGCTTCAAACTCAGTGGCATAGTGGTTAGTACGCTTTGGCTTCTGATATCCAAAACAAAGCTACCTTCGCCATGGTCAGGACATGGATAGGTGACCAAAACTTTGTAATCTCGAACTCCTCCGTGCTTCGGAAGGCACACTTAGCCATTGGTCCCGGTCGCTTTTGCAAACGCTTTTACGCATCAACCCGCATTGGGCCTGCGCCGTGGTGTTCTGGCCCATACTCCTTTTGTATTTCTCTTTGAGGGAAGCCCAGAGGTGGCACAAAAAGAGCATCATATAAAAAATTATGCAAAACTCTAAAAATAAACATATATAAATTGGCAAATATTTTATGGTCTACAAAATTGAGTTTGGCTGATAAAATAGTTTCTGGGAGCCTTGTCACCATTCAATTTGATACACAGTCTGTTAAAACATGTATATTCACGCTTATGTCGTGTGGTAGCGACTCATTAAAAGAATACGACCAACCCATCTCTTCTTCCCTCGGGAGTCGTAAAAGGCGACTAATGGACTTCAACAGCTTATAGCGGTGACGGACTCACCACCCGTCACGCTGAGCACATGTGCAGTCACTGCTTGGTGAAGCGCGGACTATGGCAGTGGACTGCTTTTGCGGTGCTCTTTTCTATTATCTCTGACTTACCCTTATGGTATAATCACGACTATCATCTCTGACTTACCCTTAGGGTAAGTCAGAGATAATAGTCGGGATTGTATATGTATGTATCCGCGCTTATAACTAGATTAATAATATTAATATACCTAATCTTCTTCTTCCCTATTCCCTGTCTGTCTTACCTTTAAAACTGGAACTGCCAATGCGAGGACTGCTTCTTTATAACCGAAAAAGGTAATAAAGAAGCACCTAGACAGATTACACAATACTGAATTTTTCTCTGATAAGTTAGTCCATTGTTTGTATCTGGAAAATTGTGTAGGTAATTTTTTCAATCCACTTTAGGCCCATTTCAGGAATGAAAAATTTATATTTACCCTTGTATTATTAAGACAAAAATAAATTGTTTCTAAAATTGTTTTCTTTTTCGCGTACACAATTTTTCGTAGGTCTTTGAAAGACTTGATTTTAACAAAAGATTTATTGTTAAGCAGATGATAAATTCTGTCTGTGAAATTGTATTGTCGTATTCATCTTCCTAAAAATTTTACGTTTTTGCTTATAAGAATTATGATAAGAAACTTTCTGACATTCTACTTGAGGCTTAAAGGAAAATCCCTTACAAGTTCTTGAATATTTCAAAGCATTACACTTCCCTACGAAAGTGTGCCTATATATTATTCAAAAAATTAAACACGGTTACTTTTGAGTGTGCCTCCTTTAAGAACAGCGGTAACTCTTTCTTTGTTAATACGTTTTAGGAAAGTTATGGATCAGGCTTTTGTAAAGATTTTTAGTTTCGGGAATTTAACACATCTGGTGAAATGTGGGTTTTATTACCACTGCTTACCTTTTCAGGGAATGAGGCGTGATGATATGTTATTAGCAAATAACTTGAGAATTTTTTTGTACAACCAATATACTATTACCTCTAACCAATAACTATTCGCCTTGACCTTAAAGTAAACACGGTGTATCTTGTATACCTTAGTTTCTAATCTAATGTAACAGATAAACAAATCTATTAAGATAAGTAGGTAAGATAAGTATATTTTTGTTGAAACTGTATATATTAATTATTGTCATTAAAACACAGACCTGCATATTAATGGAAAAATATTTGATTTGCCCTTACACCTGTAACATTTAAAGGATGAGTATATATGTATTATATACCAACATCAACATAAAATTCTAGCTATGTATGTGTGTAAAAATCTACCAAAGCTTGCAGTAATTTTAATTTTTAATTTTTTCATATTTTTTTGTACCGTTTTGGTTCGTGTATTTTCGCTTTCGATGCAATGCAATTATCGCCATTGTCAGTGTTGAGATGGGTGACCAAAAATTTGGGATCCCGAATTCCCCCGTATTGGTTCGGTTGAGGCTTCCCGGCGTAGCTGGCCATCAAGCCGAAACTGCGGTGTTGAGCGCAAACCATCAGCGACGGTAGAAGTGACAGTTCTCATACAAATACGCATAGCTCAATTTATAAGGTCGTTAACGTCAAACGGTTCTTCGATTTATTTAAGAAACACTGAATAGTTTTAAAAGTTCAACCACAATTTTAAAGTGAGTCGGAAGATTAATCTTCTCAGCAATTGTAGAGGCTTAAATCAGTCTGGTTTGCCTATAAAATGTGAATCTCTGTTTAGATAGTGGTTTGTTTGATATTTTTTTCTCTGTTATAAAAGTTAACAAATCGTGTTTCTACATTTTTCAAAGGGTATTCAATATAACGCAGACTTAGCTTATTTAATCTCATTCTCATACGTTTTGTAATTCCTGTTCGTGATTTTGATATACAAAGTATCATCTAACAAAAAAATTCGTCATCAGCCCATATACGTCCCACAGCTGGGACAGGCCTTCCTCATGGAGAAACACATGAAGAGTGTGGGCCGTAACACCACCACGCTGGCCCAATGCGGGTTGGTGGGTAGGAAGGGTCACAAATGCGGCTTAACGTGCCTTCCGAAGCACGGAGGAGCTCGAGATCACAAATTCTTGGTCACCCATCCACAGCCTGACCATGGCAAAAGTAGCTTTGTTTTCGATCGAAACCAAAGCGCACTGCCAACTCCCACCAAAAGCATTATTTGACTAGAAAAGTGAATGAAAGCGGATCAATCATTATTCGCCACACAAAAGAAAACCGAGTAGGTACACACCAACTTCAGCAAAGTTACCACCGTTATTATCTAAAGTTACAAGATGCGACTTAACATTCAATCCATAATGTTGACAACGTAAAACTTTACGACTCCCTTACAGACTCCACTTAAGTAGACTAAACATGTGCTCGAAATATTTAATATGCGTCATGAGACGAAAGGAAAGAAAGGATTACCTTTAGGAGTGGCTAAAATATAGGTATACAGTTGCGGTCAGATAATGTTTACCACCCTAAGTATCAAAATTGCTTGCATACATTGAAGTCAAAAAAGACGAAATCACGAAATGTCTATTAATTTCGAATCAATTTGATTGATCATAGATTATACCCAAAGATTTTACCTATATTTTTAATAACACGAGAATCCATCGACGACATTAAGACGTGTATCGATAACTATTTAAAGAAAATGTTTCTTTGATATTTCAGTTTTTTTAAATTAAATAATATAAATAATTTTAAAAAATAAACTCAAACAACCTTTATTTTATGAAATAAAATTTTGTCATCTTATTTTTAAATTTCTGATGACATTTTCTGCCGACCGTACATACATACGTATAATTTTTTTTTTTTTGTTTATTTGGTTCATCAATATCAGGTACAAATAAATATGACATTTGCACCGATATAATAGGGGAACACCACATACACTTCATATCAATATCTAATACTACTTGCTAATTTAACAAATATGATTTGACAAGAACTTTACGAAAAAATTAATATACTGAACTAAAACTATAACAGTTCATCTCACAGGTTAGAAATTATGTCTTTTCGGAAACGCATTAGTGTGACAAAATGAATGTCTGTTGAATAATCACGACCATTATCCCCTATGGGTTAGTCAGAGACTAGTTAAAAACACCGCAAAAGCAATCAAGTTATACATCGTTACTTTAAAAGATCACATTGGTTTAGTTAAGGCGAAAGGTAAGGCAAATGACTTTGAGCGTTTGGCGTAATCGAAATTAAGCGACAGCGACATCTATTGAAAACTTGAGGTTCGTCGCAAAGATGACGGCTAGTGTTTATCACAGAGTAATTACATCGACAGAGAAAACTAAAGGTTTATTAAAAATTAAAATGTACGATTGATATTTCGTAAATGAAATAACCTGATGGTAATGGATTCCTTAGATTATGTATACAGTTTCCAGCATGTCAGACAATCCAAAATCAAATCAAGTTTTCTCAATTTATTTCCAACTCAATGTTTCGTTAAAAAAGAAAAGAGTTCATTGTCTATCGATAAATTATTTTCTGGTAGTCTGATGTGCTGCTTATCTGTACAAAAATTTGATTATACAGTCATAACCAGAAAAACATGTACAACTCCACGCGACTCTTCTTTGTCTTTTAGATAATGTATTTTGCTGATCTGTCTCTGAAATGTGTTTTTTTTTAAAGATTTTTAGTGTCTCTTCTTTTGTATGGTCATTACTGTAATTGTTTGTGCAAGTAGGATCAGAACTGAAAAAAATTAACATTATATTATGTTTTGTCTGAAATTGTTTTTATTTTTTGTCAATAAAAACACAAATGTTTACTGATAAAAATTCTTAATAATATGACGTCTCAAATAAATACATTTTTGTACAGTAAAGGTTGTATGAATACTAGTTTTGAAGCCTATAGAATCGAATCAGTGTTTTTGATTATAGAGTTATCTAAAAGTCTTAGTTCCGCCTCCGAGCGTGAAACATCGTGTGACGTCAGCATGTATGCGCAGGCCGGTTGGGACATAGGTATACATTAAAATCACGAGAACTATCGATCGGACTGTCAGAATTAAATAATTCAAAACATATATAAAGGTATCGAACCAGTCTTGAACATCATAACTATATTATAGTTATTTATTTTGATAAGGATTAATATCAATAAGCAAATAAAGAGCATTTTGTAACGGTGAAATTCTAATTAAATTAAATAACAGTCACTGTGGCTAAACTATATGAATTATTGTATTATTATTATTTCTAGGCATTTCGATAGATTTACGCCTACAGTGGAATCCACACATACTGACCTTGTCAGAAAGACATAGATCCGCTGCCTTAGCAGTAAAAAAGTCAGACTCTTGTCTGACGTTGAAACGGCAAGACTTGTCTACATAAGTTATTTTCATAGTGTGATGTCGTATGACTTGTTGCTATGGGGGTCAACAGCTGATATTGAGAATATGAAAAGCTGTACGAGCCATTTACAAACTTAAGCCACGAGACTCACTCAGAGAGTTATCCAAGAAAATTTATATATTAACTGTTGCCTCCCAATACATCTTTGAAAAGATTGTATACGTTTATAAACATAACCACACATTTAAGAAAAACTAATGAATGCCTTAATTTAAATACTAGAAGCAAAAGAAAGTTGCTGGGCCTGTGCATTCATGGGGAAATGTATACAACTTTATAATAAAATCCCACCAAATATACAGTATTGCCTTTTCACAAATTTAAGCCTTATATTAAAAAACTTTAATGAAAAAGAGGTTTTTATAAAATCCAAGATTATCTGGAGGATAAAATGGTGTGAAATAGTTATTTGCTATCGTTCGTCATCATAGAGGCATGTTATTTTGATGGATTAATGGAAATTATGTAAAACATTCAATACGGACAATAATTATATGATTGGCAATTTTAAAAAAGTGGCTTATGAGTTTCTTGCCAGGTTCTTCTCATGAAAAGCCTTACACTCGGAATCCAGCCGCTTGTATCCACACAGTCAGTGCTCTGTGGTGGTACTTGCTACAAGCGCTTGCGGTAATGAACTTTAATTTAGAATGTACTTTTTATTTAATTACATATTTTTTTTAATTTATAAATTATTAAATATTGACGTTTTTAGTGCCAGGTTTGGCGTATGAAATAAAGTTATTTTAGTTTGTTTGTTTGTTTATCAGATTATTATTTTAAAATATTTAGCTATCGAAAACTGTTGATCGGCACCCCAGCCGGCGGGCGATTGGGTCCAGTCGGTGTCGATCGCGTTAGTTCGTTTTCGCATTCACGACATTAGCATTAGCAAGCAGGGCGTGAAACAGCGTAGTCACTTTATTTCATATATTTGCAGCAGAACGCAACTATATAAATTCGCGAAATAAGTAACATTTAGCGTAATTATTTTTAGCAGCTATTATAAATTTCATTATTGGCAAACTCACTTATTCACTATAAGCAAATATTTATGATTGCAAATGCTAATTAATCTAACACAAATCACAACTGAATGGATAAAAATACTGTTAATTTTTTTTTTAAAAAAACCACGTTTTACTAATGGATTAAAAAGGGGAAAATAAATATTGTGATATAAAGAATTATCGAAAATTTAAACGTGGTGCGCATTTTCAGTTATTTGCCTATTGATTTATCATATTATGTAAAATTTTCGAAAATTCTTTTAACCAAAATATTTATTTTCCCCTTTTTAATCCATTAGTAAAAAATGTTTTTATAAAAGCCTTTCTTATATATTATTTATTTAAACCTTTTTTATATATTTTTTTATTTAATATTGTATTTTCACCGGAAACAAGCCTAAATGTAAAATTTCGAAAATCGATCGCCAGATTTCATCTCCACGGACAAGAAAGCAAGCTAAGAAAAACGTGGTAAAAATGTATCATCATTCTTCGTTTATTTTAAAACTAAATTATGTGACAATTTCACAATTGCAGAGATTGCAGAGAATACGTCTAAAGAAAACATTAGAGAAACCCATTTCTATAAATAAAACAATCTTTTCTGCGTGGACTCTGTATCGGCCACTACTCTGTGCATTTTAGTAGTGAGAAGTAATTTTTGGTAGCCCGATTGTTGTTGCACACAGATCTGTAGGTACAATTATCTACATTATGACGAGGATAGGCAAGGTAATTAAAGAGGGTGGTACTTACTCTAGAGCATTATCAATATTTTGCTCTCGCCAAACAAGATGTTGAAAGTTTAATAATTAACCGTTGCTTAGCAACGATGTCATTTCTTTGCAAAAGCGCCTACGAAATTATGCCAGCAAATGTACAATTATGCAACTATAATATTTTAGTAGGCGCTACTAGGAAAATCATTGCAATTAATAAATTTGTGGTCTTTTCTAAAAAAACTCACCGTCGGAGACTAGGTATTAATGTAACGGATATGTAAACTGAGTTTGATAATAAACAGAAACGTCTTTAAAAGAAAAAAGTGTAAAAGAAATTTCAATAGATTATGATAAATTGAATGCTCTCCATATGTTGCTATAAATAATTACTAGTATTTTGGACCGTCACGAACAAGATTATGATATATGTCATAACATCAATTAATCTGATCATCCCTTGTGCTGTATTTTTGCCAGACTATTGTACCAAAAACACCTCATTTATGAATATTTGCCTATCCCTTCGCCTTAAGGTTTTTTTGTTGATTAGTTTTATATAATATAGACAGTAAAAAAACTTTAAATAAACTTGTTTTTTCTATCAGCGTAAAATAAAGGCAATAGAAAATTTTAAACAGGGATGTTTATGAAAACTAAATACATATTTTTTTATATTACCGGACTGCTAATAACTTATATGACCTATATTATATTTTAACCGCCTCTCTGGTCTAGTGGTTCACACCACCGGGTGTTGATGGGGAGGTCCGGGTTCGATTCCCCATAGGGGCCGAAGTTTTTCTGCTCGGTTTGGTTGGTGGTAGGGCTTCTAATCTCGACTGGCTAGCTACCACTGTCTTACTTAAATCTGTCGCCATAATAACAATGTTATAAGCATTGTTGTGTTCCGGCAATCAGAGGTAAGATAGCCAGTTCCTCAGTTGGCGAGGATTACAGGTGAAGCTCGCTTCCACCTTCGGCTTTATCGTCACTTACCATCAGGTGAGATAAAGGCCAAGAGCTTACCTGTCATATGTAAAAAAAAAAATGAACCTGGCTTAATAAATGTAATCATCACGTCTCTCTTCCCCGAAGGGGTAGGCAGAGTTGTTAAACACCCACATTTCGCCAGTTATGTTAGATCTCCATGTAATAGGTGGCGAGCCTGTTGCCATGCACCGGGCACAATGTGAGGCAAGCGATATTCACAATGAACTGTACATAAGTTTTATTCAAACTCTGTGGATAACGGTATGGGCTTGACAATAAATAACATATTGCAATATTTCTCTTGAAACTATTGTACTTAATAGCTTTATTAATATTTGATTGTGTTAACTGTTTGTTATTCCAAAAAAAATAATGAAAAAAAATCATTTAGCTCCCCAATTACAATTTTTCCATTAGCAAGAGTAAAAAGTGAACCAGTTGTTTCGGAAAAAACATCAGTAATACTAAAAGATAATGAGGCTGTCCATCAGCAGGCAATTTGTCAACCAACGAATGGCCCGAGAGACATTTTAAAAACTTTCCTTTTATTTTCCACCAATGGCAGAAATTCATGGAGTTAAATTTATTTATTACAACTTAATTGAGTTTCGGATGTGGTTTTAAGACAGTTTACGTTATTTTGATGGTGTTTGTTTACGAACTTAATTTTGTTGATCAAATTAGAGTACACTTCCTTCAGAATATTATATCTTTATGCTTAATTTTCGCCAAAGAAAACATTGTAAGAAAATCTGTAGGCTAAGCTCAATTTAGGTCAATAACCCCTGAACTGATACTAATCCTGTTTTGGACGAGACACAATTGATTTTCTATTGTGACTACAAATGTATCAGGCGATAAGATAAGTAGGTATATGTCACTGGTTTTTATCACATAGATTTTTTTATTTATAAGCTAAGCTGATGCTATAAATAAATATAATAATTAATTTTTAAAACATAACATTTGTGGTGAACAGACTCACTCATTCATCATGGGATGAATAGAAAAAACTCAATCGAAACCAAAATGATTTAAGTTGACTCCTAATTGGAATGATGTGATCCAATAGTATAGAATGACAAAAACATATCAAACTAAACAGCCACCTCTGCCTTTGTAGATACTTTAGCGAATAACAAGACACCCTTTCAACCCTCATTTATTATTTGGGACTTCTCATTCATATACGTTGCATTCGTTCAGGAAAGACATGTTTAAGTCAAACTACATCGAATTTGTGCGAAATTTATATTTAATTTTCTCAGAAAATTGGATGATTCTTACGTATTGGTAAGGTTAAAGAAGAATTAAACCATTTAATAGGGGAATATTTAGATAAATAAGTAATTTATTATGATTCTAACGTAAGAATTACAATCTTGGATCTTAGATTTTCCCTTATCCCTAGTCTGTCGTGCCTTTTTATATTTCACTATTTTAGTTGGATTTTTATTTAAGATCAATCACCACCACCAGTAAAAGAGTTTTGCCTATTACCTCTAGCTATTTTTGTTGCTTGCCACATGATTCTTTTCTTTTTATTTTTTTGTTTTAGTGTGTTATTGTGTATTTATCTTTAATTTTGTGCACCCTTATTTTATTAATGTTTCCTTCTATAGGTCATCTAGAATAAGGTTGCCAATTGTATCATTTAGTTATATGCATTTTTAAACATGCAATTTTTCTTTCTGGTGTACCCAATAAAGATTTTTATTATTATTATTGAACAAACCAATTTCAATGAATCCTGCAAATCAAGCAATGCCGATGTAAGGAGTAAGTAAAAAATGTACCGACATAAGACACCTACTTTATTTTAAAGATTATGTATTTCTTGATATATTATGTGCACTTATTACCCAGTGAAAACTGAACTTCAAATAAATACAATAAATATACTAGAGTTGCAACTTTACGACCATGTAAACAATATACACTTTGAACAATATACACACACACCGCTCCTAGGCCTGCGAGGTCCTCGTTAATGAACGGTTGGTACCACTGATGACGTTCACAAGATTGTCGAATTACCTAGACTGAATGAACAATTTGAGAATGTGCCAAGAACTATTATAGTTTTCAAGCAAAATATGAAGAGTCAAAGGGCAACCCATGACATGGGCTTAATGTGCGACGAAATAGCCTCATTCACCTGTAGTACGGCCGTCTGCTCGCAGACAACATCCTGCGAATTATTGGAGGCCGCCCGCCAATATTCTACGGAACGCCCATTTCAATTTCCTGCCAGTTTTCAGAACGGAACGTATACAGGAACGCTTTTTGGAACGGCCGAGTATGATTTTCATTTGCCTGGGTTTTTAGTTGATTGCTTGTTCGGGAATTTTGCGGGAAATCAACTGAGGGCTCATAATGGATTCTCATTATTAAATAAAATATCTAATAATTAAATTTTAATTTGCTGATTTGGTTGGGGAAATTGCTGTCTCAGCATTACGAGATATTGTACTGGTAAAGATGCAATAAAATAATTAAAGGAATTAAGAATAATTCAAGATTATATTTGGTTTTTACACTTTGTAGGAAGTATCTCATTTATGTTGGGATGAATATGTTTGTTGCCGTTACAAAAAATATGATGACAACGCGTTTCATCTAACTAGCTCTTCACATGTGGTTGTGTAATTAGTTGTGTACGTGAATTTTAAACAAAAAAATTGAACCCTTTTTCCGGGCGAGGGGCTTTTAGTCAGGCGTTATTTGTGTATAACTTTACATACAAACTACTATAGGAACTGTTACTTTAAGTGTTAAGTATAGTTAATGTTAAGACCGGTAAAAGATTTATTTACGCCAGAAGCAATGAAAATATAATGTAAAGATACATACCTAATTGCAGAGAATAATTTTACGTCCTTTAATCAACTGCAGTATGTAACATAAATGTACGGCCGCATAAAACGGATCGCTATACCCGAAGATGTTGCTCACTCCCTAATAGATCCCTTGCCAGATTAAACTTCATTCAACATGGCAACCCAAAAAAATATCCGGGACATGTACGAGGTGCCTTAGAATTAATTGGGGACGACCCGACCCTTGTAAGGTTCTCTACAGAATGCCCAATATAACTTTCTTCGATTAATACAACCATTTTTTTTCATTTTTTACTTGTTGGATATGTAGGGTTATTAACCAATTTCTTTGTAATATGGCATAATTTATTTGTAATGGCTATATTAGGCGAAACGTGAGTGTTAATATTTCTATCTACCCATTCAGGAATATACGTTTTTTTGTTGACTATGAGACAAAATTCTGTTTTACCTTACTTATCGCTGGCTAGGCGATAGGCGTAGTGTGGGGCTCACTCGGCGTTGGCCAAGAATTCCCAGTAAAACTCCCCGATATACCCTCCTTGTCCTTCCGTGTGAGCGACCCGGAGTCTGCCTAAGCAATTCTGCGAGCTGGTCCCAGGGCTACCCGACCTAGCGAGACTAGGTGGGGGTTTGCGCCAAAGGGGTATTCCTGGGTATATTCGAGAGATCCCCAGACGGGGCAGCTGATGAAATTCGTGCGTGGGATGCCATCCACGGCCGCTCGCGGGAATATAATATATACCTAGCCATGATGATAAATATAATAATATGTTGTTGTTGTTGTTATTTATAATGACCGGACTAGATGAATATGTTAGAACTAACCAGATAAAATGGTGATTCGTTCAGAAGAAGTAGCATCACCGTTCTAGGATGACGAATATACATAGGTACCTATGTATATTCGTCATCCTAGAACGGTGATATTTTAATATTTTAATAATTTTAATATTGATGTGCATATAATAATTATGTACCTATATTGAGCAATCAAAATCAAATCCCTATTGCAGTATCAATTAAAAAAAAGTTAATCATCGCAAATCACATTTCAGATTTCAATAATTTAGTGTATGTAATTTCAAAAGTGATAAGAACTGGACTAAAATAACAGCAAACATTTAACAATATCCATACTTAAGAATGATCCGATATTTTCGTACTGGTTATAATTATTACAGGTTCATTCGTGTGAAAAGATACGACTTAATTAATGTATTTAATAACAGCTTACGGTATTAACAACCGTGAACCAATGTTTTCCTTTACTCTGGCTTGACCAATTTACACAATATCATTATGAATGCAATGTATTACTGGCATATGCATTACGCTTTCGCATTGCTTTTTAATTTGTATCTACTTTAAAATTAGCCCTGACTTTTTAATTAAACTTTGTTTTAAATATTGCGCTATTTTTGTCGTAGAGGTCGTTCACGAGCATTAATATGTGTACAATCTCATTCAAATATGAACCTTATTGCATCCTAGAACACAAGTGTATTGCATGTGACTGTACAGTGTGCATGAAGTTTTTAAGTATTTTGTGTGCGAAGTACTACCTATATACCAAAGTTCCCAATGCTGTGCTATAACATAAATTCAACGAGTATTTACCCATGACTTCAACTTTGAACCATTTACTGACCACTTCTAGCGAGGTCAGCCTTGAACCACACAGTTTATATATTAGGTCCTTACCTATGAAATTGATGTTTTTTATGGAGATTTTGGGGATGTCTGCATTTTACATACTAACATTTTATCAGTTTTCTTCACAACGACAAATCCAGAGATAATAATAATAGGTTGGGGAAAAAGTTTCTTCGCATTTTTTAAGAAAATTCAAAACATTTTTTAATATAGTTTATTTACATTTAACTAAAGTATGTAGGTACCATTTTGTTCGATAACTTTTTGCCATCTTGTAGGTAGGGACATGATCCCATTGCTATAGAAAATTTGGGACTTCTGGTCAAAATACCGCGACAAGTGGTTTTGGCAGTCCTCTCGTGATGTTAACCTGACACTGCCTAAAGAATTCTGAAGAGACCGAAACAGGTGGAAATCTGAAGGTGCAAGGTCAGGACTATACGGCGGATGCATTAACACCTCCCAGCCAAACTCTCTTAATTTTTGCTGAGTGGCTAAAGATGTGTGAGGTCTAGCGTTATCATGATGAAAAACCACACCCCTTCTGTTGATTAATTCCGGCCGCTTTCTCTCAACTTCTTGCTTTAATCTCATCAGTTGTTCGCAGTAGAGTTCAGAATCGATGGTCCTGCCTAGTGGTAACAGCTCATAATGAATAATGCCCTTCTAATCCCACCACACACACAGCATCACCTTGTTGCGAGTTAACCCGGGTTTCGCCACAGTCTGTGAAGCCTGACCGGCCTTTGACCACGACCTTTTTCGCACGTTCTTGTCGTACGTGATCCACTTTTCATCACCAGTTATCAGCTTCTTCAAAAATGGTTCGGTTTCATTACGTCGTAATAAAGAATCACAAATGAGTACACGGTTCATTAGGTTTCTTTCAGTGAGCTCGTGAGGTACCGAAATGTCGAGCTTTTTTGTGTACCCAGTTTTTTTCAAATGCGCCAAAACTGTTTTGTGGTCAATTCCCAGTTCTTCAGCTACGTCGTAACTACTGACATGCCGATCTTGCTCCACTATTTCAAAAATGGCATCCATTTTATCTGTAATAGGGCGTCCAGAGCGACGTGCATCTTTGACATCAAAATTTCCGGATTGAAAACGCTTAAACCCAATTTGTGCTACTCTCACAGACACTGCACTAGGTCCATAAACATCGCAAATTTTTTTCGCGGCTTGCGTTGCGTTTTTACCTTTTTTGTCATTGATGTATAATACACTAGATCTGTAGTAACCGCGTCAAAGCGTAGCCACTAGGCATATGGTCACAGCCATATACGAGGCTTATGTCAGTTAGTGCTCTGTGAGACGTCAACCAAGTGAATCGGGAGGAAAAAAAAATAATTATGGGTAAATGTGCAGTCAAAACGTGCGAATCCAGGTCCCAAAAACATAATAAAACCATGGATGTTACTTTCCACACGTGAGTTTGTTTTTATATGCTCATATTTACGTAAAAACTAATTAAAATGTAAAATGTTTTAAAATTGGTCCAGTGCTGCCATTAAAAACTCATTTTTGGTTTCCCATATTTATGGGAGAATGTTGTAATTTATGGAATCAGTGATTTTATGTAGGTTTTAAAATAGTAACAATGTTGCACATTGCATTAAAATGCAGCAAGCCGGGATAGGTGGATTAAAAATATCAGATTGCTGCGGAAGGAGACAGACTGGCTTCCAACAAAATCGACAATCATTATGTTCGAAGCACTTTCCTGATGAAGACAAAATATGCCGCAAAAGTGGTCGTGTTTATTTGTCTCATGAGGCAATTACAATCCTTATTGTAAATGATGCTTTTATCTATACTTAACAAAGGTAAAGTTTGCGATCTTCCGAGTTTATGACGTTGCAGGGAATAATCTCTGGATCTACCGACTCGATTTTTTAAATTATTTTACAAAGAGCATACTAAGTTATCTGTTCATATTATCAGAGGTTAGGAATTCTTATTTTTAAAGTCAATCATCAAGTTATCAAAGTATATTACGACGTATTTACTCGTATGGTCGCCGATGCATGGCAACAGACTCGCCACCTGTAATTTTGCATAATAAATAATAATAATACGAAAATGTCTTTTATTTTATTACCTAGCATTAGTAACATTTAATTTTGCTTAATGAATTATTTATAAAAATTGACACGTCTTACACTCACGACACTTTTTTCTAATACTTATTTACTTCATTTTTAATTAAGTATTTGCATTGCTCTCCAGCCCGTAATACCTAATTACCAAAACACGATATCTTTAAGCTTGATTAAATACATCCAATAGGAAATAAAAAATATTAATATAATTATTTAAAAATTATATATGTTATTAAAAAATAAAAATGGGGTAAAATTTCACGAGCAGGGAACACTTCCACCATTGTCCTTTGACATTGCGATATGTCTAATCCAGTCTAATCTGAGCGAGACGGTACAGTCACAGCGCTGTAGCTTTTGCGACTTGCGTAAGTGGGATAGATATATGTTTATCTTTTCAATGTTTAGTGGTTTCAAAGCTACGTCGTTGAGTTTCGGAAACGGCTACGCTTTTTTTGACGCAATTTAATGCAGTTTGCAAATCTAGTGTATTATACATCAATGTTTTTTGTAGTAAAATAGTTAGTAGTTAATAAAATGTATCGAATTTCTTCATTAGATTCACTCATCTTGGCGGTACGAAAAACAAATGAAAATCACACATTTTCCTAATTTAAAATTTAAACTTTCAATGATACCAAAACCAGCCAGATACAAATAGTATAGCCAAAGAGATTTTATTACAAGTTTATACATACTATAATGCGAAAAGACTTTTTCCCCAACCTAATATTTGGCATGTATCATTAGACAAGCTTTAGCAATATGTGTGTGAACACGCTTGATAAAAATTATTCATCGCTTTTATGTTAATGCAAATCAAATGATGTATTCGGGAGGCAGTTAAAAATAATTGTCTTTGTGTCTAATTTTAACACAATTAAACTTACAAAATTATCAAATTAAATAATACGAGCTCAAATATATGGTCTATTTTTAGAAGAGGCAATTATTTTATAAGAATGTTCTGAAACTTAATAGTTACGGACAAATTGCTAAGACATAATAAAAACACCAATTTCATAGGTAAGGACCCAATATTTTTGACTTTCCATCAAATAAATGCATCCTCTCATTATGAAACTGAATTAAACTTTAATGACGCGTGCAATAAAAACTATGTTTTTGCCTTTTTCTCTACATATTTGGTCTCCTTCATATATGGTGAGCGCGTAAAAATTGGCGGGTGTGGAAGTTTTCGCGTGTGATGTGTTAGATATGATTCAAAACTGCTAGGATGGCTCTTGGCTACCTCAATGGGAGGTTTACTTTCTCGGTAGTCTCGTAGTCAAGAGTCTTCAAATATTCAGAAGCTTCAAAAAATCGTTAAAAACATACGTTATAAATCATATTACATACCAATAATAAAATATATTACCAACTATACGTTTTTTAGTATATGAAATGCAAGAACACCAATGCCGCATCCAGTGTACTTCATGGATCGATGTTTTTGCCAAGCGCCTATTGTTTATCCATATTGCGAGTGTTAAGCATTTTTTTTGTTTAGTTACCCACAATTTTCTTGATAATTTTGCTTGCTTGTTTTTGTAATGTTACTTATTAAAATTAATGTGTTAATTATGGATTTGCTTACAAATGCTTGATATTAATTTCGTGAACGTAAATATATAATTAAATTATGTGATGTTGAGTGAAATAAGCGCGCCCATGAAAATTAAACTTATCATGTATATATTACATGATCGGAACTGTTGTTTCTCAGTAAGTGAATTTGTAATTCTTTTGAGAAATAAATGATCTTTAATCTGGTTAAAGTATGAGTAGTCCCTTATTAGACCATATCACAAAATTTTACGGAGACTATAAATGTAATACACTATGATTTAATAGCACAAAAACCTCTAATACTACCTCTGCATTATGATGTAGCGCTACCGCATCGCTTTAATAATTCAACCAATGACTAGTAGGCTAAGCGAACTCCCTAGGTGGTCGTTTACTACAGCCATGAGTGCTTAGATTAGTTCAGCCTAGTCTTAGGCTAACTTAGATATTAAGCAACAAAATGTTGAATAAACTTGGTTCCTTGGATTAGGAGTATCATAGTGGCCTACCAGGCTTTCTGCATTATAAATTTAGCGTTGATTAAAATTCAAGATTTTGACAATCTTGTAGGTATATGTAGTAGTTTAAGATACAAACATACTTACATATAATCACGACTATTATCCTCAAAGGGTTAGTCACAGACTAGGCAAAAGCACCGCAAAAGCAGGCTATTACCATAGTCCACGCTTCACCAAGCAGTGACTGCACTCAGCGTGACAGGTGGTGAGCCCGTCGCCGCTATAAGCTATTGGATGGTTGTGCAGTTCTAAGTCCATTAGTCGCCTTTTACGACACCCAAGGGATGAGACGGGTTGGTGGTATTCTTTTAAAGAGCCGTTACCACTCGGCTCTGTATAGCACCGGTACCAGTATAAGATATCTTGGATATTTTGCCTTCAGCGCTCCCGTTCATAGTCTGAGGACAGAGCAGAGAAAAAAATATACCTAACGCCAAATGCACTAAACGACCCTATTAACAATACACGATTTGGCTGGCCATAGCTGATTATGTATGACACTCTTATGAGTCCTCAGCTTATATACGTCCCACTGCTGGGCAGAATCATTCCTCATGGAGATGTACATAAGGAATTGGGAACACCATCACGCTGGCCCTATGAGGAATTCGTGGGTAGAAACGGTAGCAATAGCGAACAGGACCAACGGCTTAACGTGCCGAAGCATGGCGGCATTCGAGATCGCAAAGTTTTGGTCACCCATCCAAGGCCTGATCATGGCGAAGGTGCTTTGTTTTTGATATTGAAAGCGAAATTATTATCGCTATCGAAAGTGTTATCGCTCTTATCTATATATCTATACAAATCAGACTTTTAAGTCGATACTTGATACCCGTGTAAATTATTTTAAACTTTTTATACCCAAGAAACTCCTCTCCTTACGAACTCCTCATATATTATGAGATACTTCTCAACACAAGTTCTAACACGTTCAAACATTTATTTTTAATTTTACAGACGTGAATTTACCGGTAGAACACTTGGATGTGGCAGAAGAATAGAAACAGTCTTTTAGTTTGTATTTCACGAGCACTCGTATTCAGTCGGTATAAGTGTTATATTTGCAATGTAAGGGTTATGATTGATTCGATGTTGTGAGTGGAGGAACATCAACGTAAAGCTGCTTGCCTTACTCGGAGCTTGTTATTATTAAGTTTTTTTTCCTTTTACAGAAACAATAAGCTTGTTAGTAGAACGTCACGTCTCGGTTCTCTATGTGTCTTTTAAGGTCGCATGCTTATAAGCGGTGGTTTAAGCGACAGCGGGCGACGGCAAAGCTATAAATATAAATATCTGCAAACATTCATTCCTACCATCTTGCACAATTTTTAACTACTAATTCTGCTTGTGTTACGGATACTAGATGACGGATAAATATATTTAATAGACAAATACATAATATTATAAATATCCAGAAAATATACTATACATCAAACATCCAAGACTGCAGAACAAATGCTTTCACCACACAAACATCTGCCCCAACAGGGATCAACCCCAGAACCTCTCGAGATGGTGACGCCGTGAAACCGGCGTACATACCACTCGACCACGAAGATCTTCCAAATCGTCGTCGTCGTCAAAACCGTCAGAGTTCGTCTATATTAACTGGGGACACTGCTTATACTCCGCTCGCCCTGTGGCTGCCGATGTGACTATATTTATAGGACTAAAGAGATCTATTTCAAGTACATATTACATTTGCATTATGATATTTTCTACAATGTTGCAAAATTAGACAAAATTAAATTTTAGGCTAGCTCAAAATAAAGTTTGCTGGCGTAGTTCTTTGACTTTCGATTGAAAACAAAGCTACCTTCGCCATGGTCAGACACGTTAAGCCGTTGGTCCCGGTCGCCATTCCGACTGCTTCTACCCACCAACCCGCATTGGGACAGCGTGGTGGTGTTACGGCCCATACTCTTCATGTGTTTCTCCATGAGGAAGACCTGTGCCCAGCAACAAGAATAAAAATAAATTATTTTCAATCACGAGCATTTATTACGAAGACGGTGGCTCCGATAGGAAACAGTGAAAATCATAAAATTTTTATACAGAGACGCTTACTGCTGGAAGCTTCTTCCAAGAATTTCCACCAGTTCTGCGCTTCTATTACCAAAACTCTCACTCGCTCGCTACCGCTAGGCTTAAACTAGACCTTAAACGTTTTTCGTTCCTCAATGGAATAGCTAAAAGTATCTAAATGTAGAGTAGAAAGGAATGTTCAAGTGCTCAACTTCAACATCAAGGCTCGTAAAAGCGTATGCTTTTGTTTCATGATTTCTGAGTTGCTAATTGTATAATTACCAACTCAGAAATCATGAAACAAATAATATACTTGTAGACAAAAACCTGATTATTATAATGTTTATGTAACGTTTCTACCTATGACGTCAAAATTATTACGTGTTATACAATATATTACAACAAGTTATTACAACAATTACGGTTCTGCACAGCTATGAATAAAACTCTTTCTCTCGGCCGTTACCGCTGCCGCTCCGCTTGTCGCGGTCATCAAAATATAGCTCTACACAGTCAAGCTTTCAACATTGTTTGTACTCGTAGATGCGATAAAATATCTAAACCTTTAAGAATATTCCGAAATATTCCCCTTTAAGAACTTAGAGCATGATTGAATGGAAATGTGAATTTGTCACAAAACTAAACTAACTATATTAGCTTTTACCCGCCTGTTTGACTCTGAAAGAATTACGAAAGGAAAAAATAGAACATTCAGTAAATATATTTATATAAAAGTTGCTCGTGCAAAAACCAAAAAATGATGTGGTCTTATTTTCTTATCTGAGATAAATATGAAAATGAATAAACGTAAATATGAAGAAGTGTTAGATTTAACGTTTGTTTTGGTTTGCAAAAATTAATCATTTAATATAAATAGTGTTTTTATTGTAATTGAACAGTGTTTAATGATTAAAGAATAATGAAGTAATTCAATTGATTATTCTCAATCATAAGTTCATTCGATTGCCAATCATTCGTTCGTTCTCACGCTTCACCCAATTCAAATCACTTCCAAGTTATTATCGATTCTGCTGTGCTAGGAGTCAGTCGTATAAGCTTCCTAGTGAAAGTATTGAGAATATACTTTTTGTCCTCATAATTCCGTATTTTAATTTAGTCCCTCTTACCTATAAAAACCTACAAGAAGCTATATAATATGTTGCTTCATAGACATAATTATATTATATGCATACATACATACATAATAATATATTCACGACTATTATCCCCTAAGTGTTCTAGGTAGGGTCTAGGTTAAAGGACCGCAAAAGCACTCCATTGCCTTAGTCCGCGCTTCACCAAGCAGTGACTGCACTAGCACTCTGCGTGATAGGTAGTGAGCCCGTCGCCGCTTTAAGCTATTAGATGGTTGTGCACTTCTAAGTCCATTAGTCGCCTTTAACGACACCCAGGGGAAGAGATGGGTTGATATGGTATTCTTTTAATGAGCCGCCACCACACGACATAGTTATGTAAAACTATTATTATTTATTAGAACTAAAATTTTTGTATTAGGCGCGTTTAGTCATGGTTTTGTTTCGTCACAGACGAATTATCATTTAAGTAGTGTCGTTTCGTCATTAATGATAATTTAAGAATATTTTTAAAATATTGTATACTGTAGTCTCTATGACCATACACCTCTAAAAATTGTTAATTTTAAATAGCAATGACGAAATCAGTTGTCCTTAAAGACGAAACAAAACCATGACCAAACGCACTTAACCAAAAGGTGAATAGCCTATTTGTAGGTATATTGATGTGATCTAATGGGAATTTTTATAAATCATAATATTCCGAGCTTTATATATGCAATCGTAGTAGAATTTTTCTGAAGATCCAAGTAAGAACCACAACTTACGCTTGTATAATCAACACGAACAGAAATCGGAATCGCTAACAATCCGGCTCGTCCTCTTCTGTCTAAGATTGAAACCTACATCTACATGACAAATGTAGCGTCAGAAAATAATACATTTTATGAATTTTTTAGAGTATAATACATACTCTTAAAATAGACCGCATTATTATATTTTCACTGTACATTTTTTATTTATAAATCATAGGAGAATCTATAAAAGAGTCAAATATTCTACTATTGATAGGGTTGTATACAAATTACCGTCGACAATGAAATAGATAGATTTCCTTGAAATGAACTGTTCAAAGTTGATACAACTTCGAACTGTAATCTTAATTACATATATATAGATATATATATTGTAAAATTGTAAGTTCAAATTACTTTGTAGCGTATTCATTTCTCTTGTTCTGCATAAATTACGCATTTTTAATTCAAAGCTGAATTTCACTTCAGCTTTCACAAAAAATTAAGATATTTAAGGTCCAAGAGCTTATACAATACGATTTTCAGCGACGAGGCGACGAGGTTTGCGAGGAACTATCCAATCAAATTGATTTATTTTGGAAAGCTAGAAAAATGAGTTAATCCTATTGGCGGAATGTATCATCCTGCATTTGTAACTATCGCATACAGTTCCGCATGCTTCCCATAGCAACGCTATCTATATTACACAGGGAGACCACACAGCGTGCATTACAAAAGATTTATTGCCAATCGTCATAGTATTAGGAACGTTTCATAGCTATGCTGTCGTCAGCGTCGTCAGGCTGTCAGCGCATCAAAATGTATGAAAATCACCAGCGCTGTCGACTAGCGCCGGCCACCGCCGGCGTGGTGAAACCACGCTTAATTCGAAAACATGACATTAAAGACTAAGCTTGTGTTTTATTTTGTTTAACAGAATAAAAACGCCGGCCTAGCCAAAGCTTCACTTTAAATTATATTTTTTCTAATTAGCCCTTGGATAGACAAAAAAATGTTATGGCTGTCTTGTATTTGACCAAGCATTACATCCAATCATATCCTAAAGCCACTGTCATTTTGCGCTCTTACCAATTTTATTATCATGTAAAAAGGCAGCGGTAGCCGAGTTGGGACGGACGGGGCACTACTCGTTCGAGAGGCCGCGGGAAATGCGGGTTCGATCCCACCGCCTGTACCACTGAGTTTGAATAAAACTTATGTACAGTTCATTGTGAATATCGCTTGCCTCACATTGTGCCCGGTGCATGGCAACAGGCTCGAAACCTGTTACATGGGGACCTAACATATCTAGTGAAATGTGGGTGTTTAACATCTCTGCCTACCCTTTCGGGAAAAGAGGGGTGATGATATGTTATTATGTTATGTTTGAATTTAATACACAATTACATACATACATACAATCACGCCTGCAATCTCCGTGGGGGTAGGCAGAGTTCAAGGAACACTGTGTTCCTTAATACCACATTTAGCTATACAAAAATTGGGTTTGGTCAGATGAAAAATCGTAAAAGTGTTGTAACAAGTGGCTAGCTTATCGCCTTAGTCGCCTTTTACGACAGGCTAGGCAAGAAAGGCAGTTGTTACATTCTTTTTACAACAACACAATTACAATTATTTTTTGGTACAATTACATGGCTATGTAGAAATTGAAATAATATTATATATTTTTCAAAAAAGGCACTTAATAACATAGGAATGCTATTTAGCTTCAACTAAGCCTTATGTTTGCACAAGCGATCAAAAACGGTTTCATAAAATACCTAATGAAATTTACACTTTATCGAAAGTTGTCTGAACCCACTTATAAAATTTTATTTGGGAAGCATTTATTTTTTAATAATCCTCAGTTTATTAAAAAGGGTTTAAAATTCACGATACAGAAAAGACCTCAACTTTAAAAGTTTAAAATTTATTAAGAGCGGACGCTTGAAACCTGAAAGTTAATATAAACCCTTTGTATTATTCAGTCAAATCACTTGCCGTTTTGTGCTGACCGTACCGTTTTAGTCCTTTAAGCGAATTCCATTTTCATGTGAGCCGGAGTCGAAAACATTTTTTCTCTCGTTCAACTTTAAAAATTCTTTTGTTCTTGCAAAATGTATGCGGCCAAATTAAAATTCAAACCTCCAAATGGGCTTAGGAAAAAAATTCAGTGACGCAGATGAGAATTTGTGTGCCGCCAGCCCCGTAACGGAATGTCGAGATATTTTAATTCTAACCCTAAATCGCTTGGCAGTTCCGGCCTAATTGCTCTGTGTAATTTCGCTGCTTTATAAGGGTTAATTTAATCCGCTGACAGTACATACGGGGTACGATTTTTAACCCCCGACACAATAAGTGGGGGGGACTGTCAGTCTGTGTGTGGAATCGTAGCTCCGTAGCTCCCAAATGGAGGAACCGGTTTTCATTTTGTTTCTTTTGCCGAGTGGGTTAGTAACTAACCGTTAGTTGGTTATTGTTCAAATGTATCTATGTTTATTAAAACCAGCTCAGCTATTTGAAAATTATGAGGAACGAAAATGACAATGAAAAATCTACTGTTACAAATATACCCGAGTGAGGTATCAAATGAAATGTCATAACTAGTATAACATAAAAAGCATGAAATAAAAAAAAATAAATAAAGGTCATCAAAAAAAAACCCGACCAAAAGAAATCAAAAATTGTTTTTTGTTCGGGGGTTCTTAAATGTATTACTTGCGGGCATAACATACTATGTTTGTAAATGTAAACGAATATTTACATGCAAACGTCTGTTCTCTGCATATTTATTCAAGTATTATTGTGTTAGATGTAATAATACTAGAATAAACATTAAGAGAAGACGTATATAAGAGTTCATTAAGACACACCTTAATTTGCCCTGAACATAAACGGAGACATTAATTCTGAATAATGTTTCTCTAAGTCTACGTGGGAAGCTGTAACGGTATGAGACATGAAATAAGTTCTCTAAAAAATTGGTTCAGTAGGAGTTACTGTCACTGTTTTGTACCATAATCTACGCTTTCAAGTTATATGATATGATTAGTCCATTGCTACGTGTAAATTAATAGTTAGTAAAAAACTGGTCAGAAATAAGTAAATATTGAACCAAAAGATAGATAACCAAAAGATAGATAGATAGATAGAACCAAAAATATATACAAAGACGTTTTGCTGTTAACTAAGCATACTTACGATGATTACATATTTTCACAATTCCTAAACTCATAATCCCTAAAATGAATTGCCATTTTTCAGATTCAAACATCTGCTTTATACTATTGTCATATTATCAATTATAAATATTAAGGCCCGATTTTTCAATCCTCAGATAAAACTATCTATCAGTCAAATGTTAGCTCTGTCCCTTTTCTTTTTGTGACTTTAGAAAGTGTCAGTGATAGTTTTAAATGGCGGATAATTTTATCTGAGAATTGAAAAATCGGGCCTAAGGCTATTAGATAGGTGACTATGAAAACAATTGAGAGTAACTTACGAAATTAGTAGTAAAAGGAGGTCTCCGTTAGGTGTGACGACGAGCGACGCGAGGAGGAGTGTCAGGTAGAACTGCGGCCTTAACGCGCGAGCCGAGCCGAGCTTCAACCGAACATAATTCTTAGCTAACACTTTATTACATTGTATTGATGCTATACGAAATATTGGGTCCTTACCTATGAAATTTTTTTTCTCTCTTAGTATTTTGTCTGTAACTATTAAGATTTAGAGTATTCCTAAAAAATAATTTTCCTCGTCTAAAAATAGACTATATTTTTGAGCTCTTTTGATTTGTTTTGATAATTTTTTGTAAGTTTAATTGTGTTAAAATTGGACACGGAGACAACTCTTTTTAAGTGCCTCCCGAATACATCATTTTATTTGCATTCACATAAAAACGATAAATAATTTTTATGAAGTGTGATATTACACATATTACTAAAGCTTGTCTAATGATAGATGCCTAATATTATTATCTTTGGATTTGTCGTTGTGAAGAAAACTGAAAAAAATGTTGTATGGAAAATGCAGAATTCCCCTAAATCTCCATAAAAAACACCAATTTCATAGGTAAGGACCTAATATAACACGGTAGACGAAATAATACTATGAGATACATATTTTATTAGCATTGTAATGCTTGCTTGTTTACGCCTACAAGTTTTGCATCAGGAATACTACTTAAAAGTCAGATTTATGTGTGACGTCTTTTGCGGACATCAGTCGGACCACCATCACATAGAAAACTTTTTGTCTTTTAGATAGTTTTGAAGTTTAGGGATGTCATTCATTAGGTATTATAATCCCTAAAGATTTCGTCCATTAGATATTTTGATTTAAGGGATTTTGAATTTAGGGATTTTGACCCGTAACCATCTTAATACATACAGCTCTTTACTTGAGCATTAAAGCGTAGTTAAAAAACAACATAATCTTCTTTAAATACTGTTTAAGTAACACCAAATGAAAGCCTTCCATACCTACTTAAATAAATCTTTACTTCTCACGAAGTCTTTAAAATCTGAGTCTATCGTACGAAGATGTTATCTCAATTGTATGTAAATACGCCCGTAAGTAAAATATGGAACGTTAAGCATTTTGCTAATAAATCATTGACTTGGCGAGGCTTGTGATTCTATAAACATTCGCTGTTAAAACACAGTTTAATAATAACTGCTGTTCTAAATATGATTTAAACAGTACCTTTGTTAAATAGCTCATTATGTCTAACATAATTAAGAGGACTACTTTTGTATGTTATCATATATTTCATTATTTCAGTCGAGAGTCGCCCAGTGCAGATGGGTTAAGATCACAATTATTGGTAAATTAAATAAAATATAGTGTCGGGGAAAACATTTTTGATGAAAATATTTCATTGTTTTATTTTTATTGCGTTTTTATTATTTGAGTATCATGAAACATATTTTTTTTTTCATTAAAAATTATTTTAAAGAAATGTTTGTGTTTGTTGGGAATGCAACCTCTTTTTAGGTTTATTATATTTTTATATTCTTTTTAATTTTGGATTGATGTTTTGATATGACGTTGTCTCTTTTTTTCTTTATTGGCGAATACATCTTTTTGTGCAAAAATCTCTTTATTTTAATTTCTATTAATACAGTCCACTAGTTTCCTACAGTGTTTATACACAAGTTAGTTAGTTACAATTTCAATTTTGTTTCATAACGAAGAGGAGTTTTATTTTAAGAATTAATATTAGCGTATCTGTAAAATAGGTGCCGAAAATACCTGCGTCCTTGTGAAAGGCGATAAAATTATTATCGTGTCATGTGAATATTGTTCTGTATTCCTTATTCATAATTATGGCGAGTAACAACGTTTACGCACTCCACAATAGGGGTGAAGTCTCAGGGGAGAAAGTTTATTAATTATTGCGTTTTCATTTTATTCCCGAGCTACATACATGTGTAAAGGTGAGAACATACAATTGAATTTCTTTCAATTTTGAACTAAAATGAGAATAGAATTTTAAATGACCACTGTGAGCACTTTCCATCGAGTGAACCATCTGCCCGTTAGCTACTTCTTGTATTCAAAAATATAAGAAAAACATGTTTACATTATTTTTGAAACAGAATGTTGTAATACTGCTCCGGAAAAATGAGCTGTTACTAAAAAAATTGTCTATAAGCTTAATGTCGCCTAGCGAGATAGAAGGGGCTGTGTTCTGTAGGAAGCGCTCTCTCTTAGTAAGAGAGGTGCTTTGTCTTAAGACGAAAGAGTCCATTAGCGTGATCACAAAATTTTGATCACCCATCAGATTATAATAATTTATTACTGCGCTTGTACACCAGGAAAGTTCAAATCTACTGTTTCGTTAAAAAAAATGCAGATCAGTTATTGTTCATTTTATTTGTTTTTACTTTTGATGTGCTTTTGACGACCTCCGTGGTCGAGTGGTCTGTACGCCGGTCTCAAGGCGTCGTTCAAGAGGTTTGTGTGATGAATTCAGGCATTTGTTCTCCAGTCTTGGATGTTTATATATTGTATATTATATTCTGAATATTTGTAAGTACTTTTATTAAATATATTTATTTCTACGTCAGCTAGAGTCCGTAACACAAGCTTAAAATAGGGATGGGATAGGTGTGAATGTCTGAACATATTTATTATTATTATTTTCATGTAAGTACTCGCCTTAAACTCAGCAATGTTTTTTACGCTATGACAAACTTCAACAATTATTAATGCGATGTGTCTTATCAGTTTTTTCCAACTAACGATTTGAAACACGCGAACTATATTCGAAAACCACGAACAAAAAGACATAAATAATTACCACTCACGTTATCCACTTTTCATTACTAATGATGCCTACTTAGCATATCAATAAAATATTTGTATGATACTAGCTTTTACCCGCGGCTTATAATAGGATTTATATTTATTAAAACCATTTGAACATTTTTGTATGTAAACATAATGCCATCATATGTTTTTGCCATTGGTCCATAATTTCAACCTGACCACGGCTCAAATATCTGACCCCAAGAGCTACAGTAAATATATTATCCACCACCAAACCAACCACATAGCAAAAATAACCTTAAATTTATACTTCACTTCTTATTAATAACACTTGATTTAAGTCTTCATTAACTTGGCTCTTCAGTAAGAGGTTTTCCAAAAAGAGTTCTAAACTCAAATGTTGAAATTCAGAAATTTCAATTAGAGGCAATAAGGCTTGATATCTCTCCCCAGTCTACTTGATATTCTTAAAGATCAAATTGGAAAACGGTTCGAGTAAATTCCTCTTAATTGGGACATCTGGCTACTTTGCATTTCCCTGTTCTAATTTTGTATACATCTTAATTTATTAAGGCAGCGAGGGTGTGAGCGTCAGCGATAAATTCTATAAAGATGCGAAAACTTTTTCAATTCAATTATTTTCATGTTGTTCTGCTTAGTCCCCTTACCTTTATTGGAAATTTTATTGGTATTTGTCTTTTTATTTTGCTTGATTTATAGTGGATTTAGAGAAAATATTGGTGAACCATTCAAAGTGAATATTTTTTAATGATTTATTAAGGACTTTGATCCCGTTGTATTGTATTTTCATTAGAAATTACTAATTTAGATGCATATATTTAAAGTGAACATATATTATTATATTAATACTAATTAGTAGTTATATTATTCGTACTAAGATTTCAATAAATAAGGGAATTCGTACTCGAGTTATCCGTGGTCAAATGGTTTGTACGCCCGGTTCCACGACATTGCCATCTCAAGAGGTTCTGGATTACAGTCCCAATGGGGCAAATGTTTGTGTGATGAGCCATTTGTTCTCCAGTCGTGGATGTCAATGTATATAATGGGTTAATTATATTAATTTCCGAGTATATATGTCTATTTGTACGTCATTTGATTTCCATACCACAAGCGGCTTAACAAAATTTGGGCTATTTCATCGGTGTGAATGTTAGAAAATATTTTCTATAAAATATAATTCTTTTACATTTATATTAATAATACACAAATCTTAGCTTTATTTCATTTAATAAGCTGTATCCCTGCGTAAGCCTACATTCCATAACACAAATAGTGTCCACTATGTTCTAGCTTAAGCGAAATTCTTATTTACAAACTGTCATGCTCAAAGCAAGTTACACCAGACACAGAGCATATTTCAAAAGAAACATTAAATATTTTAGCAACAGGTGCTATGTGAGCGAGTGACACTGCGTTTCTGTTGTTTCTCCTCTAATTAGATAAAATGGAATTATTCCCTTCTCCGGAGATAAAGTGATGTAATTACTTTCGACTATTAGCTATTCGATGACAATTTTCGCAATAATAATGGTTCATTAAACAAAGTACGTTTCAGTTATTTATTCTTGTGAAGAAATTAGTCCTTAATGTAACATGACAAATAAAAAAAATCCATTTACAATTAGAATTGAAACTGAGTTAAAAAAAAACCTAAGTACTCAATTATGAATATTTATTTATTTATTTATTTATTTAAGCTTTCATGTCCATTACAAAAAGAAAATGTACACATGGCGGACTTAACGACTAATATCGCTCTCTAACAGTCAACCATCAGGCAAAGCAGAGATCTGGTGGCGGCTTAATAAAATTAAAATATGCAAAATATTAAATTAAATAAATAATAAAAAATAAAATATAATATTAAATTTAAATATTCGCTTACATAATAAAGTGCTCTGATGTGCGTGACAATAGGCTCGCCCTCTGATATGTGAGGAATTAAAAGTCAAAATGAGGATGTATTTCCTCTACTTACCTACCCCTTGGAGGATACGGTCGCGATTGTTGTTATGTGTGTGTCTGTGTTTTTTGTGTTCAATTCTACGAGGGACGGGACTGAGTCAGTCCCGTCTCATGCTCGAGTAACTTTTTCAGCCACAGTACCACACAAATTCCTGTAGAAGTTGCAAGCAAAAGCATTTCTAACAAGCACACGTAAACATGTATTCTAAGGCAGTCTTTTTGAGTATATAAAGTTACCTCTTGGCAGGCATCGCGAGCACCGGTGTTCGTAAACAATAGTTTTTTTTTCTTTTTTTTTTTGTGTCCGTTTGCTAGTTAAATTACTCTCAATAACGTTTTACAATATCTTTTCATGGATCTTCAAAACTCATCTTCATTACAAGCGTTTGAAGACCCTTAACTATACAAATATATCCTCCGTTATCCTAAATGAGAACTTTAATCACGAATAGCTAAATAACATAAGGCCCATGGGTATTTTAACATTGACAAATTTATGAGAGCATCTAATAAACCTAATGTGTGAAAAGTTTCCAATTATCCAAACCATTCAAATTAGTGTCATATGCCGCTTGTTGTTTACCAAAAGTGGGTTACAAAGGTTACATAAGGTGAGGGTTCTTATACGTCAACAACTTGTTTATCGGTAGCTTTGATTAAAATTGCAATTTCTTTAATCAAACCGTCGCGATAATATAATTGTATAAATATTTTAATACAATTATATTTCGTAAAGAGAGGGGCCTGTGTTTCTTGCCTCCTGGTAGCTTCTAATCTGATATAACATTTTGATTTTAAAAGCTAAAGTTATTTTTCATAATGTTTATCAAAATGATGATCTTGATTTTTCAATTTGTATGAAATTTAAGTTATTAGCAAATTTTTTCGATACTTGATTACGTAAACAAAAGTGAAACATAGAAATCATTTTAAGTACCCTTACAAAACTCTAAAATGTAAAAAAAACTACTTTTCTCTCACGACCTTTTAATTTCATCAAAAGTACCAATTAATATTTTAATAAATATGCGCCAACGAGTGAGTGAGCGCTAAGTAGATATTTTTTTTCTTTATGTATATGTAATAAATATAACTAATTATAAGTCATATATGGCATTACTCAAAACCGATATATATATATATATTTCCTAAGAGAGCTTTTCTCTAACTCTTATAGTTTAGAATTTCCTCATACTGGCCCGAAAAAAAACTCACCGTTAAATATATTATATACATGTTTTAAAGTAAATTTTTGTTCATTATTTATTGTAGTAGAGTCTTATTTTCATGGCAGTGTAAAATGCTTAAAATGTTGATTTAAATTCATATTTGTTTTCTTATTGAAATCAAAATTACTCACCACATACCAAAAATAACATTTTTCCAAAATCTAGTAGCCTAGTAGTTGAATTCTCTTTGTTTTACATAAAGAGTTATTTTATTCTATTCTTCATAAACGTATTACATACTCGGAAACTTCAAAGAAAAATTAAGGAAGCCTTTGTTCCAAAGCTTTGTTCTTGCTGTACGTAAGTTAGCCACGTCCTTCCTATACAGCACAGTGTTCGTTCACTTTGGACATTTTCAAAGGCAAAGAGAACAGATACCTATTCAAGCAAGTCCCGACATCGATCGTCTCCGTTCAACACAGGCTACAATACTATTAACAAGTATTCAAATTATTCTCAATAATATATTATTTTAATCTATACACATAATAAAACTTTAGTGGTCGAACGACTGTACATAGAAAAAAATGCTTAAAATCAAGACAGGGGGGTGTAAAAAGAGGGTAAATATTTAAAAAAAATATTTTTATGGTGCTCTGTCTGTTCGTCTGTTTGTAAGGGCTAATCTCCGAAATGGCTTGACGGATTTCAATGAAATTTTGCATGGTGGTGGTGATTTCTTATATCCCTGGTCAACATTTTAGATACTTTTAATTCCAGAAAATTAAAGGGTTCCCGTGGGAGAGTTAAAAAACTATAACTGCGGACGAAGTCGCGGGCAACAGCTAGTAACACATACTCCCCGACTGGATCGTAGTTAGTCCGGCTCGGTACCATACCAGTATGTATGTAGAAGTCTGCTATCGCAAAGCAAGGGTTCGCGCGATGCCACGAATTACCCCGTCACCCGTGTGGTCAAGACGGCATTTTAGATAAACAAACACTACATATTCTAAACAAAACAATAAAATTCATCCGTAATCTGTGGCGCCAATTGGCTCTCTAATCGCATTCCATCTACCTCGTTGGTGCCACATGTACAGTGTGCAATGTGCAGTTATCACCTTTACCCTTAACAGTCAACACCAAAGTTAAAGGCCGCTACTAAAGCTGAATATTGTATGAATATCGACACAATAGGTTCGCGTATGCTTGCGACTCGGTCGCGCGCATATTCGCGACTCGGGAGTCATCAAGGATGGGCGATACAATGCGAGCGGGTTCGAGCGGACTCGAGTCTTCCTTCAAGTCCAAAGCACATTTCTGGTTTTTACCCTTCCGTGTGAACGGACGCTTAATCGGCCATCATTTCTTTAAAAGTATGTCTTCATGAAACAATAACAGTGCTAACAGCCGAATTTGATAAAAAACGAATCTCAACGAACTTACATAAAACCGTTTTTCCAATGAAAAATAATAAAATATTTAGAGTTGCGTGATGAAAATAATAAAAAAATAACATGTTCACCAGTTGGCCGTTTCGTTACTGCTTTAATAAATACATAAAAAATCACTATCACGCATCCCCTTAACTAACTAGGTCATTATGTTACGAAAAGAACTTTTATGGAAGTGTTTACATTGTATATAAAAAGAAAGAGCGAATATTCGGCCAGTATTAACAAATTACTTGTGTCTTTAAGTAAGCTTAGTCACTAAGGAAATTAGTTTTAGGTATTTTCATAAGCTAGATGTTTTAGTATTTGAAAAACTTTTAAAAGGGTGTTATTACAACGGTCAGCAAAATATTCGAATTTTGGTCAGCTAAAAAATACAATCCGTCAGTTAAGATAACTAATTGGTCAACAATTTATAGGCAGCAGATATTTCTAATTGATCAGCAAAATAAACTAATTGGGCAGCACAATTTTTTTTGCTGACCTAATAATTAAATGGCTGCCCAATTAATTACTTCCACTTTTAAATCATAGACGAACAATAAATGCTTATTCTATTCTATTCTTGTACATGTTATTTTCCAAATTTCAATATTATGCAGGGAGTAGAGATATATGGTTGTAATAGAGGTATAGGTGATATCTACTATACTAGCTATATTTATACTACAACGTCCGATTTTCAAATAAATGTGCACGTCATCATTATTAGTAAAGTGGCTTTATATACGTATTCTGAAATGAGCACCTGAGAGTTTTCATTCTAGCATAAAAATGCAATTTACTAATGTCAGGGAAGTTGAAAATTTTCTCAATTTCAACGCTGCGCCGACAGAAACAGAAAACGAATTAAAATAGAACTGAAAGAAACGTCTTAGTAACGACCCTATTTTTCACCTCCAGAATGTTATTCGGGAAAACCTTTCACTATTTTTTTTATTTGATGTTACATTAAGGCAATGATACCTTATACGTTTACAATATAGGATACTAATTAATATGATAATCACAGACGAATCATTTGTTTCTGTATATTTTTGCGACGAATATGATGATTATGTGTGTGCCAGAAGATATTTACACAAAAGACTAATTAGTAAACAGAATAGATAACAACCAATGTTGGTTACAATAGAGCTTAAAATAAACATAAAAATATAAAAGAATTGGGCAGCCAATTAAATTATTTGGTTAGCAAATAAATATTTTGTCAGCAATATAAATATTTGGGCAGTAAAATAATTAGTTGAACTGCATAATAATTATTTGGTTGTATGTTTAAAATCTAGGAAAAGAATCAATGAAGGATCAGGGATAAATTCCTAGGAAATGTATTCTGATATTAGGTCAATGTTATTTTTACACACACAATATATGAACCCTTATAAATAATATTTGTGTCATCAAAGCTTAAATTAAAGGATTTGGCAGCAGAGAAATCATTTGAGTTGCTGCCCACTTAGTTGTTTTGCAGACAAATTAGAAATACCTGCTCATAAGTTGCAGCCCAATCAGTAATTTTGCTGACCAATTTATAAATATTTGCTGCCTATAAGTTGCTGCCAATTAGGAATTTTAGCTGAGCAATTGTATTTTTTTCCTGACCAAAATTCGGATATTTTGCTATTTCGCTTTAATAACATCCATTTTTCCATCCATTTTCTTGCTATATACTACTATTTGTAGAACAATATAATCTAAGCTCCTAAAGCACAATACGTGCAAAACACATTATAAACTATAAACCTTGGAGGTGTTCTAAATTTTGCAAGTTGTTCGTACAAGAATCTCGTACTGAACTTTGCCGATAAATTCGATCCTGCTCACTATATCACTATATTACTAAATACGGAGATATTGAGAGGCACGGAGTATCGTGTAGGTTTATTGTTTACTTGTCGAAAAGAGTTGCCCCGATTGCTGATAAACTGAGGGAAAAACGACTTTCTTGGTATGGACATGTAATGAGGAAGGAGAATGATCATGTCATAGGAAAGTTATAAACTTGAAAGTGGATGGGCGTGTGGGGAGAGGAAGACCAAAGAAAAGATGGATGGATTGTGTGAATGATGATATGATAAGGATGGGAGTGAGTTATGACTTGACAAGTAATAGAAGAGAAGAAGAAGACATGTTGCGCCGACCCCAACAGGGCAGGAAAAAGAAGGAGTAGTGGATGGACCTAGAGCGAGAGGAAGACCAAAGAAGCGATGAATTGAATGCGTGAAGAATGATATGAGAATATAAGAAGTGGATGCTCAGATGACGAGTGACAGAGAAGAATGGAAGAAGAAGACATGTTGTGCCGACCCCACCTAGAGTGGGAAAAGGGCAAGAATAAGAGGATAAAACTTTGTTTCATAAAGACAGGCAAGTGAGAATTAACCAGTTAAGCCTAAAGTTGATTGCCACTGTGCCTTTTACCGATTCTGTTACACCGCTCGAAATGCGATTCCACCTCAAGTTTAGTTTTTTTTCGTACACCGTGTTAGCATTCAAGTAATTTTTATTGAGTTTGAGCGTTAAATCAAAATAATATGATTTAAGTTCTTAAGTCAAAGGTTATAAGTGCTATTTTAATTTCAATCAGATGCAATCCAGAAAAGAGTAATATATTTATTTTAGGTGGCTGTAGTCACACATAGAATTATATTTAAAACAGAAAATTCTACTAATATCATTTTTTTAAGGGGTCAACCTTGTAAGCTTGAAATTTCAGCTTATATACTCAGTTTGCTTCTTGCCTTAATTTTGGAGGAAAATAAAAACAATATTGACGGAGGAAGATAAAATGTGAGCTAATTAAAAGTTGTTTTTTTCTTTGATAATACAGGGTTCTTATTGAAAAAAAATTATAATTAAAACATTAACTTCTTCTTCTTTTTCCTGCCCTGTTCCCAATTCTATTTGGGGTCGGCGCAACATATTATATTAAAAAAAAACTGAAAAGTGAATACATAAAATGAGGAAAATTATCAACTGTTCTTGAACCAACAGCTACTAATTAAAGTCTAATTAATTTGACATAAGGCGGGTGTTGCCCTAATTACATGCAAAACATTAAGAAATTAAGCTGCAGAAAAAGGAAATTAAAGTAATTAAGTTATGCATTATATTTACATCGTTAGTAAAGTTTGAAAATGATTTTCCCAACATGTGTATTTTTTTTTGGTGCAACTCGTTTTCTTATCATGAGTACTATTCTTTATGATTATGATTTGGTTAAACTCGAAACAATTTCAACAATTTTTGTTATTAATAAAAGATTTATTTTATTTCAGAATTTCTTGTCCCTAGGTATTCGGCACATGTAGGCATCCCTCAGCAAGCACAGTAAAACTCATTACAACCGCATCACTCATAAAACATAGTTCATCGCCCCACAATCGAGTTCTAAAACGGTTTCCAATCGGAAAATATATCTGGGATACCACAATAAACAGATAACATCAGTAGTAAATTCACAAAATTTCGTCGGGTTTTTCTGGGGATTCTAGTAGTCTCGATCGTTTGTTTCCTGTTGTAATAGTCAAAATACTATTTTTTTTAACACTTTACCTAGTGAAGTACTGCCTACTAAACCTATACTGGTCTGTACCCGGCTCGAAGGACCAATGAACATATATAAAATAGTATGTTTGATAATTAAACCTATGTATTTATTTGATAATAATATACTCGGTAGACGTAGCAGACTTTTCACATTATTTTAACTCAAAAATATTTATTTACATGAGTTGCGTTTTATTGTGCACTAAAACATGAATATTCACTCATGAATGTCGTAAATATTTTACAAATTTCGTAAAAAATAAAAACGGCTACATCCATTGTCCATATGGAGTATTAAGAAAAACGGTTAATAACTTAGAAGTAGTTTATCGTATTATACATTATTATTGCAGAAGCAGCCGAGTTGGGATGGACGGGGTACTACTCGTTAAAGATGCCGCGGGATTCACGGGTTCGATCCACCGCCGCCACCACTTCGTTTGAAAATTAAATAGTTTGTGAATATCGCTTGCCTCATATTGTGCCCGGTGTATGGCAACAGGCTCGCCACCTGTTACATGGGGACTTAACATGGGAGTTAACACCTCTGCCTACCCCGTGTAATGATTGCCGTGGGAGAGAGAGAATAAAGAGAGAGAGAGAGAGAGAGAGAGAGAGAGACATGCTTCAGCACGAATGGGCCGGCTCGACCGGAGAGATACCACGGCGTCACAGTTAACCAGTGTAAAGCAATGCTTACGTTGTGTTTCATTGAGTGAGGGTACCGGATGACCATCCCCCCAAAAGGCTGGCAACGCACTTGTGACTCCTGTGGTGTTCCGAGTGTCAATGGGCGACGGTAACTCGTCTGGTCGTTTGCCCCTTATCCCATGAAATAACACCTTCGGGCAAAAAGGCGTGATGATGTCTTATGTTATGCGTATTATTATGAATAAATACTTTTCAAAAACCTACATATTATATCCTGACATAAATATTCAAGAAAATAAATGTATGCTGACTTGAGTATAGAACAGGTTCCTTTATTATAATTATTTAATTGTTAAAAAATATATTTAAAGTATATAAGAGTTATAGACCACTCACAATAAGTAAAAGTACTGTTTTATATCATGCACTGTACCCGCGCGCCCTCAAAATGTTGTAAGTACAATTTCTTTGCTGAGAAATGAAATGGCTTTGAGCTGCAACGTTCAGCTCGGCTGTTCCTTCTAACACTGAATTTAGTTGCTATTTCCACTCTCGTAAAGGTTCTTGTAAAAGTACTATAGACATAAAACGATTTATTGAAATTTTAAAAGTTATATCTATAGACGTTAGACTTCTCAAAGCTTAAGACAGTAAAGTAAAATATTTATGTGAAGTCATATTTTTCTTCCTACACCTTTGTCAGTCTCAGGTTCATCGATACATTATTTATTTTATTTGAAAACCGTACAGTGCCATCGGACATAGTAATAGAAAATAATAGATTAGAAAAAAAATTATTTTGCACTTATATGAATCATCTTTAGACTACACTTAAAACGTAATATCAGGAAAAACTAATATAACTGGCGACATATCAGCAATAATAAATCTTATTCCACAGAAATAATTATGGCAATGCACGATCCAATCAAGCAGTCTACGTGGTATGGTCACAAATATCGTTGACAAAATTCATTTTAGTGACAATATCATAGATGCAAGCCTTCATAGCCTTGCATTAGGCGTCGTAAATATAAATTTATGAAGGCAATACCCGCCAAACAACGGCCGCGTCGCTGTGGGTTCCGTTTATTATTAAATTAAAATAATGTGTTAAAAAGGATATACGGTGTAAGACAAGACTTAGCGTTAATCGCAATAATCTGGAATTATAAAATGATAAAGATTTTTATGGGATCAAATATTATTTAATATATTTATTAATTAATTAAATAAATAATAATAATAGTATTTTGGTGTAATTAATATAAAAAACTAAAGGAAAATTAATAAAGTTCGTATAGTTGTACACTTATTTTATCTCAACAACTCTACGATTTTAAACAATTCCACCAAATATACTACAAGCAATACTAAGGGCGTAGCTACGAAAGCGTTACGAGTCTCGCAGCTCTACCGTAGCAACAGAAAAATCGGATCGCAGCCAAATACTTTTCTCGCATGAACGAAAATAAAGCAACTTGAAAATTAAGAGGAACTGAAATAGACTTCGATGTTTTTCATGTTTTTGTAATGTTTCATGAATGAAACATGTTTCAATGCATGTATCAAGTGAGGTGTCAAAATCATTGGAATCCCGTAACCAATTTTGCATTTTAAAAGCCTATCTGACTAGACAAGTTTTCGTTTCCAGTGAGTATAATTTGACGCTGTGTTGTCTGTGAAACATATAATTGCAAAATACAACCTGTTATAACCTCTTTATAGGTTTTCTTATAAATTTATATTCTTTTTAATGTTTGATAGATGTTTTCTAATGACGTTGTCTCATTACCATAGTTTTGCATTGTCACACAACATTAACTATAATAATAAGGAAATCGCAGTAAGGAACCTTAGACTTGGCACGACTTTGTCTAGATTTCATTACTTTTTAGAGATAAACAAGCAGCTCCATCGAGACATGGCTAGTTTTTTACAGAATGTTTTTGGTGAGATTAAGGTTATTTTAATTTCTAGCCACAAATTCCTATACAGTCCATTAGTTTCCTACACAACCTATTATGAGAATATTTACCCATATTGCTTTAATACGATTTATTACGTTTGAATATGAAGATTTTAGTTTATGTGTGTCTACTATGCTAGGAATATATACCATCTATATGTTATTTGTGTCAATATTTCCATTGGGTGAGGTTGTGCGTGGACAGATTGACACGTCTTTATGTTACATATTGTGCTGACTCGTAATGTGGGATGTTGCCAGTCGCTTTTTAATTAATTAGTTTTTATCTTAATTTCAAGTGCTCATATAATGATTATAATCTATGTTTATAATATCTATGTTCACCCACTTGATTGTACTAGCCTATCATTTATAAAAAACAAGAATTGTAAAAAATGTGAAAAAAAGAGCAACCCTCGAGTTTCTGGCTCGCTCTTCTCGGGGATGTCTGCGTTCCGAGCGAGTGGTAGATTCACTTATTAACGATATTAACGATACGATTAACGATATTTAGCTAGTTCATGTAAAAATGAACCAAGTTTACTTAATGCGTATTTCAAATACTAAAAATCATATTTTTTAAACAACAACGGTAGTACACAATACGCACCGCCGTTTTTACTCTTTTCAATATGTAGCATATCACATATTCGGTCCTTACCTATGAAATTGGTGTTTTTATTCTGTCTTAGTATTTTGTCTGTAACTATTAAGATTCAGGGTATTCCTAAAAAATAATTACCTCGTCTAAAAATACACTATATTTTTGAGCTCTTTTGATTGGTTTTGATAATTTGTTGTAAGTTTAATTGTGTTACAATTGGACACGGGGACAACTCCTTTTAAGTGCTTCCCGAATACATCATTTTATTTGCATTCACTTTAAAAACGATAAATAATTTTTATGAAGTGGTGTGATATTACACATATTGCTAAAGCTTGTCTAATGATACATGCCAAATATTATTATCTCTGGATTTGTCGTTGTAAAGAAAAACTATAAAATGTCAGTATGGAAAATGCAGAATTCCCCAAAATCTCCATACAAAACACCAATTACCTAATATATATCAGAGAGTGTTATGTCATAAGGACTTAAACTAAAAATACTCGTATTAAACGAACAAATCAGGTGATATTGCCTCTTTCATTACAAAATGTTCATCATCATTGCAGCTCATTCTACAGGAAAGAATCGTATGAGAAGGAAACTATAATACCGCAACACTGACCAAATGTAGATTGTTTGGAAAACTTATTTTTTAGCTAAACTGCATTAAATTGGTCGTATGTCATTCACCTTTCTTCTTGTCCTGTCTCCAACTCAGTTTGTGAAGCGACAGTCAATATATTTTCGCCTTTTATCCTCCTATTAATATCAGTATTCACTTCCTTTCTCGTGTCGAATCCATAAAGTTCTAAACTGTCATTCTCTCTCAATATTCTAATCCACAATCTAATTTCCACCTTTCCCGATCACTCACATATTAGCCGTCCTTACCAAAAGTCCATATCGTCCTAAGCCTATATACGTCCCACTACATGCTGACCACGGGCGTTCCTCGTGGAAAACAAATGAGGAGTATGCTCCGTACCACCAACACACTGACCCGATGCGGGCCAGTGGGTAGAAACGGTTCCAATAGCGACCGGGACCAACGGCTTTATGTGCCTTCCGAAGCACGGAGGAGTTCGAGATCACAAAATTTTGGCCACACATCCTATGTCTGACCACGGCGAAGGCTTTGTTTTTGATGTCGAAAGGCAAAGCGTGCCATCTACAATGCCACCGAGCTTCTCAAAAAGTCCAGATCAGAACCAAAATAATAGGTCTTTACCTATGAAATTGCCGTTGTGTATGGAGATTTTGGGGAACTCTGCATTTTCCATACTAATATTTTTTCAGTTTTCTTCACAACGACAAATCCAAAGATAATAATATTTGAGATGTATCATTAGACAAGCTTTAGCAATATGTGTGATATCACACTTCATCAAAATATTTATCGTTTTTATGAGAATGCAAAACAAATGATGTATTCGGGAGGCACTTAAAAAGAGCTGTCTCCGTGTCCAATTTTAACACAATCAAACTGACAACAAATTATCAAAACAAATCGAAAAAGCTCAAAAATATGGTAAACATGCGGTAATTATTTTTTTAAGAATACTCTAAAACTTAATAGTTACAGACAAAATACAAAGAGAGAGAAAAAACGGCAATTTCATAGGTAAAACTCGATTATTGATATTCAGTCATAATATGTTTAAACTTCAACAAAACGGGCCCCTAAACTAAGCTGAAAAACCGCAATTTTTCATAATATTTTTTTACCACCATAAATAAACATGCGGTCATTTTTTATTCGTCCAGTACTTTGTTACAATTGTTATTGGAAATATCGAGGAAGCATATAAATGCCACGTCGCCTACCATTTTGCTCTCACAAAGGGTTATTATGCCCACTCTTTATTCATATTAATTTTCATACAATATCCCGGAGCGAAAAATGCAAACGCTATTTCCCCACCATGCTATTTTCGCGTTTCTATTTTTTATTGTGATTGTAGGATTCTTAATAGTATGATGTTTTTGGATAATTTGATGTGATTGAGAGTAGTTTCAGTTTTGTGGGAATTTGATGATTATCGTGTCTGCGGTGTCTATTTCAATTATCAGACACTCATTTTAAAATATTTAGACCACAAATACAATTATTATGAGCACAAGATTGACAAAAACGTGAGAATAATTAGATAACTAGTAAATTGATTGTTGTTATTTTTTTGTCTATAGATATTTTTTTTAATAGATATTTTGCTTTTATTATTATTTTTATACTACATTTACAAAAAAAAAAACAATTTTCTGACATTCACACTTATTGATAGCACAAATAAAGCTTGTATTATGGATCCTTGATGACGGTTAAGCATATCAAATAATAAAAGATATTTAAATAATAACCCCTTGGTAGGCGTACGAACCTTTTGGTGCGCGGTATTAAGTCACGTAATTATGTCGGACGCCACGTGCGCCCATTGGGTTGGCGCTCACACAGACCACTTTAAGCCTTAATAACTCTAAATAAAGAACAAGAAAATGGCGGTATGTGGTTGCAGATACATTTTTAATGTCATTAATATTCAAAATATTATTGCAACCACAAAAATGTTTATTATAACATGACAACTTCATACTTGGCACTCTGAAAGGAAAATAAGCACGAAAATAAAAAGAAAATTTAAAAAATGCCTTCCAACTTTATGTTGGAGTTAGCAGCCCTACACGATACATTTCTCACAGCCCGAAACAGTAGAACGATGCCATTTGTCCCCCAAATAGGAAGTAAACTTGTTTACTCGCTTTCTTTGGATCTCGCTCGGAACTTTTCTTTCAGTTTTATATGTATCTAGAGCTTTTACTGTCTTGCTCAGTGTTACATAAACGGCTTTTAAAAGTAATTGTAATTGCTGATTTTTTACTGCGATGTTGTTAACATGAATAACAGGTAATTATTGTAATGCAATTGTCTGCTTTTGTATTAAAAATAATAAAGTTTTTAGGAAGCTAAAAGAAACAGGTCTTCATTTGGCATGTTGATAATATAAAATCTCTATGCGCTTCTGAATATAACATAAGTGTATAATTCTAAGTATTCTATTTTTGTTGGTTTTTCAACTTTTATTGTACCGTCGTTTTAGCTATCCTCACTCCGCTTTCCGGTTGACTGGTAGAGAATGCCTCAAGGCATTAAGTCCGCCTTTGTACGTCGTACATAAAGATTAAATAAATAAATAAATAACATATCACATCACACCTCTTTTTCCCCGAAGGGGTAGGCAGAGGTGTTAAACACCCACATTTCGCCAGATATGTTAGGTCCCCATGTAACAGGTGGTGAGCCTGTTGCCATGCACCGGGCACAATGTGAGGCAAACTATATTCACAATGAACTGTACGTAAGTTTTGTTCAAACTCAGTGGTACAGGCGGTGGGATCGAACCCGCGTTTCCCGCGGCCTCTCGAACGAGTAGTGCCCCGTCCGTCCCAACTCGGCTACCGCTGCTTTTGCTTAAGTCAGGTCAGTTTTTTTTAACCGTAGTCAGGTTGACCAGTAGGTTAAAATATGGACCAATGGCGAAAACGTATGATGACGTGACAGCTTGTCCAATAGTCGAATTTTCAAAAATAACTAAAATAAAATTATTATGCACAATTTAACCACAACACGATACTTGTATAAGATGGCAGCTGGCGGCACAGCTGATGTATATTGCTTCGGATTTTCATCGCGAATCTAACAATTATTTATTTATTTATTTAAATTTGTCAAGCTGACGTCATACATTTTTGCGTTTTCATTGATGCTATTGGTCTAGATTTTAACAATTGAGTTAACTATTACTACGGATCAAAAAACCTTAAATGTTTTGACATTGCAATAAACTTTATCGATAACTAGCTGTTGCCCACGACTTTGTCCGCGGTTACTATGGTTTTTTAACTATCCCACGGGAACCCTTTAATTTTCTCTCAAAGTCTCAGCCCGATCAGTTTAAAATTGACAAAGTTCTATACAAACTTTTATCCCCTTTTTTATCCCCTTGGGGGTAGATTTAATCAAAATCCTTTCTTAGCGGATGCCGACGTCATAACATTAACCTGCATGCCAAATTTCAGCCCGATCCGACCAGTGGTTTGGGCTGTGCGTTGATAGATTACTATGTCAGTCACCTTTGAGTTATGTTTATTTAGATATTGCTTTACAATATGCCATACCATACCATACCATAAGTTCCTCAAATAAATTCCTTATAAAATTAATGTAATTTAAACTAAGATAATTTCAGAGTAGAATGAAGAGGCATGAGATTGCAGGAATTCTGTAAGTCCTCCCAGTAACTTCGCTTGTCTGCGGTCGCCTGAGAGCCCATAAGCTCATGTAGAACTAACGCACCAGTGAAAGACTTTCTAGAATACATACGGTACTTCATTTCAACAAAAGGTAAGGAATTAAACAAAGTAGAGAAGCCCACTGAGCCGAGAGAAAGGATGGAAATAAACAATCTGGGATTTCAAACGTTTTTGTCATAACACTGCCCAAAATTATGTAATAAATATTTTTTTAATTCAAATCTATACTAATATTATTAATGCGAAAGTTACTCTGTCTGTCTGTTGGTCTGTCTTGATTTCACGTCAAAACTACTAAACTGATTCAATTGAAATTTGGTACACAGATACCCGTGTCTGTGCCATCTGTGTACCAAATATAGCCCCGTGTTGGTCCAGGACACAAAAATAATGTACCAACTGCTTTTCTTGCCTAGCATGTCGTAAAATGCGACTAAGGACGTATTGGGTACTGATTGTGTGATTGTGTAGGCGATGAACTAGCCACATTTTACTACTCTTTCACGATTTTTCATCTGACCAAACCCAATTTTTGTATGGCAAAATGTGGTCTTCTATTAACAATTAATATTTTGCTAATAAGAGGTTGCAAGGGAATGTTGAGCACTTTGTTAAAAAAAAACAGTGTTAAAAAACACAAAATCTTTTTGTAAACTTTAATCGGCGTTAAATATATAGCCACGCGAACGACGTCGCGGGCACAGCTATATAATTAATTCCGAATTATCATATATTTTTTACATAATGTTGATCACTGCAGTTATGACAGCTTTCTGCGTCACGAATCATGCACGTTCTCATTATTATTATTTTTTTTTTTCTATTTTTAAATTCTTTATCACGTCTCGTTGGCATTCCGATATTGCTATTTATTTCACTGCGATAAGTTCTGTATAAGGCAGCAGTACTCCGGAATAGTGCAAGAAGTCAGCATGATCCCCGCCTCTGAAACTAAATTCGAGTAAACCTAAGTACACTTCATTGTAAATATTCCTCACTCCATTCCCAGTAAGTGACAATAGGTCCTGTCCTGTTTCACAGGGCCTTATACATCAGGCTTAGGCTCCAGGCAAAATGTGGGTGTCCGTGGTAGGCGTTTATTATTCTCACTAAAGTTTGGGAACGGCTCGACTGAATTCGGCTATTTTTTTAGAATATAAGTCCAATAAAGCTTCAAATGGTGACAAAATAAGAATAAGGGTGGTATCATAGGTGGGCTGGCCACCAGCGCCGGCCAACAGTGCCGGCGAGATTTCCATACATACATAAAATCACGCCTGTAATCCCCGAAGGGTTAGACAGAGTCCAAGGAGCACTGTGTTCCTTAAGACCACATTTAGCCATACAAAAATTGGGTTTGGACAGATGAAAAATCGAGAAAGAGTAGCAATAAGTGGCTAGCTCATCGCCTACACAATCTCACACCTAATACGCCCTTAGTCGCCTTTGACGACATGCTAGGCAAGAGAAGCAGTTGGTACACATTCCATACATTCCATACATTGTGAGGTATAACATGTGGCGTGCGTATGGTTGTGAAACGATATTAGGTATCTCCTGTAATTGTAAGCGGCGTGGCCAGCACTGGCGGCCAGCGCACCTATAAAACCACCCTTATCTGAAATAAAAGTGAAAGCAATAATTTTATCAGCCTATTCAAGTTCTCCGTACTCTCAAGCCAACTTTGTCAGTATTTTTTTTTATTGTATAGGTGGCAAACGAGCAGGCGGGTCACCTGATGGTAAGTGATTATTTTATTCTAATGAGATACGATGCTCGCCGAGTTAGCCAGTCGCTTTATAATATCGTGATAGCTTGTCGACTAGGCCGGCTCGACTCAAGACAACCCCGTATACCACTCATGTATATCCGAAGACGGATCCGGCAGGATTAAGGAAATGAACCACACTCCCATTTGTCACTCACGAAAGGCCTTTGAAAGGACTCCATTGTTTTGAAACACTAAAATCGGAGGATAATAACTGACAACTAAGCCACATCCGTTCCTACTTCTAAATAGCCGAATTAATATAACCCTTTTGTAGCCTTTTGTCTGAATATATAGTAGGAACTCCTTTGTGTGGAGAATAATCAGAATTTGGAATCGGATTTGGATAACTATATATTTTTAGGGCTTAATCCACTGGTTTATCTGGAGGCCATAATTTCTCCACACATACCTGCCTACCTGAAATTTTCTCGTTTTAATACATCAGCACAAAATAAAGGCATGTTACGGCCCATATTCCTCATGTGTTTGTTTTCATGAGGAAGACTTGAGTCCAGAAGTCTTTACCTATGAAATTGCCATTTTTTTCTCTCTTAGTATTTTGTCTGTAACTACTAAGTTTCAGAGTAATCTTAAAAAAATATTACCTCCTCTAAAAATAGACCATATTTTTGAGCTCTTTTGATTTGTTTTGATAATTTGTTGGAATTTTAATTGTGTTAAAATTGGACACGGAGACCACTCTTTTTAAGAGCCTCCCGAATAGATCATTTGATTTGCATTCACTTCAAAACGATAAATAATTTTTATGAAATGTGATATCACACATATTACTAGAGCTTGTCTAATGATACATGCCAAATATTATTATCTTTAGATTTTTCGTTGTTAAGAAAACTGAAAAAATGTTAGTATGGAAAATGCAGTTCCCCAAAATCTCCATACAAAACGGAAATTTCATAGATAAAGACCTATTATATAGTCTGAAGACAACTACATAATAATGAAGAAGTGATGAAGAATCATAATACTTATGGCAACAAAAATTTTAGTTTAGATAATATATATATTAGATATCTGAAGATATTTAACTATCACACGGGTCTTCTAGTTGACATTTCACGCCCCTTTGCAGTAACATATACCACAAGTTATTTATTTGATTAAATATTAGGTCCTTACCTATGTGGTGTTTTGTATGGAGATTTCGGGGAATTCTGCATTTTCCATACTAAATTTTTTTCAGTTTTCTTCACAACGACAAATCCAAAGATAATAATATTTGGCATCAATCATTAGACAAGCTTTAGTTATATGTGTAATATCACACTTCATAAAAATTATTTATCGTTTTTAAGTGAATGCAAATAAAATGATGTATTCGGGAGGCACTTAAAAAGAGTTGTCTGCGTGTCGAATTTTAACACAATTAAACTTACAACAAATTATCAAAACAAATCAAAAGAACTCAAAAATATAGTCTATTTTTAGACGAGGTAATTATTTTTTAGGAATACTCTGAATCTTAATAGTTACAGACAAAATACTAAAAGAGAGAAAAAACACCAATTTCCTAGGTAAGGACCCAATATCACACCGGTCTTCTAGTGGTCGGTTCACGCCCCTTTGCAGTAACATATACCACAAGTTATTGATTTGATTAAATATACTCATCATGTGTTTTTCCATGTAATGTGATGTTGATGATGAAAGAGAGAAATATAATAAATATACAATAATTTATAACGCGAATTAAAAATATTTGACATCATTTAGGTTCCAGATTGCCACCTAGAGGTGGCAATCTGGAACCTAAATGAAATTTCAACTAAACTAAACTAAACGAAACTAAACGAAATTTCAACTATCCGTGAGAGGTCAAGGCACTGTAATATTATCCTTTTGTTTTTCTTAGAGAAAGAGAAGTCTAAGAGACGTCCTGAATAAAAATATTGCAACACTAAGAGTATGGTATCAATTTCTGAATTAAAGCAGATTGTGCATGGCAACAGGCTCACCACCTTTACATGGGGATCTAATACGTCTGCCGAAATATGGGTGTACATCTGCCTACCCCTTTGGGGAAAATAGGCGTGGTGATACGTATGTATGTAAAATGCAAATACAATACTAACTACATGCAAATACTATGATTTTGCCCATCTATTATTGTTGAATATTAATTTTTTGATAATATTTTGCAAAAATGAAGTTGCCTTTCATTTTGCGTTCGTATTTAATATTTTTACCAGAAGGCGTCAGCGCTTGGGCAAGTTGTTGAAAACTTGTTGGAACTTCCAGTCGTCAGATATTCTATTTGGGGTGAACTACTTCCTGAATCTTTGCTGCAGCACTTTCGAACATTTTATTTTAAATCATGATTCCAAACTTTTGATTAAGTAAATAAATTAACATTAGTGAAACTCAGGGTTCACTACAGCTGCTGAGCATTACATTTTACGAGGCAACTGTCTCACTATCTCCGGATAGCCACCACCCAAAAATAGGACTGAATTCGTGTTTAATTATCTATTTATTTTATCAGGGGCAGGTGAAACCGACCCTTGTCTAGTTTTGAAAAAAACAACATTCAATCTGGTCAATGAATTATTTGTCCAAAATATGATACATAGCCAGTAGTCATATTATGAGAACTGCATTAGCTGATGGACATTCATAAAAAAATGGACAATATAAGTGAAGACTTTAAATCCGACAAGATTTCTGTTGTTGATTGTTGCAGATATTCATGGGCGGTGATGATCACTTTTCATCGGGTGAACCTGTCTGTCTGTACTGTGTCCCACTTTAAAATTATTTTTCTTTAAAAAAAGGTAGCAAAAATCACATAAGCTAAAATGCGAGAGACCTTAATACAAATGGCTCCTTGCAAAGTAAAGTGAAACTAATTATGACATTGCTAATTCCGTTATTTATTTGAGATTTGTGAGTCGATTAGACTTTGAACTTGAATTCAATGGAAAAATGATATAAGCTTCTAAGCCTCAAGTTTTATCACAATATAGTTAACCCGTGTAGGTTACGACAGAAAAGGTTTAATGTTTTGCGGGATTCAACTATCGTAACATTATAAAGCAACACGTCACTGTATTTGGAACATATATTTTTAGTACGTTTTTAAAATTTAGTTCTCTCACTCTATCAAATTGGTTCCGTTTCCTATTATAAATGATAACAATGTTCGTATTTCTTTTAGTAAGGGCTTGTCACTGGCCGTGCTTAGCGAATGTGTTACAATATTTTTCATATACATTTTTTTTTTCATACTTTACGATTTTTCTAACACGCAATAAGTATTTTCCCTCTTATATTCTTCGTGTTCAAAATAAAGTAAACATTCGTCGTCATCCTATATAAATACGTCCCACTGCTGGGCACAGGCTTTCCTCATGGAGAAACACATGAGGAGTATGGGCCGTAACACCACCACGCTGGCCCAATGCGGGTTGGTGGGTAGAAACGGCCTTCCGAAGCACGGAGGAGCTCGATATCACAAAGTCTTGGTCACCCATCCAAGGCCTGACCATGGCGAAGGTAGTGTAGTGATTCGGCCTTCATGGTGGCCATATTAAAATAAAAAACATTATTGTTAATCGAGTAGGCCATGTTTGCTTTTGTTTTCGGGGGTTGTAAAAGATAACTTGTAATTTGATGTTGTAACAATTTTACTGTTTTCCGTTTAAATATAATAATTTCACGTATTTCTCCGTATTTCATTAATCGATCCCGACAATTTGGTGGAGGCGCCGGGCAAATGAGATAATTAACCCACGATGGCGCATAATATGAATGTATTCAATGGGTTAGTTGGAGACGTGAACGATTTCGTAGCGGAATTTGAAGTGCTGGCTTCCCTGAAGAACTGGAATGACGAGCAGAAAAGAATTGTTGTCTCTGCATATTTGGAAGGAGCGGCAAGATATTTTTATAATGAAGTAAAATCGGAGTGTGGTTCGTATGCAGATTTCATTACAAAGTTAAAGGCAGAGTTTCCACCGACCAATGATTACCTTTCGCTGTTTTTTGGCAAGAGACAGCAAGGTGAGGACTTATTAGAATATTTTTATGCTTTAAAGGACTTGGCAAGGAAGGCGAAAATTGTGGATGACGCGCTTTTCATAGAAAGATTTTTAAAATCTATTAATGAAAAAGAGAGAATTAGGCTGTGCACTAAAATTTATAAGGACAAACAAGATTTGAGAGACTCAATCATACAGCTAAATAAAATTTATGGCACGGCGCGTGCTGTTACATTTAAGTTAGAGGAGAATAGGGGTCATGATTCTTCGTATGTGGCGCCTTCAAGAACGGAAGAACACTATGTTGCAAGGGGAACATCGCAAGACTCTGCCAGAGGTGATGGTACCAGGTACATGCGGTCGCCTTACACTAATGTTACGCGGTATAATTTAAGGGAGCGGCGTTATCCACTCCGAGGTAATGTAGGAGAGCAGCAGCACCCAAACGAGAGCGGACGTCCGATGAGGCAGTAAGGGGAGCATCGGTGCCGTCCGAGAACGGAACGTCCCCTAAGAAGAAGAATTGCGGTCAGTGTTCACCTTTTATTTTAATAGAAATTTGTAATATAAAGTGTTTGGCTTTGCTCGACACGGGGGCATCGATATCCTGTGTGTCCGAGAAATATTTATTAAGTTTAGGTAAAACTTGTAGGCCGTTAAATGATTCGCGTAGTAAGGTAAAAGCAATTGATGGTAATCATCTGAGTGTAGTAGGTACAGTCGAGTTGAATGTCTTAATTAATAAATACCTGTACATATGTAATTTTTTTGTAATTAAGAATGTTACTCAGGATATTGTTTTAGGGCAAGATTTCTTTTATAAAAATTGCGCAGTGCTAAATTTCTCTCAAAGTACGTTGGCACTAAAAAATAGCAATACTGTTAGTTTTTGCTCTGGAACAGATATCCCGGATGGCTTATCGAGTAATAACTCTATATCGTATGAGAGAGATGATATAACCTTGTCGAAAAGCCATTATTTGTATTTTTCTAGCTTAGTTGAGAACAGCGATAAATATTTGTTATCGAGTGATTCATATGTATCAGATTTCAATGTTAACCCTTTATTGCCTGAGAATGAGAGAAACACTTTACATAAATTATTAAGTAGTTTTAAAGATCGTTTCGCGTTTGATAGTAGTAACTTAGGGCGATGTGACTTAGTGAAGGTAAATATAGATACAATTGATAATATTCCGATTAATAGACCGCCATATAGGGTTTCTCCGATACAACGTAGGGTCATTGAGGAGCAGGTTCAGCTTATGTTAAAAAATAAGGTGATTCGAGAGTCGAAGAGTCCTTACGCTTCTCCGGTCGTGTTAGTTCAGAAGCCCGATCAAAGTTGGCGCTTCTGTGTCGACTATAGGAAGTTGAATAAGAAGGTGAGAACAGATAGTTATCCTTTGCCAATAATCGATGATATTATTCATTATTTATCTTCAGCGAGATATTTTGCAGAGTTAGATTTGAATTCAGGGTACTGGCAGCTATGTTTGGCAGAGGAGGATAAACAAAAAACTGCGTTTATTTCTCCTTCTGGATTGTTTGAATTTAATGTGTTACCGTTTGGGTTAAAGACGAGTCAAGCTGTGTTCCAGAGAACTATGGATACGGTGTTGGCAGGCTTGAAATATAAAAATGTCATTGTTTATGTTGATAACGTAATTGTCTATGGTAAGGATTTTAGTGATTTTCTAAGCGCCTTGCAAGAAGTGTTTGTGCGGCTGAAAGACGCGAATCTTACTCTTAAGCCCAGTAAGTGTAATTTTGGGTATGATAAGTTGACTGTGTTGGGGTACGAGATATCGGGTGAAGGTATTCTGCCAGATAAAAAGAAGATTGAAGCTATTGAATCGGTAAAGGCTCCTACGTGTACAAAAGAGGTGAAGTCGGTGTTAGGATTGTTCTCTTATTACAGGAAGTTTGTGGATAATTTTGCTGAAATAGCATTACCCCTTTGTAAATTGTTAAAAAAAGACGTAAAATTTCATTGGTTAAAGGAACATCAGTTGGCCTTTGGTTTATTGAAGCAGCTTATGTGTTGCCCGCCGATATTAAATTATTATTCCAACGAGGAAGGCATAAAAACACGTTTGCACGTAGATGCCAGTAACGAGGCTTTGGGAGCATGTCTAATGCAGGGGACTGAGGTGATGAGGCCGGTCTCGTATGCTTCAAGAAAATTGTCTGATGCTGAAAAGAAGTATTCGACGACTGAAAAGGAATGTTTGAGTTTAGTATGGGCGTTGAATCTTTTTAAACACTACTTATGGGGTATGAAATTTGAAGTTGCTACGGATCACAAGGCGTTATGTTGGTTGAGGGATAAAAGAGATATGAGTGGTCGTTTGGCTAGATGGGCGTTGTGCATTCAAGGCTATGATTTTAATATTGTGCATTGTTCGGGCAAGCAAAATGTTGTTGCCGATTTTTTGAGTAGGAATCCTTTGAATAATGAGGTTTCGGATATGGAAGATGGAATGCATGTTTACAGTATTGAACAAGATTTGGTTAGGAACCAGCAAAGGACGGATGAATTTTGTAATACTTGGGAGCAAGCGGTTCGACAACGTGAGGTACAGGGGCAGTCGGCACAACCTAGTTACAAGGGATACTTTTTGAATCGCGGAATTTTATATAGGAAAATTCGGAGTACGGACGGTGAACGCGATTTGGTGGTTGTTCCTAGGGGTTTGTTCACGGAGGTTATGAAGGAACTACATGACAAGCCTTGGTCAGGTGGTCACTTAGGATTATCAAAAACATTAGCGAAGTTCAGAGAGAGATATTATATGAAAAATTCGACCAGAGAGATTGAGAAGTATGTAGCTAGTTGTCTGCTTTGTCAGCAGCGGAAGAAGGTCAGTTGTATTGCTGAGATGCAGCCGGTAACGGTAAACGGCTTACTAGAGAAAATAGGTATCGATGTCGTAGGGCCGCTGAGAAAATCAGTTAGTGATTGTAAGTATATTATAGTGAGCTTAGAATATGTGTCGAAGTATGCAATATGTAGGGCGGTTCCGAGATGTACAGCAGTTGAAATACAAAAGTTTTTGGTAGAGGAAGTTTTTTGTCGGTTCGGTGGGGTGAGAGAAGTTATTTCGGATAGAGGTTCGGTCTTCAGGTCTCGTTTGGTCAAGGATACGGTGGCTTACTTTGGGGCAGTTACACGTTTTTCTTCTGCTTTTCATCCGCAGACGAATGGTTTAGTGGAAAGGTTTAACAGGACGTTGCTAGAAATGCTGTCAATGTACGTTTCCAATGATCAGCGGGATTGGTGTCTTTTCTTGCCATTGGTTTGTCATGCATATAACACCAGTAGCCAGTCGACAACTAGGATTACGCCTTATAAACTTATTTTTGGTAGGGAACCTCAGTTTCAATCTGATCTTGGGTTGAATAGGAATACGGTGAACATTTCTGATACTCTAGATGAAAGGGTTAACGTATTAAATAATTTAACACAAAAGGCGATGACAAATATTCGTCGTGCACAGATCAAACAGAAGCGATATTATGATCGGAAAGTAAAAGAAAAAGTATACCGTGAAGGGGAACTGGTGATGGTGTATACGCCCAGAAGACTTGTAAATAGGAGTTTGAAATTGTCTCGTTTGTATCGTGGACCGTTTAAAATTGTTCGTCGTATCGGTAATGTAAATTATTTGGTTAAAAGGTTAGGTAATAACAGAAGTAAAGATATTGTACATGTAAATAGATTAAAAAAGTTCAATGTGCGTGTAGTGTAGGTATAGTTATAAGACACTTATTTACGTTTTTGTCGAGATATTGTTTTGTTTATTGTAATTGTTTATTTAATGCAACCCTTCAAGTAATATGTTAGATTTTAAGGTTTTTTATGTTAGTCTGTGGCTGTAAGGCTTGGAGGCTTAGTAGGTGGTTTAGGTTAAGCAATAGTGATTTTGGGAGTAAGATGATAATTCACAAAGAGTCATAGACTCGTGAAGATGGTAATGTTATCATTGTTTTCATCTTACTAGGGAATAAGAATAAGGTAATATAGCTTGATTGTGGAGTAAGAGGGTTGTTTTTATGATGTGACCAGAGAAGCATGGGTTAGGAGTGTGTTAGTGAGTTTATGTCAATTTCAAGCATAAAATTTTGTTTTTTTTTATAAAACATAATTTTATTTTATTGGGGAGGGGGAGAGATGTAGTGATTCGGCCTTCATGGTGGCCATATTAAAATAAAAAACATTATTGTTAATCGAGTAGGCCATGTTTGCTTTTGTTTTCGGGGGTTGTAAAAGATAACTTGTAATTTGATGTTGTAACAATTTTACTGTTTTCCGTTTAAATATAATAATTTCACGTATTTCTCCGTATTTCATTAATCGATCCCGACAGTAGCTTTGTTTTCGATCGAAGCCAAAGCGCACTGACCTCTACGCCACCGAGCTCGTCAATTGAAAAAAAAAAACATTAGAATCATAAATACCAGTTTGCACTGGCATTCCATCATTACTACCAATACTTTTACTAAAGCTTGTAACAGAACATTTTCGACAGCGGTAATTTTCATCAACATTTCTGTTAAAGAAACTTTTAATCTAAATATTTTGAATCAACATGAAAACTGCACAAAGAAACATAACATTGCAAGCTCAAGTATAATTTTGCAAGAATTCAGAATCAAGAGAAAACCGTCCAACTTGCATTAATCTATTTGAAAATATTTAAAACTAAGACTCTTTCCAATGCCGGCTATAAAATGCATAATAACTTTTTCTATCGCAAACAAGAATTTTCATAAAAGAAGGTGCTATGGCTCGAAATTAAAAACAAAGCAACTTTCCCCGTGGTTTGACTTTAGATGGGTGAGCAAAACTTGTGATTCCTTCAAGAGTTCTTCCGATAAATCTTTCGTGTTTCGGAAGGTAATTAAAGCCTTTGTTACCGTTTGTTATTGTTACCGTGATCCTCGTGTGTCGCTTCGTATTCTTCGTATTCGTTAGCCTGTGGCCAGCAATTAGGTGTATATATGCTCGCGACGAAACATTTATATGTTACTAGCTGTGCCCGCGACGACGTTCGCGTGGCTATTGAATTAGCGCGGGAAAAAAGTTGACAATAAGTTTTTGTTGGTATAATTAACACAGCATTGTTTTTTTACAAAATGCTTAAAATAATATTTCTACATCTTATTTAGTAAAATGTTGAATATTAATATTAGGTCCTTACCTATGAAATTGGTGTTTTGTATGGAGATTTTGGGGATGTCTGCATTTTACATACTAACATTTTATCAGTTTTCTTCACAACGACAAATCCAGAGATAATAATATTTGGCATGTATCATTAGACAAGCTTTAGCAATATGTGTGTGAACACGCGTGATAAAAATTATTCATCGTTTTTATGTTAATGCAAATCAAATGATGTATTCGGGAGGCAGTTAAAAATAATTGTCTTTGTGTCAAATTTTAAGACAATTAAACATACAAAAAATTATCAAAGTAAATAATACGAGCTCAAATATGTGGTCTATTTTTAGAAGAGGCAATTATTTTATAAGAATGTTATGAAACTTAATAGTTACGGACAAATTGCTAAGACAGAATAAAAACACCAATTTCATAGGGACCCAATAGTTGAACTAAAACCTCTACAGATAAAAATTATGAAAATAACATTTCTTGTCAGTATCATCCGATTAATGGCTATCATGGTAAATATCTTTGTCATTTTCACGGAATATGCCACTTAATACTCAGTCGATCAGATATTGATAACCGCAGTTTCATCCGCGAGGTACCCGTTCCCATGGGAATATGGAGATAAAAAGTAGCCCATGTCTATTTTGAGGTTGTTGACTAACTATCTACCAAATTTTGATTAAATCGGTTCAGTAGTTTTGACGTGAAAGCAAGACAGACAGAGTTACTTTCGCATTAATAATATGAGCTTTAAAAAACTGTTTACGTGTAAACTACATAATATCTGTATATTTTCCACGTAAACAATTCTATTTAGAAAGTTCTAAAGCCTATTTTATTATGGTGTTATAAATAAACGCGCTCGGGGACTCATAACCAGGTAATGTTTGTACAATTTTTTGACACAATAAAAGTAAGTCACGTGTACCCTTTCATTTATTCCTAAATGTAGTATTATTCCGGTTACACACAAACTAGAACTTTAGAAGAAAAGATGGACAGGTTATTTGCTTACCCCAGGCGGAAATTGCCATATCAATATTATCTTCAAACATTCACACCTATCAACTAGCACTATTTTAAGCAACTAATGCTGCTTGTGTTACGGACACTAGATGACGGATAAATATATTTAATAGATAAATACATATAAATATCCTGAATATATATAAATATATATAAACATCCAAGACTGGAGAATAAATGCCTGAAAATTCATCACCCAAACATTTGCCCCCAACGGGTATCGAACCCAGAACCTCTCGAGATGGCGACGCCTTGAAGTATACTCGTACAGGCCACTCGACCACGGAAGTCGTCGAATCAATCTTTCACACTTTCAAGTCTTGTCGTTTTGTTGAGAACGAGATCCATCCAACGCATTGGTCACCATTCCCCTTATTCTTAACCATTGATTCACGGATTCTATTTGGATACTCACGTGGCGTCCCACTTTGATTCGCCGCGATAAAAAGTGACAGTTTTTCTAAAGCTGAGAATAGTAAAGCAAAATACAACAATAAATAATAGAAGCCCTAGAAAGGTAGTCTAACCGCCTCTCTGGTCTAGTGGTTCACACCACCGGGTGGGATCAGGAGGTCCGGGTTCGATTCACCATGGGGGCAGAAGTTTTTCTGCTCGGTTTGGTTGGTGGTAGGGCTTCTAAGCCCGCCTGGCTAGCTACCACCGTCTTACCTAAATTTGTCGCCATAATAACAATGTTATAAGCATTGTTGTGTTCCGGAAATCAGAGGTACGATAGCCAGTTCCTCAGTGGTTGAGGATTACAGGTGAAGCTCGCTTCTGCCTTGGGCCTTATCGTCACTTGCCATCAGGTGAGGTGAAGGCCAAGAGCTTACCTGCCATATTAAATTAAAGTTGGCAAGTACAAAAGATCCCGAAGGTTTTCTCTGTACTTAGCCTATATACGTCCCACTGCTGGGCACAAGCCTTCCTCATGACGAGTATTATGGGCCGTAACACCATCAGGCTGGCCCTGTGCGGGTTGGTGGATAGAAACGGTTGTAATAGCGATCGTGACGGTTTAACATGCTTTCCAAAGCACGGAGGAGATCGAAATCACAAAGTTTTGGTCACCCATCAAGGCCTGACCATGGCGAAGGTAGATTTTTTATCGATATCGAAAGTCAAGGCGTACCAACTCTCCTCCTCCAAAAGAAAGGAACGTAGCAAGCGCAAAAATCCCAAAGGGTCGAACTGCTCTGAAAAGATATGATTAGAAGGTAGGTGGCTAATGTTTTACATGCCAAATATTAGGTCCTTACCTATGAAATTGGTGTTTTGTATGGAGATTTTGGGGATGTCTGCATTTTACATACTAACATTTTATCAGTTTTCTTCACAACGACAAATTTAGAGATAATAATATTTGGCATGTGTCATTGGACAAGCTTTAGCAATATGTGTGTGAACACGCTTGATAAAAATTATTCATCGTTTTTATGTTAATGCAAATGAAATGATGTATTATATATAAACAGCTAAAAATAATTGTCTTTGTGTCTAATTTTAACACAATTAAACTTACAGAAAATTATCAAATTAAATAATACGAGCTCAAATATATGGTCTATTTTTAGAAGAGGCAATTATTTTATAAGAATGTTCTGAAACTTAATAGTTACGGACAAATTGCTAAGACAGAATGAAAACACCAATTTCATAGGTAAGGACCCAATATAATATGCATCAAATCCCAAATTGCTACATAAACCTGACATTACCAAGCAAAAGCGGAAAGAAGAAAATATTAAAATACTCTGTAAGACAAAACTACGAACGAAACACCGAGAAACATCGCTCCGTCCCTTCCATTTATCATTAGTCTCTCTGGATTACAAGCGTTATATCACATTTTGAAACGGCATCCAAGCTAACCAATCTGCCAGTTTACAGAAATTGCACCTCCCTGCGTTTCTTTAAAAGCTTTCTGACTTCAGCAACTTTCAATTGATGATTGGAGAGATTGGATCACATTTGTTCCTGCCACTCGCCCGGTATTTTTTGTTACTTAACTCTGAAGTTCATAGAGAGGGTTCAATTGAAGGCTTCAGCTACATAGCTGGCTTTATTCCATTTTTTAGTCGTCTAAAACAGTGCTAGAAAGAAATTGAAATGGAATTTTAAATTCTGGATTGAAATGTTGTTGAAAGAAAGGAATTTCGTATTAATGTTCACGACTTCGGTACCACATGTTTTTCTTATTCGAAATCTTAGATTTTACCGATAGGTGCTAATGTAAGTCTGCAGTCTATTCAACCCTTGCAATTATTTAAAAGTAATCAAATCATTGTAGAGAAACGATATATAAAATATTAAAATTTTATTTTTTAAAATAGCAAGCAAATAGAACTTTTTTTTATTATGATAGGTAAGTTCTTGGCCTTCATCTCACCTGATGGTAAGTGACGATTAGGCCAAAGGTGCGAGCGAGCTTAACCGGTATTCCTCGCAACTGAGGAACTGGCTATCTAACTTCTGATTGCCGGAACACAACAATACTTATAACATTGTTATTATGGCGACCAATTTAGGTAAAACGGTGGTAGCTAGCCAGGCGGGCTTAGAACGGGCTTAGGCAACCAAACCGAGCAGAAAATTTCCTGCCCCCGTGGGGAATCGAATCCCGGACCTGCCGATCTACACCCGGTGGTGTCAACCACTAGACCAGAGAGGCGGTTAAAATCACTGAAATTAAACTAGGAATATACTCGTAAACTTACAGCTATATCTATAGCTATATCCACTGCATCAATAGATCTATTGATACCTCCTGCGCCACCAACATCGACTTAGATTACAAACAGAGAGATTTTAAATTGCATTGACTATTTCAAGATATGTGATATTCATAATAGCACGCCTCACTATCCCAACGCAAGTAGACTCGACATGCACTCCGTAAAGTTCCATTAAACTGCAAAGTTTTCCTCTTAATGGAAGCAGTTTTCAACTGAATTTAAACTAACACAATGCTATCATACCGATAACTGGGGCAATTAAATTAACTGGGCTTTTCCATGGTCTATTTAGAATCAGTCGATTTCATTTTAAATTCTAAAACTATTTCATTTTTGTTGTTGATTGAGCTCAAACCGAGAAAATTCGTTTGAAATTTTAATATTTCATGACATTTTAAAACATCAGTTGCAGCTCTAAATATATTAGATTCCGATACATATTATACGTAGATTTCTAGATATCTGTGTATTTATGTATGCAATAAATTTGTTATACCCACACACACCCAAGAAAACACGTATCTTAGCGAAGAAGTAGACAGAGGTGTTAATTAAATATTTCGGTTGGTATGTTTCGGGACTCCAACAGTGGGCGCGCCCGTGGCCACCAGGAGCATTGTAAAACAAAATAAATCAGAACTAACTTATGTTTCCATGGAATTCAATGGTTACTTACTTAAACGAATCTTTAATCTCTCAACAATTGCCACAGAAAAGACACAATAGAAATACATATTGTACCCGAACGCTGGCGTTCGTTTGGCGCTCGAAGGGTTAAAGGTATTAAGCCGTCCTCGATAATTCTCGTCATACTTTTGAAAATTGCATTTGCTTGCTTTGCTAACATCGTGACCTAAGAAATAAAATCATAGTATCCAACCCACTTTACTCTTCTACGTTTTGTTTTAGGAACACAATTTCTAGTGTGGTTTTATATTATTTTTATAGTTGAGTAGGGACAACGGCTTGATCGGTCCATGTTGATATCGGAATTGGCCAAGTCACCTCGAAATCCTTTCCAATTTCGGTTACACCAAAACCTCTCGAATTTATGGCTTAACAGTAACTGCGGCTTGAATTACGAGTTTGCCCTCATCATCTAGTTTACATCTTTACAGTGCGAGCCTTCCCAAGAGTGAAATTGTTGAATTCATGTTAGCTACTTTCTAAATTGGTATTTGTATATACGTGGGAATATTTTATATGATCGAGCGGGAATTCGTACCAAGAATTCCGTTCGGGAAAGCATCTGAACAATTGCGTAAATTTGTTTGAAGATACGGATGAAACCGAAACCGACTAAGATATACGAGTATGTTCTTGGAATCTGCTATTTGAATTCTTAATGACATTTCACGTACTTATTTTCTTTCTTTTTCCGTCTTACAGGTCGTAACTAAATGTCACTATTTTGTTGTGTCTGTGGCGTGGTGGTTAGTACGCTTTGGCTTTCGATATCGAAATCAAAACTGCCTTCGCACGTCAGGCCGGTCCCGATTGCTGTTGCAACAGTTTCTACCCACCCGCATTGGGTCAGCGTGGTGGTGTTACGGCCCATACTCTTCATGTGTTTCATTTCTTAAGGCCTGAGCCAAGTAGTGGGACGTATATAGGCTGAAAACGATGACGCGGTCGACGCACCCGCAAGTCCGCGCGTAGGTGCGTCACGTATTCTGACGCACGCATCGACGCACAACGCCCCGTCGTGCAGCTCATTGAAGGAATCGCCTTAGTGCCGTGTTTCTGCGTCATAAATGACGTCTGAGCACGTTAAGAGAATGTTATTTGCTTCCTATGTAAACCAACCTGCTTTCTACAAAGGGTCATCACCTACACCGCCAACACAATCCATTGTTTTGATTTTCATACTGTAAGCAAATTCTATAAAATACTATAATCGTCTATAGTTATAGGTATCATCATACGAAATTTTGTCTTGCAAAGGTGTTGGGTTTCAAACATGATTTTGCTAGCATGAACGCATCCTCAATCTAATATTATTTCCCTACCGTCCACTCCCTATCCTCAACAAATACGGCTAAAGACGGTAGCGGGAGAAACAGCTGTCAACTTTTGCGAAAGCGAACGGTCGACTTCCTATAAAAGTCCCGCTCCAAGTACTGGTTATGTGGCAGTTGGCCTAACAGTTCTCGGAAAATCATCAGCCATCAACCAGAACATCATCTGCTAATGCAAAGGACAGAAGGCGTTCCCTACCGGCCATAACATCTGGCACAATACCACCTACGCAGAACCAGCGCGAAAGGTAAGCCGTATTTGCTTCCCATTCTGTCCCGCACAAAAGGAAAACCCGTCAATTATGATTAGAATCCAGCCACTGGTTTTTACCTTCATTGTTTATACGTACAGTTGCATTTCATGATGGCGAGTAGCTTCGCTCTTTACGCCTTAAGATAGAGTCAAAAGTCGAATGATTTAATTGCTTTCGAAAGATCGCGCCTTTTTTATTGGGATACGCAGAGATTAATTTTTTCACTGGCTACGATCCTTACATAATCTTTGTTTTCCTTTTTATATCCTTTTCATTTTATTTTTCTTGTAACTTGTATATAAAAACGGCAACAATGAATCAGATACAAGGGTCCAAAGGATTACAGTCCAAAGGACTGCGGTCAAAAACTATCCAAATACACTATGTTGTCCGATGTTAGCAAGGGTCTAACCTTCATTAGAGAACTGTGTCGAAAGTAGCAGAAAATATTATTATAGAAGCCTTTTCTAATCATAATATATACCTAAAAAGGCCGAATTGGTAATTCTAGGCGGTTGCGTGACACGGGTAAACCTATCACGAAACTAACCCAATGAAAAACAGAAAATGTACAGAAATAACTCCCCGATAAATATTCAAGAATCGAGATCCCCGATCAAAATATCAAAGTTTCATCGTACTCGCGCCAAGATAAACCAACAAAGCCTTCGAATAATCGAGATGGAAGAGAATATACCTTTCAATGTTACGTAACAAAATCCATCGTTACAAAATTCATCAGTTGCAAGGTTCGGGCAACTGCTTACTTTGTACACTACATTATTCGCGGTGCGCCCATAAAGTATCCCAAGATTCGAAGTACTGAACGAAAATTCCACTAAAATTCCCAAACTTACCAATGCAAAGTCGCCTTTAAATTTAAAATATTGCGGTCGTATTTTGAATGGAGGTCCCGGCGATGCTTGAGATCGATCCCGCTGCATTCGCTTGAAGCGCACCAATTTGGGTGATTTTGTTCAAGGCGCGTTCGACTTGATCAGGGCTACCAGTTTTATGTTTTGGACTTTATGCTGTACTAATAAATTCTGGTAACGTTGTTCACTCTATAAAAACGTCCATCTAATCTTATTTCTCTGTACAAACATTTCCGTAGCTGTGTAATCCCGTTTAAAGCAGATGTTTGAGTGATAAACTTAAGCATTTTTATCGAAAAACAGGCTCTTTTCCTTGATGAAAACCTCTAAATTCAAGTATCATTTTCATATTCTATCATAAAGCTAGACAAATTATTTAACAATAATTTTACAGCTATAGTAAAGAACATTATTTAGTTAAACATCTTTTTCATTGTGCTTCGCAAAAATCATGATATTATTATGTTATACTATATCTGTTAATACAAAAATCCTATAAAAATTATGTACCAAACTATCTGTATACTCACATACAATAATATGACATAAGTAGGTACAATTAAGACATATTATTGTATGTGAGTATATCTGATATTGATTATCACACACGCTACAGTGTTTACTCTTAGCTAGGCCAACGATGTGATCGTAAAAAATATTTATTTCTTTTATTTTTAGTACTAAGATCTATTTATCATGGTATTGGTTAGTAGTAGTTGAATCAGGGATAGCGGTGTAATAAAAGTGACATTACTCGTGAAACAGATCACTGGTCCAATACACACCATAAATCACCAATCCATCCACCTTTGAATTGAAAGAAAACGATCAGTTTGTTCAGGATATCCATTGCCTAACACTTCTAGTATACATATACATAGCAACAGCGTTGTCCTCTTACTTAGGGACTTAAATAAGGTAACACTTCTGCCTACCACAAGCTTGCTTATATTTATGGATATAGTTTACTTTTGAGAAAAATATCTTTATTTTTAAGCCACGTCGTACTAAGGACGCTTCGCTAAGGCGGATCTCATTAAAACTAACCATAGCATGACATCAATTTTAAAAATAAATGGTGACTAATACATATAAAATAGAAAAAATAATAAACTCTAACAGTTGCCCGCGACTTCGTCCGCGGTTACTGGTTTTTTAACTATCCCACGGAAACCCTTTAATTTTCCGGAATTAAAAGTTTTCAAGATGTTGACCAGAGATATGAGGTATCACCATGCAAAAATTCATTGAAATTGGTCCAGCCTCTTCGGAGATTAGCCCGTATGAACAGACAAAAAAAAATTAAATGTTTTGGTATTTTAATATCCCCCTGTCTTGATTTAAGCTTTTTTTTCTATGTACAGACATTCGACCTCTACAGTTTTATTATATGTATAGATTTCTGAATTTCTCTTTACCGTTACAAAGTAAGTAGTCTTATTATTCCTTGCAAAAAAAGAGGTATTAATAGTTCGGGATTTATATATGAATGGTGTATAATTCAGTTCGCATGCTCAGCCAAATCAAGCAGTAATAATTCAATTTGCTAACCGACTACTCGTTTCAATACGCTTGGTATACTTCAATATGTTATAAAGGTTTACATATTATTATGTATACGTAAAAGATACAAGTATATATTATTATAACATAGTAATAATAAAACTTACTAGTTAAGTACAGCCAGCTTCAGAAGTACCCATCTCATCACTTTAGTTCTGTAACATTACATCGTTTTCCTAGACACACAAGTTACAAGATAGTGTGATGTGATAGTGTGTATGTAGCCTATAGCTTTCCTCAATAAATAGGCTGTTCGACACCGAAAGATTTTTTCAAATTGGAATAGTCGCCTCAAGGTGCAATTGAAAATTTACTCCTACTCTATTATTAGAAGCAAAGTTCAGTGGCATAAATTTGTCCTTCTTTTTTCTGGGAGGTTATTTAACTTTTTTTACATTCACCCGCATGACACTTTTTCCCAAGAGAATATCGGGATAAAAGGTAGCCTATGTCCTTTCTCAGGCTCTAGACTATCTGTGTACCAAATTTCGGTTAAATTGTTTCAGTAGTTACGTGAAAGCGTGACTGACATCGAGTTACTTTCGCAATTATAATATAAGTATGCATGTATGTATCTATGCTACAATGGAAGTTAAAAGAGTTTCCACACAGAGACAAAAATAGCCCAAAATATCTATGAAATAGTAGCTTGGTAACTTCCACCAACCAGACAGTCCCTATAAGGGGAATTGGATTCCGTTGGCAATTAAAAGTATGATTTACCTAACAATCAGGCTGTTAGATGTGTTTTACGATACTGTCCTCCTATTCTCAACTATCGAAAGCCAGGCAAATCACAGAAACTATATTTGTCACACTTTATCGCGGCGAGTCAGAGCGAGACAGCGTGAGACGCAACGAGACCTTCCGAATCAAATCCGTGGATCTATTGTTGAGAATAAAGGCCGGACGGACGTTAGCACGTGGTCGACGTTGGCTCTATTGTGCTCGTAAATATAACGGAAGCGTTTTCAACGAGAGGAATTCAGGAAAGTCGGCTTTTTGTACGTGTATCAATTTGCTGTCTTTAGTGTTCTTTGTTTCGCTTTTTCACACCTTTTTCTGGATTTTTTACTACATTACATTAGGTTTGGTTGTTGATGGTACCAATTACCAATGGAAACGGATGATATGAGATGCTGAGCACCGATTGGCTAACGGTCCACACCAAAGTTATATGCCACTACTTGTACCCCTTGGGGAGAAATGCGTGGTCTAAAGTATGCGTAAGTATGTATGTGATTAATGTTTTGAACGGCCTAAACCAATTCAACAATGTTATAAAACCATTCTAGCAATAAAGGTTGTGGTTACAGCATTTTGAGTGAGTTTTTGGATCTGTAGTCATAGCTACCACGATAGTTCAATCCTGAACCAAAAGCATCTGTTCAATTTAGGGATTATGTGTGTAAAAAACACCGAAATATCACAACACTAACTTTATTACCACTTTCACATTTATTGTTTAGCACTTTATATTCATAAAACTAATTATAATGCGGAGCCGATATGACTCGTGTTCGTGGTTGGGCAAAACCAAGAATTTTGTTTTCTATATGGATGCCAAACTCCCATACAATAGCATGAGGCAATGTTCTTTCTCGATCCGTGGGATATCCTCTTCCTCTCTTTCTATCCATAGTTTCTGTCTCACCTGTCATATTTACACCATTTTGACACCTAGACTGAAAATTGTTACAAATTTTGGAAATTCAATATTTTAAATAAAAAATTATAAAACTGGTGATGACATGCGTTGTTTAATGTTGTGAAAGTGAGTGATATCCTGGATGTACCTTATCATTTCACAGGTGAGTCAAAATCTCATATTAAATGAGAGTATTTGTTTGAGAAATTTGTGTGTATTTTTGTGTGACGTCATTAGTAGTAATAGAAAACATTACAACGATATAACAAACTGATTCATTAAAGTGATAGAATGAGAGGGAACACCTACTGATCGAGATAGAACATTGCCTCATGCTATTGTATGGGAGTTTGGCATCCATCATACAGTACAAAATTCTTGGGCCAAACAGAAAGAGACGGCGCCAGAGGCGACATCAATTAAACTCAAACCAATTTAGTATGAAATACTAAACAGCGTCAATGGAATTGCCGAAATGTGTGGCGTCAGCTTGACAAGTTCTTAAATTTGTGATGAAAATTCAAAACAATATACATCAGATGGGCCGCTAGCCGCTCTGTTACTAATCACTGCACCGTGTTGTCATTAATTTGTCAATAATTATTTAACTTTAGTTTCATTTCAAAATTCGACTATTGGACAAGCTGTCTTATCACGACATCATAGGTCATCATCATTGGTCCATAGTTTAACCTACTGGTCCACCCGGCCACGGATCAAAAAACTGACCTTAAGTCATTTGACCTGTTACACGACAAAATTAAAGTATACTGTTATCAGAATAAGCACAAAATTCATTAAGCTCCTACACTTTTTTTAGTATAAATAAGCCGCAGTGGTGACATTAAACAAACCCCCATGCCCACGCATGTCTAAATTTGGACCGCTCTGAGCTGGTTTCGAGGAAAGCCTGGAATAACAGTTTCTTTAAAAATATTAGACCGACTATTTTCGAAGCAGACTTGAACTATGTTTTATACGAATCTAATGATTCGTCACCTATATGCGTCCCGCCTCTAGGTAGGACACAAACGGCACATATAAAAACATAAGGCGTATGGACCTTAGCACTTTTTGGTTGGTGGTAGGGCTTCTAAGCCCGACTGGCTAGGTACCACCATATTACCTAAATTTGTCGCCATAATGTTCTAAGCATTTGTTGTGATCTAAGATAAGATAGCCAGTTCCTTAGTTGTTGAGGATTTACAGGTGAAGCTCGCTTCCACCTTCGGCCTTATCGTCACTTACCATCAGGTGAGATGAAGAAGTCACCTGTCATATTATGACAGGTTACCTACAACAAGTTACCTGTCATATTATGACAGGTGAGCTCTTGGCCTTCTTTTAAACACCTAACTGACCAAAATGGGATATCTGGGTAGAAACCGTTGCAATCTCAACTAAGACCAGAACATGGAGGAGCTAGAGATCACAAGGATTTGGTCTGTTATATGTAGCTTTGTTTACAAAGCCGAAAACCAAGTAGTGGTTAGTACGCTTTGGCTTTCGATAGAAAACAAAGCTACCTTCGCCATGGTCAGGCCGTGGATGGGTGACCAAAACTTTCTGATCTCGAGCTCCTCCCTGCAAGGCACGATAAGCCGTTAGTCCCGGTCGCTATTGCGGCTGTTTGTACCCACCAACCCGCATTGGGCCAGCGTGGTGGTGTTACGGCCCATACTCCTCATGTGTTTCTCCATGAGGCCTGTGCCCATAGTGGGACGTACTACTTGAACTATGTCTTATACGAATTTTTATTGTATGTTTGCTGAGGACAAACAAACATACAAATAAAAACTTTTTAAAAATGTAACCATAACAAGCCTTCTAAGCAAAACGTTATTAAGAATTTACAATAATAATTTGAAAGTTTTTGCTTAATGTAATAGGTTCGTAACATTAAAAAAGGGCTTAAATCTAGATTCCTGTTGTCGATAACTTTCATGTACTTTTCCAAGACTTCTCCAATTAACTTGGTTTGTATCTGGAGTGGAAACCGCAATTGTAGACTCAATTAAATCCAGATCGCTAGTACGGAAGCTACGTGATTTACTACGCTACGACAGAGTTAGTAATACGGCAGCCTTAGCGGATAGTTAACCGGAATCAAAATTACTATTAAATAGAGAATATGTTTTTAGTTTAACGGTGATCCACCCCGGATTCGCACGGGAGCAAAGCTATGTAAATATTGGGTCCTTACCTATGAAATTGGTGTTTTTATTCTGTCTTAGCAATTTGTCCGTAACTATTAAGTTTCAGAACATTCTTATAAAATAATTGCCTCTTCTAAAAATATACCATATATTTGAGCTCGTATTATTTAATTTGATAATTTTTTGTATGTTTAATTGTGTTAAAATTAGACACAAAGACAATTATTTTTAACTGCCTCCTGAATACATCATTTGATTTGCATTAACTATAAAAACAATTAATTATAAAAACAATGAATAATTTTTATCAAGAGTGTTCACACACATATTGCTAAAGCTTGTCTAATGATACATGCCAAATATTATTATCTCTGGATTTGTCATTGTGAAGAAAACTGATAAAATGTTAGTATGTAAAATGCAGACATCCCCAAAATCTTCATCCAAAACACCAATTTCATAGGTAAGGACCTAATATTATTAACTAGCTGTTGCCCGCGACTTCGTCCGCGGTTATTATAGTTTTTAAACATACCACGAGAACCCTTTAATTTTTCGGAATAAAAATTATCTAAGATGTTGACCAGGGATATAAGGTATTACCATGCAATATGTAATTGAAAAGTTCCAGGCATTTCTGAAATTAGCCTCTTCAAACAGACAGCATCTTAAAAAAGATATTTATTCTGTACCTATTCGCTATTAAAATCTCTAGTCATCTTATTCAACCAACCCTACAAAGCTTGCTTAGGATATTACAAAAATTTAATAATCCCAAACACTAGTACCTAATATCTTCAAAAGAAACTTGGATTCTTTATCGTAATAAAATTTGGTCGTTGCATTGAAAAGAAAAGCCAAGATTATAAAATAAAGAAAAATAAAAGGTGAAGATGCAGACTTTATAACAGTAATGATACTAATGGTAATTACAAAGGTAATTTACAATTTATTGAACATATTTTGTTGCGAAATATTCAAGTTTTTTCTTCGCCGAGCTTTGCAACGAACGGACGTGTCCGCGCTTTGCTCCTATTCCTTTGTGAAATTTTTACTATTTTGTTATAAGTTTGAAGTGTGTTTGTATGTCACTCTGTCTGTGGCATCGTAGATCCCAAACGGATGAATCGATTTCGATTCTGTTTCTTTTCTTTGAAAGAAGCGTTAGTCGAGAGTGTTCTTAGCTTTATTTTATAAAAATCGGTTTAGCTATTTGAAAAATATGGGGAATGAAAGTGACAATGAAAAATCTAATCTTATCTATATATCCAAGAGGGGTATCAAATGAAAGGTCATAACTGGAACCTCATTTAATAGGCATGAAATAATAAAATTAATAAAACATTTAATAATACCCAACCAAAACAATTGAAATTAAAAATCGTTGTCTTGTCAGGGACCGCTCTAAAAGGTCATCATACGAAGGTACTAAGCGGACCCCGGACTAGACAACGGTTTTTTTTTAAGTAAGTGACTAGGCTACGAGATGCTACACGTGTCTACGAACTATGCCATACTTCAGCGCTACGAGCTCAGCTACAATCATCTACGACGCTATCACTGCACTACGGCTCGCATGTTGATAACGGGCGTTGAGTGCTACCGCGCGGCGGCCTTTGTTAGTATTTGGTGGTATTTCTTTTATGGTGCTGCTTTTTCAAATATGGCAAAAACAGCGAAAAATAACACGAAGAGCCCTACACAGAAATGGGCACGCACAACGATAAATCGGATATTTTCTACGGTGTGTAATACTACGTACTACGTAATGTGTGACAAAAAGTTTCACTATGATTGTCTCAATTTAAGCCCCTTAAGCGAAAACATTTCATGGACCTGTCCAACATGCACTGCTAAAGAACCAAAGGCAAAAAACATGACACTACTCCAGTCCGATTTAATAATGCTAACGCAATAGTGCGAACAACTAAGCGACCGGCATTGCAATCTCCGCCGGTACAATGTCACCAATAACAGAAAATGGTGTGCGACATATTATCCAGGAGGTAATGGAAAAACAAATGGCGAAATTTACCTCGACTGCGTACAATGCATAATCACGGTTTTAAATCTAAAAAGATGTCAGAGATTCTGTGAGCTTTATCAACGACCAATATATTATACCACCAATATATATTGGCTGCAGCAATAAACTTCAACAGTTCGACGAAAAATTCATTAATTATATTAACCATATTATCACTTCAGTAGTTGGAATTTGCGTTTATCAATGACCTGAAATTGTTGTTTACAAGATAGCTAAGCTTATTTGAAAAGGATATTAAATACGAGTTTATGAAGATATTCATTGTTTTATTACAATTAATAACTTCATAAACTCGAGTAATAAATAAACCGATTTTGACTAAATCACATCAGATACTTTGGCGAAATAGGAAACCCCAACTTGTGCAAACTACAATGAAACTTTAATTCCTTCGAGCGAAAGTACCCAACTGCTCATTGTCTAAACTTGCATTTATATTGTGAGCAGGGATTGCTTCGTAAGCGAGATTCAGGTTCGTGTCTCTGATTGGTAGAATCTCCCGAAACTACTAGAAGTGAATGAGGTTTTAAATAAAATGCGATATTAACATTTACAGGCATTTAAAGGTTTCCTTTCTAGTTCATAGTGGCTCATCAGACAATTAGTGCATTTGTGAATAGCTTAAGAGGTATGACGTCTCCCTGTCTGACATCTCACCGCAGCTGGATAGGGCGAACCTCCTGGTCCTGTACTTGGACGGTCATCGTAGATAATTCACCACCTCGATACGAGTATAACATGTTTTGATGGAAATTGACTTTCTCGTTCTTCTCGTAGTCACGGAAGCTGTTTCTCCTTTGTTTTTGTATAATTTGACGCACTGTGTGAATGTGATCTACGGTACTGTAGCCTTTGCGAAACCCGGCTTGTTCCGGTGGCCTAATTATTGAATCAACACCATATAAAATCAACTGATATCTAGACTCAGAATATTTTATCCTGCAAAGATTTACTGTTATCGATTGTTGATTATGTTATTATTTTATTTTAAATGAGTGATTTCGTTACAGAGTAGTGCCAAAGATTGTTTACCAAATAGGACAAGTTAGGATGAACAGACTTTACATACACTCACGCTTTTGTCCCGATGGAGTAGGTAGAGATTACAGTTCTCCTTGCTCCGATTCTGGCACACATCTTTTGCTTCTTTAATCACTACTAGGTTATCATTATTAATTATGTGACAGTATACCCACATAGGTAATTAATAATAAAAATATACCAAACCTACATACATAAAATAAGACAGATATAACTTCTTTCTACTCAATACTACCAACCCATCTCTTCCCTTGGGTGTCGTAAAAGGCGACTAATGGACTTAGAACTGCACAATTATGCAATAGACTCACCACCTGTCGCTCTGAGTGCAGTTACTGCTTGGTGAACTTTGACTAAAGAAATCACTTTGACGGTGGTAATTGTATCAATAAAGTGACAAGAAAGCCAAATTCTTGACGGATGACAAAATTGTCTACAAATTTTGTCAACGATGAATTTCGTGAATTTGTTAGTCATTGGCACTTGTTGTTACCGATTTAACAAAAATCTTCTTATGAGTTTCAAATGTCTACTCTTCTTTGGATGTCTACTTAAATATGTCAAGGTATCGTATTATACGTATTATTAAACTATTTCACATTGCTTTACTGGTGTTTCTTTTTTATTTACTAAAGGGTTTCGGGAATCATACTTTGCTCGTACATCCAGAGCATGGAATTCTCTACCGGCACACGTGTTCCCTCCTTCCTACAGCATGGGTTCCTTCAAAGGAGGCGTGAAAAGGCATCTTGTGAGCCAGCAAGGTGGAGGTCGCTAGGCATGCATCCTTTGGTGTTGCCCTAGCATCCTTCGCAAATGGACTTTTCTACTGCTTACCATCAGGTGGTGTTAAGTCATTTGCTGGGCTGATTATAAAAAAATTTAACACTAAATAAGCATGAAACTCCATAAGAAGATAAAATTATAAGAGGTAGGGCATAAACAAGCCCTATCTTTTATAATAAGAAATCTCTACTGATGCACTTGCTACATTTTAAATATAATTATCATTATTATTTTTTCTATTTTTTATACATGTACAATCCACTGCGATCGTTATCACATACATTAGTTTACGGCTTTTTAGCAACAGTAACTAAAATAAAGGAAATAGTGGAAATTACTATAAAATTAAACAGAGCTCAAATGGTTTTCTATTTAAAAATTATAATGACATTTGATTCTGCAATAAAAATCTGTAAAATAAACAAAATAATTTTTAATTGCCGTCGATTAAAATGAAAGTTAATCAAAGGTCAATTAAAACAATGTTTTAGTTATATATTTTGCTTATTCCATTATATGAAACATTATTTGCATGGGATAAAATTCGTTGTTTTGATGACCTCCAAGGCGTCGCCATCTCTAGACATTCTAGGTTCGATTACTGGTTGGGACATATGATTGTGTGATTAAACAAGCGCTATATTAAACTGCTTAAGTTGGTTGGACTAGTTGATATATGTATAATAAATCAGCAGACATTTAAATTAAAACAACCTTTCTCTTTACTTAACCGCAAGCGGGCCATTTAATGTTTTTCACGTCGTTTTTGATCTCACATGTTTCTATAAAAAACGCCAACATTGAAGCACCTTCTTAAGTATTGCAAAAAGCAATTTTAAATCTGTAACACTCTTTGCATGAAACGAAGGCAGTTTAAAACTAGCTCTAAGAATTTGGGACTAGTTCTTGGAATGTTTGTCCTTAGGAAAATTTTAAATGTAATTAGGATTAGTCTTTTTTTCACGAGAAATATAAATAATAAGATGATTGAAAGTATGATTACCTTTTCTACTGAAAAAGAGTTCATGTTGATTAAATATTTCTTTGCAAGTTTGTTCTTTCGAAGAATATCTATTGCTGTTTTCTTCAGTGCACAAAAGTATTTATTCGCAATATCTATCTCAAGCTAAGGTTTATTGTACTCTTTATTGCACACAGAAATAAAAACACAATACATAAAACAAACAAAACTTGGCAAAGGCGAACTTATCCCTTACAGAGAAATCTTCCAGTCAACCCAAACTATGGGTTTATACTATGGGAAGCCTTTTGTAAGACAATATGTATTAGAATACTTGAAAAATTCTCTTGTTTTTAAGAAATAAAGCTCTAGAGAGCTTTTCTCTTATCATGATCTTTCACGCCATGTGTCAAGCGCAACTTTGACAAAATCTTGTGATGTTTTTCAGTAGTTGAAAATTTTATCAAATTTTGAGATTGTGTTTTTATTGTGTTTACAATTTAAAAATTATGTTTGCTAATGCTTTCAGACGGAGCTGATAAAGTGACAAACGTAGTTATGGAAAATAAATTCCAGGAAAATTTACCTTCAGACTTGAAATAAATTCCATGGATAATATTATAGACATAGATGAAAACTCTATACTATTTTGTTGATATTGTAAATAGCATCTCTAACATTATTTATTACTTTACGATGTGGTTTCTTTTTCAGTCTTGGATGGTTAAACTAGTTAATGTATTGAGTATATTATTTGAATAGTTATCAGCATATACACAGTTCGCCATGGTCAGTTCTAAGATGGTTAACCTAATTTTTTTTATCTAGGGTTCTTCCATGCTTCAGAAGGCACGTTAATCCATTGGTCCTTTGGTATCCACAACAAGGTAGGTATACTTAATTTGGGCGCGCTGATAGATGTTATTTTGTTTTTTTTTTCTGTAGTGGTCCTATAGTTGGTCCTATAGTCCTATAGACCGTTTTGAGATCAGCCAGTCCACCCTTAAACAAACATTTCTGTCTACAAATGTATGTTTAATGACGATTCCAAATCCACAGTCAATGTAACAAGGGTACAATCACTCGCACAATCGATATCGTATCAATGCGAGTGCGATGTTCACCGTCCATTGAATAAGTGACGGAATGGAATTGGGAATACTTTGTGTCAATCGTTTACCCTCATGGAAGGCATGAGTTAAAATTTATAAATACTCTTATGGAAATAATAAGATAATAATAAGTCGTCCCTCCTCAGCCTATATACGTCCCACTGCTAGGCCTTCCTCATGGAGAAACACATGAGGAGTATGGACCGTAACATGACCACGCTGACCCAAAGTGGATTGGTGGGAAGAATCAGTCGCAATAGCGACCTGGACCAACGGCCTATCGTGCCTTCCGAAGCACGGAGGACTCGAGATGACAAAGTTTTGGTTTTCAATCGGAAGCCAAAGCGTAATAACCACTACGCCAGCGAGCTCTTCGAAGCCCTAATAATAAGTAACATAACCATATTTATAAATTAAAAATAATAATTAATAATATGTCGGCCGTAGCTAGAGAACATGTTCACATGGGGATTCTCAGACGGTACTAATCTGGAGTGCAGTTTCGGTGCGTATCCGTAGTTGACGGAGCACCTAATATCCTGCCCCGCGTGCCCCACCAGCTGCACGCGGGAGGATCTCATGATTGCCACTGACAGTGCAATTTCTGTGGCAGAGTTTTGGGCAGACACCGTTTAGGTTCTGTTCAAGTTTTACCATCCAAAAACAATGAGAGGGTAAGTAATTGTTATAGTTAATAAATTGCTCGATAGATGGCGCTAAACGTAATTAAATCGCGGTAACTTTTGCTATTGCCTAATACAGTATAGATGTTGTAAACGCATGACCCACCATGTACTAGCAAGTTTGAAACCGAATTAAACGGCTTAAGAATTTAAAAAGCCTTTTATTCCCATGACAGCATGACACCTCCCTTGAGGTTTGGACAGGTTCCATCGACACGAAAAAAAGAAGAAGAATAATAATATGGTGTATCTGTTAAGGCTTTACAATATTTTTGTTTAATTAAGATGGCCAAACCACCAAACGGTTAGCAAGATTTATAATAACAAATAGCCACATTTTTTTAAACTTCATCGGTCAATAGACCCACTCAAAATTGAAATTATTGTAAATATGAAGTCAATCTAGTTAATCACCTTTAAAAGCCAAAATATTAGGTCCTTACCTATGAAATTGGTGTTTTGTATGGAGATTTTGGGATTTCTGCATTTTCTATACTAACATTTTATCAGTTTTCTTCACAACGACAAATCCAGAGATAATAATATTTGGCATGTATCATTAGACAAGCTTTAGTAAAATGTGTAATATCACACTTCATAAAAATTATTTATCGTTTTTAGGAGAATGCAAATAAAATGATGTATTCGGGAGGCACTTAAAAAGAGTTGTCTCCGTGTCCAATTTTAACACAATTAAACTTACAACAAATTATTAAAACAAATCAAAAGAGCTCAAAAATATAGTCTATTTTTAGACGAGGTAATTATTTTTCAGGAATACTCTGAGTCTTAACAGTTACAGACAAAATACTAAGACAGAATAAAAACACCAATTTCATAGGTAAGGACCCAATATAACGCATAATCGCCGTATAAAAATTTGATTGTGTTTAGAATCCATCAATGGAACCTACGCAACAACAGTTAACAAGGTAATTTTTCAACATACTCGTACATAATAAGGTAATTACCAAATATCAACCAAATTATTCCCATTGAAAGGAAACTGCATTGTAACGCACACTACGATCTATCAGGCGTCTAGAATTAATTATTCAGAAATTGGTCTTCAATGTAAATTAGCTCTCTCCATTAACGTGCTTGTATAGGCTGGATATGTCATATTAACCACTGTATTGTTTGGTATTGACACAATACCCATATCTTTGTTCTGCGTCAAGGCAGTTATTAACCACGACCGCACTGTTATCTTGTGCTTCTGTGGGCATTTACTGTATCAATTTGATAGGGTCTCTGTGATCATCTGAATTTGCATTATCGTTAAATTGAACACGAGATAGTTAGGTGAATTACTTCTTTATAGGGGTTGAATTATATGAGTCGGGAGTATATATTATAAGTAGATTGTTATTTTCAAACAATTAGATTGAATTTAAGTAAATATGGTGAAGTGAGGAGCTCTGTGGTGTAGTGATTAGTACGCTTTGGCTTTCGATAACGAAAACAAAGTTACCTTCGCCATGGTCACGCCTTGGATGGGTGACCAAATCTTTGTGATCTTTAACTCCTCCGTGATTCATCTTCGTCGCTATTTCTACCCACCGACCTGCATTGGGCCAACGTGATGGTGTTCCTGCCCATACTACTCATGCGTTACTGCATGACGAAGGCCTATGCCCTGCTGTGAGACGTAAAGGTATATAATGTAACACTGTGACTAAAAGATTTTATGATTGGCTATTTAAAAAAGGTGGCCCAGGAGTTTCTTACCCGGTTCTTCTCATGAAATGCCTTGCTCTCGGAATCCGGTCGCTTGTATCGATTACAACCGCAGTCAAAGCGCTATTTATTTATTCTTCTTGCACAAAAGTACAATGGCGGACATAATGCCATAGGGCATTCTCTAGCAGTCAACCGGAAAGCAAAGTGAGAATAGCTTGAATAACGGTGCAAAAAAGTAAAAGAGAAAAAAAAAATTATAAAGACAAGAATTGTAGAGTATGATGATATACATAATATACATATAATACACGTTCATTTCATTAAATTACAAATCACATATAATAAATATACAACATATATAATAATTATTTATTTAATTAAAATAAATATAATATAAATATATTACATAATCGCTAAGTATATCTGTAACGAATGATAGAATAAATACACTACTTAGGATTTGTCAGACATTATAAATTGACGTGCTAGTCGCTATGTGGATGTACTCGTACTTGCTAAAAGCGCTCGCGGCAGTGAATTTTACTAGTCTTCTTTGTCAATTTTAATACGAAAATTTACTTTAAGTATAATAAATGTTGACGATTTTAAGTGCTATATTTAGCCTATGAAATAAATTTATTTTTGATTTGATTTTTGATATAGACTGAGGACAGAAATATGTTTTTTGAACTTAGCATTCAACAAGACCAGTAAAAAGACAACATACATAACTTATTATCACACCTCTATTCCCGCAGGGGTAGGCAGAGGTATTAATACTCACATTTCATCTGATATGTTTATGTCGCCATGGAACTGGGGGCGAGTGAAAAACGATTATTTATTATCTGGAAATCAAGGAACAAATATTAGACCAACAATTTTGGTCCAAGCGGCTTTTCTTAAAATAAATCCCATAAACCATATAAACCGAAATGTCACGCTTGCAATAAAAGAAACTCTCAATATTTATCCAATAGCAATTCCATTTAAGGAAGCCACCAGAGAATAATACTCGTATTTTGAGTAATACACAAATTTGTAAAGGAATCCAGGTGGTTCCTCCTCTACAAAGGATTCGCAGACGAACTTATTATAGAAGTCCACGAGAGCAAAAATAATTCGTCTCGGATTATCTTACCCTAAATCCTACTGCAGATTCCAAACAAAGTGGTTGAAAATTTAAAAATGTCAACATTTCTTGCTAAATATCCTTTAACTAAACATTGCTTTATTAGATTTGATGAAATAAGAAATTGTATGTAGTACGCAGATATAACACAATATTAAGAACACTGTATTTTTGGGAGTTAAGCAATTTTTTAAAAATTTAAATTTTCGTTATTCTTTTAAAACTGAATAATAATTCATTATTTTCAATCATATTTTTTTTTACGTAGAACACTATAACCACTATAAGCCTGCGGGTAATACAAACGAAAATTCACGTTTCTGATTTTAATTGGTGCCTTTGAAAGGGTGTAATAATGAAATGAAATTTATAGGTTATAGAAAGAAAAAGGTACAGAATAATTAAATTACAAAATATTATAACCAAATGGTCACCACTTAGCATTTGCTACAACCTGGAAGGTCACAGCGCTGGTCTTCCGTAGCGCCAATCCAGAGTGCAGCACGCGCCAACCGTCAAACCTCAGGCTGCTAAGTCTCAACTACATAAAGTGCTCAAATTGTCCAACTAAGGTGTTTATTTAATTGGTAAGGGCAATTTATATGGCAAGACACTACAATAGATAAATATCATTCAAACAAATACTTTAAAATCAATTATAAACTAAGACTTAATAATACATATTTATAACTTTGCTAAACACGACAAACAAGAGTGAAACCTAACCAAAAGTTACAACTAAAAAGCTAAGACATTCATGGTTACTTTTGATTCCGTCATGATTATCAATTCTACTGACCATCATATCAATTTTGTAGATGAATCTATATTTGAAGAAATTTGTACTTTAACTAAAGTTACATAGCTGGCATTAAATAGACTGAGGACGTAAACGACATGAATGGATAATCTGGTAAGTGTAAGATTCCCAATTGTTCACTATTTATTCAAACAAATTACGATCGTCTACGACGTGCTGTGGAAGGAAAGTTACGGTAATTACTACAAGAAGGTCAAGTCTAACAGACAAAAGAAAATAGATAAAATTTGCCTGGAACATCTGCAGTTATTGCAGGCAAAAGTTTTAAGGCTTCAGTCGTAAAATACAAAGAATTTAACGATTTTTAAGTAAACCTGTCTTTCAGCAAAAGTTATTTTTATGTGGGAGTAAAATTTTACATAAATTATGGGTGGTTTGAACAAAATCAATAGGTACTTTCTTGTGCTCGGTATACTTAGTATTCAGTGACTGCTACCGCTCATAACAACTTGGGAATACTTTTAATGAGCCCTTTAGCCTTTACCTTGAGATCTATATTTATATGAAATAACAATTGTGTACTGTGCGTCAGGTAATGCCGGTAATCTTTATTAGTTTTACTACGGACCCTTAAAGTTTTGCTAAAGAAATGTGTTCAAATATAACTATCCGTATGCAAAACTGCAGATTTAATCCATTTTCTTTCATCAAACTATTCTGAAAATGCCCATGTCGGCCTTGTTCCAATTTATAAGAATATATTAATTTCAAAATTTTTCAGAAAACAAGACGACGCATAGGCTGGTTTCGCACTCTTGACTGCTTTGGTGTTACGGGTAATTGCTCCATAAGCGGCGGTAATTGCTTATCATCAGGTGATCCACTTGTTTGCCCTCTATCCATCTCCCATGTCTTTTTTTAATACGTACTTTTTTTAATATGTAATAAAAAAATCTTGGGAAAATTCTATAAGTTTCAAAGTAGTTTTAACGTTTAGTCACCAAATATCATTATGAAAAGTTTGTATAAAACATTGTATGAAAAGCATTTGAGATTGTATTTACTTGGAGAGCGAGTAGCACCCGAATTCGATATAAAATAAAAATCTATGGCTCCTGCTATAAAAGCAACTATGTTGGCGTGGTACAACACCAAGGTAAATAATCATAAAAGCGAAATACCTCTCACTGATTAATCACGAAATATCACAAACTAAAACACCCACAAAATTTAAAGGAATAGTCCGACAGGCCCGACACTAAAGAGACCTACATTGTTATGTTCAATGTAACATAAAAAAATAATTTTTATATTCCATAATATATAAATATGTTGATTTGTTCTCAGGCGTAGTATGAAAAAATAGAGTAGGAAAAATAATCTTGATTGTCCAAGTTCGGGTGTTGTGGGATGATGATCTAGTTTACAAATTACGATCTGGTGCTGATATTTCAGCCAAAACAACAAACATTCGATTATTACTCTCTTTTCACACTGCGCCTGAGCAGAAAACAGAGCAATGACTTCTCCTCAAAACGCAGTACTTATAACAATACAACAATTTTCTTTCAGGCGCAGTATGAAAAATATGTTTAGAAGAGATACCTTCTTGGTTTGGCTATAATATGAGTACAAGATGATAGCTTGTAAACGGGGTAATCATCTCAAATTAGTCAGACTTGAAAAAAATAGTTTCCTTATATCTTTTTTATACTGCACCTGAGGAAAATACAAAGCAACATATTAGGTTGGGGAAATAGTATATTTCATTACTAGTACGGAATGGTTGTAGTTCCGACGAATGTCTACCCGAGCCGAAGGCGAGGGTTGACAGTCGGAACGAGTTGCAATGACGGTTCCGTACGTGTACTGAACGACTATTTTTAATACAGTTGCGAAAAAATTAAGCAATTTAATCAAATTATAAAAACACAATTAACTCAATTAACTAATCATTTATTTCTTATAAAAGTTATAATTCACATATAACTAAACAACTAAACTCGCAAAGAAAATTTCGGAAAATGGCGCCAACCGTAGAATGTAAGCAGTTTTTTTTCACCCATTCTGGTAGGCAAAGGGAACTGCCCATACAGCCAAGTCTTTAGTACTTAGTATTTTTTATTATAAGAAATGAAATTGAAATTTAATGATATGAAATGAACTGAAACCTTACCTAACTCATTCAATCAATTAATTAATTCTGATATTGGACAAATTAGTATAGGTAGCTTCTTTTTAAAAACAAATAAACCTATTTGCATGAATCGCAAAAACTTCTATGATTTTTTTTAGTTAAAACTTCATGGTTGTTTTTTTTAATAGAAATAATTTTGACAGTTGGGAAAGAAAACGCACGAGTTCGGGAAAGGCAAAAAAAAAGCACGAATGTGAAATAGCCCAGATCCCGAACGCTACACGTCCCTGCAATACGCCACTTTTTGAGCAACTGTATTAAAAAAGTCTTTTCGCATTATAGTATGTATAAACTTGTAATAAAATCTCTTTGGCTATACTATTTGTATCTGGCTGGTTTTGGTATCATTGAAAGTTTAAATTTTAAATAACATAATTCCAAATTCAAATTAGGAAAATGTGTGATTTTCATTTGTTTTTCGTACCGCCAAGATGAGTGAATCTAATGAAGAAATTCGATACATTTTAAAATTTTACTACAATAAAGGTAAAAATGCAACGCAAGCCGCGAAAAAAATTTGCGATGTTTATGGACCTAGTGCAGTGTCTGTGAGAGTAGCACAAATTTGGTTTAAGCGTTTTCAATCCGGAAATTTTGATGTCAAAGATGCACGTCGCTCTGGTCGCCCTATTACAGATAAAATGGATGCCATTTTTGAAAAAGTGGAGCAAGATCGGCATGTCAGTAGTTACGACGTAGCTGAAGAACTGGAAATTGACCACAAAACAGTTTTGGCGCATTTGAAAAAAACTGGGTACACAAAAAAGCTCGACATTTGGGTACCTCACGAGCTCACTGAAAGAAACCTAATGAACCGTGTACTCATTTGTGATTCTTTATTACGACGTAATGAAACCGAACCATTTTTGAAGAAGCTGATAACTGGTGATGAAAAGTGGATCACGTACGACAAGAACGTGCGAAAAAGGTCGTGGTCAAAGGCCGGTCAGGCTTCACAGACTGTGGCGAAACCCGGGTTAACTCGCAACAAGGTGATGCTGTGTGTGTGGTGGGATTGGAAGGGCATTATTCATTATGAGCTGTTACCACCAGGCAGGACCATCGATTCTGAACTCTACTGCGAACAACTGATGAGATTAAAGCAAGAAGTTGAGAGAAAGCGGCCGGAATTAATCAACAGAAGGGGTGTGGTTTTTCATCATGATAACGCTAGACCTCACACATCTTTAGCCACTCAGCAAAAATTAAGAGAGTTTGGCTGGGAGGTGTTAATGCATCCGCCGTATAGTCCTGACCTTGCACCTTCAGATTTCCACCTGTTTCGGTCTCTTCAGAATTCTTTAGGCAGTGTCAGGTTAACATCACGAGAGGACTGCCAAAACCACTTGTCGCGGTATTTTGACCAGAAGTCCCAAAATTTCTATAGCAATGGGATCATGTCCCTACCTACAAGATGGCAAAAAGTTATCAAACAAAATGGTACCTACATACTTTAGTTAAATGTAAATAAACTATATTAAAAAATGTTTTGAATTTTCTTAAAAAATGCGAAGAAACTTTTTCCCCAACCTATTATTTATATGTCAGCCACTGATATTGAATACAAAAATTACATATTACAAACAAAATGACATAGGTCTCCATCTTGTCGGGCCTGGGTAAATTTTGTATGGGCTGTGACCATTGTCCCGTGGCAAGTAGGTTCCTGATAGGGCGTTGACATCCGCTAAGAACCAATTTTACGAAACTCCAGTTCTAACTGGAGTAGCCCGTGCGAAACTTTGACGGGTCGCTCGTAGCCTATTGTGATAAAAGTGATAAATTAATAATTTCATGAGTATTGTTTCAAACATAGATGATTTTCTCATTGGGAGCTCCTTTTATTCATATAGCTTCCTAGATTAATGTATAAAAAAGTGGATATAAAGTAACTAAACTAAAGTGGATGCCTTTTCAAATCAAAAATTATATTCTACATCGAATTTTGGTGGGATGCCCTAAAACCAGAGGTCATGTCACGGGTGCGAATTTTTTGCACGTTCAGCTATATCTATGAAAACAATACCACATTATGAAACATGGTCAGTTTTTATAAAATTTTTAGGCGACAAAAAGATATTTCATCCAACAATACTGTCACGTATGTGTCGCTTGTATCTGACAGCAAGAGACAAATAACTAAACCGAGTATTGGAAAATAAAACTAAAAATAAATTGTATTGTTTTGTGACCTAGAAAATGTAAATTAAAAGTTTGTATTTTACTATAAAGCTGCGTTTAGATTATATAAAATCTTTTAATATAACAGTAAAGTTTTTTTACATGTTGCAATTTTATAACATGTTACATATTCTGGATGCGCATTAGGGACGTCAGCGCTGATTTTTATTTTCTGGGATTCCCATGAAACTGGTGACTGTGAAACGATGTTAGAAGCACGTGCGCAGCCGGTGCTCGCAGCCAGCGCACCTATAAAACCGCCTTTAATGTCGATAAAAGTGATCAACTAAACTCACTGATAAAACTAGGCATCCCCTAATACACTCCATTAATAATATGAGAAGTAAGTGAATGTTGAGCTCACGAGTGACAGAGAAGACTGGAAGAAGAAGACATGTGCCGACCCCACCTAGAATGAGAAGAAAGGCAGGAGGAAGAAGAAGAATACCTAGGCTCTTGGACCTTAGCCCGCTACGAGGGTCCAGTGTGGGTTGGTGGGTGAAACACCAGATCCGCGACTGTTGTGTAAGACGCACCACGTGCAGGTGAGGTTGTCTTTAGGCCCGTAAATTATGGCCCCTGTTAAGTCCCATATTCCTCTTGTTTTTAAACGTAGTAAAGACAGTAGTGAAATTCTTGTATTTAAGCTGCTTAAAAAAAACACGCAATAATTGCATGTTCTCATTCCTGAACACCCATGATCATTAATAATGTTTTATGACTAACAATTTCCCTTTAAATGTCATTTCAATACCCACAATTTCACGTCGTAAAGTTTCCATACATTGTACCAGGTTTCATTACGACAAATTGTTGTTTGTCGCATACCATTTGCATACCACGGTCTTGTCTTTATGACCCTGTGCTGTAATTAAACTTTAATAATGGTAATAACACAGTATAAAAGTTACAGAAGGCCTCTACTGAGTTTTCATGTCAAGCAATTTGCTTTTTCGCTCATTTCAAACGCAAGCATAGATTTCTTCTTGAGCACAGTTAAAACGGGATGACTATATGAATACCACCATCACTTTCTAACTCTACTTTGGCGTTTGCTTCTTCTCTAGTAGTTGCCTACGTCTCAGAAAAAGACGACTGCTGTGGTCGTTTTCGATGTTAACTTTGTAGTATCTCTATTTAACATATTTTTTGTCGCTAACGGTTGCCCCACATTGTGCCCGATACATAGCAAAGGCTTGCCACCTGTTACATAGGGACTTAACATATCTGGCGAAATTTGGATGTAATCACCTCTGCCTACCCCTTCGGGGAAAGAGACGTGATGATTATATATAAAGTATAATTCCAATTTAAAACTATAAAGTTTGTAATTATTTAACTGACCAAATGTTACTCGTAAGTACGTATGCTTAAAGCTCACTTCATACTTTACTACCATGATATTGATATACTCACCATTTGGAAATATCTATATGCAAGAAAAATACAGTAAGCTCATTACCAAAAATGGGGTAATATGACGGTAAATGTTTATAAAAATAAACTAAAAAGCTCCCTATTAGTAACGCAACGCAGATTATGTCGCGTGAAAAATATTATGTGACAATATGCAAATAACCGTTAAAGGGAACGCGGTGGAAGCATATAAAAACAAAAAATACTGGGCTAAGCTCCATTCTATTTAAGCTCGCCGTAGACCACATATTATCAGGCGTGTCAGTTCGAAATCAAACCTTAATGTAAGGGAGTAAGGTACAAAAAATCAATTGTGTCTTTATAATTGTCATCTGTACGTAAGTGACGGTTAATTTACTCCAGTTTCCACGGCAAGATGGGTTATATTGCTATAAAGAAATACTGAATATGCTTTATTTAACTTGTTAAGCTTAAATTTAAGTCTATAGGAAAAATATATTCCACATGAGTTTGACCAAGAACTACGTAACAATTATATTATAATGATTGAACCCGTTGGTTTTCAGAGAACAGATATTTCAACAAATTGTTTAAGAATGTTTATATAATAACAAAGCTTGTTGCGTATATAATAATAAACATTGGATTTGCAAAAGCTTTTCTTATTGTGTTCAGGAGAAATTGAATGATCAACGCTGTAATTTTTTGTTACTTTACTAAAAATCATACAAAATGCTTAGATAAGAATAAAATAATAGCGGTTACGTAGTGTTTTAATTAAATTTTCCCCTGAGTTTATTTTCTTTGTAATGTTAATATGGCTTTTATTATGTATAAATCGGCAAGTGGAAATTGTTTTCGCTGGAAATTTGGGAAATTGATGTTATACAAAAATGCTCCAATTAGGCAGAAACAACTTCGACAGGGAAGCCAATAGAAGAATTCAGCTGGGCTGGGCAGCATTTCATAAGCTTCGTGAAGTTTTCTCGTCACCCATCCCTCAATGTCTTAAATCGAAAGTCTTCGACCAGTGCGTCCTTCCTGTCATGACCTACGGTGCTGAGACGTGGACACTCACGGCTCGACTAGTCCACCAGTTTAATGTCGCTCAGCGGGCTATGGAAAGGGCTATGCGTATAAGAGTATTTGTTTTTATATGTGTATTTAAGTAGGATTATTATTATGTAGGTATGTTTAATATTAAAGTTTTTCAATATTGTCTTCTTTATGCATTTGTATCCCCTATAATCTATTTTCTCAATTTACTTTCATGGGTTGACAGACAGAGATCTCTGTTAGGGATATGTCCGCCCTTGCAAACAAATGTTAACAACCTGTTTTATGTATTTGTTTTTGAAGTTCAATAAAGAGTATAATATGCTCGGAGTATCTCTAAAAGACCGCATCAGGAATGATGTGATCAGACAGAGAACTAAAGTCACCGACATAGCTCACCGGATTAGCAAATTGAAGTGGCAGTGGGCTGGTCATATTAGCCGTAGAACTGACGGCCGTTGCGGCCGTAAAGTTCTCAAGTGGAGACCGCGTCTCGGTAAACGTAGCCATACAAAAATTGGGTTTGGTCATATGAAAAATCGTGAAAGAGTAGTAAAAAGTGGCTAGCCATCGCCTACACAATCACAGACCCAGTCACCCCCTACGCCCTTAGTCGCCTTAACGGAAAGCTAGGCAAGAAAAGCAGTTGGTACATTCTTTTAGTGTTCCGGATTTGATTCGATTGATTTGATTTGGTGAAGCCGCTAGATTTTTTATGAATTGATTAGACAAATACTTTTTTTTACGTGTTGTTTAGTAAGAATGGAGTCCAGATGCTAGGATAACCGGTACACCTGAGGAATTATCGCTTTTATTCAGCTCTATTCAGCGTTTGTCCATAGAAACCGCCAGTTTGTATGGAGCTTGTTCAGCTATCCGCGTTTGTTCAGCCGCATAAGCATGCCATATAAAATCGACATAACGAATCTTAATCTTGGCGGCGTAGTGGTTAGTAAGTACACTTTGGCTTTCGATATTGATAAAAGCAACCTTCGTCATGGACAGGCCTTGCATGGTTTATATTCGAGATCGTTTCGTTCGTCCCGATCGATATTGCAACCGTCTCACCCATCAACGCATATTGGCCCAGCGTGGTAGTGTTACGGCCCATACTCCTCATGTGTTTCTCCATGAGGAAGGCCTGTGCCCAACAGTGTGCCTTCTATAGGGTGACGACAGAGAAACGCTAAGGGTACCTGAATAAGTGTGAGTGAGAGTGAGTGAGTGAGACCCTAGGAAACAGTGTACGCTTATCGCTTACCACATTGATTTGCATACAGATGCTACAGACTTTTCACGCATCTTTTAAAAGACCCGAGTCAAAGGCGGAAGGCTCAGACATCTTTTATTATACTAATAATTAAAAAGTAGGCAAACTATTTCGCGAAACATAGAGTTTGAATTTCGTTGCAGTAAAAATAATAGAATCCATCTTACTTACAGTTAAAAGTGCGGTAAATCAACTGCTGTTATGGTTTTGTTGGATCGCGTAGTTCAATTTACCAACATGCAACCAGCTTTCTGACTAATTTTATACAAAAATTTATTAATATTCAACATATTCCGCGAAACGCGTTTCCTTTTTTTTTGAATTAAATAACTCATATAGTATTGTAAAGCGTGGGTATAGTGGAAGAAAAAAATTACAGAGTTTAACGCCTTTGAGGGCACCGCAAACGCCGGTTTTCGCAAACAATAGATGTTTCTATTTTGTCTCGCTTTGTACCCGTTGACTAGTTAAAATAGTTAATGTTTTTTTTGTTCCTTGACAAATTGCAGGCCTGCAGAATATTAATCCGTCACCAGCCTCCCACCACATGCGTCCCACTGCTGGGCACAAGTCATCCTACATGGAGAAACGCATGAGGATTAAGAATCGTGACACCATCACGAAACCCAATGCAGATTGGTGTGTAGAAACGGTCGCAATAGCGACCGAGACGAATGTCTTAGCTTACCTGCAGAAGCACGGACCAAGTCGGGATTTGTCACCCATCCAAGGACAAACCATGGCGAAAGTATCTTTGTTTATATCATCGAAAACCATGGAATTTTCTTTCTTAATATGACAGGTATTGACGGTAGGTGACGATAAGGTGAGCTTCACCTGTAATCCTCAACAACTGAAGAACTGGCTATCTTACTTCCGATTGCCGGAACACAACAATGCTTATAACAATGTTACTATGGCGACAAATTTAGGTAAGACGGTGGTAGCTACCCTGGAGGGCTAAGAAGCCCTATCACCAACCAAACCGAGCAGAAAAACCCCTGCCCCGTCGACCTCCCGATCTACCGGTGGTGTCAATCAATAGACAAGGAAAACAGATAATATTGGGTCCTTACCTATGAAATTGGTGTTTTTTTTCTCTCTTAGTATTTTGTCTGTAACTATTAAGATTCAGAGTATTCCTAAAAAATAATTACCTCGTCTAAAAATAGACTATATTTTTGAGCTCTTTTGATTTGTTTTGATAATTTTTTGTAAGTTTAATTGTGTTAAAATTGGACACGGAGACAACTCTTTTTAAGTGCCTCCCGAATACATCATTTGATTTGCATTCACTTAAAAACGATAAATATTTTTTATGAAGTGTGATATTACACATATTACTAAAGCTTGTCTTATGATACATGCCAAATATTATTATCTTTGGAATTGTCGTTGTGAAGAAAACTCAAAAAATGTTAGTATGGAAAATGCAGAATTCTCCAAAATCTCCATACAAAACACAATTTCCTAGGTAAGGACCTATTATAATGATATTATAGAAAATTTTCGTTTCTATATCAGCAAGCATAAAAAAATAAAAATATGTTTTATTTTAAGCCTGATCACAGATTATACACCAGCGCACTTCAACGAAACAGTTCTATTAATAATTAAACCTATTTAAACTAAGCAGACACTCCTCCGTGGCACGGAAAGTGAAAAGTAGGTAAGAATTAAATTATAAATGATTTATAGTCTATGTGGACATGCTAACGTGCAAGCACGCCATGACAATTTGGGTTCTTATTAAATATGTTAATTCAAGCAGAATAATATAAAGTAAGTAAAACTTACTTTAAACACGTATAGTTTAGTTACCCAATTCTAAACCTAATTGCACCGTGATAAAGGTCAGCATCTCGAAAATACGTTAACTCGTATTTGCTGTTGACTGTACAGCTATAAACTTGAACTACCAAGGATGTTATACGTGTTTCTATTTTAAAGTTCAAAAGTTTTTAAAAGGATATAAAAATTTTAATGAAATGTCTTTAATAAGTCGGAAAAATAGTACAAAGTCAGCCTTCATATTATATTTCAGTGCATTTTGCATAACACGAAGATTTCGTGATCAAATAAAAATCATCGTACCTTTTCGCTAAAAGTTTGAAAAGGAAAAATGGTAAAATCAGCAATTAAATAATCCATTTCAAATCTATAATAGAAGCTTCTACAATAGTCTGAAATCTGTCAGTACACTACACAACTCAATTTAAACTGACGAGCGAACAAAGAACTAATTTGCTCTTCATTTTTAATAATAAAATCCTGAGCGTATTTTTTCACTAAAATTATCAGGATAATAGGTCACGAAAATCCTCACTACATAACCTTCTAAAACGGTGTCACACAAACGACATTGACACGATTCAACAAGGCATTAAATTATGTCATAAAAGAAATTAAATAAATAAACCTTAATAACAATAAGATATATTACAGAAACTTTGCAAATAGCGGCATTTACACAATCTAGCATGTAAAAAGGTGGTTTTAAAATCTCGCAGTAAACATACAAACAGAAGTTCAAATACATATTAGTAGCTAAATTATACCTAAAGACTTAAGTACAGATCACTCGTTATCATTATCATTGCTTAAATGATGATCAGCCAGGACTAACCAACTATGGTCGGTTTTTCATCTATCATAGACAATTTGTTTAAAAAATGGCGAATGTTGTTTTATTTTGAATATCGAATCCAAACCGTTCAAAACGCTTCGCTACCGAGCCGTGACGCATGACGCAAAGCGAGCTTTACGTACCCCATAAATATTTATTACACATATCATGCACGTTAGAATGGATTTTGGGGCCTTATTTTCTGTGCTACAAGTCTTGTTGACAACATATACTTTGATCCTCATTGGAGGAAGCAGGTGCATCTCTTGTAGATAGTATAGTATTTTTAACAAAACTTTAAGGTTGCTTATTTGCTAATTATAATAATGATTTAGTAGAATCGACTTTTCAAAATTGATTAACTTTATTTTAAAATATGATCTTCCCAAAAATAATTGGAACGTTAACACCTCTTTTGAGTTCGTATGATTTTTACGGCTCCTCAACGACTAGGTGCATATAAAATACTGGCTTTTTGGCTTTTGCCAGCGACTTAGTTCGCGAGGAATAGTTACTTTAGGGTTGCATGATGGTATATGTATAGCCTAAAGGCTTCCTTAATAAATGGGCTAACAATAAAATAATTTTTCACATCGAACCAGTAGTTCTTGAGATTAGCGCGATCAACCAAACAAACAAAGAAACACTTCAACTTAAACATTCCTTTATAATTTTCTAAATAAACTTTTGAAACGCAAGTGATATACACAATTTTGAACGTTCTCTTGTACAATATCCGTTGTTTGTCTATCGGTACCTTGTCAAAGGATATCAGAGACGTTTAGTGAATCCAAGAGCCGTCTGAATTTTGGCGCTGAGCGTTTCCTATATAAGGAGGTTCGAAAATAACGGCTTATTTTATCTACAAGGGTCTAGTATACCGTAAAAACTTATCTTTCTCGACATTCCTATTACAATATAGTACATATTATATTGCTGCCTATGTCATTTGACTACGGCAAAAGTTTCTTGCGTAATAATTTATTCGGGCAACTCCGTACGGCTGGACGTTATCGGACCAAATTTAAAACATTCTGAACCGGCTCCATTCTAGTTTTACAACTTATTGTGCTACCCACAACTTGGTAAAATGCAGTTCCTCACGTTCCTCATTTATATTACAATCGTTTCTCATGATTTACAGTTCTTGATTAGGCTACACTACTTTCATGAAAAAAAATATTGCCCTCTAAAGGTCAAATTCACACCGTCAGGCTTCCTGCTTATCAAAAGCATCTCCTTATCGTAGCTTAAATTTATCTCATATCATATGATTTCTTAACGAGTTTAACTTTAAATAGTCAGCGGGCACTAAACGAGAGACAATAGAAAAATCTATTGTTTTCGAACACCGGTGTTCGCGATGCCACCCAAGGGGTTAAAGTAACCACAATTTATTCTATAAATATTTTGGACACGGTTGACTAAAACTCTCCCAAGGATATGGCTCTTTTGCAACCATATTAAAGTATTACAACTAGTAAATGTAAAGGACAAAAGATACCAATAGGTCGAAATGCATTCAGAGAAAATTCATGGCCCATTAAAGATAAGATGGTCTCAAACACCCTCTAAAGTTTTATTTCGATGATTCAAATATCTAGTGTTACAGTGCATTTTGCACACCTACTAAGTGGAACCAAATATTCTAGACCGTATGTTGTGTGGAACGATTTTGTTCTATCCATCGAAAAGAGAAAAATATCAGAAATGTCGTCATGATGATTGTTACATTTCTAATCGAAATAAAATTTATGTTTGGTATTGATATAAATGTAATTATATTATTTTACGGAAAATATATCATCGAAAGATAACAATTTTGAAACACAACATCATAACATATTATCACGCCCCATGAAGGGCCTACCCCTTCAGGTGTGTTAACACCCAAATTTTGCCAAATATGTTAGTTCCCCATGTAGCAGGTGGCGAGCCTGTTGCCATGCACCGGGCACAATGTGAGGCAAGCGATATTGCCAATGAGCTGTACATAAGTTTTATTCAAACCCAGTAGTACTGGTGGCGGGATCAAACCCGCGTTTCACGCGGCCTCTCGAACGAGTAGTGTCCCATCCGTCCAACTCGACTACCGCTGTCTAAACAATGCAAATTAAGAGAAACATAAAACAGTGCAAATTAAGAGAACACGCTGGCTATTTTAAAAAGTGGATCATGAGTTTCTTGCCGGGTTCTTCTCATGAAAAGCCTTACTCTCGGAATCCGGCCCCTTGTATCGATTACAACCACAGTCAAAGATGTACTTGTACTGTGCTGTGGATGTACTTGCTACAAGCGCTCGCGGTAATTAACTTTAATACAATGGTTTAATACTCTAATTTTGAAATAATTTATAATAAACTATTTATTTTGTAAAATTAAGTTTTAAGTACCAAACTTGGCCTATGAAATAAAATTATTTTTGATTTGATTTCTGAAGTCTATTGAGATCGAGATACTAGATAGATCGAAGGTAATATGAAATCGCAATACCAACAATATCAGTTTGATAACCTGAAAACTAATACAAATTCCCAACACGTGCTGAACCAAACCACACGCAAGTAGGTGTACGAAAAATAAATAAAAAAACAGCCAGGTCGCATTCGCTTCATCTGTCCAAACAACAGGAACACGAGAGGAGCGGAGCAAGTTTACTCGCGTTAACAAGCTGCGTTAGATCGGACGTGATTTCTAACACGCCAACTGATTTATTTGTGTTCACATGAAGTTCATTTAGACCTTTTCTGGGTCTATATCGCTGGCTGACCTTTCATATTATGCTGTGTTATAATAACACTAGTTCCAGGTTTGAATTTTAATAACGCTATTTTCTTGTGAACGTTTTTGCCAAGACACAGTAGGTACTTCATTTGCTAATAGACGTTCGACAAAGTGAAGTGTAAGGGTGTGTCTAATGATAAAGAAATTTGTAATTAGTGTAGTATGTGAATGTAAGGCTACGATAGTCAAATCACATGTTACCTGCCTATGTACGTCCCAATGTTTGCCTTCATATGTGGAGAAAACATTAACAATGTGGGACGTAACACCACCACGCTGACTCGATGGGGATTGGTGGGTGGTACTCATTAACATGCGAAATAATGGCTATTTGAATCGCAATAGTGCATAACACATCTGTTCGCGTCCTCTAATAACAGTTTCGATATCCTATAAGAACAATTCTGTAATTGAACAAAAAAAACTAAATCATTACCAGCGTGAAAACAGAACATTTTCCCATAGTGACAAGTCGATGTTATGAAAAGTAATACACGACATCCAATTATTACAACGTACCCTTCGGGTATACATTATTTAGGTTGACGTTCCGATTCAGGTTTTTAACTGTCATTAATCAGAGACACAAAGACCAAGTCCATTGTCCATCGCAATACATTTATCATAAGCGGTCCAGTCGAAAAACGACGCCGCCACCGGCGGAAGGAAACAATTTATGAATTTCCACACGTTGTCGGGTCTCCGTAACGTTTTTGTACGAAACGAAAATAACGTTAATAAGGTTATTTACAATTCTGCTTATTCCAACAGTATTTTATTTGGAACGGAGGCAGTTTCATTTTTATATCAGCAGTCTATTTTCAAATTATGCTTTTTAGGATTGTCTCTGGTATATATTTGGGAATTTGTTTTGGTTCAAAATTTTTCCAAACCTTTTACACATTTATATTTGTTTTGCTTATCTGTGTAGGGAATCTGAATATCATAATTCATATCCAACTAACTATTATAGGATTTATACGCAGCAGTACAAAGAACTTGCGTCATTTTTTCTTATCTATCAGGAAGCCATCGAATGAATTAATGACGATGGCTAAAAACTGATTTATTATTGTATTTCCACAGGAAAAATCCATTAACAGAACAATAAATTTTCTCTTATTAATGTATATCTATAAATAGGTATACAAAGTCAAACTAATGGAATAAATGAACAAGTAATTGAAGTCGAACTCGGGCAGGTTCGACATGATCCCAAAAAGACTTGGAAGGTTCGACATAGGCATGTCTGTCCGAAGTGTGAAGTTGCGACCACAAGCCATCAAAGTTTTCAAAGCGATTTGAGAAAATCCACAACTCCATGATGGAGTATCTTTTGTAAAATTTAAAAAATAAATAAATTCACGTTATAATTATAACATATACGCAGAAGAACTTATGTCATGAAGAGAGATAATGATGATAATGTCTTTCTGAATCTGGATAAACTTAACAATGAAACAAATCAGCATTAAACAGAATAACTCACACCACAGCCCTGAGAGGCAGTGTGGTGTGATTTTATTCTGTTTGCGATTTTTTCAGAAAATAAAATCACGCAAAGCAATTGCAATTATTTTTACTCTGAATAACATGAAGCAAAGTAAAAAACAAGCAAGTTCATTACACGCATTTTGCAATCCTTGCTAATTGTCCTTTTTCTTCGAGTTAATGGTTCAAATCTGCCCTAGGTGTAACTCGAAAATATTCTCGCTTTTTAATCTGTCGAAAACGAAGTGCAGATTCAGTACAGTTTGAACAAACGCGTTCCTTAGCACGCTCTCTGCCCGCAACAGGCAAAAGTTTTTTAGGAGCCACGACAATTATCTGGCTCGCTTCCATAAGTGCTTATTAAAACTTGCTGTTACTAAATGAGGGGTGACTAATAATACTAGTTAGTGGGAAACAATTTGCTTGAAACTTTAATGGGCGGACGTTTGGAGGATAATATGGATTGTGTCAGGAGTTTGGACGGGCTTGGACCGAAAATGGGATGAACTGTAGAGCAAAAGTTTTACTCTATTCACTGCTAGAAAATATTAAAAATTAAAAATTGGGGCTCCAATCTCCATGATTGATTATTTATCTTAAGTCTTTGAACAAAAACACCACTTATTTATTTATGTGTTAAATTGATAGCGATTATGTTTTCTTCGTAAACAGCATACATTTTGCCTGTTTTGGCAAGTAAATTGTTTCAAGATATATTGGAATATATTTTTTAACTTTGTTGTTTATTGGTGTGTGAGCACATGTGATATGCCATGCTTTGTCCTACTATTTTATTACTAAGCTCAGTTTCTCCCTTCTCATTCTAATTTGCGAAGTTTAGAGGTATACTCCCAATAAAGATAAAATCCCAACATGATAAAATTCCAAAGGAAAATAAAAACCTCTCCATATTGCGGAAAATAGCTTAAACTAATTTCTTTTAAAGGCAGCTTTATTTTTATCCGTCAACATCATTATAAAATGTTATCTGTAACGTATTTTGTCTTCTAATCGTCTTTTATTTCATTATAATGCATTTCATTTTTGTTGTTTTTGTGCATGAGATTTGTTATTATTATATTACTATACAGTTACTATACAGTTCAGGAATATTTGGACGATAAAAATGCGTGGACAGATTGACACGTCTTTATGTTACATAATGTGCTGACTCGTAATGTGGGATGTTGCCAGTCGCTTTTTAATTAATTAGTTTTTATCTTAATTGCATGGCGAGTTTCATCATCGTTCATTGTTTCAAGTGCTCATATAATGATTGTAATGCTAAAAATCTATGTTCATAATATCTATGTTCACCCACTTGATTGTACTAGCCTAACATTTAAAAAAGGCAAGAATTGTAAAAAATGTGAAAAAAAGAGCAACCCTCGAGTTTCTGGCTCGCTCTTCTCGGGGATGTCTGCGTTCCGAGCGTGCGAGCGTGGTAGATTCACTTATTTATAAATTGACGTTTTTAAGTGTTTGTATATCAAGCCTATAAAATAAAGATATTTTTGATTTGATTGATTTGATTAACTTTTACTTATTAAAAAAAAAGGTATTCTTAGGGTGTTTTTTTTGATCCGTATTAATAGTTACCTCAATAGTTAAAATGACCAATAGCGTCAATGACAACGCCAAATTGTGTGACGTCAACTTGACAAATTGTTAAATTTGCGATGAAAATTCGAAGCAATATACATCAGCTGTGCCGCCAGCCACCATTTTACTAATCCTAGCATCGTGTTGTGATTAAATTGTCTATCTGTGATTTTGCTTTTGCTATATTTGAAAATTGGACTATTGGAGAAGCTGTTATTAAGCGAAATTATCTTTTTTTATAAGCCGGTTACTGGCTGGTTAAAGATATATTTTGTTTTTTAAATGTTATTGTTATGCCTCTGTCACTCCTAATTTGTATACCAATATTATTATTCACTCAGTTTCTTATTTTTTATAATTTAATAATTCTCGTTGCTTTACGTTTTTTCGCCCCATTTCAATTATATTGCAAAGGTTGAAAAGTAAACAATGTGCTAACACACTTATTACCTATATTACACGTGAACAAAAATATGCAAAGTTATACACCATAAATATTACCAAAAGAAATTTTACTATAGAGGTTACAGAAAATGTAATATATTCCCAAATAACCATCTCAAACTCAGCGGAAAAACTTTGCGTTTCCTTATTCATTCCGGTGCTATCAATACGTCCGCGTAATGTTGAAGCATCGATAGACCCTCTTTCTCAAAGTGTCTGTCATATGATAAAGGTGCCCGTTGAACCCTTCCAAACTTCCCGACCCGATCAATCTGACCACAAGGTACCCCTCCACGTCTAACTCTCAAACTTCACGATAAAACCTTTTTGGAACGTTGTTAATTTTATCGAAACAAGCCTTACAATTAGTCTGTGATTTCGCGCCTCCAACTTGAGGTGTTTTATTGCACTCACGAAAGTTTCAAGCTTTTACCGCCAACTCCTATTTTCTGATAGAAATCGCACGAGCAACCTTATGCATAAGCGAGTAAAGTTGAAATTCCCTAACCCAGCTTTTTGGACCTGCAAAAAATATTGTGCAAGAATAAATATCTTTTTCCGGGAGATTCTTTATCGCGTCCGGAACGGTTTTGGTGCTGATGCAAAAATAATTGTTTTGAATCCTCCTTTCGTGCGTTCACTGAGATAAATTAAAGCTATGTTGAGCTTTAGTAGCTACATTACAATTTATCTGGTGCTTACAAAATCGGTGTTAATTATTCGTCTGAAAGTTTTAAGCTAAGTGCAGGCTGGAAACTACGCAGATTTGCGGTCAATAAAATATAAATATGAAACGATCAATAGGTTTAGATTTGGTTAGGCTTAGAACATGAAACACAATGGACAAGCCGAGCTAGCGAAGCGAGCGTACCGTGGCAACAGTCAATCGCTTTTTAAAATTAATTTAGTATGTCGTTGAAATATTCTGTTAAATATTATTGCAAAAAATATTAGGAATAACAGAAAGTATGGCAATAGTATCATTATAGAATCTAATATACGGGTAAATAAGAGTACCTCACTTAAATATTAAGCAAAATTAAACAAAATTTTCGGGCAAGTAAAATTCGAGCTTATGATAGTTCTGGATATTCTTTATCCAGAACACGAAGGTGTCAAATTATATAACAAATTGCCTACAAACATTAAAAAATGCGCAATCGATAATTGCTTTTAAAAGAAAACTTGAAATATATATTTTGGAAAATAGTGCAGTATTTAATACTTGCTAACACAATAAATAATAATAATAACATAATATTATCGAAACCTATAAAAAAATGATAATAATAAAAAGAAAAAGTAAATGAAAAACTATCCAAAATATTTTACAATACGCCACAATGATTCTTACATCCGTGGTTGGCCGCTACGGTAAACAAGAGTAATTTGTGTATTAACCAGTGTTCTTTTGTATCTACCTAGATTTAATTGGTTTTGTTTTATGCTAACAAATTGTTTACGCTCATTATTTTTATTATCTAACGCTTTTAATGCATTCTTTTGTGTTTTCTCAGTAAGTGAATTAATTGTAATTCTTTATGAGGAAATAAAGTTCTTAATACACAACAATTAGAGAACCCAATTTCTTGTATCAGTTTCATTTAATTTCTTCCCTTATTTTTGTACACATTTGAATTAATATTTTCTTTCAGTTGCAAGAAACTTTTTTGGAAATTTCATGGTATATAAATTTTGCCAGCAACTTATGCAAGCCCATATAACAAGGTTTGTAAGGCTTGCTTGTCTCGGTGTCTGTAAGATTGATGTACGTTCGACAGTGGCGCCCCCTGTGTCGTCCGATAATTGGAATGACGGACGGTCACCGCAATTTCATAAATCAATGACAAGCAAATTGTCTTCGGTAAATGCATTCTGATCGGATGTGTCGAGATAGAAGGGCTCTTTTGGGCCGTTATTTGAAGTTTATTCGCTGGAGTTTGCTACAAAGTTAGGGTGAAATTTAAAAGCGTGCAGAAAAAACGCTTACACAGTTTTTACTGGAGTGTTCGAAAAATAACCTAACGTATTTACGCTCTGAGTTAACAACGTAATTAGAAAAATACGAAGTTTGGTTGGTTGAGAAAAGTTGCAACTCGAAATTGTTGAATCAGCGTTTATTTTGAAACATACAACGGATTAACTAGAAGTACTGGTGTAACGTATAATTCCGTTTGGTATTTAAATTTGGTCTAGTAAAATTACCACTTGACTACTTTTTTTAGTTCAAGTCAGGTTTGTGAGATAGCTAAATCTAGTAAGATTGCAATTGATTCGTAAGGCACTCTAATAAAATTATATGGCATTGTTAAGATTGCTATCATTATACATATTATTTAACTTCATAAATACATTATCATACCCGCTACTATCACCAAAGAGGTTAAACATCCCTGTCTATGTTCGTAGCTTAGCAACGTTATTAAAAACAAGATTGTCAAACAAAACAGTTTTTCATTTCAAGGCATTTTTTTTATTTTCAATTAGTACAACACAATTTAAACAATCCCCTTTCACCGAATATGTTAAGTGCTGATTAATGCCAATATAAATGCTAATATAATTACTATGATGCGAAATTGTATAAAAGTAGTAGTGTTTTTAAAAATGTATGATAGTAAATCAGCATAACATACGATATTATAATAGTCAAAGAATCTAAATGGAATATTTAAATATGCACTTAGTGCCTATGTGTCACGTAATGGTTTTTATTAGTATTACTATAATTATAATATACGGATATTGAAGAGCAATATAGGAGCATATTGCATATTGAATGGATTGCCATTTGCGATAAATGCGGTCGGGATCGCAGTTTCAAATATGATAACTGGGTCCACCCCTAGGATTTGATGTCGAAAGGGCGATTTGAAATTGACAAGTGAACGTATGTTATTCAAAAAATTGAAGGGACGACACGATAAGGCAATATATCCCCTTTGTAAAAGGGGACCTTTTCTTCTAAAGAAATCTTACTTTTAAAAGAAAGCGTTTGTATGCGATACAAATCATGGCTAAACAAAATGCCTTCTGATAATCGCTATCCTAAGCCTAATACTCGCCCCACTGCTGGGCAAGGACCTTCCTCATGGAGAAACATATAAGTAGTATGTGGGCCATAACACACCCACGCTGGCCCAATGCGGGTTGCTGGGTAGAAACTGTCACAATAGCGACCGGAACTAACGGCTCAATGCCAATGCCGAAGCACGGAGGAGTTCGAGATCACAAAGTTTTGATCACCCATCCAAGGACTGACCATGGCGAAGGTAGCTTTGTGTCGATATAGAAAGCCAAAGCGTACTAACCACTAGCCACCGAGCTTCTCATTATCCTTATCGCTGAATAATAATTATATACGATTTGATATTTACATTCGATAAGTTAACGAACGCTAGTATCGAATCCCTTACATTTTCCGTATGACGATAACGATGTCATAAGGTATTTCATCTAGGAGCTCAGTTTTTCGTTGAATTTCAATATTTTTCATATTCACTAAATATTCCAAATAAACTATAGATACATGATGCTGTGCAGATATTTACATTCGATCACTCTTCGTTCCTCGTTCGGAACTCTATCAGCTAAGACAATAGCATGTAAGTGTTACATTTACCAACAGCTCTCAAAAGCTTCCGGGTCTTAAAATTACATCATGAATTTTATGAATGAATGTGGATTTTACAATAGTAAGCTATTTTCGTAAATTAACTATATCATATTATCATCATAGATCAACACAAGTTCTTCTCAAAAGACAGGGGTGTATCTCTGTTTTGGTAATTGTGTGATTTTTTAGATTAGGTACCACATTATTATCACTATGATGTGTAAAGCTGATATGAGACCACCAATTCCTTACATACATACATGTGACTATTATCCCCTAAGGGTTAGTCAGAGACTAAGCAAAAGCACCGCAAAAGCAGTACTTTGCCATAGTCCGCGCTTCACCAAGCAGTGACTGCACTCAGCGTGTCAGGTGGTGAACCCGTCGCCGCTATAAACTATTGGATAGTTGTGCAGTTCTATGCCAATTAGTCGCCTTTTACGACACCCAAGGGAAGAGATGGGTTTACAGAATTCTTTAAATGAGCCGCTACCACACAGCTCCATAAATGTAACATAAAAAAAAGTATTATCGCCGCCTATGTAGATTGTTGTTGTTATAACTTTACGAATGATCAGAGACATTTTAAGTTATAGTTTTTATTGCAGAGTCAGCAGTGAATACCACGAGTAACTGGGTATAATTATTAATTAGACTTTTGTCTACAAATTTACAAAGGAGCGACAAGAGAATAATTAGAGTGTCACACTGACACAGGGTGTTCTCTATATTTGAATTCAGGTTTTATTATTAATGATAGATACTTGATTTTACAAATATTATGACACAAGTCAAACAAAGCATTTGTTAGAAAAAACTGCTCACGAAGATATTTTGGGCTCAGAAAAAGATATCATAAAAGTCTCGGCTAGGAGTGACAAATGACAGACACTTGAAAAACCATCCCAGGCTGATCTTTTGAAATGTTTTGATTTATTATCAACATTATTACTAACGAGACCAAAGCATTGTGTAAATATAATTATTTGATAAAACAAAAGAAATTGATAAAACTTAAAAATACTCCCATGTTGTTATCTTGGCTTGTTTTGGTTAATACGTACAGTCGACGTCAAAAATATCTTTACATTTGAATGTTCCAAAAATATCTTTACATTTAGATAAGTTTACTGACAGAGTTACAAATTCCTGCTTACAAGGAATGTGAAAGTATCAACTTTTCAATCGAAAGGTACTCCAAAATTATGTTTACAACAAATAAATGTTTATATTAACAAAAAAATTACAAATAAATCTTTATATTAAACGATTAAGAATAATATTTCCTATTCACCTTCCATGCATTTGTTTACGCCATACCTTACGTTCAGGCTTCCATATTTTATTTTCACCTTTTGCTACTTAATAATCTTTACATTTTGATTAAAACCTCAAAATCGATACCGCCATTGACATTCTACTTGAAAAACATAATATTATGAATGAATTGAGGAGTTTGAAATTAGAACGCATTGCAAGATTGTATTTTTTTTTCGATATGCGATTAAGATTTTGTTATTAAAAACAAAGCAACTTTTGCTATGGTCTGTCCTTGGAAGGGTGACCAAAATTTATGATTTCGTATTCATCCCTGCATTGGAACGCACGTGAGTCCCACTCGCTTTTGAAACCATTTCTATCCATCCAAGAGCGCGTGGCCGTTTTACGGCCCAGACGTTTCTTGTATCTTTCTGCAGAAGAAGGCGCTTGGCACAAGCATCATAAAAAAATAGTTATGGACCCACCATTATCCGGCTATACGCCTAGTAGTGCGGTGGGACTTTAAAAGTTTAACGGTACCAACCACTGATGAGAAACCTTTTTCCGAAGTGATACATTAGGGCTCCTGTTTAACTCCGAACATTGGACATTGGAGATTGGATACGACGCAGGCCCAGACATAAAATTCGAGTAGAATAGATTGCTGCTTGTCTGAAAAACCTGAACCTAAGCAAACCACTTTGGTAATGCTATGTTATAGTCACAACAATCTGTTAATCTTAAGCATTTAGTTTCGGTTTCGATTCTCAGATAGAACAAAATAAATGTTTGTATGAATCCGAAAATCAACTACTAATTTTGCACAAGACAGGAATGTTGGTTTGTTATAACATTATAAAAATATATTATTCAAAATTTAATTTAAATATTTTAAAAAATATTTAATTTACTTAAGGTGTTCCGTGTTGGTCCGGGATACAAAAAGAATGTACCAACTGCTTTTTTTGTCTAGCATGTCGTAAAAGGCGTATTGGGTTACTTGTCACTACTCCATCACGATTTTTCATCTGACCAAACCCAATTTTTGTCTTGGCTAAATGGCTAAATGTGGTCTTAAGGAACACACGGTGTCAACATCTAAAGGTGCTCCTTGGACTCTGCCTACCCCTTCGGGAAGTACAGGCGTGGTTTATGTATGTATGTTATGTATGTCTATTATAGGCTGAGGACGACAACGCACGATCCATGAAGGGAGAATGCGTGATTTTATGAGTATGAATAAATCCAGCAATGGACGATTATAATTGGCAAATTAAGATTATTTTGATTGATTGATAGCATTATGTATTTCTAATTTAACATCACCTACACTCCAACTGGATAATAAGTTTCAAAAGATTTACATTCATCTAGATTATTCAAAAGAATAATTTAAAAGCTTTTTCGCACGAATTTGTCGCGCTACCGTTGTTCATTTTCCTCGGCGAATGTAGTTAGGCTTAATATCGTATAAACAACCTCTCGGGAGTAATATTTTACCTAAGACTGCCTGGAAATTATCGGGGTATGTCGCTGTAAGTGCAATATTACCAGCTGTGGGCGGCCCTGTGCAGTCAGTGACAAAAACTCTTGGAGCACGCTAGCCATGAAGTCATAATTTTATGTACGAGTATTATAATCAGACGTTTTGATTGCACTGCATTTAACGAGGCACGTAATTTTAGAACTTTATTCAATTTTAGAACATTTGCCGTTAAAATTTTTGCATATTGTTTTTAAAATGGTCCTCGAATAGCGCCCACGTACGAGTATCAACTGGGAAAATAGAAAATAACAGAACAAAACAGAACAGAACCTTAGAATAGAATAAACTTTATTTGTGAAATGCAGGTCAGTAGTACATAATAGTGCTTTGAACGATTTCCATAAGACAAACCGGTGAACTAGCTAAGAGTGATATAAAGGGTGAAGGGATAAGTCTAAGGGCTCAAGAATGGGATATTCTTGAGACAACCTTTGAGTTCTACCCCGACCCTTGACCAGATCACCGGTTCGTCTTAGGGAATAATGATGTTTATTTGAGCCCAAAATGACATAGAAAGACGTTGTTGATAGGTGATCAAAAAAATAATAAAAAAATATAAATATATCACGCCTCATCCTCGAAGTGATCGGCAAAGGTGGTAAACACCAGATTAAAAAAGATTCGCCAGATTAAGCTCCGATGTAAGAGGTGGCGAGCCCGTTGCCATTCGCCGGGCACAATGTGAGGCAAGCGATATTCATAATCAAATATACTTTAGTTTTATTTTAAGTTTTTAACCAGGAACGTTATTTCATTTTCAACATACTTGCTCGTAACCTGAGCGTTATACCTGGGGTTTTAAGGCACATATTGCCATAAAATATACACGCGTAAAAATATTACCGCACTAGTACATAATATTTTGTAGCCCAGTACATAATAAATACCTTCATTTCAAATTATAATGCGTCGATAAGGCACTTTCACACGCTGTAATGCACTTTCATATATTTATCCACTTTTCTAATATAAGGTGGTATTATATTCCTCGCAAGTGTGTTAAATAACATCGTATGATATACGTGTGTATTCACTAACTTTATACACTTGTATAATGTACTATTGCATTGTATGTGTATAAAAAATATGTACATTAAAGCATCAGTCAAACTAATACAAACAAACAAACAAAAACAACTTCATTACATAGGCAAACCTGGCACTTAAAAACGTCAATATTTTACAATTTAGAAATTTTACAATTTATTAATTAAATAAAAAAGTAAATAATAATAAGGTTCCTTACCGCGAGCGCTTGTAGCAAGTACAACCACAGAGCTTTGACTCGGTTGGTTGTAATCAAGTTGTAATCGATACAAGCGGCCGGATTCCGAGAGTAAGCCCCGTATTACAGAACCCAACTCAAGCGTAGATCTCTGCTTGAGCGCAGTTAAAAAGGGATGGCGCTATGCGGGATCTATAGCGCCATCCCTCTCTAACCGTGCTCAAGCAGAGATCTACGCTTGAGTTTGGTTCTGTAATACGGGCCTTAGGCTTTTCATGAGAAGAATCCGCCAAGAAACTCATAGGCCACTTTTTTTTAAATAGCTAATCAAATAATTATCAATTATTAATTGCAAATGAAATAGTACATTATGATATAAGTGCGGTAAGTTGAATATTACAGCCGAGGTGATATTGCTAGCCCGAGCCGTAGGTGATAGCTATAAGAAGGCAGAGGCTGTAATTATCAAACCGCACGTATGTAATACGACCTTTTATAACACATTGCGAGGAAATAAATAAAACTCAGACATTCTTAAGCTAATTAATCTTCAATCACTTGTTAAAGCAGTTATAAAAATTTTAACAATTTGTAAATGAAATTAGAGAATTAAAAACATTTAATTATTATATTTCATCTCCCAAAGGTAAATTTATTATGAAATTATATGAAATTATTATTATATTATTATGAAAATGTTGACTACCATTCTGACATAAAAACTTTTTGCTAAGATTTTAAAAAGTATCGTTCGTTTTTAGAGGGAACATCATAAACTGTGCGTTTTACTTTACATTTTCGCACAAGAATGTAATGTAATAGATAATGATATTGAAATTGGTGAAATAAGAGACCCTTTAAGAGCAAATGTGTTATAAAATAAACTACAATACTTTTACAAATAAAAACCATTTCACAATCATTCGAACTTAAAACTTAATAACCCCGTAAATATTATTATTAAGCAATATGTAATTTACTACATTCAAATGGGAACTTCCAAATTGGTTACTTATTCAATATTCGTAAAAGTTAGTTTCTACTCATTAAAATGCGTCCCATTTATAACTGTTCCCGGATTGCCTCTTGAACATTGGTACCCGAGTAATCACGTACTCACACAATGGGTCTACACTAACCCATATTAAATTTAGCCAATTCGCGAACGAATCGGTCAAGTTTGCGAAGTGGGGTCCAAGGGGCCCTCATAATACGAGCTCAAATTGTTATGACCCGTATTCGTAAGGGGTTACGGGTAAATCTGTGTTATTAAATATTCGGCCATCTTCAAATTTGACACACAATATTTGAGAACACTCCACATAGAAGTATATCTGTTCATTGTGACGTCAATTGATTAATTTCAAATTTCAAAGATGGGGATTCAACGATGATCTTTCATATAAAAAAATAATATCAAAATACTTTATCATTTCCAATTGGTCTTTCACAGAAATAATCGGACCCGACCCGTTATGCCCGAATGGGTAGGATGTTTAACACCTACTTTAACTGTCTATTCGGATACAGGTGTTTTTATTTATATTTAGCAGTTTATTGTGCACAGAATAGTTAGACAGAACACATTAATTAAATAGAAAGTACAAAGGGTGTGGCTGCTTTTATCAGACTTGTGCTGTTCAAACTAATTTGTATTTTTTGTAATTGTAACACCAAGCAACAGAAGTTCCATGGGTTGGTGATGAAAATAATATTATTTATTCAAATATTGTAATCGGTATTAATATTATTATGCAAGCAGTGGTAGCTGAGTTGGGACGGAGACGGGGCACTACTCGTTCGAGAAGGTCGCGGGAATCGCGGGTTCGCTCACCGCCTGTACCACTGAGTGAATAAGGCCCGTATTACAGAACCAAACTCAAGCGTAGATCTCTGCTTGAGCACTGTTAGAGAGGGATGGCGCTATTAATCCCACACAGTGCCATCCCTTTTTAACTGCGCTCAAGCAGATATCTACGCTTGGTTCTGTAATACGGGCCTAAAACTTATGTTCAGTCACGAGCTTTAATTCGGGACCCATTTCCATGAAATGTTGTTTGAACATTCAGAAGGCAATAAGGTCGAACACTTCAATTCGATATTACGATAGAAATGTCAAGTTATGGCATTTCATTGTCTTACTAGCTTAGAAAAAGGATGATATAGAACTGACATACGCGTACACCCGTAAAGGATAGAAATAAAGTATGTGTCAAAACTATGTTGCTATGCTAATAAACATTTTCCCAATAATCATAATGTTAATAAATAAGCAGTAACATATTTGGAAAAATAAAACCACTTTGTTGTTATTATTTATTTTTTATTTTATTTTATTTTTCTTGGGAGAATAAACATTATCACAGTAGAATAATATTACTTAAGATTAAAATACATATAAAAAAAAGCAATTGTGGAACCCACAACATTCTCCACAAATTAAGTTGAAAATCATGCCAAAGACGTATTATGAACAAATATAAGTATATATCCCGTCCCGTACTTTTATCCAAAAATACTTTGCGTAGGGTCTTACGAAAGAATCGGGTCTCAAAATGCTTAGAGCATATGCGCGTGTTTGCGGTTGGCTTCCAATTTAGCCTACCAGTCGCTTTAACCCATGCATCACGCACTTTCTCATCGTAAGGGAACCTTCAATATAGATAAATAATATTAGCATTATAATGTTTGTATTAGGGTGCAGTCCAGCATACGGTGATAGTTCGATTCCCGCCTAGTGGCAAAATAAAGTTTAAAAATATTTTTAATGTACCAGGCTATGTTTCTAGTGTGCAAAACGTGCAACGTAGAAAATCTACAATTATTTGTTGTTATTTAAAAAATATTGTGAATAATAAGCATAGATTACATACTTTTCTAACAGACGGCATAACCCAAATGTAATCTTACTTAAAGAATCCATAGGAGTTCTTATCACACCCAGGATTAATTTATAAATATGCAATTTCACAAACAACCTAAATGGGGCTAATTAATATCTAAGATAGTCATGTTTCAAAAAGTGACTTAGTGCAGAATTTACCAATAAAACAATTATTTGCGATAATTGGTAAAACAAAGAACTATGTATAAATCAAGTAAATTGTAAAAAATGGCAGGTAATCTATTAAGAATATTTAAAATAACTAATTTTAAATATTTCCCTTTAAGTATGGGTAATTTACATTTTCTTCGACAGGTATCCCTAAAACGCATAAAACCCGGCTAAATTCAGATAACACTTAAAATGGCAGCCTCCCTTGACTTTCGTTGACATGTTTTCTTAGTCGGCAAATACGATAAAGCAACAAATTTTCATTAGCTATTTATCGTATTTTTCACGCTATTTTGTACACGATTTAATGTAAATAAGCGGTAACTAGTAATAGTACACTTAGTGATTTAGATAAAACGATGAAATATGGGACTTACGTGTGAAACGTTATGTTTTCGTGTTTTCGTTCACTGCGACTTTTGCAGCCGATAATACAACACTGTACCATTACTTATAAAGGTAGTGGACTAAAACACAATAAATACAAGTATGATTAAGCAGTAAACACAGTCCAAAACGTAATATTTCACGACGACACAAAGAAACACACATTACTGTTTGGCACATACGGTACGTGTCAGACAAATAAAAACACGAACTCTAATAAGGACAGAAAATAGTATACCTATCTCTACCGCACTTAGGAAAACACTGTTTAACTAGCTTGTTCGCTCTTGACATTGACATAAGCATGTCAGTTCTATATCATCCTTTTTTTAAGCTTACTAGCGATTCTTTGCAAGAAGTTGTCACCTGTGTCAGTGTCAGTCAAAAAGTGATAATTTCAGAAAATATAATAGTGTTTCTAATAAATAGAACCAATCAAGATGATCAGTTAGTTCGTGTGAAGATTGAGTTAAGATTATTATGTTTATTTTATGTTTTTATTACAAATAAATTACAGGTTAATAATAAATATTGTACCTGAAATCTCTTAATTGGTCTAGTTTTTTTTGTTGATGCTACATATCTACTAGTCGGTGGGGTTTAAAGACATGATAAAAACCTCAGATAAAAACACCCAATAAGTGACAGTTAGTGGAAAAAAAAACTAAAATGATCGTTTCCTATGGCGGTTTCCTCTAGAAACCTAAACAAAGGTAATTGTCGATGACATATGATATGTATGACATTACGTGAAATTAATTATCAGTTCTAAGTTGTGTCAGTTTGCTATACGATATTCCACCTTAGGTGGGTCCCAAATTAAAACTCGTGACTGTACAGTTCATTGTGAATATCGCTAGCCTCACATTGTGCCCGGCGCATGGCAACAGGCTCGCTGTTACATGGGGACTTAACATATCTGGCGAAATGTGGGTGATAACACCTCTTCCTACCCCATCGGGTAAAAGGACGTGATAATGTGTTATTGTAATTGGGAAATTTGAAGGGTCTAGACTACGGGGAAGGTCCCCGATGAGATGGACGGACCAGGTGAGCACGAGTGCGCCCTATTGGCTGACAGACAGAGGTGGCGGGACGTCGTGTGGTGAGTGCTGTCTGCTTCCCAACCTACTGGAACGTGATAACCACGACCACTATGTCAAGAGTGACCGAGAAGAAGAAGAATCATACCTTTCATAATGGTTGATCATAAGTTGATGAATAAGGCTTACTGGTAAAAGGTATAAAAAGTTATAAAGCAAAAATGCAGCTTATTGTAAAATACTCAGCTTATTACTTGAATACATTTAAGGGCAATTTCACTTGACTGCATAATTTTCTAATGTTTCCTCGGCGGTGAACGTCGCCATGAAATTACACGTAGTTGCTTCGATAAGGCGTGCATGTTCATCAATCATTACTTTATTATACACTAGAAAACTATTAGTGCTCAAAAGACCACGAATTATCTTTAAATTAGTTCAATTTTAAAGCAATAAATGTAAGAAAATTATTAAAAGGGACTTGTAAAATTATTTGCCTCGGTTTGTAATCATAGCTACGACCTTTCATTTTGCGAGCAATGACTTTATAAATTATTAATGGCCTTTTTTTCATTTTGTTTTTGCGTATTGCAGCGTTATGAAATTTTTTAAGAAAAATTACAGAAGGGATTCTTATTTACTTTATTCACTTAAATACGTACTTAACGAAACGAGCAGTCTAATATTGCGCCAAAAATACGAGTGTAATACTATTCTTTTTTATTAAGCAAAGTTCTGAAATGATCAAAATAGGTACAGTGGCTCAGAAATTATTTCTATATACTTGTATTATACAAGCGATGAAGCGATATCCAAAATCTGTATTAATATTATAAAGCTGAAGAGTTTGTTTGTTTGCTTTGTCTGTTTGGTTGAACGCGTTAATCTCAACAACCACTGGCCCGATAAAAAATATATATCAGAATAATATGTCCCATTTATTGAGAAAGGCTAAAGGTTATTTTTTAAATTTGGAAAAAAGTTGGCATCCTTACTAATACTCCAACAATGTAACCCAGGGTGTAAAAAAGTTACCAAAATATTCTTACCATCGCGTGCGATGAAAAAACTATTCATAAAAGAATAAAATCGTGTATTTTGTATAAAACATCATTATTAACAAAAAATGTCGCGACAGCATAATGTCTAACTATTATAGTTTAGCTACAATAAGTATTTTATTATTTTAAAAATTTATTAAACATTTACCGCTAGGAAAGGATTTTTATCTGCATCTTATCAAAATAAACTACTTCATATTCAAGAAGTATAAGTGCCAAACATATTAGTCATCACTCATAAACACAACAAGACAAAAAGTAAAAACAAGATAAAGAGGTTTAGGTCTTAAACCTTTCAATTTGTTTATTATACATGTAATTATCAAACGCGTTTAATTTTCAAAGTCTTAGAACAACTCCAAACGCGACGTATCGTGGTAATTTTGAAACTAATTAGATTCCGTTAAATATTTCGTGTGTTGTAATTTAGCGACATGAAGTTGTACAGGCTTATTCTAGGCTTCATCGAAATTTTTTTGCAGCAGAAGTGCAGAAGTTTACGAAACTATAAATATCTTCAATTTCCGATCATCGTCAGGTCATCATTAGTCTATTGTTGGACTTATGCTTCATCTAATCTTCTACCTGCTTTTTCCCACTTTAAGTGGGGTCAGCACTCGTCACCTCAAAAGCCACTTTTTTTTCTTCTGATATCAGAATTCACACGTTCAATTCATCGCTTCTTTTAACTTTCTCTCATAGGTCCATCCAAATCTATACTCAAAATTCTTCTTGTTATGCGGCATCCCTACACATCACATGTTGAATATTTAAGCTCCTTAAGATACCATAAAGTGCACCGTTTAACCCTGTATTCGGGAAGTCACATGTTTGCAAGAGCTATACACTCCAATAATAGGAAAAATAGTCCTTGGTCTACCTTCCTTCATCATTTTTTAATATCAGTAGGTTTTTTAGAAATACGCCAATGCGTCGTCCTTCATTTTCATAATAAACTAAATAGCTCTTTAAGAAATATTTGACGTTTTGTATATCACAAGCGTGCTGTTGACCGTAGAATATTATTTTTACCTTTAATAATAATATTAGGTACTTATTGTAGTTCACAGACATATAATTACATATTGTCATCACGCTTCTATCCGCCAAAGGCTAGGCAGAAGTTCTTTACACATATTATAAAAAAAAAATATTTTTCCATTTTCACTTCTCTCAGAAATCTTCTCTTAGATCTCTTAGAAATCTTCTCTCAGAAATCTCTTCTTCTTAGAAATTTTGAAATTTTTACAATATAGGAATTTCGACATCGAATTTACATAGATTTTAAATGGTAAAATTATAATGAATTCTCTTAGTACTGTTTAATATTTATTTTAAATTTTTAATTAATATAATTGACATTCTCATGCCCACAAAGTTGAGGTAGAACATTATTGTAACTATGTCGCTCATCCCACTGTGGTACATAATGTTTTGCGAATAAATGATTGAATTAGAAAAATTGAGTTTGAGATTGACAATCATCTATTTCGACAAAAACATAATAAACATTCAAAAGTAACATAATAAACATCGATTTATTCAAATCAGGTTAAAATAATATCTAGACATAACATGTATTGTTCTAAATAAGGCAAATATAGTAGATAGTAAAACAGTAACATTTAGAAAATTATAAATAGTGAAGCTATTTATAATTTTCAAAATTTCTTCTACAAGAATTAAAAAGATAGCTTCAAATATCAATTTTAACTACAGTCGATACTTTTCAGAATATCGCCTCCACCGTTCGCTATAATTTATCAAGAAGCAATTAATTATGAAAGTGGAGAGCATAAGTAGCTCATTAAGGAGTTCAAGAGCCGTGGAAATGAAGCACGTAATGTAATTACCGTTTTATTGGATATAAGGTTTGAGCTATAAGGAAATTGTGGTCTAGAATATTCAGAATCTAGCGCTTTTTCTAAATCAGTTTTTAACCGACTTCAAAAAAGTAGGAGGTTCTATGTTCGTCTGTTTATATTTTTTTTATGTATGTTCACCGATTACTCCGAAACGGCTGAACCGATTTCTTTGATTCAAACGTTATTTTGTATCAGGTTTAGCGTTGATCCCATTTATTGAAAATCTGAAATTGTATTTAGTACAGAATCACATGGTACAGGAATTTCAAAAGGTCTTCGAGCCATGATTTGGCATTTTACTTGTTGTTCAAGCCTAACATCGTTTTGACCAATTTTTCAACCATATTATATTTGTAAAAAAATTGTTGCTTGAACCAACAGTAACATAAGCCTGTAAATTCAATTCGTCAAGATGTATGTCACTAGCTATTTAATATAGCAAATTTTCTCAAATTGAAAAGAGTGCTATAAAGATTATGTTTTATTCCCATCACGATGTGAACCTGCAATCTCATAAAGTTAACGATAAGTCGTTTGATGTGGACGCACAGGACCAATTGGTAAGGTCTATGAGGAAAGCCTGTGTCCAACAATAGGCATCTGAAATAAGGATGTTGTAAAAAACACTACACACACACACACACACACACGATACTAAGAAAGAGATGTCTTGAGTACATAATTATAAAACTGATAATGAACTGAAATACGAGTTAATTACAAATGTCCTGTTTTAATTAAGCTCTTTGAAAGTAATTAATATGTCAAAATTACACGCTTCTAAGTTTTCCATGATACTTACGTTTTATTTAACTAATAATTGAAACGGTTGGATATATTTAACAATGGTATTGATAACATAATATGTGTAACAGAATAATAGTGGTTCAACTAAAAAAAATATATAGTAAAAATTATTATAAGTTTCTATTAAAATTAAAACAATACTGCCTAAATATGTAATTATAGCGACTCGCCAGAACCCAAATAAACCCTGTGAGGTTTTCGCGGTTTGGCTTAGTAGGTGTATAAAAGTATATTTTTTTTGTATCTTTAGTAAATTAAAAAAAAATAGTTTTGATATCTATTGGATAGCCGTAACTTACCTCGGCGTGGGTGACCTTTGTGATGTCGTGTTCTTCTAAGCTTCGGAAGTGACGATATCGAGTTCGTCTAGACTTCGGAAGGAACGTTATGTTGTACGTCTTAGTTGCTGCTGTAAATTGATCTACGTATACTGCGTTGGCTTAGCATGGTATCTTTAGTGTTTCTTTCACAGCTCTGTTGCTTAACATAATGGTGAAAACGGCATCATCACGTTTCATAGACAATTTTCTCGATCTTCTTCTTCTTCTTGCCCTTTTCCCACTCTAGGTGGGGTCGGCACAACATGTCTTCTTCTTCCATTCTCCTCTGTCATCCGTGAGCTCAGCATCCACTTCTTTTATTCTCATATCATTCTTCACGCATTCAATCCATCGCTTCTTTGGTCTTCCTCTCACTGTAGGTTTGAGCACATCCATGCTCAGATTACTCAGCATCGATATCAAATTGAAACATTTTTATCTTGACATAGAAACTGTCTTAAAATTCTAATATTGGATAATGTAATGTTTTCGAGCAGAAATACTCCCCAACAGTGCCTTGAGGTAACACTGTGTCAATATCAGAAGCTGAGAGTTCTCAAGGCCGATGTCAAGCGAGTAAAACCGCTGTCATGTACAGGTATCAAATACCAAGGGGCTGTGATTTTAACACAGCCTATTGATGTGGTTAACATAATTATTAAACCACATGATTTATTTTATTTAGGAAACGTTGGCTGGAAAGATTTTCGTGGTTTATTTTGAATGGAATGCTCTGAAATGTGTGTAGGTACTATGGAATATTAACCAAAAACAGAAAATTTTTATGTATTAAAAATCTAATTTTCAATAACTGTTGTTGTTTTAATTTACTGATAGCCATCGAGGACATACACAGTTAGCAACTTCGTGATTTAAAAAGTTTATGTTTCTGAGTAGTAGACAGGTATAATATCCCTGACAGACATATATAGCCAGTAGGTCGTATATAGGTGATGTCGATACATTGACTACATAGGGAAGCTCTCCATCCAAAACCCTCCAGGTAGCTGTTTTTAGCAGCTTTTTAATACTGATCTTCTTGTTACCGATTAAACTAAAATTAAAAAAAATCGGCCATGTAGTTTCACAATTTGCCTTTATATTACAGGTTTTAAAATAACTATTATTTTTTTAATTACTACTACTAAAAACCTTTTAAAGAAGAATGATAAATATTTTCGATTTTTTGGATCTACATTTTAAGTAGTAGTTCTATAAAATTCTCGTTAAGACTAATCGAAAGACAAAAAAAACTAAGAGGTACTATGTTTTTTTGTTTCAAAGTGTTTATTCCTAATTTAAAAAATTTTATCAGCACCCCTGCTACGCCTGTAAAAGGCCTGTAACGTCAGTCGACAGTGTCACTTCGACATTTCTGAAGGGTAGACTCAAGAATTTTGTACTCTATGATGGATGCCAAACTCCCATACAATAACATGAGGCAATGTTCCATCTCGATCAATAGGTGTTCCCTCTATTTCTATCACTATTTATGAATGAAGGCTATCCGTGGGATATACTCTTCCTCTTCTTCCATAGTTTCTGTCTCACCTGTCATATTTACCCACGGATAGCCTTCATTCATAAATAATGATAGAATTAGAGGGATTACCTACTGAGCGCGACAAAACATTGTCTCATGTTATTGTATGGGAGTTTGGCATCCATCGTAGAGTACAAAATTCTTGGGTAGACTAGTGCACGCTTTTTTCTTACAAAAATATCAAAATGGTCTTCATCCTTAGAGACTTACCCAAATCTAGAAATGTTTACCCTTTTTTTATAGTTGGTATATATTTGGTCATCCGCATTGTACCGGCCGGCTTTCAGAATTTGAAATATTCTATTAAACTTTGATTTATACCATTGCTAGTATTTTTTTCACAATCATCGTTTCTTTTTGTCAAATATTTCTTTGTCAAACGTCGTAGTACGTTTTGATATATGTAGATGGCGCTGATATAAAGCAAGCACGAAACCTTCAAGGTCATTCGCCAGGGGGCCGCCTTAATATCATTTTGATAATCAAATAATTTTTACACGCATTAAATATGATACCCGCACCACGCATGATATTGATATTCAGTTATTCCAATGATAGACTTTTTAATTACAAAACTCCTACATAAAACCAGGTCGTTGAATTGCAAACTGCCTAAGACTGAGAAGAACCTTCGTAAGAAGCGAGCCATCATCTCTTCATCCAGGACTAAACTTGGTGTAATTCCAAACTATAGTTTAAGCTCGCTCAAACGGCTGATTAACGTGCTGATTTTCTGCCAACTTGTAAACTTTCTCGTAACACTTGCGACGGTTTAATTTTAAAACTGGACTTTCAATTTCTCAGTTGATCCGAACTAATACTGGCGAATTAAAATTCCCTATTTCCAATGCTTACCTAAGAATTTCACTTTAGAAAGCGCGTACTTATTTTCTTCCTAATCTTTGATTTGAGTCTCAGTAGTGTGACAAGAAATATCTGTACTGAGAAATCGTGTGGGCGAGTTTAATTATTACTAAGCGGGACACAATAACAGTTATTTTGGTCCTTAACGACACGTGTAAGAACAGGCTATTATGTAATCCGTTATGGGATATTAACGACAATATTAATGTATTCTAACATTATAGAACGTTTGTTGTGACGGATACGAGCATACCTAAACTTGAGCAAAACACTAATTATTTATAACATTTATATGCATATGTTAGTGAATAAACCCTAATTTGTATACTAACATTTATGCGACATTACATACGAGGATGCGCAACCGCTGCGCTAGTAGGAACTCCAGATAAGGATTATGTTCAAGGGAAGCCTTGGACATAATTCTTATACATGGTAATAATCTTATAGTCCAGAATCTTCCGACGCATTTAGCCAAACTGCCAAATTCATCATCGATGGATATCAAAAAAATTACAATTTAAACAGCTTTAAGTTGAAGTTCATTTTTGCATTCATTTTCGATTCATCATCGATGAAATGCTGAAAATGAAAGAAAAGCGTTCATTATTCACAATCAGCGTCTGATTTCAGGTTTATTGTTTTGCGTAAAAATTCTATGTGCCGCTTCTTCTCTTTCAAAGTAAAAGCGGAAAGCCAGTGTTATACAAACTTGAGCCTGTTCGCACTGCGACGCAATTTTTGTCATTCAGGTAAAGCTGAAAAGTAATGAGATCTGGTGGGAATATATACCTATAATCCTCTGTCTCCATTCTACATACTTTGAATTTGTCTGCGCTTTTGATTGCAGTAAACAATAAAAAAGGTTATTATACTAACAAAACTATGCACACATTTCTCTGTGTTCTTTTTACTGCACGCATGTATGACATAAGATAGCAAAGAAGCAAATGTTTTTAGAACGACTTATATTTTGAAAATTTTGAACTAACAATGATGTTTCATACTAAAATTCCGGTTTTGAGTAAAGTTTCCTTTGGTAAGCATTACATAACACAAAACTTTTCCTCGACGGGGTAGGCAGACGTGTTAACACCCACATTTCGCCAGATATGTAAAGATCCCATGTCCTTTGGTAAGTAATGACTAATTTCCTCCTGACCTATGCTGAGTGGGCTCCATTTTAGTGATACATGTTTAAGTTCTAATGTTGTTTCATTTTATTGTTACCTACTCTGTATCTTAATTTTAACGTGTACTGCTGAATAAACGATTCTTTCTTTCTTTCTTTCTAATTTCATTAAGAAGATACAATTGTAATAACAAACGCTAATGCATTAAGATTTTTTTCATCCCACCACCTCGGAAAGTGTAATTTTGCGCTTCGAAATCTGGCTGGAAAATTCTATTTTATTCGCTTGAGCGGCAAAGTAGATTTGAATTTAGAACATCACATATAATGAGTACTCAATATAATTGTAAATTCAAAACGTCATTAAACCTATTTAATGTAACCTCTATGGTGCCAAATTTATGATTAGAACTTTTTAAATTGTGAAAAAATATTTTGTCATTATAAATTGTTTTCTTTTTCATTTTGTCATTTCCTCGCTGAGGTGGGATGAAAAGTTACGTATTGCACTCGAGTGGAAAGATTTTTCACCTTGTGCTCGTTTGTTTCCCTCGCTGACGCTCAGGATTCTAATTTAATACTTCGCTTGCTCGGTCATCCAAATCGAGCACGCGGTTAAAAAGGAACTTTCCACTCTTGTATAATAAATAACTATTGTTGGTGTATGTGGATGACATATTTTGTTGATCGTATTAATTCTTTATCAGGTTTATAAAAAGAAAACAAATTATTGAAATACTCAAAACTAACAGCAGTAAATTAGATCAACACCACTCTCTGAGAACTTGACACACTTGAATTACATACAAGTGCTATAGGATTATATACTGATATCAATTTTCTCTGTGCCCTGACTGCTTTATACTCGACGTCGGTCTAATGACCCCTTTACCGCGCTCATGGCACATTCCCGTGGTTTAGTATTCTCAAGTTCGTATTGAAGCACTTTTACGTTGTGGCATATTGTTCCGTTTTGGTTACGATATGGCGTATTTGAATTTCATGACTCTTTATTTACTTTCCAGAGCATTTGATGTGGGATTGTTGGTGTAAGACTGATCTGAGGAAATTTGCCGCATCTCATGGACTATTAAATACACTTTGACAAATAAATTAGTGAGATGATCTGATGATCTGTTACCTTAAAACATGTATTATCTTATTCCACTCATCCCTTTACTGCTAAGGAGCACGCGTGCTGGATTGTGAAGCCACGCATTTACAAATCAGCAAAACTTTTTTTGAAACTAACCGGTACATACATATTTGCCGGTTATATTTTATTATTATTTCGGTTAATAAATAAATCATCAAAAAAAGTAAAGGAAATACCTTATAACATATTTTTACTTAATTAACCTACTTTAAATATAAGGAGGTTCTATGTTTAACCTGTATGTAGGTCTGCGATTGGCTGAACTAACTTTGATGCGGAAAATAAAAAGATGATAATTTAAAATATTAAACTTTAAAAAAAAAAGGGGTACTGCCTTCAAAAACACCGACTGTACCCTTTTTTTAAAAAGTTATATTATGTTTATGGACTAATGTTTAGAACTGGAGTTTCAGAGATGCCGATTATTCACTTTGAAAGCTGAGCGTCGATTTTACCGGGATTATACCAATTATCGATGGATTAATTTTTTTTTCAAGTTTTTTTATCCCGCCCACAGAAAAATATGGGAATTTTCTGATCAATGCTTGATACATTAATAAAACCAATATTTAGCAGCATATTAAAATAATTTTCCACTGCACAACCGTCTAATAGCTTTTAACGGCGACGGACTTACCACCTGTCACGCTGAGCACATGTGCAGTCACTGCTTGGTGAAGCGCGGACTTTGGCAGTGGACTGCCTTTGCGGTGCTTTTGCCTAGTCTCTGACTAACCCTTAGCGGATAATAGTTGTGATTGTATGTATGTATAAAATAATTTTAAATATTTCATACTAGTTTCTGAATAACAGACAAACAACTTCACAAACATATGTTTTAAGGCCAACCCCAAACAAACTAGGCCACATTTTATTTCAACTTCTATTTTTACAGCCCATTGTTCAAGGACTATACAATTTTTACGCGATCCATACATTTAACGATACGGAAAAACGATCATTTTGTCAGAAACAAATCGGTCGAGCGGTTGGTACGGCAGAACGTTGTTGCGGCAAGGTTCCACATGTTAACAATAAACCCCTTAATTAATCACGGAGAACGTTGGCTGATTCTCTGTCACTCTGAAACTAGCGCGTTGGATGTTTTGGATTAATTCTAATCAATTCTATTTTGAAAGTTTTGGAGATAACACTAAACAAAATATTCCTATTTCCGCCTCGAACATGATATTCTGGTCTATTCTTGGAAGGGTAGCGTAAATGGAAAATTATAACGAAGACCTTCTATATACCTACACTTCCTTCCCACGCATGTTTTATCATCTTCATCACGTCGTATCATCTTCTTGAAATAAGAATAACGCTTAAACTAATATTATTATGTGATAAAGTTTCAAAGTACATTATACATTACATAATCCTTTTCTTTTATTACGATGTAGGTATGTAAGGTATGTTAGGTTGGCGGTAGGGCTTCTAAGCCCGCCTGGCTAGCTACCACCGTCTTACCTAAATTTGTCGCCATAATAACAATGTTTTAAGCATTGTTGTGTTCCGGCAATCAGAGGTAAGATAGCCAGTTCCTCAGTTGGTGAGGATTACTGGTGAAACTCGCTTGCACCTTCGGGCTTATCGTCACTTTCCATCTGGTGAGATGAAGGTCAAGAGCTTACCTGTCGTATGTAAAAAAATAAAATAAAAATTAAAGGCAGCGGTAGCCGAGTTGGGACGACCGGGGCACCACTCGTTCGAGAGACCGCCCGAATTTGAATAAAACTTATGTATTGTAGATATCGAATTGTGCCCGGTGCATGGCAACAGGCTCGCAACTGGTTACATGGGGAATTAAATGTCTGGCGAAAACCCCTTGCCCTACGTAATATCTGGTAATGAACCGATATTGACAGAGTGGTCTTTACTAAGTGTGCGATCACCGTATTTGTTTTTTTTTTGTGCATATTTCTACAATGATCATCATTGGACCACTTATTACCTGACCTTACTTAGCACAGGCAATAAAAAAATCCAGGTTCTATATCATAAATAATAACCTAAAATGCTTCGTAAGTAAACGAAGGAGCGCTTATATGTCCAATAAGATGAATAAATAAATTATGCGTTCCAGAAAATATTTGCTTATTCCATAATATAACTTGAAAACTTATTTAATATCAAAAATTTTAAGCTAAGCTGGCTGTAATGGAATTGCAACTGTGTTTTGGTCACTATGGAAAACAGTAAAATAACTTGACATAAACATATTTTAGATCGAAACTAGCGTTCAAAACCACAAAATAAAGGGCATATCGAACAACAGAGGTAATGATAAAACTTCTATGACAATCATAAAATTCTAAACGTGGCTGTTTATTTCTTGTTTCGGCTTAGAAGCTAATAAATGACCAAACTAATTCCATTTGGTTCAAAAACTCAAACATAACTATAACGGAGCACCAACAAACTATGTTCAGAATAATATCACTACAGTTCTATCACTACAGTTCGTACTTCAAAAGAAGTTGTGGATACGGGAAAACTTTCGTTTGCAAATCCAATTTTATTTATTACGTTACTAATATTGCTGAGCAAGTTCTCTTTCACAAAGATATCTTGGAAATACCTTTTTCGACTCAAATTTTAATCAATAAGACTTTGATATATCTCTTGTAAAACTATTATGCTTATTATTACATATTTCTTACGGTCATATTAAAATAGCTGTTTCTTTTGTAACAATATCCCCCTTTGTTATTTTGAGAACAACTTCCAAATAAAAATAACGTGATTTGTTTCTGGTTATTGATAGAAGTATGCAGACATAAGTTCATCTCGTCTCTATCCCCGAAGAGGTAGGCAGATATGTCAGTGGCAACATTGCTAATGTTTAAGACCACATGCAACAGGGAGTAAGCCTGGCCCCCGACCGCGCGACCAGAACCAAATCTCAAATAGTCCCGTGTTGGTCCAGGACCCAAAAAGAATGTACCAACTGCTTTTCTTGCCTAGCATGTCGTAAAGGGCGTATTGGATACTGGTGCTGGGATTGAGTAGGCGATGAGCTTGCCACTTGTTACTACTCTTCCACGATTTTTCATCTGACCAAACCCAATTTTTGTATGGCTAAATGTGGTCTTAAGGAACGCAGCGCTCGCTCCTTGGACTCTGCCTTCCCCTTCAGGGATTACAGGCGTGATTATATGTATGTAAATCTCAGTCGAAAACGTTACGGCCCAGTCATACTCCACGAGGCGACACGAGGGTACGCCAGTACAAGAGTAAGGAGTGTAGCTGAGCCGTAACATTTTCAACTGGTATTTGGGTGTGATAAATACGTTCGTATTCAGCGCGATCGGGGCTCTGTTGTTTTGCGATATTCACAATAAACTGTACTTTATGTTTTATTTAAACTCAGTGGTACAACCACGTGCACTAATATGTTTTTTTAATACATAACAATTTTCAACTTTTATACTTCAGTTAAGATTTACTGAAAGCTTAGATTCTTTTTGGTTTTAAGGCCTCTTTTATATCGGCCTGCTTTGTTAATAGAGTATCAGTAATGCCATAGCAAATGCTTAAAATCTAAACAAACATGACATGTTATTTTTATAATTTTGTGATATATTATCAAAATTGTATAAGGTGTGTTATATAACACACTGAATCAAAAAAATGTAATGGTCGCTGCGTAGAATCAGCACTCATTGTATTATTTTATTTTCTTAGATAATTAACGTGATCAGACATAGAGGTCAATCTTGTTACTTAGTTTGTATGTGATTGGACATAATTAAGGTATCTTGGACATGAGGCGAACATGCTCAGACGTACCCAAGAAACTTGTACGAAAAATTACAGACTTCTTTCCTTTCTTATTGAGTTGTGTCTATTTGTTTCTAGAATCTTAAAGGCGGAAGTCCTCGTTCCAAAACAAGTCCTTGTAAATAAGCGTAGTGATACTATGAGAACTTGGAAAGATTTCTTAATGTGCTGGAATATTTATTTGCTTAAATTCTGGTAAATATATTATTGTTAACTCTGGAAGAATCTTGGCCCTTTTCAGTAACCTTGTCTCTTAACCCTTTGCTTTCTCGAGATTTAAAATGGAGAATTGAGAAAACTCATTTTATCATTGTTGTTAATATAGGAGCTATACTTTTAGGTTGCAGTTGTTGCTCAAATAATAATTTTATTTTTTGGTTTCCTCTTTCAGTTTGTTTATTATCTTAAAAAATATTGATTTTGATTATAACGTTTGCGTAGTTTCTATAAAACATACAAAAAATTCGATCTTTATTATATTTTTGCATTTTACACATTCTACAAATCTTACATTACATCTTAAATCCTAAAACTAACTTTACAACCATAAAAAGTTATTTTATTTACAGAGATCACCTACTTTTTGAATGTGTTTTGTTAATGTTTCATTTTTTAAATTTTACCTACCTCTATTTTACACGGTTCTCCTATGTTTGTTGGATATAATTTTCATATAATTTCGTTTATATAGTTATTATTTAATCTATCATCGATAGGACTAATGTTTGATTAATATAATAATCATTTGGTATAATCATTGCTTGATTTTTTTTTTATCGAATATTATTTGTTATGAAAATTGGGCTTTACTTGTACTTTAGGGTGAATCCGACTAAGTCATCCTCACCCATCACGTGGTACTTGCCTGTCCTGTCCCTAGAGTGCATTTCAAGAAGGTCGAGGCGCGGAGGGTGGAAGCCCCCACCCGCTGTATCAAGATGCAGGCAGCTGGGCTCTCCGTAGAGGCTGAAGCGACCAGCATGTCGAAACTGCAAAAGAGAGAATGGGCGCCTGTGCCTCGTTACACCAGGGTGGAGGGGATCAGAGCGCGCACGTGAGGAAGACCCTCACGCGGGCGCGCTCAGGGCGAGGAGGGGGAGGAGACGTCGAAATACGAAATGTCTCCCTCCTCTCCGTGGAGGCAGCCGGCCGGCTGGCGGAGCGAGGGCTTCGTCGTCGGCATTCAACGGCAACTCTCTTGGCTATCGTCGCACCCCCTCCCAGCGCCGGAAGGGGTGATGCCGCGCCCCCCACCTAGGGGGGCTTCGCCGGGGAGGCTGACTGGGTAAACCTTGGGCCGGGTCTCCTCTCCACTCCGCGGATAGGAGAGTTGCTGTGGTTTTAGTGAGTATGCCCCCTGGTTTCGTCCCAGGGGGAGAGTCTCACAGTTTTCGCCCATTCCCTCAATAGACGCTTATGCGGAAAGCATTTCCACAGCGTCAAAAAAAAAAGGTGGGAGAGGATGCCTTCTCGAACGCCAGAGCACACGCAAACCTAATTACATGCTGCAAATGTCTATCATGTGAAATGATAATTAGATCAAACAAAATTAGTCGTAATGAGAATTTGGTGAAATGTATTAATAAAAAAAAATTCTTGTCTTGCAATATAAGGCTAAATGAATATTAGATGAACTGAATAGTTATCGTACTTGATTTTAGATCAACTGAAATTAGACGAAATTAAATTATATAAAACGTTGTTCGAACAGACGTTGATAGGAGAATCATTTTACATAGAATTTTAAAAGAAATGAACGGTAGTCAGATATATTTGCTTAGTCTCTTTAGTACTTTATATAACTTAATGTACAAGTTCAAGCGTACCAGTTTTATTTTTAGAAATAACTTTTCAAATGCGATTAGTCCAAATTAAACAAAGCTCCACTGCTAGTTTGCAGTCACAAACTAACCTGACCGTCACTGTTTAATCGATGCCAAACTATTGGAATAGCACCATTCGATTCCGATTCGACTTGATTGCACTGTATTAACATCTGATGGTATAAAACGGCCGCGTTGAGCGGTATCGTAATGTGATGCGGCCTGTGTTAAGACAAATAAATAACTTCTGACATTAATAAGCTCATTAGTTCACCAATTTTTTTTTACTATATTATTGAATCTGGTAGAGATCGTGGCCAGCCAACCCGTCAACAGTGTTTGAGATCTCGTGTTGTGACTAAAGCGACATCAGTGACATACTGTAACGTTACGCCCCCTCTCTGGAGGAAAAGGGGCAAACGGTGCAGATTAAAGAAAAGGGGAAGAAGTGTAGTGTTTAGAAAATCGGGAGAACTCTAGCTACAAAATTAATACGACGGTATAAAGGTAAACATAAACTATTTATTATAAAACATGAAGAATAGCGGAGAGGAAAGAGAAAGGGAGGAAAGTTAGGAAACGCACTTAAAGTCCATATTTACACGCGCACAAGGAGAACGGGAACGGAGTCAAAAGGGGACTGATGGTGGGAAGTACTTAGCTCACTAATTATGACGTCACGAAGAGGCAATTATTGATTCCAATTTGCATAAAGCTTCTATACAAATTCATTCGATATCGTCATTTTAATGAGAGCGGAAGAAAAAACCGCAAGTAATTCTCAAGTGACCACTTGAAACCAGTGGTCTCACACGTGCCATATTGGAAAAAATAGCATCCGACCGATTAGTGCATTGTGGATTTGGTAAATAACTAGAACTGAAAACATCGAACATTTGAAGAGAAATTACGATTTTTTGCAAAGCAATCATAATAGGAATTGCTAATGTCGCCTTTTTAGATCTCTGAACCGAATATCGGGAGAGTATTTAGACAGGTGTTTTATATCACTCTTGATTGGTGTTTCGCTTTGTTGGTTTGTTGACAGACAATATACGGTACAGCGAATAATTGCTGGAAAATGGACGCGGTTTTTGCATAAGAAAGTTTAAAATTACCAAATTTGCAATAATTTTATTATGTGGGTTCAAAAAATCGGAATATCGCTAATTTTACTCTGGTCGCGGTGTAGATTCGCACTATGTTAATATGTTTATTTCTTTAAAAACATAGTTACTTATTTAAAACCAATAATATATTTAAGCATAGAAGCAGGTAAGGAAACAAATTATACCGTTGCGGTATAATTTGAGATTTCATATATATTCTAATAAATATCACTGTATACAAATTTACAATAAGTTACCAGTTATTATTACGCAACTGATATTACATAAATTTAAAAATTTATTATTTAGCGCATTAATGAATAAAATGTATTACTAATTAAGAGTCTATTTAGATGAAACGTTTTGACATTGCAATATAATAATAAGGCATGTGTGTGATTGCCATTAATATGTTTTTGTTGAATAATTTCCTTTTAACTGTGACATTGCTTTGAATTCAATTATTTTTATAACTACTAAATTTATTATATTCTTACTATTTCGAATCTGGTACAATATTTGCATGTTGACTACGTCAGCAGAATAGTCGGTATCTCTTGATGTCCCTTGTGACCATGTTTAGGCAAATAAAGTTTATTTCATTGCAATATGTTGTGTGCTGCGTCGTCATCGGCCTATATACATCCCACTGCTGGGACAGGCCTTTCTCATGGAGAAACACATGAGGAGTATGGGCCGTAACACCACCACGCTGGACCAATGCGGGTTGGTGGGTAGAAACGGTCACAAATGCGACCGGGACCAACGGCTTAACGTGCCTTCCGAAGCACGGAGGAGCTCGAGATCACAAAGCCTTGGTCACCCATCCACGGCCTGACCATGGCGAAGGTAGCTTTGTTTTCGATCGAAGCTAAAGCGCACTGATCACTACGCCACCGAGCTCCGAGCGTGTGCTGCGTAATGATGTGCATTATAAAACATAAACCAAAAGCAGGCAGTAGACCTGCGTTTATCGGTACCATTCAACATACGTTTTTATCGGCTTTATCGTAGGAAGTGGTCTGCTTAGCCTCTTTATATCAATGCTCATGCACTGTACTCGTGAAAAACTCGGTGGCGTAGATGTCCGTAAACTTTGGCTCGTACATTGAAAATAAATCTTGCGCCATAGTCAGTCCTTAGATGGATGACTAAATCTTTATGATCTCGAGTTCTTCCGTGCTTCGGAAATCATGTAATAATAATAAAACAAATAAATATATTCACACATTGACCTATCAACTAGCCCCATTTTAAGCAATTAATGCAGCTTTTGTCACGGATACTAGATGACGGATAAATATACTTACTAGATATATACATATAAATATTCAGATAATATATAATACATATATAAACATCCAAGACTGGAGAACAAATGCCTGTGTAGCGGCTACGTCATAGCGCGCTACGACATCAAGTAGCCGAGAAATGGTTGATCGGCGAAAAGTACCATTGTGAATAAATAACATTGGAGTCAAATTGATACTAGACTTACTGGCTACAGCAATAACGAATATTGAAGATTAGCAAGCTTGAATCACGATGGCAGAGTTTCTAAGACAGACTAATATATATACAAGTTCCGACGAATAACAGTCGGACCGCGGTCCCCGAGCGTACACCTGGCTCGGCGGAAGATCTTCCATTTTCGCTGAGGGTGCGGCATATACCTTTCCCGCACCCCTCATCTGTATTCATCACACAAACATTTGACCCCCCCACTGGGATCGAACCAGAACCTGTCGAGATGGCGACGCCTTGAGACTGGCGTACAGACATTGCAACCGCAACCGTTTCTACCCACCAATCCTCATTTGGCGTGACCATATTTGTCAATGTAGGAACGCCTACGCTCAGCAGTGGAACCCATATGACGACAATGGACTCACCAGTGAGTAAGGCGAGCCATTTCAAGAAAGATCTCTTGAACGACCTTTGAACGATTCGTGCCGCTTTATAGACTCGGCTATTTATTTATTTATTTTAAGGTTTACCAGCGTATGTTTACATTAATACAATGAAATATTATCTTAAGACTAATATCTAAGGCAAACACAACGTGCGCAAAAGGGAGAAGGGGAAAACTTACTAGATACTAAGTCATACTATGTACTTAATAAATAATATAGTTATACATATTTATATACAAGGAAAAGAAAAAATACATTTAAAAATCACTTAATATTCATCTTTAAGAAAAGCATAAATGGTTTCCGTCTGAATAATATCCGGTAGGTTATCTTTATAGCATTTGACAAAGTTAATAAATACAACACGATTATTTACATAGCTTTTATACTGAGCTCAAATAATGAATACGACTATAATTTATTACTCTACATTTATATTCAGAAAATATCATGCACATTATGATTCATAAGAATTATTGTGTTATAATGCTTATGAATCGTAATGTGTTATGAAATGAAATGAAATGTAATTCTTTATTTAATCATTTAGGTAACAACAAGTAGTTACACTTATGACGCGTCAAAAACAATTAAACTTAACAAACAAAATAGTTCTACTTGTTTACCTCTACTTTTTTTTTTCTTCCTGTTCACTACCGGGAGGCCTTGTCAAGAGAAGATACAGGCAAGAAACTCTGCAAGGGGTCCATCCTCCCTTTACATAAAATAAAATTGTCTTACGTGCTACAATATACAAATTACAGGCAAGTCTGAGTGGAATGAATAAGAGGATGTCAACAAGGTATCAGGATTCACGACAAAATTACTCATCAATTCAGAAAATTAGAAAATAGATTCATGCAGCTTATGACATCCTCCATCACAACATTAAATAAAAGTTTTAATTCATAAAAATTAAAAATAATTATACTACCTTTTGCCCGCGACTTGGTCGTCGTAGAATTTTGAGATAGTGTGATGGTATGTAGCCTATAGCCATCCTCACTATATTAGGCTATTCAACACTGAAAAATATTTTCAAATTGGAACAGTAAGCCTCAATCGGTGGAATTGAAAATTTACTCCTACTCTATTATTATTAGAAGCAAAGTTCATAGTGGCGTAAATTTGTCCTTGGGAGGCGTTATTAAATTTTTTCAACATTCACCTGCATGGCACCCATTCCCATGGGAATATTGGGATAAAATAGCCTAGTAGCCTATGATGTCCAGGCTCTAGACTATCTGTGTACCAAATTTCAATTGAATCGGTTCAGTAGTTTTGACGTGAAATCAAGACAGACAGACAGAGTTACTTTCGCGTTTTTTTATTTTTACCAAGCAATTTTTTCATGTTTCGATTCTATTTCGTTAACTCCAGATATTGCAACCGCTGAATCCCTAATCCGAATTGGACATTGGTGTTTTTCAACCTATAATGTGTTACTCAATAAAAAAAAGCTCTGTCCAGCAGTGGGACTCTATAAGCTGGCCTTTATGTATAATATTTGATTACAACTCTCGATCTGTTTTGCATTTTGAATATTTCGTATCTGCGATATTTTTGCGTGACTATAAAAATGTACCAAATAGGACACACAAATAATCCCTGCAATTCTCTACACTTTATTCACCAGTATAGTTTTTACGAATCTTCTCGTTAGGCAAGTGGAATCGTGAATGAGGCTCCCATTCTGATGTTCCTCGAGTTCTCTTTAATATAATGGCGGTTGCCATGACAAATTGAGTCTATAAAACATTCCATTTCAGACCAGCTATAACTTTTGACAGTGAGCAATATTGCTTTTACGTCAAACTGATGAAAACACGTTGTAAGCTTATGAGGTGACTGCGTTAAATAAAAAAGAAATGGTACAGGTAATTGAAAATCTGTAAGTAACAATTTAGGTAGTCTTTTCATAGTGAGCCTTTTATTTTTTACTATTGGGTCCTTACCTATGAAATTGGTGTTTTTATTCTGTCTTAGCAATTTGTCCGTAACTATTAAGTTTCAGAACATTCATAAAAAATAATTGCCTCTTCTAAAAATAGACCATATATTTGAGCTCGTATTATTTAATTTGATAATTTTTTGTAAGTTTGATTGTGTTAATATTATGTTGATGACACTAGTTTATCTTTAGGTTATTGTATAGAACTTTTCCTGACTCGTTCACACAGAGAAATTTCTAGTCCCCTCGATACTCCGTGGGTGACTTTGTGTCTTCGTTCTTGTTGACCGATCTGGTAAGTCCACGGAAAGCCAATAGATGCGTGACCTTAACACTGATTATAGAAATCCATGATTGTTTATTTTTGGAACAATTAAGCCTCTTCCGTCCACTTTATCTCAACGTTGCTATCACTGAAAACAGGCAAACCAATATTATTCATGTTCCGGCAACACTCTTCAATTCATAAAAATAAATCTGACCATAATTATCCTAGATCATATTCAAAAATCATGTTATCTTATTCCTTTTTTTTTATAATCAGGCTAGCAAATGACTCAACACCGCCTGATGGACAGCAGTAGATAAGTCTAGGGCAGCACCAAAGGATGCAGGCCTTCACCTTGCGGGCTCATAAGCTGCCCTTTTACGCTTCTTTTCAAGGAACCCATAATGTAGGATCCTTCCTACATTATGGGTTCCTTGAAAAGAACACGTGTGCCGGTAGAGAATTCCATGCTCTCGATGTACGAGCAAAGTATGATTCTAGAGAAGGCAAGACACAAAAACTGGCTGAACGACTTGATAATCATCTCTACCTTTTTGATTTTGAGGATGTTTGACTCAAATGACGATACGGTTGGCTGGAGTGGGCTGGATAAGAACGGTCGAAAATCGCGAGCGGTGGCGTGCATTAGGGGAGGCCTATGTCCAGCAGTGGACAGGAGTGGGCTAATGATGATAATGATGAAGACATTGGCTGTTGTATGTTATTTATAAGTGGACAGCGTGACTCGATCAACCTAGGACACTCTCCTGTAAAGAAATGACAATTTGCAAAACGTTGCTGGCTTATGCAAGGTGCGACAAGTCGGGGTGGATTGTACATTGCCTATATCGAGCAGAAGACGGCATGGGATGATGATGGTGGTCTGAATAGAGAGGACAAGGCAGCCCCAGCCCCGTGGAAGTTTATTACCCAACATTAAATGCGATAAAACCGAATGCAGACACTACTTTAAAAATGTTTTAGCATAAAGGAGGGGACAGACAGCTTTATGATTCAAAGGGAGTGTACGTACCTTACTCAATCCGACTCTTAGATACTTAGACTTGATATTTTGTCACGATTCCAATTTCTCTAGAATCCAGTTGCGAGAATTCACGATTTATTGTAATCGAAGTTGGCAACGTAAAGATTCATTGGATGAATTGTCGAGAGCAGGTAGAATTTTTATATTTCGTCTTACACCGCTAAGAAATCACTTAACTAGTCAACGGGCATCAAATGAGACAATAGAAACATCTATTGTTTGCGAACACCGGTGACCGCCAAGAGGTTAAATGTTAATTAAAATAGTTGTAGTACAAAAAAAGTTAATCTAAGTAAACATAACAATATTGTAATGTTGGTGTCTGCGACACATTACAGATAAAAAAACAATACGGGTGATCATTTCAGAGCTCTTCACCGATATGATGATATCATAGCTAAAATGAAGACTGGCTGAAAATGATTATTTTAGTCCATGATTTTGAATTTGACAACATGAAATCACGGACAAAACTAGAACAAAAAAGAATTATATATCCATGGAGCTGGATAAAGGGGGGAAAAAGTTTATGATCATCAATCAAAGATCTTTCTCACCGGAATCTAGGAGCTTTTGATTTAACAGTCAATTAAGCTGGCCGTCTAATATTTTCCTTTCAAATATCATCATTATTATTATCAAAATAAGAATAATAATATGTTCTTAAGATCGAATCCCTTAATGGGGAGGTAGAGGTTTGACAAATTTCGTCTGATATGTTCAGAACCTGTAGCATAAGATTTCATTGTAAAAAACTTCTGCCTTTTAGTTGCGTAAAAAATGTCAATAATGTCAATTTCTATGAGAAATATGATTTCAACTATACTTTATCCAAATCTGATGACGAATAAATGTAAACAAACCAAGTTTAGGGTCATCACAACTTAGTTTACGAATAAATAGCTAAATCTTGTATTTCCGACCCGATTACTGCCCATAATTTCACAATTGTTTCTATAATAATTATTTATCTACCATATATCACTAGAAACACTCGCAAATCCACAATACTTTTGAAATAAAAAAAGAAATGAAGATGAAATCTAAATTATTTTTACCTCACAGCCCTATAAGAACACAACCTTGACAAAGTTCAGATCTCGTAAACATTTTTGCACTTTTAAACCAATCTTTTAATTGCAATCGACACTAACTTTCCCTCGTGTTCCTATACCGAAAGTACTTTTAAAATCAGTTGCGTATTCATTATTTATTTATACCCGACCACGAATGAAAGTTCTACGTTCCGTTTTATTTTCAATTATTTTCAATTATTTTTTTCAAACTTTTTCTTGTGATATTTTAGAAGCAATTATAGTTAATACTAAAAAATAAAATTCATAAACAGTTACTTAATTCAAATTAAATTGCTTTATTTATATTTTCATATAAAACAGTAAGATAGTAAATATTTTTTTAATGTGCCTGATAGAAAAAGGTTATTAACATATGCCTGTCAGTGGTTGCTAGGCAACGCTTTGTAATTAAACATTCTTCATCGGATTTGGATGAAATAAAGTTTCCGCTAGGGGCACTTTTGACGTTTGCCATAGAAATTGATATTCTTGACATTTCTTAACATAGGTAACTAAAAGTGAGAAGTTTTTTACAACGAACAATTACACTATGGGTACAGATTTCGATGTATCAGATTGCGAACCAGTTGCCGTGCACTGACCAGCTTATAGAAAGGTATAATAATACTATAGTGTCTCCAAAATAGTACACATCATACATCACGTAAGCTGGACCGATTTGCAATTATTATTCACAAAATGTCAGTGATCAAATTAATTTGGTGTTGAAATTTTATAACGATCCCGGAATATGCCGGCTGTGAATAAATTCTAAGTTAGTTTGCAGCCGTCACCGACGTATTGATGTTGACACTTAACGTCGTATAAATCTGCGCTGCAAATAATTAAGCAAAATCGCTAGATAGACAGCTCTGAAATATTGGGCGGTCCAGCCTGTATCAGATTTCTTAATGAAATTAATATTTCGTTTAAGGAAAATCTCGGAGATGTCTCGAGGAACGAACGTTAGCTTGCAATTTTTAAAAGTGTTTATCTTATTAAATTTTGATGTCCATTTTAATGAAAAGCTCCAAGGAATTGTAACTTGTTGGTAATGAACGATTATGGAACAAATCCGTATCCTTAGATTAAAGCATGTAATGGGGGCGAGCATGGCGTCTTAATATGTGCTAATATGACAGTAATGCGTGTTTCTCCGTATGTTTTTTTTTAAATAATACAAGTAATCTCTTGACCTTCATCTCACCTAATGGTAAGTGACGATAAGGCCGAAGGTGGAAGCGAGCTTCATCTGTAATCCTCATCAACTTAGGAACTGACTATCCTTTGATTTTAACACAACAATGCTTATAACATTGTTATTATGGCGACAAATTTAAGTAAGATAGTGGTAGCTAGCCAGGCGGACTTAGAAGCCCTACCACCGACCAAACCGAGCATAAAAACCCCTGCCCCCGTGGGGAATCGAACCCCGGACCTCCCTATAGACCAGAGAGGCTTTCCAAACGTAGTGTAACGAGGCGCTGTATCGATATATGGCACGTGAACCGTGAACCGCATGAGCGTGCGTACATGCGTTTTCAGTGTGTAAGACTGTGCGTTTTTTCTATACAAAAGAAGATACATACAACGTTAGAACACGTATCCACGACGCTCGTTCGTTTTAGTGTGAAAATTCGTTAGTGTCTAAAATCAGTTCTATAAGTGTCTACAGCCGACTAGAAGTGTGATGAAGTGATGAAGCCAAGAAATACCTGTCGGAATTGCTCCTGATCGCTACGTCTTACCTCTGCATATGCTTTTAATTGTGTAAGTGAAATAAATTATAAAAGCTCTTATTGCAATATAAACCAGCTCATTATTTATAATGAACCTGGAAACAATATCCAGAATAATTACCTGAACTTTACTACTACGTCGGATTTAAATAGAAACTTAACCGGCGCAAGTTTTATACTCCTACACATTTTACAGAGTTTTAAGTGCCCACTCTTATCGGAAGGGATTTATTAGTTTTCGTTAGTTACTGTTGTAAGTTTCTTGATTCTCCTTGTGAGAGTAAAAAATTGCTCTTGATTGAGTAATATAGTTTGATTTTAAATTTTTTCGTTAAGAATTCGCGGAAGACTTTTTAGTATCCCTGAAATATGTCCAGTTTTTGATAAAAATAAATTGCTTTTCGAGACTTCGCTTTGTTTTGAAAATTTTCACTTCTTAGACTTCTATACTCGTTTAACGCTAAGAAATAACGCAAACATCAAAATAACCCTGCAACTCCTACATATAAATCTACTAATGTAGAAAGCACTAAATCATCCTCCTGCAAGAGTGGTTATTGTACCTCTCACAAATACGAGTATATACATTCTTGCGATGCCCGAAGATTCAAGATTTAACTTGGAGATACGTGCACCGGACTTTATTCGGACTGAGAATCTGGATCACATAGAATTCAATTACAGCAACATCGCAGGCTATCGAATAAAGGGAAAATAAAAGAATACCGTAAATGAACTTTGAATTGCGGACTTTACACAGTTGCTCAGAGTATTACCAGAGTTTTTAAATATTTATTATTAGATTGATATACTAATAGTAGTATATAAAAAATCCATGCAAATTAAGCAATTTTGTATGTCATTCAGTGTCGCTGTGGTGCAAAACTTTTCAAAAACATAAAAATAATATTGACATCATATTAAAACCTTCTACTACTTCAACTTGAGCTTCATCATTCAATGTTATATCTTCAACAATAATTACTAGAACATGCCTCTTCTCTCCCTTTGTAATTGTTACACCTATTAATCAGCCATTTATGCATTTAGCTTGGTTTCGACTGACTCAGTGCTGGCCGGTCGAGCTGCATTATAACATGAAATTCAGTCACCTTCATTAATGTAAGCTTTTAGTGGAATTTCTCACATTACTGTTAGACATAAGTCTGTAGTAGATAAACTAATTTTCAATTACAAAAGATCTGCAGTATTTGCAAGTTTGCCAAAAATAAACTTAGTCTTATTTCAAAGCAGCTAAAGATTCAAAGCATTTTTTACTAGCGAGACTACATTTACGTCCATAAAAATTTGAATACAATTGATGATATTGCTGAACAGTGGTGTTGCCTAGAAAATGCTTAGTAAGCAACCGAACGCGTCTGCCAAATGGCGAAACGAACAGCGTTTACGTTGTAACCCAAAACCTTGACGTTTTGTGAGTCACGTTCAATTTACAACCATTCGATATTGGCATGTCCTATTTAAAGTTCGTTTTGAGTTAATTTACCTAGTTATTTTTATTCTTTGGTAAGTATTTGATAATGGCTTGTAAGGTTTGATTAATAACGTTATAAAAGCTCGTTTTATGTGGAGGGTAGGAAGAAATTCTTGTGGTACTTGTCTTAACATAGGCCGTTAAGCTGTGGGTGTCTATAGGCAAACAATATAACATCATACTACGCCTACATATTACGCCTCTATTCCCGAAGGGGTAGGCAGGGGTATTAAACATCCACATTTCGCCCGATATGTGACATTTAAACTAAATGGGAAAATGTTATTAAATCTTTTTCAGTTAACAGGGTTGTAATTTTAAATTAAGCTACTAACAAATGCAATCTAAACATAATTGAATGATTATTACAAGTATGCACATTGCACAAGCCTGAAATATTGTACAAAGTTTCAACTATGATATATTAGTTGTACCTTGATTCAATAAGAATATTTTTTTTGAATTTTTCAATACTTGACATAGAATTCGACTGTATCTACTGTGTGTATAAAGAATTCACTATTTTCTATTGTTTTCTTCACCAAAATACAATATATTCCCCTTTTCAGACGCGAGAAGGCCATTTAACTTGGAGATACGTGCCGGTCTTCATCCTGTACCGAATTCAGTTCGTATTGAATGTTGTTACCGATGCATTGGATGGCTAAATTTACTAGAGATACACAAAGTCTCACAATAATAGACTTTATCTGAAATTACATTCGAGTTAGATCTGACTTATAAATGTATAGTAACAGGATCCCAATATTTCTTAAAAAGCAACCTCAAGTTTATAAAAAATAATATTGTTTGTATCTAAAACGCATAAATCATTTCAGTGCCATAACATTTTCAGAAGTGTCACATACCATTTGTTAACGATACTTTTGCTTCTCTATGTTTTGTCTATCTTTCTGTTTATTGGTTGCTATAGTTACTTTCCGTTTTTGTTCTAGTAAAAATACAAGTTTTTGTATCCGATATTTCCTCTTATTTAATTGACCTCCAACTACCAGCAAGCTCACCAACATCTCTTATTGTTCTGTCGTTGAGTCTTATTATTTTGTCTCCTGTCCTTATCTTTTCTTATAGGTTATTACCATTTGCGTTTTAGTCCTCGTTCACATACCTATTTACTTCTATTCTTAATATATTATGTCAACTGGATTCTTGTGCATCTCACTGGTTTGGTAGCTTTACAGCTTTTTTTTGACTCATAGAATGAATGTCTTCAAGCTCCTATATAACTTCGTTGTTGGATTTTTTCGAATTCATTGACCTTTACTAGCTGTGTAACGAAGTTTTTATTGAAGCAAATACAAACCAAGCTTTCAATAAATGTTACTGGTTGTTGAAAGGAAAAAAATATTGGTTCCTCTATTACGAGTTGATTGATACGAATTTGCACAGCGTGTCTGAGTTTTTAAATTTTTTTTCGAATTGATTGACCATTACTAGATGTGTAACGAGGCGCTATATTACTATTAGCGACTCTTTGCTGTTATTGTGCTCTTCTTTGGCCATTTTCTCTTTGTTTCTGTTTTGAAACTAACCATCTGTCTCTTTTTTTCATTGTTGTTGTTTTCTTATTTCTATCAGAGTCAGCGTCTGGAGCGATTGTCTCGACGCAAATAAATGTATATTAATAAATTTAATTAATGAAAGAAAAAATATAATATAAATTATAGTTAATAAAACTATAACGTTGTATATTCAAAAAACTTTTCCAAGGCACTATTGTAAGTAACCTTTTATAATAATCTTTAAGTTTTATGTTCAATGATTTGTGATATTTCGTCATCAGCCTATAAACGTCCCACTGCTGGGCACAGGCCTTCCTCATGGAGAAACACATGATGATTATGAGCCGTAACACCACCACGCTGGCCCAATGCGGGTTGGTGGGTAGAAACGGTCGCAAAAGCGTCCGGGACCAACGGCTTAACGTGCCTTCCGAAGCACGCAGGAGCTCGGGATCACAAATTTTTGGTCATCCATCCACGGCCTGACTATGGCGAAGGTAGCTTTGTTTTCGATCGAAGCCAAAGCGCACTGACCACTACGCCACCGAGCTCCACGATATATTTACCTTTTATTGTGATATTTACCTTTTTATAAATTGTTCCAATTGTGCCTTAAGTTTTAAAATATAATATTAGTGACATCATTAAGCAGTTTTAATTTTATATCGGCATCGCCATCGTCACAGCTGTATGATAGGATCATCATTTCAGTCCACAGAAGTCCACTTCTGGACATAGCCCTCCCCCAAAGATGTTCACGATGACCGGTCCTGCGCCGCTCGCATCCATCGAGTTCCCACGACCTTCGTCAGATCGTCGGTCCATCTCGTGACGGGCATATAGTAAACTTTGTGTATAAAAGTCGCGTAAGCACATATTTCATTTCCAAAATCAGCCATCCTATATTCTACAACTTAAATGTCTTTAAGTATCCCCTTTTGAACCACATGAAATAAATAATCAAGAAATTCATTTTTTCCTTTTTTCATTCGTCACTCAGTTTGGTTCACAATCAATATGTATTTGGCGTAACAGCGGTCGGATTCTGCAGTCGGTTGCTGTAAAGTCGATGTTACGTTGCGAGCTTTGAAAAAGGTCCGGACATTTTTCTAAGCGTACGTGCGTGAACGCTGCGCCTGATTTTTTCGTTCTACATTTCGACAGTATTGTACCAAACGTACAAGATCTCTATTCTCAGTGGTAAGATCAGTGGTAAGAGGACATTGTCTTCGAATATCAAAAATCGTCAGAGTCAAACGAAAAACATTGAATTCCAACATTCCAGTCATTCCAACTTAACTAATAATTAACGTAGTTTAGTTGCATATTTTATAATAGTGTTAATCAATTTTATAAAAGTGTTTAGAAAAAAGGCCATGGTAGCCGAGTTGGGGCAGACGGGGCACTACTCGTTCCGAGTGGCCACGAGAAATGCGGGTTCGATCCCAACGTCTGTACCACTGAGTTTTTATAAAACTTATGTACAGTTCGTTGTAAATATCGCTTGCCTCACTTTGTGCCCGGAGCATGCGAAACTAACATATCTGGCGAAATGTGGGTGTTTAACACCTCTGCCTGGCACCAGTAGGTACTTCTTTACTTTCATAATACGCTGCGCTGTATGCGCTTAAACTCATCGAATCTATAATATGAATATTATAATATTATACATAGAGGCTCGACAGACTCCCACAAACTTTTAAAAGTCGTCAATACGTTTTGCTGTTGTTTTGTGGTTAAAAATAAAATGAAGATTTTTGATTTGCTGTCTACTCTGATGTAGTGTTCATACCCCTAGTATGCTATACCTCTAGTCTGAAGTAATATATTTCAATAAGCATTCCAAAGGTATAACAATTTTTATTTTGTTTATTTATTTAATAAAAACGTACAGTATTTTCTTAATATAGATACTGAGACAAAAGCCAGAAAGGTTTGTTTGCTCATTATGTTCATCGATACACTTAGTCACATTTATAAGTAGGTAGGTATTTCTTAAAGCAAAACAATATTATATTTTGTAAGTGTAACAAGAATATAGTAACTTGCGACTATACGTGGGCAATAACAAAGCAATCAACGTCAATTGGGTGAACACTACCTGTCAGTAAATACTCGATGCTCCACCTCGAGAACAATATTGACTCAAAAACATTGGTAAATAATATAATTAAATAAAAATACCTCAAAACTTTCCAGGTGGTAGGATAGAATTGCACAAATTGTTAATTGTTAATTGCACAAAGTCAGTTATGATACGTACGGAAAGCTAAATATATGTGTCAGGAACGCAGCAAGTGGAAATCTGTAAAGACCGCCTGCCCCGGGTTGCCCCTGCTGGTTAGCGTGATTTTATGAAAGCCACTGTTCTAAGGGAGCATCGGAGCAGCGAATGTTGGAACGCAAGATAGCCAATAATAAGACGTATAATGCATACTGGGTACTGGTTATCATTGATGGCTAAAACATTGTGCTAAAATGCCAGTTTATTTTTTAAATTGCATACTGGTGTGACTGAGGTCGTGTAAAGAGTATTTCACACTTGATACGCTTGCGTCCCCGTGCGTGCGTGACGCGCACCTCCTGATAGGCAAAATTTGTGATGCTATCAGTGTTTTGTATGTATAACTGTGATGCTGAACGACGGGTCCCAGCAGTGTGATACATATCTAAAAGAGCTTTTGTTAATATCGCTTACAGTTATATTTTTACGGGCGAATATTAGGTGAGGTCAATACACGATACACGATACTTAACAGCATAGTCGATGCATCTGAATAATGCTCCGACGCTGGTCTTCCGTAGATGCCAAGAAAAGAAAAAAAAGATACAAAAAAAAAATTTTATGTTACTTAGTTTTGACGCTGGAGGTCCAGTCATAAATCTGAGATTATGTGACGCATTAATCCCCCAAATAATAGAATTGGGAACAGGGCAGGACAAAGAATAAGTTCGTTTATAACAGCAAAACCAAATAGTACACAATTACCAAATAAAACGCTGATAAAAATACTCCTGAATTCAGCACCATCTAATAGCAGTAATATACTTCGACTCATTTACAATCAATAAATTCTAGAAGTTACAATCGATTCTGGTCTTCAACGAAATCCACATATCCACTGCAGTGAAAATGAGGTCAGAGGCCTACGCTATTAGCAAAGTTAGACACTTTACCAATGTAATATGTCGGATCGGCCGGTTTATTTCAATCGGTCTCACGCTATTTTAGATTACTTTACATTTCGAACTATCGCTGTCCTTCTCAAACTAAGAGCGAATTCGATCAAATTCCATGTTACTTAACGGGGCTTCGGACACCAATAAATGCCTATATTTCATTGGTCCAATCCGCTGTTAATGACGTCTTGCGTACATGGCCGATTTTTTGGCCGTATGCGCATTTGCGCATTTTTACTACACCAGTGTCGTTAATAGAAAATTGTTCAAATTCGCCCTTAGTTAACTATAACGGCGTCATCTCATACAGACTTGAGCAGTGATTTAGATGGGGTAAATAAAATTTACCGTTAAACGCTAAGTGTAGTAAAATCAACAACATACCTTATATTATTAAAATTTCTTGTATTGTAGTCTGTGAAAATTGTAAGCTGATGAGAATGTACCTTATTTATATCGTTTCAATTGTAAATGGAATAGAACGATGGAAGAAAAGATTTTAAGCTTGCTCAGTGGGTCAGTTTCGTACGAGTACATTATGAATTATATCATTAACATAATTATTTTATTCCTTGATCATCAGCAGCTTGTTTATTTCAAACTGCTGGTAATTAATTTAACATTAATTATGTGGTAATGCCCATATTAATCTACATTCTGTACATATATAAGAACAGACTAATAGATTGAAAATCAGCCATAACCAATGCCCAATTTTGTATAATAACAATTCAAAAATCAACGGAGACGAGTAACTGTCCAGAACTACATATCTGATACGACTCAGACTAACAAGACCTACTAACAACGATATTGGGAACACACACAAAAGGATCTAATAAGTTACGGATTACATGACAGTAAACCCTAAAAGCTAATAAGAAATCTTCGTCAATTATAAAGCAGTATTTATTCGCCTGCTTCGTTATCTGAGCTACAAAGTCGATTCCTTGGCACGTTTAATGAGAAGCTCCTTGTTAACTAAAGGCGATCTTGCATTAAATTGAATTACTAAGAGACGTGTATTTTCCGGATGATCGGTGACGCGTGAAGCCGAACCAACGATGCGCCTTCTGGGATCTTATTTAATCTGTGACTGGTGAAAAGATCGCGAGGAAGTACTCCAACGATGCACTTTCATTTATCGAACTGTAAATAGTACTAGGATTGAAAATAATGAAATGTAGTACTATAATAACTCGTAACATAACGAGTAGGTATATCAAAACCGTTCAAAACTTAAACAAACTGGGGATTTTTGTAAAAATAAAAAATAAAATGTATACTTAATTAAGAGGTGATAATTGTCCCTTTCTAATAAGAGTCATTACTGTCAAAAGTGGTTACATATTTTTGTAGTTGACTGTACTATATTAAATTTTTTAACCAAAATGTAATACCGATTTAAGCGCTTCAATGCTACGAGTATATTGGATTTACGGATCTTTCATGACCTTGTCCTATTTTCACTGGGATTTTCTAAAGGTTTCGTTGAAATAAATCCCAATCTCTTTCAATATTATGCATGGTCAGAAAAATAGGATATAAGTTATTGCACCGGTAGGAAGCAATCAATTAGTAAAATGTATGTATACCATTCCTATACCATTTTGAGAACAAAGATTTTTTTAATAATCTAGCTCGATTAGAAACTTTATCGATGAAGGTAAAATCTTGATAAGTTTTATAACAAATTCATTACCATTTTTATTCACTTTTGAATTCCATTATCAAGTAGCCCCAAATATATTTCTAACACAACCCGCATTGGGCCAGCATGGTGGTGTTACGGCCCATACTCCTCGTCTCCGTGAGGAAGGCCTGTGCCCAGCAGTGTGGCGTATGTAGACTAAGACAGACACGATGTGATAATATGTTGTCAGTCAAAATCTTAACTACTCTCCGTTTAATTAGTTATTTACTAACGCCGCCTGTAAAACTGAGTAACTGAGTTTTAATAAACACACTCACACACACACACACACACACACACACACACACACACACACACACAAACAATCACGGCCGTCGAAGGCGTCGGCATAGTCTAAGGAGCATTGTGTTTCTAAAATCGTGAAAGAGTAGTAACAATAAGGGCGTAGTCGCCTTTTACGACATGCTAGGCAAGTAAAGCAGTTAGCACATTATTTTTGTGTTCCGGACCAACACGGGGCTTAATAAACAATTATAGTATACTTACAGTGATACTCGGTGTATGGTAACTGGCTCTACCATTTTACACGGGGAATCAAATATTTCAGAGAAAATTTGGGTTACACCTCTTCCCAGGTAATGATGTGTAGGTATGATCATAAACTGCAGTATAAACGAAATTTCCGATTAGAATTCCGTCAACACGTTGCCTAACGTGTTCTAATTACATATGTAAAAACATTTTCATGCGAACGTTTACTTGCAATTAAGGCCAAACGCGGCTTGCTTTATCTGGGGGAATTATTCCGGGAGTGTGTAATAATTCCGCTAATCCAACTTAGATCCAGCTCTAATTGGGTAATTCATTTAAACAACATGCAGGACGGGGTCTGCATGCATTTTCCTTGAACAGAATTCAACGGAATTCTGGTAACTTTTAAACGATCAGCACGGCTTGATTCCGTTGTTTGTCCTTAAGAATATGATTTGCGAATTAGGTAAGTAGTTAATTAGGTCTAGTCACCACATTTAGCAATTTAAAGGTTATCACATTTAACTCGAAATAAACTATTGTCGGTGCGAAATTGACTTTGGAGCCTACATTGGTTTTAATGTTTGTGATTTGGACAACACGCTCAGTGTTGTAAATATTGACCCCGCTTACTAAGTCAGTTCGTCTCACTGCTGGGCACAGGCCTTCCTCGTGGAGAAACAAATCAGGAGTGTGGGCTATAACACCACCACGCTGGACCTATAAGCGTGGAAGCGGTGGCAATACTAAAGTCCATTAAACGAAAAAAAAAGAATGCCTGACATGTGGAAGTTACAGACGTTTAGAATCAACAACAAGGCTTATTTTATTACCTACATATACTTGTCAACTCTAAATCTCTTTAAAATATTCATAGTTCATTGATCGCTCAATCAAAGTAGTAGTATCAAAATGATTTATTTACTATATTTTATTCAAACCCAAACACATTGTATCTGTATGTTATAAATGAACGAGTAAATGGATTTTATTAGTAATATGTTTCGTTTTACGCGTTATCAACTCGATCTCAGGCTAAAATTACGGAAGCAACCCATTATTTCTGTTATTTTAAGCCTTTAATATTGGAAGTATGTTAACATTCCTTACATTGTCAATCGTGTTCGTCCTAATTGTTAACGTCACAATTATTATTAAGGGCATCCAATCGATATATTAGGTCCTTACCTATGAAATTGGTGTTTTGTATGGAGATTTTGGGGAATTCTGCATTTTCCATACAAAATTTTTTTCAGTTTTCTTCACAATGACAAATCCAAAGATAATAATATTTGGCATCTATTATTAGACAAGCTTCAGTAATATGTGTAATATCACACTTCATAAACATTATTTATCGTTTTTAAGTGAATGCAAATAAAATGATGTATTCGGGAGGCACTTAAAAAGAGTTGTCTCCGTGTCCAATTTCAACACAATTAAACTTACAACAAATTATCAAAACAAATCAAAAGAGCTCAAAAATATAGTCTATTTTTAGACGAGGTAATTATTTTTTTGGAATACTCTGAATCTTTATAGTTACAGACTAAATACTAAGACAGAGTAAAAACACCAATTTCATAGGTAAGGAACCAATAAACGGTAGGACTTCAATGAGGAGAGGCGTAGTGATTTTAACACTGTATATTAAATCCAATTTTTTACAGCCTTCAAAAAAGGAGCAGGTTCTATGTTCGTCGAATTTTTATTATATGAAGGAACACAGGAATAGACTCAACACCACCTGATGGTAATCAATAGGAGTCCATTAGCGGAAATAGCTAGGGCCACAGAGAACAGAAGTACTACCTCTACCTCCACCATGCTGGCCCATGAGGTGCTTTTTCACGCCTCCCTTGAAAGAACCCATGTACGACGATGGAGGGAATACGTGTTTTTTATGTATGTTCCGCTATTACTCGAAAATGCGTGAACCTATTCAGAAAATTATTTCTCTTGTTTGAAGGGGTTCTTTTGTTTGATACTTCACAGGCTATTATTTATTTTATACTTTGAACATTTCATTCTATTTTAACCCCTCGGAGGGCACCACAAGCACCGGTCTTCGCAAACAACAGATGTCTTGTTTGGTGCCCGTTGACTAGTTAAAATTGGACCGTCCAAGGTAATGGGTGACTTAACTTTGTGAACTCAAGTTTCTACGTGCTTCGGAAAGCTCCGCGCTTCTTAGAGAGCTTTAATCCAACTTAATGATGTAAGATTTTCAATACCTACACTACACACATCAAAAAAGGCAGCGATCACTTTGAAAAATCGAATATTTTTTGTTACGGTAGATTATATTAGGTCCTTACCTATGAAATTGGTGTTTTGTATGGAGATTTTGGGGATGTCTGCATTTTACATACTAACATTTTATCACGAGTAGTAACAATAAGGGCGTAGTCGCCTTTTACGACATGCTAGGCAAGAAAAGCAGTTAGCACATTATTTTTGTGTTCCGGACCAACACGGGGCTTAATAAACAATTATAGTATACTTACAGTGATACTCGGTGTATGGTAACTGGCTCTACCATTTTACACGGGGAATCAAATATTTCAGAGAAAATTTGGGTTACACCTCTTCCCAGGTAATGATGTGTAGGTATGATCATAAACTGCAGTATAAACGAAATTTCCGATTAGAATTCCGTCAACACGTTGCCTAACGTGTTCTAATTACATATGTAAAAACATTTTCATGCGAACGTTTACTTGCAATTAAGGCCAAACGCGGCTTGCTTTATCTGGGGGAATTATTCCGGGAGTGTGTAATAATTCCGCTAATCCAACTTAGATCCAGCTCTAATTGGGTAATTCATTTAAACAACATGCAGGACGGGGTCTGCATGCATTTTCCTTGAACAGAATTCAACGGAATTCTGGTAACTTTTAAACGATCAGCACGGCTTGATTCCGTTGTTTGTCCTTAAGAATATGATTTGCGAATTAGGTAAGTAGTTAATTAGGTCTAGTCACCACATTTAGCAATTTAAAGGTTATCACATTTAACTCGAAATAAACTATTGTCGGTGCGAAATTGACTTTGGAGCCTACATTGGTTTTAATGTTTGTGATTTGGACAACACGCTCAGTGTTGTAAATATTGACCCCGCTTACTAAGTCAGTTCGTCTCACTGCTGGGCACAGGCCTTCCTCGTGGAGAAACAAATCAGGAGTGTGGGCTATAACACCACCACGCTGGACCTATAAGCGTGGAAGCGGTGGCAATACTAAAGTCCATTAAACGAAAAAAAAAGAATGCCTGACATGTGGAAGTTACAGACGTTTAGAATCAACAACAAGGCTTATTTTATTACCTACATATACTTGTCAACTCTAAATCTCTTTAAAATATTCATAGTTCATTGATCGCTCAATCAAAGTAGTAGTATCAAAATGATTTATTTACTATATTTTATTCAAACCCAAACACATTGTATCTGTATGTTATAAATGAACGAGTAAATGGATTTTATTAGTAATATGTTTCGTTTTACGCGTTATCAACTCGATCTCAGGCTAAAATTACGGAAGCAACCCATTATTTCTGTTATTTTAAGCCTTTAATATTGGAAGTATGTTAACATTCCTTACATTGTCAATCGTGTTCGTCCTAATTGTTAACGTCACAATTATTATTAAGGGCATCCAATCGATATATTAGGTCCTTACCTATGAAATTGGTGTTTTGTATGGAGATTTTGGGGAATTCTGCATTTTCCATACAAAATTTTTTTCAGTTTTCTTCACAATGACAAATCCAAAGATAATAATATTTGGCATCTATTATTAGACAAGCTTCAGTAATATGTGTAATATCACACTTCATAAACATTATTTATCGTTTTTAAGTGAATGCAAATAAAATGATGTATTCGGGAGGCACTTAAAAAGAGTTGTCTCCGTGTCCAATTTCAACACAATTAAACTTACAACAAATTATCAAAACAAATCAAAAGAGCTCAAAAATATAGTCTATTTTTAGACGAGGTAATTATTTTTTTGGAATACTCTGAATCTTTATAGTTACAGACTAAATACTAAGACAGAGTAAAAACACCAATTTCATAGGTAAGGAACCAATAAACGGTAGGACTTCAATGAGGAGAGGCGTAGTGATTTTAACACTGTATATTAAATCCAATTTTTTACAGCCTTCAAAAAAGGAGCAGGTTCTATGTTCGTCGAATTTTTATTATATGAAGGAACACAGGAATAGACTCAACACCACCTGATGGTAATCAATAGGAGTCCATTAGCGGAAATAGCTAGGGCCACAGAGAACAGAAGTACTACCTCTACCTCCACCATGCTGGCCCATGAGGTGCTTTTTCACGCCTCCCTTGAAAGAACCCATGTACGACGATGGAGGGAATACGTGTTTTTTATGTATGTTCCGCTATTACTCGAAAATGCGTGAACCTATTCAGAAAATTATTTCTCTTGTTTGAAGGGGTTCTTTTGTTTGATACTTCACAGGCTATTATTTATTTTATACTTTGAACATTTCATTCTATTTTAACCCCTCGGAGGGCACCACAAGCACCGGTCTTCGCAAACAACAGATGTCTTGTTTGGTGCCCGTTGACTAGTTAAAATTGGACCGTCCAAGGTAATGGGTGACTTAACTTTGCGAACTTAAGTTTCTACGTGCTTCGGAAAGCTCCGCGCTTCTTAGAGAGCTTTAATCCAACTTAATGATGTAAGATTTTCAATACCTACACTACACACATCAAAAAAGGCAGCGATCACTTTGAAAAATCGAATATTTTTTGTTACGGTAGATTATATTAGGTCCTTACCTATGAAATTGGTGTTTTGTATGGAGATTTTGGGGATGTCTGCATTTTACATACTAACATTTTATCACGAGTAGTAACAATAAGGGCGTAGTCGCCTTTTACGACATGCTAGGCAAGAAAAGCAGTTAGCACATTATTTTTGTGTTCCGGACCAACACGGGGCTTAATAAACAATTATAGTATACTTACAGTGATACTCGGTGTATGGTAACTGGCTCTACCATTTTACACGGGGAATCAAATATTTCAGAGAAAATTTGGGTTACACCTCTTCCCAGGTAATGATGTGTAGGTATGATCATAAACTGCAGTATAAACGAAATTTCCGATTAGAATTCCGTCAACACGTTGCCTAACGTGTTCTAATTACATATGTAAAAACATTTTCATGCGAACGTTTACTTGCAATTAAGGCCAAACGCGGCTTGCTTTATCTGGGGGAATTATTCCGGGAGTGTGTAATAATTCCGCTAATCCAACTTAGATCCAGCTCTAATTGGGTAATTCATTTAAACAACATGCAGGACGGGGTCTGCATGCATTTTCCTTGAACAGAATTCAACGGAATTCTGGTAACTTTTAAACGATCAGCACGGCTTGATTCCGTTGTTTGTCCTTAAGAATATGATTTGCGAATTAGGTAAGTAGTTAATTAGGTCTAGTCACCACATTTAGCAATTTAAAGGTTATCACATTTAACTCGAAATAAACTATTGTCGGTGCGAAATTGACTTTGGAGCCTACATTGGTTTTAATGTTTGTGATTTGGACAACACGCTCAGTGTTGTAAATATTGACCCCGCTTACTAAGTCAGTTCGTCTCACTGCTGGGCACAGGCCTTCCTCGTGGAGAAACAAATCAGGAGTGTGGGCTATAACACCACCACGCTGGACCTATAAGCGTGGAAGCGGTGGCAATACTAAAGTCCATTAAACGTTTAGAATCAACAACAAGGCTTATTTTATTACCTACATATACTTGTCAACTCTAAATCTCTTTAAAATATTCATAGTTCATTGATCGCTCAATCAAAGTAGTAGTATCAAAATGATTTATTTACTATATTTTATTCAAACCCAAACACATTGTATCTGTATGTTATAAATGAACGAGTAAATGGATTTTATTAGTAATATGTTTCGTTTTACGCGTTATCAACTCGATCTCAGGCTAAAATTACGGAAGCAACCCATTATTTCTGTTATTTTAAGCCTTTAATATTGGAAGTATGTTAACATTCCTTACATTGTCAATCGTGTTCGTCCTAATTGTTAACGTCACAATTATTATTAAGGGCATCCAATCGATATATTAGGTCCTTACCTATGAAATTGGTGTTTTGTATGGAGATTTTGGGGAATTCTGCATTTTCCATACAAAATTTTTTTCAGTTTTCTTCACAATGACAAATCCAAAGATAATAATATTTGGCATCTATTATTAGACAAGCTTCAGTAATATGTGTAATATCACACTTCATAAACATTATTTATCGTTTTTAAGTGAATGCAAATAAAATGATGTATTCGGGAGGCACTTAAAAAGAGTTGTCTCCGTGTCCAATTTCAACACAATTAAACTTACAACAAATTATCAAAACAAATCAAAAGAGCTCAAAAATATAGTCTATTTTTAGACGAGGTAATTATTTTTTTGGAATACTCTGAATCTTTATAGTTACAGACTAAATACTAAGACAGAGTAAAAACACCAATTTCATAGGTAAGGAACCAATAAACGGTAGGACTTCAATGAGGAGAGGCGTAGTGATTTTAACACTGTATATTAAATCCAATTTTTTACAGCCTTCAAAAAAGGAGCAGGTTCTATGTTCGTCGAATTTTTATTATATGAAGGAACACAGGAATAGACTCAACACCACCTGATGGTAATCAATAGGAGTCCATTAGCGGAAATAGCTAGGGCCACAGAGAACAGAAGTACTACCTCTACCTCCACCATGCTGGCCCATGAGGTGCTTTTTCACGCCTCCCTTGAAAGAACCCATGTACGACGATGGAGGGAATACGTGTTTTTTATGTATGTTCCGCTATTACTCGAAAATGCGTGAACCTATTCAGAAAATTATTTCTCTTGTTTGAAGGGGTTCTTTTGTTTGATACTTCACAGGCTATTATTTATTTTATACTTTGAACATTTCATTCTATTTTAACCCCTCGGAGGGCACCACAAGCACCGGTCTTCGCAAACAACAGATGTCTTGTTTGGTGCCCGTTGACTAGTTAAAATTGGACCGTCCAAGGTAATGGGTGACTTAACTTTGTGAACTCAAGTTTCTACGTGCTTCGGAAAGCTCCGCGCTTCTTAGAGAGCTTTAATCCAACTTAATGATGTAAGATTTTCAATACCTACACTACACACATCAAAAAAGGCAGCGATCACTTTGAAAAATCGAATATTTTTTGTTACGGTAGATTATATTAGGTCCTTACCTATGAAATTGGTGTTTTGTATGGAGATTTTGGGGATGTCTGCATTTTACATACTAACATTTTATCAGTTTTCTTCACAACGACATTTGGCATATTTGGCATTTATCATTAGATAAGCTTTAGTAATATGTGTGTGAACACGCTTGATAAAAATTATTCATCGTTTTTATGTTAATGCAAATCAAATGATGTATTCGGGAGGCAGTTAAAAATAATTGTCTTTGTGTCTAATTTTAACACAATTAAACTTACATAAAATTATCAAATTAAATAATACGAGCTCAAATATTATATATGGTCTATTTTTAGAGAGGCAATTATTTTATAAGAATGTTCTGAAACTTAATAGTTACGGACAAATTGCTAAGACAGAATAAAAACACCAATTTCATAGGTAAGGACCCAATATATTTGTTGTCACATTAAAATGAATTATTATCAGTAAGAATAGGCTAGTAGACTCTTATCAAAAGTTATGAAAAAAATGCTTAAATCACATAGTTTTTAGTACAAGGGTCCGAAATATACAAAGTTCAATAAATATAAATAAAGGATTGCTGTAGAAATTCGATTTACACGAAGTGTTTTATTTTTACTTTTTTTTCATCTGCCAAGAACGCTAGCTGCCATGTTCGTAAAATTGGTAACGTAAAGGATCAGATAAACTAAACACATGTTCAAAATCCGTCAAACGCCAGTCCCAACCAATCAAGCATGTCTGTCGGCTGTGTCAGCATATGTCATGTATGCGTATTGATTGTTTTCCGAAATCGTGACCTCGCCTAATATATAAATGTCGGGACAAAAATCAGATAAATGCCTGTACAAGTCAAAGCTAGTCAGCCAGCCACAAACCCTAACCTAAGTTTTAACTAAGCCCACGGAAGCGTGATCATTTAAATTTGTTTCGCGAGTTCCTTTCCGCTGACGCATGAGCGTCAAACACTAAGTAAGATGGATGGCGAAATGTATTTTTATGCTGACGCGGAACTGTCCAAGTTCTCAGTAAAAAGTCTAAAAATTTCGGATGATATATTTAAGACGACTATAATGTGAGACAGATATTATAATTAAATGTGTTTGGGATTCAGCAGTTTTAGGCATCGCAAGGAAGGGATGTAAGGGGCGAACTACCATCTTTCGCCCCAAGCCAACCTCACCTGCACGCGGTGCATCCTGCTGACTGACGAACGAGGCTCTGGCGTACCGACCGATGGCGGTATAACCTTCCGAACCAAAGGCGCAGCTAAATGTAGCAGGCTGGTGACGGGCAGCAGCGTCACCGGTGCGAGAGCTACGCCCTGCGATCGCCAACCCGCCTGCCCAGCGTGGCGATTAAGGGCATAACCTCCAAATGTTAAACCGACATAAGCCACGGCCCCCAGTTCCCGGCGGCCCCGCTATTCCTGGCCATGGTGGCGGCCACGGTAACGGCGGGGCGGGGGGTGCTAAGAATCTCCGGGTTACGGAAGGCCACCATAACCGACTACTCCTGGCGACGTACAACGGACGCACGCTACGGCTAGACTCTCATCTGGCAGAACTCGAGGTGGAACTTGGGAAAATTAGGTGGCATATCCTAGGGTTATGTGAAGTCCGAAGAGAGGGGGAGGACACCATAACTCTTCCATCTGGCCATCTAATGTACTTCCGTGAGGGAGACCGACAATCCCAAGGTGGCGTTGGGTTTTTGGTTAACAAGTCCATTTGTGACAACGTTGTGGAAATATCCAGTGTGTCGAGCAGGGTAGCGTACCTAATTGTCAAGCTCACCGAGAGGTATAGCCTCAAGGTGGTGCAAGTGTACGCACCGACCTCGGCACACTCGGACGAAGATGTGGAGGTTATGTTTGATGACATATCGACGGCCCTCCACTCCACTACTAAGACCCACTACAGCGTTGTTATGGGGGACTTTAACGCTAAAGTGGGAGTACAGAATAGCAGCGAATCGGTAGTAGGATCTCATGGATTTGGACGTAGAAACCATAGGGGGCAAATGCTCGTCAACTTCCTCGAGCGGGAGGGGCTGTTCTTGATGAACTCTTTCTTTAAGAAGCAGCCCCAAAGGAAATGGACGTGGCAAAGCCCGGACACTATGACGAAAAATGAGATCGACTTCATCATGACGGACAAGAAGCACATATTCAGAGATGTCTCCGTGATCAACAGATTTAATACGGGTAGCGATCACAGACTTGTCCGAGGCTCTCTGAATATCAACTTTAAGGCTGAACGCGTCCGTCTGATGAGGTCAAGACTCCGACCTACCTTGCTCCAAACCATGATTGGATCCGAAACATTTCAGTCAAACGTGGAGAACCGATTTGCTGCCGTGGAAACCACAATAGACGTAAACCAAAACCTTAAAAATATAACTCGAGTCCTCAGGGAAGAAGGCAATAGATTTTGTGAAATGCAGCGTAAGGGCAGGAAGTCAAAACTTTCGGAAATGACATTGGGGCTGATGAAGGAACGACGTGAAAACCCACCCGTCACTTCGGAAGGAAAGCGCGCTCTAAACCAAGAGATCAGGAAGCTCGTAAGACGCGACCTCCGGTGCCACAATACTTTTCTGATTGAGAAAGCAATTGAGCAAAACCGGGGGTCGAAAGTATTTGTACAATCTCTTGGAAGAAGCCACCTGACGAAGCTGACCACAGAAAGAGGAGAAGTCGTTGTTTCAAAGCCGGCAGTCCTTTCCGAAGTCGAAGACTTCTATAGCCGACTCTACGCCTCGCACGCATCTAGACCTAAACCCGAAAATGAGGACCCTAGAGCAATGTTAACACGCCACTACACTGAAGACCTGCCAGAAATCAGCATTGATGAAATCGAGTTGGCTCTTAAACAGTTGAAAAATGGAAAAGCCCCTGGAGAGGATGGCATTACAACAGAGCTACTTAAAGCTGGAGGCAAACCCGTACTGAGGGAGCTCCAAAAGCTTTTCAATGCTGTCCTATTCGAAGGGAGAACTCCGGAGGCGTGGTGTAGGAGTGTGGTCGTCCTGTTCTTCAAAAAGGGAGACAAGACTCGGCTGAAGAACTATCGACCCATTTCCCTTCTAAGCCACGTCTATAAGCTGTTTTCAAGAGTCATCACGAACCGCCTTGCGCGAAGACTCGATGAATTTCAAACACCGGAACAGGCTGGATTTCGGAGCGGATACGGCACCATAGACCACATCCACACAGTGCGGCAGATTATACAGAAGACCGAAGAGTATAATCAGCCCCTGTGTCTAGCATTCGTGGACTATGAGAAGGCCTTCGACTCGATTGAGATCTGGTCTGTTTTGGAGTCCCTGCAGCGATGCCAAGTAGATTGGCGATACGTCCAAGTGATGAGATGTCTCTACGAAGCTGCCACTATGTCCGTCCAAGTACAAAATCAGCAAACAAAATGTATACCATTGCATCGAGGTGTAAGGCAAGGGGACGTAATCTCCCCGAAATTGTTTACAAATGCAATGGAGGACATGTTTAAGACGCTGCACTGGAAAGGGCGAGGCATCAACATTAATGGCGAATACATATCTCACTTGAGATTTGCGGACGACATCGTTCTCATGGCAGAAACGCTGCACAAAAAATGCTAAATGACCTGGATAACTCTTCTGGACGCATCGGCCTACGGATGAACTTGGATAAAACCAAGGTCATGTTCAATGAGCATGTACTACCGGAACCGATTGCAGTACACGGTGCCGCTCTCGAAGTTGTTCAAAAATACGTGTACCTCGGGCAGACATTGCAGTTAGGTAGAAACAACTTCGAGGACGAGGTGAACAGAAGAATCCAGTTGGGTTGGGCAGCGTTTAGGAAATTACATCGAGTATTCTCATCGTCGATCCCACAATGCCTAAAGACGAAAGTCTTCAATCAGTGCGTCCTACCCGTTATGACATACGGAGCCGAAACGTGGACACTGACGGTACGGCTGGTCCACAAGCTTAAAGTCGCTCAGCGAGCTATGGAAAGGGCTATGCTCGGAGTTTCTCTTAGGGATAAAATCAGAAATGAGGTGATCCGACAGAGAACCAAAGTTGTCGACATAGCCTACCGAATAAGCAAGCTGAAGTGGCAATGGGCTGGCCACATTAGCCGCAGAACCGACAACCGTTGGGGTAAACGAGTTCTGGAGTGGAGACCGCGCCTCGGCAAGCGTAGTGTAGGGCGCCCTCAGGCCAGGTGGAGTGACGATTTGCGCAAGGTGGCTGGCAGGAGCTGGATGCGAGAAGCCGAAAATAGATCGAAGTGGCGTGAATTTGGGGAGGCCTACGTCCAGCAGTGGACTGCCATAGGCTGACGACGACGACGAAGGACTGTGGTCAATTTTCCATTTTAGAGTTAGCCTCTGTCGTTTCAGAGAGCTGAACGATCTATGAATATGTTTAAATCTCTAAGGGAAATGAGGCTTCATCTGATCAGATCGTGTATGGGTGACGAAAACTTTGTGATCTCGAACTCCTCCGTGCTTCGGAAGGCACGTTAGGCCGTTGGTCCTAGTTGCTATTAAAACTGTATCTACCCACCAACTCGCATCGGGCCAGCGTGGTGGTGTCATGGCCTATACTCCTCAAGTGTTTCTTAATGAGGTAGGCCTGTGCCCAGCAGTGGGACGTATATAGGACGAAATGAGGATTAAACCAATCAGGATCATCCAATCATTTCCGTGCAGTAAAATGGTGCCTTAATTTCTGCTACAACATGTCACAAAAGTCTTGATTTATTTCCATGCTTGATGCCATTTGAATGACCCAATCTGGATTCACTTCTTAAGCTAGGCTTGTTCTCTTTAGACCCTTTTGAGCTCTGACTTTGTGGTGTGCAAAATACTCAAGATATTTATCTAGTCAACGGCCACAAAACGAGACACAACAGAAACATCTATTGTTTGCGAACGTATTGCATCGCGGTGCCCATCTAGGAGTTAAATATCAAACATGTTACATAGAGGCAGTGTTATAATGTTTATTTTGGGTGGAATGTGAGTGTTGACACCCCTGCCTACCCCTTCGAGAATACCTACCTAGGCATCATTTTAACAGACAATTTATATTTGTGTTTAAAAAATATTTATTTCTCATAAAAAACCAAACAGACACTTACATGATAAAATTGTGGGTAAGTACAAAATTGTTCGGTTTCAATTTTTCTTTCAAGATAGAGCAAAGATTCATGTTCAAATGAGAACGTGTCTACCACACAAATCCGTATTGGTACGTCACAATCAGAATGTTTATTTTATTTGACAGTATCCAATTGTTTTATTGCAAGCTTTTGGTGATTTCTCGCTGTAAAATGTGCAACAATTTACATCTGTTTCATTTGCCTCGGTGATGAATGATCGCTGATTGTGTACGTAACTGTGGTTGTGTGGTTTTTGGTACAATTTACGATTTGCAAGTGTCTTTACTAGAACAGTTCTATTGCCACTGTTATCCTGCCTTCTCTGCTATTTACAATATAAAATATTTTTATTTATTTGAATATCAATGCTTGCGCTTACACGTCAAATTGTATGGAAATTTCCCGGACGCTGTTGGCCGGCGCGGGCGCCACCGCCAATGTGACTGTGAAATCTCTTTTAAAACGGTCGTGAGAGGAAACAACCTTACACCAGAAAATGCTTGCGTTCATGCAATGTGGATAACGTTTAATAGGAAAGCAGGCAAGCCTGGAAAAATAACTGATGAAGAGATTAGGTGGGAAAATTGGATGTTGCATTGCAATCTCAGTAAATGAGAGATGGCTGATGCGGCGAGATGTTGAGACCAATTGGGGTTTTTAGTGGGTACTGTGAAATGAAATTAAATGAAATTCTTTATTTAATCATTAAGATAACAAGTAGCTACACTAATGACGCGTCAAAATAATAAAAGTTTACGAACAAACTATAAACTATACCTCTACATTTTTTCTTCCTGTTCACTACCGCGAGGCCTTGTCAAGAGAAGATACAGGCAAGAAACTCTGCAAGGGGTCCATCCTCCCTTTACACAAAATTGTCTTTCGTTATACAAATTGCAGGCAAGTCAAAGTGGAATGAATAAGAAGATGTCACAAGGTACCATGACAAAATTACTTATGAAAAAGAACGAGTTTCAGAAAATTTTAACATCGATTCATGCAGCTAGCTAGCAACTCTTTCCCCACTTCTGGGGAACTTCAGGGAGCGCGTAAATGCAGTTTCTTCCAATAAAACGGTAATTTTATCACACGAAAGGGAGTGTTATTACATCAGCCTACCTATTCGTGAATACAAGAGATAATGTTGTGTTTAAAAAAGATCAAAAACGATACGATACGCGGTTCTATTTACTCGCGCCATGCTTGACGCAGTGAAATTGTAAATATGAGGAGCACTCGAACTTCCTGCTCGAACAATTCAATCGCAATGTACACTTTCTATGAGTGCTTACTTTTCTTCCAGGGACTCGATCTGTTCATAACAATTTAATAACTTAAGTCGTACTGGGTTCTCTTGGTTCTAATCCAATTAACCTGTTCTTGAAATCTTAGGTTTAAATCAGAGCTGAAGCGGAATTTAGCTTTATTATAAGCGTTTCCAATGAAGTTTTAGTTTTGGAAGATTGGAGTTGCTATATTACTTTTAAGTAATTGATAACGGGTTTAATTCGATATATAAACTTTAATATAAGTACTAGATAGATTATTTATTTAAGCCTTCAATACTGTAATGTAAGTATATGCGTATGTAATCGACCTTGAATTTTTTTGTGAGAATCATGTTATTTAATTAATGATATTATTTATTCGTCGCTTCAATTGTATTAATACAATAACCACCGCCACACGAACATAACCTAGTATCAGGTTCCTTCGTGTGGAATCAAAACTATAAAGATCGATTAAAATTCTTAAGTTTTCATGTTAACTATATGGCCAACGTATTAGTTTATTCAGCATTTCTATTTTGTTTATATTGAATACTCATTCGATTTTCAACTTGAGTTCAAAATATCGTATTTGACTAATGCCCGGTTAGAACTAGCTCGCTCTACTCCATAATTGCATTATAGCGAATTATAGGTAACACCTCTGTACATCGTTGGGAATATTATTTGATTGGCTATTTTAAAAAAAATGGCTCACGAGTTTCTTGCCGGGTTCTTCTCATGAAAAGCCTTACTCTCGGAATCCGGCCGCTTGTATCGATTACAACCACAGTCAATGCTTTGTGGTATACTTGCTACAAGCGCTCGTGGTAATGAACCTTTAGGGACTACTCACACTTATTCAGCACCATTCAGAGTTTGTCCATAGTAAACGCTAGTATTGTATAGAACTTGTTCAGCTTTCCGCGTCTGTTCAGCCTAATGAATAAAATACTTTTATATTTAATTATATTCATTTTTAAATTGTAAAATATTGACGCTTTTAAGTGCCATGTTTGGCCTATGAAATAAAGTTATTTTTATTTCATTGAATACATTCGTATTTATAACTATGTATTTACATAATTAACTGCAGTTGTCTTAGAAAATAACACGTAAGGTTTTTCCAGATCTATATAGTTGTCGCTACCGTTTCGACAAAAATTCACCAACTAAAAGTCGCCAATTTAATTCCTACCGTTTTAGCCCTACGTAACGCTTAGTCACACCAATTTAAACCGCCACATCCATTATACTAATCCCCACATCATGACGCATAAATGCCCCAAGTAATAAATCACAATAGATATTTTTATTGTCGCCTTAAAAATTCAACGTGCATGAATAAAACATTTAATTTTTCTGTCTCGTGTACTTTTATTCGTGGACGTTAAAATTAATGTTCTATAAATGTTAACAGTATCTGGTGTGATCTCACGCAAGTACGAACGAATGTTTGTATCGCGTCGACAATTGATTGATCGCTCTGTTAACTTTATGTCAAATCAACGTGTTTTAGAAACATATCTTCTTCTTTTCATTTGCCCTTCTATTCGAAAAGAGTCGTTTTGTTCCTCAATAAGTCAAAGTCAAATAATTTATTCAGTTTAGGTATTTACATACTCTAATGAATGTCAAATTATGCCAACCGTTCACTAGCTACCAGGAGGCCTTGTTCTGAGAAGAACGGGCAAGAAACTCAGCAAGTTGTTTCCTCCCTTTACAATATAATAATTGTTTTTGAAAGATTTTACAGTATGCATTGTCAAGAAAACAAAGAAATTGTTAATGTCATCATCATTAGTGGGAGCAAAGTGAAACTAGTGTAACTAGTGAAATTTGTGAACGGCTTAACGAGCCTTCTGCAACACAGAGTGGCTAGAGATCACAATGTTTTGGTCACCCATCCAAGGCCTGGCCTTAGCGAAGGTAGCTTTGATTTCGATATCGAGAGCCAAAGCATACGAACTACTACGACACCGAGCTCCTCACACTTTCTTTAAAAGTCAAAATCCAACTGTCTAAGAATCAGTGCTGTGATTCTAATCAAACACGGATCGTTAATAAAAGTCCTGTTTATTATTATAATAGGCTTTATCACGCGAAGGTCAATGTAATTGTGGCGTAGGTGAATAAGCTTATAAATTTAAAAGAATATTTTAAGGTTATATAGGTAAAACACTAGTAAAGGACAGCATGTAGTTGCGTAGAGTTTTGCGTAGCACAATATAAAAAAAATACATATGCAATTTAATTTTCTGATACAAAACCGGCGTCCGATCTCACATGCGATTTTTCCCGCCAACCCCGATTGGGCTAGAAACCACCTGATTGGTTATCTATATATCTATACATATAATAAAACTGTAAAAGTCGAATAGAAAAAATGCTTCAAATCTAGTCAGGGGTATGTAAAAAGAGGGAAAATACCAAAAAAAAAATTATCTGTTTGTACGACCTAATCTCCGAAATGGCAGAACCGATTTAAATGAAATTTTGCATGGTGATACCTTATATCCCTGGTCAACATCTTAGATACTTTTAATTCCGGAAAATTTAAGGGGTCTTATTGGGATAGTTAAAAAACCAGTAACCGCAACAGCTAGTACCTACATCATAAATAAATATTTAATATGACGCGTTCTAAATATGACTGACATTTACTCTAGATTGACAATTATTTAATTTGAATATGATAAATGCAGTGAACAGAATAATGAAACTTAAATAGTATACGTTAACTTGAAGAGTGGGACGTTTTTTCCCGCTACTGCGTGCCTTCCAACAAGACCGGCCGACGTTGCACTGAAATGTCCGACTATTTCGAACACATCACTCACTTATACAGTCCTTTAGTTACTGTTTTAAATGTAATTTTTTATATAAAGAACCTGAAGGTACCGCTATTAAGTTCACTGTGGAGGGTTACATAACCAGGGCAAAAGTCGCTGACTTTAAATGTTTAATCAAGTGATCACCGACCCAAGGTCTTGTAAAGATAAATATTTGTGTTACGATCACTTCTAAATCAGGCTGTACTGGTAGAAATATTTAAGGATATTTCTTACTCTTTGATGTTAAATTTACAAGTTGTTTCAAAAATCCCCCTAAAGCGGATAGGACCTACTGATATAGGTCCCTTGATATAGTGTTCATGGCCAAAATATGAGGACAGTAAAATTAAAATAATCGACATTAAAACGTAACTTTATTAAATGTTTAGTTTATCAGGAGTTCCTACTTCTGCCTAAATAGCATAAGCAGCGAGATAAATTATTTATCACGTTTTTATTACGCACACTTGTCGAATTCCATAGTACTTTGACATTTGAACGTGATAAAACCAGATAACATTATAATAAGGTGTTCATGCTAAGAGGTCTGATAGCTAGCACTGGGCGGCTAAATTTATTTGTAGGGGCGCGTTTTAAAACACTGTATATTTTTTTTAATACTGAGTGTGATACATGAACTTCTAATATCTGTGGGGAACAACTTAAACTGATTCAAGATGCGATTATCTACCATTCTATTTATCAGGGAACCCGTTTTTACTACATACATACATATAATCACGACTATTATCCTCTAAGGGTTAGTAAGAGACTAGGCAAAAGCACCGCCATAGCAGTCCATTGCCATAGTCCGCTTCACCAAGCAGTGACTGCACTCAGCGTGACAGGTGGTGAGCCCGTCGCCACTATAAGCTATTGGATGGTGCAGTTCCAAGTCCATTAGTCGCATATATTATTTTATTATAATTTATTTTGATAACGATGAATACCAAGGCACATAAAAATAACCTTTTCTAACGGCGGCATTTCAATAAAAATTTTAAAATAAAAATATCGTGGCATAACTATAATAGTAGATAATAATGTTTTCTGCAAAGTCATAGTAAATCATTTTATTTTTTACACCTTGTGCTACATTATTGAATATGTTTCTGATTTCATTCTGATTTTTTACACCGTGGGCTATATTATTGAAGTTTTAGTAACAATCCCAAATTTTTTTGAAAATATGATATGACTTTTACTCACAGATAATGTAGCTTCTTAACAGTAGAGGAATTTTTCAAATCGGTTCAGTAGTTTCGGAGCCTATTCGATGTAAAAAAACAAACAATCAGATCTTTCCATTTTATAATATTAGTAAAAAAGTATAGATATAAGCACTTTACACCATTTTTTATATTTTTTGACGGACTTACTATATCATTGTTATCACTGTTATTAAAACTAGGAACATAAATATGCTTAAGTCATAATAGTAGATTATTAACCAAGAGGATAAAGCAGTGTTTTCTGTTGCGGGTGACGATTTAAATCGCGAGCGTAACGAAGGACCCGAGGTTTACTCCCAAGCGTAGCGAGGGTGTTAAAAACTTAAATCACGAGCGAAGCGAGGGATTTAAGACGAGTCCTGAGTGTAGCGAGGGATTTAAATTCACTCAAGACTAAGACAACTTTATCACCGAGGAAAATATTGTACTTTTCGTACCATTTGCGAAAAAATTAACACAATAATAATATGAGATAAGCATTTATTAAAAATAATGACAATTAAAAGTAAAAGTTAACATTCGAATCATTGGTCCAATTATTGATAGAGAGAGTTACAATTTTGTTTGGTACATTTATTGATGATGAACTGATTTAAGTATTTCTCTGTTCTTGCGTCTGAGGAACTTGCGTTTCATTGTAGATAGTATACCGACAATTCACTGTCACTGTCGCTTTCTACTTGAAAACAACAGAATGTTGCCAAATGGGTATGTCGTTTTTTAATGCAATAAAGAGTATTTGTTCGTTTATTGTACCGTGACTTTAAGTCGGCATAATCCTCTCGGAGAAATGTAATCGCTTCATCTATTCCTAAAAAGTTCAGGTAATCCTTCGGGTCAGGAAGCATGAAGAATGTGTAATAAAAAGTTTTTCCTTTAAACCTCTCTCCTTACCGACGCAACAAGTCTATACAAAAGTATTATATCTCACATTTTAGAGTTCAAAATTCGCTTCCAACATGACATTCAAAAACAGCTTGTTGATTTTGTGCCAATTTTTCATCCACGCCCACATCTATGCTGAGCATGGATGTAGGTGAACCTATAGTGAGAAGAAGACCAAAAAAGCGATGGATTGAAGGCAAGAAGAATGATATGAGAATAAAAGAAGTGGATGCTGAGCTGAGGGGTGACAGAGTAGAAAAAGGATAAAAGGGCAAGAAGAAGAAGTTTTATAAATTGCTTTTAATCCTTCTCGTCGTCAGCAGCGTGTCTGGTAAAAAGCTTCTGGTAATAAACATTGAAAAATAATTGGACTAATGTAGCAAGGAATTATGGTCTACAAGAAGTACCCGATAGGGTTTGTAGTGGATTGCTTGTTTCCTTGCCTATCGATTCTACGTTCGTTTCTTAGCGAGAGATGAGTAGTTTTCTTTTCCGAGACTCTCTCGATCCGTTCTGTTGGTTTACAAACAAACCAAGTGGTCAACAATAGCAAAAATCTGGTAACTTTTAATTGATAATTTAAATATAGAATTCATTCCCAAGATACTAACACAACTTTATATCGTTAATTAAAATTTTAATCTTAGCATACTCACAAGTTCTTAATAATTTTCAGTGGAGACCCCGATACCTAAACAAGCTGACTTTGATATTTTTCAGTTTCCAGAAAGTTTTCCGATTTCCCCTAGAGAGTTTTGTTTGATCTAGTCCAACCTGTATATTGGTTCGGTGCTTCAATCTATGCTGTCAAGAAGTTGGAATTGACTCCGTTAATCAATACTATTAAATGTGATTTTATATTTTCTTGAAGTCTTTCACAGTGGCACTCGAAGTACTGATGATAGCATGTGTCATAAGCAGAACACAACTTGGAAACTTCTAAAACAAAAGTTTAAATATTGTTTTCTGAATTTTGTAATAGAAGCCAAAAAGTTTTTAGCTCAGACACTGTTAAAATCAGCTTATAATATGGACGCGTGTGTGCGAATTCATAAAAGCTTTCAATATTAAAAATAATATAATTTTTATTGCCTGCAACATAGTGCGTGCCCGCATGTCAAGTCTGTTCACGAAAATTTTATGATCTCTATAGAGAGCAAGCCGTTCGCCTAATTGCTATTTCAAATCGTTTTGACCAATCAATTAAATTCCTATTGTGGTTTTATTCACAAAACCTAACTAAATGCGGTTAACATTTTTAATTAGCAATTGTTTTTAGTTTTAATATTGGTTGGTTATTGTTGAAATAACCATTTGTGGTGTGTGAATATCGATGACAATATTGTAGTATGCGCTGATTCTCATATTGGAAACAATGTATGTTTTGATATTTCACATGACCTGACTACTCTCCTTAAATGCTGGTTGAAGGGTCAAGAGAGTCCGATTCAGAAAGACGCATCCCGCCTCGCCTGGTTTTACCCCAAATCCGGCTCAAGCGCCCTGAAGACTCTCCCTGGAAGCGGGACCTCCTAGTGGGATGCCTTACAGAGAAATATCCTCCAAGTGGCTCAACATTACAGGCTTAAGGACCTACCAAACTTCTTGCCTTCCTTAGAAAGTCAGGTTGAAACTGGATATCTATGAAACAGGTAATCACACTGACCAGTTAGGGTCAAATAAAAAAACATTAAGCAATAAATCTCGCTCATAGAGATTCCGTGATTCATTTGTTTTCTTACAGTTGTGAATACCCACCAACCCGCATTGGGCCAGTGTGGTGGTGTTACGGCCCAAACTCCTCATGTGTTTCTCCATGAGGAACGCCTATGTCCAGCAGTGGGAGGTATATGTAGTTGAGAATATGTGAGCTGATAACGAACTGTCAAAATATGAAACATTTTCAATATGGCTACACGCCGGACATGCGATGAGGAGAGATGAATACCATTACAAGAACAATGTAAAATTTTGATGTACATGGACCTCGAATGAGAGGAAAATCAAGAAGGCGATGGAATGAATGTGTGAATTCTGATGAAAGGAAGTTAAGCTGACGAAAGGATAATGGAAGGGGAAGACATGTTGCAGGAAGAAGCGATAGTTTCACGCCAAATGATTCTTATAGCAATCCCAGATTAATTACATCATTTCAATCAGTGATGCTTTGACTATGTGACAATGCTCCAATGTTTTTTTTTCATACTGGACAAAAGAACGAATATTGACAAGAAAAAATATCATGTAGGCTTTATAAACAATTATGTTTTATTTCGTCGTCGCTTCCCTTGGGTGTCGTAAAAGGCGACTTACACTCAGTTGCACAAAAAAATTTTAAGGACGACATTTGTTAATGAGACATTAAAACTTTAAAGTTCATTAAATTTAAGGTTGTCACACAAAACAGTTCTAGCTAATGTCTCTTTAGCATTGACAGGGTGCTAATATCGTTTTGTGCAACGTAAAAACTACGCTAAGGTGTTCTTTTGACACTTCAATAAATAAATTTAATGGAGCATTAGAGATAATGCCGACATTAAATTTTAAAGTTCGTTTCTGCAAGTGGGTGTATGTGGCCTAGAACTGCACAACCTCCAATAGCTTATAGCGGTAATGGGCTCATCACCTGTCACACTGAGTGCAGTCACTGCTCGGTGAAGCTATGGCAGTGGGCTGCTTTTGCGGTGCTTTTGCATAATCTATCACTAACCCTTATGGGAGAATAGCAGTGAATATATGTATGTATGTATTTATTTGTTCTTATTTCTTTGATGTTTATACAGGAAATTAGATTTGAAGAAAACTATAATTTAAAAGAACAGTTCGGGGAATTCCTCAAATATAACATAAACTGACTTTAATACCAAAAAATTGGCTATATAACGCGGGGATCGTGATAAAATTAAATAGCTTTCCTCGTGTGGAAAAAACTTTGCAGTAACAAATATCAGCAGCAAATTACTTTTTAAAATATCATTTGTATAAGCGGCGTTATTCACGGTTATTTGTTAGTTATTAAAAAAGAGGCACAACTTTAATTCGCAATTCTTAGTATTCTTATTTTATGAGGTTGGCTGTAAAATAAGCATAGTAAGCTTTAATCAGTTCGCAAGTTTTTTACATACGAAAGGTAAGCTCTTGGCCTCATCTCACCTGATGATAAGTAACAATAAGGCCGAAGGTGGAAGCAAGTTTGATCTGTATTCCTCAACAACTGAGGAACTAACTATTATACCTCGAATTGTCGGAATACAACAATGCTTGTTATTGTTATTATGTTAATAATATGGCAACAGATTAAGGATTAACGGTGGTCGTTAGCCAATCGAGCTTAGAAGCCCTACCACCAACCAAACAGAGCAGTAAAACTCCTGCCCCCTTGGGAAGTCGAACCCCGACCCTACCGATCAACACCCAGTGGTATCAAACACTAGACCAGGGAGGTGGGTTAAGGTTAAGTAAAGATTTTCTAAAATTTGTTTTGTGACTTTTTAGTTATTTAACTAAGTTGTCTTTAACTAAGCGAAAACGAAGCCACCCTAAGCAGACCTGGCGGCGGATGATCATTGCAGAGGTGAAGAAAATTGGAAAGACTTGGAGCGAACAAAAGCGCGAAGCGCAAGACCGATCGGCATGGCGACGCACTGAGGACACCTAGATCTGCCCCATCTCATAAGACACTAAGTTAAAGAAAAGTCAACAAAGTGGTCGAAACTACTTAGAATACCACACCACGCCGTGGTGATCACGAAGGTCAGCACGAGTGGCCTTTTAATAGAAAGGAGAAGGTGGGATATGTGAGAAACGTTTTTTAGAATACAGGACGTGCTTAAAACCGCGATATCACGACGCAATTGTTGAACTTACAGTTTGAAATAATTCAAATATAATATTTATTCCAACTAACCATGGCTAAGCCTGGAAAATTGCTTATACTGCATACAGCTAAACTTTATTCTAATCACAAAAGTTCCACTCAAACACAAATAAATAATATCACGTGCTCGGTCAGATTAGAATCCCGTACAGTCGCAAGTATTATTCCGAATGAGTTTCTATTGAAATGGCTTAATTGTCCAAAAGAATGCGTTTGCATGCACTCGCCCCGTGACCCGCCTGCCAAGCACACATTTGTAACGCGAACCACTTATTTCTCGAGTTGAGTAATTTCTGGCTTATTGCGAATTTCCACGCTATATTAATGGAATGTTCTGAATTCCTTTTTTTTTAACTCTTTTATTATTTTTAATTATTAATCATTTTAAGCCTGTACAACGTCCGTCGATTTACGCAAATTTTTTACATTTTATGGAATTGCTCTTGACCTCTGGACAAGATCAGGAATGAGTATATTAGAGGAAGTTTGAAAGTGCCAGGGACAGAAAAGATTAGTAGCAATAGGTTAGCGTGGTATGGACATGTGATAAGCAGTGATTAATGTAACATTACAAAAAGGATGCTGACCATGGATGTGGACGGACTTAGAGTGAGAGGGAGACCAAAGAAGCGATGGATTGAATGCGTGAAGAATGATAAGAGAAAGAAGTGGATTCTGAGCTGACGAGTGACAGAGGAGAATGAAAGAAAAAGACATGTTGTGCCGACCTCTCCTAAAGTGGGAAAAGGGCAAGAAAAAGAAGGAGTTCTTGACCTCAATATGAACCAAAACTTAGATAGTAAGGGATACGATGGAGTGAGTTTTTCCAGAAGGTGTCTATTCAACCTAACATAAAAGTCCTCTGGGTTATAGATACGCTGCCGGGACCACTAACGCTGGCAGGCCATTCCATGGCCGAGCGCTGTACGAATGATGACCCAAAGTACTTCTATTATAGGGCAAATTGACTAGTAAATGGTAGGTGGGTCTGTACGCCTTGTGTTCCGATGTAAGGATGGGGATGGTGAAATAAAGTTGTGGAGTACACTATCCAAAATATATCCGATAGAAGATTGTAAGATTGTGCATTAACTCCTTAGCGGACACCGCGATCCATTAGGTTCGCAAACAATAGATGTTTCTATTGTGTCTCTCTTCTTCTCAACAAGGCCAAGGTAATGAACAGTAAGAAAAAATGTAGAGGTAAACAAGTAGAAGTATATAAATTGTTTGCAAAGTTTTTGACGCGTCATAACTGTAACTACTTGTTACCTAAATGATTACATAAAGAATTTCATTTCACTTCATTTCATTTCACTTCACTTCACTTCATTTCATTTTTCGTTTTGTGCCCATTGACTAGTTAATTTAGTTAATACAAAGAAAAACATGTCCTATATCTTGTTAACCTTTCAATGATCATTCAAACCGAACACAATAGAAACATCTATTGCTCGCGAGCACCGGTGTCCGCGCTAAGCCTCAAGGGTTACGAAAATTGTCAACAACTTTATTGTTGACAATTTTCGTCACAAAAACAAGAGAATAAGTAAGTGAAAAAAGCAGTGAAACGTGTCTAGGTTGAACCTATTCACGTGAACCTTAAAAAGTGCTAGTAAAAAAATTATTGCTAATTTCAAAACGTCATATTTTTGCTCTTATATGTTTAAAGGAAATCGTCCAATTTTGAATAACTCATAAAGATTTCCAGCCATATTTCTTTTAATTTAGCTAATAAGCCATATGTTTATAATGCCATACGAGATAAAGTATACAAAGCAATTACAAAATAACGAGAAACGACGTATCGAGACCTCGTAAACTTTAAAGTTGGCAATAAGCCACGATATAGTAGTTTTACACTGTTCGACGCATTCTGGCAAATTGGGGCAAAGCCACCAAAAGTTTTTGCGGGAAATAGATTTCTGTAATACCTAACACTTTACTAATTAAACGACTGGTGGAGCTATCGCAACTGATACGAGTAATGACGCCGATATGCCGGTTGGACGATTCTGGCATTTTATCGGAATGTCGTGTAGAGATGAGTATTCAAATGCAATGTAAGATAACGAGTGTCACGTTCCGGTGTAATTGGGTATTATTCTGAAATTCGCTCACCAATATTAGGTCCTTACCTATGAAATTGGTGTTTTGTATGGAGATTTTGGGGATGTCTGCATTTTACATACTAACATTTTATCAGTTTCCTTCACAACGACAAATCCAGAGATAATAATATTTGGCATGTATCATTAGACAAGCTTTAGCAATATGTGAACACGCTTGATAAAAATTATTCATCGTTTTTATGCTAATGCAAATCAAATGATGTATTTGGGAGGCAGTTAAAAATAATTGTCTTTGTGTCTAATTTTAACACAATTAAACTTACAAAAAATTATCAAATTAAATAATACGAGCTCAAATACATGGTCTATTTTTGAAAGAGGCAATTATTTTATAAGAATGTTCTGAAACTTAATAGTAGCGGACAAATTGCTAAGACAGAAACACCAATTTCATAGGTAAGGACCCAATATTAACTTTATGTTAGTACTACGTTTAACGTTGGGGGACGTCCTGCGACGAAATGGGAGTATTAGTAGGTTGGTTGCAGTGGGGTGGATGAGAGCGGTAGGGGGCTTATGTGACGGCCTATGTCCAGCAGTGGTCGACAATAGGTTGACGGTGTTTATTGAAGTTTAATAACCTTTTCGGAGGTAATCCAGAATTTTCACTTTTTTGTCCAGTAGATGCTCAATTTATCTTTTTTATCGGTTTGAGGCCTATTCTTTGTATAGAAATATATGAGAACTGGATCACCCACAAGACCGCTCCCTGACCGGTTGGTCAGGGTTCAAATTAAGAAAATAATATTATACATTTTAATCATTATTTACTTTGTAACTTATGTAACTAGCTAAGGAGCTTGGTAACGTAGTGGTTTGTACGCTTTGGGTTTCGATACGAAAACAAAGCTACCTTCACTCTTCCGTGCTTCGGAAGGCACGTTAAGCAGTTGGTCCCAGTCACTATTATAATCGTCTCTATCCACCAACCTGCATTGGACCAGCGATGTGGATACACGGCCTATACTCCTCATGTGCTTCAGTGGGACCTATGTAGCCTGAGGACAGAAGTTATGTAAAATGAAAAACATTAACGATTTTAAGTGCCAACTTTGGCCTATGAAATAAAATTATTTTTGATTTTGAGCATGTTTTCTTACATTTATATACAAATAATGATTCACGAACCTGAAAAGATCCAAACATAGTTAAAGTATACCTCGGTGTAGTGGGCAAAGATCTTTATTCATCAAAAAGTTTTCATGTAATAGTTTAGAAGAACGCGGCACCTGCAAGATGTTAGTTGCTGAGGCAAGAGTTTACTATTAAATAACACAAAAATGCGCGACGAACTAGCTAATTTAGTCTTTATTGTAATGTAGTACGAGCGTCGACACATGCAGTCACAAAATACAACTAGATACGGAAAGTTCGACCTGCAACCAAATAGACTGATCCGATTTAAGGTAATAGAAATACAACTGCATAGAAGTTTGTAAGAAAAATAACTTTGTGTTACAAGACTCAGTGAAATGGAATTGCTGTGGAAGTTTGAGCTTGTAATACGTATAGTAAGTTCATTTCGACATCAGCCTATATCACCAGCCACTGCTGGGTCAGGCCTTCCTCATGGAGAAACACATGAGGAGTATGGGCCATAACACCACCACGCTGGTCCAATGCGGGTTGGTGGGTAGAAACGGTCACAAATTCGACCGGGACCAACGGCTTAACGTGCCTTCCGAAGCACGGAGGAGCTCGAGATCACAAAGTCTTGGTCACCCATCCACGGCCTGACCATGGCGAAGGTAGCTTTGTTTTCGATCGAAGCCAAAGCGCACTGACCACTACGCCACCGAGCTCCTCAGTAAGTTCATCTACTTAACAATAATATTTTAGCCCAGTATTGCGAGCGTACACCTACAAGCTACATTAACCATTTGATTTAAGTCGGACTGTATGCTTATATGACATTATTATCGTATAAGGGCTCGTTTAAGAAAACGTGGGGCGTCCAGCGTCACGAGCGGCATGAGTTGTCGCACGGTCGCCCGCTGCTTTCCATGTCCATCCACCGTGTTGCCATTCATTTGCCGCGCCCGACGCGGCGCCGCTCGTCGCATGCGCCGCTTCAACTCAAACGCTTTCAATAACGCTTCTCTTTATACGCTCCAAACATCGCCGTATGTTTGTGTTTCTGGTGGCCCGCTTAAAAAACCAACATAACAATTCATTGCGCTTTTTAACATTTTCTATATTCCTGTGTAATTGGGGGTTCCTGTTAACATATTCCGTGTTACGCTAGCGATCTTTAGAACTTATAGGTGTAATCCAAGCTCTGTGGTCGGACAAACAGCGTCCACTCAACTCTAAATACTAAGACATTCTTTAAAACCGATTATTTTATTCGAATTTGACTTTAACAATGGCGCAGCTAATTGTGGGTTAGCGTGTAAACTCACGTGTTTATCGGGCATTATGCGACGACGTTATAGCGTCTCCGCGTAACTTAAAGCAAAAATATTGCGACCCTTTTAATTTCCTGGAGCACATGAGAAATCAAACATGTTCGTGTATTTAATTGGTGTACTTTTTCAACCATTTCTGTTATGCTGGTTTACCATTAAATTTTTGCTAAGATTGCTAAGGACTGTGTGAGAAAAATCTAGGAAAAATGGACCATTGAGAGCTATTGCGAATGAGTTTGCCGCTAGGGGCGCTTGTGTAGCGTGACGACCTCACGTGAAATGTGAAATGTCATAGTTTTGGGTTCCGTGGGTTTTCCTATATTTATGTCAATTTTGTGAATATTGGGTCCTTGGTGTTTTTATTCTGTCTTAGTATTTTGTCTGTAACTATTAAGATTCAGAGTATTCCTAGAAAATAATTACCTCGTCTAAAAATAGACTATACTTCTGAGCTCTTTTGATTTGTTTTGATAATTTGTTATATGTTTAATTGTGTTAAAATTGGACACGGAAACAACTCTTTTTAAGTGCCTCCCGAATACATCATTTTATTTGCATTCACTTAAAAACGATAAATAATTTTTATGAAGTGTGATATTACACATATTACTAAAGCTTGTCTTATGATAGATGCCAAATATTATTATCTTTGGATTTGTCGTTGTGAAGAAAACTGAAAAAATTTTAGTATAGAAAATGCAGAATTCCCCAAAATCTCCATACAAAACACCAATTTCATAGGTAAGGACCTAATATTTAGCAATACCGTTAAATTAGCTTTGAGACAGTGTTAACTTAAAAAAAAATATATCAGACTTTTTTTCGAAGCAAAACAGCACTCTCAACATTGTGGCATGGCCAATAAGTTATTTTTACGGTTCTTTATTTTACTTTACACCCAATCTGATTATTTGCTCGTAGAACTGACGGCCGTTGTAGTGAAAAGGTTTTCGAGTGGTCGTACTGCGAGGAGCAACGGTGAACCACCAGTGAAGAACCAACGATATGAAGAAGGTCGCAGAAGTTGCTGGATGCAGGCAGTGCACGGTCCTGCACTGTCATGGTGACGATCTTTCATATGTCCAACAGTGTGCATCTCTGGGCTCAATGATTTGATTATTTATCTAAGGATATTAAAATAAACATTGCTCTACAAGCCGTTCTACTCATCGAAATCGAAATCGTTATACCCTAAACGAAATTGTTCAGCTACCCTGAATTTACGACGACATTTTAGTACCTCAGACATATTACTTTCCTACGTGTTTCCCGATAAATATCATCAAACTAAACCGAGAAGTGCAATTATTATGACAGTTATTTCAACAGTCCTCCTTCAATGTAGTTCAACTCAATACATTCGTGGTATCAGGTAGCGTCAATTTAACTTGGCGGTTTGATAACAACTATGACGCTAGTTACTCCGCAACTTGGAATGAATTACGTGATGTTGTGAGGGAGACAATTCTGTTTTACATTGTGTTAGAACTTATACTATTAAGGGAATATAATGTACAGCCAATTACGTAAAGTCGCTTGTAGTTTTACCCGCGAGCACCGGTGATCGCAAACAATAGATGTTTCTATTGTGTCTCGTTTTGTACAAGTTGACTAGTTAAGTGAGAGGAGAACTCTCTCTTTTTTGTGTCCTTGTCCCTCTGTATCTCTTAATAAAGTTGGCCTCTCGTTTTGATTTGTTTTTTTTTATGTGGATAGACGTGTGAACGAGAAAACGGCCAGGGAGGGTGTGAACGTTAATATGGTGAATTATAGTGGAGAATGGAAAAAGAAAAATGTTACACACCCCATATGCAGTTAGGAACAGGGCATGGAAAGAGTGATAAAATTTTGTATCTATTCTTTTCAAAGGAGAGCCGCATGAACGAATGTTACAACGATAATCTAAATATGTACATGTGTTAATTCGCAGACAGAGATTGGCCGTACGCTATATTTCTGGATTATAAAACTTGGTAATCGTTAATGAGACGGGATACTGAATAATCGGGAAATTAGGTAAGGTGTGCGGCTAACAAATACAATTCTATAGAATTTATAACTTAAACTGCGATTGATGAGATTTTACCGATTATCTCGTGCCACAAAAACCGAGTTTTTTGAGGCACGAGATAATCGGCATATTGGAGTACTCGAGACAATTATCTCCCTATTTATAAGGAAAACGATTAAAAAGTCGATTAAATAAAATATTTAGTATTATTAATCAGTTTAAGTTCTTACACTAATTAAAGTTTCATTCCCCAATAATTCAGTTTACCAACCAACCAACCTTGTCAACTTAAATATTGACAACTCAAAGCTATTTTATGTTCCCGATTTAGACTCAAACTACAACTCGAGGCGATCCTAAATAGACAAACGTAGATATCCCATGCTTGGTATGACTTACAGCTTGTACTGTCGACGTCAAAGATATCTTTACAATAAAATGTTCCAAGAATAAGTTACATTTAAATAAGTTTACAGACAGAGTTACAAATACTTGCCCACAAGAAAAGTGAAAGTATCACCTTTTTAATCGATACTCCAAAATTTTGTGTACAGCCATTTTTTTTACGCAATGTGATAAATACATCTTTCTATTAAGCATTCAAGAACAGTATTTATAACCATAATTCCATAAAAAGGGTTTTTCAATAGGGACGCTCGAACTTTGACAGCGCATAGCGGCCATCTTGGTAATTGGACAGCTGTCATATTTGGCATGAATACATATTTTGTCGTGACATTTCACCATGGAACGCTACACGCTTCAACAACCCGTAGAAATTGTTAAAATTTATTATAATTTGTTAAATTTATCGAATGAGAAGTTCGACGGCTTCGTCATCTCGCGTCGTCTCGCGTCGTCTCGCGTCGTCTCGCGTCGTCTGGCCGCCGAGATCGTGTGACTTAACACCTTTCGATTACTTTCTGTGGGGCTATGTTAAATCTCTAGTGTATCAGATAAACCACAGTCAATTGCTGCCCTAAAGGCCAACATAACTCGTGTTCTTCGTGAAATTAAGCCCCATTTATGCGAAGATGTCCTCCAAAATTGGTCCACTGGAATACACCATCTACAGCGGAGTCGCGGTGGCCATTTGGTCGATATTATTTTTCCACACATAATGTCACTGAATATTCTTTAAAATGTAATAAAAGTTGTGGTAATATCACTCAAACTGGTTGTTTTATTCAATTTAAAAGTTCGAGCGCTTTAATGAAAAACCATTTATTATGTTTACGTTAAAAGGAACACTTCATGCTTTATGTTCAGGTTTCCATAACTTAATTTACCTGTTGCTACAGATCCAAACTACCATTCTCAGTTTTAAATAAGGATGCGTACAAACTATGTCACATAACATGTTAAGCAACATTGCTATATAACATGTTTCAGATGATGTGGACACAAAATGTTATAAAACATGTTATTGTTATTTTTTTTTATTTTTTCATTTATTTAATAAATTACAGTTAACAAACCATAAAACATAATGATATTTTATACATAAACAAATGATGTAAGCTTGCAACCAATTTCAATTGTGCACAACTTTCAATTATAATCTTACTTTAAATAAACTATAAAATTATGTATAACAATGTTATATTAATGTTATAAACAACGACAAACGACAATCGTAATATAACATTGTTATGTGTAATGAGTACAGTACTGTTTTATGTTGCAATGTTAAATAACAAGGTAACTCAAAAAACATTTCAATTCGGTAATGTGGTAGTGTTATAAAACACAATTTATATAATATGCTTCGTAGTTTGTACGCACCATAATGACAATCATTGAAAAGATTACCATAATGTCGAAATATGTATGGGTGTCTCTCATTCTCTCACTTTGTCATTAAATGTGTCTCTTAACTCATATTTTATTATGAAAATTTGTGAAAATTGATAATTAGCTCAATTCTACTTATTCCGCTTCCATAGACATATAATCGCAAAGACACATCAAGTAAATTAAATATTTTTTTAAATTTGTTGGAAATAAATTTTAAAATTATATGAATAACAAGCCAACATTCTTGACTAGTTAAAAAAATCGGTTCCGATCATTAAATTAGAATCATTTCTAAAAACATTCACTCCTTGTCGTGTTTCTAAAATAAATAAAATCAGATTTTTGCTACATTCAATTATTGACTTTGTTTAGAACTAAATATAAATGTTTTGGTGTTATACAAAGTACATGTGTAGGTGTATTTGTTCTATATCTTGTAAATACTATCTAAATAAATAAATAATACCTCAAAAGTTTACTTGATTACTATTACACACGGGCCCAATCAATACTAGACTTTCTCTAACGGCCAATACATTATGAAGATTCACTAGAATTAATTAATTAGTTATAAAATATTAATTAATTACCTTTTAACTGGATAATACCTATTATTCCTAATTAAGGGTATTTCTATCTTGGGTTTGAGTCCCTGAAGGGTAGAATGGTACACCATCAGGTGAGATGAAGGCTTGCCTGTCATATGTAAAAAAAAAACAGAATAAATTAAATGTTTAATGTCATCTATCATCATGTTTCGTGATAGCATGACGCAAGAGGATTCCACAAAGGTTTTGTCCAGAAATAAAGTCAGATGTACTTCCCTAAAAATAAAAAAATGAAACTTTAAATTCTAATCTCTTTTCTTCCAAAGCTTGTTAAATTCGCTTCCTGCCAGTTAAGCTGGAGAATTCTAATTACGAGAATAAGGATATACACAAGATGTACTTAGATGTTCAACATCCAGTAGAATAAGCTCATCTTCCTAATTAATGAGTTCCGCGATGATCCGTGTTTGTTGAATCTTATGAACTCCTATATTTGATAACAAACATTTTATATAAATTGCACTTCGCCATTAAAAGAGAGGTGAACTGTGAAGCTGTTTTTTGCTAAATAGTAATATTAGGGTGAGTTTTTCTATCCACAATTGTAAACACAATAGTTAAGTTCAAGACCAATAGCGTCAATGGAAACGCCAAAATGTGTGACGTCAGCTTGACAAAAGGTTAAATTTGCGATGAAAATTCAAAGCCATATACATCAGCTGTGCCGCCAGCCGCCATGTTACTAATCCCAGCACCGAGTTGTGGTTAAATTGTCTATGATTATTTAACTTTAGTTACAATTCGTCTATCCGACAAGCTGTCATATCACAACATCATACGTTTTCGCCATTGGTCCTGATTTTATCCTACTGGTCAAACTGACCACGGATCAAAAGATTGAACCTTAATTTTTAAGGAAACCTAAATTAACCTTACTCTTATGAATACTCTTTGAATACGTGTGGAAACTTACCGTTACGCAGAGTTTTATAAAACTCTGCGTAACGGTAAGTTTCCACACATATAGTCAGTGAATCTTAGGTATAATTTAGGTTCCTTAATACAGTATGTTTATTAATCTAGTATTCGTTAAAAGAGTATGTACGCTGTAAACTTTGAACTAGAATTTAGTCTCCACATATTCTAAACGTTTTGCTGTTTTTCATTTGTCAAATATCCAATTATGAAAAAAAAATGAAACTTAACTACACTAAAGTCATTAATAACACACTTCTAACTAATTAGCGTTGATTAATAACAAACGAACAATAAATCAGTCGATTTAAAGTAACAAATCTCCGGCTTACGTATCGCAATATCAGTGTTAATGTGCCGGCCATCTGCCGCCTCTGGTGGGGCGCGACTAATGCCCCCAGTTTCTTTCCTTTTAAATATGCTACTTGTTAAGGCGAAGCCTGTGATGTGCTGTGAAATCTATGTTACTTACATAGTAGCTGACAAGGTGAGCGATGAGTGACTCGGACCACATAAAATATTAGAATTAGTTCGGTGCTGTAAAAAGGAAAGAAAGAATTAAATAAATAAAAGAAAGAAAATAAGAAGTAGTGAGAAGTGGTTTATCCGCTTTGGTTCTCAATATTGAAACCAGGGCTATAGTTTCGCCAAGGCACAAACTTTTTAAATTTAAGTTCTTAAGTGCTAAACTTCCGGTCACCCCCCGTCTCTATTGCGACGTCTACGATGCAAAGACCGTCGTGTTGACATTTATTGTCTTTCCGCGGCTATAACCGCTGTAAAAAATTTACACGTCATTAAATTAAATTGTTAAAATAAAACATAAACACCTCACGGGTCGTTTGTCGGTGCCGGTGTCATCGAGAGACCCAGGTTTAAGTGGAATCACAGCTGATATTTGCGTCAAGATTTCTAGAACACATTTTGATTTCTAGAACAGTGTCCCGTGTTGGTCCAGGACACAAACAGATGTACCAACTGCTTTTCTTGTCTAGCATGTCGTAAAAGGCGACTAGGAGCGTATAGGGCCTACACAGGCTATGAGCTAGCCACTTGTTACTACTCTTTCACGATTTTTAATCTGACCAAACCCAATTTTTGTAGGGCTAAATGTGGTCTTAAAGAACACAGTGCTCCTTTGACTCTGCCTACCCCTTCGGAGGTTGCGGGCGTGATTTTATGTATGTATGTATTTCTAGAACATTATAACACAAGTGTGCAAAGTTAGTCATTACGTTATTCTTACATGCAATGACATAAAAGCACACAACATACTTAAAAATAAATTTTCAGTGTGAGTTTTTCAAAATGGGAATGTCTTTATATAGGTCTCGTTACGCTTGAAAATGAGGATTTCCTTGACCTAACCTAAAAGTGATGTAAGTTCTACAACTACGTGTGGTCTGTACCCGTTCCTGGGTACACACGAATCAGGCGAAGTTTGAGCTCTAAGTACTAAACTTTTGCGGCTGAGTATCCATAATACTCTAGTTATATCAAGAGCACTAAATATGGTTTCAACCTACGTATGTGGAAACTAACATAATGATGAAAAATACTGTATTGCAGTTAAACATAATAATATCATCGTTTAATGATGTCAAAATTGTCATTAAGTAAGATGCATATATTAAACTCTTTATTGCACAGAATCAAAAATATTCAAGTTAAAAGCAGAAGTATACAAGGGAGGACTTATCTCTAATAGGTATGTCTTCCAGTCAACCTGTCACAGGAGTTTGAGATCTCGTGATGCGAGAGAAGCGACACCAGTGCACAGGAGAAAACAGAAATATATGCAAACATATACCTTAATAAAGAAATAAAATGATATATATGCATATAGGTGTAGTATACCTAGCCCTTAAAAGATAAAATAATTTATGATCTGATATATTTTATTATATATTTTTATTCCTGTTTCATTTCGTTTCAAAAACTTTTGTTTTTTATTTTAGTATATGAACTGTGCAGCAATGTGCCAACATCAGCGTTGATCACAAAATCGAAAATAGAAAAAATACACACAATCATTCAACTAGAAACAATACAAATGAAACTGACAAATATAGAAATATAAACGAGTTTAAAGATAATTTCCTGGCCTACTTTTATCACCCTAAGATGCTAACAGCCGGCAATTAACGGCTCAGAAGATTAGCTCAACTTGGCTCACAGTTAGTCAAAGCTCCGCCTTGTATAGTGCTGTAGTTTATGTATAGCGTATATTGTGCTATACAAGACAAGACCCGTTTCTATTGAATCGCATACAATTCGATGGACAACGCTCCTTGATAGCTCCGGCAAAGGCAGAAACCGCAATTGATCCTCGTCTTTGAAATTGTCTGTCGTCTCGTCTTGATGGGAACAATTAAATACTCTGTAAGCATTCAACGTAAAAAGCTAAACAAATCGTCAACGCTCTCTTTTCAAATTGTTCTGGTATTCGTAATTGGACATTTTTTATTTTAATAGGTTTCTCAGGAAGATTGATGGCGTAGGGACGAGCGTGGCCGTTTTGCGGTATTGTTAATGAAATATCTATATCATGAAACAAAAATATAGGAATAAAATTAAAGTAATTGTATTTCTTAATAAAATGATATATTTATAGACAAGTTTCTTCTGTACTTGTGCTTAGATGTTTGGTATAAGTATGTTTTGCAATCAGCTTTGTGTATTAAACGATTTTTTTTCTTCCACAGTTTTAATCTGCTCTTAATCTGTAGCTAAAGAGAAAGTAATATTAGTCTTTAAAAGATGATTGTGAAGATGACGAGATTTGATATTGAGGGTGCTAAAAAAATTTCATAATTTTTTTTTTTTAACCTGATGCATTCCTCATGAGAAGTGTATTCCCCTTAAGATACATTGACAGTATGCAGCGCGCGTCGTTTGCAGCCCATGTCTTTTAAGAAATAGTGTGCTTATTACCGCATTTCCTCAGTTTAATTTGAGGGGAGCGTTGGGGTGCCTCGACACTTACAGCGATGTGATACTTTACTATAAATTACGGCCTGATTGGTTCAGTATAATAATAACTACTAGATGCGTGTACTACCCCTTCATTCTTAACTGTCTGAAAACAAACGAATCACGGAATCTCTATACGTTTTTGATGCGGCGAATCAGAGCGAGACGGGACAAGCCTTTCCGAATCGAATCCGTGAACTGACAGTTGAGAATAAGGAGACAGGACAGATCATTAACCTCTTGAGGTACACGCGCGAACACCGGTATTCGCAAACAACAGATGTTTCTATTGCGTCTGGTTTCTGACCATTGTGCATTGTTGACCGGTTAAAGAGCTCAGTCCAGCAGGGTATGTCAAGACTGAACTTTTCGAATAAAGTGTAAAACCAAAACAGAAGACAAACTTTTAAAATGAGATTACTCAATTTCCAAATCCAGGATAAAAATGTCAAGTTTAAACTACGATTCCTCAGGCTATATCTGCAATACCCTTTCCCTGTAAGAAGGCCCTTAAGCAGGCAATAAATTAGAGTACTGATTCCCAATTAACTTTCGCTTAGGGGAGGGGCACGGCTAATGTCCACGGAATTAAAATAATTATGTTAATGGGGTATCAGGTGCTTCCAAATTTTTATCGTTAAATAGAGGTAAAATTTATGGACGGGTTGCCTTAAAATGGCTACTTAATTAAGGCGTTTTTCTAAAATACATATTCAGCACCTCTAGTTTATGTTATCATTGTAAAGAACTTTTAGTTGCGTCATGAAACTTAATTTTTATGGGAAACGTAAAGCGCCCCTAGCGGAAGGTATCTGAAATCACGTTTCCCATAGAAGTTGAGCTTCTGTACGCATCTTAAAAAGTACCTAGGTACTACACCAGGGGTGCTGAATATGTATTTTAGAAAAGATGTCTTAATAAAGTAGACACTGATCGGTTTTAGGAGGCCATAAGAAGTGACCAAAACGTATTTATAATTATTTTTATGTGAAATTATAGTTCCTTGGCCACTATATCGCCTGATGGTAAGCGAAGCTGTTCCTGATTCGGAGCACGCAGTCCTAAATATAGGAGGACCTCTTTGGCAGTGGTTAGTATGCTTTTGCTTCCGATATCGAGAACAAAACCTTCGCCATTGTCAGACTTTGATGGGTCACCAAACGTTACGTCGTTGGGTATAGCGACCGGGACCTAAGGCACGTTAAGCCATTGGTCAGCGATGTGGAGGTTACTACATGAGGAAGGCCTGTGCCCAACAGTAGGACTTATATAGGCTGAGAACGAATCTTAAATAAAACATGTTCGCTCACCAAATTACAGTTGACGATAATGATCAAAGTGGTCGTCATACTATTTTTGAATAAGAATAAGAACATTATATTGTATAACTGTTACAATTTTATGGTACATGGGGCAGTGGGGCTATTGCACAATGTGAGTGGAACAAACGTGAATATCATTTTTCTGGAAGACGTTATTAAAATTTTTTAACATTTACTCGCATGGTACCCATTCCCATGGGCATATCGGGATATGCCCATGGGAATGGGTACCATGCGGAATGGAATGCTATGGAATGGAATGGACCAGGCTGGAATGCTAGATCATCATAGCAACAAAAATGTCAGACGAAAAATCATTTGGGCAGCAAACAAATATTTTGTCAGCAATATAATTATTTGGTAGAATAATTAATTGGGCAGCAAGATATTTATTTGGGCAGGAATATACAAATTAATGAAAATGTAAAAAATCTAGCAAAGGGATATTATTTGTGTCATCAAAACATATATTTGAGTTGCTGCCAAATTTATTATTTTCCTGACAAATTATAAATATCTGCTGCCCATAAGTTGCTGTCCAATTAGTTATTTTGATGACCAATTTAGACATGATTGCTGCCGAAAAGTTGTAGACTAATTAGTTTTATAAGCTGATCAATTGTATTTTTTTCTGACCAGAAGGCCATTATTCTAAGAACAGCACCTTTATTCAACAAAAACGCTTTAGTAACACCCTTATTTTACTAAAGCGTTTTTATAGAATAAAGGTGCTGTTTACATTGACAGAATTCCCACAGAAAATTATTGCGTAGCAGTTTGCTGGGGTACGAAGCAGCTCCAAATGGTTGAATCCAATATAAATTAAATGATAACATTGTTGCAATAATGTTTAAATTAGAAAAGAAATTAGAAATACAAAAATAGTAAAAGGAAGTGATTGGTTAACAATTTCAAACAATATTTCATTCAACACCGAGGTCTTTTATTATTTCTAATCTAATTGTGTTTTTGTTGGATCTCTGTGCCAGGAGCTTTAAATAGCATTTAACAGGCATAATATATTTTTTTTTGTGTTCCTTTTTTCGATAAAACGATATTAACGCTTTGCCGAGAGATTTACTACTAAACTTATGTGCTTATAAGTTTATGAGGATAGAGTAGTTATAAAAGTCAGTTACCAACTAACCCTTCCCTAGCTGTTTTTATTTTATACTAACTGCTGGCCGCGAATTCGTACGCGGTTACTTTAGGTTTTTAACTGTTCGGTCTTAACCGAACAGAAATGTGATGTCATCAATTTCCCGTAATTGTGCGAACAAACAAATAAACATCATTTTTAACATTCTATCAGTTTTATCTATCAATCAATCAAACATCCAGTCATCTTATCATCTTAACATAAAAGGTGTTTACAATCCTTAACATTAACCCTTAAATTTTCTAGAATATAAGTATCTAAGATGTCAGTTGACCAGGGATAAGAGGTATGCAAAATATCATTAATATCAGTCTAGCCATTTCGGAGATTAGCCCGTACAAACAGATACAGAAACAAAAAAAATAAAGACATTTTTTGGTATTTTTCCTCATTTTAACCAACTTATAAAAAAGGAGGAGATTATCAATTTGACAAAAAAAAATTATGTTCTTTTTTTTTTACATCCCTGACTTGGTTTAAAGCATTTTTTTGTACAGACATTCGACCGTTTGATTATATGTATAGACTTGCGATACAGATACAACTCACTCTACAAAGGTGTATTTGTACATTATAATAAAAAAACATAAATAAAACACATAAAGCGCTGCTTTATTCAATTTATTACCAGTGCGATTATTTAATAAAAAACAGTATTCCTCGTTTTGTGCGATATTTTTAAACGTGCTCCAATGAATATTTTATTATTATGTTTTTGTTACAAAACCTTTTTACTACTTAACATCGCTTATTGTTACAATAAGGTTTAGTTATTTTCAGAGAGTCTTATTTTAAAAGGTCGTACAACGAATTGTTTTCGCCCTGCTTAAACGGTCTTATGTCAATTACTGCAAATTTGATTTGCGGATTATTTTGTTCGTAATATTTAATTTAGTTAGAGTTTAGAGGAAAATCCAAAGGAATTATTTTTAATTAAACACTAGCTGTTGCCCGCGTCTTCGCGTAACCACGGACAGTTAGTGGTTTTTTAACTATCACACCCTTTAATTTTCTCGAATAAAAAGTATCTAAGATGTTGACCAGGGATAAAAGGTATCACCATGCAAATCGATCCAGCCATTTCGGAAATTAGCCCGTACAAACAGACAGAGAAATAAGAAATGAAAATTTTGGTATGTTCCCTTTTTTCATCTCCCTGGCTTGATTTTAAGCTGTTCTGTATACAGATATTCGACCTCTGCAGTTTTAATATATGTATTATATTATTAGGTCCTTACCTATGAAATTGGTGTTCTGTATGGAGATTTTGGGGAATTCTGCATTTTCCATACTAAATTTTTTTCAGTTTTCTTCACAACGTCAAATCCAAAGATATTTGGCATCTATCATTCGACAAGCTTTAGTAATAAGTGTAATATCACACTTCATAAAAATTACTTATCGTTTTTAAGTGAATGCAAATAAAATGATGTATTCGGGAGGCACTTAAAAAGAGTTGTCTCCATGTCCGATTTTAACACAACTAAACTTACAACAAATTATCAAAATAGATCAAAAGAGCTCAAAAATATAGTCTATTTTTAGATGAGGTAATTATTTTTTAGGAATACTCTAAATCTTAATAATTACAGACAAAATACTAAGAGAGAAAAAAAACACCAATTTCAAAGGGAAGTACCCAATATTACATCATAATAATAGTAAAGTTATAAAACAAAATACTACTTCAAACATCATTAAGTCGTCTGGTTATAAAAGCTGACATCCAGTTGAAAAAAAAGACAGCTTAGATCAACAATTAGACCGCAAGTCACGCTTAAAGAACTTCCTAAAAACGTAGGATGACGAAGGCAAATAAGCAATAATTTATATCCTCTTTAAATAACAAGTGCCAGCTAAACTCCATTTATTATTGAATTCTTTCAACGTTGAAAGGTTCAGATGAAAAATTAAGCCGCCAACAAAGCGCGTCGATTTTTAGAAATAACGATGCTTATTTTAGAGGGAATAATAGTAGTCGCTAATATTACAATGTAAAGAAAAGCAAAGAACCGATTCGATAAATCTGAGTAGACTTTACAGGGGGTTACTACTGTCAATATGAATTCAGTACATACATACATATCATCATTATCTGCTAAGGGTTAGTCAGAGACTAGGCAAAAGCACTGCAAAAGTAGTCCATTGCCATAGTCCGCGCTTCACCAAACAGTGACTACATGAGTGTAGTCACTGTGGCGTGACCGGTGGTGAGCCCGTCGCAGCTACATTAATAATTTATTACAGATAGTTGGTGAACAATAATAATAAATAGTTTTTTGTTTATTTAAATTTTTAATACATTTTTGATCGGTTGCGTAGTCCGTGCTTTCGTCAATAACAAATTTTTATACGTCAGTTTTTATCGGGGTTGCAGTGTCTTTAATAGTCCCAACATATTATCTTGAAGGGAATATGGAATGTAATACAACTATGCTTGCCAGTATTAAGCCATCATGACGGTATAACAGTATCTACCCACTGCTAGAAATGGTTGAAAGGTTGTAATAGCCACCGGGACTATCAGCTTAACGTGCTTTCTGAAGCGCGGAGGAATTCGAGATCAAAATTAAATGGTTTCGATCACATAACCAAATATGGCCAACATTTGCTTGAATTTCAATAACAAAACCAAGTACAAACCACTACGCCAGAGAAGTCCTCATTTTATGTCAATACCAATTTAAATACTTAGCTTTCCATTACTCAGAAAGAATTGGAAAAGTAAATTACTGAAATCTAAATATACTTTTAATTTATTACCGTTAGCTGTTCCGCGTAAAGGACATAACTGAAGTTTAAAACCAGTTTTAATAATGTAAGCTACAGTAATCAAAACAAATAGGCCATAAAATTTTATTGTTCAAAGCCGTGTAAAAGTTGGTTAAGTTAATCAAAACTGCCCGTATTTATGTTGAAACACAGCATAGGAAATCCAGCCACTATTTTATTCAGAAGGAGTAGAAAATAGTTCCATTCCTTCACTAGATTTATAGCTTTCGAAATCAACATCGCTTTGAGTACTCGAACAAGATTATAGGATAAGATTTTTGTAAAGTCTCGGTGAAAATGCTTTTGCTATTATTGCGAAAAGGCAATTACATTGTTTTTATTATTATTATATTAAAAACTTTACGTCGCTAATTTAAGCTTTCATCAAATGAATCATTAATTTAAAGGACCAGTCAAACAATATGATCTTATCTGGTGTTATGTAAGTTAGTCGATGGTGGTGGATGGATGGTGGATGAAATACAGTATCACAGCCATTTCACGTCTCTCAAAATATCCTTGATTTTTATCCATACGATTATTATAAATGCAAAAGTAACTCTGTCTGTCTGTCTCGTTTTCATGTCAAAACTACTTAACCAATTTAAACGAAATTTGGTACACAGATAGTCTAGAGCCGGAGAAAGGATATAGGCTACATTTTATCCCGATATTCCTATGGGAATGGGTACCATGCGAGCGAATGTTAAAAAATTTTAATAACGCCTCCCAGAAAAATGAAAGACAAATTTACGCCACTATGAACTTTGCTTCTAATAACAGAGTAGGAGTAAATTTTCAATTCCACCAATTGAGGCAGCTGTTCCAATTTGAAAAAATCTTTCAGTGTTGAATAGTTATTGAGAAAGGCTATAGGTTATATACCATCACTGTCCCAAAGTAATAATTATCCTCGGACGAAGTCGCAGGTATGATATTGTTGTTACCCTCGGCCTTTATATGTCCCATTGCTGAGCACAGGCCAACCTCATGGAGAAACACCTGAGGAGGTTGAGCCATAACACCACGACGATTGCTGGGTAGAAACTGTTGCAATAGCAACTGGGAACAACGTGCTTAACGGGCTTAACGTGCCTTCTGAAGCACGGAGGAGTTCGAAATCACAAAGTTTTGGTCACCCATCCTAGGCCTGACCATGACAAACGTAGCTTAATCCACTACGCCACCGAGCTCCTCAACCTTTTATAATGTATGTAAAGCTATCTCTTTTTACGAAGTTGAAGAAAAGAACGAAGTATTCTAAATTTGCACCTGGTAGCGGTAATCATTGCTCGCAGACGCTAACAGCGTGAAGGAAATTGCAGGTTCCATTCTGAGACGAGAAATTTTAATGCCTTCAGCTAAGTCTCAACAAACTGGGCCAGTTGAACCCTTGAGTATGTGTGCTACTCAAACCAGTTACAACCTAGCGAACTAAAGTAGAATTATGCTTTATATTACTGCAAGTATCTAAAGCCGAGCTAAAGAACAAGATTTGACTTTAAGAATGATAGCATACATAATAATCGAATCTTAAGTAATTAAGTTCAGAATTATTGAGATAAAAATATTTTAGTTGATTTTTTTGGTTTATAACTTTTAACGTTACAACGTTACTTTTAAACTCGTATAATCAACCTAACATTAACAAATCTATTCTAATTACTTTATTCAAATCAAATCAAATCAAATAAAATTGTTTATTGCTCCATAATGTACATACAGATAGTAAAATGTTAGGTTTAAAGTAACAATTATGGGCCTTGTGGGGCATTGCAAATATTTTATAAACATAGGATGACGCTGTTTTCGTTGTTTCCATATAAGTTTTATAGCTATAGATAAAAGGGGTTAAAGTATGAAATTGCCGTTTTTTTTTTTAAATTTTGTCTATTAAGTTTCAGATTATTTAAAAAAAATAATTTCCTCCTCTTAAAATAGACCATAATTTTGAGCTCTTGATTTGTTTTGAGTATTTGTTGTATGTTTAATTGTGTTGAAATTGGACACGGAGACAACTCTTTTTAAGTGCCTCCCGAATACATCATTTGATTTGCATTCACTTAAAAACGATAATAGTACATTATGGTACAAGTGTGTAATGTTGGTGATTACCGCTGAGGCGCATTGAGGCCCGAGCCGTCAGGCGAGGGTCTTAAGGAGCCGAGGACGGTAATCATCAATACACACGTGTATCATACAACGTTTTTCAACACACTTCTGAATAATAGATATTTTTCCTTTGAGTTTTCTGGTAGTAAACTTTCCATAACGTTCTGGGCTTCACATCTTATATCGGGCGGTGTACAACATAAATCATTTTCTTCATAAATTGTATTTGCAGACATCTTAATTAATAACTAACTAAATAACTTCAAAAGAGAAAACGAGACGAGTTGTGAAAAATGTTTCGTAATGGCGGGAAAAATTAATCAGTTTTCCTATGCGCGCGCATCGGCCATAGACTAATAAATTTCGTAATGGCGGGAAAAATTAATTAGTTTTCCTATGCGCGCGCATCGGCCATAGACTCAAAAATGAGGTTTCTTTTTTTTGGGCTTTTCGCGGATAGCTTTTTAGCGCAAATGTAACCGTAACTCAACCAATAATATTAAAAAAAACTATTACTCACTCGTGAATAATAGTAATGAAAAAGTCACAGTTTGATTATAGGTGTCATTTTGTGCCTAATTGCCATGGGATTAGAGCCACTTTATAAGGAAGTGTGTTGAAAATAATTTTTATGATGAGTGATATCACCCATATTGCTAAAGTTTGACTAATGATACATGCAAACAATTATTATCTCTGGATTTGTCGTTGTGGAGAAATCTGAAAAAATGTTTGTATGGAAAATGCAGACTTCCCCAAAACTTAATTTTTTTAACTAAATTTACTATTTTTCAGACAATTATGTATTACTAGCTGCTACTATGGTTTTTTAACTGTCCTACGAGAACCCTTTAATTTTCTGGAATAAAAAGTATCAGAGATGTTGACCAGGAATATAAAGTATCACCATGCTAAATTTCATTGAAATCGGTCCATTCATCGGTCAAGTCATTTTGGAGATTAGCCCGTACAAACAGACATGCAGACAAACAGACAGAGAAACAAAAAATATTTTTTTTCCTCTTTCAACATCCCCTGACTTGATTTTAAGATTTTTTTTTTATGTACAAACATTTGACCTCTACAGTTTTATTATCTGTATAGATTTATATAGTATTTTGAGTCGTGTGGCAACGGCCCATTAAAAGAATACTACCAACCCATCTCTTCCCTTGAGTGACTACGGCGACTTAGAACTGCACAACCATCCAATAGCTTATAGCGGCGACGGGCTGACCACCTGTCACGCTGAGTGCAGTCACTGCTTGGTGAAGCGGTGCTTTTGCCTAGTCTCTGACTAACCCTTAGGGGATAATAACACTATAAAATTATATTTGATTATTTATTTGTAACAGTTTTCATTTCAGGTTTGTGCCGTTTGTTGGAAGATAAGAAAGAAAGTAATCTTAGGTTTCAAAGAGGCGAAAGCAACAAGTAATGTCATTTCTAGGAATTCAGTTGTGTATTTTTAAGAATACGGTTGTGTATTTTAGTAAAACATTCTGTGTGGTTCACAGTCTAGCAAGCATTATATCAACAAAGGACCTGAGACCAACAACAAAATGTTCGATTTTCTTTTCTATTACATTACAATTTCTTTCACTAATACAAATTACACGGAGGTTCCCAACTGTCATATGCAGCTAAAGACTAAAAAATAGGTGGAAAATTATTTTTCCACGTTGTGGACACTGACGTGGGTGAAGATGATTACAAATTCTGGTCAGGTGTTACTTTTCTTTGCAGAAAATGAATTCTAAATGCAATCTTGTCCAGAGAATTCATATTCGGTAGACATTTTAGTTTAATCCCGACAAAATTGTGTCTTCGGAAAATTATAAAGGTTTGGTTCATCTTTTTGTATTCATTTTCCTTACAACTTTCAGGTGCTAATACAATAACACATTGACATTTTTATAGCCTTTACACATATATATTTATTTACTAACCAGAACGAAATTTGGATCTTCAAATGTTTCCCATCCATCCAAGATCAATCTTGACAAAGGATACTTTGTTATTAAAATGAAAACCAATAGTGTTCGTTCTGGAAGTAAATTTTGTAAATTTGTTTAATCATCCTTGAACTTATGGGATATGGTATTCAAAAGTTTTATTAGAATTAGATACCGATTGGAATACATTATTGCCCGATGCTGGTTCTAATAGTGGAAGATTTAGTGTGGTTTCGTAACTACGCTGGCGGTCAGTGCCGCCCACGCGCGCGTGCTTACAATTGCACATCGTTTCACAGCCACACGCGCGTGCTTATACAACAAAATGTATGGAAATCTCGCCGGCAGCGGCGCGGTGGCCAGGTCTGGCGGCCACCTATGAAACGTCCCTAACTTCCAACAGTGAGTCTTTTAGCTATCAGCTGAGTGAGCTGACTTGACTCCTCAAAATGAGGTAAATGTTCATAATCAGAAAATAAAATCATCATCGACATCATCCCGCACTAGTCCACTGATAGACTAAGGCCACCACTAATGTACCAAAACATTCTAAGACAAGTCCATCCAAAAATAATATCTTTCTTCCTTAAATGTTTTTCCCGAAAGTTATCAGAAAATGCGAAGATAAAAGCTTAGTAAGTACCGGATTTATTATTACATTATAAAGAAACGTCAGGACATAGGCTGGACGCACCTGCGGATGATTTAGAAAGATTTATAGCTACAGCACAGGCCTCTAAATTAAAACGATAAACCGTTTATGGTACACTCTGTTCATAAATAAAGCGAGGACCGGATCTTTCATTTTGTCATACAGTTTTATACAAACGTATTTGGAGAAACTGGATGGTGTAGTTCTAACGCCATGAATATTGAACCGAAACTTTCTGATTTTTAGTCCACCGTATTTCTGAAGATTTATCATAATAATTATTTAGCCCAGAAATGCCTAAGCTTGACATAGTTCCATTCCATCGTACTTTTGTATTCCTAGCACGAACCACTTTACGTATCGTTATCGAAATCGTAAGTGATGTTTGAATTAAAAATATAGGAGTTCTGTTATATCTCTAATTAATATTATGCATTATGAAGTATTATCTATCTATTAAGGATTGTTATTATCTATCTATCTATGCCCACTTTCTACATTATACAGAGATATAAAATAAGTGACTATGATGAGAATTCTCGATTCAAAAATCACTTACGATAACGATACGTCAAATGGCTACGCGCTGCGTTCACTGAAGACTCATACGTCATCATCAGTCGCCTCATTAAAGAATAAATTTTTAAGTAGTTTGGACTTTTCCACTACGCTGACCCAGTTCAGGTTAGTCAAATACGCCGGAGTCTCGTTAGTTAGCTAGAGAGGTTGACTTGGGTCCCGTGATTTTTCCTTGATGACCCCAAAGAAGGCACATTCGGTCTATCGTATTAGTTGGCATTGCCACCGTTTCAAACCACCAATTTACTCGTATTAAATCTGATTTTTTTTTGCCATAAACATTTACATGCTAATTATTTGGCAAAAGAAAATGCTGTCTTGATCTTCACCGTGATTAAGCTCAGAGATGCCTACTACTGTCTAGTAGTAGTACTACTGTATAGGCTTCCCCAAGGATCTCCACAATGACCGGGTCTGAGCTGTCCACATACAGCGACTTTAGCCAAATCGTCGGTTCACCTGGTAGGGGATTTTCAATACTAAGTACTGACAGCGCAGGGTGGTATCGTATCAATATACTCGTATATGAACATTTCACATAGTTTTATTATTGTAGTATACCTATTTAGGTTAACGATGCAAAGGCGCAGAACAATGTCCTTTATCATCCACATGATTAATGAATAGAAGTCGTATTTGTGTAAAAGGATAAGTATATAAATCTTATTTTACCAAATCAAAGGAAGTTTTCATCAAAATCATGATAGTCGTATATTTCTGCATGGCAAATAAACTATTTGATTATAATCCTAATGTGTTTCTCCATGAGGAAGGCCAGTGCTCAGCAGTGGGACGTATATAGGCTAAGGACGACTATAATTTGGTATTTAATAGTTGGTTTCGGAATGTTGGGCTATGAAAAACATGAATGAAAATAGATTGTATGTGGCTGAAATGCGTATGTTAAGATGGATGTGAGGGGTGACGAGGATTGAAAGAATGAGGAATGAGTATATTAGGAGATGTCTGAAAGTTGCTCCAGTGATAGAGAAGTTGAGAGAAAAGCGGTTATCGTGGTGTGGACATATTTTGAGAAGAGAGAATGAGCATGCAAGAGTTATGAATATGAGAGTGGATGGAAATGCAGGGAGAAAAAGACCAAAGAAAAGATGGATAGATTGTGTGAATGAGTACATGGCTAGAATGGGAGTGAATGATGATATGTATGATAGGGGAGAGTAGAGGATAAAGACTCGTTGCGCCGATCCTAAATGAAATTGGGAAAGGGCAAGCTAATGATGAGTAAGTTTCGGTTTCGAAAAGCTCGTTAAGGGTCCTTTCACACAGACTGGCCCGGAGAGCACTTTTATCACGTCTAAAACAGTGTTTTTATCATTGCAATAAAGTTTATTTTTATGTTTCACTTTTGTTATTGGAAATGCTCGAGAGGATACTATTTGGCGGTAAGGCAGCCGCTTTGCTCCGAACATACAATCCGCGCCAGTCGGTGTGAAAAGAAAAGTGTGCTCTGACCCACTATGTGAACGGACACGAAGCCATTGGTCTCGGTTGCGCGCTGGTGCTACTCCTCATTCTGCAAACATTACTAAAACTACGTGACTAACACTGGGAAGAGTTTGTGACTAGTTATGGAACTACCCACAAACTTTCCTATTTTCTTTAAAAATTTGCAAGCATGATTTCGTAAGGATTATATACATGTTCCGCTTTTTCTGTAGGCATAGATAAATAATAATTAATTAGTATAGATCGCTATTTCCATACATGGGTTTTTAGCTCGACTTATTATTGTTGCTTGGGTACAAGCATGGTACACAGCTAGCGGAATCATAAATAAATTAAGTAATTCCGGCAGTAATAGTAGCTATCTATAGTACTTAATTTTATCTATGCCTACAGAAAAAGCGGAACAGGTATGCTGTAGGTAAAACATTTCGTTAGCAATTAAAAGAACAACATTTTTTTGAAAAAGTATCAATTTATTGTATCCACACTTCCAATAGAATAAGTAACATCAATCAAATTGTATTTACAGTATTTGAATCATCACGCCGTGGGACTAAAATTTATTAATGGAATCGCTGGAATCACACAATGGTAGCTAACAGGAATAATTCCTACTTGTTCTATCATATAGTGATCACACAATTGTAGTCGTTTCATGAATGTTATTGATTCTGTTAGCAATCATAGTTTCCATTACGAAATAAGTGAATAGAAAAAAGGATTATGAAGGTGAAAAATGTTTAAGATCATAAACATTATCAATTTCTAGGATTACAAAAATATTTTTAAGGACGTTTCATAGGTACGCTGGCTGCCAGCGCTGGCCAACAGCGCCGGCGAGATTTCCATACATACATTTTGATGTATAAGTGCGCGCGTGTGGCTGGGAAAGAATGTTAGTAGCTCTGTGTGATTGTAAGTGTGCGCGTGGCCGGGGCGGGCGGCCAGCGTAGCTATGAAATAACACTAAGATCTTAATAAATAAAAGCATAGGCTTAACCTGAATTCTGTCTGTATTTTTAGTTATCAGCATCTCGTTATTGCTGGATTAAATAATTTGCTTGATTTCTCCCAAACAAAAGTTTAGGTACAAATACAATATTCGTCCGTAAAACAACAAACTGTTTAAAGAGCTATCTTTGGTTTGTTAATCACTGTTGTTCTATGAATAAATTAAACTACAAAATTAATTTTTGATTATTCTACCTATACAGTCTTCAAAATTAATACACGAATCACTAATTTTACTCATATTTATAATTTATTAGATAAACGAAATCAAACTTGGAATAATTCAAAATTAATTCTACGTGAAATTCCTAGCTACTGTTTTGAATTAACGTTTCTATAATAAAAGTTGATTAATTTGTATGAAATTTTTCGACTTCAGTTGCTTACTTAAAAATATAATAAAACCGGAGCACCGTACTAAAGGAATAATAAAGAGGCTTCAATATCTACGGTTCAATTTAAGTAAACAAAAATAAAGTATGTTATATAATTATGAATGTTATAATTAATAATTTCTCTGTGTTTTTTTATGTACAATGTCATTAACTATTGCATAATCTAAGATAAGAAGTGCTGTTTCCATCAATCAAAGTTGGCAAACTAAGAAACTAGGCACCTGGCACAGTAATGTTTGTAATTTTAATCAACCAATTAATTTACCCCGAGTCAATCGGATGTTCTTAAATTTTATTCTGGCAGTCATGGCCAATATGATGTGAGTTTTCATGTTTCCGAAGAAACCACCCTATATCACATCTTTGCACTTCGCAATATTACAAACTTTGTTTAGACATTTACAGCCTTGGAACAGTGCCAACATATAAGCATTAATGGTAGCCATTTTCTGCCAAAAGACAAAGTCACAGCTTTACGTGTCTCCCGAAGCACCAGTGAACTGTGAATGCAAGCAAAGCTGAGATAAATTTACATAGCAGAGAAAAAAAAATTACCAATCACTAAAATTAAATGTGTCCTAGAATTACCTACGAAACTTACATATTATTTACACATTAATTACACACTTATTATAATAAACCTTATATACAATGTGTTCCAAATTGGGTCCGTATTTTTCCAAAGTACTTAGTAGAACTAAAGTTATTATTAAGGCTAAAATATTTAAACACGATAAAATTAATCCTAGCCGCGATTCAAAATAAGACAATTCAAGTTGAAAAAAAAACTAATAAAAATTATATTATTATTATAAATATAAAATCTCTAAATGAACATGAGCATAGTCGTAAAATTATGTACATCAACAGATGTCCAAGTTATGCTACAAAACGTTCAAGACCGCAACCAAAGTTACCCAACTGAACGATCTCATAGTATCACTGGAAGAGGTTTTGTAATATTTCACTTCATCCTGTGTCGGTGGTGAATAAGATGATTCGTAACTAAGTCTGCTAGGGCAAGGCAACATCTCAGCTGGAATTTCCAATAGCTTCCTACGATATTCAATTTTGGCTCCATCATCTCCTATATCTTGATCCTGCATTGTGTCATCATAGGATTTATCGTCATCAAAATCATCGTCACCGTCATAGTCCTTTTTGTAAACAGGATTGGTTCTCTGCGCATCTGTTTTCTGAACCTTAATGCCGCTTATTGTTTTAAATTTGTTATCCATGATGCAAACCAACCTGCTCAATGAAACTCGAATTCGTTTGCTTTTAGTTTCATTCTTCAGCTTATGGAGCCACGACAAACGACAATCGCAATTCAGCTTGTTACCTGCAGGGCAAAGAAAATCTCGTAAATAAAAAATATTATTATAACATTAATTAACAAAAATAAAAATGCTCAGAAGATTTCATTATAAATATATTGGTAGAAGACAACGCAGACAATATTTTCAAAAATACCTATTTCATTTAGATTTGTATTAGCGATAAGTTAGCAAATTAATTAGTTTGGCCCAGGAAAGTTTTATAATCGTAATAAGATTTCATATGTAGATGCAGCCTTAAGCAAACCACAAAACCAAATTAACACTACACAATGCCTATTAAATCATAACCAACAATGCAAGCAGTGGTGGGTGGTTTGGTGGAAAATATAACAATCCCGGCCACCGCAAAATATAGTTGCTATTAAAACATCACAGTATAACCACTGTTTCCTGTTATGATTAATTATATCTAGGTTTTGTAATGTACATGATCAATCAAGACGGAAAGGCAGCTGACAAATGTCGGAGCGATTTCAGAAAATACATGGCTATTTATTCGACTTAATGAAATTTTATCTGGATTTTACTCAAAACCATTGATTTTCTACTTTTCATATAAGTTAAGGAAAGTCTGTAATCAATTGTTAGATAGAAGAATATTTTTGATTGAATATTTAATTATTAGTCTTTATTTATCAGCTGCAGCTGTTTTAAACAACAACAACAAAATATTATCACGCCTCTTTACTCGGAGGGGGGGGGAACCCACATTTCGCCAGGTATGTTAGGTCCCCATGTAATAGGTGGCGAGCCTATTTCAATGCTCTGGGCACAATGTGAGGCAAGGCGATCACAATGAACTGTACGTAAGTTTTATTCAAACTCAGTGGTACAGGCGGTGGGACCGAACCCGCGTTTCCCGCGGCCTTTCGAACGAGTAGTGCCCCGTCCGCCCAAACTCGGCTACCGGCTGTTTGAAACACAATAATTGATTTGATAATGGAGTCCCATAAGACTAAATTTCTATAATATATTTGAAAAATATTGAGGACCTTTTTTATCTTTCTAAATATTATTATACAACATAAGTTTTAATTTCGAACGTTTTTTCGTTCTTTATTATCTCTACAGCATTGTCTTTTTTATTTTGGTGAATTATTTGCAACATTCCGAAACAGCTTAATTACACATTAATTATCTTGTGGTCTTCAGGGCATACGACTTAATAATAAAACACGATCCTGAAAATATCGGAACGAATTATGACATTATTTCTGTTCGCGGTCAAACTTACTACCTCAATACATAGCACGTTGTATAGATAAATACAAGGAAAACCCTCTAATCTACTAATATCTTTTACGATCAATTACATACACTTTTACAACCATGCTATTAGTTTCGGGTGGTTATGTCTTATTTCCTATTTAAGGGTTGACTGGACCCTCAAAGACGAAACGACCAATAACATTTAATGTTATGAAAGTAATTGACGTAATTGCTTGATATATAACGATATTATCTGAAAAGAAAAATTGTCCAGAAAACTTTAGTAAGTAGATATATGTTATCTTATCACCTATGTTTTAGGTATACTCCTTATTTCACATCTATTTTCGTAAAGAATTTTTTTTATCTTAATTATAACCAATTTATGCTGTGACTAAACATATTCTTAATGTTAACCTCAACCTTATTTAAGATGATTTATAAATAAGTTGCTCTCACTGAGGCTTTGATACTGAAAGTATTTGATTTCTAAATAACATTAACTTTCAACACTCAATATAACTCCATTAGGAAAATTTGTGTGCCCATTAATAATGCAGCTAACAAAAGTTATCATGAACCTACTGTATCAAGAAAACAAAAGGCTCGAATATCTGAATATTAAAGATAAATACAAAACAAAGTTTTGGAACAGAACTTACCATCGAGGGAGATTAAAGCATAATTCGTCTTCATGTTTTCGAAAACATTTTGGACCGCCTCCTGTCGCAGTGTCTCCAAGTTATTATTTCTCAAGTCCAAGACAGTCAACTTGAGATTATCGTTGAACACGCCATCGTCTAGAGCTGCCAACTTATTATCGACCAACGAAAGTTTCCGCAGCTGGTTCAAGCCACCGAATGCCCTTTCCGATATATATTCTATTTCGTTTCCATCCAGGTAAAGTTCCTGTAGGCTCCAAAGTTCTGCCAGCGCCAAGTCTCCTATCATATCTAATTTGTTGTTCCTCATATCAAGAGTAATCAAATTAGACAAACCCTGAAAGTTCTCTCTAATAACAACTGTCAGCAGATTGTTGTCGAGATCCAATCTTATCAGATTGCTCAGGTGTTTGAAACAGCCATCGTGCAAAACCGTTATAGAATTCTTAGACAAATACAATCTTTGCAAGTTCGGAAGAACGTAGAATACGTCAGTATTCAATTCCGATATTTGGTTTTCCGACAAACTGACATTTGACAGCATTATGAGATGGGCGAACGCCATCTTTTCCAGTTGCGCTATTTTGTTCTTTGGCAAACTTATTTCTCTAAGCGTCGTGGAGTTGGTGAACGCGAAAGATGGCAAGCTAAATATGTTCGCGTACTGAATATTTAGAAACTGCAGATGCTCGAGGCGGACGATCACTTTTGCGGGTATATACGTTAGGCCACCATCGGCTCTGACGTTAAAAGTGAGTTTTTCTATTTTCGGTTGCGAATAAAAATTTGACCAAAAGGGGTCGTCCTCGGCTATGCCGCCGTTGAAAACCCAACAATCAGCCTTTGTGGCAGTTTTTATCTTTATGCTCTCGCAATAGCAGTGGACTTTCGACACTCTATCTTGAATATCGCAAATGTTTACGTAGTGCGAGTAGCTTTTGTCATTTTTCCAGCGCCTTTTATCATTTTGACGGCTCTCTGTGACGTTTATTTCAACAGTCGCGAACGCGATCATTAAGATCAGATATTTAAGGTCCATCTTTGTTCCTTTTCACATCGGCGTGATTTTTATCTGAAACAAAAGAAAGCCGTTTAGTAAGAGTTCCTTTGTTTTCTTTTTATCGGGGATCCTGATCCGTGCATTAGCGATGTTTCAGATTAGATTGTATTGAAGTCAGGCGTTAAGGTGCGATTACGAAATACATTAATTGACTGCTCATTGATAGTTCGTGAATAAGTAGTGCGCTGAAATAATCTAATAGTTTTCTTTGTATAGGGATTCCACTTGGGAAGAAATTAATGTCAGTGTCGTTTAGTTGTTATATTTTACTACGCCTGCCTCACTTAAGAGCAGGTGCGACGGGCGCCTGTCTATCAAATCCATTATGTCAGGAATATTAATAAATGCCTCAAACAACATTGGAATCAATTTATTACTTTCCTAATATCCAAAATGAACTCTAATTAATGAAGTTAAAGAATAAAACGGCATATCATTAATTGTTCCCGGCTGCCGCACTAGGCAGATTAAGATCTCTGAAGTTTGAATTAGTTTTAATAATCCTTTCGTCCCGCCAGCATCGTGACGAGTTGAGTTCATTAGACTTAATTAATGCTTAATTAAGATACTAGTGAAAGTCTTCGGTTGAAGATCTCGGACCCTGTCGGTAATTTTACTATAGGTATAATACCTACTTCCTTAAGCATCCAAAGTCTTACTTATTATGAAATGTATAAAATACTCGTATTATTATTATCATGATAACAAAATATAATAAAAAATATTTCTAAAAATGAATTGGTTCTATGAAAGTGATCACCATTACAAACGATAATACCGTTTTGATTTAGAAATTATAAGAAACGTGAAATGTTAATAAGGTAAACAAAGATGTTCTAAGGGCTTGTACACTGGTTTTACGATTATGCCATCGCTGTGGTTCCAACTTCAAGTCCTGGTTGGGGAAACATTTTGTATAACCAATTGGTGGATTTCTACTTGCATCTTGTTAAATGATGATTATGCACGTATAAAAATATGTACATAATTTATCTGTCATCCTAGATCCAATAGGTAACACAACAACAACCCATACTGTTCTTCATTTGGGCTTAGAGCTTTTTTAGTTCGTCAATATTTGTACATGTTTTATATCGTACCTACCACATTATATTCAAATATAGAGCGCAGTACACCAAAAAAGTAATAAAATATATTTAACTGTCACCACAAAGTAGGTGCTGTAATAACCTACTTTTTCTAAGAGATAAATTGAACTTTGTCACGCATCAGTAAAGGAAATTCAGAACTTATACTGCTTACGTACTTGAAAACCCGACGCTTAATAGATAGACAAGGAAACTTTGTTGACTATGCGTGAACGCAAGCATTTTAATATCCTACAGATTACCTACTTCTGTGAATGCATTCGTGCAATAAACGACATTGTATTTTTTTAGCACAGTCAATTAATATTGAGTGTTATTGTATTATATTTAAAAGTTGAAAGAATACACACACATACCATATAATCATGACTATTTTCTCCTAAGGGTTAGTAAGAGACTAGGCAAAAGCACCGCAAAAGCAGTCCACTGCCATAGTCCGCGCTTCACCAACAAGTGACTGGACATGTACTCAGCATGAAAAAGAAAGAAAAATGTATTTATTTCCATAAAATTGTGTAACTAAGGTTGAAGCACAAGAACATAAGCTTAGTGATCATTTAAAAAAAAGCCCCTCAACTGCATGGAATGAGAGACCCAATTCAGCATTACGCGAGAACAAAATGTTCTGACGCTGATTTTCAATAGGCACCCGTTAGGTCTGACAGAGGATGCCAACTGCTATATAGTACATACGATAGCAATATATACAAATACATAGAATAGGTTTTAATTATAATATAATAATGCAAAAATTAAAATAAATAAACACGAATATGTATAATGCTGTTACATTAGTTATACACTGTTATTTAGAGAAAACAGACTGTAAAATAATAAACCAATAAATGATATATATGTCCGATTGACAACAAAGACTATATGAATGACATGTCCACACATATATCCTCGAACTGCCGCTGCGCGTCCAAAAAGTATTTTTTCAAGCGGCATTTAAAATAATAACATGACAGGTGGTGAACCCGTCGCCGTCGCTGTGTTTAAGCTATTGCTTAATTAAGTATAGCTATAAAAAACCCTGAAACTACACTTATTTTTTTTAATCTCGCGACCTCGCGTATCCCTGAAGTAGGAAATACTAACACTGATATTTCGTCTGATTAGTTCCAAGCTGTTTCCACGTACCAGCCGCAGTGTCAGGCGAGCGATGTTCATAATAAGTGTCACTACCGAATTAAAATGACGTAAATGGTACGTAAATGGGCGGCCTATGTCCAGTGGACGCGAGTGGGCTGCTGATGAAATGTTACAGTCAACTCCAAAAATATTTAACCACTTTTGACAATAAATGACTCTTAGGGTGGTTTCATAGGTACGCTGGCCGCCAGCGCCAGCCACGCGCTTGTGCTTACAATTACACGTAGCTACTAACATCGTTTCACAGCCACACGCTGGCCGCCAGCGTATCTCTATAACATCCCCTTTAGAAGGAAATAAAGATTGTCGCTTAAAAGAAGATTAAAATGTGTATACATATATTTTTGTACTCGACTGTACTAGCGAAGATTGATTTTGCGACCTCATACACGAGCAATATTGACTGTAACTTTTATAGATATAAGTTTATAGTAACATTCGGAAATAAGAGACAATGCGAGAGCCATAGCTAGTATTTTTAAAGAAATAGGCACGTAATCATTCAACCAAATAAAAAATTTCAAAAAATATATCAAAAGGTCAATAAAAATCCTTATTAAACTCTCATGTTCTTAGATATTATTCCAACAACTCAAAGTGTAGTAGGTAAGGTAGTAACAGTACCAAAAGCGAGGCGAAACTTGGGCGAAACGCTACAACACCGACGTGAACTGTCAGCCATAAATTACACACAAGTGCTCTCACTGACAAATAGGAACAGCAGAGTGAGTGAGTACAAAAAGTGACGGGTTTAATCGAAGACTCATATCCACTGGAAGTCTTATCACTCTTCCACTATAGTAATAATTAATTTAAATCAAGGTTTGATTTTTTGAAATAAAATGTTCATACTGGAGTTGGAATAAGACTAGTAAGTCTATGTTCCGTTCTAACGAAAAGACAACTCGCACAGAGTTAGGAATATTCAGAAATTGACATTTATTATTGTATGAAAGACAAATACGTAAAATTATTAAAAGTCTTAGGACAAATGTTGTTATATACGATGTTAGATAACTAGTTTTGCAAGGTTGTTGATAAATTAAAAATAACTTTGTATATCTATGACCGAAACCTTCGATAACCTGGGGTACCCTAATACTATTCCGCGTCCTTTTCAATGATCATAAGCCACCTCGCTCGACTATTTTCACCCTTAAAAAGCCAAAAAACTGTTAATAAATTTTACTTACGCAGGTTAACGACCCCATATATTGTTATTAAAGTATCAGAACCCAGGAGGCTTGACTAACTAGCGGCACAAAACTGCAGACCGACAAATTTATGTGTCCTCCGGTAATTAACGCGGAACAATACCCGAGTGATGTACTGGATGTGGCCAAAGATTTTTTATGCGCCAAGTAAAATATTACCCTGCCATAAAAGCAATAAGGTTTGTTTTGGAAAAAATATTGCCGTTTATTTGGAGGGTAGATGTGATTGTTTTGCCGCTTCCGCAGTAAACTTTACCGCAGCATGGTTAAATATAGAAACCAGGTATTGTAAAATCATTTAATTACAGAGTTTTGTAAAAATTTATAATTGTGTCGCAACAGAACACAATAACTTTTTTCCTATAGTCAGGACAAATTATTACTTTTATTTTATTGATTCGAGTAGATGATTTCTTTTGCGGAAATAGGGACTCTCTATCTTGTCTTAATCGAGTTAATAAGTATACATAATATATTTGCTTAGATAAATAAATAATGTGTCCCAATAGAACACTACGTCCTTAGCCTATATACGTCGCACTGCTGGGTACAGGCCTTCCTCATGGAGAAACACATGAGGAGTATGGACCGCAACACCACCACGCTGGCCCAATAAGGGTTGGTGGGTAGAAACAGGCGCAATAGGGACCGGGACCAACGGTTTAACGTGCCTTCCGAAGCGCGGAGGAGCTCGAGATCACAAAGTTTTGGTCACCCATCCACGGCCAGACCATCGCGATTGTAGCTTTGTTTTCAATCGAAAGCCAAAGCGCACTAACTACTACGCCACCGAGCTCCTAAATATAACACTACATTAATGATAAATTCTATAATTAAAATTAATCAAAACAGAGAAGCTCGGGGAGTTGTAGTTAGTACGCTTTGGCTTTAGATATCGAAAACAAAGCTATCTTCTCCGTGGTCAGACCGTGGATGGGTGACCAAAACTTTGTAATCTCGAACTCTTCCGTGTTTCGGAAGGCACGGTAAGCCGTAGGTCGTGTGCAACCGTTTGTAACGAGGCGCTATACCAATATTAGTGACTGCTGTTATTGGGCCATGGCCTGGCCAATTTCTCATTGTTTCTGTTTTTTTTTAATTTAAAGTCTGTCTTTCTCATTGTCTTGTCCTTGTTCGGGAGCGTTCGACTGTCGTCGGTCTCGCGCGACGATTCAAACCAACGACCGGCCTACCACAACTTCGATATAGATCGCAGACGACTTAGCATACTATCAATTGTTTCATTGATTAATAAGTTATTTATTATACCAGTTTTATACAGTCCACTGCTTATCATTCAGCGTCCCTTAGTTAGGACCCTAACAGTCCTCATAACTATTGTTAAGTATATTTATAAATTGAAGAATAAGGCTGTGAAATTGAATACATCATGTTTATTTTATTTGTATAGAATTGTTTTCATAGGCACTTTTAGTGCCTTAGTTTTAGTGGCGACTCGAGGCTTTTATTTATTCCCGGCTTCACCACGTCACACGTTTCTACACACCAACCTGCTTGGGCCAGCGTGGTGGTGTTATGGCTCATACGCCTCATTTGTTTCTCGATGACGATGGCCTGAGCCCAGGTACGGGACGAAATCAAAATTACCGACATATTTTGTAAAATGCTCAATATGAACATACATAAAATTTTGCCTAGGTATACGCAAAAATACTCTCTCTGTGCCTTCTCAACTCTCTGGCTTTAATCCTGACTCATTCTCTGGTCTGGCGATTGAACTTTGGAATTCTTTACCTTTAAACATTAGAACTGCTCCCTCTAAGGTTGTGTTTAAATCTTAAGTTCGAGAATAGTTCTCAAACATGTATAATGCTAGTTTGTCTGTTCCTACGTAATGAATCATCATCTTATTATATATTTACGTATGTATTATGTATAAATATTTATGTAATTATATATTGCATATGTATGTTTGTTATACAATATAATTTATTATTGAATTTATGTATGTGTTAATGTTAATTAAGCCGCCACCAGATCTCTGCTTTGCCGATGGTTGACTGTTAGAGAGCGACATTAGTCGTTAAGTCCGCCATGTGTACATTTTCTGTAATGCACAAAAGCTTAAATAAATAAATAAATATAGCATTTTATTTACTACACTATGAAATAAATTGACGATCCGCTTGTCTGACCGGTCAATGACCCTGATTTTCTGATTAGAAATTACATTTCACTCAAGTTGTAGGATGAGCTTCCATGTAAGGCATTCCCGGGAGGACAGATCAAAGTTTTCCTCAAGAAATAGGTTTTTTTCTGAATGAACTATGGAATATGATAACAAATCGCTCATCCAAAAGAATAATGACATAATTACCAAAAAATCGAAAATGAGTTTTTGATGCCATAGCTTCATGTTTTGCACGTTTTATCTACGGTAAAAACGACAGAATTATTGTTCCATTAGCTTCCGAAAGAGAGAGTCATTGCCGACATGGTGTGGCCTATACTTCGAAAAGATACGCGGAAACATCGACAAAGTTTACAAAATGTAGACAGATTTATAAAAATAAAACTAAAATTGAATATAATGTTGTTTAAATTCATGATTTATTCCCATATCCAAACTTTGTTTAATGTCATAACTGTATTATTTGATGTATAAAATGTCATAAATGTACGTCTGGTTAGTTTTATTTCGTTTTTTCAAATAGTTATCTTATGTTTTCTCGCAAACTTTTTATGTTATATTATTGGTAGTAAAGTAACACAACATAACTATTAAAATATATCAATAGAATGATTGGAAATACACAATATTTTCGATGTCAAACTTTTAAAACGCTCTCCTGAAAAATCGAAAAAACGTAATTACGTCAATATTCTTTTGGATGAGCGAAATATTATAGACTCCTGAACCTGACTCTGAATTTCAAAACCAAAGGTTGCGGAGTCAAACCCAGAACAATAGAAATGGTGGCAACAGAGGGTACACGGAACTTGACCCTAAGTTCGTTAATTACATATTATCCATAGCACAGTCCCGTTAACTGTTCAACTTGCATCCATCTATCAGCCTAGAGACGTCCACTAGAACGAGGCGCTATACGAGTATAAGCGACTCTTTGCTATTATTGCGCTCTTCTCTGGCCACTTTCTCTTTGTTTCTGTTTTTTTTAATTAACTACCTGTGTTCTGTCTCTATCTTTCGATCCAAAGAAATATTAAGTATTATAATTAATGTATATGTGCAGTTTTTATTATTATTTAAATTAGTTTTATGCCCTGATTATAGGAAAGCAGTTTTTAAAAAAGAATCTAAATAACCTTACCAAAGGCTGTATTGTAAGTAGCCCTACTTTTATAATTATCTGTTAGTTTTATGTTCCGTGTTTTTGTTATTTACATTTTTAAATTTGTTCCACAGTGCAGTTAGTTTTTACAATAAAATATATATCGATAAGTGACGACAAGGCCTTTTTATTTATCTCCGGGTTAAAAAAGTATCTAAATAACATTACCAAAGGCACTATTGTAAGAAGCCCAACTTTAATAATTATCTGTTAGTTTTATGTCCCGTGTTTTTGTTATTTACCTTATAAAATTTGTTTCAGAGTACAGTTAGTTTTTACAAAAAAATGTATATCGATAAGTGACGACAAGGCCTTTTTATTTATCTCCGGGTCCACCACGTCACAAACTGCTGGATATAGACATGACATCACATAGACATGAATAATCCCCCAATCACCTCCACAACGCCGCCCCCCTCCAGCGACTTCCTGTGATCTTCGCCAGGTATATTTTAGAATTTAGGAGTTCTAAAGTTAACCTCTTGAATATCAGCGCGAACACCGGTGTTCGCAATCGATAGATATTTCTATTTTCTTTTCTCACCATGGAGAGGTTAAGTATGAAATAACGCAAACAGAATAGAATACTAAGAAAGCATATACCTAGCGATATTTCAAGTGCTGTATAATGCTATCTCGCTTAGTTTCATCTAAACAAATAAAGACGCAAAACTGTTTCATAACAGGTATGCAGATTCTCGTACAAGTAAATATGAATTCTGAAACATTAATTTTTATGCTGCTATCTCGCTTATATCGTTCGAAGGAAAAAGAAATGAGGCTATTATATCCAGCCTTTTATTGAGACTACGTACATTTTGAATATTTTGCGTTGAAACCATGTTATTATTAGTATCCTGGCTTTATGTGGGTGCCTATACTATCAAAGGCTTACTTTAGGAAAAGATAATAGATGTGTATATAATAAGAAAGAGGTAGTATAGTAGTTAATGTAACTGTCACATAATATAGGTTATTAAAACACGAGCGTGATACTAACCGTATCACGCGAGTGTTTTAATACCGAGTTATGTGCAGTTACATACACTACTTTATCTACACCCATTATTCAAAGAAATAAAACAAAAAAATTTATTAATTTTATTTTTTTGCCATAGTTTTGGGCATTTTTAAGACAAATAAGTGTTGCATAATGAGTCCAACCTGTTGCATAATGGTCATTATTTTACAGTTTCCATTTTTAAATTTTCGTTTTTTCATCTGTGTTAAAATGTCATTATGAATGCGAGTCTTAGTTCATAATTCGAACATTATACCATGAGTGTAGATAAATGTATATATTCTTATTAGTTATACCTATATCTTAATATATTAGTTATATTATAACACATACATAAAATAAATTAGTTTGAGATAGTTTGTCGTACGTAGGCGACAGTTTTTCTGTTTCTATATTTATTATACCTACTAGCCACCTGCCCCGGCTTTGCATGTGTAATTATTCGAGTGAGCTAAAAAAAATACTAAAATAAAAAGTTGTCATTATATGCAATGAAAGATAATATAATTAGCTTTCTAACACCCACAATTTTTTTTTGCTTGTAACACATGCTTTTTTCGTTATTTTTTTTATTTTTCTATATCTTAAACATTGCTTGTTAGATTGTCCTAATATAACTAAATAAATGATAAGCATTATTGTTAATAACGCGTCAAACCGTACGCTTGTTATATCAAAAAATTACTTAGTATATTCTTTGTTGTTTCTATTATAAGTGAATTATTTAATTCTTTTAGAGAAATAAATGTCTTAAAACATAAATCTATCACTAAAAGAATTTTAAAAATTAGAGCCTTTTTCCTTTTTTATGGAAAACATAAAGAATTATAAATATTACAATGATATGATAATATAGAATATGGTTAACGAAAATTAATCATTTTTTTATGTGACTAAGGGCGAATTCGACCAAATAGAGATTAGTAACACGGGAATAATAATACCAAACTTTTTTAATACCAAACACGATTGGTCAAATCTGCCCTAAGGGCGGAGCCGATTAGCTATCCTAGTTTTTTCATGTTTGGCTAGACCCGAGTAATATTATTTTAACGGAGTACGCAGTTTTTCGCGCACGAATGTGTCAATGTCTCGTTTGACATAGGGCAGACTCAACCAATCGTTTCAGCTCAGTTTGGTATTACTATTCCCGTGTTACTAATCTCAATTTGGTCGAATTTGCCCTAAAATCTGTATTTCTTCCGACCCAATCTAATAATCACAAATCTGTAATTAATCAGATCAGATCAGATTTTGATTATTTATTTGATCTGATATTGATCTTTTTTTTTATTTGTAATTAGTCTGATAATAATCTGTAATTTGATTACATGCAAAAAAGCCTGAAAATACCATAAACATCCAAACACACAAACAATGCCCCATAATAATGTTAGTATAGATTCTTACGTCAATGTCGTGCTCCGACTTTTTAACGATATAAAAACTAGCTTTTTTCCAAAACATAACAACAACATAATATCTTATACAGCGCCCGGGCCAAAAAAAGGCAATATAGTATATTCCTTTGACCAGACATCCGTTTCATATGGTTTGAGTATTCGTTTGAATAACAAAAGGGTTAACTGAACTGAAGGTTTAATTGGCAGTTAGCTATCGATGGCGAGAAATAACGAACCGAAGAGAATTGTTTTATTTTCACGGATTTCAATGTTTACCAGACATTGCTAATGAAAATGAAATGGGTATAAACCTTATTGTGTACCTTTATTTTTATAATTTTTAAAGTGGCGGTATCCGAGTTTGCACGGTTCGTGTGAGAGATCGCGGGACTCGCGGGTTCAATCCCACCGCCTGTACCACTGAATTTGAATAAAACTTATGTACAGTTCATTGTGAATATCGCTTGCCTCACATTGTGCCCGGTGCATGGCAACAGGCTCGCCACATGGGGACTACATATTTGGTGAAATGTGGGTGCTAATACCTTCACCTCCCCCTTCGGGGAATGGACGTGATTATATTATGTTATGTTATTATTTTCGTGTAATTATGTCTTGTCTGTTAGTCTACGTATGAGGACTATTTAAGAGTTACTATATTTAAAAAGGAATATTTAAAAGTAGTACGAACACGCTTCTGGCATGCATTAGTGGATATTGGTTTTAATGTCAAGAAAGGCATAACATTTCAGAACCCTTTTAGTTAAGCGTGTCATGTTTTGTTATCTTTGTACGAAAATAAGGAGAACAAATTTTGGTCACCCATCTCATTCTCATCATGGCGAAGGTTGCTTCGTTTTCGTTTAAGCTGTTGGTATATTTACATATTTGTATTTCTCTATTGTAAAACAGAATCGAAATACGCCGTGATTATTATGCACGAAGTAATTCTAATCATCCAAATCTCTGTTCGGTCGTAATAAGACGTTGCATTAATTGTATTCAGTTTCTCTCTTTCATTACCCTTCGGAATGAGCGAGACAGGCGGTTTTATTTTAACTTTATCCTGTTTTCTGTATCCACAAGTTGAACTTCTAAATTGGATGTGGTCTTGTAACTTTGCCTCGGTGGCGCATTGGTTTGGGCGATCCAGCTCCGAGCTTGAACATTAAGCAAAAGATCTCATGGCCAAACATGAATTAGACAGATAAATATTGGGTCCTTACCTATGAAATTGGTGTTTTTTTTTCTCTCTTAGTATTTTGTCTGTAACTATTAAGATTCAGAGTATTCCTAAAAAATAATTACCTCGTCTAAAAATAGAGTATATTTTTGAGCTCTGTTGATTTGTTTTGACAATTTGTTGTAAGTTTAATTGTGTTAAAATTGGACACGGAGACAACTCTTTTTAAGTGTCTCCCGAATACATCATTTTATTTGCATTCACTTAAAAACGATAAATATTTTTTATGAAGTGTGATATTAGACATATTACTAAAGCTTGTCTAATGATACATGCCAAATATTATTATCTCTGGATTTGTCGTTGTGAAGAAAACTGATAAGATGTAAGTATGGAAAATGCAGAATTCCCAAAAATCTCCATACAAAACACTAATTTCATACGTAAGGACCTAATATTAATATAATAAATAATGTGCCAGCCGTGTGGTAGCGGCTTATTAAAAGAATACTACCAACCCGTATCTTCCCTTTGATGTCGTAAAAGGCGACTATCGGACATAGAACTGCACAACATTCTATAGCTTATAGCGACGACGGGCTCACCACCTGTCACGCTGAGCACAACAGTCAATGCTTGGTGAAGCGCGGAATATGACAGTAGACTGCTTTTGCGGTGCTTATGCCAAGTCTCAGACTAACCCTTAGGGGATAATAGTTGTGATTATATGTATGTAAATAATACTATGAATCGTAATATACTTATATAATTAAAAATAAATAATAAAACACTATTTAGCCTACTCCAAAAATAATCGTCGTTATGTAATCGTCCTTGGCCTATATACTTCCCACTTCGGGGCTCAAGCCTCCTAATGAGGAGTATGAAACAAACACATGAGTCCGTAATACCGCCACAATGGCCCAATGCGCGTTAGTGGGTAGAAACGTTCCATTCCGAAGCACGGAGGAGTTCAAGATCACAAAGTTTTGGTCACCCATCCACGGCCTGACCGTGGCGAAGCTAGCATTATTTCCGATATCGAAATATCAGTCATTTATTAGTTAAGGCAATGCAGCAAACGCCGAATTTGGCAACCAAGTAGTCGCTAGCCGTATTTTGAGCATTAATATATGTTCAGTTTATTTCCAGCCCGGTGCCCGGCAACAGGCTCACCCGTGTCGCATGGTAAAATAAATATATACCATAAAAACCGTGGAAGTTAAAAACTCTGCCTACCTCTTCAAATATACAAAACCGACATCAGAATTAAAAAAATATCCCAAATATCAGGTAAATCTTTCAAAAAGCAAGGGGTAAAATTGTATGTGTGTACTAATTTTGACCGAAAAAAACTAAAATTTAATTGATACATGATGCGTACCGATAAACAGTACAGTTATTTTTGAAATAGGTTACTGAGGCCGCGTCTCACGCAAACCTAAAACAAAGAGTGGGTGTAAAATTAGAATAATTATGCTAGTATCAAGTTCCAAGGTTCCTTAAAATGCTTTCTAAATTTATTATTTTTCCCTCCTCGATAATTTATTTCGCCCTATATAAGGCTACTAATAGACTTAGAGCTGCATCCAACAGGTTATAGCGGCGACAGGCTCACCATCTGTCACGCGGAGCACATGTGCAGTCACTGCTTGGTAAAACGCGGACTATGGCAGTGTACTGCTTTGTGGTGCTTTCCCTAGTCTCTGACTTACCCTTAGAGGATAATACTCTTGATTATATATATCTATGTATGTATATACTAAAACGAGATTGAAATAGATGAAGCCGTCCTATAATTAGATTCCAATTACCCTATACTTAGGATCAAACAAAGGTAGTTGGTATGTTCCGTAGTTTGACGGATCAAGCATGTCCGCATTTAGATTTGAAACTAACACGTAGAGAAAAGGTATCATAGGGAGACCGTGTGGTACCTCTATCTTTGTGTACTAATGCAGTAATCTTGCATTATTTTGTTATGTTCCGGTTTGAAGCGTAACGAGAGGCAATGAACTGGGTACTGAAACTGACATCTCTTTTTCTCAGGTTCACAGCATGCTATCCCTATATAGCAAACAGATGCGGCGTTATTAGCGATTCTTAATGCCATATTGTTTGTTCATACTATTTTTAGGTATGGTTGCTACTAGACAAATAATGCAAAAAAACTGAAGTCAAAGTCAAATAATTTATTCAGTTTAGTTCAGTTCGAGCCCAATTTTTTAATGTATATTCTTTTATCGGATCGGGCTGAAATTTGACATGCAGGCAGATGTTATGACGTAGGCATCTGCTAAGAAAGGATTTTGATTAATTCTATCCCCAAGGGGATAAAATAGGGGAGGAAAGTTTGTATGAAACTTTATCAATTTTAAACCGATCGTGCCGAGACTTTGTATGCATAAAGCTACTATGATGTAGGCATCCCCTACGAAAGGATTTTGATAAATTCCACCCCTAAAGAGATTAAATATAATAGGATGAAAGTTTGTATAAATCTTCTTAGATTTTCGACGGATTGAACTGAAATTAAAGATTGGAGCTACTATTCGCTCCCAGTCTTTCTCATAAAACCTTACACTTCCTCCTTTTAATACAACCGTAACCTCGTTAAGGAATTCTTGCCCTAAAATAACATAGTAAACACTTTCTACATAAAACATGAAATAAAATATCATTATAAAAGTTTTAGTCACCCCCATTTGTAAGCGACACTTCCCCAACGAACGCACCGTTGACATTCCGATACCCGATAGGCACAAGTCATCCTTGTCTCACTTTGGTTTGGTTTTGGTTTTCTGACTGCGTTGTAAACGTCCACCGATATAATATTTACGTCACTACCGGAATCCACTAAAGCATTTACTTTTATGCCGTAAATGCAAATTGAAATCACCGGCTTTCTCTCGTTTGACAACTTTGATGTATCAACGTAAACATACTTGGAGTCCTGAGCGAAGTTTGCCAACGCCAAGCTGTCATTCGCGTCACACGCAGTACGTCTTACATCAAGTTTACACGGTCGGCACTGGTCGGCACCATAGTGCCGAGCCGAACGCTATCCCGCTCGCACTCACACACGTCATATAGTTGACATCCCACACTTATATACTATATAATACATTTATGATATATAGTATATATTATAATATATACAATATTACATTCTTTATGCTAATAGAGGCTAATTGATATGTAACAAGAGATTGTCAGAAGGTATTTATTTTCAGCCAGCTCGAATCTCCCGTTACTCTCAAGGATTGCTGCGAGTTTTCTCCCCACGGCAAGATTGCTCCCGGGCCACGTATTAAATAGGAAAACTTGGAAGCAAGACCCATCTGCCAAAATATAATTTCTACGTGTACTCTATTATAGCTTACCATCTGAAATTCAATGAATCTACGAATAAACTTAATACTAAACAGTTTTATTTATCTACAAGTTTCGGTGTTATTGCTATAATTTTGATGATAAAATATACAGTTTAGTTTAGCACCATTTTCTGATGCAGTTTAAATAATGGTACTGCGCTGAATTTCACGAAGATTCATGAAAAAACGTAAGTTCTATGAGATGCATATTTTGATATCACTAAACATATAGATAGGTACCTATTACCGTTGTAACGTTTTATTTCCTGTTCTTATTCCACTCATGAGACTCACATTTTAAACTAAACAATCATGAAGGACAAAGCTGATTCACTTGCAAGGCTAATATACCTCAAAAATTTCATTTAGGTACCAACTATGACGAAAGCAAACAGCTAACAATAGACCGAAATACCTAGCCACCACAAGGCTAGAAGTTGAACACTATATTACTAATTCTGCGAACAAAGCAACTGTTACATAAACATTTAATAACAACAAAAAGTTCAACAACAATTCTCAGAAGTCCTGAAGTAATTCGTTAGGAAGCACACGAGGGCTGTAAAAACTTCATTAGTTCTTCCACTGACGCATTAAGTCTGGGCAATAATGAAACCATGCATTCTGCATGTGGTTTATAGTAGATTAGTAGCCAAGGGCTGTAAGGCATCAATTGCAGCGAGGGCGCTTATAGTTCGAGGGTGCAATTGATGCTTACACCCGAGCTAACTACTCTGCTTTACATCTCGATTGTGAGTTAAGTGGAAAAAAAGGCATTACAAGAATAAATAAATTTATTTTCAAGAACTAAATTTAGCTTCGCCGTTCGATTTTCAAAATTGATGAAAATAGCGAAGCGACCTCTTTTGTCACAAGAATAAATAAATTTATTTTCAAGAACTAAATTTAGCTTCGCCGTTCGATATTCAAAATTGATGAAAATAGCGAAGCGACCTCTTTTGTCATTGGGCTGAATGCATGATGTCTAGTGCCAGTAAGATGGTTAGATGTACGCGAACTTTTTGAAAGAGTTTTTTTTTTTTTACTTACCGCCCTAGGGCGTTTTTAGCTACATTATTAACCTAGTGCAGTAATTGATCTCTTACAACCCGCATCTGGGGGTATTAAGGACCTACTTACCGAACATGAGAGATGTAAAGGGTGTTTACATTATTACGGCACTAGAATTCTCGTTTGGAAATAACACCTTAACGACTACTCTCTCTGCTCTGCGACGGTTCATTTTATTGTAATTCTTTCTATGGCGAATTGGGTTTAAGGTTTAAAGAAAAAGTGAAAAATCTACCAAATTTTATAACATTATAGCCTTTTTAAAATGAAAGTAATAACTTCTAAAACAAAACAATAACTCAAAACATGAATAACATTTCAAAATATCTTCTTTTGCGGGAAATAAATATTCAAAATGTCAAAGAAGAGTAAGTACAGATGAAATATACGTTTCGCAACCAACGGCTTCCATTTTATTCGTCTCTTTGCCTGTCATATTTGTCGAATACTCTAACTAATGCTTTATACCTGGACACGATTGTTCGATTACTGAGATTCTCTGGTTAAAATGTTTTCAGTGAAATCACTTATTGGTGGGGAAGGTTGAAAGCGATGATTGGCAACTAGTAAATGTTAATAATAGCGTTTGTTGTTTGACCACGAATCTCATAGATAACAATATCTGTGAGATTCGTGGTTAATAAATAAATAAAATAAATATCTACAGACATTCACACCTATCAACTAGCCCCATTTTAAACAACTAATGCTACTTGTGTTACGGATACTAGATGATGGATAAATGTATTTAATAAATTAATATATACTTGGGTTGGTGGATAGAAACGGTCGCAATAGCGACCGGGACCAACGTCTTAACGTGCCTTCCAAAACACGGACGAGCTCGAGATATCAAATTTTTGGTCAACCATCCACGGTTTGACCATTGCAAAGGTAGCTTTGTTTTTGATCGAAAGCCAAAAACATACTAACCATTACGCCAAAACTATTATCATTGCTTAATGATAGTGTTTCATTTGGTAATTACTTATTTGAAAATTTCTGCTCTATATATCACATGATTTTTCTATTTGTATCGAAAAATAGTGATAAGTTAATTAGGAGGAAAATGTACCAAAACCGACACTTCAGGAACAGAAACACCAACAAAGCTTGTAATTGTAGAATGTGACAAAGTATTCTGGTATTCTAACTACTGAGAGCTCTTTACAGCGAAACTTCTAGAAATGCTGGCTTATTATGTTATAATACTGATATTTTAGACTCTAAGTTGTAAATGTTGAAGCTTGAATTAGAACAAGGCTAAGTATAGTTTTGAAACTACTAACAGAGGCTTCCAAGAGACATCACAAATGATAGGTGTAAACTTTACTTACTTTACAAACTTACTTCTACGTAGTTTAGAAGTTTTTATATAATTATACTATTAATAATATATTGGGTCCTTACCTATGAAATTGGTGTTTTTTTTCTCTCTTAGTATTTTGTCTGTAACTATTAAGATTCAGAGTATTCCTAAAAAATAATTACCTCGTCTAAAAATAGACTATATTTTTGAGCTCTTTTGATTTGCTTTGATAATTTGTTGTAAGTTTAATTGTGTTAAAATTGGACACGGAGACAACTCTTTTTAAGTGCCTCCCGAATACATCATTTTATTTGCATTCACTTAAAAATGATAAATAATTTTTATGAAGTATGATATTATACATATTACTAAAGCTTGTCTAATGATAGATGCCAAATATTATTATCTTTGGATTTATCGTTGTGAAGAAAACTGAAAAAATTTTAGTATGGAATATGCAGAATTCCCCAAAATCTCCATACATAACACCAATTTTATACCTAATATTTGAATACGAACAAACATTTTTATTTTATAAAAGTCTTATTGCCGGTATTAGTGACTGAATACCTCTAAATAACGAAACGGGAATGTGTGGGATTGGCTAGAATATGTTTCTATTAGATAAAACTTTTCCTGGGTGGAGCTAGATGGCGTTATGGTTAGTACGCTTTGGCTTTCGATCGAAACAAAGCTACCTTCGCCATGATCAGGCTGTGGATGAGTGATCAAAATTTATGATCTCGAGCTCCTCCATGCTTCGGAAGGCACGTTAAGCCGTTGGTCTATTGCGACTTTTTCTACACACCAACCCGCATAGGGCCAACGTTACGGCCCATACTCCTCATGTGTTTCTCCATGAGGAAGGCCTGTGCCCAGCAGTGGGACGTATTTAATAATATGATGAAGACAAATAAATAGTACCATCTATACATATAATAAAACTGTAAAAAACTCGTTCATATTAACGAATTTGTGTAATTAAACACGTCAATATAGATACATATATTCTCCCATAGGGGTAGGCAGAGAATACTTCTTTTCTCTAGCTACGATTCTTACATATAAATATTTTCATATTTTATTTACTCTGTCTCTTAATAATATATTAATACAGTGTCTCAATCTTTGATTTAAGTTCTATAAAGACATCCTGTAATTTTTTTTATCAAAACAAGTTTTGTTTGGTTCTTAGACATTTAAACAATAGCGAAGCAAAAAAAACAACGCGTGTAGATAGTTGCTAGTATGTTTTACCTATCAGTTAACTAGAGCATATAATACAACACGCTGTTGTCATTCTGCGGTTTTACCACTAAAAACACACGGATGCTGTTTTAAAAACTTTCAGCACATTAAACTTTACTCACGCTTTTAACAGCTAACAACGTTTGCACGGCGTTTGTTTGTTACGCGTGAATAGCGGAAAACTTTTTCATATTCATTTATCATAGGTAAAATGTACACGTTAATACGAATACATACATCTATTCAACGTTGACATAGTAAGTGAAAGAGGAACAGGGTCGCATGTTGAGTGCGCAGATTCTCGCAGTCCTATTGGTATTTTTCTGCACCCTAATTAACTTATTTATTGACTTCAAAAAACTAAGATTTTTGTTAACAACACATAATGTTATTATCAACCGGCATAGAGCCAGCGTCGTCGTGTTACGTCCCATACTCCTGAAAGCTTGTGCTATATAAGTAATAATATTATATAATTTTAAGCTTTGTCTGTTATGTACCACTGCAGTTCATATTTTATACAGGGCCCGACAAACGACCATCTCAATTGATGTGTAGCAAGAATGGGGTCCAGAAGTGAGGGTGGTTGATGCGATAATAAGATATTGCCCAGTCTGTCTTCAAAGTGCCTATTCTCGCCGATTTTAAACGACCTGGGGTGATCAGAACATTGATCTAATCAGGGACTTAAAGAAGGGACTCAAATACTCCTCAAACAAGCGCACAACACACTGAGCGTGGAAGTTCAAGATGTGTTAGTATCTTGTATTTACAGAGGGATATTACTTAATGGAAATAAAATACGTGCCTGCACCCTCAGCCACCGATTTCTAGTAGCTCGCGGGCCCTGTAGAAGTTAATCAGAGTAGAGGAAGCGAAATCTATGTGCCAGGGCCGTATTTAGTGCAGATATTATACTCTCTGCTTACTACAGGGAATAAGGCTTCATTTAAGTATGTATAACGTTGACAGAGCGACTGAGTGGCACCGTTGCGTGTTCCCCAAGTCTAAATTAAGGTGTTTGCACGATTAAGGTGTTAGACGCTTTGTCTTATAACGTTTGTAATGTCAATGCAACTGAAGACTTCCCCCCCCCCAAGATTTCTCCATTATCATACTTTTGGCTACTTTGTTAACAAAATTCTAACGCCTTCCTACAAGTGAGCCTTCTATGTGAGCCTGTAATGGTGCAATTGACCAATTTAATTTCTCTAGCAATTATTTATTTTCTCGTATCAGAAGATAGATGCAGATTTCTGCTAAAATTATATAATGATGAAATGATATTATTTTTGAACATTATGCCACTGAATGAAGGTTCGATATGTACTCTATATCCTTTAAACTTTATAAAAATTACGAATATCTTTCATACCTATGTATATTTCGACTGATATGTGCAATTCCCTACCTATTGATGTTTCAGATAGACGAAAAATAACTTTGATTAAACGTTAAGATAGACAATAATAAGAGACCTAGGAGGAACTCGGTAGCGTAGTGATTAGTACGCTTTGGCTTTTGATTGAAAACAAAGCTACCTTTGCCATGGTCAGGCCGTGGATGGGTGACCAAAACTTTGTAATCTCGAGCTCCTCCGTGCTTCGGCAGGCACGTTAAGCCATTGGTCCCGGTCACTATTGCGACTGTTACTACCTACCAACCCGCATTGAGCCGTTATAGAGCGTGATAGTGTTGCGGCCCATACTCCTCATAAGTTTCTCCATAAGAAAAGCCTGAGCCCAACAGTGGGACGTATATAGGCTGAGGACAAGAGACATAATGTTACACTTAAATACTAAAAGGTACAGTAAAACCCACACGTATCCTGAACAGTAGATATTTTAAGCTGACTGCAACAGAACAGCTGCATTTGGAATTAAACTTTATGTGTTTCTGATAACGACACATGTTCTAGGAAGCTCTCGGGGAACTGACAGTGCTTTACTGGCTTCACTTAATGTAACAGCACAATTATACATTAATTTCAATTACCTTCCGGCAACCCTTTGTACAGTTCTCGGGAAATTTATAGCACTATTGAATTTAACTTTTTTTATAAATAGCGTTTTTCCTTTGGGACTGTATGGTGCGGCACGTTGTGAAGATACTATTGAAAGTATGACCTGATTTGTGACGTTGACGTTGTACTTCAATGTCGTTTATTTATTTAATCTTTATGTACGACGTACAAAGGCGGACTTAATGCCTTGAGGCATTCTCTACCAGTCAACCGGAAAGCGGAGTGAGGAGAGCTAAAACGACGGTACAATAAAAGTTGAAAACCAACAAAAATAGAATACATAGAAATATACACTAATAATTACACTAAAAGATATAAATAACCATAATATTTATGAATATAGAATATAATATACCTACACACGATGTATGTTATATACAACATTAATATACTACGGAGATAAAAAATACATAACAATAATAAATAATTATACTTAAATAAATTACTAAGACTTACACACAATAAATAATTCAATAAAAATAATTATGATATAATATGTGCTTTTGATTTGTCAGATAATAAGTGCTGGCGAACTAAGCGTCGTTGTAGTTTATGACATTAAAAAAAACAAGAATGTTGATGTAAAGGGAGGATAGAAACTTGTCGAGTTTCTTACCCGTTCTTTTCAGAACAGGAAGACTTGTTTCTCTGTTTCTCAGAACTTTCTCAGAACAGGGTAGTTTTGTGAACGGATGGCGTAGTTTATCGCTTTCACGAAATTTTGTAAAATGCTTTTGACGTTCATAAGTATGTGCTAAGACGCATCTACATTGAATGAACGATATTGAATTTTGAATTATGAATTTTAACCGGTTCCAGCCATTCGATTCACAATTTTTTTTCTGTTGTGCTTCGAAAGAACCCTAAAACCCTCTGTTACAGTCTATGCAATCGTTTCAACCACGTAGCTGGTGTTGTTACGACAAAATAATTGTGTGTCCATGTAGAGACCCACCCACCAACCCGCATTGGGCCAGCGTGGTGGTGTTACGGCCCATACTCCTCATGTGTTTCTCCATGAGGAAGGCCTGTGCCCAGCTGTAGGATGTCCGTCTGTCTTCAGCATATATGTTCCACTGCTGGGCACAGGCCTTCCTCATAGAGAAACACATGAGGAGTATGGACCGTAACACCACCACGCTGGCTCAATGCGGGTTGGTGGGTAGAAACGGTCGCTGTAGGATGCTGTAGGAGGCTGTAGGATGTATGTGGAGGCTACTGACAATAAATGTAGTCATCACTAGACGAGAGTTGTCCACTACTAGACAGACATCTAAATATTTATCATCTCTAACATTATGAACATTACAATATTTTAACTTAATAAATATTAACTGTCAGAATCACACTTTTATGACTAACTGATGATAGATGACTGATTTGTCCCTGCTGCACATAAAGAGTGAAGATTTACATATTAGGCGAAAAGTGCGTTTTAACTCTCTGTCTACCCTTTCATAGACAGACATGTTATGTTTGTATTTTTAAAAAATATTTAAAAGATGACAACGAATTTAGCTGGTACAACCATTTATTGTCTGTGAACACAGCTGTCGGATTCAACTATAAAATGCATAATGTAACCTACTTCTGAAGAGCCTTTTTCGCGTGCGACTGCGTTTCACCAAAGTTTCTCAGTAAAAACACTGTTTCTGTAACTGGAACATATAGCGGCCTGAACTCTCGAAATGTTCGGAATAAAAGAAAATAAATAAGCCGAGATATTCTGTGGCAAACTGAAATACGGTCGGGGCAACACGCGAGCGAACCAACTACTTATAAAGTTGCATAGAATCAACTGGAATCTCTGAGATTTCTGGCATTTTTCTAGAGATACCAACACAGCCAAGGATCGTTTTTATATGGTCACGCTACAATACAACTGCAAGTGATACTTGCAAGACAATAATTATAGACAAATGTATACAAATAGAAGGAAATACCAAACCTAGATCCAGGAATAGAATTATTAGAAGAAAACACAGGCATTCATGAAAGACACACGAAGACACCATAAATTAAGAACACTCCAGCCAGTCTACGAATATCGCCATCCCATCTTGTCCCAGGGCATCCCGCACTACGTTTGCCGAGTCACGGTCTCCACTCGAGAACTTTACGACCCCAACGGCCGTCAGTTCTACGGCTAATGTGACCAGCCCACTTCAGTTTGCTTATCCGGTGTGCTATGTCGGTGACTTTAGTTCTCTGTTGAATAACACCATTCCTGATGAGGTCATTCAGACATACTCCGAGCATAGCCAGTAAATTGAATGATAACTCTTCTCTCTTACATATTCATGTGACGTGACCTTTAGTGGGAAGCATGTTCACGCAACCAAAGCTTTTATTACACAGCGATAGAGCAGTATTTTGCATGAAAAAGTCATTTCACGCCGCTTACATGAGCGAGGTACTTCATACGTGCTGAAACAGTGAACTGCTTAATTCTATGAAAGAAGAAAGTATGATGCTTGAATGAGATATTATTACATTACAAGCAAAAGCTAACGAAGGGAGAACAAATAATTATGTTTGTAAAGGATATGTGTTTAGGACAGACGACATATGCCAGGATTGTCTAAATTTAGATCGCTAGTCTTTTATGTACGAGTTTATTGTAATATTCGGTCATATATGCCCTCGGGAACCGAATTTCATATAGATAAAAGAACGCTTTAACCGTCAATTTGGCGTTGGACCCATCTGCATTCTTAATTCATAACGAGAATTGTGGAACGGATTGAGTTGATACTGTTTACACGTCAAATACAATGTTCGATATTATAACATTCTTATGTGAACGCAATAAGGCTTACAATTCTAAAGCAAATGAAATGTATGCTGTGATTAATTGTACAGTAAAACCTTCAGTTTCTGTCTACAGCCTATATACGTCCCATTGCTGGCACAGGTCTTCCTCATGGAGAAACACATAAGAAGTATAGCCCATAACGCCACCACGCTAGCCCAATGTGGCTTGGTGGGTAGAAACGGTTGCAATAACGCCCGGGACCAGCGGCTTAACGTGTCATCCGAAGCAGGAGTTCGAGATCACAATGTTTTGGTCACCAACCCTAGGCGTGACCATAGCAAAGGTAGCTTTGTTTTCGATATTAAAGACAAAGGGTACTAACCGCTACGCCGCCGAGCTCCTCAAACTTTCACGTTATTTGTAATAAAGTAAGTCTTATTACATACGCAATAAGTACTATATCTTTCGTTTATGGATATGTGTCATTTTATATTGAAAGTATACAAGTTAACTAAAAAAGGACAAAATTTTCCTGTTTTTCTTTACATTTTCGTAATTTATATTTCACTTAACGTAAATTGACGTTATTTATGAAGTTCAAATAAGGTTAGACGATACATTAACCGTACCATTTCCATATAATATTTTCTTACCTATTTAAGTAGATACGATTTAAACACACTATGAAAGATCTATGTTAGCAACGTTTTAACTTTTTACAGAAAACCCTCATAAAGATTATACTTTAGACCCAAGATCGTTATTTCTTCATGGATGAGTATTAAAGGTTTTTTTTTCATATATTCACGTAATATAAAAAAAACATTGGAAATAGCATGTGGCATGGCACTGTCGCCGATGTTAGTAACTGCAGTACATATTCAGTGATCCACGCCGGTCACTGCATTACCAGACGACGTTAAATCTATTAATAAATTTTCTATTCAATTAGCGCTTGACAATGTCGATAAATAATACTCGATGAATAAATTTTTTTTTTATTTAACCCCAAATGATTCATTACTGTTAACCACCACCATAAAAAAAAGCTGTCGGCCATGATAGTCTATGAATTATTTGTGTCGTGAGGTCGCGATTTATATAAACAATCATTACGCTTGCGTGACGTAGGTTGACACAGCTGACAGATATGCTTTATTGGTTGCGACTACCGTTTGACTGATTCTGATCATACGTATAATAGTTTACCTGAATCGTTACGTCACTAATTTCACGAATATGGCGGATAGGGTTTTTGGCAGAGGAAAAAAAGTAAAAATAAAACATGTTTAAAATTAATTTCATCAGCAATTCCTTCTTGATATTTATTGAATTTGGTATTTTTTAGACCCTTATACTAAATACTTTGTGAATTGAAAATTATTATCATTACTTTTCTATGAGTCAACTAGTCTTTTACCAAAGAAATTTAGTTGAAAGCTACTGGAAGATTAAATTGTTTTATTGATCCGTGGTCAGGTTGACCGAGTTGATAAAAATGTTGAGCAATGGCGTAAACGTTTTGTTGACTATAATAAACAAACAGTTGTGAATGTTGATAAAATTATTTAATATATAAAATTTTTATGTAAATTTATTTCTATTTTATTGACCGACACTAGATAGCGCCTAAATAAAGAAATTGCATTGAATAGTATGAAATTCAAAATTTTGATTTGGGCTATATATATAATAAATAGGAATTTTACACCCGCTACTCGAAACTAGATAGGGATTTAATAATTGTTTTATGATTATGATATTACAATCATATTACTCCTCAGAGTAAACAGAACTGGAGTAGCCATTAGTCAATTTCTCAAACATTTTATTCTGCCATTTCTTGCGGGGGGTGAGGTTACCTCTACACTCAAAGCCAGCACAACGCACAACGTTTTTACAAATGCACACATGCATAATTCGACACACAAATTTAAATTTCACGCACACACACGCTTAAAATAATCACGTGGGCTGTGCGTTTTGACAACGTCACAGCCGCACTCCCTACGAGACTAGCGCTCGAAATTTGAAATCGTAAAATTCTAAAACATGAAATAATGAAGTAAATAATCATGAAATCTTAAAAATTATAATTACAAATAAAAGGTGACACCATCTTTTAGCATACTCGATGTTTTCTATTTATTTTTACAACAAAAAACAGCACAGGCAGGCATTTTTGCGGGAGCTCTGTTCGCCGCAACGTTTACAATGTTATGGCTGTCAAAATGGCGGCTCAACTAGTTTTATTAAACGTGCAAGCATCCGATGCTTGTGCATTTGGCAGAGGGGAATGTTAGACAAAGGCTACTCCAGTTCTGTTTACTCTGAGTATTACTCTGATAAAAATAAGGATGGCTTTCGTGTAATAAATGTAACGTGTTTTTCGCCAATGAAAAAATCAGGACCTAGTATGGGTGTTATTTGTGTGTATGTGTTGGCGACACCCACAGAAGTGGGCGACACTGCTTCTAGAACAAAATTGCCTTGATACTACTTCCAACAAAAGCAGTTGTTTTTTCTCTGTTTCGTGCATTTATTCATAACAGGTCTTTACCTATGAAATTGCCGTTTTGTATGGAGATTTTGGGGAACTCTGCATTATCCATACTAACATTTTTTCAGTTTTCTTCACAACGACAAATCCATATACGAGGGTGGTCTGAAAAGTTTCCGACCTAACAAAGATACAACACATTTTTTCTGAAAATTTTTTTTTATTTTTCAACATAGTCTCCTTGTAACTCTACACACTTCTCCCAGCGATGCTCCCATCTCTGTAACCCGTCAAAATAGTACTCTGCATTTTTCTCTGCAAAATAATTGTTCACGAAGGTGATTGCCTCTTCATTTGACGAAAATCTTTGTCCTCCGAGCGCAATTTTTAGATGAGGGAACAAAAAGAAGTCGCTTGGGGCTAGATCTGGTGAGTAAGGCGGATGGTCAAGCAGTTCAAACGATAATTCGTGGATTTTCGCCATGGCAACCGCTGAGGTGTGAGACGGTGCGTTGTCTTGGTGAAACAGGATTTTCTTTTTCTGCAAATGTGGCCGTTTTTCCGCAAGTTCTGCCTTCAGCTTGTCAAGTAATGATGCGTAGTATGCTCCTGTAATGGTTTTTCCTTTTTGAAGATAATCGATTAAAATAACTCCATGACTATCCCAAAAAACAGTCGCCATCACTTTCCCAGCCGAAAAAACAGTTTTTGCTTTTTTTGGAGCCGGGTCCCCCTTTGCAGTCCACTGTTTGGATTGTATTTTTGTTTCGGGCGTATAATGGTGTATCCAAGTTTCATCTACAGTAATTAATCGGCGCCAAAACTCGGATTTATTGCGCCTAAACTGCGTCAAAAGAGCGTTGGAAATGTTCATTCGAACACGATTTTGGTCTAACGTGAGCAAACGCGGCACCCAACGAGCGGACAGCTTTCTCATGCCTAAATGTTGATCTAATATGTGACAAACACGTTCTTTTGACATGTTCATAACCTCTGCTATCTCTCCCACTTTAATTCGGCGGTCGTCTAGCACCATTTGGTGAACTTTGGCGATGTTTTCGTCGGTAGTTGCAGTTTTTGGACGTCCCGAACGTTCATCGTCTCCCTAGCTCTTACGGCCACGTTTAAATTCAGCTGCCCAAAATTTCACTGTGGTAAATGATGGTGCAGAGTCCCCATACACAGAATTCAACTCATCTTTGATTTGCGTAGGCGTATTGCCTTTCAAAAACAAATATTTAATGACAGCTCGATACTCGATTTTGTCCATTTTCACAAAAAAACTCACACCAACTCACTCAAACGACTGTTACATAAAAACTGCGCGTCCAAAATGGCTGAAACTTTAGATGAGTAACTGTCAACAGATGAACAACGAAATTCAGTAGCTTTTATTTACGAGTGTTGTCATCTTCACGTTGAGGTCGGAAACTTTTCAGACCACCCTCGTATAATAATATTTGGTCTGTATCTTTAGACAAGCTTAAGCAATATGTGCAATATCACACTTCATAAAAATTATTTATCGTTTTTAAGTGAATGCAAATCAAATAATGTATTCGGGAGACACTAAAAAGAGTTGTCTCTGTGTCCAATTTTAACACAATTAAACTTACAACAAATTATCAAAAGAGCTCAAAAATATGATCTATTTTTAGAGGAGGTAATTATTTATAAGAATACTCTGAAACTTAATAGTTACAGACAAAATATTATGACAGAAAAAAACGGCTTTTTCATAGGTAAAAACCTAGTATTTGCCTCGAAACTTTATTTCATACATACATAAAATCACGCCAGTAATCCTCGAAGGGGTAGGCAGAGTCCAAGGAGCACTTTGTTCCTTAAGACCACATCTAGCCATACAAAAATTGGGTTTGGTCAGATGAAAATTCGTGAAAGGTAGTAACAAGTGGCTAGCTCATCGCCTACACAATCACAGACCCAGTACCCAATACGTCCTTAGTCGCCTTTTACGACATGCTAGGTAAGAAAAGCAGTCGGTACATTCTTTTTGTGTCCCGGATCAACACGGGAAAACTTTATTACACAGTTGTAAGTGAATAAAATAATAAAATAACATAATTAATAAAATACTTTACGAAGTTATATTACGTTCCGAGTCTTATTTTATACTCTCAATAGTCAGAAAACCAGATAAACTAATAGAGACATATTATTTTATTCTTCGCGAATACTAGTGTTCGCTTGATCCTCAAGGGGTTAAGAATAAATAAATAGAAAAAAACAAAAAAAATAATTAATGAACCATTGACCTGTCAATGGTCAGAAAACCGGACCCAATAGAAATAACTTTTCTTTGCGAATACCGGCGTTCGCGTTGATCCTCAAGGAGTTAAGTTATCGGGATCAGACATATTTCACACCAACTACCTTTTCCTATTTCAAACTAATTAGAAGTTTAAGACATGTAATTTTTAAATATGTATAGTTATCTATTATACATTCAGTTCCATGTTTCCGATTCGATTGATTCTCCTATTAAACCTAATTATACCTCTTAGAAAATAATTATACCTAACAGAAAATTTTATTAAATTAAGTTTTTCTGCCAAAAGATATTCATATAGCTAATACTATCCACTTTTCAATTCTGTTAAACTCAAAGCCCAAAAATATTAAATGACTTTCAGTAGATACTAAAAAAAGTTAGAATGTTACCGGCTTAGATCACGGGTATATGCCCAGCATTGCCCGAAATCCACTCCGGATTCGATATTGCCAAAGTTCGACAGTTTTATCGAATATTCGGCCGATATTTGGTCCATGTTTATTAAATACCAAACAACACACAAATACTACCAGCTTTTTCTAATTTTTGAATGCTCGTGATGAGAATTTCATATTATGAAAAACATTGGCAGAGGTGGCGTAGTGGTTAGAACGCTTTCGCTTTAGATATCAAAAACAAAGCTATCTTTACCATGGTCAGGCCGTGGATGGGTGACCAAAACTTTGTGATCTCGAATTCCTCCGTGTTTCGTAAGGCACGTTTAGCTGTTGGTTGCAGTTGCTTTTGCAACCGTTTTTATCCACCAACCTGCATTAGGTCAGCGTGGTGGTGTTACGGCCCATACTCCTAATGTGTCTTTTTTATATTTTTTGGTTTCTCTGTCTGTCCTAAGTGATATTGTGTGGTGCATGGCACCAGGCTCGCCATCTGTTTCATGGGGACCTAACATATCTGGCGAAATGTGGGTGTACCTATAACACCTCTGCCTATCCCTTCGGGGAAAGAAGCGTGATGATATGTTATGATGTGATATTAAAATCGCCCCTCTTTCCACGAAAGGGTAGGCAAGAGGTGTTAACCACCCACATTTCGCCAGATATGTTAGCTTCCCATGTAACAGGTGGCGAGCCTGTTGCCATGCACTGGGCACAATATCAGTTAGGTTATATTAGGTCCTTACCTATGAAATTGGTGTTTTGTATGGAGATTTTGGGGATGTCTGCATTTTACATACTAACATTTTATTAGTTTTATTCACAACGACAAATCCAGAGGTAATAATATTTGGCATGTATCATTAGACAAGCTTTAGTAATATGTGTGTGAACACGCTTGATAAAAATTATTCATCGTTTTTATGTTAATGCAAATCAAATGATGTATTCGGAAGGCAGTTAAAAATAATTGTCTTTGTGTCTAATTTTAACACAATTAAACTTACAAAAAATTATCAAATTAAATAATACGAGCTCAAATATATGGTCTATTTTTAGAAGAGGCAATTATTTTATAAGAATGTTCTGAAACTTAATAGTTACGGACAAATTGCTAAGACAGAATAAAAACACCAATTTCATAGGTAAGGACCCAATATTAAAAATTTTAGATGAAATCTCTGGGTACTCCTTTTTTTACTCCTTCGGTGACTTATGCATGATAAAACATTAATTTCTAAACAGAAACATCGCAAAAATCTAAACATCGCAAGAGATGAGAAGCGACAGGTTTTGTTTGACCTATTTAGACTATGGGATTAAAGTTCAACTGAGGTCATCGCAGTACCTTGATGAAGAATTCAGTTGGTAACATGGAGACAGTCCCCATATAATCTAAAGTCCCCGAAACAACCGGAAACTTTACATTGCGGTTATTGGTTACAGAACTTCGTAGTTTCCTTTACGTATGAATTTAATTATTTCAATTGGGATTAAATATCGTAGTCCCAGAGAATCCAATCGTCAGGATATCTCGTTAAATAGAATACATAAGTATCTAAGGTATACATAAATAAAATCACAAATAAATAAAAACAAAAATACATAGATAAAATCACGCCTGTAATCCCCGAAGGGGCAGGCAGAGTCCAAAGAGCACTGTGTTCCTTAAGACCACATTTAGCCGTATGTACAATAATTGGGTTTGGTCAGATGAAAAATCGTGAAAGAGTAGTAACAAGTGGCTAGCTCATCGCTTACACAATCCCAGACCCAGTACCCAATACGCCCTTAGTCGCCTTTAACGACATGCTAGGCAAGAATTGCAGTTAGTACATTCTTTTGTCCCGGACCAACACGGGACGGGAAGGTTTATCATTTTTTCATAATTATTAGTTCTGGTATCTAATTTAGTTACTGCAATACCTACCGCATTGCGGTAATTAGAGCTCGTAATCTCAATACAGTAAAATATAATCATTTTAATTCTATCAATTACCAGTTATTATACAACCTCCGTGGTTGAATGGTGTATAAGCCGGTGAGGGCAATTGGGCTTTTGTGTTATGACTACAGGCAGTTGTTCTTATGGGTGTATACAGAGTTATTTTTAATGAATTAACAACTAGCAATACTAGGTAGCTAAGATTATAAATAACAACATTTTTGCTACGAATTTTGTTAATTTGACACATTTTACTTTTATACAAAAATAAATATCAATTTCTGATTGTTCTCTGCGCGAATCGCGCGCGCGAACGTCGTGCGTGTCAACTTTAGTAAGAACGGTACATAGACATACTAATGTCACGACAGTACATTATAAGCTTGTTAAATCATTTTTAATTCATGTATTGAGTTATGGTAAATAATTAATGTATTGAGTTGCCCGCGACTTCGTCCGCGGTAACTATGGTTTTATAACTATCCCACGGGAACCCTTTAATTTTCCGGAATACAAGGTATTATCATGCAAAATTTCATTGAAATTGACCGAGCCCCTTCGGAGATTAGTCCGTACAAACAGACAGAGAAACAAAAAAAAATCATTTTTTGGTATTTTTCCTCCTTTAACGTCCCCCAGACTTGGTTTTAAGATTTTTTTTTTGTGTACAGACATTCGACCTCAACAGTTTTATTAAATATCTACTACCCGTAACAAAATCAGCATTATTTGCTTAAAATGGGCTAGTCGATAGCCGCGGATGTCTGAAGATATTATATAGATTTCATCAACAACTGAAAAGACTACACTATTAAGGTATCGAAAAACGAGCGCTAGCGAATCAAATCGATACCCGCCGATTAAATTAAACGGACGATTCAAAACCGATTCCGATAAAGGTTGCTTATAATTAAAGTCTGGTTCACACGCCTCGTCGAAACACTACAAGTGCCGTATTCGCTGATTAAGCCGACCGCACCCGGACCGGATTTGCAGTTAATTGCATGGTAAAAACCGTCCGGCCGCCCGGGCCGTTTCGACAATGAGTTCATTAGTGGAGGCCGCTCTGAATTTCAATCGTGTGCGGCGGGCTTAACCTGCGATCATAATTGATGATTCGCTATCGTTACACAGTTAAGATGCATTTGAGCGATTACCGGAATACTACCGGAACTTACCGGAATTTTTGATTTTAGTATTATTTACCTCATAAAAGTGACTACAACGCACAGGTTGATTCGAGCTACACAGTCGTTATATTTATAAGTACATTTAATTATTCAATTAAAAGAAATTAAATCTTTTCTTGAATAGGTATAAACAAAATTTCACACATACATACATACATACAATGACTCCTGTAATCCCCGAATGGGTCGGCAGAGTCCAAGGAGTACTGTGTTCTCAAGACCACATTTAGCCATACAGAAATTGAGTTTGGTCTGATGGAAAATCAAAACAAAATATCAATTGCATGAAATTTTTCTTTTCTCATTAACCCCTTGTTTGGGAGTATACTACATCTATGGTCTAAAATATGTGGAAATGTAATTATAAATTTATTTGAAAATCAATAGATTATTTTAATATAAAATTATGATGCATTTTACTAAGTTGCACAGCAAATCGTAAATGGTGTCAATGTCGCAACATGAAGCTATACTGTAAGTAATTTAACTGCATGGCCATAAAAAAACAATGTTCTTAACGACGATCGACCAGAAATCTGAATGAAAATGTATTTTTAAATTTTTTGACACGTAGAAAAATCACGTTAAAAAATTTGGTAAGAACCGAAATTAAGCTCAAATTCATTTCAATGACCTGCTGGATATGAATGGGATTTCTGTCATTTCGAACACTTTTTTTATTATCAAAGGACATGCCATTTAACGTTGCATTAAATCAATATTGATTTGTCCTTTGTCCAGATTACGTTTGAGTGAAGCAGCTGCCATTTAATCTGTCAATAATTGTATTCCATCCAATATTCTAATACAGCGTAATTATAACCGACGGGATATTTAGGAGATAATGAACGCTGCTTGCGAGCGATAGGGAGAAAGTCTGATTCACAATATATATTTGTTTGTTCTCGGCCCAAACGCGATGAGGTAAAGTGATATTTCATTTAATATAATAATTTATATTTACACATACATTTAAAATTGTGAATATCAATGTATGGGAGAAGCAGATGGGGATGGTATGCGGATGCATGTATGGGACATGAAAGCAGAATAAATGCAGTAGAAATGAGAGCTTTAAGGAGCATGGCTGATTAAGAAAGAAAGAAAGAAAAACATTTATTAACCTACAAACACACAATAAGAATAAAAAACGAAGAAAGAACAGACAAACACAGAGTACAGTGAATAATTTTATAAGAATACACAATAACGGTTAATTAGGACCCGGCCTCAGCCGAAATATTAGAATGAAATGTGGTTTGAAAGAAGATATAGTGACATGAATTGAGAAATGGATGCTCAGATAGTTTGGTCGTGTGGAACGGATGAACGAAAAAGGCAAAAGGATTTATGAATCTGAAGTGAGTGGAAATATGGGACGAGGAAGACCTATGCGAACTTTTATCGACCAAATCGAAAGCGTTTTAAAGAAAGGCCAGGTCAAAAATACCCTTAATCGCCGAGCATGAAGACTGATTACAGTCTTAAAAGTAGATGAAGCGAAAATATTTCTTTCGCTAGTAGTAAGGATGGTAGCAAGTAGTAAGAAGTAATTTCTGCCTACCCCTATGGGAGAAGGGTGTGATTTTATGTATGTAAAATTAAATGCATATGAAATTAATAACCTCTAAAACATATTTTTTAAATGAAATTACATTTTGGCGGAATATGTCACATAATATTCGGCCGAGCAGATATTGATAACCACGGTTACACCTGCGCGGTACCCGTTCCCATGAGAATATCGGGATAAAAATTAGCCTATGACCTTTCTCAGGCTCTAGACTATGTGTGTACCAAATTTCAATTGAATCGATTCAGTATAAAGCAAGACAGACAGACAGAGTTACTTTCGCATTTATAATATTAGTATGGATAGTATTGTGGCTCAATACATACAATACATTAGTTAAAATCCTTTATTTTATTTAATATTTTTAAAATATAATCCATTTCCCGTCATAAAACTTCATAACATAATCATCACGCCTCTTTCCCCGAAGGGGTAGGTAGAAGTGTTAAACACCCACATTTCGCCAGATATGTTAGGTTCCCATGTAACAGGTGGCGAGCCTGTTGCCATGCACCGGGCACAATGTGTGGCAAGCGATATTCACAATGAACTGTACATAAGTTTTATTCAAACTCAGAGGTACAGGCGGTGGGATCGATCCCGCGTTTCCCGCGGCTTCTCGAACGAGTAGTGCCCGTCCGTCCCATCTCAGCTACCGCTGCCCGTTATCATAAAACTTGATCGTCATTATTCAAATTAATTGTTGTATGTCATTTATTTATTGACCATCAAACATGAATTGAATTATTGTCTTACAAAAACCAATTCTTCAACACTCAAACATTCCACATTTCATTAATAAGATTATTAACTTAAACTATCACTGCTAGCGATGACTTGCACCAGACAGCACTTATTTGCTCAAAATAGAGTTGTAAATTGAACAGCAACTGTGACAGCTGATATGTTGCCGTAAGTACCTTATCAAGGTTCGAAGGGGTGCTTCACCGTTTTCTATGTAAATATGAATATGGGATATTCGAGTGCCTGTTCAGCAAACGTATATTTGAATAGCTATCTTACTTGATATTCGAGAGTTCCCCGAAATGTTAAAAAGCTGTTTAGTTATGAAAAATAATTCAAAGACATTGTTTGTGCATTTAATATCGATTGCACATATTATGAAAGTTTCATCGGGAACACATAATTTGCCCCCTACATCACAGAGTCTCCCCCCCTTCTTTTTGCTCAACGATATCTAAGAAGTGGTCTCTATTACTAATTCAAATGGGTGACGTTGATAACTCATGTAAAAATTCCCACTGCTAAACACAGGTCATCTTACTATGTCTTCGTCTGGGCGGAACAGTTAATATATATCGTACAACAACAGAATTCGCTTATTAGCCATTGTTAATAGCATATTAACAATTGTAACTAGGTAAATTATATACGTGTTTTTTTCAATTGGCACAAAACAAAATTGGCAAAACCCGAGCAGTCTTGATTTCATTGAAGCAATTCGTGCAACTACTTACAATGAACCGCTTTCTTTATAGAGAAATTCACATTTGTTTTGATTTCAGCCGCAAGAGATAATGAGCTTTCGTAGAAATAGACTAATGATCGATAAAGTGTGTTTTTTTTGACAAAAGAACCTAAACGCATAGATTTGAAGTTTACTGAAAATATTCGAATGTTGGTTTAGAGGTTATAGCGGTAGGAGTATGTACTATCGAAGAAATAGATTTCTGACGGACCTTAATAAGATTTTGCCGTAGCATATAAATTCAAGTCAAATTCACCTGTAGACAGATTTCCTTGGAAACAAACGTAAAATACGTCTTGACTGCGATAGACAGTTGTAATCGAAATATTGTCAAAGTGGGTCAAGAATCTTGTTCGATATTACCAACCTATTTCCTAATCTTTTTTTGCACTACCAACAAGGTGTTTGGAGTATCGGAACCCCTAACGGTGCCCTAACGGTGCCAAGTCACCTGCACATAGCGCGTCATTATTAATCAACGTTTAAAGCTAGGATGCTCCCTACTAACCTGTGGTGTACCAGCATAGGATATGATCAAACCCTCCCAATGATTGTCGTTTATGTGATCGGTCATTGTGTCATTGTGGAGATCCTTGGGGAGGATGTCCAGCAGTAGACTTCTGGAGACTGCAATGATTATCAGATACCATAGGGCAGGCAGTTTAACCAAGTATCGGTTAAACGGAAAGATAATCCTTGAGTCGAATACCATCAGGCCATCAGGTAGTCGTTTGTTGAGCTATTTTAACACGCTTATTTTAGCATCACTTGTAACTATTTAAGAAAAAAAACTTGGAATCTTAATTTGACCCACTTCCCGGTCTTCAATTAGGATGAAATTTTGCACGCGCTCTGAGTTCTGATGATAATACACGACTAGCTAAGAAACGTCATTAGTTCATTACAAATCCAATATGGCGGATTGGTTTGCATAATAAGAAGACTAAGGGCGAATTCGACCAAATTGAGATTAGTAACATGGGAATAGTAATACCAAATTGAGTTCACACGATTGGACGAATCTGCCCTAAGGACGGAGCCGATTAGCTATCCTAATTTTTTCAAGTTTGGCTACACGCGAGTAATATTATTTTAATTGCAGAGTACGCAGTTTTTCACGCACGAATGTGTCAATGTCTCGTTTGACACAGGGCAGATTCGACAAATCGTTTCAGCTCAGTTTGGTATTACTATTCCCGTGTTACTAATCTCAATTTGGTCGAATTCGCCCTTAAAAGTATAAAATAAAAATAATTGTTTAAAAAACTTTTTTTTAAACTAATAATAATAAAATAAAAATAGTTTAAAAAACTATAATTTTTTTATACAAAAAAGTTGACCAAATAACTAAATTTATAGCTCTGTTTTACCTTAGAACCGTAATTTTTATAAAGGGCGGCTACTCATTCTGAACATCAGAGATTTGCGTGTCCACGCTCAAAGTTTGGTGTTTCTAGATTTAGTCCAGTTGATAAGATTAGTGAGAGATACCGATTTATGACACTGAGTAAGTAGAAACGATTTGAGGCCTTCTTATAAACCGCAATTGATAAAAGTAATGGTTGTAATTAACTTGTTTTGAAGGACTGTTCTACAGCCCATTCGATGATATACCTTGCCCTTCACTCAAATCTATACATCTATACATATAATAAAACTGTAGAGGTCGCATGTCTGCAGATAGAATAAAATGCTTAAAATCAAGTCTGGGGTATCAAAAAGAGGGAAAATACCAAAAACTATTTTTTTTTTCTCTGTTTTTTCGTTTATTTGCCTGTTTGTAAGGGCTAATCTCCGAAATGGCTGGACCGATCTCAATGAAGTTTTGCATGGCGATACCTTATATTCCTGGTCCCTGGAAACTTAAAGGGTTTCCGTGGGATAGTTAAAAAACATGTAACAACAGACGAAATCGCGGGCATCAGCTTGTCTAACATAAGACAGAAAAAAGTTGTACATGAAATATTTTCAAAAGTATACTGTACGATGTTAAAAAATTTACTCGGCATTTCCTAATAATCCTTTGTGGGTTGGTAAAATTAAGCTTTTTTACATTATGGGTAACATTAAAGGTCCCGTGTTGATCCGGGACACAAAAAGAATGTACCAACTGGTTTTTTAGTCTAGCATGTGGTAAAAAACGACTAAGGGCGTATTGGGTACTGGGTCTGTGATTGTGTAGGCGATGAGCTAGCCACTTGTTATTACTTTTTCACGATTTTTCATCTGACCAACCCTATTTTTGTAAGGCTAAATGTGGTCTTAAGGAACACAGTGCTCCTTGGACTCTACCTATCCCTTTGGGGAATACAGGCGTGATTGTATGTATGTATGTTAAAGGTTTTCAGCCACAGAAATTCGTTAAGCTTTCCAGCTGTGGTGTGAAGAATTCGCCACACTCGGGTTCGTCCAAAGTTATATTCTTAATGGCCCTACAACGCTTTTAAGAGGCGCCAAACTTTTTTATTAATTTTATTTGCTGTACCTTCACGCTTAATCCTCGCGGGAACAACTTAGCAAAGACTAAAAAGTTTCGCCACCCGGCCACTCTTAGAGTTCAAACTTTTTTTTATTAATTTTCGTCTTGTTTATATTATCGTACGCCCACGGGAGATACGGTATAAGGTATGTTAATGTTTACAATTTGCATTCACCTTTGAATAACAACGAGGTCCTTTGTGAGCGACGCAGGGAAAAAATCGTAAATATCAAAACGCAGCTTACCGTTTTGCATAAGCACTCCAATTTTTCAATCTTATAACAATTGACTAAGACACATTTTCTGATTTGCATTCGTGGCTTTGACCTGTATTGATTTTTTCCGTACGAAGCCTTCGTTGATTTAAAAAGGTTTTATATGCGGTAATATAAAACAAAACAACAAATCGGTTGCTATTCTCGTTAATGCCGAGTTCATAAAACAAATTAATTCGAATGAGTTTTTCTGTATTTTATTTTATGTAATCTCTAAATCGGAAGCGATCTTCCCTAAGATACTGAACCAACATACACGTTAATTAAACTTGTTACATGATTGTGTGACCCAAGAGATTTTCCCAGAATAAAATAGTAAATATTTTTCATTCACATCTCTGCCTACCCCTTTGGGGAAAGAGGCGTTGATGTTATGTAAAAGAAAAAACGAGGAAAACATCTTAACATCGTAGATGTTAACAACAGTAATTTATTTAGATTTAATTGTTGTTAAAATGAAAAAGCGGACCGCTAATAAGATTATTTTGTACCGCCCGACATTTGTACCCGAGCCCTATTCACGGAAATGGCTAATGATATCAATTCCGACTCACACTAAATTGTCTTGAAATAAAAGCATAAAGCGAGGAAAAGACCGAGTCGGTACTGAATACGATTATATTGTACAAAAACTTGTGGGTGATTCTATTTTTCTCTTCTCTAATTTTTCGACATTATCTATTCATGTATTGTTATTTACTTATTTTAAGTGTTTAAATTCTTAAAATGAAAGGGGCACACATCAGTACATTCTCATTATCATAATGCTTATGCAGTAGCACCCTTTTACAGTACCAGAGGTTGTATGAAACAGGTTGTGACTAAAGAAAGATTGCTAGTTGAATAATGATATTATTATAAACTAGCTGTTGCCTGCGACTTCGTCCGCGGTTACTATGGTTTTTTAATTATTCGTCGGGAACCCTTTAATTTTCCGGAATAAAAAGTATCTAAGATGTAACCAGGGAAGTAAGGTATCACCATGCAAAATTTCATTAAAATCGGTCCAGCCATTTCGGAGATTAGCCCGTACAAACAGACAAACAGACAGTGAAACAAAAAAAATAAACCTTTTTGGTATTTTCCCTCTTTTTACATATCCCTGACACGGTTTAAGCATTTTTTCTATGCACAGTTTTATTAATGTTTAGATTATATCCTTTTCAACATACTATTACAATGACATAACCAGATCGACATCAGCAGATTGTGAAAGAATTGATGATAATAGGCATCTGTCATTACAATTTCTATGCGTTTAATTATTGGCTCTTGAGCCAGGAACATACACAGGAATGTGTGATATTTTATACAATGTACAGGGAAACAGCTACAAAAAGTTTTTATGGGAAAACTTTGCGGATAAAACAGTTTAAAACAAGTCTGCTTATATTGAACTTTGACCTATGTTAACATAATATGTTTGGTGATCAATATCCGCACTTTAATCGAATCGAACAGCAACAATAACGAGGGAGCTAATTAAAAAAATTCTAACCACGCATCCGGAGATGAGGTTGACATGTTTTTCAATAAACTATAACAAAATTACTTCCTTTTTAATGCTTCACAGTTGGATAGAACAATTTATAAATTCCAGATTTTTAAGGAAATAATGAATTCATTTGACTGTTTGCCCGAAATTATCAGCAAGCTTTTCTTTATTGTTTATTGGCGACGGTATAGACCAAAATCGTCCGACTGTTAGAAAATGCTTTGATTCTTGATCAAGAAGAACGTTCGTCACGGTCTTAAAGCGACTTAGGGTGATTTCGACCAAGTCCGTGGAGGGTTCGGACACCAATAAATGCTTAAATTTCATTGGTCGAATCCGCTCTACGTTCACGGCCAATTTTTGGCCGAGTACGTATTTGGCCGAATACCTGTCAGCAAGCATTTTCGGTATTACTACACTAGATGTAGCTTATCGAAATTTGGCCGAATTCGCCCTTAAACATATAGTATTTATAATATAATTATTGGTGTTAGCACTTCCGCCTACTTTCGGGGATACTTGCGTGATTTAGTGCTATCAAGTTCAATAATATAAGGTAAAATTTTTTATACTTTTTTTACTAAAATTTCTTGTCCCTTTTCCCCATGAGCTGCCAGTTTCAATTAATTACAAAAGCCCTATTCTAATTAAAATATATGAACTTTTTACACATCAGCTCGCCAGGTTACGAAACTGTAAAGCTCGTCAATCATTATTGAACCTTGTGTCCAAAGCGTTTAGGTTGAAAATCTTTAGAAGTATTTTGACAGTTATGTGTAGTATGAGGCGTCGTAGACGGTACTGACAGGTGTGATAATGCATCAGACTTTTAATTAGTTTAATAGGTGGGGAAGCCATGTTGACCGTGTTTCGTGTACAATAACCTTTCTTTGTTTATTAATTTCGCTCGTAAAACGCTTTCACCCTAAGCTATTATGAAAAAAAATAATAAAATAATTGGTCAACAAAACCGGTGTACCGAATGTTATGTGTAACATAAAAAAATGGAAAAATACGATAATTGGCCTATATGTAAGTACGTACAGTCTTATTCAAAGTCCATTCATTCTAACATATCTTAAGAACTGAAATAACTTGCACGGAAATCACACAATCTAAATAATCAACGCACAGATAAAACCAGTGGACGGATCGGGCTGAAATTTGGCATGCAGGTAGATGTTTTGACGAAGGCATCCGCTAAGAAAGGATTTTGATTAATTTTACTCCAAAGGGATGAAAGTAAAATAGTAAATTAGGGAATGAAAGTTTATAGAAACTTTGTCAATTTTAAACCCATCGGGCTGAGACGTTGAAAGACAATTAAAGGGTTCCCGAAGGATAGTTAAAAATCCATAGTAACCGCGAACAAAGTCGTGGGCAATAGCTAGTATTGACATAAACTGCTACAATTAAATTTCAACTTTAAGTTATCATAAAAGCATTTGTATCATGTTTCGACGGGTTCTGCTCCATGCGTAAAATTTATCGACTATGTTTGAATGCGACCGTATATTGATATTGGTATTGGTATCAATGTCCTTCATATATGAAAAAATTATCCATATCACCACAGTAGCAGTGGCAGTGGGCTGGTCACATTAGCCGCAGAACTGACGGTCGTTGGAGTCGTAAAGTTCTAGAGTGGAGACCGCCACTCGGACATCGCAGTGAGGGACGTCCTGTGACAAGACGGGATAACGATATTCGTCGGTCGGCTTGAGTGGGCTGGATGAGAACGGCCGAAGATCGAGGAGGGGGCGTGAATTAGGGGAGATCTATATCCAGCAGTGGACGAGCAGAGGTTGTTGATGCTGATGATCCATATCACCACAGTCATCTAATGTTCAACCATGGCGAAAGGTGCTTTGTTTTCAATATCGAAAACTTACAAAACTCTATGCGATCGAGCTTTTCATTACAAAACCACGCTGGCAAAATGAGGATTTGTGGGTAAAACACTTGTTTTACCAACCGGTGTTGTGAAGGATCTAGTATAAATCATAAAATCTTGGCAACCTATTCATTAATCATCCATTCATTAATATTTATTCATCGTGTTAGTTTAGTTACTCGTAGTTTATTTATTTTTATATTTAATAAATATATTATGTTTATTTATTAATTCATTGTTTGCTACCTACCGACATATGTATATATTATTGTATTTTAAATGTTTAGGTGTTATTTAGGTTTTAAACTTATATGATCCTACCTTAAACACAATAGAATACGATTTTTTTCTGTGTGCAATCCAACCATATTATTGTTATCTTTAATGTTATTATGTACCTATACACGTTACAGTTTACTTTCCACAATTGTTTTTTGGAAATAAACGTATATACTTTATTTTCTTTCTTTCCTTCTTTCATGTTACAATCGCACCTGACTTCCAATGGAGTAATCAGAGATTAATCTCAGACTTGCTACATTGCTGATACAAATCATTCGCTCCTCAACTCTCATAACTAACTTTGTGACGTGGTGGATGCCAGTGATAAAATAAAAACCCGGAGATGTCGTCACTTATGTTGCATAAATTTAAAAACTTTGGGCACACTGAAACAATTAAAAAAAAGGTAAATTTCTCAAATCACTGAACATAAAACTTAAAGATATTATCAAAGGTAGGGCTACTTACAACAGTGCCTTCGTAAACTTATTGAAACTATAACAATTAATATCATTATAGTTTATTTACTCGTATATAATATAATAATTGTCCCTTAATTTTATAATTATTTGCATCGAGCCAACGGATCCAGACGATGACTCTGAAAGGAATAAAATTGGACACCAAAAACAATAAAAAAAGAGAAAGATATATTAACTCTTTATTGCACATAAACAAAAAGAAACAATGTAAAAAGCAGAAGTATACAAGGGAGGACTTATCTCTAGTAGGGATATCTTCCAGTCAAAACATTCCATTCCATTCTTCCAGTCATTGTTAGTTTAAAAACAGAAACAAAGAGAAAATGGCCGCTAATACCGACATATAACAGCAAAGAGTCGCTAATACCGACATAGCGCCTCGTTACAACTTCATACGTGCCCTTCGATTAGAAGTGAGTTTAGGTCCTTTTATATTACGTCATCTGGGTGTCCACCTCCATACTCCTTCGTGAGTCTTTTTATATTCATTAATCATTTTTTTTGTACATTATAATCAAAATAAATCCGATGTTTCTGTTTACACTTCCTCAAACACATAACGCTATTAAAATTATATCTATAGAATTCTTGGGTTGTAAATGTTTTATTCGATATCTTGAGTAAAACTTATGTTACTTCTCAATGTCGCTGAGGAGTTCGGTAAGACAGCGCAGTCAAATTCCTTATAACGAAACCGTCCTTACTTAACTGTATAGCCATCTTGTAGAAACTTCCAATAACAATGTATCATAGAACCATGTCACTCTCGCGTCGAGATCCATGTGACGGATGAATTAATTCCTTGTTATAATAGGTACACCTGAGGTTGTGAGCTTATAAGTGACAAAAAGGACATTCGAGCACTGAAATTAAGAATCGTAGCAATTGCTATTGTGGTAACTGGGAAATTGAAACCATACTAATATTATAAATGCGAAAGTATCACTGTCTGTAATTGAAATTTGGTACACAGATAGTCTGCCTGAGAAATTATTTTAAGAAATAGGTTTTAGTTCAACTATTAACAATCAAAATGTTGCTAATAAGAGGTAGGAATGTAATGTTGAGCACTTTGTAAAAAAACAATGCAGTGTTAATAAACACAGAAAAAACTTTTTGAAAACTTTTATCGGCGTTAAACCAACAGCCACGCGAGCGACGTCACGGGCACAGCTAGTTCAATATAAAGTAATTAATTATACGTCCTAAGCTCCAATTTTTTCTCAATTTTTTTTTTATTGTACATAAATTGTAAATAGTAACCACACATATTGTAAATTTTACACAATTGAAAATATATGAAAATGTTTAACGCCAATGATGTTAAAAGTGTGTAATGTGGGATGAGCCGATAAAATTGTCAATTATGTATCCGAAATACAGAATTTTATAATCCCTGAACAATATTCCCGAGGGACCATAAACTGCGACGCTTCTACGGTCACGAGCATGACACACACATTTGACCAATTAACATCTTTATTCCCTTGTAACAGATGTCATTTACTATCAAAAGTGTGTACACACTCGTGATTCTACCGCTACCCTTAGTAACTTAATGAGCGTAAAATAACTTAGGCGCGTGCGTTTCGACCAACAACGTAATGATCAACATTCCGCTTTGAAACCATTTAACTAATTAAAGAGAAAAAGGACCGGGTGGCATTCCAAATTGAGTCTTGTTACGTGGAATTAAGATTTACATGTTTAAGTCTCATTCTGAATATGGTTGTGCGTTGATGCGAGGCCATTTTGTATAATTTACAATTAATGATTATTAGGCTATGACAAGTCTAATACTAGGTGTTAATGTATTTAAAAAATATATTTTTTCATTTTGGTAAAATTGTAAACACGTGAAGGCATGCAATATTGAATCGAGTTAGGTGAGTACCACAGTTGGTCCCAGTCCTTTAGCAAGGAAACATCTACATTTGGCCAGGGTGGTGGTGTTATGGCCGTACTCCTCATGTGTTTCTCCATGTAGGAAGGCCCAGCAGTGGGACCTAATATAGGACATACAAACATACATATAAACATATTATAACGACAATTATCCACCAAGGGTTAGTCCAAGACTAGGCAAAAGCACTGCAAAAGCAGTCCATTGCCATAGTCCTCTATTCACCAAGCAGTGACTGCATTTAGCGTGACAGGTGGTGAGCCCGTCGCCGCTATAGGCTATTGGATCGTTGTGCAGTTCTAAGGTATGTAGGTATTATATACATAAAAATATTTGATACATAAAAAATTAAGAAGTATTAAATAACACTTGGCCACTTGGCACTCGTACTATGTGTCTGAAATACACCTTTATTTCAATTACAAATAGTGCCTAATCATAATTTAATCATCAACTTAAATGAGTGGACTGATAAAAAGACTATCTTACACTAATATGACACTTAACAACAACCATTGCGATAAAATTATTTCATTAATATTAGAAAGGAATTAATTTCTCGCTCCTTCTTAAGAAAATAACGATTATGGACGAAATATTCAATTCGGATGCTTGTTGTCTGCCTCTTTAAGTAATGAAAAGCTCTTTAGTCCATTCTGTCGCAAACGCAAAATTTCACGCACTGATTTATATAAATGACAAACATTTGTTTAGTACGATTAGTTCCAGTTTAAGCCAAATGTACAAATATTGGGCCAACATGTGGCGTACCACACGCAACTAGCGTGACAGAGGACTCTTTGTTCCTTACTTTATTAGTGAATTCTTCTAATAGCATTGACAACTGACGCCTGTATTCGTGCATGTTGAGAGCACGCATTGCTGAGTTTTTCATTTACAATAATTAAGCATTTTGTTTGATTTATTTTATAAATACGCTCTTAGTGAGCTTGAAATACGGCTTATTTTTAGTTACATTTGTGTTGATTAGAATCAGAAATGACCTGTGAGTGATATTGTTGATTATCCATGCAGAACAATGCTTTTCCAGACAATAAGGGTCGTTTCTGCATTCATCACGCCTCTATCCCCGAAGGGGTAGGCAGAGGTGTAGAACAGCTGCATTTCACCTGATATGTCCTTATATAAAACAGGGAGAGAGCATGTTGCCATGCATTGGGCACAACGTGAAACAAGCGATATTCATAAATCTAGACTCACATATGAAATACGAAATTATAAATGAATGAACGTAATTTAAATCATAAACTTCTCTGAAAAAGGCACAGAATTTAATGGAAAGAAAATAGTTACAAGATGAGACGGACGTAAGAATAACAGCCCGAAGTAATTAATGGAAGCGCAAAAATTACTGCGTCACTTAACAAATTGCCCTTTTATAGACCCCGCATCCTGTCGCGTGTCTCAATCACTCATTAAGTCTATGAGAGAGACAAATGACGTCCTAATAGTAAAAAAGAAGATTATTTTTAATTGCTTGTTTAACATTTTATTGTAAATGTTACATGCCAATGAACTGCGTTTATTTATTGGGATCATTGGAGTGACGAAAATGCCTGGTCATCGCAGATTGCATTAGGCAAAGTCTTAACGTAGGTACTTACCTACCCGTAAATCTACTTATGTTGTAGCAGGTGTCATTTAAACTACAACCCTTAATAACTAAGTTAGGGTGATTTCACCAAATTTTGAGTGTTCTACTACTACACGGGGTTCGGACACCAATAAATGCTTAAATTTCATTGGTTGAATCTACTGTGATGACGGTGTCTTTTTAGTATTACTACACCAGTGTCGCTAATCGAAATTTGGTCGAATTCGCCTTGAACATGAACGGACGTTGTCAAAGTCAAATCTATACATATAGTAAAACTGTATAAATGGCTGGACCAATTACAATGAAATTTTGCATGGTGATCCCTGAAATCCCTGGTCAAAATCTTAGATACGTTTTATTGCGGAAAATTAAAGAGTTCCCGTGGTATTGTTAAAAACCATAGTAACCGCATACGAAGTCGCGGGCAACAGCTAGTTATATAACTTTAATTAAAATAATGTAATTAGTATTGAGCCTTCATCTGATTGTATCTGTGACCTCTAGCGCAAGTATTTAAGGGTGTTTTTTTAGAGTATAGAAATTCAAAATGAAATAAAACACAAAAAGCACACAAGGTAAGTTTGGCAAACTGAACCATGATTTTCAAAAAAAAAATTTGCAAGCGTTTTTCTAAAGTGTGTGTAAGTAAGCTATTAATTGTAAAAATGGAAAACTGCACAGAACACAAATATACCTTAAAAGTCAAATTTATCACTAGAAACAGTGCGGCCAGATTAAAAATCATACCTCTAAAACAAACAGTCTTTACTAATGTCTGCTAAATATAAGCGGACGTGTATGCCTTCTTTTTCCTGCTCTGTTACCAATTCTATTTGGGGTCGTCGCAACATGTCTTCCTCTTCCACTCTCCTCTATTACTCGTCAAGTCAACACTCACGCCCATCCTCATCAAATCCTCATTCATACAATCCATCCATCTTTTCTTTGGTCTTCCTCTCCCCACACGCCCATCCGCTTTCAAGTCCTTAACTTTCCTGGTGACATGATCATTCTCCCTTCTCATTACATGTCCATACCAAGAAAGTCGTTTTTCTCTCAGTTTATCAGCAATCGGGGCAACTTTCAGACTTCCCCTAATATATTAATTCCCCACTCTATCCATTCTCGTCACACCACACATCCTCCTTAACATTCGCATTTCAGCTACATGCAATCTTTGTTCATCCATCCGCTTTACAGGCGGACGTGTATGTATGCTATAAAAATAAAACTAGGTAGAATATTACTTTTTGTGACTGGTACTAAAGACACTAAGTGCTAGTAGTTTTTTTTTTGTACTAAACACACATTCTCATTATAATATTAGGTCCTTACCTATGAAATTGGTGTTTTGTATGGAGATTTTGGGGAATTCTGCATGTTCCATACTAAAATTTTTTCAGTTTTCTTCACAACGACAAATCCCAAGATAATAATATTTGGCATGTATCATAAGACAAGCTTTAGTAATATGTGTAATATCACACTTCATAAAAATTATTTATCGTTTTTAAGTGAATGCAAATAAAATGATGTATTCGGGAGGCACTTAAAAAGAGTTGTCTCCGTGTCCAATTTTAACACAATTAAACTTACAACAAATTGTCAAAACAAATCAAAAGAGCTCAAAAATATAGTCTATTTTTAGTCGAGGTAATTAATTTTTAGGAATACTCTGAATCTTAATAGTTACAGACAAAATACTAAGACAGAATAAAAACACCAATTTCATAGGTAAGGACCCAATATTATCATAGCACGGTGAAAGAACTAACACTTAACGTTTACTACGCATAGTTAGTCGCCATTAACACGGAATGAAGCCAACATTTCTTTTAAATAGTCTTTATATGGACCGAGGTGCAGTTTTAGAGCGATAACCATATATTTTCGTTATTTCTATTAGCTTGTAGCTACCTAAAATGTTTAACACTTTGCCGTACAGGTAATGTCAAAAGAAAAAGCTTGCGGTATTGAAAACACTGTTGTACTGGTAACTATACCAGCAAACAAAAAACTAGAACACATGTCTAGTTTTTTGTTTGCGGGTATAGTTACCAGTACTCGGTACCGGTTATTAGTTAGTTAAAGGCGACACACCCGTGACAGCATCTGCAAAGTGAAGCTAAGAAAGTATTAAATTGACATTCATACTTCCATGTGCATCGTGATGATTTGAAAATTTTAATGATTTTTGCTATCTTTTTTTTCCAAACGTTTAGCATTTATGCAAAGAAAAATTTTTGATATACAATTTATAAAATACCTTATTATTAAGGTAATGGAAACCCAAAACCAATTTGCTCTAAGATTATTTGACATTATATTTATTTTTAACTGACCGTATTATCCCAACTACCTAAAATAACTCGCAAAATACCGCTAATAGTCTAAAAGTGCGTAATTAAAATTAGAAATGCCACGTACCGAAATACGAGGATACTTTATATCCTTCACCTAATTTGGGCAGTCTAAATATATCGTTAAGCTTTTATTACACAACATGTTTTTCTTCATGACCCATATTTTAAGTCGGGTTGTTCGAAGATTTGAAAGTGTTGAAACCTTTTTATATTTTTCTTTTAATATTTTTTTTTGTAGTTATGTGCACAAAGCGACGTGTCTAGGGGAGACACCTGTGTCCAGCTCTGTCCTATGTTGATGTTTATGATATGATAATCATATTATAAATGCAAATATATGAAACATAGGTTTCATATATTATATTATTAACTTCAGAATAACAGTAATTTTATGATACTTTAAATTTGTCACTAACATAGTCTTTATTAATGTTTATCTATGTCTTTACTATTCTATAAATAACGATTAACTCGAAAATTTAAACATGGTGATATAGGCTTCCTCTAAACTTCGTAAGTCTCGTAAAGTTCAGTCCTGGTTGCTATTTCAGGTGTTTTGTCCCACTTAGTACTAGTGTGGTAGTGTTGGCACAAACTACTTATTTCTGGGGCCAATGTAGGAAGGATATGCCTATAATATAGAAGCATTTGGATGTGTCAGAGGCTGTTGTAGTAGAGGGGATAGTCACATTATACGTATCAACAAAACTTCGTAATTTATCTAACAGGCTGCATGTTAAAAATATTCTTAAAATACTTTTTGCGTTGAACTCATCAGAGGATAGTTAAAATGCTATGCATAAATTGACTACTTGCAGAACTAAATAATGTTTTAATTAGGTCTTAATGAAGTATCTCAATTCTCATCATAGAAGGTTCTAATTGTGTTTTTAGTTTGATGAATGAGTTGAGACTCGAGCCTCAACATCGATAGGGCGGAGTAGGGTTGTTGAATATGATCGTAGAATAAAATTTACGTTCAGAATCAAAAAAGCCAATTGCATTTAAAGAGATGTTCAAAGATAATGACACCCAGATTTTGTCCGATATAAATTAAGTCCCCACAAAACTGGCGAAGTTGTTAGTACACTTGGGCTCTAGATATCAAAAACAAAGCTACGTTCGCCATGGTCAGTCCTTGAATGGGTGACCAAAACTTTGTGATCTCGAACTCGTCAGGAAAGCACGTTAAGCAGTTGGTTCCGGTCGCTATTGCAACCGTTTCTACACACCAACCCGAATTGGGCCAGCGTGGTGGTGTTACGGCCATACTCTCCGAGTGTTTCTCCATGAGGAAGGCCTGTGCCTATATAGGCTGAGGACGAACAGGTGAATAAAGAAAGTAATACAAAATGAGAATAGTACTAATAGACCTTTTCTTCGCCATGCACTGTAAAAATGCATCACGAGAAAATACAAGATGGCGACTATATTTGAATAGTAAGTAAGTATTGATTTTTTTGTACTTTTGACCTTTTCTCATGTAGAAATTTCTAGAAGATATCGCATTTCATTAGTCCTTAGTCCAGTTCGTGCAGAGATATACATGAGTGACTTATCTCCAGTGCAGTATCGTCTCTTGACTGATAATTATGTACATAAGTAAATAGTTAAGCTTCAAAGCTAAGTAGCTTCTTAGTTAAGTGAGATCTACTGAGTGTGAACCTAACCTACGCCCTGGGTATATTAAATTTATTGTAACAATATTTGCTGGTTTTCAATTCCCTCTTCTGCTCCTTCTGGCCGTGCCTAACACGGGCAGAGCGTGACATGCGGTATCGTAAATAAATTAAGATTACATTAATGGCAACAATGAAAGACGTAGTTGGAACTCACAAAATTATAATCGATAAGTGGATGGTCAGATGGATCTATGATATTTCTCGAATTGTGAATCCAAATTATTTTCAAAACTATATTATAGTTGAAGTTACCGATCTTATTTTAAAATATACTATAACCAAGGAGTCTAGAGCTGTATGAAAGAAACCGAAAAGTATGTAAAAAGAATAAAATCAGACTCGAAGATATTTATATATTGATTTAGAGTATCATATAACATAACCAATAAAAAGGTAAAGAATCAATTAGTTTCACCTGAACACTTTACCTTTGAATCCGTATAAAAAGATTTCAAAATCGCTATTTCACTTTCTGTCTGTCTGCGGCTTAAATAACTTATATTTAATTTCACCGATTCACATAAATTGGAATCTTATTGCAATCTATTAAATCGAGATTCCTTAACTTTGCCTCAAGATTCAAGGAAAGATTCATTTGCATTTATTCCAGACATCAGTGACTGGCAACGGAGAGATAATTTGTTGAAAACTATTCCAATTGAATAGACTAACTTGAAAGAAACATCTTTTGATATTGTCGAGATTTCAAGAAAATTCAAATTTTCAAGAACTCTTATAAATATGCGCTTTGAATACGTTATCACAATTTATAAGTGAATCACACCAGCTGAAACCTATTTTCAGGAAAATATGCGGTTCGTTGTAAACTGTTGCAAGATAAGATCTCGTAGCATGCGATTTGCTACTATTCGCTACGCTTGCTACAAAGTGTTGCAAACCGTAGCGCGTAGCACTGCTACGGTAATCTTTCTGCGAAAACTAATTTGACTTAAATTTCAAATGTGAGTTAAGCGTTAAGCACCTTTTACGTATGCGTAATTATCTTTGCGTGGGTTAAGTGAGTCATTTTCATTGTATATCAATAATCACTTAGTTTCAGCATGTTTGATTGCGAAAAGATTGTGACTACGAATATATGAGCCTACCTTTTGCAAAGTTTGTCTAGGTTGATATGTTTTAAAGTTAATGACTAGTGCTAGTGCTACATACATACATATAATCAAGACTATTATCACGATCAATATTATATTAAGAGTGTGACGTGGTACCCGGTTATAAATGCAAGGCGCAGGGTCGTCACTTATAGATATATATTTTATTAATTAAGAACTCAGGCATTCTGGCAAAAAAAAATCTATGTTCACCCACTTGATTGTACTAGCCTAACATTTATAAAAAACAAGAATTGTAAAAAAAATTTGAAAAAAATAGCAACCCTCGAGTTCCTAGCTCGCTCTTCTCGGGGATGTCTGCGTTCCGAGCGAGTGGAAGATTCACTTATTCATAAATTGACGTTTTTAAGTGTTTGTATAAGCCTATAAAATTAAGATATTTTTGATAAAGGTAAATAACAAAAACACTACACATAAAAACTAAGAGATAATTATAAAAGTAGAGCTACTTACAATAGTGCCTTGACAAAGTTACTTGGGTACTTTTAAAAAGTGCTCATATTTCATCAGCGCATAAAACTAATAACATCGAAACAAAACTGCGCATATACATTAATTATTATTAATATTTCTATGGATTGCAAGTTGGAGACTAAAAACAATAACAAAACAGATGGTTCGTTTTTTAAAAAATAAACAAAGTGGGAAATGGCCAGTGAAGAGCGCAATAACATCAAAGAGTCGCTTATTTACTAAAGAGATTATTCTACAAATTTGATTCGATGCTGTAATTATTATTATTAACATTAAGAAATTCATTATTATGTAATGTTGCAGTGCCTGCAAAAGGCAACTAAGTTGTAAAGTTCCGTATTATTATAACAACTAATGTATGTACACTTAGTTCGCAATAAATAACTTTGACTTTGACTTTGACTAGGCAAAAGCACCGCCAAAGCAGTCCATTGCCATAGTCCACGTTTCTGCAGTCAGCGTGACAGGTGGTGAGCCCGACGCCGTTATAAGCTATTGGATAATTGTGTTGTTGGATGGTTGTTCTAGTGCTACAATATCACAAATATAGTAATGACACAAAATAAAGTGTTATATTTTAATAGTATTAAAATTACCAATAATTAACTCTACCTCAGTTTAAAGATATCTTCTCCCGCAACGTAATACACGTCTACTAAATATTCCTAACAGTAATATATACTGTGTAGTACAGCCTAAATATTATATTCCGTCAGTTTGTCAAAATCTCTGTGCAAATCAAATGGTTTTTGAAAATAAAGATTATAAGTGATCAGATTTGTTGAAGAAAATAATCAGATTTGCGTTAGTGTTTAAAACAATAGATAACAGATATTCGTACATCCTTTTTTATTTATTAATTATCAACCACCCGTTAAAAAGACATAACCTTGAGGCTAAGCGCATTACCGTACAATACGTTAACTTACCATAAGCCCGAAGTCCAGCTTAATTGGTGGTCGGAAAAAAAACAAAAAAATAAATAAAGCTAATACAGTTTTTACATCGTAATCAACGAGGTTTAACGAAAAATCCGTTGGAAGTATATAATCTATTTTTTCATTCTGTGGAGTGCCATCCAGAAAAACTGGAAGCCACTCCACAGAACGGTTCTTAAAATAACAAAACAAATAGCATCTACCCTCGCAATGTATTTGTTGCTCGAGCCATGGAATGCTTAATTTAAACAGATGTCGTGTGTGGTATGTACCTTCGTTCACTGATTTCCATATTACAAGGCCTTCGTAGATTGGAACAAAAATAGCAACGACCACACAGATTAGATAATATATATCACATTTAGGATCTCAGTGATGTGAAGGTTCGTACGAATTGGCTTTTGATATTCAAATATAAAGCTACTTTCGCCATGGTATGTATTTGGATGGGTGACCAAAACTTTGTGGTTTTGAGAGGATGTACTTGAGATGGGTGTTTAACCGTTTCTACCCACCTACTGCCATTGGGTTACGCCTTGTGTGTTTCTCCTTCTCTCGTCGCTTATGATGCGGCATGCGTTCCGCATCCCAAAATGAGTATTGAAATATTATATCTCAATCTCTACTCAGTGTTACATTTTATATCTACTGTATCTATTTAAAATATTGTTTCCTTGCGAAAATAAATCTTTATTTTATTTTTCATGATAAATCTACACTGTTGTGATGGATTGTTACAGGTAAAATTTATTACATCTATATAAACTTCAGTTTTTCCCAGAAATATATATTTTGATGGAACGTTTTGTCTTTGTTATATTTCTGGGAATCTTTTACCGTACTAAATTACTTGTATTTATAATTAAACACGTTAGTAAAAAATGATATAGATGAGGTGTTTTTTAAAGAGGGAAAATACTTGGAGTATAAATAAATATCTTCAGACATTCACACTCATCAACTATTCCCATTACGGATACTAGGTGACGCATACATATATTTAATAGATAAATATCTAAATAATCTACAAGACATATATCCAAGACTAGAGAAAAAATGCCTGTTATTCATCACACAACATTTGCCTCCACCGGGGATCGACCCCAGAATCTCTAGAGATGGCGACGCCTTGAGACCGAGACGTACGGACCACTCGACCACGGAGGTCGTCAAAATCTAGTACACCAATCAGGCTTTGACCTTATCATGTGATTTATTAAGTCAGCTAAAAGACAATGTGATAATTGCTTCTGTTTGATTCTTGAACGGGGATCACAGTGTACGTTGTATGACATAAGTCCCCCTTATTCTAAGCTGTCAGTTCACGGATTCGATTCGGAAAGTCACGTCCCGTCTCTCTCTAATTCACCGCAATAAAAAGTGACAGCAATAGAGATTCCGTGATTCGTTTAGTTTCCAACAGTTTAGAATAAGAGGGCTGCTCGGAGGGGAGAGTAGTTTTTACGTTTAAAATAGAGCTTTGGGACATCGCAATAAGGTTTATTATTACATTCACTTCTTTTATTCGAGCATTCCCAATAACAAAAGAAGTGAAACGTAAAAATAAACCACATTGCAATGATAATAAAACACTTTTTTAAACGTGATAAAAATGCTCTCCTCTCCGAGCCAGTCTGTGTGAACGGACACTACCCTTTAAACCGGAACACAGTAATGCAATCACTTCTGCTTTGCCAAAGAATAAATGAGATGAGGTACCCATACTGGCGATTTTAATATAATGTCTCCTTCTAGTTCATTTTCGCATGATAAATGAATAAATAAAATGAAACCTTCACAAGACACCAAATCTACGCTTTGAATATTTGAAAATGATAATAATAATAATAGTGTATGTATTTATCCACATATTTTAATAATATATATCATATTTTATGCACAATGTGTACTCAATTTTCATCTAACTCGAATTGTAAAGATTATCCTGGAAATTTTTTAAAACTAAGATATCCGACGTTTAATGAACTAATTACCGGAAAATTTTATCCTATTGGACGATTGGACTAGAATTGGACTCTAATTATTAGACAGCAAGATTGTTAATCTTTTAAGCTGACTAGATCCTATAGACTAAAATAAAAAGAATACAATGTCGGATCTAACTAGCGACTATTGTATTCGGGAATCCGGTTGAACTATCTTCAATTCTATGGCATTATAATAGAGGTTATTTTTGTTAAAACATTTTTCCTTTCTTTTTCTACCGCCCTAACATTGATTCGGGGTATTGATAAAGCTAGCATGCGGGGCTCATACGTAATTATGAATATTAATGACTGCATATCGTCATTAGCAAGGCACTTTTATAATTTATTAGTGTGATTAAATTAATTTATGCCGCCATGTGTCTCGCTCCAGTTTTTTGTTTAGTTTAGAATTTTTACAAGCGAATAGTGACCCTTATTAGATCAAAAGAAAGCTCATAATTGATTGTGTTATTTTTTCTATAAAAAACCGGGGAAATAACTCCGTCTCAATGTTGCTTTTGTTACACACAAATATTTTAAAAATTTTCTGAACAAATAATTATTGTTTTAATTTATTTTTCATATTTAAAAAAGAAATAATTAAAAAAGCCTGATTAAAAAGTTGACAAATATAAATAAGGGCTTGTAATGGTATCAGCAGTCGTTTATATGATGAATAACTGCCTTATACAAAAATTTTGGTGTAGGGGTCATTGGTCTTACCAATTCTCCACGCCCCGCTAATATGAGCGTTCATTGCTCTTATCCATACTTCCATACCAATACTATAAATGCGAAAGTAACTCTGTCTTTCTGTCTGTCGGTCTCGCTTTCACGTCAAAACTACTGAACCTATTTGATCGAAATTCGTTACACACAGATAGTCCAGAGGGAGAGAAAGGACTTTACAGACTTTAAGGAAAGGTTTGCTTTTTTATTCCGATATTCCCATCTACCGCGATTGTCAATATCTGCTCGACCGAGTATTAATAATAATAATATTGGGTCCTTACCCATGAAATTGGTGTTTTTATTCTGTCTTAGCAATTTGTCCGTAACTACTAAGTTTCAGAACATTCTTATAAAATAATTGCCTCTTCTAAAAATAGACCATATATTTGAGCTCGTATTATTTAATTTGATAATTTTTTGTAAGTTTAATTGTGTTAAAATTAGACACAAAGACAATTATTTTTAACTGCCTCCCGAATACATCATTTGATTTGCATTAACATAAAAACGATGAATAATTTTTATCAAGCGTGTTCACACACATATTGCTAAAGCTTGTCTAATGATACATGCCAATTATTATTATCTCTGGATTTGTCGTAGTGAAGAAAACTGATAAAATGTTAGTATGTAAAAAGCAGACATCCCCAAAATCTCCATACAAAACACCAATTTCATAGGTAAGGACCTAATATCTTCAGACACACCTATCAACTAGCCCCATTTTAAGCAACTAATGCTGCTTGTGTTACGGACACTAGATGACGGATAAATATATAAGTGAGTAATAAGTGACATATTATTGCGTCAAAATGTAATTTCATTTTGAATTTTGAAATTTCTCGGCATTGTAAGAGAGATTCATCGCCGTGACAACAATTAATCAGATGACACTGACAAGAAATGGTATTTCCATAATTTTAAGCATTGGAGGGATTAGTTTAACTATTAATAGTCAACATTTTGCTAAATAAGTCTAACCGCCTCTCTGGTCTAGTGGTTCGCACCACCGGGTGTTGATCCGGAGGTCCGGGTTCAATTCCTCATGGGGGCAGAAGTTTTTCTGCTCGGTCTAGCTGGCTACCACCGTCTTACCTAAAATTGTCGCCATAATAACAATGTTTTAAGCATTGTTGTGTTCCGGCAATCAGAGGTAAGATAGCCAGTTCCTCAGTTATTGAGGATTGCAGGTGAAGCTCGCTTCCATCTTCGGCCTTATCGTCACTTACCATCAGGTGAGATGAAGGTCAAGAGCTTACTTGTCATATGAAAAAAAAAATTGTAATTAATTTCATTGGCATACTTATTCTTAACTTTTAGCATACTACGTGCTATTACTAAGCTAATTGCTAATAATATCAGATTATTATTTTAAAGTTTTTAATTAACGAGAATTGTGAACTGGGTCCGACTGATCCGTCCAGCGGGCGGTCGGGTCCAGTCGGTGATAATCGCGTTAATTCGTTTTCGCATTCGACTTTAGCACGCGCGGCGTGAAACAGCGTAGTCGCTTTATATCATAAGTTAGCAGCATTAGCAGTAACTTATACGAATTCGCACTATAAATTTAGTTACCATATTTTTAGCAGCTATTATTACTTCATTATTGCTAATTAACTATTAGCAATTATTTATGATTGCGAATGCTAAGTAATCCAATACTAGTAGGAATGTAATGTTAAGCACTTTGTAAATAAACAAAGTTATGTTTCAAAATATCAAAAGCCCCACCGTACAAACCACTACTCCACAAACGCCTCAATTTATTTCTTAGTCTCTTCATAATAAATTCATTTAATTTTCCAGCTATTAAACCACAAGTCAGAACAAGTACCGCTAACGTCAACATTTCAAGAAATATGTATTTATAAAATGTTTACGATACAGGCAAATAATATTACTCGCGCAATATCCTGACTTATTTGAAAATTTATCTCATTATGTGTCTCAGAGAGTTCCGCATTTAATATGTATGACGGTTAAACGACATCAAAAAGTTTAATTTTGCGTTTCATCTGGGAAGTGAAATAGGTCTAATGGTTGTGAATATAAGGCTGGAATTGATGTGACGTCAAAGACATTATTACATTACCATTGGGAATTCATGTCGAGGTTGAGGTAAAAGTTGGCTGGTAGATGGCTAGTTGTAATTGTAAGCACATGCAGTCTCAAATGAATCTCTTCTAGAGCAATTCTTTTGGTAATATTAATTTTTCCGCTGCATAAAAGTAGGATTCTTAATATACTTTCACGGCCTCCATAAATTTACTTAAAACGTAATTAAAATTTTATTAACATCGGTTAGCTAACGAACGAGCGACGTGTCATTTTGATTGACAACCACTGGAAGTTAAAGTTAGGTGTTAAGATAATAATTTAGAAAAAATTTCATCAAACTGTGAAAAAAAATCACGAAAAGGAAGTTATCATCGAGGGCTAAGGATTTTTTTGAAAATTTCATATAACTATAAAACCTCAAAAGGTAACTTTAATGATGCCGCCACGAACTCTCTGCTTAGCCTAATAGTTGACTGGTTGAGATTGAGAACGACGTGAGTTAAGTCCAACATATTATGAACATTATTAATGTAATGAACCCGCTTGGCCGTTATAACAACTGTGTAAAGTCGACTTCTACTAGCATAATATTCAGAACACAGAGGCATATCGTTTGGTAAATTAAATGTAGGTACACAGTTATCACCTCCACGAGATCGAGTGTCAAATAAAGAACACAAGGAAACCCATCCTGCGACACATATCAGCTGTCATGTTAATATGACCTGTCATATTTATATGACAGGTCAGTCACAACTCTCCTATGGCAATTGAGTGGGGTCGAGACGACTGTGGAATAAGAATGGGAACAAATTTCAGCTCTAAAGGAGATAATATGTTTTTTAACAACACTGCTTTCAATTATATAACTGGATAACTTTTCTTTGTTATACGTAAAAAACGCAATTATTATATCTTTCCGTATCGATTTAAATTTTAAACAGGTATTTACATTTAAGGGTACATAAGTAACTTGTACATTGTATCTTTTTGTTTATGTGCAATTAAGAGTTATTATTATATATGATATAAAGATAACTATGTTATTTAAGTGATATCTACGTTAAATGGAATTGAAGAAAATAATACTTTATTTGTCTTTGAAAAGGGCATATTAATGACGTTTTTGAAGTTTGACCGCCTATTCAGCCATATACAATAGCATGCATTTATATTGGGTCCTTACCTATGAAATTGGTGTTCTTATTCTGTCTTAGTATTTTGTCTGTAACTATTAAGATTCAGAGTATTCCTAAAAAATAATTACCTCGTCTAAAAATAGACTATATTTTTGAGCCCTTTTGATTTGTTTTGATAATTTTTTGTAAGTTTAATTGTGTTAAAATTGGACACGGAGACAACTCTTTTTAAGTGCCTTCCGAATACATCATTTTATTTGCATTCACTTAAAAACGATAAATAATTTTTATGAAGTGTGATATTACAGCTTGTCTAATGATACATGCCAAATATTACTATCTCTGGATTTGTCGTTGTGAAGAAAACTGATAAAATGTTAGTATGGAAAATGCAGAATTCCCCAAAATCTCCATACAAAACACCAATTTCATAGGTATTTCCTAATATAATATATTCTGGTGGATTGTATTTGCCGGTCCATTAGTTAAAGGCAGGTACTTGCAAAATAACGTAGGCCATCCTTCCCAATGTTTCTTTCCCTACCCGCAATGCACACTGAAGAGTTTAACAACGCGCGCAAGAGGCGCGCCCCGCCAGTCTTCCGCTGTTCGTCTTCCGCTGTTCGTCACCCGCTGACGTTACCCGCTGCTAGTTGCTAGTTCCGCTGCCCGTTGCCCGTCGGTTACCGCCGTGGTTTCTAAGTTACCGCCGTTCTTACACCGCCTCATCATCAGCCAAGCGAGCCTGGGCCGCTAGTGCGTCCGCAGGAGCTGCCGCCAGAAAAGCAAGTAAGTGTGCATTTTGCTTCCTATCCTTAGAGAGCTGTGACTTCTTCTTTTCTGCCCTTTGCAGCTCTTATAATCTCCTACACATAGGTCGCGTTATTGCAAGCGCCTGCTGTAGCTTTTTTAAACCGCAGAAAATACAGTCCACTAAACTCCGCTACCGAAGGGGAAAAAGATCCAGCATTTGTTGGTCCCTGTCGAGCCGTATCGCATTTTATATTTATATACTTTTAATTATATATTTTATATTATTAATATATATTACATATCGCCCCGCACCGCTGTTATTTTTTAAATTATTTTATTTTTTATATACCGCACCGCACCGCCGTTACTTTTATATTTAAATTTCACATAATTATGCCTTATTACACTTTAATTCTTAAGCTTAGGGATTAAAGGAGGTAGGGCATAGTGGACTAGCCGCTCAATTGGGGGAGCGCCCGACTGGGGTAGTACCTCCGCCTTACAGAATACCGCAGCTAAATAACACTACTTAAGGTGGTGTTGTGTTCCTGTTGGTGAGTAAGGTATCCAGTGCTCCAGGGGTAGGATAAGGATATTTGTGGTTTATTTTGTTTTTATTTAACTGCATAATAATTCTTTAGCTGTTATAACTCGCACCCACAAACTATTCCTTGGTTTTTTAGTTTATGCCGTAATTCCATTCCATTCGCATTGAGCGTATTTTATTTTATCATGTCGCATCCAAGATACTGTAACTATTTTAATATTTGATTATTTAGCCGTTATCATTTTTTAGTATCTAGGGTACAACATTATATTTTTTTCTACCTTCAATAATTTTGGTCGCTCAGCAACGAATCACTGTTATTGTGTTTACGATTTATTACTTCTATTTATATCGCATAACTAATTTTAGTTTTGAGACTCGCATACACGGCGCTTAAATATTTTATTTTGATAATATTATCTTATGAACATGGCTACTAAAAGGCAACAAAATAAAGACGTTGAAGGTGTTGATCCGCAGTTATTAGTTTTAAAGTCTAAACGGGACATACTTTTCGCCCGAATGCAAAGCATCTTTGAGATCGCGAAGCAAGTTGAGGCCGGTCAGGCAGAAATTAGTTTATTATTTGCCACCGCCTGCAACTTAGATATCTTGCGTAGTGACTTCGGGACTGCATTAGACTTATATATTTCTACATATGTTCAAGGTAATCCCACTGGAGAAATTAATTATCAGCCATGGACATCGTTTGAGGAAATGTATTGTTACGTAAAGCGAATTATAACTGTACATGAGTCGCAACTTAAAATGTTTTCGGATTCGCATCAGCATTCCGCAGCCGTTAAGCCAATTAAACCGCATCTACCTCCAATCGACTTATTATCTTTTTCTGGAGATACCCGTGAATGGCCGTTATTTTACCAACAGTTTAAAAGTGTTGTGCATGATAACCCATCTTTAACAAATAGTGAGAAAATGTTTTATTTGATCGGAAAGTTAACCGGCAAAGCCGCCTCGGTTTGCGCAGGGCTTCCACCTACCGCTGAAAATTACAGTATTATATGGGATTCTCTCGTGCAAAAATACGATGATCCTCGTTCGCTCGCTTGCTCATATGTTAATCAAATACTTGAATTTAAGCCGTTGTTAAGTAGTAGTGCATCCGCCCTCGAGTCTTTTATTTATAATTTTAATTCTTCGGTTGAGGCGCTAAAACAAATCAATATTAGCGACCTGACTGATTTCATATTTTTATATATCGCATTACAGAAGTTAGATTCGGAAACCGTTAAATTATTCGAATTAACTCGCCGTAAAGATAAAATACCTTCATACGTAAGCTTAATTGAGTTCGTAAAGGAACAAAGTAAGGTGTTGAGTCATTCAAATCGCAGTCAAAAGAATTTTGATTATAATAAACCGCGCGCTAAAAATACAATTACAAATAAATTTTCGCCTACGAGGGCTTTCGTTGCTGACTTGGGTGCTGCTGAAAAGGCCAGTCCTACCGGTAATTGTAGTTTATGCAAGAATTACACACATATCCACCTTTACCAATGTTCAGCTTTTATGAAGCTCGCACCGCTAGATAGATATAATTTTATTAAGGAAAAACCTTTCTGTACTAACTGTTTGAGTACTAAACATAAATGTAACAATTGTAGTTCGCACCGCACTTGCTCGTACTGCGCAGCGAGGCATCATTCGCTGTTGCATTTTAATCCGCCTAACAAATCTTCGTATCAAAGTGAGTACAATAAGCGCACGTCGCCGCACGCAAATAATTTTAATAAGAATAATTTGCCTGCTGCCGCTTCCGCTTCTCGCACTCAGTCGCAGCCTAATTGTATCACCGATCCAGGCGTCGACGCGTCGGCCGCGTCAAGTTCTAACAAATCAGTTTGTACATATTCTTGTAAGCCTAGCTCCCGCACTGCTGTTACCGCTCTTTTGGGTACGGCAAAAATTGTTTATGTAGACGGTTATGGCCGCACGCATTTGTTGAGATGTCTTATTGATCCGGGGTCTCAAAGTGATTATATCACGAGAGATTGTTGTGAAAGGCTATCGCTTCCGATATGTAAACAAACTCGGTATACGGAAGTACAGGGCATCGGTGAAACATCACAAAAAATTAATGGTATCACCTCTTTGGCATTTACTTCACGGTTTGATAGAAACAAAACATACTTTGTCAACCCAATGGTCGTGGAGCGTATTACATCACAGCTACCTGACTCATTCGTCGACACCGCCGCAATTGAACATATCGCAGGCTTGCCTTTGGCAGATAACGATTATTGCAAACCGGGCCCTATTGACATGCTATTAGGAGTCAATTTGTATTGTGAGATTTTGTTGTTTACTAAAATTGTAGGTAAAAATATTAATACGCCGACCGCTTTAGAGACAACATTAGGCTATTTGATTATGGGAAATGCTCCTATTATTTCGTGTGCGCTTAAAAATAATTCTCACTCTTTCTGCTCCGTTACACAGGATCCTCTCCATTCTCTTTTGGAGAAATTTTGGTTAGTCGAGGAGCCACCCGCACAGAACTATTTAAGCCCTGAAGATAAAGGTTGTGAAAATATTTTTAGTTCAACGACTGTTCGTAACGTGGATGGGAGTTACTCTGTTGACCTGCCGTTTAGAGACTGCCCTGATAAGCTTGGTGATTCTTTTGTTACTGCGCGAAAGAGGTTTTCCTCACTCGAGAGGAAGTTTGATAGGTCGTTAGGGCTGCGCGACAAGTACAACGAAATTATTTCTGATTATTTAAAGGAAGGTATTCTTTCAAAGGTGCCTGACGATCAGGTCGCGTCGACAGGTTTTTACCTACCGCATCATCCCGTCATACGTAACGACAGATTAACTACAAAAGTACGCGTCGTACTAGATGGTAGTGCCGCTACTAGTTCAGGCCTTTCGCTTAATGATATTTTACACACGGGTTACAATCTACAGTCGAATATTTTTGATGTTTTATTAAATGTTCGTTTTTACCGCATAGCTTTTTTCGCAGATGTTAGGCAGATGTATTTACGTATTCATGTTAATTCTTCTCATCGCAAATATCAACGAATTTTGTATAGATTTTCGTCGGAAGAACCTCTGGGTGTGTACGAGTTTACCCGAGTCGCGTTCGGTCTTCGTTCGTCTCCATTTCTCGCGCTCCGCACTCTTCGTCAGTTAGCTGCTGACGAAAGAGACAAGTATCCTCTCGCTGCTAAGGTGGTGGAGAGGGACTTTTACATGGACGACTTAGCTAGCTCCACTTCGTCCTTAGGAGAAGCAGTCGCGACAGCTAAGGAGCTGATTCAGCTTTTTGAGTCCGGAGGCTTTGACTTAGTGAAATGGTCCAGCAACTCCTCCGAGCTGCTTACGCATATACCAGAATCGCATCGCCAGTCGAGTTCTGTCACGTTTGATGACGGAAATGGGTTTAAGATATTAGGTCTCCGCTGGCTTCCCGCTACAGATGAGTTTATTTTTATTGTTGTTCAACCGCCGCCTACTTGTAGTAAACGCGCTATATTATCCGCGATCGCGCGTCTGTACGATGTCTTAGGACTAGTCGGACCGGTCATATTATTTGCTAAACTTCTAATTAAAGAGTTATGGCTACTCCGCATTGATTGGGACGAATCACCACCCCATCATGTTATAAAATTATGGCAAAGATTCGTGTCCGAGCTACCGCTTATATCGCAATTACGTTTTTCTCGTCACTTGAATGTAGAAAAGTCTTCACGAATATCTTTAGTCGCATTCGCCGATGCCAGTGAGAAAGCATTTGGCTGCGTCATATATTTACATGTAGAAGATGATAACAAACCGCCCCAGGTTTCTCTGGTTTGCTCAAAGTCCCGTGTGGCGTCACCGAAGGCCACTGTTACTTTAGCTAGATTAGAATTAAATGCGTTAGTTCTGCTGACAAAGTTAGTAAAAACTGTTTATGATCAGCTTTCTGTAAGACAATGCATTGAGCATATTTACGCATTCTCCGATTCAGAGGTCGCGCTCTGTTGGGTTCATAGTTCACCGCATAGATTTCAAACGTATATAGCAAATAGAATCTCGCAAATTCAAACTCTTATGTCTCCTAGCAATTTTTATCATATTGCAGGCGTTCAAAACCCAGCTGATTGCATATCGCGTTCTCTTTTACCATCGCAGCTTATATCTCATGACCTCTGGTTTCGTGGGCCGGCATGGTTATCACTACCACGTGACCGCTGGCCAGTTACAAGTTTCAAACCCGGTCAATCTCAATTACCAGAGGAAAAGACTATCGCTCATGTCACTCACTGTTCTGATGAACACCCTCTACTCGCGCTCGCTAGTAAATTCTCGTGTTACAATAAATTACTCCGTGCAGTTGTATACGTTTTGAGGTTTATTAAAAAACTCAAGTCTAGGGGTAATATTACCGCGGAAGACATGGATTACGCTGAGTTGGATTTAGTACGAGTTGTTCAAAACAACGAGTTTTTTTCAGATATAAAAAACATTACAAATAATAAAATATGTTCTATTCCTCTGCGCAAGCTATCGCCGTTCTTATCTAACGACAACGTATTGAGAGTTGGGGGTCGACTGAGTAACTCATCTTTACAATACGAAAGTAAACACCCCGCACTCTTACCAAAAAAGAGTCATGTTACTAATTTACTTATCGATTTTTATCACCGTAAACACTGCCATGCAGGTCCGCAGCTGTTACTTTCTATTTTAAGAAGTAAATTTTGGATTTTGTCCGCCCGGCGCGTTGTTAAGCAGCGCGTCCATAAATGTATAAATTGTTTTCGCTTAAAACCTAAACCTACGTTTCCACTAATGTCAGATTTACCTGAGTGTCGGTTGGAGCAGTGTAACGCGTTCACGCACACTGGTGTAGATTACGCAGGACCTTTGTATATCACATTAGCTAGAAGGCGTGGTACAAGAAGCCAAAAGGCGTACCTATGCCTGTTTATATGCCTAGTTACTAAGGCAGTTCATATAGAACTTGCCTCCGACCTTAGTTCCGCCACGTTTTTAGATGCGTTTAAACGGTTTATTTCAAGACGCGGTCCATGTCAATTTATTTATAGTGATAATGGAACTAACTTTATTGCTTCGAAAGCATATTTAAATGAGCTTCATACTTTTCTACAAGATAGCGAATATTATAAAACGTTCCAAGATGAGCTTAGTAAACACCGCATCACATGGCGCACTAACCCACCGACGGCAAGTCATTTTGGTGGTATTTGGGAGGCTAACATTAAGTCTCTTAAGTCTTTACTTTTCCGCGTAATAGGTAAACAAATCCTTACATACGAGGAAATGCTCACAGTCTTAAATCAAATAGAGGCTGTATTGAACAGTCGTCCTTTGTATGTTTTAAGCCCCGATCCTTCGGAGCCTACCGCGTTGACTCCTGCGCACTTTATTGCCGCCACACCATTAAAGTTCCTTCCTGCCGCGGACCTTAGTAAAGAACGACCGAACTTATTATCTAGGTTTTCTTTAATGGACTCATTAGTGCAGTCATTTTGGAAGCGATTTAGGTTGGAATACCTTCAAAACTTACAGGCTCGTGAAAAATGGAATACGATGTCTAACCCGTTAACCACCGGCTCCATAGTGTTAGTCGACACTGATAATGTTCCACCACTTCAATGGCCGCTAGGCATTATAACCCAGGTATATCCTGGAAAGGATGGTGTGACTAGAGTGGCGCAAGTCAAAACTAAGTCCGGTGTTTATAACCGGCCAGTGGTGCGATTATGCCCATTGCCTATACACGCATAACACTATTTTTTTTTCTTATTTACATATCCGCACTACATATTACTTTGTTTTCATGTCCTTGTACGTATATTTATTGTATAGTATTCTCATCCATTACGCCGTTTTATGTATTTGTTTATCCTTTTTTTATCTCACCGCAACAAAATTTGTTTATATTTATTATATGTATACCGCATACAGCATCGATAGGTTCACACCGATCGCTGGCTAATATTTTAGCTACCCCGCAAGTCAGTGTGTTTTCGCAATTCTTTTTTCGAAGGAATAGATTCCTTCAAAGCCGGGGGGATGGTGGATTGTATTTGCCGGTCCATTAGTTAAAGGCAGGTACTTGCAAAATAACGTAGGCCATCCTTCCCAATGTTTCTTTCCCTACCCGCAATGCACACTGAAGAGTTTAACAACGCGCGCAAGAGGCGCGCCCCGCCAGTCTTCCGCTGTTCGTCTTCCGCTGTTCGTCACCCGCTGACGTTACCCGCTGCTAGTTGCTAGTTCCGCTGCCCGTTGCCCGTCGGTTACCGCCGTGGTTTCTAAGTTACCGCCGTTCTTACACCGCCTCATCATCAGCCAAGCGAGCCTGGGCCGCTAGTGCGTCCGCAGGAGCTGCCGCCAGAAAAGCAAGTAAGTGTGCATTTTGCTTCCTATCCTTAGAGAGCTGTGACTTCTTCTTTTCTGCCCTTTGCAGCTCTTATAATCTCCTACACATAGGTCGCGTTATTGCAAGCGCCTGCTGTAGCTTTTTTAAACCGCAGAAAATACAGTCCACTAAACTCCGCTACCGAAGGGGAAAAAGATCCAGCATATTCTCTTTCCACTTGGAGCAATAAAGTAAGTACGGTCTTCACGATTCACTTCAAGGACTCTTAAATATAACAAATAATTTAATCATGGCATAAAACTTTCGTATTAAGGAAAAAAATTGTTCCGTTTGAAGATAAAATAACGCGGAGCACTAAAAAGTTTGTAAAAATCTATGCACTGGCCACAGTCTGGCCACGTCTGGCGAAGCCATCACACGCGGAAAAAAACAGCATACAAATTAGAATTCCACAGTTAAAACAACTTCGGCGTAGACAGCATTTGTAACGAAACTTCTGGACATCTCTGTTTCATTTTCATTTAGACCCGGCTGCTAATGGGACGGACTATATTATTTTCTCTACTTCACTTTGTACATCCAAAACTTTTACACATCACAGACATGTTTTCATTAGAGAAATAAAAATAAATTTTGCTGTTAACTTCTGTAAATAAAATCTCATGAAAGCAAGTATAAGAATTTAAAATCATTTTCAAATGGTTTTCATTAGTTAATTACTTGAATGAAGTTCTTGAGACGACATCAGCTGCTCTACTCTCTAACCAAATTTTCATTGGATATTAATTAGATTTCTGTCATTTCGAACACTTTTTTCGAAATTGTCAAAGGACATTTGACGTTTCATTAAATCAATATTGATTTATCAACATTATGTTACAGAGTAGGGCAGCTGAAGATATTTGTTATTTTTAATCCAGTAGTGATTTATGCTGTAAGTGAAGGCTCGCCTTCTATTACATATGAACTTATAGATAGTATAGATAGTACCCTAATGTAAGTTATCACTGTAAAAATCTTAACATTTTTATTTGCGTTAGAAATGACAATTTCTTTGTAAGATTTTAGCTACTTACTACTAGGGGCGCTTATCACGTTTCCCATAGAAATTGAGCTTCTTAACGAAACTAAAACCAACACTCCTTATGTATCTTCATAAGGAAGGCCTGTGCTCAGCAGTGGGACTTATATAGACTGAGGACGAACGCAACTAGGAAAGTTAAGTTTTTTACAATGATAACTAGGGATACAAATAAAACACCTCTGCCTACTTCGGTGATACATAATAATGACGCTTGATGATGTGTTGTTTTAGAAGTAAAAAAACGTAAATTATTTTCGCATAAACAGAACAACAGTTCGTATTAGTTGTATTACTATTTGACCATTGTTCCAATCATATGCAAAATCATTTAAACTTCTGTACCGGTATATGGCAAATAATCCGTTAGAAATGTGTTTCCGTATCTTGGATTTGAATATTTCATCACAGCTTGAGATAGGCCAATCTTTGGTCCGTATTCCAGAACCCGAAAAATCGCTCACTGGTGCAAACCCCGACCTTATGTCTGATATATACATAACGCCATCCCTTTCTAGCTGTGCTCAAGCAGAGCTGCCCTACTCTGTAACGTAATATTGTACAATTAATATTGATTTAATGCAACGTCAAAATTAAGAAGTTCGAGATCACAAAGATTTGGTCAACCACCCCACACCAACCAAAACAAAACTCATGGCCTGACCATGGCGAAGGTCGCCATGGTCAGGCCATGAGTTTTGTTTTCAATCGAAAGCCAAAGCGTACTAACCACTACAGCACCGAGCTCCCGAAAATTTATGTCATGTCCTTTGAAAATTTCAAAAAGTGTTCGAAATGACAGAAACCCAATTCATATCCATTGAAATTTAGTTGGAAAGTAGGGCAGCTGATCTACGCCTGAGATTTATTCAGGAATACGGGTCTTAGAATGTTTGGCAAAACAAATGATGAGGTCTAGACCAAGCCAAAGCCATTTATTCTAAACCCTAAAGACCAATTTCAAATGTAAAATCTTTATGTGTTATTAGTAACCAAAGTACTTAAAGAATGCTGGCCACTTCGCAACACTTTAGAGTTTTATTTTCCTTGCTAAACTTTTCTGTTGAAACACTCAAGGTATTAACGCGGGCTCACTAAAATAAAACACAAACCTCCAAGTTTCGTATAAGTACAAAGTGCAGACTGATCTCGCAGATAACTTAGTTTGGTGGAATCACTCAGAGCTTCAGAGGTAACCGAAGAATACTAAGACAGCTGTATACACTTTAGCTAGACTTTGTGGTTAACAATGATTAAGTAGTACCTTAAACTCCCCAGAAGGCTCAAATTCTTGTTGTTGTTTAATGGACATTAAATAATGCGACTTGAGACTCAAGTGGCAGTGGGCAGGACACTTGGCATCATATACAGACGACAGGTGGAGTAGATCCTTACCTGAATGGTGGCCAAGGCAATGGAAAAGACGATGAGGTCGGCCAATCATGCGATGGGTCGACGACATCGAACGAGTCGCAGGAAAGACCTCAGGGTGGATTACACAGTATCGGAAAGATTCGCACAAGAGAGAGGAGACTTATGCCGTGTAGTGGGCGGTAACGGGCTGATATGATACATACGACTATTATCCAGTAAAGATTAGACAGAGACTAGGCAAAAGCACCCCAAAAGCTGTCCATTGCCGTAGACTGCGCTTCACCAATCAGTGACTGCACTCAGCATGAAAACTCGGAGCCCGTCGCCGCTATAAGCAATTGGATGGTTGTGCAGATAATTATAAAATCTCATAGTAACTCATTTTAAAATGCCGATATTTTAGTAATATATCATTTTGGCATTGCAATAGTTTGATTCTTATTTTATTGAAAAAAAAAGAGTTATTGACTTGCCCCTGCATAAATTTAAGTCAACTGTTAAAAGCTGTTTAATGAAAAAGGGGTATTATAAGATAGATGATTATTTTAAAGATAAAAATTCGTGGCTACTATAATTTGCTCCTCTGCACATACTTATTTTACAATATTTAAAATGTTCTAAACTCCTTTTGTTATTATGGCTGTTTAAAAAAGGCTAACTGTTGAGTTTCTTCTCAACAAGCCATTCACGTCGAAGTGCTAGTAGGAAAAAAAATATTGACGTGCAAAAGTATTTCATGTAAATCTAATTGCAGAATAAATGATTTCATTTCATTTCATTTTTCTGAATTGTTACTATGAATAAGCTATGATAAATTTTATAAGTATTTACAGAGGCATTATTATTTCTACAACACTTGCAAAACAATTCAAAATAATTTTCGTATAGATTTTATGTTGTAGAGTTTGAAAACCAGAGATGGATGTGTCATGTCATGTCATCGTAAATTTAATATGCCGGAGGATGTCACGTTGGCGATTTATTTGATGTGTAATCATGCGCACCGTTGTCGTCTGAGTAACATATTATCGCTTAGAATCAGGGTAATGGGGTTTTTATCTAGGTTTTTGAAAAGGAAATACTCACTTTACATCATTCACTCCATTACATCTTATCTCTGCTAAATTCATTTTATTTTCAGCTCTTTTATTAAGCTCTCATAAACTAAGTCTGTCTTAAACACAATCGACAAACAATTTAATTTTATATAACATCAAGTACAATAATTATTACATGTACCAAAGATCTTTGGCGTCTTATCATAATAAATGTTGCGTCCAACCTGCATGGTTGACTCTATGACTGACCTACATGACTGATTGGCGGACTTTAACTTTTCACATCAAACAATAACGAGTTTTTAAACTATGGCGGACGTGATTTTTATTTCAGTTATTGTAATTTTGTTTCGGAGTAGACGTTCTTGCGTAAAATCAGTGTAGTTTTGTGTAACAAGTGTCTGTGTTGACGAACAATGTGGAGAATCATTGACATAATCGTCAAGTAGTGTGAAAAACGAAGGGATTTTTACTGTGGTAATCCACCTCATCGAAGTAACACCACAGCGTCTGACATCGATTGTTTGACGCCAAACTCTCCCAAGACGCATTGAAATGTAATGCACTCGCATTTCAATGCAACTAAGAAGACATTAAAATACCGAAGACTTGGCTGTATGTGCTTTGTTCCCTTTGCCTTCCCCAAATGGGAGAATTTTACAACAATTACAATTCAAGACAATAACAAACAGCATTTACGACAATGACGGGTTTTCATATCCATATAATTACTTAAAACTCCTCGACGACAATACAATAAATCTAAGCATAGTTTCTTGTTCAGGCTTTGATGAGCGGTCAACGTTACTAAAGGAATTTACATTATTAAGCAAAGGATTTGCAACAAGCTAAGTTATATAAATAAAAAAAGTCAAACTAACCGTTATCCAATCCAATATTGTTTCGGTTCCTTCTTCCTTTCCCAAGCGATATAGAACCAAAGCGCTTGACGAAAAATATATGGGATCGAGGTAATTAATGTAACTTGAAGCTTATCTTAATCCTATACAACTATTTATATTGTTTTCCTAGCGATAGTAAAAAGGTTTATCAATGGACGACCACAAAAACAGTACAAGGTTTTGGTTTCTTCATACATCGGTGGAGCTAAGTACTGTAATTACACCAGGGTATATTTTTGTTAATTACCTTTATATATGTTTTATTTCAGATGAGATACAAGTTGATGAAATTCTTACTGTTATCAAATGCATACTAGACGACTGTTGCAATTTGTTGCCAAGCATTTTCTGAAGATTTTAGTTTTCAATAATTCAGGAAGAGGAGCTCGGTGGCATAGTAGTTGGTAATCTTTGGCTTCCGATTGAAAACAAAGCTACCTTCGCCATGGCCAGGCCGTGGATGGGTGACCACAACTTTGTGATCTCGAGCTCCTCCGTACTTCGGAAGGAACGTTAAGCCCTTGGTCCCGGTCGCTATTGCGACTGTTCTACCCACTAACCCGGTTTGGGCCAGCGCAGCGTGGTGGTGTTACGGCCCATACTCCTCATCTGCTTCTTAATGAGGAAGGCCTATGCCCAGCAGTGGGATGTATGCCAAGGACATGGAGGAGGACACTAATTCAAGTGTTTATTTTCTTCTCCCAAAAATTGCTGTGCCTTATAATTTCTTGATACATACTCGTACAATTATTTATTTATATCATGTATACCTTCTATCTTTGTGTATCATTGAACACATGCACATAATTTATTCACAGATTAGCTGTTTGACACGTTATTGTTAGCGTTAGAACACACACATAGATATTTTATGATGAATCGTGCGCAGGCTAGTTTCGCACTTAAAGGGATCGCTACATAATAATAATAATAATAATTTTTAGTCAAAATAACATTTTTACAATCATTATAAGAACTGCTCTCATATAAGGTCACCCTGTGTTATGAGAGACAGACTCCATTTATATAAATTGCTTCACAATGATAAATTACTACATTAGCAGGCATGATAATCTAATCTTATGTACGGCGATTGCGGAATAGTGTGTGTTGTTGTTGGGATAGCGTATGCGTGTACGTGCGTGCGTATGTGTGTGTGTGTGTGTGTCTGTTGAGTGCGTTTATGTGTGGGTTGTACTTTGTAATGGCATAGTGTATTAAATAAGTACGTACGTGTGAAAGTTACATTTCTAATGTAATTCCTTTAGCCTCACAGAGATAAGCAAGTCATTTCTTGTATGAGATTCTCCAGGTCATCGTAATCATACTGTTCCAGCCATTTCCTTAATACTTTTTTAAATTTCCTAGTGTTAAACTTTGCTACACTTTTGTTAAGCAAAAGAATTTTGTTGTAAAGGCGCGGAGATAATTGATTAAAATGTCGATTAGCTAATCTTGATCGAGTAATTGGTATTTTAATTTTGGGGAGTCTTTTTCTTGTAAATGGTACATACGGGACTATCTTCCTGTGAAATCGACCTAACGACGACATAATAAAGAGCTATCGTACTGTAAGGACTTGGGCTTGATGAAATAGTTGTTCGGTTGGGAAACGAAAAGGCAGACCCAGTGTGACTTTTAATACCGCTCTTTGGGCTCTCTCGAGCTGAATATGCGTCTTTGCAGCGCATCCCCAGGCACATATGCAGTAAGTAAGTAAGCATTGGCAAAGAGCTTTATAGGTTGATATGATAAGTTTCTGGTCGGCCGCAAGACTTAGCTATTTAAATGCAAATATAAGTTTTCGGGCTTTGGATGATACTACACTCAGGTGTTCTTTCCATTGAAAAATTTCTTCAATGGTTACGCCTAGGTATTTAATGGTTGTAACACGTGATAGGGATGGACAGCTACAATTTGGTTGAGTTCTTTGGTAACAAGGATATGTATGTAATTTGAGCTCAAATTTGGTATTTGGGCTATTAGCTTTAGTTTTGCTAAAACACAAGAATTTCGTTTTTAGCGTGTTAGGTGTTAGAAGGTTTTGATCTAACCATGACGAGATCTGGCACATTCCTACCTCTGATATTTGTTTTATAACATAAGACCGTTGATTGTGCATGTTACTAATGTTGTTATTTATCTTCAATTAACTCTAAACTTGCATCAAGCAACTTTCTTTGAACTTATTTAGGTAATTTTATATTTTATTTATTATAAAGCCTAACAATATGGTTATCCTGCTGAAAAGAGAAGCACAATTATTATCGCAATAATAGCCTTTATATTATTTGGTTAATTACTTTCTCTTCCGCCTTCTTAATACGTATTACAGTTGGCATTTGTAATACTGCTGCGAAATAAGGAAAATCAAAATTACCTTCAAGTTCAATTAATAATATGGGCTTAATTTCAAATTATAAATATTTTCTGAGCACCCACGTCAGCTTTCTCGTGTTTCAACTGAAAGTCCAATATTGTCTGTCTATCTTGCACTCGCCAAATAAAGGTTACGATAAGTGGACTATATTTCAATGGGTGTTATTTTAACGGTTAGCAAAAATATTCGAATTTTGGTTGGTAAAAAAATTGGTCAGCTAAAATAATTAATTGGTGAGCAACTTATGACCAGCATATATTTTTAAATCTGTCAGGAAAATAACTAATTGGGCAACAGCGATTGGGCTGCAGATATTTCAAATTTATCAGCAAAACAACTAATTGGGCAGCAACTCAAAAGTTTTTTCTGCTGCCAAATCGCTTAATATATGTTTTGATGACACAAATAAGTTTTTAAGGGTTATAAAAAATTAACCTTGTAACGAGACGCCATAGCTATATTAGCTCCTCGTTGCTGTCATTGCACTCTTCTCTGGCCACTTTTCTCTTGGTTTCCGTTTTTAAATTTGCTGTCTGTCTCTTTTTATTTGTTTTGTTCTCGAAGTTCATTCTTACGAGCGTCAGCGCGTAGAGCGGTTGACTCCCTTCTAACAATAATTGTAATATATTTATAAAGTGATAATAAATTTTTATAAGCTTAAACAAAAGTTACAACAAACCACATGATCAGTTCCTGATAAATAACAAAGACTATAAGTTTCTTTAAGGCACTATTGTAAGTAGCCCTACCCTTTTTATAATATATTTAGTGTTAAATGTGAAATTGTTTTGTGTTCAGTGTAATTTACCTTTTTTTATATAATTGTTTCAGTTGTGCCTTTATTATTCAATATAAAATATACCATACCTAAGTGATGACATCAACTGTATTTTCTTTATCCCCGGCTTCACCCCGTCACAACCTTAACCTAATATCTATCAGAATACATTTCTTAGAAATTGATCATTGTATTGATGCTTTTCCTAAATTTTATACATTTTACGGTAACATTTAAATTGCTGCCCAAATAATTTTTTTGCTGCCTAATTAATTATTCTGCTGACCAAATATTTGTTTGCTGTCCAAATGATTTTTCGGCTGACCTTTTTGTTGCTGACCAAATAATTAAATGGCTGCCCCTCTAATTAAGTACTTCCCTATTTAAATACGGACATTGCTAGCAATTACATCAGTTAAGATAGAAATCAAATATCGCACAATGGACGAATTTTATGACCACCTACTGCTTTTCTGTATCTGAATTTTGGGCATGTTGTTTAGCATCCACACGCAAAGAAGAAGAAGAGATCCTGGTGTTAATTTTACATAACACTGATTATAAGTAATATAAAAAATATATAAACCACCCCACGGTTTGGAACTCAGAACGATGAACCTTCCGAGATGATACTCTGTTACAAGTACATACTAATCGGCCACAAAGTCATCGTGATTAATTAATTTACTTTGATTATTATTTTGATTATAATTAACCTGTAAATCAATAACGGTTTTATTAAGTATATGAATGAGAGTAATTTACTCCACATTTGTCGGATTTAATCATTCCACATTCAGATGTCAAGTTTTTGTATGAATGTAAATAAGCTTTTGATTACTGATTACAACTACTTATATTTAGTAATTAACAAAATATTACTAAATATTTAGTAATATTTTGTATTCGTATATCATGTACAAGAATAATGTTGTAGAAACATTGTTTACTAAATAAAATAAAATATAAATCAGGCTTCTTGCAGTTGTAGGGGATATAAATACATACATTTTTGCTAATTTCTACGCTTGCAGGAAAAAAGAACCTTTCCGAATAATAATAATCCTTTATTTTCAGACAATTTTACAGTCCATTTTGTTAGTAACAATATTCTTAGATCTATGTTAGTAAAATAGGCACTAGGCTTATATAATTTATATGTAAGGTTTTATCGGCCCACACAATTTATATGTAAGTCGATGAACCTTTTGTATAAGGCAGAGTCCAACCTTTCGCTAATCTTCCTCAGAATTTTGTTGCTGCTCCCCCTCACACGCTGTAACATTGATGCTGTTTTCTTAGGGATGACTGCATAGAAATCATCAATGTGTGCATCTGCAAACATACCAGATGCACTGCAGTAGCGTGGGAGCCGCAACAACGCCCTGAGAACATTATTGTACTGAACTCTAAGAGCATTATATGACTTTTTTGAATACTTTGTCCACAAACCACAAGAATAAAAATTTTGACAATAAGCTCTAAAAAGTGTTAATTTAACATATACGGAGCAACGATTAAAGTTATAGGCCAATATATTACCACGAATTGATGAAGCCCTTTTTTCTCTACCAATATCTAAGTTATCATTTAAATCCTTAGTCAAAATATGCCCAAGGTATTTGAACTAAAAACACAGTCTAAGGCTGCACCATTCAGTATTATTGGTGGTATTGATCTAGGTTTACGGTTCTTTCCCGTAAAAACCATAAATTTACTCTTCTTGTCATTATACTTTAGGGGGTGTCCCGAGCATAGCCTTCACAAATTTTTAATAGTTTTCTCAACCCACCAATCGAGGGACTTAGCAACACCATATCATCCGCGTAACTCACATTATTATTACAAATGTTGTCAACCCAACAACTTATATGTGTGCTGCTGAGCCGCTCGATTAGCTTATCTATACATAAATTAATTATAGTTTCATTTACAAAAATAATATTTATTGTCAATTTTTTTTAATTTTTAAATTTTTTAGCCATTCTTTAACATTCAAATCATTTTGATTTGAATGTTTGAAATGTCATTTAGCCTCCGTTATTTAAAGTAGTAAAGATCTAAGACTGAAAATCCGATTATTCCGAACCTGACCCGAAATCCTAACCCGGTCGCGGGTTAGGTTAAGATTTTGAAAAAGGTCATAATTTTTGTTCCGAACGTAATCCTCTTCATAACCTGACCCTAACCTGACGTATCGTTCCTATTGAAACCCTAATTGAACCTAATTGAAGAAGATTTCTCTTTTTTAGAATAAAAATAATTTATGTGTCAAATCAGATAATTTTAGTGTCTCTAACACTGTTTATGTTGGATCCTTACCTATGAAATTGGTGTTTTTCTTCCCTCTTAGTATTTTGTTCGTAACTATTAAGTTTCAGAGTATTCCTAAAAAATAATTACCTCGTCTAAAAATAGACTATATTTTGGAGCTCTTTTGATAATTTGTTGTAAGTTTAATTGTATTAAAATTGGACACGGAGACAACTCCTTTTCAGTGCCTTCCGAATACATAATTTGATTTGCATTCACATAAAAAAGATAAATAATTTTTAAGAAGTGTGATATCACACATATAGCTAAAGCTTGTCTAATGATACATGCCAAATATTATTATCTTTGGATGTGTCGTTGTGAAGAAAACTTAAAAAATGTCAGTATGGAAAATGCAGAGTTCCCCAAAATCTCCATACAAAACGCCAATTTCATATGTAAGGACCTAATACATACAGCGTGTTTCATGTAGGGTGTCAAGCCAAAGTGAGCAGCTAGAGGAGCTCCATACACATCGATTTAACCCCAAAGAACATTCCACGATTTATTGTAGTTCTCGAGTTATAATTTTTTTTTCGTTATTTTCTATGATTCAAATATGAGATGGCTTTAAATGATTGTACCTAAACTGCCACTAAACTGCCCACCACGACATAAAAGTAAATTAAAACAAGAAAATTCAATATTTTTCAATATAATTTCATCAGGCTCATCGGATAACAGATACATTTTCTAAAAAAAGTGATTCGTATTTTTTGTTTTAATAAAGCATTAAATCTAATGTCGTCGTCGTCCTCAGCCTATATACATCCCACTGCTCGGCACAGGCCTTCCTCATGGAGAAATACATGAAGAGTATGGGCCGTAACACCACCACACTGGCCGAATGCGGGTTGGTGAGTTGAAACTGTCATAATACTGCTAGGGACCAACGGCTTAACGAACCTTCTGAAGCACGAAGGTGCTCAAAATTACTACGTGTTGGTCATCCACGGCCTGACCACGGCTATGGTTGTTTTGTTTTCGATCGAAAGCCAAAGCGTACTAGCCACTACGCCACCGGGCTCCTCATCTCAATCTAATGTAAGTACTATAAATAGGACACTAAAAACATAAATAATGCTGTACCACATCTACTAAGAAAAGTCTACAGCGGGCGCTTTGGCCAGCGCTACACTGGTAGCTAGCGTACCTAGGAAACGTCCCATAGGCAATTACAGTCATGTTTTACTTAGGGCGAATTCGACCAAATTGAGATTAGTAACACGGGAATAATAATACCAAACTGAGTTCACACGATTGGTCGAATCTGCCCTAAGGGCGGAGCCGATTAGCTATCCTAGTTTTTTCATGTTTGCCTACACGCGAGTAATATTATTTTAAAGGTGTACGCAGTTTTTTGCGCACGAATGTGTCAATATCTCGTTTGACACAGTGCAGACTCGACCAATCGTTTCAGCTCAGTTTGGTATTACTATTACCGTGTTACTAATCTCAATTTGGTCGAATTCGCCCTTAAACAGTTAAACTTTTGTGACCATTTCATAAAAATTAACTTTTCATGTAAAACACGAATGTAATTTAATAAAACTTACCCCGGTAATACTTGCATGTTTTTTACTGCCGCGTTAATAGCTGCGTTTACATTATTATTTCTACTATAAAAATATATAGCAAACTGATGAAATTAACACCGTGTCATTGACCCTTTGTTCCATTCCGTATTAAAATAACACATTCTATAATATCGAATGTAGTATCGCATTTAAAATCAATAGCCAAAGTCCATTAATAATAGAACATATAAGATCGAAGCTGATCGAAGTCTAAACTATTCAATAATAGTTAATTGTTATACAAAACGTAATACTACAATTAGATAAATCGTTTGTGTTAAAGTAATTGACGACAGAATGTCTGGTGTTTCGGTAGAAGGTATTTATTAGTTGTGTATACAGAAATTGAAACACATGAAAGGGGAGTTTATGGTCCTCGTAATAACATGTACTTCAAAATGAAAACAAAACAATTCTTATCATTTTCCGCCTATACGTACAGTGGACACAGGCCTTCCTCGTAGAAACAAATGAGTATGCGTCGTAATACTACCACGCCGACCCAGTGCGGGTAGGTGGGTAGAAGCAGTTGCAATTGCAACTGGGACCAATACGCATCATTTTATATTAGGTCCTTACCTATGAAATCGGTGTTTTGTATGGAGATTTTAAGGATGTCTGCATTTTACTTACTAACATTTTATCAGTTTTCTTCACAACGACAAATCCAGAGATAATAATATTTGGCATGTATCATTAGACAAGCTTTAGCAATATCTGTGTGAACACGCTTGATAAAAAATATTCATCGTTTTTATGTTAATGCAAATCAAATGATGTATTCGGGAGGCAGTTAAAAATAATTGTCTTTGTGTCTAATTTTAACACAATTAAACTTACAAAAAATTATCAAATTAAATAATACGAGCTCAAATATATGGTCTATTTTTAGAAGAGGCAATTATTTTATAAGACTGTTCTAAAACTTAATTGTCACGGACAAATTGCTATGACAGAATAAAAACATCAATTTCATAGGTAAGGACCCAATATTAAGGCTATTATTTGAAGATCCAAGATATCCAAGATTCTGATATCGGAGATGGTCCGGGACGCAAAAAGACCAACTGTGCCAACTGATTTTCTTGCCTTACATGTCTTAAAAGGCGACTTAGGGCGTATTGGGTACTGTATTGGGCGTGTGATTGTGTAGCCACTTATTACTACGAGGACTCTTTCACGATTTTCCATCTGGCCAAACCCAATTTTTGTATGACTTATGGAACACAGTGCTCCTTGGACTCTGCCGACCTCTTCGGGGATTACAGACGTGATTGTATGTGTGTATGTATCGGAGATAAATTATTAGCCGAGCTTACGTTTAACAGTTTTTATTTGTAGTAAAAATGGTAATAAAAATACATAAGTCAAAAAATTTAAGAAAACATACATATATCAAAAAGTATGCCACCTACAATGTGTCTATTAACGATATTCCGCACAACATGAAGAAAGTTTTTATAAAGCTATTAAAAAAATAAACATTTTTAAAAAATGTTTATGACAAGAGATCTTATTTTGATTCATTAGGACAACATAGCTCTAACAAGTTTAGCCCTTTTTCCAGTTTTACTATTATGTAATTGAAAATGTAACTAGATAACATAACAGATCGCACTTCTATCCCCAAAGGGGTGGGAAGATGTGTAGACACTATTATTACGCCTGAATTATATTTAAGTCCCCGTGTAGGGACGAGCCTGTTGCCATGCACGGGGCACACTGCGTTATTCACAATAAGCTGTACTTATGTTTGGGTGATATATAAACGGTCAGAAAAATATTGGAATGTTGGAGTACAAAAATTTATTTAGATAGCTAAAACAACAAATTAATTGGTCAGCAACTTAAGGGCAACAAATATTTCTAAATTGGCCAGCAAAATAACTAATTGGGCACCAACTTATGGGCTGCAGATATTTCTAATTTGTCAGCAATATACCTAATTTATGCAGCAACTCAAATGTATTCTGTGCTGACATATTGTTTATATGTTTTGATGACACAAATATTGTTTATAAGGGTCATAAAATAACCTTAACCTAATATCTATCAGAATACATTTCCTACGAATTAATTCATGACCATTCATTGATCCTTTTCTTAGATTTTACACATTTCCGGTAACATATATTATATATTGCTGCCATAATAATTATTTTGCAGCTCAACTAATTATTTTGCTTCTTAAATAATTATCTTGCTGCTCAATTAATTTTTCTGCTGATCAAATAATTATTTTGTTGCCCTGATATTGCTGACAAAATATTTGTTTGCTGCCCAAATGTTTTTCGGCTGACTATTTTTTTGCTGACCAAATAATTAAATGGCTGCCCAATTAATAACTTTCTCTTAATTTTTATTCGAACTCAAATGTAATTAGGTACCACTATATTACTTGGAATAGTTTTAGCCAACATAAAATTTACTTCAGCAAATTTTCAGCTCACCCGTGAATTTTTAATGTTCATCGTCTCATTTTTAACTTGAATTATTAACACTAGGTTAATCATAACCCAGCCGTTAAAATAGGGTAAGTTATATAGCCCTCAAATTAATACCCGCCTTTGCAAGTGAGCACGAATAGATTTTAAACCGATAAGAGTATTATAGAAAAAGAACTACCATTTAAGGCTGAAAAGTAACGTTTTAATATAATTCTTCTATTAAAGGATAAGTAAGAGATAAACTATTAAATAGCGCACACCCCGCTCGTATGTACAGCCACGTGCAAAAATAAGTCTACACATTTGACAGGAGATAGTATTCGCCTCTAATAAGCGTCACTAACCGGCAAAAGTTTATTTATATTTTTGCACGTGATTGTACTCAAAAATCTATTAAAAAAAATCTATACATATGATAAAACTGTACAGGTCGAATGTCTGTACTTAGAAAAAAATGCCTAAATCAAGCCAGGGGGATGTAAAAAGAGAGAAAATACCGAGAAAAATATTGTTTTTAATTTTTTGTTTCTCTGTCTGTTTGTCTGTTTGTACGGGCTAATCTCTGAAATGGCTGGACCGATTTCAATGAAATTTTGCATGGTGATACCTTATATCCCTGATCAATATCTTAGATAGTTTTTATTCCGGAAAACTACTACTGACAATGGCAATCCCGTTAAGTACTTATTGCTTTGTTGTAGATACTTACTACCTAATTACAACAATCATCATGGAAGAATTCGGTAGCGTTGTGGCTAGCACGCTTTGGCTATCGATATCGAAAACAAAGCTACCTTCGCCATTGTCTGGCCTTGGATGGGTAAACAAAACTTTGTGATCTGGAACTCCTCCGTGCCCACATTCCTCATGTGGTTCTCCAGGAGGAAGGCCTGTACCCAGCAATGTGACGTAGATAGGCTAAGGACGTACAACCATCACTATTATTTAAAGTACGCACATTTATTATTATATTTTGAACAACAAGCCATTTCAAGGCGAGGTACGTTTTAATTTGTTGTTTTTCGTTTGTCGTTATTGAAAGGAATAAGAAGCTTATTTTTTTTAATACAAGATATTTATTGACATGAAAAAGTTTCTATGAGTAAGTTATTTTAATAGACCATTATCTTTTTATAACGTCTCGAAACAATTTTATTCTATTTCGGAAATATCCGACTGATAAATCAAAAGGAACAATAGATAATATTGGGTCCTTACCTATGAAATCGGTGTGTTTTTTCTCTCTTAGTATTTTGTCTGTAACTATTAAGATTCAGAGTATTCCTAAAAAATAATTACCTCGTCTAAAAATACACTATATTTTTGAGCTCTTTTGATTTGTTTTGATAATTTGTTGTAAGTGAAGAAAACTGAAAAAAATTTTGTATGGAAAATGAGAATTGCCCAAAATCTCCATACAAAACACCAATTTCATAGGCAAGGACCTAATATTTCAATACCAATGAGGAGAATTGAAATTATCGGGAATGTAGGTATGAAGACTGATAGTAATTATAAGGATCAAGGCTATGAACATTAAGAAAAAAAAAATTATCAAAATATACTTTACACTCAGACTTAAAAGTTTGGATGACTTGACGTCTATTTTATCTTTTTACTAGTGGCTTCCTACGGTTTCACCCGCGTTGTACCCGTTCCCATGGGATTATCGGGATAAAAAGTAGCCCATGTCCTTTCTTAGCCTCTAGACTATCGGAGTACCAAACCTGAGTAGCCAAAGTAGCCCAAAGTAGCCCATGTCCTTTCTTAGCCTCTAGACTATCGGAGTACCAAACCTGAGTAGCCAAAGTAGCCCAAAGTAGCCCATGTCCTTTCTTAGCCTCTAGACTATCGGAGTACCAAACCTGAGTAGCCAAAGTAGCCCAAAGTAGCCCATGTCCTTTCTTAGCCTCTAGACTATCGGAGTACCAAACCTGAGTAGCCAAAGTAGCCCAAAGTAGCCCATGTCCTTTCTTAGCCTCTAGACTATCGGAGTACCAAACCTGAGTAGCCAAAGTAGCCCAAAGTAGCCCATGTCCTTTCTTAGCCTCTAGACTATCGGAGTACCAAACCTGAGTAGCCAAAGTAGCCCAAAGTAGCCCATGTCCTTTCTTAGCCTCTAGACTATCGGAGTACCAAACCTGAGTAGCCAAAGTAGCCCAAAGTAGCCCATGTCCTTTCTTAGCCTCTAGACTATCGGAGTACCAAACCTGAGTAGCCAAAGTAGCCCAAAGTAGCCCATGTCCTTTCTTAGCCTCTAGACTATCGGAGTACCAAACCTGAGTAGCCAAAGTAGCCCAAAGTAGCCCATGTCCTTTCTTAGCCTCTAGACTATCGGAGTACCAAACCTGAGTAGCCAAAGTAGCCCAAAGTAGCCCATGTCCTTTCTTAGCCTCTAGACTATCGGAGTACCAAACCTGAGTAGCCAAAGTAGCCCAAAGTAGCCCATGTCCTTTCATAGCCTCTAGACTATCGGAGTACCAAACCTGAGTAGCCAAAGTAGCCCAAAGTAGCCCATGTCCTTTCATAGCCTCTAGACTATCGGAGTACCAAACCTGAGTAGCCAAAGTAGCCCAAAGTAGCCCATGTCCTTTCATAGCCTCTAGACTATCGGTGTACCAAGCCTGAGAAAGGACATAGGCTACTTTTTATCCCGATAATCCCATGGGAACGGGTACCACGCGGATGAAACTACTACTAGCACTAGTAAAAAGCCAGCGTGGCGATGTAAGCGCCAACCTCATGCATTTTTCCATGAGAAAAGCCTGCCCAGCAGTGGGACGTATATAGGCTGAAGACGACAGGGGGATCGTACAGAAACATACAAAGTGGGCAAATATTCTAAGTTTTAAAAGCACTTTTTTTCTTTCGACACTTTCTCTAATCGAGGTAAAAAGAGTATAATTTAAGAATACGAAAAACGATTTATCACATACAATAACTTTAACCCTTGAAGTTAATATAGGTTTCAATAAAACACTTAGAAAAATCGATAATGTAAACTTCGAGCCTCTATAATGTGTCTAATCGGCATAACGATAGGGATAATGTCAGTCCACCATTATATATTTAGGAGAATATTTTGGTCACAGCTAAATAAACGTTTTAAGTAAAACAACCGAGGTTTTGTTATTCGAGAATCCCAATCGCCCGTCGTTCAGTTGCCAGTAAAACAAATAAACACGCTTTCAAGTTCTACTGTGTAGGGTTGCCTGTGGTAAATATTTAGATAACCTGTCTATTTAAAGAATGTTCTGTAGTTTAAGGTTATTAACATGTCTAATGCGATAGTTTAATTGGGAAAACGGTACATCGTGCAGAGGTCGATGCTTCAATCCCAGCCTCTAATGAGTTTCAATAATATTTAAGTATATTCGTTGTCCACACGCAAAAAAAGAATTTTCGTGCCTCTTAATAAACATCAGTTAATTTACAAATATGTGTGTCAATATGAGTCAAATTATGAGACAGCGAAATTTCCTAAAGATGGCCGATTGGCAAAAACATTACTGCTTGAAGTTTACCAAAACACACAAATAATAATTCTTACGTTCCTACAGTATATACCCAGGACATAGTAACAGGCTCGCTCCTTGTTACATGACAACTAAAGAAATATTATATTACAAAATGGATATACAATCCTGACTTCCATCTCAGACAATGATGATAATATTAGTTGTTGTTTTATTATGTTGAGGTCAATGAACTCTCTGTATTGAAAAGGTATCTGCGTGGAAAATTTAATAAATACCTTTATTCTTCACTACTTTATTTAAAAGAAAACAATAGGTACTAATTATATTATAACCTGAGTTTAAATCAACGTGTTATACATTTTAAATTAGAACTGGTCCGAAATAAAATAAAATATGAAAACCCTTATTTTAGGTGCAATTTACAAATGACACAAGTCAGTCTCCTAAAACTAAATACGACCTTCACCAAGATTCCCTAAGTCGGAGTACATATCAAGTATAGAAATTGAAATTTATTAGCCACCAATTATTGTGCATTCAGCAATTTTAATTTGTAAGAATTATAGCCACTCCACTAAAGAAACATAAATCACAACTTTTCGACCGAACAGCGGGCCCATGTATATTTGATATATTACCTAATAATAAAAGGTTGAATTTAACTTAATTGTGTTAAAATTTTCTTTAACTCAATTTGGAACTGCGTAATTTATTTTGGGGTAGTACTGTTTCATTATTTTTAATTGCGTTTGTAGAATTTACTGAAAGTTTGTGTAAACGGAATTATTTAGAGCTGTGACAACATTACAGGCTGGTACTTGTCCTACCACGTAGCAAAGGCCTTTCTAGATCTAAGAGACATATGAAAAGTAGGTCTGAGTTAAGTCTTCTGGCGACGGGAGCGTCGCGAACTTTGCGCGGTGCTCGGCGGGGCTTACCTCTCGCTGCCAACCTTGGTCACGGCCATGGTGGGCAGCAAGAGAGTATGGGAGGCTACCACCTCCTTCTGCGAGGACGTGCTCTTGCAGAAGGAGGCAGCGGAGTGGGAGCGGGAGGAGGATGCTCAAGCCGCTCCCCTCCAGCGCAGTCCGTTGGGCAGGAGAAGGCGGGCGCCCTAAGTGCCTCCTTCCTCTTGCCCCGCGAGCGGCCGCGTGCGTTGCATGGCTTCCCACGCACGCATTTCATCAGCTGCCCCGTCTGGGGATTTCTCGAATATACCCAGGAATCCCCCTTTGGCGCAAACCCTGACCTAGTGCCTGGCTAGGTCGAGTCCGGTAGCCCTGGGACCGGCTCGGAGAACCGCTTCGGCAGACCCCGGGTCACTCCCACGGAAGGGCAAGGAGGGTATATCGGGGAGTTTAAGTGGGTATTCTTGGCACACACGCCTAGGTAAGTATGGTCCGTAAACAGGATTTTGTCCCCGTCAAAAAAAAAGGTCTAAGTTAGGTCTTAAGACTAGTATCTACTTCTCATGTCTTTATTTGTTACGATAGGGATCCTTTTTTTGGCATTATGTTTTTACTCATAATATACTTTGGCATAACATATTTGAAACATAATTTTCTTTTAGCACAATTTTTATTTCACATTATTATAATTTTGACAATGTAATTATTCATAATATTATTCCGCGTAATGATATGAAGACGAGCGAAGCAAGAAGGAGTATTAGGTAGAACTGTGCACTGCAGCGGCCGACAAAGCGCCAAAATCGATATTTTTTTATTAATAATAATTTTAAAAAAATTATGCGAATAATTAATTATGCCTTTAGATGGTTATGCCATTTGTAATTATGCATAAAATGATATGCCAAAATGCAAACAGATAAGTAAACGTTTTTTACTTAAAAAAAGGGTACCACGCTGCTGGTTTAAAGCTCTACCCCAAGTGTAAGTTTTCATTGTAAAAATACATGCGTGTAAGAATGACTATTTCTATGAGAAATGTGATTTCAACTAGTTTCCGCTAGGGGCGCTTTTAACATTTCCGATACAAATGTTCAGTCTTGATATTTCTTGACGCAACTCGAAGGAAGAAGTTTTTTACTATTAACACTACTAGGGGTAGGTACTGGTTGGTGGGTAGAATCGTTTACAATGGGACCAACGACGTGCCTTCCGAAGCACGGGGCTCTCGAAATCCAAACCGTTAGTCACCCATTCAAAGTTCATCTCTGGCGAATGTTTCATTGTGTGTAATTTGGAAACCAAAACAAGCAACATACGCCACCCAGCTCCTCTGAGCTTTACAATACGACTTACATTAATTATGAGATAATAAATTAAGGCTAAACAATTCTTCTACGTAATACTTGAGCTTAAAGGGAATTATCGTATAAGCTGAAATATAAAGTAGCAAACCTTTGTTGACGTGATCTAGGCACGCTTATTATCTAAGTTACGAATGGTAAGCCAAATTTTATCTGTTTCTTTGTTAGATTAATGCGGCGTTCGCTTTGATAGAGCATTTAGGTTAATAGGCCAAGATTGACTGGATTGCCTTAAGAAGTTAATTCTTTCTAGTTTGTATATTATTCTGAATTAACCTGAAAGAGCCTCCTACATCTAACGGCGCGTTTTACCTATATGTGAGTTTATTTTTAAGCTTGGCTGCCCTTGAGTCACTCAAACTTCAATTTAGATAAAATGTGGGTGTTATCACCTCAGCCTATCCCTTCGGGGACAGAGGCGTTATGATATGCAACATATATGTTATGTTGCTATGAGTTTTTTTTCTACATAGGTAAAATATGATGAAATGCGAGTTTTTTTGTATTATTTAGAAATTTGTCTAATACCAAGCGCCCGGTGCCCGGTGTATCGCAACAGACTGGTTAGTCAGTAGTCTACTACATAGAAACCAAAGCCCATTCGGTAACGGTGTGAGTCAATTATAAATGAAAATGATTTATAAGTAGATGTGAGTAGGGTAAACAGTACTACTTAATATAGATGTCAACAATTTTGGACCTTGTTGAGCACACGCAAAAGGTCGCTGTTTCAATCCCAGGGCTTTGCCACGGACAGTTGGCGTCATAAATATTAGAGTCCATAGCGAAAATCAAGGCGTAGTAAAAATCATCAACCTTGCAGAAGGTTTCTAACACCATAAAACATTTATTGTAATTTTTTTATGAACTTTTCCGCTGTTTGTAAAAAGATTATAATTAAATGTTGTTTTTTCCTTTTGCACGCTGGCAATCAAGCATAATCATAATTATTGGCTCATCTGATAGATAACATACAAATATTATCACTCGCGCTTTATGCTTTTGGAACTTTTTTGCTGTTATTAAGAAATCATCGTCTGACAAACAGCATTTCACAGCACTAAAATACCTATCATTACTCCTGTGATTCGCGCAAAAACGTATAGCTAAGTAAAAAACTAGCTAACGCGGTCTTCTCTGCCTGGTTAGGGCGGAGGCCTGCGAGGTTATCCTCTTTGCCCAAGCTTCTTCTCTGGGGCCACCTGCCCCTTTATTCTAAACTGTCGGTTCACGGATTCGATTCGGAAAGTCATGTCCCGTCTCGCTCTAACTCGCTGCAATAAAAAGTGAAAGGAATAGAGATTCCGTGATTCGTTTCGTTTCCGACAGTTAAAAATAAGGGGCCCCCGGACACCTGGACATACGCCTGGGCGACAGTAGACTTCTAAAATAACACTTATTGTTTTGACTGTTGATATTGCTACGACGAATGCAATAAGTAAAAGGCGATTATGATGAGTTAGGTAATTTTAGCGTTTTATTTATTCAACCAAATGCTTACTTATTTTATTTTTCATATTATCAGAATTTTAAACATTTCATAAGATTGATATAACGTTTAACATTAATGTTTGTAGCCAGTCGTTACACTTGTATTATACTTTAGTTTATTTAGTAATATTATAAAAAGGTAAAGTCTGTGACATTGTAGGGGGTAATCCCTGGATCTACTGAACCGATTGGATAAATTCTTTAGTTGTTGGAAAGTTACAATATCCCCAACCGACATAGTCATTATATCTAGCCGCGGGAAGCCGGGGCGGTCGGCTAATATTGTATAAAAATTTATCGAAATTATCCAAGCACAATTTTTTATTGTTAATTATTAATATTTTTGATGCGAAGTTTGTTAGGGATAAAAGAAGAAAGGTAAACACACTATAAAGCACTAATCGGACCATACTCTTGCAAACGTACTGACGAGCTATTAAAGCTCACCAGGAGTAACCTGAGTGTGATGATTAGCTACGACTTTGACCGACCACTGCAAGCTGAACAGACACCTTTCCAACATGAGACTAAAAGACACTGACACTTGCAGATTCTGCGAAAAAGAGCGTGAAACACCAATGCACCTCTTGTGCTCCGGTGAACCACTTATTCACAAAAGATGCAGACACCTGGAAAGACACATCCTCGATCCAGGTAAAATAAAACAAACCAGATTGGGAACATCTTATCTATTTTAGACAGTGCCCAGTTGATTGAGTTGTAGGGCCTTAATAAAATTCACATAGGAGGCTAGTCGCAATAGAACTTTTAGGTCGCAGTGACGCGGGACAGCCCCGAACAACCACAAATAATAATAATAATTGGGATAAAAAATCCACAATGTCCAGTCTATTTTATCTATAAGAATTTTTGGTTCAGTAAAGCCTTATGAATTTTATGTTAAGAAACAAAACATTTTAGTTTCTATTCACGTATAATGCTGTCATTCAGTCAAATCAAACATAAAGAGATATTTAACGAAGCTTCCAAGTAATTAGCGAACTCTACATATAACGTGGGTGTCTAGGCATAATTAAAGGTAATTTAAATATATAACTTTCATGAATTTGTCTCAAAACATATTTATCTTACATTGTAAAATAAGGTCCTTTATATTAAATAAGTAATTAACGTAAAAAGGTCTGGAGGACCTTAATTAAGATTTGTAGTCTCACAAAAAGTTTTTACTAATTATCAAATAAGTCGGATAATATTTTTGCAAAATAACCTAATAAGTCAAAATATATAATAAGTCCTCATTAAAATTTATTAACAATGCTTGAATATCATTTAAAAAATAAATGTTAATGTTCCAAAAACTAAAAAACCCCAAAACAATAGAATACCAACCTTATTGACGACAACTCCCAACACTCACACCGAAAAGTTCAAAATCACCGATTAAAACCTCCATACACATTTGAAATTCGAACTCGTTATAAAACAAAAGCGTTAACTTCTGCGTGTATTCCGGTAGGAGGCACGTCTACACGACCGCCCACGGCCCGCACACCGGCAAGACTGAAGCGGCGAGCTTATGATGAAAGAACATCGGTAAGCACACGTTGAATAAATTGAACAAACACTGGATATGGCTTCTACGAGTGTGTACTTAGAGTTTCAATTTGACAAGCTGAATTGAAAGCATTGAAGATCTGAAAGTGTTGCTTGTGTAAAATCGCGTCATAAGTAGATGTAGGCCATAGCTTAGAAAATGAAGAGTGTACTTAATTGTATGCGTTATCTTCATACGAGCAACGGGTATATATCATTTATTCATTGTTTTATACGTAACCCTTTAATTTTCCGAAATAAAAAGTATATAACATGTTGACCAGGGATATAAGGTATCATCATGAATTTCACTACCACCAATATCATTGAAATTGGTCCAGTCATTTCGGAGATAACCCCGTACAAACAGACAAACAGACGGAGAAACAAAAAAATTTTAAAAATCATTTTTTGGTATTTTCCCTCTTTTTATATGCCCCTGACTTGGTTTTAAGCAATTTTTTTCTATGTACAGACATTCAATCTCTACAGTTTTATAATGAATAGAATAGATTTATTCATTTGCTCTGATTTTCGGTCCATTCACAGCCGAATTTACCCATCATCCATCACTTCCTAGTACCGCTTCTATTGCTCCTTAACTTTTAAGTCACTAGTGCTACCTTCAAGTTCCTCTAACATACCGATTCTATGATAAAATAAAAAATAAATATCTTCAGACATTCACACCGATCAACTAGCCCCATTTTAAGCAACTAATGCTGCTTGTGTTACGGACACTAGATGACGGATAAAAATATTTTAATAGATAAATACATATAAATATCCTGAATATATATAAATATATATAAACATCCAAGACTGGAGAACAAATGCCTGAAAATTCATCACCCAAACATTTGCAGTATGAACTTAAAGAGGGGCCGTTGCTTATTTAAAATCTACGTTTTTTAACGTGCAGCAGAACTGCACCATACATTAGGAGGTTAGTTAGGTATTAGGTCTAACAACATCTTTGCGATGTTGCCAGCAATAATTGCTATTTCATCCATCAGTTTGTTCCAACCTATTAGCAATATTACTGACATAGAGAAAAAGTAGTTTGTAGGTTAATTAATTAGACTTCAATAGCTACTTTCATAATGATGATAGATTTACAAATAAACTCAAAGCCATTTATCATTCGATCACTGACAGCAAAAAAATAACTGTTTTAGACATTTCGTTTTTGTTAACTCATTATTGTGTCAATAAATAAATCTTACTCAGTGATAACGGAAAACAGAATTAATTATATACAAATACAAACAAACAGTACAATATTTTACACCAAGTGTTGCGGAGTGGCACAGGTGATCATTTTATAATAACTGGAAACAGGTCAAATAAAAGGGAAAAATGTATATACATACATAATTTACATAGGTTCAGTAGTGTAGCAAACCTTGGCGCTACAAGAAAAAAGTAAAATTGTAAAATTCTCCCATGTAGGGAACGAAGCTCATACAGCCAAGTCTTTGGTATATATTTCTTCAATATTTGCATTGAAATGCAAGTGTAATAGATTTCAATGCATTCTTGGGAGAGTTTGGCGACAAACGAACGATGGCATACACTGTGGTACTTCGATGAGGTGGATTACCGCGGTAAAAATCTCATCGTTTTTCACACCACTTGACGCTTATTTCAATGATCATCTATATTGCTCATCATTATTGACACTTAATACACAAAACTACACAGATTTTACGCACTAAGATCTACTCCGAAACAATATTACAATCACTGAAATAAAAATCACGTCCGCCATAGTTGATTGTCGCCAAAAACCCCCCATTTTTTTAACAGATAAGCAGGTTTTGTCATTTTTATAAATAAATATCTTCAGACATTCACACCTGTCAACTAGTCTATTTTAAGCAACTATGCTGCTTGTAATACGGATACTAGATGACAGATGAAATGAACCAAAAGTGCACCATCTTCTAAAAATTTTAAAGAGCAAAACAATTTAGAGTAAGGTAATTACTATATAGCAGCCTGGTACTTTTTGGAAATATAGATACCTATTATACAATTTATACGCCTCCTTGTAAAATCTGCGAATGTTGAGATGGATGTGTGAAGTAACCAAAATATTATGAATATGTCAGAGGGAGTTTATATATAAAGCGAATACCATTCACTGATTAATCACGAAATCTCAGAAATTTTTTAGACCGTTGATTATCGGTTATTGCAGTTAATATTTCCATCACTATTCAAAAATTTGAACATATGTTGAGCTTCGAGGAATAATTTTGGTGCACTTCATAAATTGCGCTTCAAAATTGGTGCGCTTAGAGGAATACTTCGTGTAGGACGTGCCCATTAAGTAGTAAAATATAACTAACATATATTTAATTAGAACTCTAACAATACATTGGTGGAAAGATGTATTGGCACAACGAAGAGATAAATGGATAAAAGATAGCTACAATATGCATAGTATAGATGTGGATGGATCTGAAGGTAGAACAAGAAACCGGTGGATTGAGTGTCTGAGGTGTGATATGGGAAAAAAGAAGCTAATGTTGAGCTGACGAGTGAGAGTGGAGAGTGGAAGAGAAAGACAATATTGTGTCAAACCACTGTTGTTTTGACTTCTGAACTTACAATGAACATGTATCACACTGTTACAATTTTATCATGTGTAGATATTCCTAAATCGACCTTTTCACACGAAAATCAACTCCAAACCTACAGCATAAGACTCCGATTTTAATCAGCAAAGTGAAAATGAAAATGTTGTTAGTCATTTATATTTTACTTTTGTTTGTGACGCGGTAAGGCCTGACCGCCCATATATATTTTACCAACTTATTTCAAGGCTCGTCGGCATGCGAGGCTTTATATGCATAATTCACTACGGACAGGCCTAAGGCTCTCAGTAAAGTGGTCTCTTTTAGGGCTTCCCTAGCAATTGGCAATAGACACACGCAAATAACTTTCTAAAAAGATTGCATACAGGTCAGTGGCGTTAAGGTTTATTTCACAAGTTATGTCCTTATTTGTTTTACAGCAGTTTCGTATATTTAACAAAGCGATCTACGCCGTAGTTAGTGCTTTAATGGGTGACCAAATTTTCTGATCTCGTGTATGTACTCTTCGCGCTTTGAAAAATACGTGAAGCACCGTTAGTCCTTTAAGCTTTTAACCCTTAATTTGGCAAACAAAAAATTGTGATAAAAAATACGATTTAGTTGCATTCTCGGCTTCATTAGGGTATATACCCATTTTCTGAAAATGCATGTCCATTATGCTGAATATACTCGTAGCCAGGTTTGCCGTAAAGTTGTCAATACTTTTGATTGGCAGTATAAAGGACTTAGGCAGTATGATTTGACGACCTCTGTGGTCGAGTGGTCTGTACGCCGGTCTCAAGGCGTCGCCATCTCGAGAGGTCCTGGGTTCGATCCCCAGTGGAGGCAAGTGTTTGGGTGCTGAATTTTTAGACATTTGTTCTCCAGTCTTGGATGTGTATATATATTTCTATATATTCAGGATATTTGTATGTATTAGGCCCGATTTTTCAATCCTCAGATAAAATTATCCGCCATTTATAACTATCACTGTCACTTTCTAAAGTCATAAAAAGAAAAGAGACAGAGCTAACATTTGACTGACAGATAGTTTTATCTGAGGATTGAAAAATCGGGCCTAAATCTATTAAACTTATTTGTCCGTCATCTACTATCCGTAACACAAGCAGAATTTAGTTGCTTAAAATGGGACTAGTTGATAGGTATAAATGTCTGAGGATATTTATTGCCGAATCATTACTTCCTAGGTTTTATTTCAATTCAAGCAAATAATCAATTTTATTAAAATGAAATGCTAGAATATATAAAAAAACAAAATTTTTTTTATAAACTTCCTCATAAAATCTTTATTTTTAATAAGATATATTTTACTTTTTTCTTAGATAGAGCATTTCCTCTACATGATATTTATAATCAAATCACAAAATATACATGTAACAATTATATATTTGTTTAGTATAGGAAGGCCTAACAAATGAATCCATCTTTCCTGATGTAATGCCCAATGGGGTCCAGAAGCGAGGGTAGCATGCGATACAAGGAGATTTATTTTGAAGCAATAGCATCAGCCACCCCCATCTGAGCAGCCTGTATAGTAACTTATAATAGGTCTTTACCTATGAAATTGTCGTTTTGTATTGAAATTTTGGGGAACTCTGCATTTTCCATACTAAAATTTTTTCAGTTTTCTTCACAACGACAAATCCAAAGATAATATATTTGCCATCTATCATTAGACAAGCTTTATTAATATGTGTTATATCACACTTCATAAAAATTATTTATCGTTTTTAGGTTAATGCAAATAAAATGACGTATTCGGGAGGCACTTAAAAAGAGTTGTCTCCGTGTCCAATTTTAACACAATTAAACTTACAACAAATTATCAAAACAAATCAAAAGAGCTCAAAAATATAGTCTATTTTAGACGATGCAATTATTTTTTAGGAATACTCTGAATCTTATTAGTGACAGACAAAATACTAAGAGAGAAAAAAAACACCAATTTCATAGGTAAGGACCCAATAAAAGCCTCTTTTAAAGGTCCCGGGGTCATAGGAAGGAACACAAGGGCCGGCAGCAAATTTCATTTAGACACAGTACACAGTATCACGACGCAGTTGTAGAGGCTTAATTAGTAGAGGCTTAGTTGTAGAGGCTTATGCGCCTCTAAGGCTCACTTGCGCGGTCTAGAGTTAGCACCTAACCCTGGGGCAAATATATGGGCAAACTCTGGGTTAGGCGCTAACTCTCAATCGTGCAATTGGGCCTAAGTTGCCTATGATACGCGTTATTCAATGCTGTAATCTATCTAAAGCATCGAGAAAGTACTTGACAGAGCTGTTCCATAGGTGAAGGCAACGATCCACACAGCATCGCACTTAAGTCTTATAAAGTGAGTGCAGCTGCTTGGGCGTTATCGCACCCTGTTCAGGCCTCCTGAGTTTATTTATTTATTAAGGTATACACAATAGATTACATACAATAATAACGCCGCATACAATAGTAGTTATTTCACACACTAGCTGGTAACCCAAAAACATGTACACACCGCATGATATAATCTTAGCACACATAAACAAGTTGTCAGTTAAATAACTGAAAGGGAAAAAGTTATAAGTATATTTTATCGGGGCGGACACAAACGATACAAAAATTAAAATATCAGCACAAAAATGTCGGGCTTAAGCTAACCGAGGATCCTTCTTACCAAAATTTTAATGTGGTATGCTTTCTGGTAAACATCTAAATCATCGTGATTCTGCAATAGCTCATTATAGAGACGGCACATACGGACCAACGGATTATAATATGAGGTGTTATTTTTAATGTGAGCAATCTAATATGAGTAGTTAATATATATATATATATATATACACACACACGTCAACAGTAACCAAATGACATTTTAGCTGATGTTTACAAAGAGTGGAGTCCAGGTGTGAAAGTTGCTTGTGTAGTAAAAGACAGCATCAGCCACCTTCACTTTTTCGGCCTGCATAGTGCCTTTTCACGCCTCTTATGAAAAACTTAGCCTTGTAGGAAGCAGATGTACTTGTAAGACAACGTTCGATAATTTCCATTTCTTTTATTTTTATGTGACCTTTATCTTCGTGATAATAGAATCACTGAATTTGAAGGGAAACTTAAGTGGAGAGGTTCATTAATTACGATTGTAACAAAAACTGAGAAAGTCCTTATGATTTGATTTCAAGGCCGAGAACAAAGCACTCAAACTATTACCCAATGAGATTCAACAGCCTATTTCTTAATAATACCTGAATTTGATAAAGACTTTGAAGACACAGTATGGAACAATTTGCTTAAAAGGGTTGAAAGAATATCCCTTACTCTGCCGAATAATGAGAGGCCCAATTTCAGAGAATTTTTTAAATCAGGTTTACTTAGAAATGTATTTTTACTTCTACGCTTTCGCTTTGAGTGGATAATTGGGTATATTTATTTTTGATGGCACAGGACAATCCTTTTGATTAAATATGACGCTTTTCGTTAATAAATAATGACACTTAGGCTTCTTTCAAGATTTTTAAATATTTTTTTATCATCTATAAAAAACGCGCGAACAATCACTTTTCATCGGGTAAAAAACTCATCATATTTTCGCACAGGAAAATGGTTTTCAGTGGAGTAACAAAAACTATGAGTCCGCAGCCCAATGCAAGGGCACAGTCATCAAAATAAAATACTTAAACCTTATAAAATATACCGTCTCCCGCCCCTTCGAGGATCTAAGCGTAATATTATGACCGTCGTTGCAAAGATATGTAACCTTTTGACTGTAAATAATTCATAATAGAAGTGAATAAAGACCATCACTTCAAAGACCATCCACGTCAAAGGTATATACATAATTTAAGTAGTAACTGAATGTAGGTATAACATAAATATAGTAACGACTCTAAATAGTTAGCAATTTTAGCTAGGTTGTCTCAAAAGGCAAATGTACGTCTAGAGACCGGCACAGCCTTTTATGACGTCAGCCCCTATATAGCTCTTGATATTATGCTTTAGGCCCACAGTTCAATTAAAGAATGCTAATTTTTCAGCGCCGCCGTAATCAAATCTTTGTGAAAATAATTAAAATTTATTAGTGGTAAAATAAATCTAAATATAAATCAACGCGAATATGCATTAAGCATTACTTTAGTTGGTGTCATTATTACCATCCATCTTCTAGGTGCGTAAGTTTACTTTTGGCTGATATAAAGGTGCGCAAAGAAAAAATTAAAACTAAAAAAAATATTTTAAGTCTAAAGAAATATTTCGAAAAATTAATATTAATAACTCATACCGTCGTCTTAAATACTTAATACATGTAATAATTGCCTTATGCAAAATATATAAAAATATGCGTGATTATGATAATTATGTAAAGAAAGAGTGCGAATATTTTTATTCATCTTAAAAAAATCGGTAATCTATTTGAATTTGTCTGAAGTCTACCACATATCTTTAAGTAGGTATATCCACGAAGAAATACGGAAAAATGCCAAAGAACCTGTACTTAGTAGTCATTAAGTAGTGTTTACTGAAGGATAACGTTAGTTTCTTACCGGGCAGAAAAACTTCCGTGGAAGTTAGGCATTCCAAGAAATTACGAAAACAACTTCCTTACTGAGGTTAATGTGAGCAGCTTACTTATACACGCATTTCGTGTAGTATGTTTTTTGAGTCTCTATGTAATAGGGACGAGCCTAAACCTACTGATATCCACTGGATGTAATGTAACGCTTACGTTATAGTAGCCTAATAATCATGATAATCATTATGTACTGAAGTCTTATTGCGAGAACAGAACCAGGATAAATATTAGGTCCTTACCTATGAAATTGGTGTTTTGTATGGAGATTTTGGGGAATTCTGCATGTTCCATACTAAAATTTTTTCAGTTTTCTTCACAACGACAAATCCAAAGATAATAATATTTGGCATCTATCATTAGACAAGCTTTAGTAATATGTGTTATATCACACTTCATAAAAATTATTTATCATTTTTAAGTGAATGCAAATAAAATGATGTATTCGGGAGGCACTTAAAAAGAGTTGTCTCCGTGTCCAATTTTAACACAATTGAACTTACAACAAATTATCAAAACAAATCAAAAGAGCTCATAAATATAGTCTATTTTTAGACGAGGTAATTATTTTTAGGAATACCCTGAATCTTAATAGTTACAGACAAAATACTAAGAAAAAAAAAAAACACCAATTTCATAGGTAAGTCCCCAATAAATAAACTTTCTTGTCCGTCCCGTCCTCAGCGTCCCGCTGCTGGGTACAGGCACTCTTATGGAGAAACACATGACACACACACATTTTCGACGACCTCCGTGGCCGAGTGGTCTGTATGCCGGTCTCAAGGCGTCGCCATCTCGAGAGGTCCTGGGTTCGATCCTCAGTGGAGCAGCAAGTGTTTGGGTGATGAATTTTCAGACATTTGTTCTCCAGTCTTGGATGTTCATTATATATGTATTATATTATGTATATTCTCAATAATTGTATATCTATTAAATATATATGTCCGTCATCTAGTATCCGTAACACAAGCAGCATTTAGATGTTTAAAATGGGACTAGTTGATAAGTGTGAATGTCTGAGGATATATATTTATTTATTTACATGAGGACTATCAATGGGCCGTTAAACCACCACGGGTAGACACGGTTGCAATAGCGACTGGGACCAACGGCTTAACATAGGAAGCGTACTAACCACTACGCCACCAAGGTCCTCATTTTCTTGTAATGCCAAGCAATGCCTTTTTTAATTTAAATAACGGCATGATATCTTAGAGTCCGTAAAGGTCAGCTTCTTTAACGTTATAATTAACTCAATACTTAATTTTTTTTAACTAAAAATTAAAACCGGCTCCAAAAATAGTCCTATACAAAAAGCACTCAAAAGTAAAAAAATAATTGCTGCTTTCGTAAATACGCAATTATCTCTGTTGTTGGTACAATTAATTAAAATAAAATTGAGAAAAATATATATTTAATTTACACAATTTATGAAGGCTACCTTCCTTCCATCATCCATCCATCATCAACATAATTTGATGACTATCAGACGCAAATTCTCGAATAACATAAGAAAATAAATTGTGCCATACGTGCCTATAAACTTAAAAGAATGCCCTCGATTTCTCCAGGATCCCATCATCAGATCCTTACTTCATGACAATACTTGAACTTATACCCTTTCAAACAAAAAGAAATTTTTTTTTCAAATCGGTCAAGGGGTCATCGAGTAATCGGGGAACATACAGAAAAAAAAGGAACAAAAGTTTTCGACGAATTGATAACCTCCTCCTTTTTTTGAAGTCGGTTAAAAATGTAGACCAATAGCGTCAATGGAAACTTCAAAATGTGTGACGTCAGCTTGACAAATAAATAAAATAAATAAATAAATATCCTCAGACATTCACATCTATCAACTAGTCCCACTTTTTAGCAACTAAATGCTGCTTGTGTTACGGATACTAGGACCCAGGACCTCTCGAGATGGCGACGCCTTGAGACCGGCGTACAGACCACTCGACCACGGAGGTCGAAATTTGCGATGAAAATTCGAAGCAATTTATGTAGGTATTTATGTAGGTACATCAGCTGTGCCGCCAGCCGCCATTTTACTAATCCCAGCATCGTGTTGTAGTTAAATTGTCTATGATTATTTAACTGGAATAATAATTGAAAACTCGACTAATGGACAAGCTGTCTCATTCGTGATGAGACAGCTTGTCCATTAGTCGAGTTTCATCATACGTTTTCGCCATTGGTCCATATTTTAACCACGGTTTAAAAAAACTATGTAACGAGAGTATATATCTCTGCTAAAGAAACCGATTTCGTGTACGTTTGCTAATGAAGACTTAAACATATTTTTTAAAGAGTACTTCATGATCAATATATTTACAGGATTTACAAATAATTCAAAATAAAAACAAATAAGCTACTATTCCATAAAGAATTTCAAATAAAACACGGTAAACATGCATTATTCCACAGCATTTAATTTTACAATTACAGGTTTCCAAGTCTTCTTTTCTAGGTTGGAGCGTACTCTGGTGTTATTACATCGGCAGGTTAGTAATCTAACACGGGAAATTAACAGTACTGAGGTAACTACCGTTCCTAGAGCGTTTTATTACTATTATTAAAGTTGCGACTTGGAAAAAATAATCTGGAAAACTAAGACCCGCCTTTTCTATTGACGGTTAAACCAGTGCATTAAAACCTATTTTTAATGACAAAGAATTATGTAAATATAAATAAATCTTCATTTTCAATAGTCAAACCTTGGCCGTTATTGTAGGATTATAATGACTTAGAGTCGTCTAGTAGTTTTATTAAAGTTGGTAGTTAATCTATTTTACCTTTTTACTTTCAAGTTTAATAAGATAATCCGCTTTCTTTAAGAACGTTGTTTTTAAGATTTTGCCAATTTTCGGATATTTATAGTTTTTACATCATTTCTATGACCGGTAGTCGTTAAGTTCGGCTGGCAACAATTTTTTTTCTTCTGTAACATCATATCCACGGAAGGCCGAAAATGGACATTGCCCTTTGACCCATTCTTTCTTTGTCATTTCGTTCGAACTACAACGCTCACTCGTTGAAAATTTCTATTTTTTTTAAATTATGTATAACATTATGGAGAAGTGTAACTACGAGATACACAATACAATGAATACTCATGGACGAGTACATATACAAATCTCCTCGTAGTCTACATCATTGAACATACTAAATCCACTTCACGATCTAAATATGACGCACTGACTACTCTAAACCCTGTAATTAGTTGAATACTAGATACTTCAACTCGATGACGAATGATTGTCGACTGTGTCAAGTAGAATTCGATAACCGGGCATTCCATCATAATTCGAACACTTTGTTCACATCGGTTAGAGCGAATTCACAATAATATGGAGTTCCCTAATTCCATGACGAAGACATTAAGAGCTAAAATTTTCGTAACACGAGGTAAGAAGAGACAAGACTGGTAAGGGTTGGCTGAAGTGACAAAGTGCTTGTCACAGTGCTTGCCGTGTCACCGACATAGAACCTTAGGCAGTCGTCTTTTAACCTTGGTCACAGCCATGGTGGGCAGCAAGAGAGTATGGGAGGCTACCGCCTCTTTCTGCGAGGACGTGCTCTTGCTCTAGCTCTAGCCTAGATGCTCTAGCCGCTCCCCTCCGGCGCAGACGGGTGGGCAGGAGAAGGCGGGCGCCCTAAGTGCCTCCTTCCACTTGCCCCGCGAGAGGCCGCGTGCGTTGGATGGCTTCCCACGCACGCATTTCATCAGCTGGGGATTTCTCGAATATACCCGGTGTCATGTCCTGTTGACATTGCCTCTTGTCTATATAGAAACGTTGTTGATTTCTTGACAGTGTTCAATAAAAAAATTTTTAATTGTTAATATTTTGTATTTATTAATTGGTGACGAGATGCCCACAAATGAATCAGAAAAGTGGATGAAAGTACGTGCCAGCTTACGAGGCACCCTCACCAGAACAAATAGTGGGTTTTCTTGGCCAACGCCGAGCGAGTCCCACACACGCCTACCGCCTAGCCAGTGGTAGGTGTTATTGATTGATATAGTCGAGTCTTCAAATGAGTTTTATTTCTTCAAAGATACAATTTGGATTAAGAAACAAGTAATTAGCAAAATAAGATATAGATGTTGAATGGGAGGCTGACGGACGACCAATCTTGTCCCCTCCTTCGCAGGCGCCACTCGCCCCGCGCCTCTTCTTGCGTCCCGCGCCCCGCGCCTCTCCTACGTCATCGGTCTTAACATCTTCCCCCCTCCTCGACGACTGTTGGAGCTCGAGGATCATCATCAGATTCGTCAGGGAGAAGAAGGCATAGTCTGTTCGTAGCTCGCCGATAAACTCCAGTGTTTGTATGCACGTCGGCTACCCGTACCACTCCATCTTCGCCAGGATACAGTTTTTTAATTCTGCCCATGCGCCACTTCATGGGTGGAACGTTGTTCTCTTTCAGCACCACCAAATCTCCTTCCTGTAAATTTCTAGTTTGGCCTCTCCACTTCACTCGTTGTTGAAGTTCTGTTAGGTACTCATGTCGCCAGCGGTTCCAAAAATGTTGTTTGAGTTGTTGTATTAGCTGGTAGCGATTTAGTCGAGTGGACTTCTCTTGAGTGAGATCCGGTGATGGTAGGAACGTCAGTGGTCTACCGATCAAGAAGTGGCCTGGGGTAAGTGGATCTAGGTCGGTAGGATCTGAGGAAAGTGGGGTCAAGGGTCTGGAGTTTAGGATTGCCTCAATTTGTGAAAACAAGGTAGACAGTTCTTCAAAAGTTAAATGCTGATGTCCTAAAACTCTAGTCATATGAAATTTTGCTGACTTTACCCCGGCTTCCCAAAGTCCCCCGAAATGTGGAGAATATGCAGGAGAAAAGTGAAATTTTATGCCTTCATTTGCGGCGTAAGCAAACATATCCTCGTTGCTCTGCTTCAAAAATTGTTTAATTTCATTGTTTGCACCAACAAAATTTGTCCCATTATCACAGTAGATGGAACTTGGTTTACCTCTGCGTGAGATGAACCTGCGTAAGCATAGAATGAAAATGTCGGTGGATAAATCGCTTGCCACCTCTAAGTGGAGCGCTTTGGTAGTGAAACAGACAAAAAGGCACAAGTAGCATTTAGTTATTCTACAACCACGTCCCTTCCTATCAGTGATTAGGAATGGACCAGCGAAGTCAAGACCACTGACCTCAAATGGATGACTAGGTGTCAAACGAGAGGAAGGTAAGTTGCCCATTATTGGATTATTAGATTTAGCTTTTAGGAGTCGACACAAAACACACTTGTTAACTGTGCTTCTAGCTAAAATTCGACCCTTTAGAGGCCAATATTGATTGCGTAAATTTGCCAGAGTAAGTTGAGGCCCACCGTGCAAAAGTTTTTTGTGTTCATGGTTGAAAATTAATTTGGTGAATGTGTGATTACAATCTAATAATAATTGATGTTGTTTTGTATATGTTTCAGATGATTTTTGGATCCTGCCGCCCACACGCAAGAAGCCGTTATCATCGAGGAACGGAGCTAGCGACAACAATCGAGAATTTGAAGGTAAGGATTTATTATTTTTTAATGTAGTTATTTCATTTAAGAAGCATTGTCCTTGGTGTAATTTTACCAAGTGATGTAGTGCTGAGTTTAGTTCTTCTACACTAAGTGGCTCGACACGCTTAGACTTAGGATATTTTACGTTGTACAAAAATCGTAAAACATATGCCATAGTTCTTTGTAATGTAGTGAATTTAGAAAAATTATCAAACTTTATTAACTCTGAATATGTGTTTTTTGAAATGAATGTATATGTTAATTTAGATTTAGTGTTAGGTTTAGAATAAGCTTTCCTTTCAGGTACATCAAGTTCTAGTTTGATTTGCTGTGGCCAATACTGAGGTTCCCTTTGTAAGAATGGAGGACCTTCCCACCATAATGATGCTTTGTGTATGTGTTTGGCATCTAAGCCCCTAGACGCCAAGTCAGCGGGGTTGCATTGACCTGGTACATGCCTCCATGACTGTGGCATTGTGAGAGTTTGTATCTTACTAACTCTGTTAGCAACGAATGTTTTCAATTCACATGGTTCTGATAATATCCAACTCAATACAACCGATGAGTCCGACCAATGATACACGTCAGGTATGTTGCAACGTAAAGAACTTAAAACCTTTGAGCTTAAACGTGCTGCTAGCTCAGCTGCGCATAGCTCGAGACGCGGAATAGTGATGGTTTTCAACGGAGCTACCTTAGTTTTAGCGCATAATAACCGCACTAGAACGTTGCCTAAATTATCACGTGATCGCAAATAAATGCAGGCTCCGTATGCGTCCTGCGAAGCGTCTGAGAATGAATGAAGTTCTATTGAGCATGAATTCTGAATCAAAACACACCGTGGGACGTGAATTTTGGATACTTCGTTCAAACTTTTTACAAAACTAAACCACAGGGTTTGAATCTCTGATGGTATGGGATCGTCCCATTCTAATTTAGTTAGCCATAACTTTTGCAGGATAATTTTGGCTGTTATCGTGCAAAGTCCAAGAAGACCCAGAGGATCAAACAATTTAGCAGAACTAGACAAAATCGATCTCTTTGTAATGATAGAAGCGGATTGAATATCAACAGGGAAACTAAAAATATCTGTAGCTGGGTTCCATTGTAGCCCTAATGCACTAGATTGTGAAGATGTATTGAAATCTTTAGGAACATATGAAGATATTTCATTCTTAAATATTTCTGGTGCATTAGTACGAAATTTGCGTAAAGGAAGGCACCCAGATTTTAAAACGTTAGTAACTGAAGTGATTATATGTTGTAAATCATGCCTAGTTTCCGCGCCAGATAGAAAATCATCAACGTAGAAATCTTCCCTTATTAAACGAGCAATATCAGTGTCTGAGCACTCTTTTGACAACTGTAATAAGCAACGGGTACTTAGAAAAGGTGCTGAAGCCGTACCATAAGTGACTGTGTTTAGTTGAAGTGTTCTCAGTGGTAGTGATTCGTCATCACGCCAAAGTATCATTTGTAAGTGGCGTTGAGAAGGATGTACTAGTATTTGACGGTACATTTTTTCTACGTCAGCTGTTACTACATACTGATACTGCCGAAATCTTAATAAAATTGAGAATAAATCACTTTGAACCACTGGCCCCACATACTGAATCTCGTTAAATGATTTACCAGAAGTAGTTCTTGCCGAGGCATCAAAGACAACACGAACCTTTGTTGTTTCACTACTCTCACGAACTACAGCATGGTGGGGCAAGTAGTATCCCAGCTTGGGCTTAACCACTTCGCTTAGATGGTTGAGATGCTCATATTCGTGTATGAATTTAGTGTACTCGTGTTTCAAATAAGAACTATGTTTCAATTTTCGCTCAATTTGTAAAAGTCTTTTTTCAGCGCAATTATAGGAGTCACCTAACGCGTTGGGTGAGTCTCGAAGAGGTATGTGAACACAGAAGCGTCCTTCATGAGAACGTGTTGTACTTTGGTTAAAAAATTGTTCACAATAATTGTGTTCAAGATTGTTTGCTATATCTTGAGTGGGAATTTCTTCAATCTCCCAAAATTTGGATAGTTGTGTTTTAATTTCATGACTGAAATTACAGTTTGATGTCTTACTAGGGTGTCTTCCCCCCGTGGGGCCTGCCACTATCCACCCTAGATGTGTTTCTTGTAAGATAGGCAATTGAGTCCCTAATGAGATTCTAGAAGTTCCTAGTAAGTCCCAGAAGATGTCTGCTCCTAATAGCAAATCTATTTCTGATGGCTTGTAAAAAGTTGGATCTGCTAGGTGTATGTTATTAGGTATGCACAGTTTCTGGGAACACACTGGTGAGTGAGGGAGACAGTCTGTAATAAGAGGTACAACAAAACATTTTATTGTAGTATTAAATGTATTAACCTTTGATTGTATTTGTATGGTACACTGTTGTGTAATGTTAAATGATGTGTTTCCTAGGCCTGTAATGCAATGATGTATATTAGTTTTTTGTAAGTTTAATTGGTTTTGAGCCTTAGATGTAATCAAAGAAGATTGGCTGCCACTGTCCAATAAAGCCCTTAGTGTATAGTGTTTGCCATTGTTTGTCACTTGCACCAGCGCCGTGGAAAGAAGAGCAAGACTGGTGGTGACAGCAGACATTGTAACTGATGAAGAGGGATTATTATTGTAAATTTTAGACGCAGCAGATGTAGGATTTGTAGTTATAGCAGTAGATGCAATATCAGTACACTCACTTTGTATTTCTTGTTGTTGTGTAGGTAAAGATATTTGTTTATGCAATAATGTGTTATGTTTTCTTTTACAGATTCTGCAACCACTTAGTCTACACTGGTAGGATTGATGACCACTGCGAAGACAGTTGAGACACAATTTCTTGGCGTTGACCTTAGAAATTCGTTGGTCCACTGGAAGTGATTTGAATTTTTCACAATCATATAACTTGTGGTCTTGATTGCAATGTATACATTTGTAAAACGAGTTTGTGTTGTTAGAAGAAGCAATAAATGATTTTGATCTAATTAATTTGTTGTGTTTTTCGTTAAGAATTGACTTATTTGAGTGTACAGTTTCCAAAATACTAGCCCTTTGCCTTAAAAATGTGTAAAATTGGTCTAATGTTGGGTGGTCTATACCACTTCTAAATTCCTCCCATTTAGCAGCCGTAACACTGTCCAGCTTTGCCGTAGAAATATAAATAATAATTGTATCCCACGACAAAGTTGGTTCATCAAGAGAATTTAATGCACTTAGGTTTTTAGATAAAGTGTCAATTAATGTGTGAATGCCCCTAACTGACTCCTTTGTTAATTGATCAATTGAAAATATTGATTTTAAATGTTCATTCACTAAAATACGTCTGTTATTGTATCTCTCACACAATAATTGCCATGCGATGCTATAATTCTTACTTGAAACAGTTACAGAACTGATCACATCACTAGCTGGCCCGTTCAAGTAGGCTTTCAAATAATGAAATTTACTGATGTCTGGAATACCATCATTGTCATGCACTAGTGATGTAAATGTGTCCCTAAAGGATAACCATTCACATGGTTCTCCACAAAATTTTGATATATGTATTGGAGGTAACTTTAAGTTGTTTGTGTTCGAACAAAAGCTATTTTTAGAGGAAGATTCGACATTAACATTACTCTCAAAAAACTCCAGCAATGCTTCAGCCTCTGCAATTAATTGAAAGAATTTATTTTCTGTAATTTCTCGTTCTAAAATTTGTTTGTCGGTATCTGCCTCTAATTGTTCAATTTGTGATTGAACTTCTTCGAAAGTATATGCGAGCTCTCGTACCTTTGACAATCGCAACTTAAGTTCATGTAATTTAACCTTACTTGTTTCTTTGCAATCCAATAATGGTCGTAAATAATTTTCGAATAAAGTTAAACGAGATCTAATTGTGCCTCTTTGTCTGATCAGATCTGTGTCGGACATCTTGAAAATGCAAACAATGTACTTACCGTAAAAAAAAACACAAATTTTCTCAATTACAAATACTATAAACAACGAGAATACCTTTACTTACGCTTGAAAGTAGGTCAAACTGATAAGCGATGTAAACAACGGACCGAGCTATTCACTCACGCGTCGATCATCAGTGGTGTTTTTAATTCGCAAATTATTATTTGTTAAAATACTCTCCACATTCCGTTGAACCTGTAATTGATATTAAATTTTAAATTAATTTTACGTTAAATAATTTTCTTTTAACTGTAAAGGTAAAGGTTGAATTTTAGGTTATTCAATTGTAAGTTACCTACATTTATTTTTAAAAATAATTAATCAGACAAGATAAATGACTAGTATGGTCACTTGTTTTCACAAATTAAGCACAAATAGGGATATTTTTGAAGAATGATAAATGAGGGAAGGCTACTTCTCTTTCAGATCGACGACGTCAGGTTTTCACTTTTTCACTTTCTCACTCAGTATAGGTATTATTTCCTTCGTCCGTCGATCACGTCGGGGTCACCATTTGTTATTGATTGATATAGTCGAGTCTTCAAATGAGTTTTATTTCTTCAAAGATACAATTTGGATTAAGAAACAAGTAATTAGCAAAATAAGATATAGATGTTGAATGGGAGGCTGACGGACGACCAATCTTGTCCCCTCCTTCGCAGGCGCCACTCGCCCCGCGCCTCTTCTTGCGTCCCGCGCCCCGCGCCTCTCCTACGTCATCGGTCTTAACAGTAGGTATGGTTCGTAGTGTGGATAACTCGTTAACTAGACAACCGGCACGAAACAAGACACAATAGAAACATCTATTGTTTGCGAATACCGGTGCTCGCGGTGCCCGACGTGTGCCCATGTGCCCATGAACTTTAGTCGGCTGCTAGGAGCGCATCTAAAAATTTCGAAGGAGGCCTACTGTGGAGCAGGATCAATTGCAGATTATCAATGAATATAGTTTGGTTAACAAAAGATGACCACAAATGGCGGCCGTCTTTTTAATTCCCTTTGGAGGTGTGGGGTGAGGAGGGGGCGGATTGCGACAATATTATACATATACATACATGCGTCGTCATAATTTGTTTCATTAATTAAAAACATATTTTGTCTTTGGTCTGTTCTTCGTGAATAAACACCCGCAGATGGCCGCCATTATTTGTGTTATTATTAACACAAATAATTTAAAATAAGGCCTTAAAAAAAATCCAGTTCATACTAAGAACAATAGGCTGACCTAAGAAGCACTAACAGATCATTACATTATAAGATACCCCTTTTATGGGGTAAATTTATTATGGACATTAAATGGACTATGCAGATGAGGAGTTTTTGAATAGGAACGAGAAATCCGATTTTTAAATCTAAAAAAGCTGTTTTGTATCCATTGGTCATTCCAGGTCATGTATCTGGTGAAATGCTGGTGCTAGTATCTCCGCCTTCTTCTTTGGATAAAGAGGCATAATTACTTTGTTATGTTTATGCGTGGTCATCATCATTATCAGCCTATTTTTGCCCACTGCTGGGACATAGACCTCCCCTAATGCACGCTACTGCTCTCGATCCTCGGCCGATCTCATCCAACACACCAGCCAGCTTTCGAATATAATCATCCCTTCCATCGTTATGCGTGGTCAGGTAACATAATTTTTTTGATATGGAAATTGCCTTGATAGCCTTATTAATAAGTATTTTTTATATTATTTTATTTATTTATAAGGGCCACCCAGGAGCCCAGGGGTATTGGTTACTGGGTCTGTGATTGTGTAGGCGATGAGCTAGACACTTGTTACTACTCTTTCATGATTTTTCATCTGACCAAACCCAATTTTTGTATGGCCAAATGTGGTCTTAAGGAACACAGTGCTCCTAGGACACTGCCTACCCCTTCGGGGATTGCAGGCGTGATTGTATGTATGTTAAAGGGCCAAGGGCAATTTTAAACCTAGTTTACGTCTCGATTTTGTCATTTATTGACATTTTAGCCATAGTAAAAATGTCAAAAAATTATAAAATCGAGTTTTTTCGAGAAATTTCCTGCAAGTGGGCCTAAGTATTTAATCTCTAAAAAATAACATAAAGTTCTCTAGTAAGGCTTAATTTCAATCAAATTTAGAGAAATATTTATAGATTTTTGTTATTACAACGAAAAAGATGATGTCGCAGAATTTAATATGAGCTCTAAGATTATAAAAAAGGGATTTAATCCAACAAATAATAAGACTGTTCCAGTTACTCCTAATGACAATAAATCCAGGGAGCCGACATTGTTAAGTAAATATAACCCAATATCAATTTTATTATGAGATCTAAAAAAAGCAATTTCGTCGAAATATTTATTGATATTATCTAGGTATTCCTTATATTGTAGGCTCGAACCGAATCAGTCGTAAAACATTTTATTTCATCTCCGTCTTCAAAGATTGTGCTTAGCGTGTGATATATTAACTAAATATGGGATTTATGTACATAGATTATGTACAGAGTAACAAAAGTAGGAATCAAAGGGATTATTAGATTTCTCGTTGGTCTGCTTGTAAGGATTCTACCTATATGTGGTCGACATTCGAGAACCATTCCGCTCCAACGCTCCAACAGGTCTACGATCTGTCCTGCCCAAGTACTCGTGCCCATGCAGCCTTATAGTTCTTTAGGCTATGTCGGTGACTTTACTTCTGATCACGCAGAGATCGGAGGAGCTCGATGGCGTAGTGGTTAGTACGCTTTGGCTTTCGATCGGAAACAAAGCTACCTTCGCCATGGTCATTATTTATTTATTTATTTAACAATTTATTGTACACAAAATACAGAACAGGAGAACATTAAAAGACAAAAGTACAAAAGGCAGGGCTTATTTCGGTCATTCCGTGGATGGGTGACCAAAACTTTCTCGAACTCCTCCGTGCTTCAGAAGGCACGTCAAACCGTTGGTCCTGGTCGCTTTTGTGACTGTTTCTACCCACCAACCCGCATTGGGCCAGCGTGGTGGTGTTACGGCCCATACTCCTCATGTGTTTCTCCATGAGCAAGGCCTGTGCCCAGCAGTGGGACGTATATAGGCTGAGGACACACGCAGAGAACCCTCCGTTTATTTCTTTAAGTAAATTTTTCTTATAAGGTTCAGTTTTTCTTGGTACCAAAAATAAAATTACACAACAGAATAGCGTTGAACGAGTTTCAAATCTGCTAAAGCCAACGTGGATCAAGAATTTAGATTATTCTCCAATGAGCTTCTTCAAGTAATCCGAGCTTATCTTTTCTAATGATAGCTCATCGGTTAAGGAGATCCATCTTACAAATGCGGTTGAATATTTCGCTTAGGCTGTGGACTTTCATTACTTGATTTCTTTGATTTCTAGAGGCAACATGGAAAAAGTTGTATATACTAAAAGTACAAAATAAATAATAAGCAACTAATGCTGCTTGTTTTACGGACACTAGATGACGGATAAATATATTAAATAGATAAATACATACAAATATTCTGAATATATGCAAATAATATATAAACGTCCAAGACTGAAGAACAAATGCCTGAAATTCATCACTCAAACAATTGCCCCCACCCAGAACCTCTCGAGATCGAACCCTGAACCTCTCGAGATGGCGACACCTTGAGACCGGCATACAGACCACTCGACCACGGAGGTCGTCAAAAGTACTAGCAAGCATACCTACATCGGGGATCCACCTACATAATTATAAATTTTGCATTTGAATTTGGTTTTTGAGAGTGCTACATAAATCCTACACAAAAGCGATTACAAATGGTTACCAGGCGGTTGCCAATGGCTTAACGTGCCGTTTGAAGCACGTAACAATTTGCGATCAAAAGTTGGTCCTATGGTTCAACCATGACGAATATATGTCTATGTATACATTTTCATATATTTTTGTATTTTTCTGTTTTATCTTTAATAATAGGCTAGTTGACTCATATCAAAAGTAATGAAAATTATATGTCATTCACATAGTATTTAGTACAAGGGTCCGAAATATACCAAATTCGATAAATATAATATTAATACGGGATTGCTGATGAAATTCAATTTAAATATGTTTTATTTTTCCTTGGTTTTTCATCTGCAAAAAACGCTTTCCACCATGTTCGTGAAATTAGTTGAGTAACACTTCATGTAAACAATTACTACGCATGCTCAAAACCCGTCGAAACGCCAGTCGCAACCAATCAAGCATAACTGTCGGCTATGTGACGCATGCGCATTGAATTGTTTACAATAATCGTGATATACCACCGATAATTCATAGACCATCAGGACCGAAGGCGTTTTTGACATTTAAACAAAAACGTAATTTATAATTTATTGTGATATAGGCTTCAGAAAAATATTGTATTATTTTTCATGGTGATGGCTATGAGTAATTAATTATTTGGGGCCCAATAAAAAAAAAGGGACTACTAGCCTATTGTACTAAATATCTACTACAACCTTTATCTCTTTAGGTGGCACTCTTAACAGCGCATTCGCGGTGTCTTGTGTTATGTTGTTAAATCACGTTTACTACTCAAAATATACAAAAGGCCATAATAAAATCCAAGATTATATGAAGGATAAAATGGTGTGGATATAGATAGAAATAGCAAGTTATTTTGATGGATTAATAGAAATTAGGAAAATAATGTAAAAAGATATTTAATACACACAATAATTATTTGATTGGCTATATTAAAAAATGTGGCTCATGAGTTTCTTGCCGGATTATTCTCTTGAAAAGCCTTACTCTCGGAATCCGGCCGCTTGTATCGATTACATCCACAGAAAGCTCTGTACTAGTACTAAGCACTACACTTGCTACAAGCGCTTGCGGTAATGAACCTTATTATATAATATAATTTTTTATTTAATTATATAAATTGTAAAATAATGTCGTTTTTAAGTGCCAGGTTAGGCCTAAAAAATAAAATTATTTTTTGTTTGTTTGAACCAAGACTTTTAAACTAAGTCAAGATATTTAAATAAACAGGAGTAAGTTTTCCATGTTTTTACTCTAAACAATTTTGCCGAATCATAATATAAACTAAGTGAGCTATAGCTAATAATTTTTTGGAGTAAGCTATAGCTTTGGCACTCGATATCGAAAACAAAGCCACCTTCGCCATGGTCAGGCTTTGGATGGGTTACCAAAAATTTGTGATCTCGAACTCCCCCGTGCTTAGGAAGGAACGTTAAGCCTTCGGTCCCGGTCGCTATTGCAACCTTCTTTACCCACCAACCCGAATTGGGCCAGAGGTGGTTATACGGCCTATACTCCTCATGTGTTTATTAAAACAAATGTTAGGTCCTTACCTATGAAATTGGTGTTTTGTATGGAGATTTTGGGGATGTCTGCATTTTACATACTAACATTTTATCAGTTTTCTTCACAACGACAAATCCAGGGATAATAATATTTGGCATGTATCATTAGACAAGCTTTAGCAATATGTGTGTGAACACACTTGATAAAAAATATTCATCGTTTCTATGTTAATGCAAATCAAATGATGTATTCGGGAGGCAGTTAAAAATAATTGTCTTTGTGTCTAATTTTAACACAATTAAACTTACATAAAATTATCAAATTAAATAATACGAGCTCAAATATATGGTCTATTTTTAGAAGAGGCAATTATTTTATAAGAATGTTCTGAAACTTAATAGTTTAAACAAATTGCTAAGACAGAATAAAAACAACAATTTCATAGGTAAGGACCCAATATTAATCTCTCACAAAACTCAATTTTAAATCCAACTAAGGAATTAATAGTAGATTATTAATTTATTTTGTACCAGTATCGTTTTGAGTCTGGTTCGCTGATCTCGACGAAAAATTATCTCAATCAAAATTGGACATTACCTTTCTAAATCACATTATACTCGTAGTTGAGGGGCGTTTAGAAAGAAATTACAGTCGGAAAATTTTCCGTACTTTCAGATGCTTTTATATCAAATTGTTAAGCACAAACAGCTTTGTTACTTGGTAGTACTGAGAACGCTTAGGTGACCATTAAATAAATAAATAAATATCCTCAGACATTCACACCTATCAACTAGTCCCATTTTAAGCAACTGAATGCTGCTTGTGTTACGGATACTAGATGACGGACAAATATATTTATTAGATAAATACACATAATTATTCAGAATTTATATAATATTAAACATATATAATGAACATCCAAGACATTCATCACCCAAACACTTGCCTCCACTGTGGATCGAACCCAGGACCTCACGAGACGGCGGCGCCCTGAGACCGGCGTACGGACTACTCGACCACGGAGGTCGTCATTAAAAAATAGTAACCTTTGTCATAGCCGTCCTTTCTATTCACAAATCTACTCTGGGCAATGACGGCGGTGTTATGGCTCACAATTCTCATGTCCTTCTTTCGTATAAAAAGCGTGTGTGTGTAACTGGATGAAACATCAAGTAGATTAGTTGGTACCTATCAAATAGGGAGGCCGGTGGCGTACTGGTTAGAACGCTTTAGCACTCGATATCAAAAACAAATAATAATAATAATAATTTATTTGCATTTGAAAAGGGTACAATAAGTTGGAATAAATACACAATTTCACCACCTATTCAGCCATATACCATAGCATGCAAACATCAAGTGTATGTATACAATTTTACAATTAAGCATTTTGGTTATTATATTAAATCTTGAGAATTTTATTTAATTATAATTACCATAGTATTAATCATTATTTAAAAATCAAATCAATCATCTCCTAAATTATTTAATGAACAATATGAATTTGTCATTGTCCTTTATAATTTATAAATTCTTGAACTACCTTCGCCATGGTCAGGCATTGGATGGGTTACCAAAAGTTTGTGATCTCGAATTCCCCCGTGTTTCGGAAGGCACGCTAAGCCGTTGGTCCCGGTTGCTATTGCGACCGTTTCTATCCACCAACCCGCATAGGACCAGCGTGGTTACGGCATACTCCTCATATGTTTCTCCATAGGACCAAATTCCCTTCCTGGGTGCAACTATGGCCATGGTTGTCATATTAGGTCCTTACCTATGAAATTGGTGTTTTGTATGGAGATTTTGGGGAATTCTGCATTTTCCATACCTAATTTTTTTTCAGTTTTCTTCACAACGACAAATCCAAAGATAATAATATTTGGCATCTATCATTAGACAAGCTTTAGTAATATGTGGAATATCACACTTCATAAAAATTATTTATCGGTTTTAAGTGAATGCAAATAAAATGATGTATTCGGGAGGCACTTAAAAAGAGTTGTCTCCGTGACCAATTTTAACACAATTAAACTTACAACAAATTATCAAAACAAATCAAAAGAGCTCAAAAATATAGTCTATTTTTAGACGAGGTAATTATTTTTTAGGAATACTCTGAAACTTAATAGTTACGAACAAAATACTAAGAGAGAACAAAAACACCAATTTCATAGGTAAGGACCCAATATTTTCCCTGTCATTACATTACCGAGCTCCTTTTACTATTTACCATTCAAGTTGTATAAAATACATTGCTACCTTATGAAATTCACTGCTAAAGTGGCATTATTGTCGGAGTCACGGATGCACTACAAAATGAACAATATTGCTTACATGTTCACATTTCCGACAAGCATTTTTCTAGCAACAGAGGCCGTACGTAGAACATTTTGGAGGTAGATTATTAACGTGAGAATGATTAGCAGAGCCATCAAAGCGTCAAATTAAATACCGTTTAGTACAATCTTTTGATATTGTACGACTCGAGGTTGTCTATTTGTAAATATAAAAGAGTGCTACGTTTTGTTCTCTCAACAATCTAACTTGTGAATGCCATTCACGAGTAGACTGTAGACTGTTTTATTTTTCAATAAATTCAATGCACACCCTTACTTACTGGCATACTCGTATATTGCATCTCGCATACTTATCCCCCTAAATTGAACGTTCGAAGACCAAACGAAATATAATAAGCATCGTTATCAGCTTATATAATATGGGTATCTGTGGGATATGGGCCTTTCTACGTGGAGAATACCTAAGGAGAATGGGCCGTAACACCACCACATGGGCAAAGTAATAGCAAACATTATCATAAGGGAAGGACATAATTATTACGCTGTGCTATATGTTATCTATCCACGATTCAAGTGTAGATTGTATTCAAAGAGAGAGGGAAACAAATTACGAACAGAAATGAAGAAAGCGCGATTTAATATAGTTACAGTCTACCCGTGTATGGCAAGCTTTAAGCCCTCCTAGTTCCGTTTCGAAATAATAAAGCCGCAGCAGACAAACCGCTTTCTTATAAATGGCGACGGATATTGTTATGAAGCAACTGGTTTTTTCTTCATTCTCATCTAGTCGACCTTTAAGATTCTTATGAAAATAAATGCTAGCATTCGTATCTCGTTTCATGACTATTTTTAATCAACTGTAGGGATTTTAAGTCTTATTTCTTGCAGAATTTTTCATTTGAAGTTCAATTGAACCCCTTGAATTGTAAGTTGTTAAAACCCCTTTTTAAGATTTTACGTGAGATTAGATCACATGCTCTACAAGTTTTCAGTGATGTTTTGATAAAAATGTGCTCTATGCCAATCGCCCTCGTCCCACAGGACACAGGCCTTCTTCATGAAGAAACACATGAGGAGTATGGACCGTAACACCACGCTGGCCCAATGCGAGTTGGTGGGTAAAAACAGTTGCGATAGCGACTGTAAACTACGGCTTAACGTGCCTTCCGACGCACGGAGGACTTCGAGATCACAAAGTTTTGGACCCCTATCCAAAGCCTGACCATAGCGAAAGTAGCTACATTTTCAATACCGAAAGCATCCACCTAAATTATAAAAGTAAACTATTTTTAACTTGTACTTATTCTGCTATATTTTTGTCAACCGTCTAACTCTAATTGTTACGCGTTCGTATTAAAATCTTAATTTATTGTGATGAAATAGAAACCTTGGCTTTATAATTTTATATGTACATTGCAAGTATTACTATTGTGATAAGCTGTTGGTTTTTGTTATAATAAATAAAGCTTAAGGGTACTACGCACCCGAGCTCCTCGTTACGACATTCTTTTTATGACAATACTAATGATTTAATGAATGATCATGTAAAATGCAGAAAAAAATACGAGCCAGGAAAATACAATAATATTTATGCTGACAGCTGACAGAGACGTAACGACGTTTTCACACTGTCGCATAATAATGTGCGAGCGACAAAATGTAACAACACCAATTTACCCGAATTTTAATGCCTTAGATGCGCTTGACACTGCGTTACCTACCTCATTGCAGGGTATATTACTTTTTTAATTATTCATTAACATTCAACCAGAGAGAATTCTGTAATGTTTTTTTTCTTTTGAATCACCATTCCTATAAAACCTTCTTTCGGAATAATTAAAGCTTAGGTCGAAATCATAAACCTTAAGGTTGGAAAATTTCCATAATTTTATATTATAACACCCTGTTGCACTGAAACAAAAGAAATCAAATACAATAAATATACGACAGATCCCCTAAGGAACTGCAAAGCATATTTGAGATTTGATCCCGAAATCCTTTCACTATGAAATAATTTGATATTACGCGAAAAGCAAACTCTGATCAATACGTGTATCATGCACCAACGTATCTAGAACCGCTAGTATTCGGTATGTGTAAAGAAATGTGGAATGTTTTCCCAAAGTGTTGGAGATCAAGATCAGACGGTCGGATGCAAGCCGGATTTTCTTTTTCAAGGGCCTAGTAGATTGGGTACGAAATGTCCGGAACCAGATTTGACACTTTGGCAATATTGTCACATTACACCCCTCTATGGCTTTAAAGCTAAGTGGTATGGAGTAGGCTTTTCTTACAAATTTGGTATACTTATATTGAAAACAAAACAATATTTTCAAGATGGGTGACCAAACATTATGACCTTGAGTTTATCTGTGCTTTGCATGGCACGAAAATCATTGATCCCACTCTTGGAATTTATACCCAACAATCAAGCCAGTGCAGTGTGATCTAGTCACCGCTTGTATGATGAGTTACTCGTATGCCTTGCAGTGGAACATATATTCACTCATCCGTCACAAGTAAATCATTATGAAATAGTGTAATTATATTAGGTCCTTACCTATGAAATTGGTGTTTTGTATGGAGATTTTGGGGAATTCTGCATTTTCCATACTAAAAAATTTTTTAGTTTTCTTCACAACGACAAATCCAGAGATAATAATATTTGACATGTATCATTAGACAAGCTTTAGTAATATTTGTAATATCACACTTCATGAAAATTATTTATCGTTTTTAAGTGAATGCAAATAAAATGATGTATTCGGGAGGCACTTAAAAAGAGTTGTCTCCGTGTCCAATTTTAACACAATTAAACTTACAACAAATTATCAAAACAAATCAAAAGAGCTCAAAAATATAGTCTATTTTTAGACGAGGTAATTATTTTTAGGAATACTCTGAATCTTAATAGTTACAGACAAAATACTAAGAGAGAATAAAAACACCAATTTCATAGGTAAGGACCCAATAGTAATTATGCTTTATTTGCCACATTGTTTCGAAATTAAACAGCTATAGGCACAAAATCAAATCCCTCACTGCAAAATCTGTTTTTAACTCTCACGATGACAAATCTAAATGTGTTGACACAAAATCATGCAGAGTACAAATTAGCGCGTTAAAAACGATCGAACAGCTTTTTATTTCTCGTCAATTATTTACAGAGGAGCACCGTTCCATAGCTAAATAATTCACGTATAGACTCTCGAAGCTTCATCCGCTAACCACTGTAAATAAAAGGTAAATTTTGTTCGGAACACCAATCGATACAGCCATTATTTCTTTTAATAATTTATTACCCGACCTAACGCTGAATGCATGGGCCAATCCAGTATTTTCCTTACCGAAGCTTGTCTCTCTTCGCTCATCTGTGTTTTGTAATAAAAACCCGTCTCCATATAACCTGGGGCCAGGTTCTCGTTGAAAAATCGACAGGTGCATGTGATAGCATTCGCCCATCGCCATCTACTTTATTTATTAGGACCTTCTTTCGACGGAGGCAAAAAGACTCGAGGATGCGGGACGAGAACGCTTTTTGTGCTTCAATTATCTTTTTATGCGAGGATTATAGGATTTCTGGATTCAGGCGGAGTGGTGTTGAGGTTTCTGTGTAAGTTTGGAATAGGAAATGCCTGTTTTTTTAAACAAAACTAGAAGAACTCGAAGAAGCTTTCGACGTGGGATAATATAAGTGCAGAAATAGGAACCTTTATGAAGATTTTAGCCTTTTCCCTTGCTTTTAGCATAAGAATCCAGATTCTATTTATTAATCATTTCAAAATTCATTTATTTATATGTCATAACACATAGTATTTAAAGCTTCTAATGCCAAAATTAATTATTATTGAACTCTTTATTGCTCAATAAACAAAACAGAAATACAGTCAATAAAAAAAATATGCAAGGTAGGACTTATCTCTAACTGGGATAACTTCCAATCAACCCGTCACGTGTGTGAAATCACATATAGAAAGGTGTGTGAAATCACATATAGAAAAAGGGCAACGCTAGTGCACACTACTTTAGTCATTTTTTTAATTAGTCAAAGTGATTTGACAATTCATATTAGCGTTAGATAATTTGAATTAACTAAGTCTAAATAGCACTTCAAGCTAAACATTTCACTTTAAAAAATAAAAAATTTGATTTGGAAATTTTAATAATTATAAGATAATTAGCCTTAGACATTTTAAAATAACAGGCTAAATGACATTTCATACTGTCAAATTTGTCAAATTTGTCACTAATTAAAAAAATGGACATTAAATAAAAGTAAAAAAGAAATGCAACTAAAAATGATAATCCTAATGATAATTATTTCGGAAGATAACAAGTTGGTTTTTCAATTCTTATGTATGTAAATATTCATTCTCACACCTCATCCAAAAGTACTTTTGGAACGGTTTTTAATGTTTCCCCTCGACGGGACCAAATAGCAGTCCCACAGACACACTAATCAGGATTGGCAGATCTAATGTGGGAATTCAAATCAGCTGGATCGATCAGAATAACTGACGGACATATTTTTAGACGTTTACTTAACGGACCACTCATGTAGTATGTAGGTCATATTAAAATTTTGGAATATTTAAGTAGACACATTTAATTTTTTTTTACTAATAAAACTACGTAGCAAAATATGTTACTTAAAATTCTTCTCATAAATGTTCTACAAAATTTTGGCATTTTTAGATCTACATGTTGGGTTTAGTGCTTGAATAGATTCCAGCGGGTTATTGCGAATTGGCTAAGTACCCTTTCTCAGGAAAATTATGGGTTTAAATAAAATGGCGACTCGAGTAGTTTGAAATTGCGAATGCGTGTAATTGAAATAAAATTTTACATGATTTTTTGGATAATTGGGTAGGGGCAAAAACATATCGGACCAGTACGAGCGTACTACGTCATGTAACGTCATACTACGTCATACAATCGGGTCATGAAGCGACGCCGATTGGGTACGAAGATCCTTGAGTACCCTTGATCGCCGATAGATGGGGTAACCTGTCGCATCCGTAGATAAGTCCGAACACTACATATTTCGTTATTGCAGCGTTATGATCATATTTTATAGCCCTTAATAATGCAGAAATACATGAGCTAAAGATCATTGATTCAATCCGCAGATACGTCATTAAATATAAATAAAAACTTAGGTACAGTTTATAATGATATATTGCTTGAAAAAACGTGGCGTTTATTATGTTGCCTCATTATGAACTCATCTCTTGAGTATCATTCGGTTGAAATGTAAGTTAAGCTAAGTTTATAGCTAAATAGTTACCTGTAGTGTAACACAAACAAACATAATATTGTATCAGGGCCATCGACGATCAACATACCCCTTAATAAAGTACATACATATTATGAGCGTCGAGCAATACTTTTAATAATTAATCCTGAATTTTCACAGTCAGACACATAATATATTTATAATTATCCGATGGGCAGCGCTGTCTTACCGTCTGGCCTTAAATAGAAAGCGTCCGTGTGAATTAAAAATTCACCGGCTATACAATCATCTGAATGATAATAAAATATAATATAACCCCAATACTGTACTAAGGTACAGTAAGATACTTATATTATTTTCGCTTGGCTTACTTAGTAAGAAAAGGCAAGCAAGCAAGCAGTTGGCAAGCACCGAATACATTAGGTGCTCGGTGCCTGCCAAGAGGCCTGCGCCTCATTACATACGGACTAATATTTTGGGCATAATATAGTTTTTAACACCTCTGGCTGCCTTTTTGGAGCTAGAGCATAATTATATGTTATTTTAATTAATCTGCCTTGACACACGGCCGCATAATGTATTTATTTAACTATTTATTGTAAAAAAAAAATGTGAATATACAACACAAAAACAACACATAAAATAAAAAGACGAGTACAAAAGGTAGGGCTTATTTCTAGTAGATATATCTTCCAGCCCACCTGCTGTAGGAGAAATGCTGAGAAGTAGACAGTGCCGCGTGTACTAAAGAATATATAATGAAATTATTATTATTAAAATTATTATTAATTGTACAATATTATTGTACATTTACATCTTGAGATGTAAAGCTTTAAATTGTATTAAGTATCACATACAATAAAATGCCTTATATGTCTGTCTCGCAAGTCTGCTTTCATTCATCTTAGCTTCCGTAATATATGAAAATGTAAAAATATACATTAGAGCTGCCATATGTGGTCTCCTGATGATTTCTATGGAAAGATGTAACGAGATGTACTCGTATTGAGATGCATCGTGCTATAGTATTGATTAATGTATATTATTATAGATTATCGCTGTCGTGTGTGAAGTCCCTTACACTCACGCACGAGACGAAGTAGTGAAATTCAAATAACTTTAGCTTTGATTATTGGGAGCACGATGTTATTATGTTCAAATAATGTTAAAAAGATCTATTATCGGCAATATATGATCATTTCATAAGTCTGGCGTAGAATGAAATACGTATCAAGATCTTCATAGACTTTTTCACAAAATAGTTTTGCACGGTAAATTTAGGGTTAGTCCAACATGGGTAGCCAAGATGGCCGAAGGGCTATAAGAGCAGCCACGAGTACAAGCACAGGTCGATTGAGTATTAATTTCGTAAAGTATATAATATTGTATCTCTCCTTGTTGTGGTGAGGAAATGTCTACAATACATGAGTCGGACCGCATGCAATTCTTATAAGTTTGTTTATATTGATTATTTGAGTATCAAATACCTATATATTTAATTTAAAACATTAAATGCTCTTATATTGTTTATACTCGTGATAATATATCTTTTTAATAATGTTTTCATAAGAAGTGTACGTGCTAATGAAACCTAATAGCTAAACTTACAATAGCATATTATTTTAACCTTATATTCCTTTTTATGGTTTCATTTCCTTACCATTTTATTTTATAAATCTGTTATGAACATTGTTTGCACACTGGAGGAAAATCTAATTAGAAATCTATTTGTAGTTTCGCGTATTTGTAGTTTCGCGAACGTAGTGCAACACTAACATTGTAATTTATCGACGTTTCGATTTAAGATCGTTTTTAGTACATTTTAACATTGGAATGAATGTTATGCATTTAAAACTATTTTATTCTGCAAATCCTCTTCTACAATATGAACGCAAAGTTGATGATACTGAAAAATATAAACGGAAATAAAATTGTTACGGACTGATTTTTGTTCATTAAAGGTACCTAGTTATTGAAGAAAGTTAATTTTAAAATTTGAGTTGTAAGTGATTTTAATTAATAAATCACGACATGAACATAAAATTGAATGCAGTTGTCTATCACAGATTACAAACATAGCTCCATATTATTTTTTGATTAAAAATAAACCAGTATTATATTTGAGACATATGAACCCATTCATAAATAGGTATTTTAAAGTAAGGCGACTTCATGAGTCAAGCATACGAGAACCAATTAAGTATTTGATAGTTTAATTTATTTTACTCAAACTTCAATGAAAATATTACCATCAGCAACATCAGTTCTATCCAACAGTCTATGAGAAGGCCAATCAAAATAACATTTTGTGCTTCAATTCTTTACAATAACATTCAATTTCGAACAGAAATACTTCTTCTACATTCTTAATATACAAGTCGGGCCATTAGTATTCCCATCTTGCGGTAAAGTAATCAAATTTTTATTTCTGTTATTTAAAAGAAACCAATTTATATTATTCCGGAGAACTACTCGAACGGTCTTGAACGATCTGGTCCGTGGTGCGGAGTCTAACAGAAAACTGATAGGAATACATAGTAGAGAATACAATGGATTTTGTTATTTACATAATAAAACCATTGAGTGAGCTCTTCAAGCTATTGATACGTATTTTAGGAGTGCTTGAGGATTATTACCTTCCAACTCATGATATTTGATTTATTTGACAGATGCACTCTAATGGTGATCGAGTACATGATTGTTTTGAATCACAAAAGCTGTTCGGAAATAAATGTTATAAAGAACCGAGAACTGGGAATAAAAGAGAAAATAAAAGATATATCACTGCTTGCTTCATGGTTTGAACACAAATTTATTATCTTTTGACATTATTATCTTTTTACAAATTTTAAGTTACTAAGTATATGGTAATCATGATACATCCATTGTCAACAAAGCATTATACGGTGTTTTGATTTCGGGAAATGTATAGCTACGTTTCCTGGAGACCAATTCTGTTGAAGAAGTCTCGAACGAGGTAATCGTTTTTTTTTTATGTTGACAGTAACACACATGTTATTACTTAATGATTAAAATCTTTCCATATTTCCATCACTCTGACTCTACATCAGCTAAGATTTTTAATCTGTCCGGTCCTTTATGGAAAACACTGTCATGTAGTACTTCTAATCTTTAGTCTCTAGAATACAGCCTTCATTAAGAGAACGGTAATTGTGAACTTGTCTTCGTCATAGTTGAACTATCAACCTAACACTATTTCTTGGTTGTTAAAGAGTACGCAACCTGTCAGTCAGTAGTGCCCAGACCGATATGAGAGGCTGCGAAAACCACGCACTTAAACGTGCCGAATGCCTATCCTTATGTTATCCTATATAAAGTACCTAAGGAGTTTCCAAAAAATTTTTTTGATACAAGAAAAATATGTTATCTAAGTATTATTAATTATTAAAGTTCAAAGGCTTTAGAGAAAGAGTTTACGACAAGATTGTGAAGTAATAAGTCACCAAGGCAGACCAAACGTAACACATTTCATTTGATAATGTTAATAACAGAACAGTTAGGTTTTCAATTTCTAAAATGAAAGAGGATTGAGATGAAATCACATACTTATCCTCCCAAAATAAACAGTCTAAGACAAAAGACATGAAAATAAAATCAATGTAAAACACAAATGGAAGATAAAATTGACAAACATTAGCACTTGTAACGATGTCTTCAAGAAAATACGTCTACAATTTTATGGCTCAAGAAAATTCAGGACACACACTCTTTATAGGCTTTTTTATTTTAATATATTGGGCGATATTTCGAAAAAATATTAATTTTGTTCAAACTAATGAGCTTTCTGCAAAGCATAAGTTTATAGCGTTATATCGCTGTCCTCTTCTTCGATAAACCATGAGGCCGCGGGAAACGCGGGTTCGATCCTGTACCACTGAGTTTGAATAAAACTTATGTACAGTTCGTTGTGAATATCGCTTACCTTTCATTGTTGTCACCTGTTACATGGGACTAACATATCTGGAGAAATGTGGGTGCTTAACACCTCTGCCTACCCCTTCGGGCAAAGACGCATGATGATATGTTATTATTCTTTGTAACTAAAAGTGACAGCATTCGTTTTAAAAATCAGACTTAAGTCTAACTTGTACGCGTACCTGGATAAATCAGAGTCAGAGAGTCAGAGAATAAGTCAGAGGTACTCAATACTCAATACATTATTGCTTTTTACTTGTGTGGTCACAGTGTAGTCACAGTGTGGTCACAGTGTGGTCACAGTGTGGTCACAGTGTGGTCACAGTGTGGTCACAGTGTGGTCACAGTGTGGTCACAGTGTGGTCACAGTGTGGTCACAGTGTGGTCACAGTGTGGTCACAGTGTGGTTATGGTGTGATCACAGTGTGGTTTGGTGGTGGTATGGCGGTGGTGTTGGTGGTGGGGGGTTTCCAGACTTATTTTTCTCAAAGACCACTTTCAAAATTTATCTGGTTCCGGTCGACCCCCTGCAGCTACATTTTTATTATATTCCCAAAACTCGACAAAAATGTGAAGATGTGAAGGCAACAATACCCCCATCGAGTCTCCCGTGAACCCCTAGGGGTCCACCTGGACCACTTTGGGAACTAATGGTCTAGATTAATGTCTGTTTTTCAATGGAACGTATAACTAAAGTTAACAGTCATTTTATTAGTTCATGTTTTATGATAAAGTGTAACATGAATATTGTCGTATTGTATCTTATTGCTTTTTACCTAATATCCGTCACTTCCTGGTCTCCTGTGAACTATTTCCACATAACATTATGATCCCTATTTACCTCTAGTGTGCAATAAGTAATATTTTGTGTGGTAAAGTCTATCCAACGATATTGGCAAATACGTTATGCTTATTGATGGCCGAATTAGATTAGCACTAGATGGGATCAAAAGGGATGTGGGTAGTGTAATATTATTTGTGTAGATGCTGTCGAATTTGGTAATTCGTCTTGTCTCTTTGTATATGCATATTACATGATAGTGCCGGTACGCAAAGGTAGCTTTTTGCAATATAATAATGTAAGTAATATTGGGTCCTTACCTATGAAATTGGTGTTTTGTATGGAGATTTTGGGGAATTCTGCATTTTCCATACTAAAATTTTTTCAGTTTTCATCACAACGACAAATCCAAAGATAATAATATTTGGCATCTATCATTAGACAAGGTTTAGTAATATGTGTGATATCACACTTCATAAAAAATATTTATCGTTTTTAAGTGAATGCAAATAAAATGATGTATTCGGGAGGCACTTAAAAGTGATATCTATTTTTAGTAGTATATTTGATTTGATTTGATTTCATTACGATGATTGTCTATTATATGATTAAAAAACAAACTGGAAATTCCCGAAAAATTCAGTATAGAATAGACCATTGATGTTATTGATGGCATTGTTGTACCCCTACAGGACCCGGTACTATGTACCCTTGCCTATATTATCAAGCTTTATATTGAACTCTACGATCCAAGCAATAAAGGCGTGGAAACTTAAGTATCTTTCCGCCGCGCAGTTTCACCACGGAAAACGCTTACACAAATAATGTTCTTACCATCGCATACAAAAGCGATAGTCTCCATCTAACTACATTCAATCAATCTTTAGCCGAAAGTAATATTTTTGTTTTCTATCCAATTTCGTTCTGAAATATTGCCTGTTCAGGAGAAAACATGAGACAATTTCTTTATACGTATAATGTACCGAACGTGTTATATTTCAAGATGGTGTTTGATACTCTCCCCCTATATTGCGTCTTCTGCAATAGTTATACAATACAGCTTTGAAAATCATATTGTATTCTTATTAACTTGTTAAAAACTTCTCATTTAACGAAAATACGACTTTGTACTGCATCATGTTATAAAAACTATTTGCTGCATTTTTTTTAAACATTCAAGCCTCGATCTATGGTATATGTTGAACTTTCATGAAATTTTTGGTTTTGTGATCTCGAACTCCTTCGTGCTTCTGTTAAGCCGTCTGATGAATTAATTCAGCGACCTCTTGAATTCAGCGACCTCTTGCACGAGTCGTAAAGTATTAAAAAAAAACAATAAGTGAGAACATCGTCCTCAGCCTAAGTATAACGTCCCACAGCTGGGCACAAACACGAGGAGTATACTCCTCAGTTATCATGATGGTCCCACGCATCAGTGGGCAAGGCTATATAAAATCCAATACCAATATGTAATACAAATGAAAATTCCAACAGATGTGACATACCACTGAATAGAATAATCTCTGCAGCACGAACGCTAATACATAATTGCTTTGATAGAAATCATTCTGTGAACCGTAAGTTTTCCTTTGATAGCTGCAAGGTGCTAATTCCACTGAATATTCCACACATTTGTGTAATGACAGCAATAATTATTAATAAAGCCGTATGCGCAACGGAAACGGCTTTCATTGTTCGGCCGATTATTATAATACGCGATAAAAATAGGAAAATATTCCATTGCGTGAAACTGTGGAGGGTGGTCATTTTGATTTATTCCTCACATTTGTCAGCCTGACGTAGATGTATCATAATGTATGCACAAGGCGATTCCTTCATTTAGTGCGCCTACACACTTTCGAATCTTATCCATATCATTGTGAAAAAATATAGTTTTAGAAGTAAAGTTCAAAGGAAAAGTAAATTATTTTTTATATTAAATAGTTATATATTTTAGTTTACTATTAAATTAATAAATGGTAAGTGGCTTAAAATACCATAGACAAAGTGAACTTTTCAATATTCTCATTTTCTAGCATTCAAACTTACACCCTTTTTTGAGAGGGCCAAATTCCTATTTACAAACGGACCTAACCAATCGCTGGCTAGGTGATAGACGTGAGTGGGAATCGTTCGCATTGCTGATATATACTCAGAAAAACTCGCCGACCATACCCACTATACTTACGTTACCGACGAACCAAGGTTACCGACATAGCGCATAAAATCAGCATGTTGAAGTGGCAGTGGGCTGGCCATATCTGTCGAAGAACCGACAACTGCTATGGTACTCTTGAGTGGAGACCGCGTCTCGGCAAGCGTAGTGTGGGTCGCCCATGGAGTGATGATCTGCGAAGCGCTGCAGGCAGATGTTGGATGCGGCAGGCCGGGGATAGGGTAAAATGCCGCTCATTGGGGGAGGCTTATGTCCAGCAGTGGACTAATGTGGGGTGAAGATGATGATGGTGATGGAACCTACATAATATTAACTAATAAGTAGTAGCGAAGACACACAGCTCTAAAATAACGACACTGTAAATTGGCAATATTGTACGAAACGAGTTCTTCTTCAAATTACGCAATTTACAGTTCGTCGGCAGTGTTCGGTCGTCAAAAAGAAAAAGCTTTCATACACTCCAAAAGCGTGAATATATAGAAGTAATGTCGAGGTCAACTTACGAAAAATGCCTGGTCATATTTCGTAGTTTTAGCCCGAATAGGAGTGGGGCGTGTGTGTAATACAATATTCCTTTATTCCTTAACCTGACCTGAAAATTGGTCATTACTGTACGTGGAAAGATGAAAAATCCGCAATGATATTACGATATAACGCCGCGTCGTTACAGTTGGCCATGGCAACGCTACTATTTTTAGAATCTGTGTTCTTCGGCGTTTTTTAAGCCAATGTTTACGTAGTGATAAAATTTGGTGGTAGTGTGTGTAGAAAGTGTTTTATATAAATAAGTAGTTTACTTTCTACTGTTTTTATTTTAGCTTCACTTTTTTTTTATTTATTTAGAAACCAACTGCGTTACAAAGAGTACTACATGATAGTTCTTAACTGATTGAGCTGTTGCATACATGTGTAAATCGGATGACAATACAAAATTATTATGACTTGGAGCTGATCTGATGATGGAGCTGGAAGGTGGCGATAGGAACTCAGTAAAAACGATACAAAACCATCAAGTTTGGGCTCGTTTGAATCGTTTTAACAAGGACTTTGATTTAAACACTAAATAGTAAAAAAAAACATTAAAAATAAAAATATATTTTAAAAAATCTACTTTTTATCACTTTGTTGAATTACCTTTTGGTCAAGATTAACACTGTAATTGTTAAATATAAATATAATAATAAATTAAATATAATAATAATCTATGTGCAATGTAACGATGCAGAACGTACCGTAATGACGACACTCTTATCTCCAATCCAGCTTTTTCTATTCAAAATGTTGGCAAACACTTTCGCTTGCCGTACTTTCACTCGCTTTCTCGCCAAGGTTCCTTCCTCATCATCAATTAAAAGTCGTTCTTCTATTCAGTCCTCATCCCGCTACATACATTCACTTTCATGTACATTACTTTCCTGATCACATCCTCACCTATTATTATATGTCGATGCCTAGAAAATCAATTGCTTTTCATCGAAGTTAATTTCTTAAACATATACTATTAGGTCCTTACCTATGAAATTGGTGTTTTGTATGGAGATTTTGGGGATGTCTGCATTTTACATACTAACATTTTATCAGTTTTCTTCACAACGACAAATCCAGAGATAATAATATTTGGCATGTATCATTAGACAAGCTTTAGCAATATGTGTGTGAACACGCTTGATAAAAATGATTCATCGTTTTTATGTTAATGCAAATCAAATGATGTATTTGGGAGGCAGTTAAAAATAATTGTCTTTGTGTCTAATTTTAACACAATTAAACTTACAAAAAATTATCAAATTAAATAATACGAGCTCAAATATATGGTCTATTTTTAGAAGAGGCAATTATTTTATAAGAATTTTCTGAAACTTTATAGTTACGGACAAATTGCTAAGACAGAATAAAAACACCAATTTCATTATATTATAATATTGGGATTTAATATTGGGTAAGGACCCAATATTATAATCAAAATTAACTCTACCCATTCTCGTCACTTAGACCACATATTACAAGTTATTTAATATTATTAATTGTATAGAATATCAAGTAAACTTTACACCACTATCACAATATACGCAACTACGGAACATAATATAATTGGTAAGTTTATTGGCTATCTCCTTATGTAACAATATATACTGTAGCTGATAATAAATTCCGTTGAAATTATATTCTAATACTCCTGACGCCCAAACATTGTACGCTCACAATGATTTTTCATTGTTGGAAGCTTATAGAAGTAATTATGCATGTAGTTTGGTTTTCAATCTGCATCGAGGTCAAAATTAATGTATACATAATAATATAATAAAACTGTAGAGGTCAAATGTCTGTACATAAAAAAAATGTTTAAAACCAATTCAGGGGATGGAAAAAAGGGAAAATACAAAAAAAAACATTTTTTTTTTCTTTGTCTGTTTGCTTGTTTATCTGTTTGTCTGTTTGTACAGGCTAATCTCCGAAATGGCTGGATGGATTTTAACTAAATTTTGCACGGTGATACCTTATATCCCGTGGGATTGTTTAAAAGACCATAGTAGTCACCGACGAAGTCGCGGACAACAGCTAGTTATATTTTTCATTAGTTCCTACTTCCTTGAACATTATTTTCTATGGGACGCTTTAGAGCAACTCCGGCGGCTCCGCGCGCGCACTTACACGTATTTCGATACAATTGGACATACAAGCGCGCTTATAACGCACATGTAGTTTTTTATAGTAAATAATATATAAATAAATAATAAATATCCTCAGACATTAACACCTCTCACCTAGTCCCATTTTAAGCAACTAAATGCTGCTTGTGTGTGACACTAGATGACGGACAAACATATTCAATAGATAAATACATATAATTATTGAGAATATACATAATATAATACATATATAATGAACATCCAAGACTGGAGAACAAATGTCTGAAAATTCATCACCCAAACACTTGCCTCCACTGGGGATCGAACCCAGGACCTCTCGAGATGGCGACGCCTTGAGACCGGCGTACAGTCCACTCGGCCACGGAGTCGTCATATAGTCTTAAATGACATATTCTAAATTTTTACTACAGCGCAATAAAGAAATTGTTTTGTCTAACTGTGGTTATTACTAAATTTGGTGTGTTAATTGGATTTGGATTTGTGGACATTTATGATTTTTAAGATGCGATATGGCAAAATGAATAGTCCTGGTTGCTATTGCAACTGGCCAACGCTGTCTTCCGAGCGGAGGAGTTCGAGATTACAAAGTTTTGTTCACCAAACAAAAGCCTGACCATGGCGAAGGTAGCTTTGTTTTCGATACTGAAGGCCTGCGAGCTCCAAGTAGGCAATTAGGCTCCAGGTAATTAACTCGCCAGTTTATTTATGCTAGCGCATTCGCGTCGTCAAATATAGTCGACTGAGCATTACACTGTTTCTCATGTGTCATTTCCCGCAACGCAGCAATTGTTACCATTGGTATTTGTGGACAGTGATAACTTTTAGCTTAGCATTTATTTATTTAATTCTTCACTACGAAAATTCCTAACAAATGTTCATACAGTAGACAACATATTCTGATCTTAAAAGCTGTTATCTAAGAACATAATAGGTTATGCTGTTGATATTATTAAAATTGCAATTTGTGTAGGTGAATTTCACTGACTTATTGGTTTACTAGCTGTTTTATTGATTTACGACTTCGTCCGCGGTTACTATGGTTTTTGGCATCACCATACAAAATTTCATTGAAATCGATCCAGCCATTTCGAAGATTAGCCCCTACAAACAGACAAACAGACAGAGAAACAAAAAAAAAAACCGTTTACATCCCCCTGACTTGGTTTTAAGCATTTTTTTTCTATGTACAGAGATTTGAAAGAGAGGTGATGATATGTTAAGTTATGATATTCTACAAATCAAACATACAAAACCACTACTACTTTAACTAACTATTTCCTATGTAACAAAGCCTTTAATTTAGAATTCTAGAGACACACTGATGAAAATTGTATTTAAATCCGTGCAGTGTTTTGTACGCTTTTGAACATACAGATTTTGTAGCGTTTTGTACAGCCGTTCAGTCCAGCCAACCCTTATATTCCTAATGTGTATTAATCCAGAACCGAGCCAATGTATGTAATAGAACAGTCAAGATAAGGCTAGAAAGGCCCTCGTAATTTTGCCACTTAATACACGGCGAAGCAAATAATTATCGAGTTCTTGCCTCAACCTCGATAAACACTGTACTTTAAGAGATCCTCGCCTTTATAGATAAGGCGTGCAAAGATGCTTTTCCCTAAATAATGAGCATGCGAACCCTTTAATTTTCATATTTCTTGAGTTGAGTTGAACTTACCAAAACCACCAAAGGTCATTCGCTCCCAACTTTTAGGACGAAAATAGATTTCAGTATCTAATAACAAGATTAGATTTGTACAGTCCGGTGTGTTTGAAAACAGACATAATTCAATGTATTAGGTTTAAAGATATTTTTTTCTCAAAAAAGACAAATTAATATCACTTACTTGAGAATAAAATTATACTTATGTTTTACAATAATAAACATCGTTCGCGCGAGTGTATAAATTGGATATTGCTTTAACTTACTCACTTTGTTTACTTACACTAATTGTAATATTTTCAACATAACATCTCACTTACATATTCAGCAATTTTATTTTTAAATGACAAATCACATTCAATACTTTTTATTGATGACGGTAACTTGTTAAATATCCGTGCTCCCTCAAAAGTGAACATTCGTTTGCCATAATTAGTTCGTGTTGTGGGTAGAACCAAAAAACTACCGCGCCGAGTTGTGCGTTTCGATGTGCGTCGTGTTATTGCTATTGAGGTATGGATGGTTTTATTCAATACTTTACGCAGGAGCAAGCAAGTGTGGTAAGTAAACAATTGTTTCTAATTCATAAGACATGTTTCAGTATAGATTTTAGAAGTAGGTGTAAGGTATGCATAGTGAAAGAGAAGTTTTTGAAGCATTGCCCCATATTTCTATCAAATAAATTAAGTGAGACTTAACGAGAGAGTTGTAGGTATTGTATCTTGCTTTTCGTGGAATACAACGCACTATAGGCCGTAATGAACCCATTAACGAGGATAGTTTCTTTTTAATGTAGTCTATGTGTATGTTCCATGTCAAGTGGGTGTCAATATGTTAGCGTAGATATTTCTCGTGCGTTTTTTGTTGTATAGGTATATTATTAATTGTAGGAGGTTTGTATATTGGAACAGGTTTATTTTTTGCTTTGAAGATTACATGAGAAGTTTTGGGTATTAACTCTTTGAATGTGTAGCAGTTTAAAAATTAAATAGTAATAGTTGGTGTAGTTTCCGAATTTGTGAATATCACCTGTGTCTGGTGCATGGCAACTGGCACACCCCTCTTACATAAGAAATTAAACAGATAAGGCGAAATGTGAATTACCCGTCTAGAATAGGGTTGCGAACCAATTGTGGTTGTACCTGGTCACATTACGGTAATTCCTCAATAACTTGTAACTTTTTCATTAAAGTTAATTTGGTGCACCCAACCCTTAATTTGACATAAAGTTTTCAAAAATTACTTAACAATATAACTCAAAAATTTCGCTAGTGATGTAGATACTAATTTTAGTCTAGATGATGTTAATGGTTAAGCACCTTTTTTTGGCGAGGAGATTTTAGGCATTGTTTTAGGTATGTGGGACCCCGGAGTCCCACATGGCGCAAGGCACGCGTAACCAAACTCTACCCTGGCAAGGGCGGTGGTATTTGGGTCGTAGAGGTCAAAACCTCCACAGGCACTCTATTGCGTCCTGTGGTCAAACTCTTTCTCTTTCTGTTTCTGTTTCTGTGGTCTTTTATTACCAGACAATTAAATTAAATTAATCAATAGCACCGTCTTAACATTTAACAAGCAGAATTCTTCAACTTATTTCAGATCAACTTTAAAGAGATTCCTGGTAGCTAGTGAACGGTTGGCATAATTTGACATTCATAAGAGTATGTAAATACCTTAACTGAATAAATTATTTGACTTTGACTTGACTTTGACTTTGAGCTCAGTCGCTCTTTGGCGGGCGGTATGATAGATTTCGAACGTATCTTTAAATTAATTAACATCATTTGAACGCATTGACAACTGTTATCTATCCTACCCACATCCTACCCGCACATTTTTTCTATCCTAATTGGGGGTAACTCAAAAGAACTCTCTTCCGATACGACTCTTGGTCGAGCATTACGTTCGCTTCCAATAATATCTATCGTCGAAGACAAGCACGGAAAATCAGCCGGGTTCTACTAATAGTGATACGCATATCGTACACCCAAAAACTATACTGGTGATTAAGTGCGAAGAAAGTGAAGGTGAACGCGTCTATATCATCCAGCACGCGGGGAGCAGCAAGAACCAGGTTAGCCTCCAAATCCCATTTACTTCGTTCTTCGTTCTTCTTCGTTCGGGAGTACCCGGTACTCCCGACTACTCTAAACACGGCCTACCCTAAACATGGGGGACCCAGTTTCGGTGCAGTGCACATTCTACTAGTCATTCTGTTGAGCTAGAAATTGTTCACTATCTTCGATATTTCAACTGATAATGCAATAAATATATTATTGTAAATCTACCCCTAAATAATGTTAATATTGTTCAGGTGAAAGCCGGGAAGCAATTAATGAGGTATTAACAAATTTAAATACAATGGCAGAAATAAAATGGCCATACTGTTAAGTGCGTTAATTAACTTAAAGGTACACGATAATAATAACATTATACGAAGTGGGAAAGCCATAAATGCTTAATTTTGTGTAGTACATATTTGGGTATCTCTGCTTTGTTTTAATTTATTTATTTAATAGTTTATTGTACACAACAATTAAACAGAAACAACACATAAATAAAATAGAAAGTACAAAGGGTGTGGCTTATTCCTAAAGAAATCTCAACCAGCCCACCTGCGATAGGGACACTATGCCATGAAACACTTAAGTACTAAACTAACTAACTAGTTTTTAATGTACTTATTCGCAGTTTAATTTGAAATCGAAGCCAAGATAAGCGTTGATAGGATAAGAAGCAAATAAGGCCATTTATTTGAATACTAGCTGTTTCCCGCGACTTCGTCCGTTGTTTCTGGTTTTTTAACTATCCCACGGGAACCCTTTAAGTTTCCGAAATATAAAGTATCTAAGATATAAGGTATCACCATGCAAAATTTCATTGAAATCGGTCCAGTTATTTCGGAGATTAGCCCGTAAAAACAGACAAGAAGACGAACAGACAGAGAAACAAAAAATTTAAATACAATTTTTTGATATTTTTCCTCTTTTTACATCCCCCTGACTAGATTTTAAGCATTTTTTTGTATGTACAGACATTCCACCTGTACAGTTTTATTATATATATTAACTACAATCCCTTTAATAGAGAATGTAAATATTATACGACCGGCCCAATGCGGATTGGTTGATTGAAGTGGATTAACGTGCCATCCGAAGTATATTTTGGTCACCCATCTAAAAACAGACCATAGCGAAAGAAGCTTTTTTCAATACCTAAATCCAAAGAGTACGTACCGCTACGCCACCGGGCTCCTCAACTCACATAACTTTACTATATCAAATTATGCTTGAATAATATTAAAGAAAAAGCCCACTCACGCGGTTTTGAACGGATTTACCCATCCAATCACATTTGGAAAGGATGAAAGTAAAAGGGGGCATACATTTTCACCCCTGGCTCATATTTTGACCCTTAAAGCCCTTCTTGATCATAATACCTTTTCTATACTTATGTCTGCAACTTCATTTGCTTTTGGAAGGATGTAGGCTATTTTAAGGGCAACCGCTTACTAAGCGATTGGAGACGCGTACATACTTTATTAATAAATTGAATCCGTTAAGTCTCGATTATATACAATAAAGACTATTATGCATTGACAGTGTAAAAAGTTTTATTATTAAATTAATAATTAATATCCTAGCTAATAGTAAAACTATTAAGATGCCAATTTATTTCCTTACTTTAAAATAATAAAAAGTAACGTGTATTTTTATTGTTTTATTTTAAGCTGAATGAGAGCTGCCGACAATCGTAAACCATGAAATTCGTTCTATATAATAATTTCCTTCTTTATCCTATATCCAGAAGAGGGCAAGTATAGGATAATGGTGATAAAAATATTTGGGAAACTAGGCAATTTGATTTGCAAAGAATTTTTTTTCCATCAATCCAATCGCAGACAAAATATTTTTATTATTTCACATTTTAAAGTGTTCATGTTCAATATTGATGATTTTTATTCAAATAACACGGTAGGTCAACGAAGGTCCTAAAGTGAAATGTGCCTAGTCAACATATCAAATTCAAAATAAGCGTTTTCTCAGCAGAAAAAGGCACTCTAAGCTGCTGCAATCGTAATAGATCTCTTCGGTCGACCTGAATATCAGATTATTTGTAAATATGAACAGTAACAACCGCCACTATTCTTATAAGCGAAAATTGTAAAAGAGCAACTGTAGAATACATATTTATAGAATATCGTTTAACTAGTCGACGGGCACAAAACGATACACTATTGTTTGCGAGCACCGGTGTTCGCGGTGCCCGCCAAGGGGTTTATTTTAACTTTAATTTATACTATGAAAAAAGCTAAATATGTTTTATCGTAGTTAATTTATTGTAGTTACAAAACTGATGTAAAAGGACATTTTACATTAGCAGTATTACTTTTTAATTTAACAGTTTTGTTAGCTGTCTGGATTTCCACGAAAACATTTCTAATTTACAAATACCGCATTGAACACTAAAAATTCCACGCATACATTTTCCATAAAAATACTTATTTACCCGGAGACATACCAAACTTCCTACTTATCAAAGAGGGTAATTTAACATTAAAAGTCCTTGAAAACAAGGGGAGTTACGGTGATTCAAGCACCGAAAAACCCTGGTAGTGTCGTGTCTGCAGCACATTAGAGGCGCCAACAGCCTTTTTCCAACGGTTTACACGCTAACTACCCACCTTTATTGAATATGGAATAACTCTAATTATTCATCGTAGGAAGCTAGCCAGCAGAGCCACGGAAACTGGCACATAATTAAAATTTAGGCGCTTGTTTAGATTACATTGTTAGGAAAACGTTTTTAGTCGAAATGTAAGTGCTCACACCTCTGCCTCTCATCGGGAAAAGATGCGTGATCAAGTGACCTGACCCCTCTTTCCCAGAGGGCACTTTAGGCAAATGCCCAGGTTCCCGCGATCGATGGGAGCCCCTCAGATCAAAAACAAAGTCCCTAGTTCCTATAAGATTACCAAATAATAACCAATATATTACCAAAACTCTTATATAATTCTAAGAAATGCCAAAAGAGTAACTTTTTTGGGCTATATTACATTTATCAATTCGTGTAATGTGATTGTTAATGAAAATAAATATTTAACCTTGTTTATCTAGTTTATTTGTCTAACAAAATAGTGTCTAAAAAAAACCCATTACCCTAATATGCCCAGGGCCTCCAATAAGTCAAGACGGTCTAGTGCATGATAATATTAATTTAAAATAATAATTTAAAAGAAAAGAAGAAGAAAAGAAGAAGAAAAAGAAGAAGAAGAAGAAGAAGAAAAAGAAAAAGAAAAAGAAAAAGAAAAAGAAAAAGAAAAAGAAAAAGAAAAAGAAAAAGAAAAAGAAAAAGAAAAAGAAAAAGAAAAAGAAAAAGAAAAAGAAAAAGAAAAAGAAAAAGAAAAAGAAAAAGACAAAGAAAAAGAAAAAGAACAAAAGAAAAAGAAAAAGAAAAAGAAAAAGAAAAAGAAAAAGAAAAAGAAAAAGAAAAAGAAAAAGAAAAAGAAAAAGAAAAAGAAAAAGAAAAAGAAAAAGAAAAAGAAAAAGAAAAAGAAAAAGAAAAAGAAAAAGAAAAAGAAAAAGAAAAAGAAAAAGAAAAAGAAAAAGAAAAAGAAAAAGAAAAAGAACTGGGACTGGGACTGGGACTGGGACTGGGACTGGGACTGGGACTGGGACTGGGACTGGGACTGGGACTGGGACTGGGACTGGGACTGGGACTGGGACTGGGACTGGGACTGGGACTGGGACTGGGACTGGGACTGGGACTGGGACTGGGACTGGGACTGGGACTGGGACTGGGACTGGGACTGGGACTGGGACTGGGACTGGGACTGGGACTGGGACTGGGACTGGGACTGGGACTGGGACTGGGACTGGGACTGGGACTGGGACTGGGACTGGGACTGGGACTGGGACTGGGACTGGGACTGGGACTGGGACTGACACTGGGACTGGGACTGGGACTGGGACTGGGACTGACACTGGGACTGGGACTGACACTGGGACTGACACTGACACTGACACTGACACTGACAAACTAAAACTAAAACTAAAACTAAAACTAAAACTAAAACTAAAACTAAAACTAAAACTAAAACTAAAACTAAAACTAAAACTAAAACTAAAACTAAAACTAAAACTAAAACTAAAACTAAAACTAAAACTAAAACTAAAACTAAAACTAAAACTAAAACTAAAACTAAAACTAAAACTAAAACTAAAACTAAAACTAAAACTAAAACTAAAACTAAAACTAAAACTAAAACTAAAACTAAAACTAAAACTAAAACTAAAACTAAAACTAAAACTAAAACTAAAACTAAAAGAAAAATAGAAAGAGTTTACTTCTGTTGAAATATGGAATACGTGTTTTATGTAACCATGGCAACTGAATAACACTAATGTCTGTTCTTCTAAATTGCTTTAACGTGTTTGTTCTTTGTATCTATTTATTAAATTCTTTTACTCAGTTTATTTTGTATTTATCTGGACTTCCACTACACATTAACCCTCACACCCTCACAACTTCTCGTAAGCAAAAAGGCAAAAAGATAAAATGAGAATTTACGATTTTAAAAGTGACAACTGTACTTAGTATACAGTCCCTGGCCAAATTATTAGACGCACTGTATTTTTTTTAGTAATTTTATGTTTCTTACGTGTTTTTATGCAATAATGGTATATTTAAACTACAATATTATTGATTTTTATTTAAAAGAATTGTTGTAGACTACATATTTGTATTTATTTTTAATATATGGCAACACTGTGTTGACAAAGTGATACATGAACGTAAACAAGTACAAACCTGTATCAGTCGCGATCGGAATCGAGACAGGTACGGACGTGTTTCTGTGGCTTTATGGACTGTAATTGTTTGTTTAACAGTTTTATACTACTCAGTTATTAGTTTATTTTGTATGCAGTGTTTTAAAAAAGTAATTGGACTATTTTCATTATGGGTAGAAAAGGCGATCTTTCACAACTTAAAAAAGCTGAAGTGAAGGCCCTTGTGATGGTGAAAACATTTACAAACCGAGAAATATCACGAAGATTGGAAGTTTCTGAAGCTAGTGTACGACGCATAAAAAATAAAATTGAGTCAGGGGAGGAATTAAGCCCGAAAAGAAAGAAAAGATGCGGTAGAAAACCAATTTTCAACCACTTCAGGCGCTTTACTTTCATTGCAGCTGTTAACTTGGGCTTCCTGGCGGGGCGACAGGCCTTGAAATCTAATTCTTTCAATTTTCTTCGAACAGTGCGCTCAGAAACATTTACGCTAGCATCCTGGAGTTGTGATTTTATTACCTTTGTGGTAGCAAACCTGTTTTCTAGACAAATTTTCTTCAAAACTCTCTCTGACCGTGGAGTGAAAATTGGTTTTCTACCGCATCTTTTCTTTCTTTTCGGGCTTAATTCCTCCCCTGACTCAATTTTATTTTTTATGCGTCGTACACTAGCTTCAGAAACTTCCAATCTTCGTGATATTTCTCGGTTTGTAAATGTTTTCACCATCACAAGGGCCTTCACTTCAGCTTTTTTAAGTTGTGAAAGATCGCCTTTTCTACCCATAATGAAAATAGTCCAATTACTTTTTTAAAACACTGCATACAAAATAAACTAATAAATGAGTAGTATAAAACTGTTAAACAAACAATTACAGTCCATAAAGCCACAGAAACACGTCCGTACCTGTCTCGATTCCCTATCGCGACTGATACAGGTTTGTACTTGTTTACGTTCATGTATCACTTTGTCAACACAGTGTTGCCATATATTTAAAATAAATACAAATATGTAGTCTACAACAATTCTTTTAAATAAAAATCAATAATATTGTAGTTTAAATATACCATTATTGCATAAAAACACGTAAGAAACATAAAATTACTAAAAAAAATACAGTGCGTCTAATAATTTGGCCAGGGACTGTAGTTATTAGTGAGATGGTAATTAATATCACTTAAAAAAAATTATCAACTAGCTGTTGCCTACGACTTCGCCCGCGGTTACTATAGATTTTTGAACTATCCCACGGGAACCCTTTAATTTTCATTTTTTTTTTTTTTAAATAAAAATATTTTTTTTATTCTCTTTTTACATCCCCTGACTTAGTTGTAATCATTGTTTTTCTATGTACAGACATTCGACCTGTATAGCTTTATTATATGTATAGATAAGGTGAATCAATGAATAAGCTTTCAGAAAGCAGTTCCTCAGTTGTTGACGAATCCAGGTGAAGCTCTCTTCCACCTTAGGCTTTATCGTCACTTACCATCAGGTGAGGTGAAGGCAAAAGATTGCCTGTCATAAGTAAAAAAGGTACGTAGCATGTCTTTGGCTCATCTGAAACACTGCACTTTTGTCATGTGACACTGTTGTGTCAAGACAAAAGAATGTAGTTCGTTCGTTTTCCAGTGATAAATCTGGAGCATCATGGGCCTCATAGAAGGTGTGTGTGTGTAATAATGTTAATTAGGAGCCAATATTGGGAAAAACTAGAGAATGAAAAACACCGTGTCAAGTTCAAGAGCTGTAATAATTGTAAAGTCAAAACCCACAATGTCATTAATTAAAAATGTTTAAAAATATAAATAATATCAAAAAGGTGTGCAGTCCTGCACAGAGGGCTCAAGGTCACTCAGAGTTTTTTTTATGTAAAGAGGGGGCAAACGGTCAGCGGCTCACCTTATGGTAAGTGATTACCGCCGCCCATAGACATCTACAACACCGGAGGAGTTTCAGATGCGTTGCCGACCCTTAAGGAGGGAATACACTTTTTTTGCAATGGCATATGCATGATTCTTTACATAATCAAATCAAGAATGAGGAGTAAGTATAATCACCGATATAACTCAAAGAATAGCGAGCCTTAAGTGGCAGTGGGTAGCATGACTTGGGCAGAATTTATTGGGTACCTATATCTAATGAATTCTATTTATACTGGTAGAAGAGACAAATTAAATTTATATTCGAAGCAATCAATTTATACGTGATTAAAATATTGATAGAATTTTGAAATATTGGGTCCTTACCTATGAAATTGGTGTTTTTATTCTGTCTTAGCAATTTGTCCGTAACTATTAAGTTTTAGAACATTCTTATAAAATAATTGCCTCTTCTAAAAATAGACCATATATTTGAACTCGTTTAATTTAATTTGATAATTTTTTGTAAGTTTAATTGTGTTAAAATTAGACACAAAGACAATTATTTTTAACTGCCTCCCGAATACATCATTTGATTTGCATTAACATAAAAACGATGAATAATTTTTATCAAGCGTGTTCACACACATATTGCTAAAGCTTGTCTAATGATACATGCCAAATATTATTATCTCTGGATTTGTCGTTGTGAAGAAAACTGATAAAATGTTAGTATGTAAAATGCAGACATCCCCAAAATCTCCATACAAAACACCAATCTCATAGGTAAGGACCTAATATTTTATACTCCGTGATCAAATATCGGATAAAATATTCTCATGTAAAGTAAAATTGGACTTATTGTATTTTCAATTATGGAGCACTAAAGATAACTAAGCGGTTCAATATAAAATCAAACTTCAGTGCTTGAACTCTAAAATTATTTGATTAAAATAATACAATTAAATAAATACTTGCCTGAATCTCATAAAGAGCATTTATTTCATAAATAATAATAGGTCTTTGAAATGAAATTGTCGTTTTGTATTTTTTAATTTTTTTTCAGTTTTCATCACAACGACAAATCCAAAGATAATAATATTTGGCATCCATCATTAGACAAGCTTTAGTAATATGTGTAATATCACACTTCATAAAAAATATTTATCCTTTTTAAGTGAATGCAAATAAAATTATGTATTCGGAAGGCACTTAAAAAGAGTTGTCTCCGTGTCCAATTTTAACACAATTTAACTTACAACATTATTAAAAGATCTCAAAAATATAGTCTATTTTTAGACGAGGTAATTATTTTTTAGGAATACTCTGAATCTAAATAGTTACAGACAAAATACTAAGAGAGAAAAAAAACGCTAATTTCATGGGTAAAGACCCAATATAACACTTTTGAAATACTTTGCGTGTTTTAGATATTAGGTCCTTACCTATGAAATTGGTGTTTGTATGGAGATTTTCGGGAATTCTGCATTTTCCATACTAAAATTTTTTCAGTTTTCTTCACAACGACAAATCCAAAGATAATAATATTTGGCATCTATCATTAGACAAGCTATAGTAATATGTGTAATATTACACTTCATATTTTTTTTTTTTTTAAGTGAATGCAAATAAAATGATGTATTCGGGAGACACTTAAAAAGAGTTGTCTCCGTGTCCAATTTTAACACAATTAAACTTACAACAAATTATCAAAACAAATCAAAAGAGCTCAAAAATATAGTCTATTTTTAGACGAGGTTATTATTTTTTAGGAATACTCTGAATCTTAATAGTTACAGACAAAATACTAAGAGAAAAAAAAACACCAATTTCATAGGTAAGGACCCAATATTACTAGCTGTTGCCCGGGACTTCATCCGCTGTTAATGGTTTTTTAACTATCTCACGGGAACCCTTTAATTTTCTGAAATAAAAAGTATGTAAGATGTCTATTAGGGATATAAGGAATCACCATGCAAAATTACATTGAAATCAGTCCAGCCATTTTGGAGATTAGCCTGTACAAACAGACAGATAAACAAAAAATAAAAATATATTTTTTTGGTATTACCCCTCTTTTTACCTACATCAAGTCAGGGGACATGATTTAAATTTTTTTTTCCTATGTAGAGACTTTCGACCTCTACAGTTTTATTACATCCATAGATTAACGAGTAATGCCTAAAATTCCAAAAATAAATTAAGAGAGTATTGTTTTCTACGAATATTAAAAGAAATTAAAATTTGCCTGCTAGGGCCAAATTCAGGTTTTAAATTTACTTTTATACTGTGACTGTAAAATATTTTTTTCAGATATCAATCTTTCCTCCGGTACCAGCTTATTACGTACCATCCGGTACCACCGCTGGGCACTGGTCAGAAACACATTAGAAGACTAAGTATGCGCGATAACACCACCAAGCTGGCCCAATACGAATTGGTGGGTAGAAACGGTTAAAATAGCGGCCATCCGAAGCACGGAGGAACTCGAGATCATAAGCTTTTGGTCACCCATCCCAGGACTGACCATGGTGATAGAAGCTTTGTTTCTATATCTAGCGCACGAACCACTACGCCACCGAGCTCGTTCAGCTATAAATATATAAATAATTAAATTTATTTCTCCTACGATTTTGGTTCAATAACCTGAAACCCATGTACGACCAACTAACTAGGTACTATACAACAAATAAACTATTCTATTCTATTCTTCTAGTTGCCTGGTGAGGGCTTATGGGATTTCCTACACAAATTAGCGATTGCTATTCGGAGACGAATCTTAACATGAGGTTGAGGTTGAGGGTCTTTAGGAATAAGCCAAACCCTTTGTACTTTCTATTTTATTTGTGTTGTTTCTGTTTAATTGTTGTGTACAATAACCTATTAAATAAATAAATACATAAATAAGCATCGCAAAAATAATATTTTACGAGTATATTACACATACCTACAAAATATTTTCTCTTTCACTAATTAAACAGCGATTCTGTAGCGAATCGTCTACCGTCTGCTGTGTTCCGACTTAGAGCGAATTTGACCAAATTTCGATTAGTACACGTCCAAAAATTGGTTTTATTGGTCAAATTCGGCCTTATCATTAGTTGCTTATAATGGGCTAGTTGATAGGTGTGAATGTCCGAAGGTATTAGAAATATTTTTTTTATTGTACAACTTTAATACGTCTCTACGAATAATAATTAATATGCCCGATTACGTACAGCAAATCAGACTTCCCGAACTTAAGTTCTAAGTTCGCCTAAAGTTATAAGTACACCAGACAATCTTTCAATGTCAGCTAAGCTATCCTTCACAAAATTGCTGAATAAACACTCCGAAGCCGTAAACAATAAAAGTTCAGCTCACAGAGTCGTAATTTGCACAACCATTTTGCAGAATAAAATTGTAGCTGCCAGGGTTTTTCTTCACTTATGATAAAAGCAAACAGGCATCTTCAAACAAAGAGCAGTCTCATTTTGGACTCTATTTCCCACAGGTAGGGAAAAAGCCTCCGTAAATATTAGCTCGTCGGATACCTGTAATACCTACACTGGATTATAACCTCTCTCGAATGCCGATATGAACGTAAAAGTCAAACAATTTGGTAAATAGCAATAAAAGGGATCGTAAAGTTTAGTTTGCGTACCGAATTTATAGCTAACGACACAATACGTTTTATTTGACATACAGTGTTGCATAATTATGTGTGAGTCATAGTGGTCCGAAATTATAGCAGAAGATAATATTGAATACAGAATTACAGAGCAAACTTTATTTTATTTGAACACTGGATGAGAGACTCAATTTTAATATTAGGTCCTTACCTATGAAATTGGTGTTTTGTATGGATATTTTGGGGAATTCTGCATTTTCCATACTAAATTTTTTTCAGTTTTCTTCACAACGACAAATCCAAAGATAATAATATTTGGCATCTATCATTAGACAAGCTTTAGTAATATGTGTAATATCACACTTCATAAAAATTATTTATCGTTTTTAAGTAAATGCAAATAAAATTATGTATTCGGGAGGCACTTAAAAAGAGTTGTCTCCGTGTCCAATTTTAACACAATTTAACTTACAACAAATTATCAAAACAAATCAAAAGAGCTCAAAAATATAGTCTATTTTTAGACGAGGTTATTATTTTTTAGGAATACTCTAAATCTTAATAGTTACAGACAAAATACTAAGAGAGAAAAAAAAACACCAATTTCATAGGTAAGGACCCAATATAAACTCTTGTTTTTTTGTTCCATGCTTTCATAGGCATGTTATGTAGGTTTCTGCTGCTACCTTCTCATACAGATATACATTTACATATTTACATATTCGAAAACCCCGACGAAACGTTGCGGTTAACCGCTGGTAACGTCTGCGTGCGTCTGAATGGCTACAAAAACTAAAACAAATGCCTCTTTGTGCGACAATTGGCGGGAGGCATCGGCCGCATCGGTATCAATCAATCAGCTTCAATCTCCTGTCTCAAAATTACTACTGTGACGTCACTGTAGACGTTAAAAAGTTGTCACGTTTGGGTTCAATACAAATCCTAATACTTGCGTTATCTATGTTAATGTATGACTGTGATTTTAGTTGAACACTGGAAGAGAGAGCGAATTTTAATTTTAATCTCAAATTTATTTTGCTCCATGCTTTGATAGGCACGTCCTGGAATTTTTCTGCTATTTCCGTTTTTTACCTACTTATCTGCTTTGAGCCAGCGTAGTAGTTTCATGGTTACCTCGTGATAGTCGGATTAGTGGATAGAAACATTTATCATACATAGCGACCGCGACCAACGGCTAAACGTGCCTTCTACACCAAGACAATGTAAGCTTGTCCAATAATGTATCTGTCGCAGGGAATGAGGATTTTGGGGATTTCACGAAAACTTAGAGATAACACGAAATCCCGGAAGATGTCGAATAGTCTTGATTCTTACCACTTCATACTGAAAATGATTAGTGATATGTCGTTTCACTAAACAAAATCTAGTGAAATGTCAGAATTACAGCGGATACAGCCTTATAAATTTTGTGTAAGGTTGAGGTTTTTTTTTTATGATCCTTAAAACAATATTTGTGTCATCGAAATATATAATAAACCATTTTAGGGCAGAGAAGAATATTATCAGTGACATAAATATTGTTTAAAAGGGTCAAAAAAAATAACCTTAACCTAACACAAAATTATGAATATACGAACTCTTTTTTTGTTCAAAACTTGTTTCTCTACTGGTACCGGTACTTAGAGAAATGCGTGGCTCGATTTTTATTCGGCTGTATCTGCTTTTCTGACATTCCACTAGATTTGTTTAGTGAAACGACATATCACTATACATTTTCAGTAAGAAGTGGTAAGAATCATGACTATTCGACATCTTCCGTGATTTCGTGGTATCCCTAGGTATTTCTTGAAATCCCTGGAATTCTCATTTCCCGACGACATATGCAAAGCTTCCGAATTTCTCTTTGTGTTTATACACGTAATGCTTTAAAAATATATACCTAAAAACACAAATATGCCTAAGGTAAACATTTAACATTAACATGATATGAGAACTATAAAAGGAAGGTCAAAACAACAACCACCATAAAGTGATTACATAAAAAACCCATCGGCTAAGTATCCTTGGAAATAAGAATTTATTGTTTCAATAAAGTCAGCATTTAATCACTTAAAATATACGGAATGCGGTATTTATGTTAAGGCACGTATGTTAACTCTTATCAAATTACTGTATTGCATAATAACTATTATCTACTTATGTTTTTGTAATCAAATTAAAACCACAAAGGTGATATGACATACTTTTAACCACGATCATTAACCCTTCGGGTGCTGACAGTCCCATCACTTCATAAAATGGTCAATATTCTTTTAATTATATTTTAAATTCTTAGCAATCAACTGCGTTTCTCAGTAGCTTCATAAAGCGAACTAGTGACCATTTTCTCTCTTTCCGAAGTTCGCTACGTGTAAGTTAAAAATTAAAAGCGTTTTATGTGCGCTTATATATGACCAGGAACTCGGGGTTACTTTTAATTGCTAAGTAATTATAAAGATTTTTCTTGTTTACTATGTTTTGTTGGTAAATTCATTGAGTAAACAATATTCTCGCTACTAAGAATGTACATAACAAATACTTAAATATGTGAAGTTTTGGAGAGAGATTTGGAAGAGAATAAAAATTTTATCTCATGGAGACAATTTTATCTTATATTCCAAAACGGATTAAGAATGTTTTCATGCGGTGCAAACGAAAAGCTATCATATGGAATAATAGCCATCTTTCCAAAGAACAAGCTCATATTTTCTTGCAACAAGCTATTTTTTCTTGCGAAAATTGTTACATGGATACAGAATAGTTACAAACATTAACTCTTTATTATTTTTGACCTCAATATTAACAGTTTTTAAATTCATTAATTTGTGCCTATAATTATTGTGAAGTCTTATTTTGTACCTCAATTAGAAAGTTTAAAATTGTTGCATAGTTACGTAAAATTAGAGGTATTTTTGATAAGTTTTTTATAACTCGATAAAAACACTAAGGTATGTTTTTTTCAATCATATCACTTAAAATGTTATTAAAAAACAAATAAAAACTTATTATTTGACATTTTGACACATGGGTCCCACAGACCCACCAGGCATCTGGTGTGATTTTTACCCACCAGGGTAAAAATAAAAAAAAATCACCTGAAGTGTTTAATTATTAACGAAAATAACAAACTATGACATGAATACATGACATGGTCCAGGGCTTGAAGAGTCATACATACTCGTATGTTACTAATTACAGTTTTTTAAAAGTAAAATCCCATTTCACATAAAAATAACATAACAACAAAATAGCTTATCATTGCGCCCCTATCCCCTTGTGGGTAGGCAGAGGTGTTTAACACCCGCAATTCGCATGATATTATGTGTAAGTGCCCATGCAACAGGTGGCGAGCCTGTTGCCATGCACCGGGTTCGATGTGAAAAACTCATCGGTACAGACGGTGGGGACTGAACACGCGACCTCTTGAACGAGCAGTGCCGTTTCTCCCACAGAACTACGTCGGCACCACAACAAAACAATGCAAGCATTACTTTTTCGCAGCCAGAAAAAGTAATACAGTACCCGCACAGATGACTCACACCGAGTCACCGGTACAAAAGTTATAGGAATGTTATTATATAGTTTAACTAGCTGTTATCCACGACTTTGTCCACGGTTACTATGGTTTTTAACTATCCCACGGGAACCCTTTACTTTTCTCTCAAAGTCTCAGCCCGATCGGTTTAAAATTGACAAAGTTTCATACAAACTTTCATCCCCTATTTTATCCCATTGGGGGTAGAATTAATCAATACCCTTTCTTAGAAGATGCCTATGCCATAACATCTACCAGCATGCCAAATTTCAGCCCGATCCATCCAGCAGTTTGGGCTGTGCATTGATCGATCACTACGTCAGTCAGTCACCTTTTGAGTTATGTTATTTATATATATATATATTATATATATGCCATTAAGAGTAATTTTAAACCTAGTCCTTATTTTAACTTAATCGCGTGGCAAGACTTATTCGTTTTAAGGATAAGCCCCATTTTTGAACACCGACCTCATGAGCACGCATTAAAGGCTTATAATGGACATTAACTTTGCTCTTGGGACTAGAAGGGGCACTAACATAATTTATAATTTAAGAAATAACATTTCTAGCCTAAAGAACCTTTATCTAACATAACATTGTATCATCATGTTAGCAAATTGTTCACCAAAACCAAACTGTCTTAACACAAAAGACACATTGAGCAGTCGTCTATCACTTGTTACACTAAACACTATTTAAAGTTTAAGTACGCGTTCAACGCCTGTTTAATTTTTGTTTAGACGATGTTTAAGCCGCGTCTAGCTCTAGACAATCGTAAAACAGTCTAGTGGTAACGTTTTTTTAAAACACTTGCTTAACAGATGTTTAAGTTTTTTGTGGTAAGACGGTAAACTTCTTGATTGTGTCAACGAGACTCTAGTCATCTTATACCCTATGCCGATTCCGTGCCCATGGAGTGACTCAGGATGTTCAGAAGTGATTTTCTGAACCAGGCTTTTTGTCGGACTATCCAACTTCCCAGATGAATTCCCAGTGTGAGTTGAGTATAACGTGATTATGAGAATGCAGAGGAGAAATTATTATAATATTATCAAAAAATCGTAGATTTTGTGTGAGGGAATCACTGTTCTATAGCATTTCCGAAATCGTTAACACTTATAATGTTACTACGTTTATAAGCACAAAAAAATGTTATAAAAATATTACAAATATCATATTTTGCAAGCTCTTTTCCTAATTAGATCCAATATTAAAATAAAAAGTCTGAAACAATGTGTTGTGAAAACATTACCATGTAACTGTGTGTATAAATCCCCGTCACCCACACATACATTAAGAGATTATCGCGTACAATTAACTTCGCCGTATGCCACATTACGCAGTAATTTCACGTGTAATTTCATTAAAACGAGATTTGAAAAAACCCTTTCTGTTAATTTTAACCTTGTATCCATGTAATAAAGTTTATTATAATAAAGATAAATTGCAGGCGAAATTAGCATGTTAATTAGGGACACACGTCGTTAAGGAAAAAAAACAACCTTCTTGCTAAAACATTAATGAATATTTTTCATGATTATGTTTTATAACACGTTGATGTACTTGATGATACATGCGCCTACATTTAAATATAATATGATCAAATTGTTTTACTGTTCGATGTGGACTCAGTATGAGATTAAAATCTTTATTACTTGCCTTTCCACTAACTGCAGCGCACTTGCCTTACTCTTAAAATATAACGCATGAATTTAACGGGTCGAAACACCACCATGATAGTTAAACCTGGTAAATCGTTTGCAATAGCAAGCGCGATCAAACTAATGGCTCAACGTGCCTTCCGAAGCTTGGATGATCTCGAAATAACATCTGCTGGACATAGGTCTTCCCCAAAGATCTCCGACCAGCTGCCCTACCCTGTAACGTATTGTTATCAACTCAAAATTGATTTAATGAAACGTCAAAAGTCATGTTCTTTGTTAATTTAAAAAAAAGTTTTCAAAATAAGAAATCCAATCCATTGAAATTTGGTTAGAGACCGCATCCAGCGAAGAGCAGCTCAAATTGCTGATATATCGGCTCGACAGCTTGGCCCTGCGTAGAGATGTAGCTTCACTCTGCATTCTTTATCGCTTTTACCAAGGAGAGTGTTTCTGAAGAGCTGTTTGACCTGATCTGCAGCTGCAGCCTTCCGCCATCGACCATCACGTCAAGCCTTCCATCCCCACCACCTGGATGCCTGGCTATCCACAACTATACGCTTCTCGCGTCACTTCTTCCCGCGTACAACTAAGCTGTGGAACTCCTTGTCGCCTGCAGTTTTCCCGGTGCGGAGCCTTCAAAAAAAGAGTGTACTCCCATCTTAAAGGCCGGCAACGCATGAGTGACGCCCCTGGTGTTGCAAATGTCCATGGGCGGCGGTGATCACTTACCATCAGGTGACCCGCCTGCTCGTTTGCCGCCTATACAATAAAAAAAAGAGAGTTTTGTTTTGTTTTGTGTTGTCCGCTTATAATAACTTCTGGTGACCTTCACTTTATCGTCGATCCGCTATTTGGGGCTTATGAAATTGCCGTTTTTTTCTCTCTTAGTATTTTGTCTGTAACTATTAAGTTTCAGAATATTCTTATAAAATAATTACTTCCTCTAAAAAAAGACCATATTTATGAGCTCTCTTGATTTGTTTCGATATTTTGTTGTAATTTTAATTGAGTTAAAATAAGAAACGAACACAACTCTTTTTAAGTGCCTCCCGAATACATCATTTGATTTGCATTCACTTAAAAACGATAAATATTTTTTATGAAGATATCACACATATTGCTAAAGCTTGTCTAATGATACATGCCAAAAAATATTATCTCTGGATTTGTCGTTGTGGAGAATTCTGAAAAAATTTTGTATGGAAAATGCAGACTTCCCCAAAATCTTCATACAAAACGGCAATTTCAAAGGTAAATACCTATTAATAATTTGAAATTCACGTGAAAAATTTTAAACTGATCTCAGTCCCCATAGTAGGCTTAAGTGTAGGTAATCTTGTGAAATAAATCTTTCACAGTTGCCGAGTCAACTTTAAAATTCTATTAGCAATCCGAGATGAAAGATCGCGTAACATCACAAATGGTGTTGTTCAACAAATTTAATCTTGGAACATTGAAAAACTGGCAGTTGATTCCGATAATTCTGTTTAGATTGTTCGAGCTATGATAAAAATGAGAATACAAAGCCTGATCAAACAATCATAAGCTCAAGCTCAATCTCTGAGAGTCCTCTTTTGAGGGATACAGATGGTATCGCTGATATTAGATTAATTTTTAGTGTTACTCGTTTCAAATTTTTATAAAGTAACCTTCTAAATAATGGATGTCGTGGACGGCCAAAGGAAAAGGCGGATTTGGGAGAGAAGCGTATATTGAATAAAATTATAAAAAATTTAATACAAACTGACGGAGTAAAATAGGGAGCAGAAGAATGACAAATGTAAAGAGGAGTAAAAAAGTACATAGACAAATAGTAGTAATAAGATTTGTTAAAGAACGTTCCAAAGATATACCCATAAAATTATTTTTTACACAAATATTATGTATTTCAAACATTGCGGATGTAAACTCACTCAACATAGATTTTTTTTTCATAGTCAAGACTTTAAAAACAATTGATAATACAATTTAAGAAGTCGTGAATTAAAATACATGGTTAATAATATATTGCTATGAACAAAATAAAACAACGTAGCAAAAAAATAATGGACGGGTCAATAATTATAACGGCCTCTTTAACACCAGTAAAAGTGCAATTCCCTAATAATTAAAGCTGTAATGGCGTCCCATAAATAACTACATTATCGCGAACAATTACACCAAGTGTGAATACTAATGACAAATTTACAATACGTTGCGGAAATTTACATTCATTGCCTTTTTACCGACTTTTTTGCTCATTTTGCGTGTAAACTGCCTTTGATTCAGACATTTTTCAACATTTTTCAACGTCCTACAAGTAATTTTTATCAGAATTTCTTTTGTTTTCAGAGATCGCAAAATTTTGCGTTATTATTTGTAAGAATGTGGATATTACTCTAAAGTTAGTTAGTAATCAAATAATTAATCAGTTAAATAATTTCTTAACATTTAAGATTACTTTGATATAAAAATAAAAAAAAAATAAAAAAAAGAATTTTGAAATATATATTTTTTAATTAATCTATGTTTTAACAACCTATCACATAACATAACAAAATCACGCCTCACAACGCAAATGTGTGTATTGACTAAAAATTAAAATTAAATCCCAATTATGAACTATTCTTGGGGTTATATCAACGTTATGAACGTCCCAATGACGGAAAATTTTGCGATCTCTGTTTATTTCACATAGTGATAGATTATTATTTACCGAAGGACACAGGATCGCGCTGGATGCTGGCAGCGCAGCACCGGTCGTTTTGGACCACCTTGGTAACAAAGTCAATTGCAACCATTTATACCGAGTTATATTGATCTCATGTTTGCTGACAATATGATGACCCCATAAGATGATTTTATAATATTATGTTCATACAACACAACACTTATTGTGTTCTTGTAAAACAATTACTAAAATATAAAACGAGAGGTTCCTAATGGGAAATAGAAAAAAGCATAGCTCAGACAAAAAAATAGGAACGGGACCATCGCCCGGCACTCAAAGAATGCATCCAATAAACGAGTCAGGATTTTGCACGTCGGCTAAACTATCCCAATTGAAAACTTTTAAGCGGACTGTCAAGGACTCACAGTTCAACAGTTTCTCACCAATGATATTATAAAGTCGCCTAGTGTTTAATGACGCGAATACTTTATATTTATAGTGCGTCTCATTCCAAGTTGCCAAAAAGGTAATCAAAACAAAGATAATGTTTCATCTCTAAAATGTTTTGCGATGACTGTAGGTAATTGAAATCAATTGAAACGGACAATAATTGTTACCGTTAATTATATTTAGGTGCCAATGTTCATGTAAAAAGTGTGATTATTGAATAACAATTTCGGTATGTTGGCTTTTTTGTTTACCTTTTTGGCAACTTGGATTGAGACGTACTTACACACACTTATTCAGCTCCATTCAGCGTTTGTCAGAAAACGCTACTTTTGTATGAAGCTTGTAACGAGGCGCTATCCCTATATTAGCGACTCTTTACTGTTGCTGCGCTCTTTCCTGGCCATTTTCTCTTTGTTTCTGTTTTTGATTCGCTGTCTGTCTGTGCTGTCTCCTCATTGTTTTGGTCTCCAACGTTCGATCCAAATTACAATAAATAATGTTTATTATGAATAATTATGATTATGATATGATATTGAATTATTTTGAAGATTATAAATTATAATGGTTTTATGCCCAGATAATTATGAAAGCAATTTGTAAAAAAGTACCCAAATAACCTAACAAATAGGCACTATTGTAAGTAGCCCTATTTTTATACTTATCTGTTCATTATTTGTGCTGCGTGTTCTTGTATTTACCTTTTTAAATTACCTTGTTCCATTCCAGTCCTTGTTGCTTTCATTTATCCCCGGCTTCCTCCCCGTCACAAGCTTGTTCAGCTTTCCGCGTCGGTTCAGCCGCGTAAGCATCTCATATAAAATCGTTTTACATACAGAAACGCTAAATAGAGCTGAATTAAGTATGAGTAGTCCCCTAGCCCGATAACTTTAAAACCTAATGAAAAAAAAATGGCTCGCCTTGTAGACTATTTTTCTGATTGAAATTATTAACATCTAGCTGTGCCCGCGACGTCGTTCGCGTGGCTGTTCATTTAGCGCCAATAAAAGTTTACAAAATATTGGTTAACACTGCGTGTTTTTTTACAAAGTGCTCAACATTACATTCCTATGTCTTATTAGCAAAATGTTGATTGAGAATGTCTTATTAGAAATAACATTTCTTGTCAGAATCATCTGATTAATTGTTGTCAATGTGATAAATCTCTGTCATTATTTTACAATGCTGAAAAATTTTGAACTGAAATTATATTTTGACGGAATATGTCACATAATACTCGGTTGAGCCATATTGATAACCACAACGGTTACACCCGCGTGGTACAGTAAATACCGTGCCTTCCACCAAGAGCTACATTTAAAGCCATATTTTTGAACACCTAACGGATATGTCGATGTAATAATGGCCAGACGACCGCTTGAATCACTAAAAAGTTTAAGTCCTTAAGTGACAGAGGCTGATCCTATTCATAAAAAACTATCCTTATTTTTCTATTACTTTTACACTGTTTCAATAATGTGTTTTTCGAAAGCAAGTTAAGGCTTTAATATAAATAGCTTTTGTCGAGTAAATTAAAAGCAAACACAAAATCGATGAGGAATTCTGAATGAAATTAAAATCGGATCAAATTTGATATTGAGTAGGTATATTGAAACATGAAACTTGTCTTATATTAAATTTATAGGTTGTGTTATCCATTATCCCCGTTCACCCGATCTTCATCATTTTCGTAATCGGTTTTAGCTTCGACATGAAGAGGTGCAAAGTGTAAGATTAGATTTCGTATGTTATTACCAATTTAAGGGCTTTGTTGTATTTCACTCAAAATCTAATAATGTTGTCTTTACATATCTATTATTTGGCTTTAATAATAATAGCCTTTACTCACCTCGACCCTTGTATTTGTAAATCTATTGTAATTTTAGCTTCTTTAACTTCCTTTACTTCCAGCTCTTAAATGAACAGGACAATGTTCTGGTTCAGTGGGAGTGCCTATGGATACATAATTGTATTTTCTTATATGACGATTTCGTTACAGAATTAGTGTGGCCTTCTGTAACTTACTATTGCTTGATTTAATGAACATCGGCCACGTATTTGTACCTTTCTACAAATACGAAACAGATGTTCTTTAAAGCAAGTACATTCGTTACTTTTCTATTTCTTTGCATAAAAATAAGCTCAAAAAAGACGTAAAATTCTCATTTGAGCAGTAAGCGTTTCTCTTATTATCTTCCCATCTTCCCATGCCTTTTATGTACAACTTATAAAGAACAGCTTGTTATAAGTTTCATCAATTTTAATTACTTACGTAAATTATTATCCTCATTTAACATATAAATGAATGATAAGCCAGCAACGAGTCAATAATTAACGAATAATTATATTCAGGACTTCTAAGTATAATAAATCTTTAATATTTCTAATTACCGAAGGTAATTCATTTTCCTTGCTTTGAGATCAAAGTGAAGAATATGCTCCCTAAAATTAGTTTAATTACAGCTTATTAAGGAACCTAGCTACTAATTAAGTTTAATTTCACGTGAAATTCATTCGCTCTCCTTACTTCAACTAGAACTCATTTTCTTAGTTCATGACGCCATCCACACCACTTGTAAACTCGTTTCTGCCCCTCCCCTAAGCACTCGGAAGTTGCGCGTCTGAGTTACAAGTTTGGCCAACCGATTGGGAAGTTCCGAGTATCTTCTGGTAGAGAGCATGATCGTTTTTACGTGAAAACTTTGAAATAAAACGACGAAGTTACATAGCTGTTATTTATGTGATACCTAAATTGTGTAATTTTTGGTTACTGTTACTATCGTTACTGATATTAATGACTTGTGCTCAGCAGTGGTAAATAGAAGAACGCAGTTGCGTTTGAGGATTAATTACGAGTTATAAACAGAAAAAAAGAATCAAATAACCTAAAACAGTTTGAAAATTATTAAAATCTCGAAAAGATTGAAACATTCTTTCAATTCTGCTGAATGGAAAATTTTATTACTATTTTTAAATTAAAATGTTCGAGTTTCTTTAGCCTTTTCATCTCCAAAGCAAAAAGATATTTTTCCAATACAATAATAGGCAAAAATGGCGATTAAAAGGTTCTTAATTTAAGCACATTTGAGTAAAGCTCCTTTTGCTTTAATTACGCTCCCAAAAACAATATCAAAAAAGGGAATCCCTTTCAAAAATAACTTAGTGTAAGTATTTTTATTTTTTGTGTTCATCTCTATTACGGGCGATGAATGGCGTTGCTATAGACTTTATGATATTGCTATATTTTTTAAATATGGCATTCGATAAAATTCGACGGTTGATCATCTTATTCGTAAAGAGCTGTAATCTTGTTACCATAAGACATAAATATATAAAATGGAGAAACACATGAGGAGTATGGACTGTATCGCCACCACGCAATGGGCCAATGAGGGTTGATGAGTAAAAGCGAATTCACGTACCTTGCGAAGCACAAAGGAACAAAGTTTTGATCTTTTTTTTGACTACTTTAAAGATAAAGATTATCAGCAAACAAAAGTTTATCAACACTCAATATTCGTTTATACCACACAACCCATGTAACTACGGTATACGGTAACATTTCTATACCACTCGTTGCTTATCAAAGAAAACATCTGTTTTATGACCTGTCCCTTTGAAACCCTCGAAGAAAGGGAGGGTATTTTAATAATAAAAAACCTTTATTACCGGCTTTATTAAAATCGGTAAACGGTACCCTTAGATACCCGAAATTAATATCTCAAGGATCTTAGGTACATACGAGTACATTATTGTCCGTCATTTGTATTTTTTTGTTTGCATAATCGAAATTACCAGTGAGTTTTCGTCATCATTAGAAATATCTTAAAGTAAAGTTTACCGGTACAAGGCAATAACAAGTTTGAAAAACGGCACTACTGTCTCGCTTCTGTACCCCTAGTATAATTTATCATTGTAAAAAACGTAACCAAATAGCAAATAAATTAATAAATAACTTTTTGTTGCGTTAAGAAGCTCAATTTCTATGGCTAACGTGAAAAGCACCGCTAGCGAAATTTATCAGAAATCTCGTTTCCCGTAGAAATTGCGCTACTTACTATACAACTAAAAAAGTACCTAAAAAGTTCAGGTTTAAACAATGATCACTTACATTTATTGAGTAAAATGTTTTCCGTTTTCAGATATATGATAATGGAAATGTATGTAATCCGTCATTGTATTCAATTCCTAGGAAATGTATAATCTGATAGATAAATGGTTAGGGTTATTTGTTATGACCCTTAAAAACCATAATGTGTTTAAGGGTTATAAATAAATTACCTTAACCTATCGAATTGTATACACGGAAACATATAATCCCGCCTCTTTCCCCGAAGGGGTAGGCAGAGGTGAAAACACCAAGATGGTGACAACCTCCTAGTTTACTTACATTTCCGGTAACATATACAACATTCTGGTTTCGAGAAACGGAAATTCTAATGCTTTGCAGATACACTTTGCCTGAACGATCTATGAATAATTTCTAGGACATTTTGAATCGATTTAACAAGCGTTAATTTATTCATCAACTTAATTAATAATGAGCAGAGAATAATATCTTTGGGGACATCATTTTCAGACTACATAGACGCTACGTGTAGCGCGAGAAACAACTATAGTCTTCGTAGCGTTCTCGTAGCAAAAAGGCTACGAGCGTGCTACGATATTCTCATAGATTGTAAACTATGTATTTTGATATAATATGCTTTGAATAAATTCATTACATTATATAATTTTCTCTGTGAACTTTCGTGTTGGACAATTATAAAGTACTACATTCATATATTTCAACCCGACTTTGTACAGCGCGAACGTAAAAAAAAGAATTTTTAAATGACTAACTGTAAAAGAAAATCGACTTTCCCTTTTCCCTCAAACACTGCATTAATTATAATGCCGTTTTATCTGCGACAGTACAGTCGTAAGGGAATTTATAACGTACACGCCCCTCGTCTGCAGTAACGTTTTCATTTAATGTTTTGCCTAGTGAAATAAGGCGCGCTAAGCGCGTTAACCCTTAATGTCTCATTGGCACGAAGCGTGAGCCAACTATGGCACTTTTTACACATTTTATTTATTTAGTCGCAGTACCTACACAATGTGTTAGCGCGGATTTTATTTAACTGCTTCAGCTTGTTAAGTTTTATTAATAAGGAATTTGTACGAATGAGCTGCTGTGATTTTTTTAAATTTTACTCCACTGTGTCGACGTCTTTTGTCATGTAAATATAGAACGGATTAGAGATAGCTTTTTCAGTAGTTTAGATAGACTGATAGGAAGATTGGTTTTCTTTTTCATGCTGACTTTTTTGCTAGGGCCCTCTCAAGACAGCGTCAGAGCTTCTCAATGAACTCCTATAGGGATTGCAGTAACCATGAATCAACAGTCTTTAAAACTTCCTAATAGATTGTCGTTTTTATTTTTATCTAGCAGTCGTAGCAAACAATTTTTACGCTTTTAAATATTTACTGCGACGACGAACACGGTGTAAGACGAAGTTTTACTGAGAACCTAGTCCCACTTTCTAACTTCACAATCCAATTATTTGTTGCTTATGAACTATTCAAGTACGCGAGTAATATCCATTTAGTTCTGTGACGCGTTAAACGAGTAAAACGATCCATTGAATTTAACGTGCTTTTGTTAGCTTTATTCTCTTCCGTAATGTGTTGGGTTTGACTTTGTGGCATTGTGTTTAGGAACATTGGAACTGAGTGGAGAAGTTGAAAAGACGTTGGTTTTTACAATGTTTTTTGCTAACGGAGAGAAATCCATTCCCTGATATTACCGATTGGGCGGCAGGCATGCGTGGGACTCTCTGTAGCACTGAAAAAACCCACTAAAACTTTACAATATACCCAACAAAAGAGGGTTAAGAATAGAATATATTTTTATTACTTTTTTCTATTCAGGTAACATTCTGTTCTACAGATTTAAATTTATTTTTTCCGAGGTATGGGAAAGCGTCGCGTCGTCAATACAAGATTTATTTTAGATGCAGAACGCTTGCTTAAAAGATAGGTCTTCACGATTCGAAGACCTCCAGATTATATAGATACTTCTTAAAAAAAACTGTACTGGTTGACCGCCAACTTCTCCGACTGTACAGTCAACTCCAAATATACCAACCACTTTTGACACTAAATGGATCTTATTAGAAGGAAATAAAGATTGTCACCTCTTAAATGTGTATAAATAATTTTGTATACGACTGTACATATTATCTATGAAACATTCACATAATCACAGCAGATACGTCTGTCAAACGCTCAACTTCGCAGAGAACAAAGAAGCTATACGATCAACCGACATGAACATGAACACATAATTAATTACTAAATTAAATCGACCTGCATACAAAACAGATCCAAGCAATTATACATTATGCCCGACATTTGAATTGATTAGATAGAGAAACGCATAATGTGAAACGTTAATTTACATATTCAGTTATATTGGAACCTAATTACTCTTCCACTTATTCAACTCTGTACCTGATAATTGTTATTATTTTCTTTTAAAAAGACCATACTATCCAACCGCTCGGTTATTGTGGCGGAATACTAGAGATACGCGCGGATCCTACGACTGCATTTACCGCGCGCATTGCTTGATTCTCAACAAATTATTTAAGACCACCAGTCATGGTTTCCTTCCGCCAATTGGGCGGCAATGACAGCTAATCACAGATCCAGTGTCTACCGCCGAGTTAACATCATCTGACGAAAAGCAGATGTGTATGTACCATATAATAATATGAAGATAGCTAAGGCAACAAGATGAAAAGCAGACCTAGCTACTCCACTTTTCTTTTAACAACGCCTTTGAAGGAACCCACGTTGCACGGAACACGTGTGCCGGTACAAGTATTCCATGCTCTAGATATTCAAAAATTTTATGACTTCGTTGTCAATAAAGTATGAACATTCTGATCTTGTGTATTCTGAGCTGCTTTCAATGAACCGTTTCCTATCGTGAAATTGTAATGGGTTTTCCCAATAACCCAACAATCGGCTTATTGAACATCTTTTAAATAATTACTATTAATTAATTCAATTATCGAACTATTAAGGGTAAACACAATTTAACTGTTAATGCGTTTCGGTTTACTCAAAGAACAGTTCAATTACCATTTGACAGAAACTGACAACCAACTCTAACCACAAACGTTTCCACTTACACATTGACTGAGGTACAAGTTGGTAGCAGACGACACGCAGCAGCAGCAGGCGACGTGTCGCCGCGACACCTGGTTTCTATGTATTTCTATGAAACGCGTTGCTAGCTACGGAGGGATACATAGAAACCTATATATTTCTATGATATCCATTTATTTTTCTATTTACAGCGCTGTTGGAATTGGAACTAGAGAAAATAAGGTGGCATGTCTTGGGAATGTGTGAAGTGCGAAGAGAGGGCGAGGCCCGGCGAGGGCACCAGAATTTTAGATTCAGGCCATCTATTGTACTTCAAGGAGGGTGAAAAAACATATCAGGGTACTTGAAGCACTGGTGGTGAAGGGAACAAATCTGTGCAAAATGCGGCCAAAAGGTAGAAAATCCAAACATTCAGACTAAAAATGACAAAAAGGAGGGAAACAGAAAGGTCAAATTTAAATAAGCATATCGCAAAGATAGCTCTAACACACGCCTCATTGAGCAAGCGATAGAGCGAATCCGAAGGTCCAAAGTATTGGCTCAGCGGCATGAAAAGAGCCATCTATCGAAGCTCACAACTCATGAGGGCAGGACCGTGTTGTCAGAACCGGAGATTCTTGCTGAGATCGAAGACTTTTATGGCTGACTTTACGCTGCACATGTACCTCGGCCACAGCATGACATATGCGATCCCAGAGCCACCATGACATACCACTATAACGACGAACTGCCTGTGAACTGTTGTCAGGGAGCTTTGAAATCTATTTAATTCCATCATTGATTCCACTGTGGGAGAACTCCAAAGCCATGGCATGCAAGAACAGTGGTGCTGTTTTTTAAGAAGGGCGACAAAACCGTTCTTAAGAACTACAGACCCATTTGTCTCTTAAGCCATATTTATAAGCTGTTCTCCAGGATCATCACGAATAGTCTTGCCCAAAGACTTGACGAGTTCCAGCCTCAGGAACAGTCCGGGTTTCGCGCAGGGACAGCACCATAGACCACAAGGCAGATTATACAGAAGTCCGAAGAGTATAATCGGCCACTATGCATGGTGTTTATGGATTATGAGACTCCGTGGAAACCTGGGGTCTTTTGGACTCCTTACAGCGATGCCAAGTAGACTGTCGCGATATCGCAGTGTTGCGATCGCAATATGAAGCGGAGTCGCTGGAGGAGCTGCAACAGATGCTGGCCAGCCTAGCATCCGCCTCACAATGCTTGAAAACGAAAGTGTTTAATCAGTGTGTCCTACTTGTGATAACTTATGACCTACGGTGCCGCAACGTAGACACTGACAGTGCGTCTTCTCCACCAATTTAAAGTCGCTCAGCGAGCTATGGAGCGTGCAATGCACGGGATGTATCTCTAAGGGATCCGTAACGAAGTTATCCGATAGAGAACCAGGGTAATCCACATAGCGCACAGAATCAGCAATCTGAAGTGGGAGTGGGCGTGCCATATCTGTCGGAGAACCGACAACCACTAGGGTACGCGTACTCTTGAGTGGAGACCGCGACTCGGCAAACGTAGTGTGGGACGCCCTCCGGCGAGATGGAGTGATGATCTGCGAAACGCTGCAGGCAAATGTTGGATGCGGCAGGCCGGGGATAAGGTAAAATGGCACACTTTAGGGGAGACCTATCTCCACCAGTGGACTAATGTGGGCTGCAGAAGACATAGAAACCAGAAATATCGGGCGACACGTCGTCTTCTGCTGCTACTGCGTGTCATCCGCTACCAACTTGTACCTTAAATCTAATTATAACATCCATAATGAATCCAGTAATTTAATTCAATAACGTTTTGAAAATAAAATGAAAAATGAAAATTAACTTTATTGTATGTACATACGCTATTTAAATGACAGGTATCAGTGAATGTGTGTGTCAGTGTTGAACTTTGTTTTTACACTGAAAAATATATATACAATCATTCAAGAAAAGAACGTATTCCTACTTAAAAGGTCGGTAACGCACTTATGACTCCTTTGGTGTTGAGAGTGTACATGGCCGGCGGTAATTGCTTACCATCAGGTGATCCATCTGCTCATTTGCTTCTATTCCGTAATAAAAAATTTAATACCTTTAAAAACACGAGAATCTCCCCTATGTGCTATGCTATTCAATCACACAGGTGCGAATACTGTGCGGGCTTTTAAGCTATTCGTTTGTAATTTTAAATGAGTTCAATGGTTCGTGAATCACGAACTAGAACGATAATGAGAGCTTCTTAACCCTATCACTGGATTTATGCCGTAAAGGTGAAACTTGTCAGAAGCACGCTCAAACACATTTGGAAAATTTAACTTAGGTATTCTAACTTAGCGCAACTTGTTTCCCCTAACGAAGAAGTTTAAGTACGGAAAGCATCGGATCATGTAGATGCAGTCAAATAAAATCGTATTTAAAGGTTGGTCACCCATACAAAGTGAGACCAAGATGAAGGTTGCTTTGTTTTTAATATCATGATTCAACTTCGTCACCGAGCTCCTCAGACGCAATGCCACGAATCTACTCGTTTATATTTTACCTGTTTTTTTGCTTTATTACAGTATGGGAAAATCCCAAAACCATAGAAGATCCAGGGAAACGGCGTAAGGAATCATTTATCCTTTTTATTACACGCTTTTATTTAACTCACACTGTTTGTATGTATGTTTTCTGGGTCAAAATTTGTAATCGATTTTTCGACCACTTTTACTAATCCAATCCACCTGAAAATTTACAGACATGTTTATACGCGATGACAATGCAATATTTTAACAAAAACAAAAAAAAATATTAAAAAAAATATGACCATATAACATGACTACATAATAACCTGACCATATAAAAACTTGACTATACAATAACTTGACTAACAATTGACAAAGTGCTCTCGGATCGCACTCTAAAAGGTAAGGTCCACCGATAGACGTGTGTTCAATCTTTTTGCAATTTAAACTATGGTCGAAAAATCGATATAAATATTTGACAAGACTAAAAAGTAGAAAATAAAAATACTTAAAAAAAAACTTTTTTTAAAAAAGCACGTTTTTATTTATGCGTAGAAAGTGCACCAAAAAGTAGAAAAAAAAAATTTTCTTTACACCAAAATGTGATCCAAAATTTTTATGACTAAAAATAAAAGCGTGGGGCTCTCATCATAATTCATTTCATTACAAGAAGGTACTCATATCAAAAAATGTTCTTATCAGCTCATCAAATTGCTGTGTGATACAAATACAAATCTTATCCTATAGAGGTTTTATGATCTTCACATTTCAATGATCTCCTTACTTAATAAATTAGTGAGGATATGGATATGTTAATTGATGGGAAAATAAAACTAGTATCTGTATAATTCTGAATATGTTACTTTAAAGTGTAACAGTTGATATGACTTAATACAATTAGACACAGATATATGTTAATTGAAAATATAATATTTCAACTGTAATTTTCCCTTACACAAAAAGTCTAAGAGTGTAGCTGAAAATTTCAAAACATAGGAAAAAGCAAATAAGATAAACGTTGCAATAATTCATCTTAGATTTAGATCAAGGTAATGGAACTCTTTGATCATGTGATCTTATCAACATTCCTATGGTGCTGAAATCTAGCGATTCTAGAAATTACATTTAGAAATAGAAATAATGGATGTAATAACTATTTCTAAAAATTCTTTCTGTACTTAAATGCTGGAGTGACTAACTTCAACTTCGCACCAGAAGAAAGTTGTTACGTTACTTCTTCCACGAGTTACAAAAAGAAATTATCATCGTGATCAAAGAATTCTGTCGCCTTTATTAAGATCCTAAAACGTAATTTTGAAGCTAGAAGAACAGAATTAAGAAATGTGGAGTAATGAAATGAATTATGATGAGCCCCACGCTTTTATTTTTAGTCATAAGAATTCTGGATCACATTTTGGTGTAAAGAAAAAAATTATTTTCTACTTTTTGGTGAACTTTCTACGCATAAATAAAAGCGTGCTTTTTTTAAAAAGTTTTTTTTTAAGTACTTTTTTTGTGAAAAAAATTTGACATAGTTATTTTTTGGTCAGCGTGAGCTGTCCATAGAATTGAGATATTGTGAAAAAAAATATTTATGTCGATTGACTCTGTTTCATATAGGGAATATTTCATTTTATCAAAGAAAAAAATTTGAGCAACAGAAGTGAGTCAAATTTAATAAAATGTTTCTCATACAACAGGTTAGTTCAAAGTACCCATCTACTACATCACAGTCGATACGTGTACAAAAAGCGTTCGATATTCAAAAATGAGATTTTATTTGCACTGTAGTTATACTCGTATTGTGTGAAAGGCATACATATTGTGTGTGATACATAAGACAGTGAAAAGCTATACACATACATTAAAATCCACTAAAGCAGTCGCGTGGGAAGTTCTAATTAAAACAAAATATTATATCTCCCTGATATTTCAGACAGTAACTACATATAAAAAACCGTTTTATTATATTACATTTTATGTACCTAGTCATGCTAGGAGATGTCGAAATGAAAGTCGCCAATCGCACTATCTATACATATAATAAAACTGTAGCGGTCGAATGTCTGTACATAGAAAAAAATGCTTAAAACCATGTCAGGGGATGTAAAAACAAAACAAACCAAAAAAAAATTCTGTTCCTCTCTCTGTTTGTACGGGCTAATCTCCGAAAATGGCAGGACCGATTTCAATGAAATTTTGCATGGTGATACCCTATATCCCTAGTCAACATCTTAGGTGGGATAGTTTAAAAACCATAGTAACCGCGGACGAAGTCGTTGGCAACAGCTAGCCCTCAATATTTTAGCCAATCTCTAGTATATTAGAAAACAGATATCCTTAATGAGATTGCGTAATATGGAAAGTCTGTAGATACCTGAATCAGAGTAATGAGAGCCAGTTAGTTAGAGCCACCTGCCCGCGCTTTAACGAGCAAACTTCGTCATTCGGCGATTAAGGACGATCCACACTGGTAGCGGAGAACGGTACATATCGAACCGTATATAAATATAATTTTAATGTTATTGATTATAAAGAAATATATACTTAGGGAGCTCGGTGGCGTAGTGGTTTGTACGCTTTAGCTTTCGATTTAAGACAAAGCTACCTTCAGGGTGACCAAAACTTTATGATCTCGAGCTCCTCCGTGCTTCGGAAGGCACATTAAGGCGTTGGTCCCGGTCACTTTTGCGACCGTTTCTACCCTCCAGCCTGCCTAGGGCCAGGTGGTGGTGTTGTGGCCCATACTCCTCATGTTTCTCCATGAGGAAGGCATGCCCAGCAGTGGGACGTATATAGGCTGAGGATGACGTTATACTTAGTATGCATTTCACCGTCATCATGACGACGACCGGGGCTGAGTGTCTTGTACAGTTTCAAGGTGTCCGCTATCTCTAGAGGTTCTGGTTTCGACAATGGGAACAAATGAATGGTAAGAAATAACTAGGAAGTCAAATCAAATCAAATCAAATCAAATCACATTTATTTGCAAATACAGGTGATACAGAGGTGTTACACTATGGTATTAAATCCAGTACAATTCCATATTTAGCCTAATGGCATGCAAAGTTAAAATAAAATAAAATTACATATTCAGCAAATTGATAAATGATGTCACATTATTAATTATTATTATATGCATTATTAAATATTATTACATTACTAATTATTTATTCGTTACACTAATACTACCACATATAAATTTCAAGATTACAAGTGCATTATTACCAAGTCATTATTACAGCTTTTCATCACCAAAAAATTCCATAATATTATAATAGGCCTTGCTTAGTAACATTTCTTTTAATTTGCGTCGAAATAAGACAAAGCTTTCTATTTGCAAAATATTCAACGGTATTTTATTATATATCTGTGGAGCCATACAAAGTACACTATTATTCATTAGCCAAGTTTTGTTTTTTGGTATACAAAGTCTATTACTATGTCTAGCGCTGTTCAACGTCATAAACAAATTTATGTTAGTCCTTACAAATAAAATTATTTCATAGATATACATACTTGGTAATGTCAAAATGTTTAAAGATATAAAATATGATTTACAACTAACAGTTTGTTTAAGTTTGCAAATTGCTCTTACACATTTTTTCTGAGCTTTAAATGCCGACTCTTTTTCTACCGAGTTGCCCCAAAATATTAGTCCGTAACGGAGAGCAGACGCCACATGCGCATGATACGCAGTCAATACTGTAGAAGGGTTGACTACGCCAGCGAGTTTGTACAGAACATAAGAAAAACTGCTTAACTTCGAACATATACTTTCAACATGCAATTTCCAGTTCAGGTTATAGTCAATGTTTAGACCTAAAAATTTTGTCACTTCTACTTCTTTTATATTTGTACCATGATAGTTAATGTCAATTTTAATGGGTGTTTTAGATCTATTCCGAAATGTCATTATATGTGTTTTGTCTAAATTAATTAGTAAATTGTTATTTTTTAACCAGCTTATTATATCCACCAGTGCTCCATTTATGGCATCCTCTAGTGTAGATAAGCTTTTATTTGAAAATATCACGGTGCTGTCATCAGCAAATAGTATCATTGGTGATGCTATAATTTTAGGAAAATCATTTATATATATAAGAAATAATAAGGGCCCAAGAACACTGCCTTGAGGCACTCCATAAATTACCCGTCTATATCTGGACATATAGCATACCTCTAATTTAGACTTAAGACAAATTTTTGTGATTTGTGTCGCTTGTACTCTGTTACTCAAGTATGACATTATTAAATGTAATACGTTTCCTCTAATTCCATGTTTATGTAATTTAATTTTCAGAATGTCATGGCTAACATAGTCAAAGGCTTTCGTGAGGTCCATATACAATGCACATACGGGAATCTTCTTGTCTATGTTTGTTATAACTTCCATTAAGAATTTATGTAAAGCCATATTAATGTTTTTATTTCTTCTAAAACCTGTTTGCTCTGGAGCTAGTATATTATACTTCTCAAGGTAATTATAGAGATTATTATAGATAATTTTTTCGAATACTTTTGACAAGACAGGTATAAGAGCAATCGGCCTATAACAAGACATATTTTGTTTGTCTTGTTTTTTAAACAACGGCTTAACGATTGTTTTTTTTAGTTTTTCTGGGTAAACGCCATGTAGGACGCATATATTAAAAATGTGGCAGAGTACGGGAGAAATCTCACACGAAACATATTTTAAAACTTTTGTAGAAATATCATCATACCCAGTACTTTTTGTGTTTTTTAAAGATTGTATTATCTTATGAATGTCAGAAGGTATAATAGGATTGAAATAAATTGAATTATAGTTATTATATGTCATGGAATCAATATTGGATTTAATATTATATTCAGAATAATCAAATGTCAATGGTTTCACTTGGTCAATAAAATAATTATTAAACTCGTTTGCTATGTCAGATGGATTAGAAATTAATTTTCCGTCAATATCTAATAGTTCAATGTCAGATTTAGGAATATTTATTTTATAATTATTAATCACATCCCAACTAGCTTTTGTTTTGTTGTGAGATGTATTTATGTAATAGTCATTCTGCGATTTTTGAGTCAATTTAATGATGTGATTAAGTCGTGCTGAGTAAGTCTTAAATACTTCCCTATCTTTCATGGATTTTGTTTTCCTGTATTTCCACAGTAGTAGCCTTTTCCTTTTGGAACACTGTTTTATGCCTTTGCTGATCCACCTTGGTCGCTTACGGAGTAATATTTTAATATTTTTCATTGGAAAACACAAATTATAAAGTAAAGAGAAAATGTCATGAAAATTGTCAAATGCAGCAGTCGGTTCATCGCTACTATAAATATCACTAAATGTGAAAGATTTAAGGTAATCTTGGAACTTTTTTAAATTTTCATCCGAGAAGTCCCTCTTTTTAATATACCAATGGTCAATAGTATATTTAAATTTTACTGGACATATGTGTAATTGGGCGGTGTGATCAGATAAAGCAAATTCCAAAATATCGCTTTTACATCCTCTGATGTTGTGAAACATATTATCAATACAGGTACCACTTACTAATCTAGTTGGGGATTTAAGAGCCAAGCTTAAATTGTATCCAGACAATAAGTTTTTGAGTATTTTAGTTATTTTATTATCCACTAATACATCAATATTAAAATCCCCACACACTAAAACCTTTTTTTTTCTATAACAAAATTTACTTAATACATCGTTTAATATGTTGAAAAAGGCATCTAATTCTTCAAGATTATTTTTAGGTGGTCTGTAGATACAGACTATAACTAAACTGTGGTCTGTTAGTTCAATAGCACTGATTTCAATTATATTTACAGTACTATACCTTGTAATCTCAGTAAGGGTTTTGTAACGGTGACCATTTCGTATAAGTATGCACGACCCTCCGTGCCTATTTTTCCTATTATATGATGAACCAATAGAGAAATTCGGCATACTGAACAGCTTTGTATCATTAAAAATCATATTATGTTCTGTTATACAAACTATATCTATATTTAACTTTTTTTCTAACAAATTATCCAAATTTACCAACAATAAATCTAACTTACTAATTAATCCATTAATGTTTTGGTGCAACACGTTAATACTATTATGTACGAAAAAGACTACCGGTTGAATTCGTAGAATTGTTTTGAACTGGTGAAGTGACATCAGGGTATGTCTGTGTAGTAGTATAATATTCTGTTTGTGTGCTACGGTGTGTCAACGAGGTTATGTTGCGTGTCTGTGCTCGTCTGTTATATTCTGCAATTTTAATCTTATAATCTATACGTAAAATTTCTCTCAATATTGATCGGCTCAAGTTTATAAGAAAGCTATGATTTATTGGCGGAAATCGACTGTAATCCATATCAATAAAAGCTATATTTTCAAACTTACTACTAACAAATCTAAGTTCATAGTTTAATTTTTCAATTCTTAAATATTTATTATGTGGAATTTCAAGCAGAATAGCATTTGTATTTTTAACATATTTACATAGGTCCCTTAAACAGCTTTGAAATTCGTAAGGATTACGGTCATTTATACCTCCTAAAACTATCACTACATCATTAAAGGTCAAATTTTTCAAAATGTCTTCCTTCCATTTAATAACTTCCTGAAACCTCGCACCTGGTTTCCAAAAACATTGCACCAAGTATTTAGAGCCAACTTGATCTTGGAGTACTCTTCTTATTCCCCGACCTTGTTCGTCAGCAAATACAATAATTTTCTTCTTTTCATTACTTCCCTGTATCCCTGATGTATCAACTGGAGTGCTTTTGTCAATTATAGTTGTATTATCCATGGGTTTTGCCTGGCCCAGTGAACAATTTTGTTTAATTATTCTTGTTGTAGTGTCCGTTACAGGGTAGCAGTCGGATGATAATTTTGGGCTTGGTACTGGGGAACTTTGTTTTCTAGGTGAATATAGTTTTTTTGGGGTTGAGAAAACTTCTGCTGATATTGGTCTTCTTTGGCGATTTACTACAGGGGTAATGCTTTTCCTTATTGTCGGTTGAGTTTGAACTTTCTTATAAGTTTCTATGATTTTGTGACATTTATTTAAATCCGACCTTAGTTGATTTGTTTCACTGTTCAAATTGTCGATCTCTTGGTGCGCACTTTGTAGTTCAGTTGTAAGTCTTTTAATGGTTTCTTTCAGATCAATAATATTTTGCAATTCGTTAAAAGATGTATTTGGTAGACTTGTCATTGTGGCATCAAATAATGTAGAACTATCCGAAATATCACATAATGAAGTTGATTTTCTTATTTTACGAAAAGTAATATTTTCAGATTCCATTTTCCAATCAATTCAGTGGAAGAAAAAAAAGGAAAAAAAACAAAATCAACAATTTTAACAAAAATAATTATCACAAAAAATTGATTTGACCCAGCGTCTACATCGGAGATTAGAACTCGCTTCGGTGGGGATCAACGCAAGCATACAGCAACCTCGGCTAGCCCGACGAACACCTGATGCGGCGAAATTGAGCTAGTAATTATTTCGTAACTCTGTTGACTCAAGCTCGAGTGGTTGTAGGTCAAAGTCCAAATATTCAAACCTGTTGCAAAATACACAACCGTCTTTACATTTAAAATATTTTTGAATTTGATCACTTTACATTATTTTTCGCAATCTTCTTTATTGTTCTATTGGCGTAATGGTGTTTATTTAGGGCACTTTGTATTCAATATCAATTTAATTTACACTTGTTTGCTTATTTGATGTCAGTTTTAGGTAAAACACTTTATTGCTTGATATTTCTAGATTATCCAATGCGATGTTATTGATTACATTATGTGTTGAATAGTCCATGAATATGTATTAATTTTTCACAAATTACTTAATATTTGATCACATTTAATATTTTTAACGAAAATTATTTACGGAGCACTTGTTAACTATATCACGCCCTCTAGCGGTCCTTAACTCCTTACTTAAAGTGTAGGAACGTTACTTACTTAAAGTGTAGGAACGTAGGAGTGAGAGTTGATATTTTTTGTGATGGAAGAGAATTGTAGGACTCGTGTGGTAGCGGCTCATTAAAAGAATACTACCAACCCATATCTTTCCTTGGTTGTCGTAAAAGGTGACTAATGGACTTAGAACTGCACAACCATGCAAAAGCTTAAAAAATAAATTAATTAATATCTTGAAACGCTCATACCTATCAACTAGCCCCATTTTAAGCAACTAATGCTGCTTGTGTTACAGACACTACATGACGAAAAAATATATTTAATAGACAAATAGATATAAATATCCTGATATATATAAACATCATCACATAACAAACGCCTAAAAATTCATCACCCAAACGTTCCTCCTTATAGCGGCGACGGGCTCTCCACCTGAGCACATGTGCTGTCACTACTTGGTGAATCGCGGACTACGGCTGTAAACCGATTTTGTGGTGCTTTTGCCTAGTCTCTGACTAACCCTTAAGGGTTAAAAGTCGTGATTATATGTATGTATGGAAGAGAATGGAAGCGGAAGACATGCTGCGCTGACCCCTAATAAAATTGGGACAACGATAGGGAAATAATAAACAAATATATCAGATAATTTGTGACATGGTACAGGTGGCGAGCCATAAAGAAATGATGATGATACTAAACTTATAATCGTACATGTCTCGAGTAGATTTTATTGTAAACAGTCATTCATGGATAGAGAGAGACTCGAACCCGAGACTACGGAGTCCGTCTTAAACATTAAATAAGATTAACAATGAGTACACAATCGCAATACATCTAGACATTCAATTAAGTTTTCAGTGTTTTTTCTTAACAATCCTTATATTACACCTAAACACGAAAGCTTACACCATCCCGCAATAGAAACAACTAGACCATAAATTCTTGCACGTAATAGTACCGCTGATGTTGTATCATAAAAATTTAATTGCATTGCCGGTTTCTTACGAAATGCCTTGAAAACTAAATTACAATGGAAGCGTGAGGACTGGACTATTACATGATAGATTTTAAAAACAATAATTAATTGCAACAACTTAAAACTTAAGTACAGTTCATTGTGAATATCGCTTGCCTCACATTGGGCCCGGTGCATCGCAGGCTCGCCGCCTGTTACATGGAGACCTAACATATCTGGCGAAAAATGGGTGTTTAACACCTCTGCCTACCCCTTCGGGCAAAGAGGCGTGATGAATTGTTATGTTTATTTAACTGCGAAAGTTCGCACCGTCATCAGCCTATATACGTCCCACTGCTGGGAGAGGCCTTCCTCATGGAGAAACTCATGAGGAGTATGGGCCGTAACACCACTAAGCCCAATGCGGGTTGGTGGGTAGAAACGGTCACAAATGCGACCGGGACCAACGGCTTAACGTGCCTTCCGAAGCACGGAGGAGCTCGAGATCACAAAGTCTTGGTCACCCGTCCACGGCTTGACCATGGCGAAGGTAGCTTTGTTTTCGATCGAAGCCAAAGCGCACTGACCACTACGCCACCGATCTCCTCATAAAGTTCGCATAAAGCAACCAATCCTTGTCAAGTTATTCGTGACTTAGATTCCAGCCTTTCCTTTCAAAAAAGAAAAACTCTGAAAAACATGAAACCTCTGCTGGACATATACTTTCTAAAGGGTCTCTGCTGGAAGTCGCTGGATGCTAGCGAGGCAAGGCTGGTCATTGCCTTGCCTCGCTAGCATCCACCGACTTCCTGCGACCTTCGCTGGACAGTTCGTCCACCTCATAAGCGGGACAGTATTATAATTATGACTATTTTTTGTATCTAATTTTGTGCAATATTACTATTATTGTTTTCGGAGTAATTTCTCAGCTTAAATGCTGATTTCAACTACATTTACGGGTTGCCAAGTAAAGTGTAGTGTGTGGAATGAAAATTTATATCTCACGCCTTTTTTCCCCGAAGGGGTAGGCAGAGCTGTAAACACCCACATTTAGCCAGATGTGTTGGGTCTCCTTGTAACAGGTAGCGAGCCTTGCCATGCACCCACACATAAGTACACATAAGTTTTATTAAAATTCAGCGGTGGCGTATGGAATCAAACCAACCAAATGGAATTCCGTGAGCTCTCGAACGAGTAGTGCGTTTGTCCCAACTCGGCTAACGCTGTCTTTTTTGGAATGAAAATATGTTAATTATTATTAATAATTAGGTGTTGGGATAATCCACGGCAGAGTTATGTTTAATGTAAAGACAAAATAGAATCGAGCTCTTTAATTTCAAAATTGTGTGTAACATCACGGTAGCGTGATATAATGTGAAACACACGAAAGAATAAATTTCACTGTTTACGATATCACGATACATAGGTACGATGCTCACTCGTATATATTTCCAGGGGATTTTAGGAGCAGACAACACACAACTGAATGTATTTAGTTTTTGGAACATTTGAAAGCTGAGGGGGCTGTAGGTGCTAAACACCTCTGCCTACCCCTTCGGGGAAAGAGGCATGATGATATGTTATGTTATTCTTCATAAGCAGTGACTGCACATCTGCTTAGCGTGACAGGTGGATAGCCCGTCGCTGTCGCCGTCGTTCTTAAATATCTGGGTGTTTTTTTAATAATCAACACAGCAAATGACTCAACACCACCTGATGGTAAGCAGTAAATAAATCCACATGCGATGGATGCTAGAGCAGCACCAAAGGATGCAGGCCTAGCGACCTCCACCTTGATGGCTTATATGCCTCAGGCCTGTGCACGCCTCTTTTGAAGGAACCTGTAGGAAGGTGGGAACACGCGTGCCGGTAGAGAATTCCATGCTCTGGATGAACAAGCAAAGTATGATTGCCTAAACCTTTTAGTTCGCGCGGGCAAAGAGGTCACCGTATATGCGTGGCTCCACGTTCCGGCACGCGTGCTCCTTAGCACGCGTATTCTTATAATTATTTAATGATATTTTTTTGTAGTCTTCATGGCGCCTTCTCGTGTTTGCAAGTACTTTTTATTTTTACTATGATTTCACATTGAGAATAATACAATTTCCTTTAAACTGTGACGCTATAGACAGATTTTAAAAACTCCTAAATTCCCTTTAAGAGTACGTAACAAAGATACAACGAAACTCTCATGTTTTTAGCTTTACTCTACTTTCTGTCTCAACTTTTAGCTTAGTCCAACATTGCTTAGCTATTATACCTTGTTCATTGAAACACATTTTTAGAATCAAAATGAAGAACATATCTAATGTAGGTATGGTTATATGAGTAAGTAATATAAATACGACATCGCGTGCAAGAGACTATTCGTGCAAAAACAGGTCGCCTCTTTGATCCCCAGCTGTACCACTAAACTATTTTTTTACAGTTATTATATTCTAATATTTTTGTAAATCTTAGTATTGATCAAATTATTGACTTAGTATTGACTTTAACTGACAATATTGTGAAATCATTTTCCATATCAATTTAAAGTTTTCGATAAATTTTCTTATTACGAAAATGTCGCCGCACTAAATGATCTGTTTGTGCAAATTTTTGGTAGATACCAGCAATGAACATTTTCTTACGGTTACAGACGGCTTAGTATTAAGCGGATTGTGGGCTTAAATATTTCACTCTATTAGAGAGGTGGACTACAGGTACAGGAAAAGACTTATTACTGTAGTAAACTCAAATTTATATCATTTACTCAGACTAAGAATTTATAATATCTCTTCGGAACTACAGAACAGAACACCACTGAAAAACACAACACACACACACAACAGAATTCATATAATAATAATATTAGCAATAGCACCTCAGCGGTTTAAGTAGCCATTATAAAATTTTTGTTTTCATAATTATGTTTTTTAATGATAATTAATAAATAAAAAAGCTAGCATAAAAGTCAAAAAGTCGATAATAACAAATTCATATACGATTAATAGGGTACCTCGGTGGCGTTGCTACCTTCGCCATGGTCAGGCTTTGGATTGGTGTCCCAAACCTGTGTGATCTCGTTCTCCTCCGTGCTTCAGAAGGCACGTAAAGCCGACGTCCCGGTCGTTGTCGTTGCTGTTGCGACCGTTTCTACCCACCAACCCGCATTGGGCTAGCGTGGTGGTGTTACGGCCCAAACTCCTCGTGTGTTTCTCCATGAGGAAGACGTATATACGTCTGAGGCTAAGGACGAATGATGAAACGGTACTTTGTTGAATGAATTCTGGGAACTGTTAATCAGAGGAGTTAGAAAACATGTTTGTACGTAAAAGGATATAATATCTTAGTGAAGACCAAACAAACCTCAGTAATATTTGCAGATCATCGGCATTTAAGGTCACAGCACATATATCAACTCGGAAAGGGATCCCACCACCAACCCATGGTCTTACCTGCCTTACGGCATACAGACCGAATCACGGGAGAGCGCGGGGTACTTGCGATGCTCTTTCCCACACCGCGCTTGTTCTATGCTCCCTACAAATTCTATTTCCATCCCTATTGTTGCCACCTCTCCCCCTTCTGGGGCGTGACAGCGACACAGTCACAGGACTTCGCGTCGGGCTGCTCTTCTGCTGATACCCGATCAATCGAAAGCGTGCCTAATGGTGTGCCAGGAGTGCGCGAACTCGCGCATCGCGTTCCAATTGTTGCGGCTGCAAATGAGGTCCTGGTGATATATAGGGCCAGACTCCACTGTTTGCACAAGATCGGAAAGGGATCGTCACCGTATTACCTCGAGCCGTTCAGTATTCTTTTTATAAAACTCCCTACTGCAACGCACACTAATCGGAATCGTAACGTAATCGCCTCGCCTCGGAACAGGCTCCAAACCGCGATGTGGTGCGTGGTCAACTTGCAGTCCCCGCGCTTATGGCTCGTCGTCTCCGCGCTTACGTCTTTCCGTACGCGAGCTCACGTCTCTTCGTCCGCCGTCCATTCAAACTGATGGTGCCAACGAGGTCAGCCAGCGGTCGGCGAGCCGTAAGCGCAGTGTCGCCCAGCCGTAGCCGAGTTGACGTACAGGAGCTTCTGATACGCTTTGGTTACGTGCATACGATAGGTTGACGCCTGGTTGACGCCGGGGTGAAAGGCGATACGGTGTCGATCCCTTTCCGAGTTGATATGTGTGCTCTGTTCTTTATACAACACTACTTACGTCTCCTAAAAGTACGAATCCACGTCATTGTATTGCCAAGGAAAGCTGCAGACCAACTCAGTATTTATAAGACTTAATCCGTTGGGATTATTGCGAATTTCCCACAAAGGCCTCGGGCCGAAAGGTGCGACGAATGAAAGAGCCGAATTTTTTCCCGTCAAAGACTCTACCCGGAAAATTAAGCGCCTTACACCTTTGTCCGTTTTCGCTCAGTAGTGCTTTTCGTCTCGGATTTAACAGTTTAATAACTCTGGAAATGATCGAAGGTATTTTCAAAAAGTAGTTGAAAAAGAAAATCGTTTTGGTGATTGCTTTCACCCTCAATGATCTTGGTATTTTTTTAAATTGTGGCATTCAATTTGGTCGCTCTGGGTATTAAAACGTCCGTGCTAAGTATTCAGTAAAATTAATCAAATACAAAAAGATTATTTTTATTATTTTTATATGGATCGTTTTGATTTTAATTGGGAAGTGCGGAGATCAAATGAGTATCGTCGAGGTCAAAGCTTACCTTCACTCGCCAAGAGGACGTGGCAGCCCCGCGATTCTATTTAATCTGATAGATATGTGATTATGATTTTGATATTTAATAAATCTTTCTTTCTGTTCTTAAATAGTTTCAATTAACTATAATTCATTTCTTTAGTGCATTGACGACCTCCGTGGTCGAGTGGTCTGTACCGTGTCTGTAAGGCGTCGCCATCTCGAGAGGTTCTGGGTTCGATCCCCGGTGGGGGCAAATGTTTGGGTGATGAATTTTCAGGCATTTGTTCTCCAGTCTTGGATGTTTATATATATTTATCTATATTTATCATATTTATATGTATTTATCTATTAAATATATTTATCCGTCATCTAGTGTCCGTAACACAAGCAGCATTAGTTGCTTAAAATGGGGCTAGTTGATAGGTGAATGTTAGAAGATATTTATTATTTATTTATTATATTTTAAAATGCACAGGCACGGCGCGCGTTAGATAATTTTTTTGTTTTTTTTATGACCGGCCTGTGCTGCCTGCGAGCAAGGAGTTTGGTAGCACCGAAGACGATTTTTGGTGTTTAATTAGATAATTATATCCTATTTTGTCAAGAAAACATGTCTCCGGAGAAGTATATATAGATGAGGAAGGCCACTGGTAATGATAATTTCTAACTACTTTATTTCCGACAACTGTATGGTTTGCCAATGTTTCACTGTTTTTTATAATTCTATTAAATCCACTAGTTTATTGTTATTTGAGAACGATAAAAATACCTTATTATGTTTTATATGCCAATTTCAGGTAAGCAAATTTTAAGTAATAAGAAAGTCTGAGAACTTACTTAACTTACGCTGAGAAAATAAATTATGAAACATGAAATAGACATTGATCGTAAATAGATGGGAATAATCTGTCATAAATGGGGTGTTATCACCACTCCCCACCCCTTCGGGGAAAATGGCGTGATGGTTATATCATGTGTTTAACTGTCAGAACGACACATATTTCCGGTTCTAAAATTTAATCACCCCTGATCCAATTTTCTCTTGGACCATTTGTCAGACTGGTCTGGTAAATACTTATTGAACTGAAAAATAAACTTATTGAACTACTATAAATAATACCCATAGCCATATAAGACAAAGAACAAAAAATGAGATTTTAACACCGACATTTCAACCAATATAATTTTTTTAGCCAAACTATTCCACAAAATTCTAACAAAAATGTCCTGTAGGTACCACATCGTATTTTTAAATCAGTTTCAATTACTTTCCTCACACGCATTTCTTTGAAGGGTTGTCGTCCAAATCTCCCTTTTATGGGATTCCCCGTTACATACCTGTTTTATTTTTTATGTCACCTTTTAACCGAAGGATGATTCACTTTAGATACCAGAATAATCCTTGTGGTTGTGAAAAAAAACAGTATAAAATGTGGTTGCTTCAATTTATGTAATCTTTTAAACCATATATTAATTATTATGTATGTTTCTACCAGAGGAGCTCGGTAGCGTAGTGGTTAGTACGCTTTAGCTTTCGATTGAAATGCCATGGTCAAGCCGTGGATAGGTGACCAAAACTGTATACTGAATTCAGATCGTTTCTACCCACGAACCAGCATTGGGCCAGCGTGGTGGTGTTACTCCTCATATGATTCTCTATGAGGAAGGCCTGTGCCGCAGCAGTGGAATATACGTCCGTATTTAAAAAGCTATTTTAATTCCGCATAAGTTAAACTAAGTCGAAATAGGGCATGCATAATTGTTACTGGGGAAAACAAATCGGGCATTGTCCTAAAATATTAATAAAATTACATAAACACCCGGTCGACAGCAAATGTTAGCAACATTTCTATTAAAATTACCACTAGAGCTCAATGTTATAAATATATTTTGTTTATTGTTTTGAGTACCCTGCTAGACTCAATAAATAGTGTTAGGTGCAAAAAACAAGAAATGACAGCACGGTTTCCATGACTTGCTATCAAGTTGATTGGTACTGGGTTCCCGCGTGTCAAGCCAAATATTTGCATGGCCGGCAGGCGCCAGGCCGACTATCGTTTTTGTTTTTTCATTCGCAAATCCTCGGAGCGGCGCGACGAGCCGACTTTAACACGACTGCAGATTGTTTTTAAAAAAGGAAAACAGGTTTATCTCACCTCAAAACGGCACATTTGACTTTTTGTGAAGATTTTAAAGGGTCATCGGGTGGTACTTATTCAACCTCAACAGATAATTCTCGTGTAACTTTATAAACTCCGTGCGGTGTACTTATCTCATCAACTGATACGTTGGTAGAGACAAGAGAAAATCAATTGTTATAAAAAGGGTAAAATTGTATTGCGCTGTGTGCACATCCATAATTAAATTAGAAATTTATTAAAACAACATCTTAATATCATCACGCTAGAATCTCCACGGTGACAAGAGGACATGCCAATATTTAGACTTCTCTACTAAGCCGCCTCTATTAAAACTAAACATATAAAATCACAATATATCTATAGCATGACGTCGTCGCCATAAAATTTTGCAATGCATCACACGTAAAATAAAATAGATTTCTAGCCTGCTTGCTGGCTTGATCTAACCGGTAGCTTCATTGTTCATGCTGGATATCAATAGCGACGTCATCCTTTATTAAAACTAAATGTTGGTCTAACATTAAAAGAAAAAAAAATTCTTTGGAATTGTTTTGTGACCGCATCTCTGCATCCACTTATGATGTTGTATTGTAACTCATAAGATTCACAAAAGTAATTACCAAAGTATCTCCGAGACCGCATTGTTCTCTCAAGGCAAGAAGTACTGTTCTATCGCCGAGTATACCCACACTTAACCCGTCAGTACGGTCGTATTTAGTTTACGACCTCTGTATTTCACCCTTGTGCTAATTCTCAAGTTTTACAGCATTTAGAACTTTGTTGCTACTTAACAGTTCCAAGCAATAGTTCCGTGTACCCTGATAATAATTCACACTGCTTTCGCGTACTTACTAGTAAATTTTAAACATACAAAGGTATTGAAGGCAACTTCTTAACGTTCCTGATTTATCACGGACTTGTATTAATTCGTTTGGGTAAGCTTTTACCTTTTTAAATGAATTTAGTGAACCACAGAATTGGGTCTTACTATTATTTTAGGAATAGAGACCTAAACACTAAAGAAGTATCCTCTTATCAACGCGACTTAGCGAATGTAAATACTTTAATAAAATTCGTGAAAGAAAAACGCTTCGTGATATGTTTCAATAACCAGTTAGCCTTCATCTAGATAACTGGCAAAATCCCGACAATTTTTCGCCCTTCTTACATTGACATCGTTAGGAACTGTCATAAGCTACAAATTCATGCACCTTTGAATAATTCGCTTATAGAAGAATAAGCGAATTATTCAAAGGTAAACAGGTAAAGACCTGTAGTTACAGTATTTGTAAAGGTTACAAACTTTAATATTCTTAGTGTTACAGTATTTGTAAAGGTTACAAACTTTAATATTCTTAGTGTTGACCTAATTACAAACCTTTTAAACGTTCAAATATTGTGTTTTTTGATTTATTGTTTACATATTCCCCAAGCAATGAAGCTTTAGCCTCTCACTAGATTCAAGAGAACCCTACGTGCCTGGCTTATTGAACACGTGCTATATACCGTACAAGTCTTCTTAAACTAAGCTACCAAACTCATAAACAAAGAATATACACTAGCGTAACACAATTTTGCACATTTGTTTTCCAAAATTGTGTTATGTATACATATAATAAAACTGTAGAGGTCGAATATCTGGACATAGAAAAAAATACTTAGAACCAAGGGCGATGTAACAAGAGGGAAAATACCAAAAAATGTTTTTTTTTGTTTCTGCCTGTTTGTCTGTTTTGTACGGGCTAATCTCCGAAATAGCTGGAGCGATTTTAATAAAATTTTGCATTGCAACCTTATATCCCTGATCAACATCTTGGATACTTTTTATTCCGGATAATTAAAGTGTTTCGGGGGATACTTAAAACCACCAACGAAGTCGCGGGCAATAGCTAGTAGTAAAAAAAATTCTAACTATTTGGTTTATACTCCCAAAAAAATCGAGAATATCTACAGTTGCAAATGTGTCTAAAAAACAGCCATAACATCCATTACAAACAACACTAACTACCAACAACACTCCAGCTTCGACACTAAACTAAACAAAGCGACGCGCAACTTACGAGTTACGACCTCAACCGCAGCTTCCGTAAAAACGCGATTTAAATTTTTTAATGCTACAAACTCGCGAGCAAAGTAAGACGATCCAGTTTCGAAATCTTCTTAGTAGGGTAAGCAGCTTACAGCGAGTCTTCGACAATCGAATGGGAGAGACTCAGTCTTGCCGAATTTAAATTTCCGTGGAGACGGAATTAATGTGGATATTTAATCCGAACACCTTTGTAATGTTAAGATCTTATCGGTAGGCGTATTGCACTTGGGAATGACAGATTATGTCACACCTGGGCCAGGAGGTGTTTGAGACAATTTTGTACGTACGGTAATTTTAAAGCTCTCTCAATTGTTATTAATTGTTTTTATTTCCAGAGCATGGAATTCTCTAGCGGCACACCTGTTCCCTCCTTTCTACAGCATGGGTTCCTACAAAAAAGAGGCGTGAAAAAGCATCTTATGAGCCAGCAAGGTGGAGTTCGCTAGGCCTGCATCCTTTGGTGCTGCCCTAGCATCCTTCGCAAATGGACTTATCTACTGCTTACCATCAGGTGGTATTGAGCTGATTATAAAAAAAATATCCAGATATTCAAGAACGATGGCGACAGCGACGGGCTCACCACCTATCACGCTGAGCACATGTGCAGTCACTGCTTATGAAGCGCAGACTATAGCCGTGCTGCTTTTGCGGTGCTCCTGCATAGTCTCTGACTAACCCTTAGGGGATAACATTGTTCTCTACTACAACACAACCTTGAGTTTCTGTGGTGTATTTCTTCTTTTGGACCATTTGCATGTCCTAGTGTCCTTAGATTTTTTTCAACTAGTCGCCGTACTGAATCCGTACTCAGATTTTTTCCTTCAACTGGTAAATGACGATTTCTTACTTTAACAACCGCAATTTCTAAAGCGATTTTTCAAAACCGTTGATACAATATAGCGATCCTCCCATGCATTCATGCACCTTGTTTAGCTTGTTTCCGGTCTTCAAAGATTGAATTGGTTTATATGAAAACGCTAGAGATCTCGATAAACTCGAAAAAGAGTCACGCCAGGAGTTTTCGCTGTATTTTGCTTACTGCGCCTATCTCCAAACATTGTCAGGATCCGGCGCAGTCTACAGGATTAATTCTTAAACGATGACAAAAGAAGAATTTAAATTTACTAGCCAGAGACACGTCTTTATAGTATTTTTCATGTAAAAATTAAAGCTATACGGAAAAAAACGATTTGAATTTATTGATACAAAATTGAAAAAACGAACGTGAATTTAACATTTCAGTTTTTCTTACAACTGTCAAAAAAGATTGGAAATGTTTTATATACCTATAACTTTACGCGACATTAAATATTCTATAATTAAGTTTTTAATTCATAAAGCCAGGTGAAGTAATTTTGAAGATATTTAAGATTTTATAAGTGACTCGTTTTCTTTGCTGTTCAGTGTAGATACTAAAAATATTTGAGTAAGAAACTATTCTCTAATCCCTAGATCACAAAATACTTAAGCTTCCTTTGTAGTTGGGTGTCGTAAAGATACGGTACACTGACTAATGTAATCTCCTTTGTTTTGATATCACGTCTTTCTCGTTACATTCAATTACCGGTGTCAACGCTTTGTCATGTATGACTCACCTATTTCTTGCAAGCATTTACTTTTGTTTTAGAATTGGTTAAGGAGTTGTCAATTGGCAACAACTTCCTGCCTATCTCTCACTCATCTCTCTTTCGGCTTCACAGCTGTCTCATTCTAACATGAGAGCATTCATTTAAGTTTCCGATTATCAATATTGACTGTATATGCTGTAAACTCTAGTTTTTTTTTTTTTTATAAGTGGGCAGCTTTTATTAGAAGCTATCAATAGTTGGGCGCTATCGGCTTACGCCCAGACTATATTAGCGTGATTTATGTAGAATTATTTGTTTTTTTTATATATTGTTATTGATAATATTAGTCTCTTAATATTGAAATCAAATTAATTAATTTATGTGTAAGCTCTAGTTAGACGGACTGTATTTTAACTGCACTACGTAAAATTGCCGTTCTGATGCGATTGAATTGTACTATATGCACTCCAATTGTAGATCGGTTCATTCAGACAGCTGTGGACAAGTGTGATTCCGAACTGAGACTTCTGTTGATGTCAGACGTGCAGACTGCTCATAAAATGCAGTCATTTCGATCTCATTATTGGGAAGTTGTAAGTATTTAAAATACACTTTCTCTGTCCAGAAAGCTATATGCTGTTATATGCTGATAAGTTTAAGATGCTTTTGCGCACAGATGCATCCTTTAGAAATTCCAGAACTTCACACAGAATGGCAAAAAATGAACATTATTTAATGTTGCAGTCGGACTGCATTTTGTCTGCAGTCCGACTGCAGCTACAATGCAGTCCTTCTAACCGAGCCGTCTCAGTATTGTCTATTGTGGCCCGTCCCCAGTAGCAGTAATTCATACTGCGTTCAAACCACATGTTTCATTGTGACCCGACAATCCAATAGGTGCGCTTTGTTATTAGAACAATAGGAAACGCGTGTGGAATAAAAAAATACGAATCTCAAATAAAGTATTAAAATATTGATTGGGACCATAGCAGTTTATTGTTTCAGGTTGATTGATATTTTTTAATAGCTAGGGAAACCCAAATATGGTGTATATGGCAAATTATTTGAATTTTGGTCAGCTAAAATTACTAATTGGTCAGCAACTTATGGGCAGCAAATATTTCTAATTTGGCAGATATTACTATTGGTCAGCAACTCAAATTATTTCTGTCCAAATTGTATAATATATGTGTTGATGACACGAATATTATTTTAAGGGCCATAAAAATAACCTTAACTTAATATCTATCAGAATACAATTCATAGGAATTGATCCTTGATCCTTCACTAACCCTTTTCCTAGTTTTTTATACATTTCCCGAAACATATATATTGCAGCTCGAATAATTATTATGCTGTCCAAATAATCATTTTGCGGCCCAAATAATTATATTGCTGACAAAATATTTGTTTGGCGCCCAAATGATTTTTCGGTTGACCTTTTTATTGCTGACCAAATAATGAAATGGTTGCCCAATTAATAAACAAATATATGTTTTTAAGTGATCCAATCGTCATTGAAACATGAAGTCTTTGGGAAAATCGGATAGGTACATCCGATTTTCGATTGTATAAAACTACATTGACTACATTGATGAATAGCGAAAAAAGAGCCCGTTGAAAGTTTCTACAATAATTTTACCGTTTTTTGCCAGAATAACACTTCGTTTCTATCAATTATCAAAATCATTGGTTGATCGATCAAAAATCATTGGTTGTCTTTACCGAATTGTTGAAACAGCTGTGACGGTTATAATACCAATCGCTTATAGATAACTTATCGTGCTTTCCCAATCACTAAGAAACTCCAGATCACAATTCTGGTCACTTATCCACCGACAAAACGACGCGAAGGTTGCTTCTCTCACATTTACACATTTAACTAACCTAACTAAGACATTTAACTAAACTAAAAAAGGTAACAAAATGTCATTTCCACAGAAAACACTGCAAACATCTGAGGCTAGTATTCTAAAACTACATCTCGCGAAGGTAATGACATATCCCATCGAGTCGGAATGAAGATTCAAATCGTTATTAGGTATGACTTCAAAGCCCTCTGTGGCTTTGAGGATAATATTTGCAATGGAACATTATTTACTAGAAGCGGTTATTGGAAATTAATAAGTCAATATGGTAGTATGTGGTGGTTGTTACTAAATAATCTGTCAGAAGAGCGCACCATAAATATATGACTGAAAAAAAAATTTAATTTCAATGTAGTTTTAAAAAATAATAACAAACTTGTTCAATTCCGTCCTCAGCATATATAAATCGCCCTGCTGGGCACAAGCCTTCCTTGTGAAACATGATAAGTGTAAGCTGACCTTATGCGAGTTGGAGGGTAGAAACGCCTTGTGAAAAACCGGAGGATTTCAAGATCACAAAGTTTTGGTCACCCATCCAAGCTGCTAACCACCACGCCGCTGACCTCCTCAATTCACCTCAGTTCACCTCTAACAAAAATATCCGTATTAATCATACCTTCATTATGTCTCTTAACTGAAACTGTGGGCGAACCGACACACTCTCTCTCTCTCTCTCTCTCTCTCTCTCTCTCTCTCTCTTTGCACTTTTCTTCAATCCACAGTATTTTCTTTAACCGTGCACTGCAATACCAAATGAGGTAAATTATATAAAAGAAAAATTCATTCAACTGTACGTTGGTACCTAATTGAAGAAATGCGTCAAAAGAAGTGATTGGATTTGATGATTATATTGTGTTCGTGACTGTTAGTAAATTTATTTGAAATTCAGATTGTTACGTGTAGTTAATTTTAAAATAAGTAATATTATTGATGATTATTACTGTCTGGCTTCTGTGACCTTTTTATTTTTCTTTACAAGCAAACGTTTGACCCCTATCTCGCCTGTAGGCTTTTTTTAAAGAGGAACAAAATCCTGTGAATGGACGTTACATACCGCTGGCTAGGCGGTAGGCGTGTGTGGCCTATATCCTTCTTGCCCTTCCGTGGGGGCTGACCCGGGGTCTGCCAAAGCAATTTTTGAAGGAGTTTGTCTGTTTGTACGGGCTAATCTCCGAAATGGCTGGACCGATTTCATTGCAATTTTGCATAGAGATACCTTAAATCCCTGGTCAACATTTTAGATAATTTTTATTCTGGAAAAATAAAGGGTTCCCATGGGATAGGTAAAAACCATAGTAACCACGGACGTATTCGCGGGCAACAGCTAGTATTATATAAGTAACAATTTTCATTTTTTTTTTTTCATTGAATAAAAACTTTATTATCTTTCCGGAAAAAAAAAAGGAATAAGCTGAAAAATTCACAAAGATCTAGGAATATTATTTACATTGCTGCGAATAGATCACAGCGAGATACGATGTAAGCCGCTCTAAATAGCGTCGCTAGGCTATGGCTCTGTGACGATGCCAGCCGTCTAACTGAACAACATTACATAACCTAATTTGCAAATCACTTAATCTTTTGCACCAGTTACTGCACACCGGGCGATAAAGCGCCAAAAGCTGGGTGATAACTGCCTCCACCCTGCATAAGGAGATGCTTTACCGTTTATTTTGAAGCTGAAAATGCTGACAGATAACATACTAATCTTAATGTTGTTTATTTGTAACTGAGTGTAGATTGAGAATGTAAAGGTACGCACAAACTATGTAACATATTATATAACTTGTGTTTTGTAACACGTCCACTTTATGTAACCTTGCTTTTCACCATTGCAACATAAAACAATACTGTACAGTACACATTACACAACAATTTATCAATGTTATACCTATAACCATCGTCGTTTGTCATTCTTCAGTGCTATAAGTGACTAAGTTATATAACATTGTTGTAAATTTCAGTAACATGTTATTATAAAATGTTTTTATAACATTCAGTGTCCACATTATCTGAAACGTGTTATATATCAATGTTGTGTATCATGTTATGTTATATACGCACGCAGCTTAATATAGACATTAGGGCCGATTCTGTAGGCACAAATTTTGAGTCGATTTTTTAATTAGTCAAAGTGATTTGACAATTTGAACTGAATGTCTTAACGTATTTATTTATTTAACTACACTCATGTTATAATGTCGATAATGTCGAATGATGAATGGAAACTGTAACGTAATGGCCATTATGCAACTGGTTGGGCACATTATGCAACACTTATTTTTCTTAAAACGCACAAAACTATGGCAAATGTTTTCCAGACAGCCAACAATAAATAAAATTAATTTAATTTTTGTTTTATTTCTTTGAATTATGAGTGAAGATAATGAAGTGTATGTAACTGCTAATAATATAGGTTATTAAAACACGAGCGTGGTTTTAAAAAAAGAGCCTTGGCGAGTTTTTTAATAGTATCACGGGAGTGATACAATGACCGTTACATAAACTACCATTATTTTATTATTTTCCTTTAAAGACTACATTCGGATATCAACCGTATCTAGTTTCTTTAACTCCACTAACTTCCAGTACTCACATCCCACAAAGATTTTTCAATTGGCGACGGATTTCCTCGGACTGAACGTAAGGAAACTATTTCACCTTTGTCCCGGCGCATAGGAAATGGTGAAATACTTAGCCGTCGGGACGTTTGTGGGACAGTTTGTTATTACATCTTTTGGTGAGCCACTAATTTTCTTTACTTAAACTTGAGTTGGTTTCAGCCAATAATCCGTAACCAAAATCAATCCGTCTGCCCGTTTGCCCACATTTACATAAAAAAAACTTTGTATATACGTGGAGATTAAATTAATTATCTATAAGAAATAAGATTACTATCAAAAGTTGAGGCTGTTTTAGAATAGTTTTTTGAATCATGATAATATCGCCTTCCCTGTGCCCAGCAGTATGTCATTTAAGGGGACAACGATTATATTTAACCTAACATACGTTAGCACCACATTACAGTTGCGTTTACGCACATCGTCAGTGATTTCTAATACATTGTGCGAAAACTTAAAACTTTAGAACTTTCTGGACTTAATCTTTTTGAAAGAAACGTCAAGAATACAGTAGTCGTGGAAATAAACAAAGCAGAACCCCAAAAAATTCTAGAGTTAGGAGGTAATCTTAACTAAGCAAAAGAATAATTAAACTCACTATTACGGGGACACTCAAATATGCAATTTATCCTCATTAAAATAATGTCGTCGCCTCCATTAATCACCTTTTGGTCCATTAGTGTTGAAATTGCGTTCCACAGACGTTTTAACGCAACGGCGGAGCATAGTCAATGAGTGACAGTATATTCAGAGAACACAGAAGGTTGACCATGAAATTTCACAAAGAAATTATTGCCCCACCTGTAAATAGACGTAAATAAAAACGTTTTTATTAATTCTTTACAGTTTAATTAGTTCAAGAATGCTAACAATATAATCTTAGCACAGTTTAGTTTAAAACCTCCACTTTTTCGTTCATTCATTCAAAGTAGTAGTGGTTAGCTTGCGATATCGAAACCAAGCAACCTTCGCAATGGTCAGGCCTTGGATAAATTACCAAAATTTTATGATTTCTCCGCCGTGCATCGGAAGGCATCTTAAGCCGTTGGTACCGGCCGCTCTTGCAACCGTTTCTACCCTCCTCGTGTGTTCCTCCATAAAGAAGGCCTGTGGGACCAGCAGTGGGGCGTATATAGGCTGAGGACGAATTAAAAAATGTTTATTCGGGTTAGATGCATCTTAGCGCATGCAAAACAATGTCAACAACGTTTTACAAAGAAAAACTTACGCTATCTGTTCACAAACTACCAGGAGGCCTTATTTCAAAAATAATGGGCATGAAATTCAACAAGTAAAACAAACAATACAACACCACAATAACAACAACAACAAAATTAAGTCATGCTTATAAAATCCTAGTTCTTGTGACCACAGATATACATTTGCCTATGTAAATGTATATCTGTATAACGTATCTATATAACGTATTGTAAAGCATCGTATAACGCATCTACGTTATCTATATAACGCAATATAATTATTTGTATTGAAACTAAGCGGTCAACTTTTTAACGTCTACTGTGAGGTCACAGCCGTATTTTTGAGACGGGAGATCCAAATTGATTGAAAGATATCGCCGCCGATGCATTATCACAAAAAGTTTTTGTAGCCATTCGGGCGCGCGCAATCTACAGGGTGAAATCAAAAATAATTGACAAATGTTAATGGGGGGTTTTAGTGCTATTAAACACCGCCGCCGCCGCCGCCGCCTGTTTTTTCTTTTATATTTCTGTGTTTGTATTAGTTGCAATAAATAATTTTATCTATCTATATTTGTGAGGGAGAAAAAAAAATGTGTTATTGTATTTTCTTAATTGTTATAATACCGATTATTATAACGTTTAAAATGTCCTGTAAAATTTTGTGGAATGATTTCAATTTCATCCTGTAGTTAGAAGCGGTAACCCTGACGCAGTTCATGAATCTGTATCACCTTTGTACCTAAGAGTATCTGCAGGTGTGATCTAGTCATCTGACAGTTACAGGTTCTACACTGTAACTTCATACACTATTCAGCCTACGCAATACTTTGAAAATTTCAGGGGGTTTTAAACAAAGTAATTTTGTTAATCTTAGCTATTAGGAGTTCCTGAGTCTGCATTATGCAAGAACTCTGTGATATCTCAATTAGGGTCCTTTCCCTCCTTACGATACTAACTTTAATTAATTGAAATCGCCATTTAACTCTTGCCCTTGATTAAAGTATTCAACTTGTAATATATCTGTCCCTTTTCCTTTATTAGCAATTCTCAAGATTCTACTTAAATATTTCACGGAATTTGCGCAAAAATTAAAAAATCTTATAAGTATAAGTTGCAATCAAATAAACGGTTCACCTTCAGCGAGAGAAAATATGTAAACGTGGATTTCTGTCTTTGTAGAGTCGAAAAATCTTAGACGTCGTAATCGTTGTCGTAGATCTGAAAACTCTGCCTACCACACCAGGAAAAAGGCATAATTTCATGTATATATTATAAAATAAATAATTTATTATATGTATAAATTTAAAAAGAGGCTCTTATAATTAGTAGCGTGGTATTAGTAGTCTAAAAGATAATTTTGCTGTAATAATGTTCCGCTTCCCCTTACGAGTATAAGCGTGGTATTTTATCTAACTTAGTAATTCGCATGTTAAGTTTAGAGAGTTCATGTTTCTGTTCAAAGAGGCACAAAAACATGTAATCACTTCCTTATCCCAGAAGAGATAGACAGAGAAATACATCTGGAATATAAGGCGTAAATCATTCGTATTAATAACGCGAATAATTTCTATAGGGTTAGAACCTGTTGCTGGCTACTGTGGCTCGTGTAGTAGGCCCTATTTAGAACTCACTGTATAGTTAAACGACGTAAGTTTATATAGATTCCACTGACCTACACACAGATACGAGTATTTACGTAGATAACGCAAGTGTCACGATTTGTATTGAAACCAAGTGTGTCAACTTTTTAAAGTCTACTGTGACGTCACAGCCGTAATTTTAAGACGGAAGATCCAAACTGATTGAAAGATACCACCGCCGATGAGGCATCCACCAATAATCACACATCGAGGCATTTTTTTTTATTTTTGCAGCCAGTCCTTACCCACTTAAACTCGCTATATCATGTAGTGACGCAATTAAATGCAGAAATAATATATGCCAGTCTCACGCTTCGCCGCGTCTGGCACTGGCATGAAATAAAAAAATAACCGGTGAAACGGAACTGATCCCGTGTAATCCCTCCACCGGCTCTCTCGTAATGAACAGATTTACATAACAGTTTCTAGCTTCGATCTGCTTCTGCTTAGACTTGTCAAATGAGAGGAGTTCGCTTTGAGCATCTCCGTATCGCTTTGTGATTTAGCCTGCATTTTTTAGAATTACGCTTCTCGCCAATATTTTTGTTCAGTTTTTAGCTGGAGTGTAAGTTGATTAAAAGTTTTGGTTAATACTATTGAGGACTGGAGGGGAGAAAAGAAAAAAGAAAGAGTATTTAATAATAATAAATTTACAGACGACTCTGTACTATAGTGCGCGCGGAACTCGTGGGCCGCGCCTCCTCTCTCTATTGCAATCTCATGTGCGTTTTGTTTAAAGTAGCCGGAACTTTAAATGCGTGTTGCCGTCGGGAAGTACGGCGCCGAACTGAGTAATGAGAGCAAGCCCCCCCTCTCCGTCCCACCGCTCACATACCTAAGGCGCGGCCTACTAGTTGCGCGCACACATGATGGTGAAAAGTAGAAGCGGTCATTATGCAAAGATAACTAGGGTAAACGCAAGTATTACCGCGGTAGCCAAAAATCTGCATGAATTACCGGGGTAAGTAATATTATTGCAGTTTTATTTAAAAAGCAAAATTTATTGTAAAACTACAACAACAACACAATACAATACAATACAATACACAATACAATATTGTAAAATACTACAATCTACAACACTAAATCTGTTTACGCAAGTAATAATATGAACTGATTTGACACGCACGAAGCTTTACTTGTTCCAGATATGTCTTATTTTTATTTATAATGAACTTGCTTTCTGAAAGACTTTTATCTAGTACACGAGTATAATATACACAGAGCACACTACTCATAGCTGACTGACAAATTCAAGGTCTCATATAGTCGGAGAAGTTGTCAATAATGCTTCTCAAAAAAAACTACTGGTCGACCGCCAACTTTCCCGTCTGTTCCCACTCATAACTGAAGCAGAAGTGGGTACTGATATCAGTAAATAGTTGCTATTTTATATTCTAGTTATGAGTATTCGGTTATGAGTAGGTACGAGGCACCACAGCCCACACTACCACAAAATAAAAAATGGGTTTTTAGAACGAATAAAAGCCTTTTTTTTAAATTGAAAACTTTTTCCTGATTAAGTTTGAATCACAACGCGATTACAGAACTAAGCCAATTAAAAACAATTAATAGGGGATCCAACAAAAGTGGCAAAGGAGTCAGAAATAACATGATTTATATTAGGTCCTTACCTATGAAATTGGTGTTTTGTATGGAGATTTTGGGGAATTCTGCATTTTCCATACTAAAATTTTTTCAGTTTTCTTCACAACGACAAATCCAAAGATAATAATATTTAGCATCTATCATAAGACAATCTTTAGTAATATGTGTAATATCACACTACATAAAAATTATTTATCGTTTTTAAGTGAATGCAAATAAAATGATGTATTCGGGAGGCACTTAAAAAGAGTTGTCTCCGTGTCCAATTTTAACACAATTAAACTTACAACAAATTATCAAAACAAATCAAAAGTGCTCAAAAATATAGTCTATTTTTAGACGAGGTAATTATTTTTAGGAATACTCTGAATCTTAATAGGTACAGACAAAATACTAAGAGAGAGAAAAAACACCAATGTCATAGGTAAGGACCCAATATTTCAGTGTAGTACAAATGTGGATAAATAAATTATTTTTATCAAAATATCACTTCCAGGTTTTATAGTTTCTTTTTCTCCTCTTCTTGCTCTTTTCCCACTCTAGTTAAAGGACAGCACAACGTTTTCCATTCTCCTCTGGCACTCGTCAGCTCAGCATCCGCTGTACAATACCCGTAACGTAAGTTTTCATTGTATTAAACTTCTCACTTTTAGTTGCGTTATGAAGTGTCCAGAATGTCAATATCTGTGGATACTTAATTATGTGGTATGTGGAGCTATGTGGTAGCGGCTCATTAAAAGAATATTACCAACCCATTTCTTCTCTTGGGTGTCGTAATGGACTTAGAACTGTACAACCATCCAGTAGTTTATAGTGGCGACGCGACGGGCTCACTACCTATCATGCTAAGTGCAGTCACTGCATGGTGAAGCATGGATTATGGTAATGGACTGCTTTTGGGGTGCTTTTGTCTAGTCTCTGTCTAACCCTTAGGGGATAATAATCGTGATTATATGTTTGTATATACAAAATGACGGAAAACGTGAAAAGCCCCTAACTAGTTGAAACGAAAACTAGTTGAAATCTCATTTCATAACACAACTAAAAGTGAGAAGTTTTTACAATGAAAACTGTATAGAAACTGTACGCTTAGTTACGGGTAACTGTTGAGTTTCTTGCGGCACTTCTTCTCAAAAGGCCATTCACGTCGAAGTGCTAGTAGCAAGAAAAATATTGAAGTGCAAAAGTATTTCATGTAAATCTAATTGCAGAATAAATGATTTCGTTTCATTTACTTAATAAGACTATTTTATGAAAAATAGAAAGTAAGTAACTTTCTATTTTTCATATAATAGCCTAATGTGATATACCTACATCTACGATATTGACCATCATCTCGCTACCTCGATACACATTCAACAGTCACAAACAATTTTACAGCCTTCTGTAACTAATAATTTTTAAAATAAGATTGTACTTTCCTTTACAAAGGATTCCAGGTAAAATACGATAAAGCACAAGGTCAACAAAAAAAATTCGTGCCTAATTTCTTGGGCGCAAAGTTTTAATCAACAGATTGTCAGCGGAGTAAAGTCGTTTTTCAACGGACTTGTTAAATGGCCGGTAATTTGTATAGCCCTGGTTAAATCTACAGGTTTACTCCGCTAAGCCAAGAGCGTCCTTCACTTTTATAAACTCTGCGTGTACATTTTTATAATTAGGTTTTCGCGTAAAATAATGCTACATTTTAACTGCTACAAAGATCGGGAGATTAACACTGAACTGACAGATATTAATAAGCTACCCTAGATTTTGATAACGACAGTGTTAGTGAATTAAAAAATGAAAGTGCGATGAACGTCGGTTTTATTCACGCCCTGAAAGGTTAGGAATATTTTTCATGGAAAACTGCGGCTGAAAATTCATTTCTAGGGTTTTTACAACAAAGCCTTGTAAAAAATGATAAATTAAATATTTTTATAAGTTCTGAAAAACAAAAGCAACAAATGATATTTAATACCTTTTTCTCGACAATTTTTTTTTAAGTTTCCATCGTTTTATTTTAAGTATAGACTTTGTTATTTCATTGAAAAAACACATTAAAACTTCTTAGTTTGACAAAATCAGTAAAGGCGGAAACTTTAATCAACTTCTGAAAACATCTGTAATACTGCAATTAATTTTCTCCAGTTCAAAATTGAAAACTCACAGAAAGTTTTCCCTCTTAAAACAACCTACAGATCAGTTTAGTTTCATGATGAACATTTACTTGGAATAACCAATTTGCAAAGCCTACTCTCGTTCAGCGGAAAGTTATTTTTTTGGTTTTAGAGCCCCTAGCGATTGGCCACCGAGACCTAAATACCACAGAGAACTAAATCTAATAGACTAGACATTCAATTTGGAACATCTATTTGTGGTCAGGATTGATTATTAATGTACGATATAAAAGTAATTCTATAAAAACCTAGATTTTATTTTTATGTAAAGTAATTCGAAATATGTTTTTCGTGTTACTGCATGAAGAGGAAAACAGCAGTGATATTGCAGAATGCTACGACAACTTATGACACTTATTTGCCATATTTTTTGAATAAAAATTTTACGAAATTCAATAACAACAATAACACATCATCACGCTCTTTCCCCAAAGGGGTAGGCAGAGGTATTACCACCCACATTTCGCTAGATGTGTTAAGTCCCCATGTAACAGGTGGCGAGCCTGTCGCCATGCACCGGGCGCAATGTGAGGCAAGCGATATTCACAATGAACTGTACATAAGTTTTATTCAAATCATTCGCTTTGAGATGAGAACTTACAAGAATCCACAGGAGAGATAAAACGTTAGGAATAAACAATTATACTCTCCACTCAGCATTCAACTTGAAGTTATTACTTGAAAAAAGAAATTATTATATAATTTCCATTTATCACTTTGGAATAACAATGCATAGTTAAGGCTCATTGTGCTAAGATTAAATCACAAGAGATAAGCTATGTTTTCAGTACAAATTAATTAATGTTATTGTATAAAATGAAATATAAGTAATTTTATTGAAACAAATTTATTGACTTTTTTATAATATCCTCTATAGCCTATCGATTGTTTACCCTGAGCGCACAGTCATTTTCCGCGCGGCTAATCACCTCTGCTAAAAATTTTCAATTCTCCCGTTCGCCTGAATCGAATCACAATATTTCCAATTCCCTATTTTCTTCTTTTCTGCTTTCGGGTTCAGTTTATTAGCGACTCTCAATTCCCAATCATAGAATTTTGAGCACGTGACTAGTTTTTGAACGATATTCCATATCAGTGGGCTCGGTTTGACTTTATTAAAAGCTGACACATATTGTGAATAATAGCTGATTCTCAGTATAGTGTTTAAAAAGAATCAAATAACTGTATATAAAGATATATTGGGTCCTTACCTATGAAATTGGTGTTTTTATTCTGTCTTAGCAATTTGTCCGTAACTATTAAGTTTCAGAACATTCTTATAAAATAATTGCAAAAATAGACCATATATTTGAGCTCGTATTATTTAATTTGATAATTTTTTGTAAGTTTAATTGTCTTAAAATTAGACACAAAGACAATTATTTTTAGCTGCCTCCCGAATACATCATTTGATTTGTATTAACATAAAAACAATGAATAATTTTTATCAAGCGTGTTCACACACATATTGCTAAAGCTTGTCTAATGATACATGCCAAATATTATTATCTCTGGATTTTGTCGTTGTGAAGAAAACTGATAAAATGTTTGTATGTAAAATGCAGACATCCCCAAAATTTCCATACAAAACACCAATTTCATAGGTAAGGACCTAATATTTGTTTTCTGCCCATATGATTACGGCTGATCTTTTTGTTGTTTACCAAATAATTAAATGGCTGCCCAATTAATTACTTCCCCAAAAAATTATCACGGCAGTGCGCAAAACACGCCTAGCGTGTTAGTGTGTATTATTTATATACATATGTCCGTAAACAATTTTCAATTTAGATAATATTAATCCAATTTCGTAAATCTGTCAATTAAAAGAATCAGTTCCGACATAATTTACATTACTTTAATGCATCGATAAGTTAGTCAATTTAAATACACGGAATAAATACACTGCTACACAAATATTTAACATTATTTGAGAGGGGGAAAAAAAAAAAGAAAATACGGTACATATTAGGATTACAATTCCATTATTAAAATTCCATAAATCGATCATGTCATATATATTTTTTTCCATAACCTATCTATACAATTGGCAGTAATAAGGGGGCAGTGCCTAACGGTGTGAACGGCAGCCAGTGCGGCCCTAAGCGCCAGGTGTCTGAAGCGTCCGTGCGGCCGAATGCGCTAGGCGCGTGGACTTACACTCTGACAGTTTCAATATTAACACGCTCCGCCGCGGTAGCGGCATAGACAGTTAAGGTAGAATTCATATAATTGCAGTACGGGTACCGGCAAGGTACCGCCGTATTCACGAAAATCAATTTAAAAATCTACGGCAACATCCGTCCAATTTACATAAGAGGTTCATAGAAAGCAGTCTGACTGTCATTCTGTACAGGACGCTTGTTTCTAGTGTCAAAAATACATGTACAATGAGCGATTTAGGCATTATACATACACATGCACGAGTGCTACACACATTAACAGTACGGTGGTGGCCGTTGGGTATGAATGAACTTTACTAGGACGCGCGAGTCAGTGCTTTATTTGTATGAAATTTAATTTGTATGAAGATAATTAGTGTCATAGTGAAGTGAAGTACCGCGCTCGAACGTGTTGAATTTTATGTTTGCTCCCACACAAAATTAACTTGCGTTGTCCATAAAAAAATTAACAGGCTTCTAGATGTGTAATCAAAATAATGTACTATACAATTAACACGGAGAAGTCCTCGCTGGCGTAGGGGTTAATACGCTTTGGTTTTTAAAATCGAAAACAATGCTACCTTCTCCATGCTCAGGCCTTTGATGGATGACCAAAACTTTATAATCTCGATAATGTTGCTATTACAACCGTTTCTACCCACCAACTCGCGTTGGGTTAGCGTGGTGGTGTTACGGCCCATACTCCTCATCTGTTTGTTTCAATGAGGAAGGTCTAGGCCCAGCAGTGGGACGTATAGACTGAGGACGGACCATTAACACAATGTGGAGTTCTCTAAATCCTAGACACCAAAATTTCATCATTATCGTACAAACTAAAACAGGGAACATCGTATCGGTATTTGAACCCAACTTACAAATATAAGTGTTGTATGAAAATATAATGTAAGTACTTTAAAAATTTCCAGCTTTATAATTTTAAACAGGTCGTGGATACGTCACGTTCAGGGATTGGAAAATACAAATGTAATACATTTGATTTACCATCATGTACGCTGTGAACCATTATTTGACTGACGACCTCAGTGGTCGAGTGGTCTATACGCCGGTCTCGATGCCTTGATCGATCCCCGGTGGGGGCAAATGTGTGTGTGAAGAATTCAGGCATTTGTTCTCCAACCTTGGATGTTTATATAATATATGTCGTATTTATTCTGAATTTATCAGTTTTTATCTATGAAATATATTTATCCATAGTCTAGTATCCGTAACACACGCAGAATTGGTTGCTTAAATTGGGGCTAGTTGATAGATGTAAATGTCTGAAGATATTTATTTATTTGACTGCTTGCTTTTCCAACTATCTAATGACAAAGTAGTAGTTTTATTAAATAAAATAACTACCTAATAAGAAATACGTCCTAGTAACAAATGATGTAACTTTTTAAGTCATAGAGCTCCAAAAACAACACTTTTGAATTTCAAAGCAGTTCCTTCGAATGAAAATCACATGCCCATTTAACGTGTACACAGCGACCAATTGAATATGTACATACTAATACTCGTTTTAATTAATCTCCTCTCCAACCGAAAGCGAAAAGGGTGAAACGTATAATTATTATAATGCGTCGGCCAAAGCGAACACTTGTAGCTAGCGTGAACAATTCCTTTTAAACTAAAATCATGTGCAGGCTGTACAGCCAACATTGTTGTAGATTTTCTTAAGCACTAAAAATTTTACAGCCAATTTCATCCCTTATTCGTAGGATGATAGGTTGATATTAGTAAAAAGATTTCCACATCCATACAACTTGATATGGTGACTGTACCTCGCTTGATTACAGTACACTCATTCAATTACACTGCGACGACTATTAAGGTTATTATTTTAAAAGCACCGCCCAATATCAATTGAGCTCCATTCTTTCTTGTTGATAACTGAAACAAAGGTCAGGCTGGTTGGTGGAAATTTGAAATTTTCAAGCGTAGATTCAAATGAGTCATCGATTGATCGTTTATGCGGAATCATGCATTGGCGACTATATATCGAGCCGAGCTGCCACGTTGGTATTAATTAATGACCATTGGAGATAATTCCTGCTGACAAGCCATTGTAATTTGTATGGTTTGAAAAATATCATGAGCTAGCTTACTCTTGAACGCAATCTCAATTAAAACTCAATAATAACACAATACAATATCTCAATTCTCAAAGTACCGAGCCGAGAGGGCGGTACGAGACCGAATTTAGCAAATCTCAATGTCATTTTTAATCTCTCAATATGCGCACAATTTGAATCCATTTATGGCCCTAGTGTTGCAACTGAAACATCACAATCTTAATGTCGATCGATTGGGATTGCATTCAAGAATTCTTAATTAATGTAAAGTCTACATTGACCAAAGCTCAATACTCATATTACAATACTCTTGTAAAATGAGTTAAATCATTTTGTAGTTGCGAGAAGGCTTTGTTCTGAGAAGAGCGGACAAAATCTCAGCAAGCATAAACATTAAATTTTCTTTGCAAAAGCATGCGCACGTGTATAAAGAAATGCTAAAATATCTTGAGAATTGTAACAAAAAAATAATGGTTTTCTATTTGCATTAAAAGCTACTCGATCTCAATTATGATTTAAATAAAAACTCAAATTTAGTCACAACGTTCACATTTTATTAAGTTACTTAAATAATATGGATATCAAATGAGATTTGAACTAATTTGCAGAGTTCAGAAAAGTTTATAAAGACTATTGTTGCGTGTTGAATACAAAAACTAATTTTTAAAACTTTAAATACTTTTACGAACTTAAACAAAACTATTAGGATTCAAACAATAATAGAAATCAAAAAGATGGGTTGAGAAAGTGTAAAAGTACCGCTAACAGTCTATAAGAATGAAAGGTTATTATTTATTGGGCGAACCTTTTAGGAAATAGTTGGATGTGGATGGTTTTTTGTAAAACTTCACCAAAATACTGTAAATTATATTAAAGAAGTCCACAATACACTTTTATTAAAATAAAAAAGCATAATTACTTCACGCAATCTCAGAAAAATTCTATCTCGTATTCACTTTTAAAAATATTGAACTTCGAATCAATTTCTTATTTATGAACACTACGTTGAGTCGCTCATTTATTGGTCGTAGCTACTGTTCCGTTGATTAAATCTGTCAAGCGCGTGCGCCGCTTAAAGCTGCCAGTGTCTCTTAAACAGCGGTGACATACGGACAATATTGTTTACACGCCTTTAAACAGGATTGTTTGGAACATCACGAACAATAGTTTTGGTTATCCATTTGCTGGCTCTATAGAACCGGATATGGCGACAAAAATCACTATTGTGGCGGTTTTAGGCTTTTTATTCGGTGAGTCTAATTGTTTTTTTTTTAATTGATGCTATACGTTTTGTATGAACTTTACTTTATTTCTAGTTTAATTTGTTTTAATATTTTTGTGACCTTTTCACTAAAATAATGATAGTAGTATCTGAGCCTTTTTTATTAAAAAATAGGTACATTCAATAAAATATTTACTTAGTTGGGTTTAAATTCAAGCTCTGATAATTTTTCGGAGGAATTATCTGAAGAATGCCTGGGAAAATATTGAGTCCATGCTGATACAGTTATAATTGTAGTTAGTGAAGATGTAAATAGTATCGATAATCACAAGGTGTGACCACAATTATTGGCAGGCATTATTATACTTTAAGCTTGTTTTCTAAAAATCATTTTATTTTGATGTATCAACTAGTATATTAAGTCGAATGCATTAGTATGAATGAATTAGTATTTTTATCTAATAAATTTTGGGAGCTATTTTTTGTTATATAAACAAAATATTAATTTAGCTTCCATCCAGTCTACGTTTGGCGGGAGCTTGCTTAATATTTGGACATGAATATTAGTAAAAAAAATTTAAGTTTTCATACTAATAATGTCTATTGCGTACCAACGAAGATTTATACATAAATAAATAATTTAATGTTTGAAGTTATTTATTTACATATAAATCTTCCTTCTCATTAAACACTAAGGTTCACGATTTTGTAACTTTTTCAGCCATATAAGAATTGTCAATAAAACACTAAATCTAGTTTTAAATCTCGATTAAAAATATCCTGCAAGAGGCCCTAAATCAGTAATTAACTATATTTTTTTTGCTTCCTTTCAAAAGAAATTTATCACGTCGTGGACGAAATGACACGAAAACAAATATTACATATGTAATGGAATAGAATTGACCTAATTCATTTTATATAAATAAATTTCATACCAAAGTTCTGAGGCCGTTTTGCTCGAACCAAGTTTAGATCTAAATATATCAATACTGTTGTGAATTACCCCAATCACATCAAGTAATCTTATTGGAGGTTAGTTAAGGTTTCGTATTAAAGACGAGTGTATACCAATTACCAATCCTTAGTTTAAACGGAGATGTGTCGCCTTTTCTCTGTCGCATGTAAATGAACGCAGTTCGATAAGTATCTATTTTAATTAGATCTGTCGTTGGTGAAAATAAGAGAGTATAATTTTAGATCGTTCCAAATTTCTCTTACTGCACCCAGGTATTAAGTACACCTATTATATTATTATTGGCTTTAATGGTATACTAAAAATTTCCATTACTTCTACAAATACAGACGTAATCAATCTAATTCGGAATATTGTAGATTTTCCACACAGATTTTTTTAGTGGTCTGAAGCTGCATTTTCAAACATTCGTTGTTTAAAGCGTAAATAAACATACTTAACATACATACATATAATCACGACTATTATCCCCTAAGAGTTTGTCAGAGACTAGGCAAAAGCACCGCAAAAGCAGTCCATTGCCATAGTCCGCGCTTCACCAAGCAGTGATTGCACATGTGCTCTACGTGACTGGTGGTCAGCCCGTCACCGCTTTAACCTATTGGATGTTGTGCAGTTGTAAGTCCAATAGCCTTTTACGACACCCTAGGGAAGAGATGGGTTGGTAGTATTCTTTTAATGAGCCGCTACCACACGGCTCCGGAATACTTAAATATATGCAATAAAGTTTTATAAACCTACACTATATAAAAGATAGATTACACTATATATCCTTACAATTACCAAATAATTTAATAGATGTAATTAAAAATATAACCAAAAAAAAGATTAAATAAAAATTAATTAAGACCGACGAAAGCATTGATAGATTGTGTGAATAAGGATATGGCTAGAATGGGAGTGAATGTTGATATGGCGTGTGATAGGGGCGAGTGGAGGAGAAAGACTCGTTGCACCGACCCCATTTGAAATTGGGGAAAGGGCAAGCAAATAATGATTAAAAGTAAAACAAGAATAAATAATTTTAGGCATTATAAGCAAATATTTTACTAATAATGACTGTACATTGATATGGTACGCTATCTTAGAAAAATCTTTTTTAAATCAAAAAACATAATTAAATTCAAAATCTGCGAGCTACGTTATATTTTCCTCAGAAACCAGTTTGCATACCAGAGGCTTTGTAATATATATTTTCTCATAAGAAAGCACGCAACGAGCAGTTGTTGTAATCAGCCCCAATTAAAATCAATTATAGTGTGAGCGTATGGGCGGCCTTATGACTCCATAATGTTATATGATGGCAGACATTAATGCACGTTTGTTTCATAGCAACTACTAATGCTGACGCAAAAACATTGTCTAGCCGTTTCGCTTCAATTAGAAAGAAAATTTTTCTTTGCAAGATTTCATTAGAAAATGGAAATGTGTTTATTTTTATATCTTAGATTTAAATAATGTTAATTATTTATGACAGTGATAAAACATTTCAGCTAATATAATTGATACGTTTTTAACGACATGTTAATGTTTGGTTTGCTCGAAACAAATTGTTTTAAAGATATTTTGGCGTCAATATTTTTCTGTAATCTCACTTTGTCTTTTTCATTAAAAAAATATTTTTTGTCGTTGATTCATTTACAGTTAATAGAGGCTCGTGATGATAATAGCATAGAATAGAATAATTTTGTTATTTGACCAAAAATAAAAGATATATAAAAACGAAAGAATACCCAATCTCTTGCCATCTATCTGGAATAATGAAGAGACGTACGTACAAGTACTTATATGAGTACATAGAAAATACTGCCATTGAAATAAATAGTTAAGTCAAAAATACAAATGTTTGGCCAAAATTTGACGCTCCATGGCCGTAAAGAGAATTAAAAAAATGTCACTACTTCGGAGAATTTTTGGCGGCATTTTACTATGGCGGACGTGATTTTTATTTCAATGATTGTAATATTGTTATGGAGCGGATATTGTAACGTAAAATCAGTGTAGTTTTGTGATGTGTTTTTAAGAAATAAGCGTCAAGTGGTGTGAAAACTCCTTGAGTTTTTCATCGAGGTAATCCATCTTATCGAAGTAGCATCACAGTGTCTTCCAACGATCATTTGGCGCCCAACTCTCCCAAGACCCATTTAAATCTTAATGAAAATTAACATTTCATTGTTAAAGTTAATGAAAATTAAACTTGCATTTCAATGTAAATACTGAATACATATTAATACGAAAGACATGGGCTTAGTTACCTTTGCCGCCCCTTTATATGGGGAGAATTGAACTAAAAAAATCAAAGTTAGTAGTATTGAAACTACTAACTTTGATTTTTTTCTCTTTTCAATGGAATCGGCTTACATCTTACATGATGTTTATAATCTCTAGTGTATTTTGTAATCTTACAACTTTGTGTCAAAAATCAATCAATTTTACAGAAAATATGTACAAAGTACAACTAAACCAAATCAATTCTAAGCCATATCACAAAATGTAACAATAACAGTTTATTAATGCTAGTACTCTAACAATTATATTCCCGGATAATACGACACAGTACTAAATTACGAATGATCCGTTGACCGCTGTAACGTACTAAAAGCTACAATACCAATGTCACAATGGCTACGTTCCATTGTACCGCCTCTACAGTAACCAACCCAGATCATTTCATTGGAGGAAACGCAGTAAACACAAGATGATTGTCTTCCTACCGAATCTAGTTAGCCGACAACATCCGCGCTGACACACTAAAATGTCAACAAAACACGGAGATGTTGATTCGAAGATATTCGCAGTCAACCAGTATTTTTAAGTAGTTGAGTAAGAAAGCAAAGTCACTTGTATGAATCATATAGAAGAGAATTGATAAAAATATTTTCATTTCTTGTAAAATTCTTCTATAGGCAAAGGGAACTAACCCCATACAGCCATGTCTTTCTTAACAATATGCTAGTGTAAATGCTAGCGTACAGTGGTGTAGTAGTGTAAAAAATTTCAATGCGTCTTGCGAGAGTTTAGCGATAAATGATCGATGTTAGACACTGTGGTGCTACTTCGATGAGGTAGATTACCACGATAAAAAATACAACACTTTTTACACCGCTTAACGCTGAATACGACGGTTTTTTAATCGACTGCTCTAAGCTGCTATAACCTTTTTATTCACGCGGCAAACCCTTAACACGAACCTCTCCCATCCGTCCGTAGGTGGTTAATATTGGGTCCTTACCTATTGTCTTTTATGGTCTTGATATGTTAATAAAAAACTTCAGTCATCCAGAAACAGTTGTCTTTATTTCGACTTGAGCTACCAAAGTGAACGATGTACAAACAAGAACAGGAAGTGTCAAATATATTCTTTTTTAATTTCTTTAATAGCTTTGGACATAAGTTAGTATCGTAACATCTTCCCTTTTTATTGAAAAGACAGTTTACAACAATAAATTGAAATTAAAACTTATGAATGCATCTTAACATAATCTAGACGTAACTTAACATTTCACGTATCCGAACACAATTTAAAAAGTATAAATGTATATTGGCAATTTGACATTTCTACATAAACAAACAAATGTCATTATTAAAAGCTGATTAACAATTACACGGGTATTACGTTAAATACTATTACACAATGGCAAGAATAACTTCAAAATACGAGGAACAATTATTGATTACAAAATCTACGTGGTAACTTAATCATTCGACCAAAAGATGAGTATTTGACATTGCTTTGTGTGACATTTTCTTGTGATGATGGTACCATATCATGTGTGTTTTTATCTTTCAGGTGGAGTGTGCTGCGAGGAGAATTGTTGGAAGAACTACTGGACGTGACGTGAGAGTTATTATTACATTGAACAAGAGAAGGGCTATCACGAGGAAGAGCAGCTTTAAATGGACTGACAGGAGTTGGAATTCTGGAAGGTTGTGTAGAAGAATTACTTGGAGTATGTGGTTTCATAATGTGTACACGGTTACGACGGAATGAACCTTCATCAGACTCAACTGTGTAAGACCTAGGTTGTGGGCCTATATGTGTGATAATACCTGGTGTCCAAGTGCTATGTGGTTGTTTTTTGAAATATATATTTTCTCCTTTTTGTAGTCTAGGTAATTGTTTTGAGTGTTTATTATAATAAATTTCAGAATTAGATTTTTGTTCTTTCATTTTCCTTTCAATTATTTTGTAGTCAGAAACTTTAGGTTGTAATAACTGGTTATTAAGTGGCAATTTCGATCTTAATGTTCTGGACATAAGCAATTGAGATGGGGAACAAAGACCATTTTTAGGTGTGTTTCTATATTGCAAAAGTGCTAGGTAAGGGTCTGTTTTGTCCATATGACATTTTTTAAGCATGTTTTTTATTGTACCTATTGCTCTTTCAACCATACCATTGGAGCAGCTATGGTAAGGACTAGAGGTTGAATGTTCAATATGCCAATGAGAAGTGAAAGTGTTAAATTCACTTGAATTGAATGGAGGACCATTATCTGACTGTAAGTATTTGGGTATACCATGACGAGCAAATATAGATTTTAGATGTGAAATAACACTGCTTGCAGTAGTATTATTACCTAAATGAGCAAGTTCTATGTACTTAGAAAAGTAGTCTACTACCAGCAGATATTTTTGTGAATTAAATTCAAATAAGTCTATTCCTAATTTATGCCAAGGGATAAGTGGAATGTCATGGAACTTTATTGGTTCTTTAGTGTTACTACGTCTGTATGTAAGGCAAATATGACATGAATTTATATAGCTTTCAATATCAGAATTGATATTGGGCCAATAGACTGAGTTTCTAGCAAGGTCTTGGCAACTCTTTATACCTTGATGGCCTTCGTGTAAAAGTTTTAGAATATCATTTCTAAGGGTAATTGGAACAAGAATACTATTATTCTTCATGACAATGTCTTTGACTACTTGTAATTCATTTCTTATAAGGAAAAATGATCTAATGTTTTCAGGAACTGTCTTTTTGTGTTCTGGCCACCCATTCTTGCAATAATTCATGACTGAAATCAGTTGTTGATCTTTACTAGTATGAATTTGGAATTCTTTTAGCTTATGTGGACTAATGGACAGGGACTCAATTAACATATTCACATGCAAGTCAATATCAGCTTCAAGATCAGTAAGTGCAGTCTCTGGTAGTGCACATCTGGACAAAGTGTCTGCTACATATAAGAATTTGCCTGGTTTGTATGTCACTGACAAGTCATACGGCTGGAGTCTAAGCATTATTCTTTGAAGTCGAGCTGGAATACTGAATAATGGTTTTTTAAATAGGGTGACAATTGGCTTATGGTCTGTTTCCACAGCTGTATGTCGACCATAAATGTATTGATGAAACTTAGTACATCCAAAGAGAATGGCTAAAAGTTCTTTTTCAATTTGGGAATAAGCTTGTTGTGCTTGGGTTAAGGAAGCTGAGGCATAGGCTATTGGCTGTTTACCATGACTAATATAAGCACCCATTGCATCTTTAGATGAATCAACAGAAAGACAAATTTCTTTATTCTGATCATAAAATATTAGTACAGGGGCATTTGAAATTAACTTTTTTAAATTATTGAATTCAGCATCATGTAAATTAGACCAATGAAATTCGACATTTTTAGATAAAAGAGATCTTAGGTTAGTAGTTTGTTGAGATAAATTTGGTATATAGGAACCTAAGTAGTTGACCATGCCTAGGAACCGTTGTAATTCTGTGAGATTTGTGGGTGGTGGCATTTGACAAATTGCTTGGACTTTAGATGGATCTACGCTCACTCCCTTCTCACTAAATACATGGCCTAGGTATCTGACTTGATTTTGACAGATATTTGACTTATCTTTATTAAATTTAATACCTAATTGTTCGGCTCTAAGTAAGACATTTCTCAGCCTTTCGTCATGCTCATGTTTACTACTGCCATACACAAGCAAGTCGTCCATCATGACTTTGATTCCGTCAAGGTCATGAAACCTTTTTATCATCTCAGAGTGGAAAATCTCTGGAGCCGCATTGATACCAAACGGAAGACGAAGATAACGATATCGACCATAAGGTGTAATGAATGTACATAACTTTGAAGAAGCCTCATTTAATTTTAGCATGTAGAATCCTTTGTTGGCATCTAAAGTGGAGAAGAACTTGGCACCTGACAAACTTGTTTTTATTTCGTCAATAGTGGGGAATTGATAATGTGCTCTCATGATTCCTTCATTTAGTTTTCTAGGATCAATACACAGCCTAAGTTTTCCATTTTTCTTTGAGGTAAGTACTAGTGAATTAACCCATTCAGTTGGTTCATTAACTTTTTGAATTACATTATTTTGTTCTAACATTTCTAACTCTTTTTTCAGGTCATTTAATAAGGCGAAAGGGACTCTACGACATGCAACAACAGATGGGACTGCATCAGGCTTCAAGGTAAGGTTACATTCAAAGTCTTTCAGTATACCTATTCCATGGAACAGATGAGCAAATTCTGACAGAACTGAAGTGTCGTTGAAGGTGACTGAATTAATTCTTTTTACTAATTTTAGTTCCTCACAACTTTTACGACCTATTACATCTTGGCAGTTAATATCTAGAACATGAAAGGTAAGTATATAATCTTTATTATTATGTGATATAGGAACTTGACATTGACCAACAGTGGGCAAGACTTCACCACTGAATGTAGATAATTTATGACAACTTTTATGTATATGTGACAATGGCAAATTGAGTTTTTTGTATGTAGTGAGTGAAAGAATATTAGTGTCTGCACCTGTATCTAAGAGAAATTTTGTTGTTTGACTATTTATGTTCAAGAGAGTAATGTAATCATTTTTACAATTCTGAATAGACGATATAAATAAAGAACCCAGGAAATATTCATCACTTTGATTAATTATTGGAGTCTCAGTTATTGCAAAATTATCTGACTGTTGAACAATAGAAATATTTTTAGAGCGGCACACAGAAGCAAAATGATTTTTGCGACCACAGCTATGACAGGTTGCACCTAGAGCAGGACATTTAACACGGTGTATCTGACCACATTTGTTGCATACCTCCTTACTTTGACTTCTTGCGGGAAAATGCTGACCATTGGGATAGTGCTGACTTCTGGGACGATTTTGAATATGCGGACGATGCTGACTTGGATGACGATACTGGTTTACAGGACGATTCTGACTGGATGACCTGGAGTGGGACTGGAACTGGCTGGTGCTCCTTGCTTTTCTGGAGTTGACTGCATTTACATTGGCTTGTTGCTCGTTGTTTAGACACTGTGAATCCATCTTCGTGTTTCTAATTGCTTTTGCTAAGGATACGGCCTTTTCAAATGTAGTTGGTTTCTCGATAAGAATGCGTTCTTTGATATAACCTGAGTTGAGGTTCCACGAAAAAATATCTTTTAGAATGTCATCACTCTTATCTCCGAGATCACATTGTAAGCTAATGTTCTTTAGATCAGTGGCGTATGTTTCTAAATCTTCGTTCAAACTTTGTTTTCTATTGAATAATTTATGGCGTTCCAATGATATGTTAACCTTTGGTAAAAAATAGTCTTCAAATTTTTGTAGCAACTCGTGAAATAGTATAGTTTCCATGTCCACATCAAACGAGTTAAATATTTGGAGCGCTTCAGTCCCCATAGCGTTGAGTAGTAGGGCAACTTTTCTCGAGTCGTGTTCTTCTTCTAGGTTATTAGCTTTCATATAAATGCGAAAGGATAAAGAGAAGTTTTTCCAGGCTACTGGCATGTTCGAAGCTTTGTAATCAAATTGAAACGATGGTGGCGGGAGCATGTTACAAGGAATTTTTCTTTCGGTCGCCATTTTTGACGCTGCCGTGTGTGTGAATTATTTGTTTGACTTGCCTGAGTCTGACTTCTCGGCGTCGACTGATGAATGATAGATTTAAATTGTTGATCTTGTTTACCGCTGTCACCATGTCTTTTATGGTCTTGATATGTTAATAAAAAACTTCAGTCATCCAGAAACAGTTGTCTTTATTTCGACTTGAGCTACCAAAGTGAACGATGTACAAACAAGAACAGGAAGTGTCAAATATATTCTTTTTTAATTTCTTTAATAGCTTTGGACATAAGTTAGTATCGTAACACCTATAATAATAATAATAATAATAATATCCTCAGACATTCACACCTATCAACTAGCCCCATTTAAGCTATGAAATAGGTGTTTTTATTCTGTCTTAGCAAATTGTCCGTAACTATTAAGTTTCAGAACATTCTTATAAAATAATTGCCTCTTCTAAAAATAGACTATATATTTGAGCTCGTATTATTTAAATTGATAATTTTTTGTAAGTTTAATTGTGTTAAGATTAGACACAAAGACAATTATTTTTAACTGCCTCCCGAATACAACATTTGATTTACATTAACATAAAAACGACGAATAATTTTTATCAAGCGTGTTCACACACATATTGCTAAAGCTTGTCTAATGATACATGCCAAACATTATTATCTCTGGATTTGTCGTTGTGAAGAAAACTGATAAAATGTTAGTATGTAAAATGCAGACATCCTCAAAATCTCCTAAACCTAATAATGTCGTCAGACAACCGCAACCTGTCATCCCCAATATTTTTACTCTTTGCTGCTAAGGGTCGATTCTGCGACCTCCTGCAAGCATAAAGCCGGCGAGATTTGAACTGTACTCCTGGTGTGTAAAAAACTTAACTTTTTTAGTTACGTTACAAAACTCAATTTCTATGGGAAACGTAAAAAGCGCCCTTGACGGGCACATAAAATATCCTTTGTATAGAAATGTATAAGTAATGTATGATAGAACGATCTAGTGGGAATATATATTTTTAATAAATAATTTTGTTATAATTGATATCACTTATGCTAAACAAAGTAGCTTTATACAAATATCCTCCTAGTGGCGCCCTAAATACGATGCATTAAAGAATTACAGCGCGCGCGTCGCTCAATTGAGCAAATTAAGCCCGTCTTAGGAGACCCATAGCGAGTAAGTGGGGGACTTTTTTTTGAGCGCCCCAGCTTAACAAGTTTAAAGTTAACGATAACGAGAATCCGTGCCGCTCAGTATAGATGAATTTGGAGCGGTGGAGTGGGCAACATTAGAATTTTTGCTGTTTAAATTTTTACCTAGGTGAACAGGTCATACTGTTAGTTTTTCCTTGTAAGTGTTTTAGGTTAGGTTTGAAGCAGTAAGTCTTCAAAATCTGCACACTTCGAATTCAGATTTCAATTTTCTTTTTCTATAGCCGTGTGCCGTGTTATAAATGTCAGATTACGAGAAAACAATTACGTACCTTCTTGATAGGAAGATAATTATCCTAAATAAACTGCGTATATGTACTTGCAGTATTGACTGCAATATTAACATAACAAAGTAATAGGTTTCACAAAATCATAGTAAGTAATACTTATATGTAAAATTAGCGTAGCTCTTATTATTTCCTAAAAAGGCTCTACTGAGAACTTCCTTGACTGTTGCTATCATCCAAGTCCCGTTACGTAATTTGACATCAGTTCTGAAACTGCAAATTACTTTTTAAATTTAGACGCTATACGCTTTTACGTTGATATTTATCGTCCTAGATATGGAAAGATATCGTTACATCCAAAGTATGAGAGGTGATCAGATTTTCATTAAGAAAAACAATTTTTTCCATGTTAATAATAAACATTTTATTCACGAGAACTTAAAATTACATATTATTTTAAACGTGTTTTAACAAGCTTCTTTAAACATTCTCAAACTTTTAAATCTTCAGCTTTCAAACATCGAAAAAGGCTAGCGATTTTGGATGGATGTAAAATGCTCATATATATAATTTTATTTGACCTATTATAAACATTATATGCCTAGGAAAGTAGAATATTCACACCTATCAACTAGCTCTGTAATTGCCTGTATTCATCACACAAAAATCTGTTCCCACCGGGGATCGAACCCAGAACCTCTCGAGGAGGCTACGCCTTGTGACCAGCATACAGATCACTCGACCACGGAGGTAGTCCAAAAATAGATTTTAGTGTTTTAAGTGTATTTATAATAAAAGCCCTTTTGGAATTAAATAAGACATATAAGAGCAACGCAACAAGGTTTCATAATTAACTTGCCCATCAACAATACACTTTCACTTAACCTTCTTTAATTACATGTAAACAATACCCACATAAGCCTAAGCGGTCTATTTTAAGAAGTCGACTTATACGTGTTATTCCATATGAACCGACGACGCGACGCTCGGCGCTTCCCTTCGCACAGTTTGGTAATTTAAACAATATAAGCTAAATGACCGATGCGTCAGAACGAATGCGTTGAATTACTGCTGATTATTTTTATTATGAATATAAATAAGTTGACTTACAATAAAACTTATAGATTGGGCATTAAAAGTAAATATTGAAAAATAGTTGATTATAATTATTATGGTTTTTATTTTAAAGCAACAGAAACGAAAAAAAATACCGAATTTGAAAAACTAGATTGAATTAACTTACTGTACTCGATGTAGTCGATGTTCGGCAACAGGCTCGCCCTTAGGCCTTTAAACTCATTAGGCGAAACGTGTTTTTATATCTCCCTACCTCTTCGGGGATAGAAACGTGACGATATGTTTGTTTGTAATGTTATGTCAGAACTCAGTTTACACATAAATTTTTAACTAATTTTAAAGTAATGTAAAAAATGTTAACCTAATTTTGTATAAAGAAGTTGACTACAGACGAAACGCACACAGCTATCCCAAATTGAAGTACCTATTATAATATCAGCCCACATATTATTTAATATCGCGTTACAAACCTAACAATTCGTACTAGGACTCGTAAAGATTCGATCGCCCCCATACACTCAAGTGGTCTATTTGAAGTTGTCAACTAACGTCCTCTAATGAGACATGACGGCGCTATTAGATCATTTTAAAGTGTCTTTTTATGACAACAAATTATGAAATATCGCTTTAAACATTTATACCAATGAAAGACGAAAATATCAGTATAGGCGTTCTGATACCTATGTTGTGTTGTTTTACCTTTATCTTTCTCTTGGTGACTCTCCACTACTGAGTTTGGTCAGAAAATTGCTTCGGAAGACCCCGGGTCCCACCCACAGGTCCATGGGAAGGCAGGAATGGAAATATCAGGGAGTTTGGGCGGAGTATTCTCAGCGAGCAGCTTAGCGAGTCCCACACACGCCTACCACGGTTGGTACGGACCGGAAATAAGATTCCTCCTCGACAATTATTGGTTAAAAATTCAATTCAATTCAAAAGTCAGTTAATAATTTTGGTAGATATCATCAAATACACTCTTATGCCAGGTCAAAATATTACAAGTTATTTCCTAAAAATTTATAGGTATTAGGCTTTGCATTTCTTTCTGCCTCTGCACTACCTTGTTAAGTGAAGATACAGGTACCCCTCCCCTCACATCAGTCATCCGAGTCCTCTTCTGCGCCAACCGTAATAGGTCGTGCACCCACTCTATATTGGTACATCCCCTGATTATCTAAGTTCCCCAATGCTTCGTAGCAGTCTTTTTTCAACGTCCAGCGCAACTTATTTTTTATTATACATACATAGTCAAGACTTTCTTCCACAGAGGTAGGCAGAGATTACTTCTTTCCACTTGCTACGATCTGTGCATATTGTGTTCTTTTATTTTCTACTTTGCTTATACTAATTATATGTTGCAGAAAGTCGTTCATTAAATTCCCTCATATGCAAAGAATGCAACTTATTGGTGTAAAGTACGAAAAATAACGTAAATAATGAATATTTACTCGAAAGCAAATACGGATAAACCACGCAAACGAATTTTGCATCAAGTATTGTGTTTAGTCATGTATGCGTGACTGAGCCGCGTTAGACCAGTAAAATATGAACCATTGACATCAAATTACTCATCAATTCAATCCACTTATGTAGAATTAATTTACTTTTGGGTTCAGTGTGAGGTTTTTAACAAGGAATTTACTACCAGACACATACAGGTAGACTCGCGCAATCTTGCCCACAGTTTTCATGAAAAAAGTTTGCATGAGTTACCTACATAATATAAAGTGCAATACAAGAGCAACGTCACTGTTTCTGTTTACGGATTTTAGATAAAAAAAACATACTTTAATAATTATTATAACTAATTAATATAACTAAAACCGAAGGGGGTGTATTCATTCAGCTATGTTTAGTAAATCAGAGCAAATGTAACCTCTGTCCGGGGAATAAGTAGGTCGTCTTCAGACTATAAACTTCCTATTGCTGGGCACAGGCCTTCCTCAAGGAACCATACACATGAGGAGTATGGGCCGTAGCACCACTGCGCTGGCCTAATACGGGTTGGTGAGTAAAAACGGTTGCAATAACAACCGTGACCAACGGGTTAACGTGCCTTCCGAAGCACGGAGGAGTTCGGGGTCACAAAGTTACGGCCTGACCACGACGAAGGTAGCTTTGTTTTCGATATCGAAACCCAAACCGTACTAACCACTACGCCATCGAGATCCTATTATGTTAGTAGTAGTTGTAGTACTACTAACATAAGAGGATCTTATGTTAGTTGTAGTAATGTATTCAAGTAAGTGTATATAAGAATATTCGTAATTTAGGTGGTATGACGACCTCCGTGGTCGAGTGGTCTGTACGCCACTCTCAAGGCGTCGCCATCATGAGAGGTTGTAGTTTCGATCCCCGGTGAGGGCAGCTGTTTGTGTGATGACAGGCATAATTGTTTGTTTCAGTTTTAGCAGGCTGTACTACAGTGGAAATTACACGGGAATGGAAACCGGACTTCGGCTGGGAGTTAACATGCTCGTGGACCCTCTACAAGAACGACTCGCTACAATCCGTGAAGCTTAGCAAAAATAAACAACAGTTCATGATATTCAGACCTGAAGTAAGTAATTCAAAAACGTTAGGTAATTAGGCGAATTACACATTGACCCGCATTGTGCAACTTCAACGTATGTAGACGCTCAACTGATGTTCAACGTCGTCGCTTAATAGTACTAGGTACTCAACTTTTTTTATATCGAAAACACACAGAAAATGCACACACAACGCAAGATTTTGAGGATAAATAAAACTTAATTTTAATCTTGAAAAATATTTTCTTAATGTTGCCCGGAAGAAATTACTCTTACCAATAAAGCCACTTATTATAATTAATTTCTCAAGACATTTAAAAGGAATTAGTTTATTTCCATCTTCGTAGACGAATTCGGATCTTAAAATGAATGACAAAAACCTTAAGTTCACTCACCCAGTCCACGGAAGCCCATAATATTTCTACCAGCTAATATTAATTAGCCTCATACCATTACATTACCCTTTGTGACGTTCCTTCGTGAGGTAATCCAGAATATTCGTATTTAAAAATGTCCTAATTTGTGATGACGTAAACGAATTGACCTTCTGTTTTATGGCGGATGAAGGAAATAAAGAGTTGAATTATTTAACACAATACAATGGCATTGGTTCTAGTTTTTAACGTAAATTTTGCTTTATCTGAAGTTTAACTATGAATTCGTTAACTTATCAAATTCAATGTTATTTAGTGAATTGATAAGAGATATTTGATAAATAAAAGAGGTATTTAACATTTAAATCTAACCATCTGGAAGAAAGCACCTAAATAACACTGAAGAGTTGTATCCCTGCGATTTGTAAGATCCTACAGTATATCATTATTATCTTTTATTTGGAGCCCGGACCGTGCTAATGCAGAGCAAAAAGACCTCTCTTTTCTTATCTTTATGAGCCTACAAGTTGGAGGTATATGTAATTGTATAGACCTGCTTTCCATTCTGTTGTCCTAGTGGAGTCATCTATGACCAGCAAGTGGTGGTAAGAAAAAAAAAAATATAAAAGTTATAACAATGGGACTACTCGTGTCGTACATTATGTAGTATATAGATACTACTTACTGCTCGACGTTTCGGCTGGGTTACACCAACCGTGGTCAAGGACCACGAGCTGACTGGCGCGCGGCGTCGTCTTCTTCTACCCGCACATTATTAATATCAGTCACTTCGGCATACCACACTAACAGTATCTGGGTTGGTTTGTAATGGTACAGTCCGCGGCGTACACTTGTTAATCACTGGACGATCCCTTGTTAGTCGCAAGTAGTCCCGTTGTTATTACTTTTATATATAATGCAACGCGAATGTTTAAAATCTTATAAAAAAAATATAGGTAATAAAAATTGGTTTTTCTTGATGTGAGACTTTTGACTTTTATGACTTTTCTTAATTATCTATCAAATTAAGTTATTGCTTATTGTAAATCCATTGAAATGCTCGTATTTTAGTTGACATTATGTAATATAATCGCTTGACATGTAATTTTGTGTTTATTGAATTACTTTCTGTTCTTTTTTGAAATTGTAAATTTTCGACACAATATATATTGTAAAGAAATAAATAAATTGAATTGAATACCTCCCCTGTTAGCAGGGATCCCGTAAAGGAGGGCTACCAGGGACTATATGCTTGTAGACCAAAGAATGAGCGACTCGCCAACTAAAGCCCACTAGAGCCAATCAAAACTGTCCGTCCAAGGCGTTCCCTTTTAAAAAAACTAAAAAAGCTGCCTCGTGTAACGGTTCACCAATTAGTAACGCTTACACAGTAAAGTACCAAATATCTATTAGTAATTTGTTCTTCTATTACAGAACCAAATAGGAAGTCTGAGCAAGAAACAGTCATGGAATCTGGTAGAAAGTATAATGAACGTGGAATGCACAGAAGCGGGCGATACTGGGGTGACGGGAAAGTGTATATTTACGGTGGAGCCCTTACTTCCCCCAAAGAGGGACTTCAGTTTTGGCTGCGAAGTTTCTGGAGAGAGGCCGTACTTTAGGATAGACGAAAAGGAAATTGTCGTGGAAGCATTAGGTGAGTTTATATGACTTAACAGAGTTAAACAAATTAGAATGATCAAAAACTACCAGAATACGCCATAAATAGAGAAAAGAGGAGGTGGCGTAGTAGTTAGAAGGTACGCTTTGGCTTTCGATATCGAAAACAAAGCTACCATTGCCATGGTCAGGCTTTGGATGGGTGACAACTTTGTGATCTCGAACTCCGTGCTTCTGAAGGCACGTAAAGCCGTATTCTAAACTGTCGGAAAAAAAACGAATCACGGAATCTCTATACCTGTAACTTTTTATTGCGGCATATGAGAGTGAGACGGGACGCGACATTCTGAACTGAATCCGTGATCGGACGGTTTAGGATTAAACCCCTAGTGGTCCACGGGTAGACCCGACGGGGGCCTTGTTGTCTTCACATCTTCACATTTTCGAGTTTTGGGAATATGGTAGAAATGTAGCTGCAGGGGGTCCACCGGAACCAGATACATTTTGAAAGTGGTCTATGAGAAAAATAAGTCTGGGAACCTCTGGGCATGAAGGGGCTGGTCGCTATTGCAACCATTTCTACCCACCAACCCGCATTGGACCAGCGTGGTGGTGTTACGGCCCATACTCCTCATCTGTTTCTCCATGAGGAAGGCCTATGCCAAGCAGTGGGACGTATATAGGCAGTAATCTCAAGTTCTTCTAAGCTATGAAAGCGGCCCATTTTCCTTCTTTGAAAGCTACCCATGTAGGATGGTAACGAAACTTCATTATCCTTAGATCTAAACACGAAAGTATACTAGATTTATACTCATAATTAGGTCCAATAATTTTACATAATTTTCCAATGCGTTCACAGTTCCACCGACGGACGCTGAAATGTCAGTGTCCAGACAAGAATCAGGCCCAGTCTCTATAAACTGCACATCCATGGGCATACCTGCACCTACTATTGTTTGGACTATCAATGACCAGAAAGTAAGTAATTCCTGCAGCTTCACACACGTCTCTGATTTCATAGAGAACTTGAAAGCATGTCTGGAAATAAACTTGACCTGAATTTTTTTTTTTTACACATGACAGGTAAGCTCTTGGCCTTCATCTCACCTGATGGTAAGTGACGATAAGGCCGAAAGTGGAAGCGAACTTCACCAGTAATCCTCTAAACTAACTGAGGACCTAAACTGAGGAACTGGCTATCTTACCTCTGATTGCCGGAACACAACAATGCTTAAAACATTGTTATAATGGTGACAAATTTAGGTAAGACGGTGGTAGCTAGCCAGGCGGGCTCAGAAGCCCTACCACCAACCAAACCGAGCAGAAAAACTTCTGCCTCCATGGGGAATCGAACCCGGACCTCCCGATCAACACCCGGTGGTGTAAACCACTAGACCAGAGAAGCAGTTTAAAATTAATTTTCTGATTGTCTTAGGGCTTCTTGCTGGAAATTTAAAATCTAGTCAAAACTCGTACATTTTATAATTAGAAAATCATCGAGTCATTACATTAGAAAATCATTTAAAGCTAGATTTAAAATTTCCTGCAAGACGGCTTTAGAATATAATGATTATTACTTAACTACTATCGCACAATTAGTCTTACCCAAAATAAACATTGTTGAATTGACCTTGAAGCCTCAGTACGAATCACTCTACCACGGAGGTCATACATTTTCAAGTCATCGTCACGCTTGTATTTTGACTCGTACGTAATTCAAAATATACCTACACCCTTATCCATAAACGCTATTTAAGTTTTAAGCAATTGTTAAACCATAGTAGATAAAGCTTTTGGCTAAATCTTTATGAATAAGGAGGATAGTGTAAAAATTTTTACAACATACTTACTGAAAGTTCATTTATGTATGTAATAATATATCCATACATAGACCATATTAGCTGAAGGCCTAGCCCGGAGAGAAAAGTCCCCGGATAAACAAAACTGCTCATTGCCTCTCGTTTCCGCGCGAACGAAGAAGCGAGAGGCAAAGAGCTTTTTTTCGTGTCCGGCTAAGCCTAGGGGAATGATACTTACTCCATTATACCCATCAATTTCAAATTTCCGTTTCAGATTCCCTACAACTTCCACGGGACTCCGATGTGGAATGCCACGTCTAAGCTATGGAAAGTCTGGTCTTCCTTCACGCCTCTTACGGAAGACCTGGAAAGTCTCCAGTGCACGCCGCAGATAGAGAAAGGCAGCCTACTTTTAAAGGCTCAACCAGCTCTGTATAACGACGCGAGAAGAATATGTGAATCCCTGTTTGGTGAGTAGCTATATTTAAAAATGGAACTATTTTAAAAGATAGGTATACTTACCTAACATAACTTCTTCTTTTTCCTGCCCTGTTCCCAATTCTATTTGGGGTCAGCGCAACATGTCTTCCTCTTCCACTCTCCTCTATTACAAAGTCAATTCAACACTCACGCCCATCCTCATCAAATCATCATTCACACAATCCATCCATCTTTTCTTTGGTCTTCCTCTCCCCCACGCCCATCCACTTTCAACTCCATAACTTTCCTGGTGACATGATCATTCTCCCTTCTCATTACATGTCCATTACATTACACTTACCTAACATAACATTTAGGTTAAAAAAAGCACACGGAGTTATAAATTATCGAAAGTGGTCAAATGGGGTCTGTTATAGAGTCCACCCACCAACCCATCTCTTCCCTTGGGTGTCGTAAAAGGCGACTAATGGACTTAGAACTGCACAACCATCTGCTTTTGCGGTGCTTTTGTCTAGTCTCTGACTAACCCTTAGGGGATAATAGAGCTAACAATGTTCTGAAAACTTTAAAAATATGTTTTTAATTTGTTGTTATTTTCAGGTTTGGTGATACTTCTCACGACATCAGCTTTATTGAGATAAAAATCACGTTCACTAGATACTTAAATGAAAGACATTTGTTAAGTTGTTTGTTTTTATTTCGGCAGAACAATTTATTATCGTTGTAAACGATTAATTATGGTATATGTTGCAGTTGCACTGTTTAAACAAAGTTTCAATCGATTCAAACCATACAATAGAGTACTTAAAGACCAGTTAATAAAAAGACTACGAAAAGTGAAATATTATTTTAATCTGTAAAATTACCAATCTACTCACTTCAGTGTAACTGCAACATATGAATGCCCGATCACGTAGAAAAAAAATGGCATATTATTTTATTTTTTTAGAGCTATGTCGTTTCCAAATATTTTTTTTATTTGACCGGGCAAATATACATTTTTTTTAGGTTTTTATCAATAAACATTATTTTCACATTATTATAGTGACAGAAATCCGCTCTAATAGTTCTTACCTAAAAGTAAAAGTTCATGTTTACATCTTAAATAATAAAAATTACATAAACATTAATGGAACCATTTTATCTATGTGCGATACTTCTCATAATATTAATACGTGTACACCGATGTAAATAATATTTTGGACGAAATTTGAGAAAATCTAATTATTACGTAATCTTTACATAATATTAATTGAGTTTGGTTTATATTTGTGAATAGTTTAATAATATAATTAGTCAAAGTAAGGGTACATATTTTTTCAATGTATTAAAAAAATCAAATTCGCCTATTTCTACATTGACAATAAAATACTATACTAAAAAGGCAGTAGAAATATTAGTAAGTCCACAGAATGTAAGACTATACTGTCAAGATTCGTAGAATTTAAACCTTAAAACGTAAGACGTAAAGTACAAAATACATAATGGAAATTTGACAGATAGTATCAAGCTTTGGACTACAAAAACAAGTCACTTATATGAATGGTCAACTGTTTTATGAAATAATGACAATGAGAATTGAATTTGATGTAACGATCTAATAATATTATTATCACAGTGCCGCCATCATCGTGTCGACGATTCTATTATAATACAGTACTAGAAAAAAAAACTATAATGCTTTTATACTTTTATGTAGGTTTTGAGAAATTCATCAGTATTTTCAACATTGTGTTATATTTAAATAGATTTCACAACAAATTCCGAAATGTAAATAAAAATACTATACTTTGTTTTATTTTCCTTATCTTATTTTGAACAACATGTATATCTTGCATCAAAATCATTAAATTTTGATACAAAACACGAAATTATTTTCTTATTTGCACCATATACATAATAACATCGTCGAACGAATCAACCACATCAGTAATTCAGTCTACCCGCCTAGCGAGACCAGCTATGAGCAAATTAGGACAAAATTACAACAAAAAATAGTCACAAAATTCTTAAGACACATTTTCCCAAAGTACCGTTTAAAACTGATCAAAGTTTCCACGAAGCCTTTTGAGGAAGCTAGTGATCATAGCTGTAATATAACATAAAAATGTACGATGCTCATGTTTAAAATATGAGTTCTGTGTTGCGGAAGGCCCTCCTTATTATATCTGCGATAAGAGCGGTATTTGCAATTCAATTGATAAGCCCATTGTGTTCTAAACTTTTTCGCTATTAGATATTTATTCTAGGAACTTTTTTTGTAAGAATCAATTTTGGCTTTTTAGACATCTCGTGAACGGATTTTAAGTTTTACATGTCGGACTAGGTTACATTAAGTAAAATCCAAACACATTTGCAAGAAATTGTTAACTTTATCTATTTATTTATTAGGCACAAATTTCGAAAATTACAGTATAATAAAGTATAATATTGACGAATAATTCATCTATTTCATCATATAATTATATAATATAATTCATATAATTATAAAATTCATCTATATCCCTGTCATTTATCTATTTCAATATTCAATATAAATTCGTCAATATTAAGTCGTCTAAATATTTGTTGAACTATGGATATACCATGAGAACCCCATGCATTTGGGGATTGTCGCCACAGTAAAACAATTTAATTTCGCCATGGTCTATCAGTTGAGATAGGTTTCATTTCTGTTAGTGTTGGGGACGGAGCCCATACATTTTTTGCCATTGTCCTTTCAATGCATTCGAATATTGTATATTTACGGGAACTCAGCATACTAAGTACTATATTTGTTATAATTCTTTAAGGAATACCGCACTTAATAAATAGTTATAAGTCAAACCAAGTTTAAGATATTAGACTTCATTTTGTCGTAAAATGCTCAAAGCCCCACAATACCTTAATTACAATAAAGGCCAATGAAAACACACACATCATAAGTACTTTTTAAATACATTGGAACACCAATAAACAATGAAGATTTGTGCTGTAGTGACAGTGAATTGAAAAATCGCCTCTAACGACAAAACGTAGAATATATAAAATGACATTTAAATATCGACTTTATTGTCTAGAAAGAAAAGGTGAGATTTTGGTTAACAGGGAAATTCGTCATATTACAATAAGATTAGTTTTGGCTTTAAACGCTTTTGTATAGTAAACAACAATGAATTAGATTATATCCTTGATTATACATATAATATAGTATAATATCATGCTTATATATATAGGTATTAAATACACACAGTAAATATAGCTGTTTCACAGTCAACAGGTTTAAGGGTGAGCAAAAATTTTCTTATAAATTGTAACTATTTAATACTAATACTACATAATTATTATTACGTCAGTTACGTCATCATTAGCACGACTGCCAGTTTTTTTACTATCACTGTTCTTTGACTAGACTTTTGTAACCTATAAGTTATTTATTTTCAGGTTCTGTGTGACACCAATTTTTGGAATGTCTAAAATCTAAAATCGCCTGACCACAACAACACAGAAATCAACTGTAAGAAAATTGACAAAAGCTAGATTGGGGAAATTTATTTAAGCTAAAAATTACATTTATAATTAGAGATGCGCCGAATATTCGTTTTGTATTCGGTATTCGGCGTATTCGAGACCATTTCCACTATTTGTATTCGGGTGAATTATTCGGTTTTTGTGCCGAATATATTTCGGTTGTAGTTTGTTAGCTAGATGACAGGGTATAGAACAAAAAGCCATAACTTCTTTTGTAAGATTTATGTTAATTATGTCAACATGATGATTTCATAAGCTATTGTTAGTTTAGTAGAGTCAACTTTTAACATCGCCTGTAGTGACACGAAACGTACATGTTGTCTAAGTTGTTTCCGTGGCTAAGCAAAGTAATTGTAAGCCGAATAATTCGGTTCGGTAAAGGTTAAACCGAATGATATTCGGTATTCGGTTATTCGGCGAAACCACTATTCGGCGCATCTCTTATGATAATATATTGGAAATAACGTATTTTTTAGTCATAAAAAAATAAGTAGGTACATTTCTGACAAATACGCTAGACAGCATTACATAACCAAAACCTATTAATCATAAAAAAATATATTAAAACAAAATTCTGAGATTACGATATCCAATCATAACCTTTTTAAATTACAGGAATGACAATAACATTAAAAATATATTTAAACTAGTCACGTTATACATTTACTTTTACTCTTTAAACGTAATTATATCATTAAAATTATTACCTATTACATAAAAAATAAAAGTAATTACTCTTGTCTCTGCAAATAAGCTACCGCCATATAAAATAAAATATTCGTTTGTGCATATATTTACTTTACTTTTGTACTGATATGAGGAAAATAATTAAAGTATTTAAAACATACTTCGTAAGTAGATTTCTTAAATAAAAGATATATTTAATTTTTCATCTCGGTCTAGATTTATTGACTATTCATATTTTTTTCATGCTCTTCAGCAAATCTAGCTGCTAGTCTATTAGTTTTATATAGATTTTATTTAGACGTTATCATTATAAATATTTGTCTATGACCAATAGATAAATTCTTGTTGACTAGATAACAGACTAGTATCATTAAATGATGTCTACGCATGCAATGAATGCGAACAAACTCTTGATGATGACTCTCATAATAATTAAACACACCGTCAAATAGAATAATGATAAATATCATTCAACTTTGACTAGAGCAATGTTACAACACAACATATCACACCTATTTCCCTGAGGGTATAGGAAGAGATGTAATCATCCACATTTCACCTGATATGTTAAAATCCCCAGGTAAAAGGGGGCTAGCTTTTTGCCATTCACCGGGCAGTGTGCAAGCGAGTTCATTAACTGTGATTGTAGTAAAATAATGATAATTAGCATTAAAATGTTGGCGAGTTATTTCACGAATTCTTCTTCAACAGTGATGCAATGATATTAAGGTTCGGTTTCACCGCCTGCCTACCACCATCAACAGATAAATCAAAAGTGGCAAGGAATTCGCGAAGAATCTGTCAAGTACTTTATCAGGAACTTATCCAGAGGTGATGAAACCGGTCCTAAACGTGCTAAGTCTAGCTAGCATACCTCGGCTACGTGTTATATTGTCGTTTTGATATTTAAGGGGCAGTTTGAAGCCAAGCGCGCAAGCCTCGCGCTCTCTCCGCCACACCTCCATCTGAATTGTCTTGAATTATTTGATCCGGCTGAAATATAATTGAAATATTATTATAAAATTAAAATAGTAGATTATGTAACTGTCACATAATATAGGTTATTAAAACACGAGCGTGGTTTTAACAAACGAGCCTTGACGAGTTTTTAAATAGTATCACGCGAGTGTTTTAATACTGAGTTATGTGCAGTTACATACACTACTTTATTTACACTCATTACTCAAAGAAATAATACAAAAAAATTAATAAATTTTATTTATTTTTGGCTATTAGGAAAACATTTGCCATAGCTTTGTGCATTTTTAATAAAAATAAGTGTTGTATAATGAGTCCAACCTGTTGCATAATGGTCATTATGTTACAGTTTCCATTTATAAATTTACGTTTTTATCATCTGTGATAAAAAGTATGTCATTATGAGTTCGAGTTTGAGTTTATAATACGAACATTATAACATGAATGTAGATAAAGGTTTTTAAGGGAATATGAATCGGGAGTGAGTAGAGATATGGGATGAGAATGTTCTTAAAAACAGCCAGGTGAAAAGTACCTGAGAGAGCTCGGTGGCGTAGTAGTTAGTACGCTTTGGCTTTCGATTGAAAGCAAAGCTACCTTCGCCATGGTCAGGCCGTGGATGGGTGACCAAAACTTTGAGATCTCGAGCTCCTCCGTGCTTCGGAAGGCACGTTAAGCCGTTGGTCCCGGTCGCTATCGCGACTGTTTCGACCCACCAACCCGTATTAGGCCAGCGTGGTGGGGTTACGGCCCGTACTCCTCATGTGTTTCTCCACGAGGAAGGCCGGTGCCCAGCAGTGGGATGTTTATAGGCTGAGGAGTAAAAGTACCCGAAATCGCCGTGCATTTTGAGCAAATCTCTTCAACTTTTTTTTTGCAGAGATACAATACAACGACAAAATTGAGGTCCTCTTCCCTAACGCATTTTCATATTGAAAACAACGTATTATTTCATAGTGCTCCAGTAATTATGTTAAGGTCAAATTTATACAATAGACATTCAACTTAAAAACATGCGACATTGAGATTAAAATCGATAGCAGAATTTTGACAAGTGTTACAGACTTTTAATGAACATACCGCTGATAGTGCCATCCTTGTCTGCGACGAAGTGGCTGCGTTGCATGAACTGGACTCTGGTGAAGCTGCGTGACATATTAAATATTTTAACCAAAGTCAATCAAGTCTATGTTACAAGTAAGATTTCAATTCGAACATCTTGCCACTGACAATTTACGGTATGGAAATATGACTGCTTACAATGGGATTCGTGAGGTAAACCTCAGGAAAGACATGTAGCTCCGAACCCAAATGAAAATGAAAATTTTCAATTGGGTTCGGAGCTATAGTAGGTCTCAATCCAAGTTGCCAAAAAGGTAAACAAAAAAGCAAACAAAAAAGCCGACTTACCGAATTTTTTATTCAATAATCACACTTTTTACATGGACATTGGCACGTAAATATAAGTAACGGTAACAATTGTCGTCCGTTTCAATTGATTTCAATTACCTACAGTCATCGCAAAACATTTTAGAGATGAAACATTACCTTTGGTTTGTTTACCTTTTTGGCAACTTGGATTGAGACGTACTATACATGTCTTCTCTATCACTCGCGATAGAGTCACACAATCCTTTCCATATCCCTGTTCACACAATCAATACATGTTTTCTTCAATTCACTGCCTGCTTATCCTCAGTAAAATCTTAAACACAATTACCAAACACGTTTAAACAATAATTTACATATTTAAACAAAATAATTACCATTTTTATACTTATTGATAAAAATAATTATAATAAACGAATAAACGGAGTATTAGTCGGAATCCCGAGGAATATCCATACTAACATCAATGTTTGCCGTCAATGAACCTCCGATCAATGATTAAATCGGCATGATTGGTGGGCCGTAATACGATCAGTGCATGGGTTAAAATGCAACATACTTTAAACTTTTTTTTCAAAGCAATAAATAATAATACCTACTAACATAATACAAATGTCACTAGAATCAACAAAGTTTCTATGTTGAAAACCACAAGAACTAAAATTTGATTAGGTATATGCAAAAATAGACCTTGTTGTTGTGTGATATGCGAACGACATTCACTCTAAAGGAGGTAAAACAATTTTATGGTCGACTATACAAATACACAAATGATTTGCCAACCTATGTGAGGTTTCCTTGCGTCCAAAGCCCGCCATATATCTCTGACATCAGCGTGTAGAGCTCGTAACGACCGAAGCACTACCCCGCCCGCTTCTGCTTCCGCTGCCGTTTCGCTTCCCGACGATGCTTCGCTTGTTATTGCTTCCTATTGGCGTAGTTTTATATTCAATATAAAATACAAAATCTTGAAATATATTACTATTTTATAGACTTTATGCATGCATTTCTTTAACGTTTAGCTTGAAGATTTCATTTACAGATTGAAATAAGCCTTATCGTAGATTCTATCTTAGATTAGCAACTACTGGTTGGTTATTAACGAATCTATGATGGGCCTGTTTTCATCTGTAAATAGAATATTAAAATTCGACGTTAATCGAAACATAGACATTGCAATTCACGAAGGCGACTAAATCATTCGACTGTAGATATCTTATAGCGATAAGAGCGAAGCTACTCGCTTTCATAAAATGCAACAACTATATTAAAATAAGTATCGCGTGTCAGTGTATGTACACAATTGCATTATCAACTTTAATGCTTTAAAGATTATGAAACAGAATTCTCGACAAAACGATTAAAGCAGCTTCAAGCAAACGTAAACTATTGAACAAGATTCAGAAAACTAACATTAAAATATAACCTTTTTCCTAGTTAATGTGTAGAAATTAAATATAAAATTAAATGCTATGTTTAACTACATTGTTTTCGATTTGTTCTCTATCTATTTACATAAATTTTATAAGTATAATACGAATTGGCATAATGGAATTTGCACTTTGCACACAATATACTTTCGCATAATTGATTTCGGCGTAAATTTTCACGCATAATTACAAATAGCATTATTATGTTTAAGCATAATTAACTATTCGCATAAAATTTTAGGCATAATTTTCAATAAATAAAATCGATTCTGGCCTTTCACCGGCCGCTAAGTTATATTATGCATTTTGATTACTAGATATCATTTAAGTGTATCAATAATTAAACAAAATAAATATAAAGATGACGAACACAACTAAACCGTGATTTCATAAATCAAGTAACAAAAACTTCTAATAATTGTTGCGACATAAAGCTGCTGACAAAAAGTCATCGTGCGTAAACATAAAAAAGAATGCAACCTAAACACCAACAACAAAAGTCTGACATGTGAAGACGCAACCAAAAATAGCACATAAGGCCTGGACCTAAGGTCTATAATGACCTGTATTAGAGGCGGAGGTTGCGCCTCGGCCAGTCTTCGTAGAGCCCTCTCGATGTGTTTGAGCCGTATTTCCTTTTCACCCAGTAACGCTCTAGCTCGGTGTAATGCCACTTCTAGCTCTGTTGCTTCGCGTTCCTCCTGATAGTAGCATTTAAACATACTAACTTAACCTTTTCTTTGGAACCTCATGCAGGAATTTTCTTTCTAAAGTCCACTTCAAACAACTTTTCTAGGGAGCAAAACTTTTTTTTCTTTTTTTTCAAAGGACATTCATCAGAGATATGCCAGTCCTATCGTTGCTTATTATAAATACAATAGTCATAATTATTAATTACTAGGCAAACATGACGGATGTTGTATCATCTTCGTCATCGTCATCTTCGCTTCTAAAAACCAAGAAATTCCAGGTGGAACACTTTTCGATCAACCTAGTAATAAATATAATAATATATATGAATAAGTGTGAGAGCTGATTTGTACACAGATAGGAACTTTGCGCTGGTATGTTATATCTGAAAACGTTTGATAAAATTTCGCGAACATGTGCCGCTAAGATTTTTTCTTCCTCATATGAATGTGAGTCGACCGACAATTTATTTTTTCTCAAAATTGCTCATTTTATGGAAAACTCACGCTTAACTAAAAAAGTTACTTTTTCAAAAATATTTAAAAGAAGACCTTATGGTCGCCAAGACAGTTTCCCTGTGTTTTATTGTTTCGGATTTCGCCATACTGTCCCGGTAAAAATACACTGTTCAATTAATTATTATAGTGGGGCCTATGGGGCCGGCAATAAAGATCGCACTCCACTTACCGAAGGCGCCCGATGCGGCGATAGGGACGCTCTAGTTTCCCTCAGGGCCGCGCGTCTCCGCTTCAGAACTGCGCGGGCGCGTCTCATGCCCTCCCTCTCTACGAGCGCGCGGTGACGGACAAACTCTAGCTCGGGCGTGTCTGCTGTTGCTACTGTACCTATTGGATAAACCATGGATTTAAAAAAGAAAAATATCACTGTTATTCCACGACATATATTTTCGACGACCTCCGTGGTCGAGTAGTCTGTATGTCGGTCGCCATGGTGGTGGCAAATGTTTGGGTGATGAATTTTCAAGCAGTCTTGGATGTTTATATATAGTTATATTTATGTGTATTTATCTATTAAATATATTTATCTGTCATCTAGTGTCCGTAACACAAGCAGGATTAGTTGCTTAAAATGGGGCTAGTTGATAGTGTGAATGTTTGGTGTGAATCACGCCTCTATCCCAGAAGGGGTAGGAGAGGTGTTAAACACCTACATTTGCCAGATATGTCTAATTCTCCGAGTACCTCACGTTGCGCCCAGTGCATGGCAACAGGCTCGCTACCTGTTGCCATGCACCGGGCGCAACGTGAGGTAAACGATATTCACAATCAACTATTCTTAAGTTTATTTAAACTCAGTGCTACAGGCGGTGGGATCGAACCCGCGGGATTTTTAACGAGTAGTGCCGTCATTCCAAAACCGGCTACCGCGGCTACGGTACTACTAATTATTTATTAGTACTACCTGTTGCTCGCGACTTCGTCCGCGGTTACTACGATATTTAACTATCCCACGGAAACCCTGTAATTTTCCGGAATTAAAAACATCTAAGATCAGGGATATAAGGTATCACCACGCAAAATTTCATTCAAATATCGGTCAAGCCATTTCGGAGATTAACCCGTACAAACAGCCAAAAAAAAATTGTTTTTAAGCTTTTTTTTTCTATGTGCAGACATTCGACCTCTACAGTTTTATTATACGAGTATGTATAGATGCCAAGACCAAGACTTTAAAGACTTACCTAGCTCCGCAAAAGGATACCGAAGACTGTACGAAGGTTGGCACGCGAGATCCGGGAACTGGTCTTCCAAGTCGTCTAATTTACGTAACTGTTGCCTCAGCGACTCCAGCGGGCTGGACCAGCCTTCGCCACGTCTTTAAACGATACATGGTTATTTTGTGGACCCTTTTCTGTGTCCATCATTAGGTCTGCCTATGATGATATGATATTTATCACATTTAGCATTCCCAATTATCATTTGACATTAAACGGAGCTCGGTGGCGTAGTGGCTTTCGATTGAAAACAAAGCTACCTTCGCCATAGTCAGGCCGTGGATGGGTGACCAAAACATTGTGATCTCAAGCTCCTCCGTGCTTCGGAAGGCACATTAAACCATTGGTCCCGGTCGCTATTGCTACTGTTTCTACCCACCTATACGCATTGGGCCAGCGAGGTGGTGTTATGGCCCATACTTCTCATGTGTTTCTCCATGAGGAAGGCCTGTGCCCAGCAGTGAAACGTATATAGGCTGAGGACAATTAACCGTGATAAAACCCCGATAATACATATCATAAGGTTGGAATAGATAGCTGCCTGGGGATTTCCTCTATAATTTTACACCTTATGATTTAAACATTAAGGTTGAAAATGAATTAAGAAAATTTTGACAACTTTCTAAGGCATCTGCTGTATTTAAGACCTTGGAGAAATTATCAAGATCTATTTGTCGATTAAATTCGACTCTGATTGTTGTGCTCCAAATATTTGTATAGATTATACATAACAGCGGCATATAATTGCATACGTACATACATACATATCATCAAGCCTTTTCCCCTAAGGGGTAGGTAGAGGTGTTTACTCCAACATTTCACCATATGAAACAAAACATTTACAGGCGACTGATATTTTGTTTCAACTCGAGATGACGACCAAATTCATTTCAGTGCCCGGCAAACTTCTTGAATAATATAGTCGTGAAGGAGGTATTCCGCGCACTGTATTCCGATCTAAAATGTACTAAAAACGGTTATCGAGAAATCAAGGTCATTGTTCAAAAGGTTTGTCGGCAATTGTACCAAACTTTTATTGTGTTAATGTTATAAGCAAACGTAGCATTTAAGTGTATTTTTATTTTGTATTATAATATGTATGTATGTAGGCCCGGCCAGAATACCAGCGCTGTATCAGCTTCGCCTGATGCAGCATATGCTGAGGTCGGGTCCTATTTGACCTTATTTGTGATTGTTTGTGTATTTTGCGTCTTGCTTGTGCCTGTGGTCAATAAATGTTTTTCTTTCTTTCTTTCTTTTCTTTCTAACAGATAGGTACGTACTTAGGTGAGTAATTTAGTCTGGACGTAGAAGCAGATTTTAACCGAGTGAAGCACCTTCGGCGACCGTGACCTGAAAATATATCGAAATTGATTGATCTGATAAACTTCCTATAATAACATAACATACATACATATAACAACGACTATTATCCCCTAAGGGTAAGTCTAGACTAGGCAAAAGCACCGCAAAAGCAGTCCACTGCCATAGTCCGTGCTTCGCCAAGCAGTGACTGCACATGTGGTGAGCCCAGCGCCGCTATAAGCTATTGGAGGTTCGGCAGTTCTAAGTCCATTACTCGCCGTTTACGACATCTAAGGGAAGAGATGGGTTGGTTTTAATGAGCATAACATCTAGGAGATTAAAGAAAATTGCAACAAGCAAGTTTACAACTTACGTCTGTAAACATATTACCAACTGTAGTAACTACACACACTTCTAAAAGGCCATAGTTTATAATGTAAACTTACGTCTGTAAACATATTACCAACTGTAGTAACTACACACTTCTAAAAGTCCATAGTTTATAATGTAAACTTACGTCTGTAATCATATTACCAACTGTAGTAACTACACACTTCTAAAAGTCCATAGTTTATAATGTAAACTTACGTCTGTAAACATATTACCAACTGTAGTAACTACACACTTCTAAAAGTCCATAGTTTATAATGTAAACTTACGTCTGTAATCATATTACCAACTGTAGTAACTACACACTTCTAAAAGTCCATAGTTTATAATGTAAACTTACGTCTGTAAACATATTACCAACTGTAGTAACTACACACACTTCTAAAAGTCCATAGTTTATAATGTAAACCTTATGTCTTACCATTTACACTTTCCTTGGGTTTCTCGTCAGCAGTTGTGGCGTCTGAGGAATCTTGACAGTCTGTTGTAGCTCCTGCAATATTGATAACAAAACTTATCATTGAAGAGCTCGGTGGGTTAGTTTTCGATCGAAACTTCGGGATCTGGATGTCCTCCGTGTTTCGGAAGGCACGTTACCCATCAACCTGCATTGGGCCAGCATTGTGGTGTTACGGCCCAAACCGCTCGTGTTTCTCAGCAGTGGGACATATATAGGACAACTTATCATACTCAAATACTTATGAGACACAGTTGACAAACAACATAAGCATCAGGTAAACTGAGAGATTCAGAACTAATTAATAAACGCAACTTAAATCGTAAAAAGATAGAAATATACAACAAGAAAGAGAAAACAACATTAACCTGCATCCCTGTCCTTGTCTCGCCTACGCCGAGGTGGTTCCCTGAACGCGACAGCCGTTCGCCGATGCGGCCTCTGGTGCTTCACAGCAGACATTTGAGATATTTCAGCTGACGTTGTTGTCTGAAAATAATGTCTAGATGTAGTCAAAGGATAAATAAGTTTGAGGAAGGAGGGATGAATGTAGCATTGAAGAATGTATGGATGAGGTAGACCTAGAATAAGAGGAAGACCATGAAAGCGGTGGATTAAGTGTGTGAATAGGAAAGTGAATGTTGAATGTTGAGCTAGCGAGTGAAAAAGATATGTCAACTAAATCACTTAGTGGTGGTCTCTGCTTTACCTGATGGTTGATAGGTTGGTTAGACGTTAAGTTAGACATATACGAGTATGTACTTTTTCATGGATATTAAAGTTTATTAATGTTTAAAGAACATACATAGATACGCCTGTAAACCCCGAAGTGGTAGGCAGAATCCAAGGAGCACTGCGTTCCTTGAGACCACATTTAGCCGTACAAAAATTGGGTTTGATCAAATGAAAAACCGTAAAAGAGTAGTAATAAGTGGCTAACTATCACAGCGACCCAGTACCCAATACACCCTTAGTCGCCTTTTACGCCATGCTAGGCAAGAAAAGCAGTTGGTGCATTCTTTTTGTGTCCCGGACCAACGCGTTTAAATAAATTGATAAATTAATGCTGAACTGACAGAATGGAGTGCTAGAGTAATGCTTTGCCGACCCCACCTAGATTGAGAAAAGGGCAGGAATAAAAAAAAACGAGAGTTTGGCGGCATTTGGCTAATGGCGGACGTGTTTTTTATTTCGATGATTGTAATATTGTACGGAGTGGATATTGTTACGTAAAATCAGTGTAGTTTTGTGTAATAAGTGTCTGTGATGATGTGCAATATGGAGGATTATCGAAATAAATGTCAAGTGTTGTGAAAAGTGATGAGTTTTTTATCGTGGTAATCCACCTCATCCAAGTAGCACCACAGTGTCTGCCATCGATCGTTTGACGCCAAACTCTCCCAAGATGCATTGAAATGCATTACACTAGCATTTCAATGCAAACTACTGAAGAAATATATACTGAAGACTTGGCTGTATGGGCTCCGTTCCCTTTGCCTTCCCTACAAGGGAGAATTTTACAACAAAAAAAAACGTGCATATAAATTCACTATTGTCCACTTACATTGTTAGCAGCATTCCAATTGTTATTCTGGGAAGACTTGTGCGTCTCAGAGTGCGACGTCTCGTTGTCATTATATCTGACGGTGGGGTTGTTGTTCGCGCGCCCGCTCGCCTCAGTCTCCGCGGCTACACTTGACGATCGTTCGTTTAACTCCTTACACCTGGTTAGAATTTATTTGTTAGAAAAATAAACTTGAACAATGTAATAGTATGATGTTCTTTTAAATGACATGTCCATATTAGCGACAATATTTAACACTCTGTGTCAATCAGATTTCAAAGAAATTCATAGAATTATTTAATAACTACGAAATATTTGACGACATTGTACAATACATTGTCGTCAAATATTTAGCTTACTTTATTTGTTAAAATTAGCTTTTGTTAAAGATTATTAAAATTTACTATAAAAATCTGCATATGAATGATAAGCACAATTATAATTTGGACTAATCTTTAATAAACATTTTATGTCAATGTTATAATGTAATGTCAGCCTGTCTATACTCTATCCATTTTGATCTGAGATAAAAGGTAAACAAAGAATTTGTGGTTCTCAAACTTTTTATCCAATTCTGGAACAAAATAATATGGGCTCTAATTTTTTTTTAAAAAAATAGAAAAGGAGTAGCCGTACTTAATTTACCAATATCGTCATTGAATATAAACATTATTTTTTTGTGTAATGAAGTCATGTTTTACAAGTATTAAGTAAGTTAAGTGTATTTGAAAAACAAGCTATCATTGCTATCATCCAAATGATACTTAATATTAAATATAAAAGTTTGAGAATAGTATTCGTTTTAGGTCTTCTTTAGTAGCAGCGATTAATTTAGTTATCTAAAATTACGTTAAAAATAAAACATTGAAGTAAAAACACCAAAAATTATTGAAGATGACAAGTAATTACTTAATTTACATAATTTAAAAGCTTGTAATAATAAATAATCGTATGTTTTTGATAAAACCTTTCGACAATGAGTAACGACATCTTAAATAGCCCTTTTTATGGTTTGTTTACATTTTGTCTCAGATCAAAATGGATAGACTATAGTTAAATTAACACATAAGTAAATTACAACACATCAACAAATTGTTTGTGGCCTGGCTGATTACGGCATGGAATTTAGAAAAATCAGTTTACATTTCCATCAGTGTACTGAGAATCCATTAGGCCTATTACAAGTTAATGTTAATTTCATTTATAATTTTAAGGGAGAAGAAACATTTGAAATTACTGTCTTGCAGTAAGGAAGAAGCAGGTCCATCCCACTTCAAGTATTGATTCCGACTTCAGATGATTCCAACGACCATACTGTTCAGGTCGCAGCCATTACGACAGTCATCGGCAAAACGTCGATGATGTTGATATCAAATGCTTCCCAGCTAAGAAGCTTCATGATATCCTCCAACGCAGCAACAAATAGTTTCGGAGGGAACATCTTCCTGTTTCTCTCCTGGCTGTAGTGGGATAGGATTAGCACCACCGTTCTGTAGTCACACCAACAAGGTGGTATTTTGGTACAGGTACCTTCATTATGAACCCGTGTTCGTTGACTCCTGGATATAGGTCTCCCCTAATGTACACCATTGCTCTCTATCTGCGGTCTTTCTCATCCAGTCATCAGTCGAGAAGACATCACGAAAGATGGCTTCTGTCTCGAAGTAGCTCCTGCCTAACTAAAGCGTTTGTCCTAGATAGATACTTCCTGGACAACATCGAAAGCAAGTGGATCTATGTCGTCGCTAATGATGACCTATTTAATTAAGTTAATCCGGAGACCGTCGCATTGGGAAAATATGTAGGTCTTGCAAGGCAGCCATTAAAACCATTTCGTCTGCGAATCGAATGCGTGAGATGTATTCGTCATTTATATTGATGCCACATCTCGTACAGTTAAGCATTCCAAAAATATCCTGCGTCGCAACGTAGAAGAGTATTGGGAATATAACATCGCCTTGCCTCACACCTGGATGACAGGCTAGGAACGCCCATTCTAAATCACGACGGACAACTGGCAGCTTCGTACAAACATCTCAAATTCCCAATTCGGAATACCGCCAATAAACTTGACTCCTTTGCAAGAATTCGAGGAGGACATCAGAATTAGAGGACAACGGAATAGAAAGCTTTCACAAAGTTCACAAACGTCATGCACAGTCTGGTTATACTCATTTGTATAACCTGCCCTATTGTATGTGGCCTATAATTCCGTCTATAAACCTCCGTCAGATGGCGAGTTAAGTGGCTCTAGAATCTAGTGGTGTGTGCCTCTATTAGACCTTCGTGAAGAACGTAAACACGGAAATCTTTAAAGCCTAACAAAGTGATCAAAAGTAACATTAAAATAATTAAACTTATATGTTCTGGAATCTCGAAAGTCCACTCTTTAAGGTGATGTGACACTATCCATCCAACAAGTTTGGATACCTCATGGAGAAAAAAGATAGCCCTAACTGTGATACTTGCGGAGTGATTGAAGATGTCCATCACTTGTTGGTGGAGTGTGTCCGATACCATGAACAGAGGCGGAGCTTATTTGAAAATTTAGATGTGGTCAACATGGACGTTGGCATTTTTCACAGCATTTTGGCTCATCCAACATCTGGGGACGCCAAAATGTTGTATGACTTTATGTGCCCGCCGCGACGACAGTAATATTGTTAATAGATGCCTAGCATAGTTTACATCAATTGTTGTGATATTTTGTACTATGTCTGTATAGGACTGACATAGACAAAAGTCCTAAAAAAAAAATAAAGAGAAAAAAAAAAGGTGATGTGAAATAAATGTCGATTGTTGCTTCTGTTATAACTAAAAAAAGATCTTAGTTTCTGAAAATACTGCAAGAACGCAGATTCGTACGAGACTGCAGCCTAAAGCACTGTAAAACAGACGGTTTCCATAGTTTTTTATCTTTCACAGTACCTAAAGGTTAAAGTTATTTAAAAAGTAGGACAAAGGCCCTTGTATCATATAAAATGTGAACGTCTTAACGACAAATATCGAATGACTGAACACGGAAATAGAAATACAAATGGACAAATAATTTATGAGATACGGAATCACTCAAACCTTTCCTGAGTTGCCTTATGTGAATTAGATTTCTCAGTCTCTGATCCAGTGGTCATGCTCATCTCTCGCCTTTTGTTGCGACGCTCGATCGACATCTAGTAAAATAAATATAGGTATTATTATATGTTCTGGTTAATATATCGCTACATTAAAGCGCATATCGTCATTTTCACCAGTCTATATACACCTATTCTATGTATATTAATAAATAATAATAAATATCTTCAGACATTCACACCTATCAACTAGCCCCATTTTAAGCAACTAATGTTGTTTGTGTTACGGATATAGATGACGAATAAATATATTGAATAGATAAATACATATAAATATCCGAAATATTTCATCACAGAAATATTTGCCCCCACCGGGTATCGAACCCAGAACCTCTAGAGATGGCGACATCTTTTCAGAACGGCTCATTAAAATAATACTACCAACGCATATCCTCCCTTAGGTGTCGCAAAAGGCGACTAATGGAGTAAGAACTGCACAACCATCAAATAGTTTACAGCGGCGACGGGCTCACCACCTATCACGCTGAGTGCAGTCACTGCTTGATGAAGCACGGACTATGGCAGTGGACTGTTTTTGCGGTGATATTGCCTAGTCTCTGACTAACCCTTAGGGGATAATAGTCGTGATTATATGTATGTATTATATTAAAAAGCTAGCTGTTGCCCGCGACTTCGTCCGCAGTTACTATGGTTTTTTTAGCTATCTCACGGGAACCCTATAATTTACCGGAATAAAAAGTATCTAAGATGTTAACCAGGGATATAAGGTATCACCATACAAAATTTCATTGAAATCGGTCCAGCCATTTCGAAGATTGGCCCGTACAAACAGACGGAGAAACAAAAATTAAAAAAAAAAACCTTTTTAGGTGTTTTCCCTCTTTTTGAATCTCCCTGACATGGTTTTATGATTTTTATTCTATGTATAGATTTTGAAAATATTTCTGTCCGTAGCCTAGGTATGAGATCGTAATTCGATCATTAAAACAATAGTAAACAATATCTCAATATCAATAATGGAGGAGCTCGGTGGCGTAGTGGTCAGTGCGCTTTGGCTTCCATCAAAAACAAAGCTACCTTCGCCATGGTCAGGCCGTGGATGGGTGACCAAGACTTTGTGATCTCGAGCTCCTCCGTGTTCCGGAAGGCACGTAAACCCGTTGATCCCGGTCGCATTTGTGACCGATTCTACCCACCAACCCGCATTGGGCCAGCGTGGTGTTACGGCCCATACTCCTCATATGTGTTTCTCCATGAGGAAGGCCTGTCCCAGCAGTGGGACGTATATAGGCTGAGGACGAAACAATACTAGGGCGGTGGGTAGATTGACAAGTGACAAGTGAACGCACCTTAACGTCATGTTTGAGTTTGTAAACTTTTTTGGTCAAATAAATTATTTAGCTATTGCATAGCTTCTATCGCGGGCCTTGAGCGTGGGGACCGAATCCAGAAATTCCGTAACGAAAAAACCTCACGCTCCCCACTCCGATGCGCAAGGAGGTGTGGCTTGAAGGCCGTGCATCGTCTAACGTCGTTTCAGTTCGTCAGTCTTCGACACGGCGTTAAGATAATAAAACCCACATGTATTGTAAAATAATAAAAAATATTTTAAACAATATTAACTTCTTTTATTTATGGTGGTGGTCACCACGCTCAAAAAGTGTAACTTGAATTAATATCAATGAAAAAGAAATACTGCATGAATAAAATAAATAAATAAAATTATAATTGCATAAGTTGATACAAAATGCTATGCAATAGCTTTACCGCGGCAGTCCCCGAGTGCCACACGTCTTCTTTCTTATTCTTAAATTATTCTTAATATAGTGAACGCACCTTAACGTCATGTTTGAGCCGCACGTATTTCTCCTTCAAGCACTTGTATTTCTCCGCCAGCGCCCGCTCGTCGTGTTGTCTTCCCGCCGCTCGCTCGCTCACTAATTTAGCGCGAAGCTCCTCTAAATGGCAGGCGTGTTGGGTTCGTAAGCGTTCCACCTGGTAAATTATATAAATTAGAGATGCGCCGAATATTCATTTTGTATTCGGTATTCGGCGTATTCGGCATCATTTCCCGAATTATTCGGTTTTTGTGCCGAATATATGCGGTTGTATTTTCTTAGCTAGATGACCGGGTATAGAACAAAAAGACATAACTTCTTCTGTAAGATTTATGTTACTCGTCCGGTAAAGGTTAAACCGAATAATATTCGGTATTCGGTTATTCGGCGAAACCACTATTCGGCGCTTTATACTATATATAAAATCATTGTGATCTCTCTGTTCGAAAGGCACGTTAAGGGCGCTCGCAAACTTCAACTTTTTGTAGTTTGCTAAACGCGCGACAGCATCGCTACTAATGCGTGTTAGTCGCATTTCGAACGCGCTACAGTAGCGATGCCAACGCGGTACTGCGCTACGAGCATAGAACTTTCGATAAGCCAAATTTGACGTCTAAGACTGTCGATCTTAGATTGTCATCAAATTTGGCTTCGATAAATTTGATAGATAACTCTTAAAGAGTGAAAAGGACGGATGCTTTTGTCGATCAAATATAGCGACTGTCAAAGTTCTATGCTCGTACTGCTGCATCGCGACTGAATCCGTGAATCGATGCAAACGCGCGACCGTGACAGACGACTTCGGGGAGTTTACGGAGGGAGGGTGGCGCGTGAGTGGAGAATCGAGCAATTGCAATACTGAATCGCTTTGGCATCGCGACAGTAGAGCGACTGAATCGCTAAAAAAATTCGCCGTGGACGCCAACCACATTGGGCCAGCGTAGTAGTGTTCTCCATGAGAAAGACCTGTGCCCAGCAGAAGGACGTATATACTGAGGACGACAGTTTACCATCCTCAAATAAGTTCCTGATAATTTATCTGAGGGATAGCACCGTACGAATTATTTCTTATCGCGACCTACTAAATGAAGTGAAAACGGCCGTTAATCATTTAGTTACCTCGGCCCGATAATCGTGTCTCAGGTCAGTGACCCGCGCCGTCTGTTCTTCTCGCAACGTCTCTATCGTAGCTCTGTTCTCTTCTATCAGTCTTGACCTCTCTCTGTTTAGAACTAGTTGAAGTTGCTCTCTCACTTCTGTCAGCGTACGTTCGTTTTCTGCGAATGAAAAAACGTTTTTTGGCCAGGACATACATTTATATTCACGCCTTTTTATTGTATATAAAAAAAATATAATTGTTTATTTGCTGAGTGCAAAAATAACGTAACTTTAGCAGTATGGGCAAATCATAAAGAAGATAGAAATCACGTGCTTACTATCATAACATAACAATATATTGAGCAGTCATTTGGTGAGCTTTCCTTACCAAAAACATTTTAACGGTTATAGGAGTATTTTAATGATTATAGGTTATAGGAGTACGGTTATAGGATTTACTTTGCCTAGTTCCAAATATGGCACTGCCGAAATGACTGCTGAAGAAGATTTTGCGATTATTTCACTTATCTAAATATTAGGTTGGGGAAAAAGTATTTTCGCATTATAGTATGTATAAACTTGTAATAAAATCTCTTTGGCTATACTATTTGTATCTGGCTGGTTTTGGTATCATTGAAAGATTAAATTTTAAAGAACATAATTCCAAATTCAAATTAGGAAAATGTGTGATTTTTATTTGTTTCTCGTACCGCCAAGATGAGTGAATCTAATGAAGAAATTCGATACATTTTAAAATTTTACTACATAAAAGGTAAAAATGCAACGCAAGCCGCGAAAAAAATTTGCGATGTTTATGGACCTAGTGCAGTGTCTGTGAGAGTTGCACAAATTTGGTTTTAGCGTTTTCAATCCGGAAATTTTGATGTCAAAGATGCACGTCGCTCTGGTCGCCCTATTACAGATTAAATGGATGCCATTTTTGAAAAAGTGGAGCAAGATCGGCATGTCAGTAGTTACGACGTAGCTGAAGAACTGGGAATTGACCACAAAACAGTTTTGGCGCATTTGAAAAAAAACTGGATACACAAAAAAGCTCGACATTTGGGTACCTCACGAGCTCACTGAAAGAAACCTAATGAACCGTGTACTCATTTGTGATTCTTTATTACGACGTAATGAAACCGAGCCATTTTTGAAGAAGCTGATAACTGGTGATGAAATGTGGATCACGTACGACAAGAACGTGCGAAAAAGGTCGTGGTCAAAGGCCGGTCAGGCTTCACAGACTGTGGCGAAACCCGGGTTAACTCGCAACAAGGTGATGCTGTGTGTGTGGTGGGATTGGAAGGGCATTATTCATTATGAGCTGTTACCACCAGGCAGGACCATCGATTCTGAACTCTACTGCGAACAACTGATGAGATTAAAGCAAGAAGTTGAGAGAAAGCGGCCGGAATTAATCAACAGAAGGGGTGTGGTTTTTCATTATGATAACGCTAGACCTCACACATCTTTAGCCACTCAGCAAAAATTAAGAGAGTTTGGCTGGGAGGTGTTAATGCATCCCCCGTATAGTCCTGACCTTGCACCTTCAGATTTCCACCTGTTTCGGTCTCTTCAGAATTCTTTAGGCAGTGTCAGGTTAACATCACGAGAGGACTGCCAAAACCACTTGTCGCGGTATTTTGACCAGAAGTCCCAAAATTTCTATAGCAATGGGATCATGTCCCTACCTACAAGATGGCAAAAAGTTATCGAACAAAATGGTACCTACATACTTTAGTTAAATGTAAATAAACTATATTAAAAATGTTTTGAATTTTCTTAAAAAATGCGAAGAAACTTTTTCCCCAACCTATTATATATAACTGACTGCCTGACATAGTGATCTATCAACGCACAGCCCAAACCACTGGACGGATCGGGCTGAAATTTAGCATGCTTATAGATGTTATGACGTAGGCTAAGAAAGGATTTTGATTAATTCCCCAAAGGGATAAAATAGAGGATGAAAGTTTGTATGAATCTTTGTCAATTTTAAACCAAAGGGCTGAGACTTCGAGAGAAAATTAAAGGGTTCCGGTGGTGATAGTTAAAAAACCATAGTAACCGCGGACGAAGTCGTGGGCAACAACTAGTATTTTACATAATGTTTTAAAAATGAAGAATGAAATAAACGAAAATAGATAATTTATATTTTTTGTAAATACTGATAGACATTGGGTCTATGCATGTATCATCGTACTTCAACTGCAAAAAAGTTATAAAATAAATATAATATTCTTCATACCAATTTCCAATTGTTCCCTTCTTTCACTTAGTTTCGCCGCATAATCATCTTTTAACTGCTTCATTCGTTCCTCATGTTGTCTGAGCATTGTTTCACTTTCATGTCTATACCTCTCTTCAAAGTCTTTTTCTAAATTCTTTATTGATTGGATCTGGTTACTTTCTGCTTTTTTTAGTGCCTGGATTAAAAGTTAAAAAACATTAATTCTAAATACCTACGATATATTTCTTAGATATCGCATCTATAATCGTATACACTGATACGATAACAAAAATTATAGGACTAAAATAAAACAAGGAAAACACGTCCTTACTCGACGACAGCTCATTGTAAACTGTCGCTCGACTATAAATTGGAAACCACCAAAACAGACCCGATTCAACATCTCGCTATAGGTGGCGCGACTGTTCAACTTTGCGTCCGTACTTTTTATTTATTTAAACTTTAATGTCCATTTCTATAAGAATGTACATATAACGGACTTAACGACTAACATCGCTCTCTACCAGTCAACCATTAGGCTAAACAGTATGTTCGTGGCGGCATCATTAAAGATACCTAATTTCACGTGCAAAAACAAATATATACATACATAAATCACGCCTATATCCCCGAAGGGGTAGGCAGAGGTGAACTAGCACCCACGTTTCGCAAATTATGTTAGGTCCCCTGTAATAGGTGGCGAGCCTAAAAACAAATAATATGTGTAAAATATTAATAATTTTATTAACTATGAGCGTAGACGACAATTTTAGCGATACAATATGATGTATTCTTCAAAAGTAGCCCACTCCGACAAATAATATAACAAAACTTTAACTTTCTGTAGCTAATATTTATAGTTTGAAAATAAAAATATGAATATTTACTTCTTCTGTTTCCCTTTTATGCCGTTCATTCTGCTCTATCAGTCTTACTCTCTTCTCCGTTAAAAACCTTTCTTCTGCCTCCCTAAACTCCTCCTGCAGCTCTGCTCTCATTTTTCTTTCTTTACACGACCATTCCACGCGAATACTTTCCAAGTCTTTCTGAAGAGATAGTTCAAGCCTTCTCCGTTCATCTCCTTTTGTTCTTTCGATCATATCTCTAGTGCCCATGTCAGGTATTAAAGGAGACTTAATAGTCTTTGTCCCAGACTCCTCTTTATTCTCAAACTGATAAACTACTACAACATTATCGGTTGATTTTCCTTGGGATAGTATTACTCCGTCAATTCTAGGACTCATAAGTCCTTTTCCTAAACTTATAGCGTCTGAGGATTTTATTTGTGGCGAAATTGGTGATTTCGTCAACGGTTTAAAGGTCGAAAGTGGAGTCCAAGGCTTGTTAAATTCTCTAGGAGACCTCACATCGGAACCTAAGCTAGGTGTTGGCGACACTTTCAATTGAGGCGTTTTGTGAACTTCGACACTGATCGATCGAGTTTTAGATTCATTATTCAAAGACTTCTTTGAATCATCGGAGTCGGAATGTAACAATTTGTTCTGTTTACCAATAAAATCTAAATTAGGAACTTTTATTTGAGGTATTGGTGCATTGTCTAGACGTAAATTATTGGAATTTAATGATCTCAAAGAACTTTTTTCTGATGTTTCATTTACATCAATTTCTTTTGGACGTTCTTTAGATTTAACATCTGTTTCAGGAATGGGTTCATTATTTTCATCTTTTTCTAAATCATTAGAATCATCTAGATCATTAAGATCTAAGTTGGCAAATTCTCGATCTGGTGAATCGATTGAAGTCTCAGATTCAATGCTTTCCATAAGATTTATCGATATTTTGCTTTTCTGCGGAATCATTGGTGATCTGTAATCAAATTATTGAAAAAATTACCTTAATGAGTGAAGCGACATTATAAAATAATCACTAATGCCTATATTTATTACCTTGGTCTAATTTCTTTGTCAATAGATGGTTCTTCTATATTAAGAGACGTAGTTTCAATGTCACCCGGTCGCACTAAGTCTGAGATCTTTTGGAAATTCTTCTGGAATAAATCCGGTTTGATGTAATCAGCGGCAGGCGGTCGTAGCACGCGGCGTCTGGGCGAAGTTCCTCGGCTATCACGATCGTCGCTTTCTGGAAATTTAATTCAAGTTCTTTTCAAAAGCAGCAAAATACTAAGTAATATGTAGTTTTAAATATCTAGAAAAAAAATGCTTTGAAAACTGGTGAATAGGTAGTGGTAGCGTCACTTTTATATTCGAGAAGGACTCAACAAAGTACTCGACATAGTCGCGAATTTCTTTGGTATTGACTTAACAATAATATTCACAAAAGATGCTTTTCCTTTAGTCTAAATGAACCTTAAATTAAATGATAATCGCGGAAAAATTAAAAGTATAACTTTAATACAAAAAGTTAATTGACCTAATGACTCCTTATCCGAAAGCGACGCGCTCTTTGTTCCTTTCGGGCTATCATTTGCAGGACTGGGGGGTAAAGGCGGTCTGGTCACCAAAGGAGACAACACTATCGTCGGGTTAGACAAAGGCACAGAATTAGAAGAGACCAATGATGCAATCGGCTTCATTGAAGGCACAGGACTAGATGATATTAAGGGAATCGGCCTTAATGGTGAAAGAGAATATGCAGGACTGAGAGATGATGGAATCGGCTTTACAGATGAAGGCACAGGATTTGAGATAGGAGTGGGAATAGCTGGAGGGACGGCAGGAGGCGCGCTAATTATCGAACTTTGTCCGTCGTTTTGCTCGGAAGAGCTGTTTGAGCCCGGGCTGATGGTTGGGTCCGGAAGATTTTCTAGCTTGAACCTGGAAAGGAATATCAAATAATTAACTCACAGTTTTATGAGCATTCATATTTGGATCGAAATATTTAACATGCTTGAATATCGGGAACTCGTGAAAACAATGCATGGTAAATAACCTCAAAAATAAACAGATACCAGAATGAAACATATTTATACAAAAATATGTAAAATAGATTACATAATGTGATAGATAAAGGCTATTATATGCATAAATACATACAATCACGACTATTACCCTCTAAGGGTTAGTCAGAGACTAGGCAAAAACAGTCTACTGCCATAGTCCGCGCTTCACCAAGGAGTGACAGGTGGTGATCCCGTCGCCGCTAAAAGCTAATGGATGGATGGTGTGTTAGTCGCCTTTTACGACACCCAAGGGAAGAGATGGGTTGAGTATTCTTTTAATGAGCCGCTACTGTGATATGAAAAATAATTAATTGCAATCACATTTATTAAAGAAAAAGTTTATAAATAAAAGTGGAACACACCGAACGCTTTTGCGGTCCTCCTCAAAACTAGCGGTTTGCTTCGGCCGGCCAATTACTAAGCTTTCCGCGTTCCTCTGGAAGACATCTGACAATTTCTCTCGTAATATACCTTTCGGCGGATCACTTTTGGTCAACGAATCCAGCGGGTTGGACTTTTCAGTGTCTGGGCTGGGTAGATCTGATTTACTTACTTTGAGAAACATACTACCTTTACCTGAAAATTTAGAGAAAAATTCTTAATTCTCGAAACATTTACTAGACTTACAGTAAATCGCTATTAAGTGAAAGAAATAACGAAAGCTAGTAAAAAAAATGTAGCCTAATAATATAAATCGGCTGCCCTTCTCTCTAACCATATTTCAATGGATCGGAATTGGATTTCTGTCATTGAACACTATTGAAAGTAACAACAGTGCCACATTGATTCAATATACTCGTAGTGGACCTTCGTTTCAAATTGCAAATTGCTAAAATTTGCTACTCTCTAACCGAATTTGACGCTAAATATTGAACATTTGATTACGTGGCCATTGTCAGTCATCGGTTATGCAAATTTTAGCGTAACGAAAATACAATACAAAGTTAGTTCGCTTAATAACCGCTTAATCAATGTGGCGTTATTGTTCGATTCCAATCCATTGAAATATGATTAAATAGTAGGATTATGTGCTGATTTATGATTGAAATCAATAATTTTGAGGTACCATAAAACACATAAAACAGCAACATTCGCAAATATCATACTAACCAGCCAATGGTAATCCTCTATCGACTTTCGCCGCCGACAACAATGGACTAAAATTATCTTCCCCTGGACTATTCAAAACATGCATCTTCAAATCTATGATCTCAGATTGCTGTTTAAACAACTGCTTTGGCCTTTCAAACGTCGGTCGGCTTAACAGGTCTCTATCGGAGATATTCCTTACTAGACTCGGTTTACCCGAAAGTGAGCCATCTACACTTCGTCTTAAGGGTGATATACGTAAATCACTCAGTTTCTTATCAAGCTTCGCTAAGGGCGCGAGTGGTGGCCGCCCCAAAGGAATCGGGCGCTTATGACCAGGTGTTAAGGTGCCAGATATATTATCTTTGACATCTGTTTGGTTTTCGCTGTCTGTTGAGAGATCATCGTCGTCGCTTTCGACTTTTGTTTCTACTCGTTCGAGATTCTTAGTGTATTCTTCAGATGTGAGGAGTTCCTAAATGTGTTTGTACTCATTAATATCAAAATGATAAGAAGCTCCTCCTTTCCAATGCTTTTTTAACTTACCTGTACTGAAGCAAAGGAGTCATCTTGCATGGAGGCATCGCGAGCTCTCTTTACCAGCTCTTTATATACATTGTCTAATGGATGCTCCCACTGAGTCTTTTTCGTATCTTCATTGTAGTAGTAATGAGTTTGAAGTTTCTCATCAAAACTATTAAAAATAATACATTATTTATGTCATGGACTAATCTTTGCACTAAAGTTCGAGGTAAATGACAAAAACAATAAATTTTGCATCCCAAAGAATGGAAATACTGCTGTCATTATAAATTAATACAAAGTGATTTATTTGTTTTTGAAAGTTGCAAAGTGTATTTTAAATTTCTTAATAAATATATAAAAAACGAATTGCCGACTTCAATTTAGACTCCATGTAAGCACTTAGGACTTTAAATCAATAAAATAAATAAATATCTTCAAACATTCACACCTATCAACTAGCCCCATTTTAAGCAACGAATGCTTCTTGTGTTACGGACACTAGATGACGGATAAATATATTTAATAGATAAATACATATAAATATGATAAATATTGATAAATATATATATACATCCAAGACTGGAGAACAAATGCCTGAAAATTCATCACCCAAACATTTGCCCCCACTGGGGATCGAACCCAGAACCTGTCGAGATGGCGACGCCTTGAGACCGGCGTACAGACCACTCGACCACGGAGGTCGTCATTTTACTGCAAGCTATTATATTTCTTAAAAGTTATACTTACTAGGCCTTCCATGCAGGTGGTAGTGCTTGCATGAGGCCATCCCTTGCCAACGGCAGGAGATGGCTCTCACTCTCTGGATCAATTCCCAACTGCTGAGCATATTCTGAGATTTCTGAATTAAAAAAGTAAGGGTTTAAAGTCTTTTAATAAAAAAACATATGGGAAGTAATTAATTGGGCTTCTATTTGGTCCGCTACAAAAAGGTCAGCCGAAAAATCATTTTTGCAGCAAACAAATATTTTGTCAGCAATACATATTTTTATTTGTGCAGCAGAATAATTAATTGGGTAGCAAAATAATTAATTGGGTAGCAAAATAATTAATGGGTAGCAAAATAATTAGTAGGGCTGCAAAATAATTATTTCAACAGTAATATACCTATATGTTGCTGGAAATGTATAAAATCTAGGAAAGAATCCATAAAGGGTAAATTACTAGGTAATGTAATCTGATAGTTGTTAGGTTAAGGTTATTTTTTTATGACCCTTAAAAACAATATCATCAAAACATATATTAAAGAAATTTGCAGCAGAGAAAACATTTGAGTTGCTGCCCAATTAGTTTTATTGCTGACCAATTTAGAAATACTTGCTGACCATAAGTTGCTCACCAATTTAGAAATATTTGCTTCCCATATGTTGCTTAATTTTTTTTTATTTTAGTATTTTTTTCTGACCAAAATTTGAATATTCTGCTAACCGTTTAAATAACACCCAAAAAATATTATTAAAACTATAATAATCACACTTAAAAATAAAAATAAACCTCAAACCGTAAGAACTTACAAAATGCTAAGCACCAACTGCTGCTAACTAATATTATAGTAAAAGTTGCTATTAAAAAGATATTTCCAAATTATCCCCATTGTGTGCAAGAACAAAATGGATCTTTTCCCTTTAAGTAAGTTAACAGCCATGCACAATTAGCTTTTCTCCTCCACAAGTTTAGAATGGCAGCATTAATATTTTTTGTAAAAGCTTGTTGAGACCATAAAAATGTTCTTGCCAAATACTTTTACAGTAAGCTTTATTAATTTTTTTTCTATACTTTATAGTAGGTATTACATTTTAGCTGCCTTGATAAAAATGTTAGATAAAATAAAATTATTCGTTTATGTGAATTCATGTGAACTGAGCATTGACCAAAGTCATGGTTGTAATTGCTAAACTATAAAGCTTTATATTTTCATATTTATTTACTTAGTACTATACAACAATAGCCTTTTCAACATTATTTCATTCAATCCTGATCTTTTCATTTCTTCCAGTACAAAGTATAACTGCAATTGCCAGCAAGGGAAGGTGGCAAGTATTTTCGCCATCAGGTGATAAGCCATTTGCTGAGCTTATGAAAAATAAATAACATAATCCAGAAAAAAAAAAACAGTATAACTGGTGTAGGTTAACATTGTAAGTAAATTTTTTTTTATGCAAGAAATAAATGGCTTTTTATTTTATTTTATAATTATTTTAATATTATAATCCACATAATACAGCGATTAACCCCTTAGGGGGCTCCACAAACACCAGTGTTTGCAAACAATAGAAATCTCTATTGTGTCTGGTGTTGTGCCCATGGACTAGTTCACTAGAATATTGTCCCAAGAAGTTGAATGTGGAGTCCCAAGATATTTCATAACTTTATAACATATTTGTTATAATAGTATAGTTATTTAATTATATGAAAATAAAACCAACAAAATAGTGATCCTTAAAATAAGTAGGTATGAAAGACAAAATCAAAGTGTCTTAATCACAGTAATATACTTGTACAGGCACCAGTAAGTACATCAAAAAATATTATTTTTATAAGTAGTATATTGTATAAATTAGTGCATGAATAAAAAACATTGGTTTTGTATATAAATCTTATATATGAATTTATTATGTTTTATTTGAACATCTAATATACATGTTTTTTGAACTAATTAGGGTCAGAGTGTCGTCCTGAGAATAAAAGGAATTTTAATTTTAATTTAAACATAGGAATTACCTTTAGAATTAATCAACGTTATAAACTAATGACATACATTTATGTATGAACCAAAGCATGATGTTTTTCCTTATGGGAAAGTTATTAAAAGTTGAAAGCTAATTATTTTATTTACTAATTACGTTATTCTAATTAATAATTTACCTTCCGCAGACGGCTGGCTGTTTTCATCAAAAACTTCTCGACAAACCACCGCTGATGAACTCATTATTGTAAATTACATTTTACTTTTACCAAGATATAACTCGACTTATACATTTTACAATTCTAAATGATGTTTTTCTGCTTATCATCATAATTGTTTGTAATAAAAAACAGACATGAAAATTGAAAAATTCTTGAAAATTTTGGTCGCTTATATGACAATTAACAAGAAGTATTGCAAATGTGAAAAATGTTGAATGAACAACAGAATCACAGAAACGTTAGGACGGTGTGAATGTCTTTCATAACGTTATTGAGGTAGGTACGTCCCTAACTTTTAAAAATAATGAAAAATGACAAGCCAAAACTGCAAACTTATTATTTAGTCTGTGTTCATTAATGTTTATGGCAGTCTGTCGCAACTTCATACAAAGAAAACGATATATGAAACGGGGGTGAATTTTAATGGCGACTATATCTGACTCATTCTATTCTTCAACCTTTCTCATTCTTTTATGAAAAATCAATGTCAAGTCATTCATCTGTCAGCGCAATGGTCGTAAAGTAATTAATCAAGTTATTATTAATTTGTGTTGATCGGCATTTAAAGTTGTTGCAAATTGGCTTCTGAAAGAGTGTTTCATAAACTTCTGTTAAGGTGAATCATAATCTACAACTGAAGTTTAAAAAATGTGAAATTGTGGTTTAAAATCTGCACGAATAAACGACACAAAGCGGTTTTTTATGGCTCGCTTTCCCCTGGAGGAGCATCGGTATGATTAGCATGAGTAGTTGATTATCAATTTAATATTCGTATGTACTTTTTAAGATACATTTGGATGTAATATTATTAATTTAATTCAAAACAACAACCTCTACAAAAATAGAGGTGTTTTGATCACATGAAAAAACGATATCGATACTTTTAATTTTAGTTGTAAAGATGAAGATGACAGGAAAAGAAGATCTAGCGTATATACTCGTTAAGAAACTCCACCAGTTAAAATTTGTTTCTGAAAAGCATTTCACTGACAAGGATTTAAAAAACTCAGCTAAAGAAAAGTGCTGTTCCATCAATACGACTCAATGCTAAACCACTTCCAGATGAGAAATTAGAAGTACGCTGAATCAAGAAAAGTTGAGATGAGAAAGCAGAGTTAAAAGGTTAGCTATAAACTTTAGCAAAGTATTGGTAATTTTACATAATAACTTGTTCATTCTATGTTATCAAAGCAATACCTACTTAACAATATGATTTAAATAAATAAAAAAAAAATTTCATTACAGATGTTTCGAGCATTATTTCTGATAAAGATGAATCGAAACAAGTTGAGGCGAGAAAAGAGTTACGGCTTTGCAAGGTTAGTTAACATCTTAAATAAAATATTTATTATTGGTAATTAATATAGTTATTAAATCATATAAATTTATTACATTTCAGTTGTAAGGAAGCGAAGACCCAAGCCTGATTCTAAGAATTGTAACATAAAGTTAAGACCTAGAAAAAAGTAACTTATTCATAAAATAACAAAATACAAACATAGGTTAAAAAAAATGCAACAGAAACTAAAAATATTTGACAATATTAACTCTTAAGGCTCTGAAAACCATGTTATTGTCTTCTGGTAGACTCTTGAACCGATGGCATTAAATTTGACTTTCATAAATGTGCAAATTGTACCTATATGAATAAAGAAATTTTGACTTTATGATTTTTTTATAAAATAATATCAAAGTGAACGCATACTCCGTTTTTTTAATAAGAAGTACTGCCTATAGAATATATTTAGCCTTGATAATTTATTTACTAAAATGTAATTGCTTGATTCAGTACTTTAAAGTTAAAAAACGAGGTATAGTGTATCAATATAAAAATTAAAATTATTGTTTTATATTAAATAAAGCGCAGGTCGATGCGTTCGTCGATATCGATAAAATTTTGAATAGCTGGTGGCACAACTCTATTTTTTTCTTTAGGTTGGCAGAACTCTGCTTAACATTTCTTAGGTTGGCTACTTTTAGGTAACCCCGTTTTGACATTTCTTTGGATTAATTTCTCTCTATGGAAGTCCCGTCTCTTCTTACGTAGTTATTGTATACTCTTTGGTTTATGGAAGTAACCTACAGAACAAAATCTCCAATTTGAAATTAAATTTAGGTAAAATTTAAGTGATTTACATTAAAATGGGTTCTGTAAAAGATGTAGCTACGTTATATCAAAACTTGAAAACAGAATGGAGCAAAAAACCACGCAAACTGGACAAATGCGGTGAACTATTGAATAAGATAAAGGTAAGTTTTCAAGATGACATTGCATATTCCTTTTGTTGTATTGTTCTAAAACATATAAATATTAAATAAACAACTCTTATTTTAGGTAGCCTTAACGCAGTTGAGTTTCCTTCCTAGCAATAATGCAGCAGCAAATCAAAAGGAATTGATTCTGGCCAGAGATGTTCTTGAAATTGGGGCGCAATGGGCCGTAGCTGTAAAAGATGTAAAAGCATTTGAACGCTACATGTCTCAGCTAAAATGTTATTATTTCGATTACAAGTAAGTCATTGAATTATGTGTATTATTCTTTGATTTTGTACCATCCTGCTAAGCACACTGACCATTTGTACATTTCTGTAGATAAAAACTATGTAGCCTATGTATTTTCTAGTATTCATGACAAAAGCTCAGCTTATATCTAATATATTCTGTTCATATTCATCATTTTCATGGTAACATATAGGTACTCTTTGTATTACCAATTTTGTTTTAATATAAAATCAATTGAATATTTTACAACATATACTATATTTATTGATCACATAAAATCTATAACTCAAGCATATATGTTGGTACTATTGAGCTAGTTAATGGGTCTGATAATAAACTACTAAGGTATATTATTATACTTCTTTTAAATTCACAGAGATCACCTCCCAGAATCTTCATTTACGTATCAACTTCTTGGCCTAAATCTCCTGTTTCTCCTGTCCCAAAACCGAGTAGCAGAGTTCCATACAGAGCTGGAGAGACTGCCTGTAGATGTGATCAGGGCCGACCCTTATGTAAGGCACCCAATCGCATTGGAGCAATACTTGATGGAGGGAAGTTATAATAAGATATTTTTGGCTAAGGTATGTGTCATCATGGTTAGTCACATTTATGTGTACAAAGATAAACAATAATATTATTGAAACGGAATTACCTACTTTATAGTTCTTTTTATTGAAGAGTATCTAAATCTTTCTCTTATTACTGAGGGATCATGAAATCAAATCAAATAGTATTTTCATCGTGGCACAGGGAGGCCTGTGCCACAATGAAAATACTTATACTTATTATTATTATTAACATTAAGAAATTCATTATTATGTAATGTTGCAGTGCCTGCAAAAGGCAACTAAGTTGTGGAGTTCCGTATTATTATAACAACTAATGTACACTTAGTTCGCAATAAATAACTTTGACTTTGACTTCTAATGGAAACAAACACAAAATTTTGAAACATTTGAAAGAATATACTTATCCTTAGTTTCTTTATCTCACAATAATGTCTTAAAAGCAATAATGAAATATTATTTTAAATCAATATTTCAGACATATATTTAGTAAATTTTTATTTTGCATTACAGTACAATTGTGATAGTAATATTTATTTGTCTCATAGTATTTTTTATAATTTATATCTTGACAAGATAATAAATAAGTAATAATTAAAATAATACAATTCCCTAATAGAGATTTTAGTAGAACTTTTTGTGCTTTAGCTAGAATAATTTCTACACAATGATTTTCACCTGCCTAATGAAAATTTACTATAAAAGTTGCTATGATGAACTACTTCCATATTTCAGGGTAATGTTCCAGCAGAAAGCTACACTTTATTCATGGACACCCTACTTGACACCGTGAGAGGGGAGATTGCGGCATGTATTGAAAAAGCATACCAGTGTATTCCTTGTGCTGAGGCCGCCAGAAGGCTGAACCTTGCATCTCAACAGGCTGTCCTTGAATATGGAAAAAAGGTAATTCCATTGTCATTATAAACATCATTATAGATTTCTTATTATCGACAAGCTCCATGGCCATGGTTTGTATGCTGGTTTCATTATTTCTTGAGGTTATGGGTTCAATTCCTGGCTAAAGCTTGTGTGATGAATACAGGCATTTGTTGTTCTAAAGGGATGAAAGGGGTAGGAACGGTGACTTCTTGCCTGTAAAAACGCACACGTGAGTTTTCTTTGTATTGAACTCAACAAGGTTCTTGGATCCCCATTCCGAAACGAGTCCAACATATCCCCCATGTTGTACAGTGCTGTCGTCCGCATAGCAATGAATGTTTTCCAAGGAAAGCATGTCGTTGATATGCAGAAGAAATAGAGTGGCGGATAAATCGGAGGGACGCCGGCATTCAGACACGAACCGCGAAGCGTATCCATCACATAGAACACGGTTTCTCCGCTCGCGAAGGATGCCGGCGATCCATTCACAGAGCTGACAGGTAGCCCGTACGCTAGAAGCTTGGAGAGGAGAGCCTTCGCGATTCGTGTTAATAATAAGTGACAAGCATAAAGACTTCGTAATTCGATTGTTTTCCGAAGTTGATAACAAACCTGTACCTGTATCTAAATATTCTCAATTCTTGATTTTGTCTAGCTAGTAGACTTTTAAATTGGTCACCTATAATAATAGAGCCGATTCTGTAGGCTCATACTAAATTGTGTATCTATTCTTCTCATCTCTATATAGTTTGAAAAGATACACAATTTAGTTTAGTTGTGCCTATGGAATCGGCCCTAATATTACCCATATTTGACAGCGCAACTGGACCCTCGGTGCGGACAACTGCTACCACTTCAACACGGAGGAGGAGACGTCTTCTGCAGCCGCGGGAGGCCTGCCCTCTTCGGAGCTCGCTGAGCAGACCATAGAATACGCTAGACACCTCGAAATGATTGTATAATAGCTATGTAACTCCACATTAATTAAAATATATAATTTTTTCTTACGTTTTGATTTTTTTAGTATTAATAAATTAATGCTATTATTATGCATATTCTGAATAATTATGATTTATCTATGTAATATATTTGTCCGTCATCTAGTATCCGTAACACAATAATTATTTATTTAAATAAATAAATATCCTCAGACATTCACACCTATCAACTAGTACCATTTTAAGCAACTAAATGCTGCTTGTGTTACGTATACTAGATGACGGACAAATATATTTAATAGATAAATACACATAATTATTCGGAAAATGCATAATATAATACATATATAATGAACATCCAAGACTGGAGGAGAAATGTCTGTAAATTCATCACCCAAACACTTGCCTCCACTGGGGATCGAACTCAGGACCTCTCGAGATGGCAACGCCTTGAGACCGGCGTACAGACCACTCGACCACGGAGGTCGTCATCGTGTAAATATCGCTGGCCTGACTCGTGCCCGATGCATGGCAACAGACTCGCCCCATGTTACCTGGGGACTTAGTTATATCAAATGTGGGTGTTAGCACCTCTGTCTACACCTCTGTTGCGTATTTTTGAATACGACTACGAGTCCATGTTTTGTCATGGCCGCCGTAACACAAACACGCTGGTCTAATGCAGATTGGTGGATAGAAACGATTGTATAGCTGTCGGCTGCTGAGACCAATAGGCTAGTTGACACTCTTTTTATTGGGCTCCAAATGATTCATTATTGTTAGCCATCACCATAAAAAATAATAAAAAAAAAATTTGCTCTATTAACACGATAAGTTTTTAATTTTGAATTACGTTTTTGTTTTCTGTCAAAATCGCCTTCGGTCATGATTCTACATGATGGTCTATCAATTATCTGTGTCGTAAAGTCACGATTTTGGTAAACAGGTAAGCAATTCAATACGCATGCGTCACACAGCCGACAGACATGCTTTATTGGTCGCGACTGGCGTAGCGTTTTTGGCAGATGAAAAAAAAAGTAAAAGGAGAGTTTTGGCGGCATTCAACTATGGCGGACGTGATTTTTATTTCGATAATTATAATATTGTACGGAGTGGATATTGTTACGTAAAATCAGTGTAGTTTTGTGTAATAAGTGTCTGTGATGATGTGCAATATGGAGGATTATCGAAATAAACGTCAAGTGGTGTGAAAAGTGATGAGTTTTTTATCGTGGTAATCCACCTCATCCAAGTAGCACCACAGTGTCTGCCATCGATCGTTTGACGCCAAATTCTCCCAAGATGCATTGAAATGCATTACACTAGCATTTCAATGCAAACTATTGAAGATATATATATTGCAGACATGGCTGTATGGGCTTCGTTCCCTTTGCCTTCCCTACGGGAGAATTTACAAAAAAAAAAAAAAAAAAAGTAAAAATAAAACATGTTTTAATTGAATTTTATAGTTTTATTTATATTTTTTGAACATGGTACCTATATTTCGGACCCTTGTACCTACTAAATACTATGTGAATTAAACATTATTTTCATTACTTTTGATATAAGTCAACAAGTTTATTACGTTAACGGAAGAACTCATGATCACAAATTTTGTACCTATTACTTACTAATCATCCAATTATTGGCTATAGTGAAAGTATATAGGTTGCTTTGTTTTCAATATCGGAAGTCAAACCTAGACCATGGGCTCTTGCTTGGTCTACACAGGCCTTGCTAGATCATAGATTCAAACTCTTTCTTTAGCTTCTAAGTCCGGTGATCTCTATGTGATGCTCCACTCGATGCTTAGGCGAAAGTTTCATTGATGTGAGCCTGCTGTATGTCGATGCTGCGGACGGTGTGTACATCGCTGTAGCAACCAGCCCCCTTCTAAACTGTCGGAAACTAATCGAATCACGGAATCTCTGCTTTCACTTTTTATTGCGACGAATTAGAGCGAGACGGGAGGTGAATTTCGAATCGAATCCGTGAACCGACAGTTTAGAATAAGGGGGCAGGTGCGTTTATGAGTAGATTCGTAATGTTGTCAACTATTTCCAGTTCTTCATGTCGACCAAAAGATCATGTTAACATAAGATGTCGGCTCCGATGATTGGCTTGTTGACGTCGGCGATGATGAATTTCCACTTGTATGGTCTCCGTAAATTGAGATTTTATTCAAAGGTTTGTTCGCCGTAGGTATTGATTCTTGTATTGTTCGCAGCGTAAAGTTTGGATGGTAGCGGCTTCAAAGTTTCACGTCTTTGTGGGATGATTGAAACGTTGGCACCAGTGTCGATGAGAAACATCAGTTTGGTATTTTTGTCGATGATGAAGAGACGGTATGACTTCCCCAGAACATCTGATCCCGCCGCGTCTAACGTCCGGTTAAGTTTACCGACGAATCTTGTTGTTGCAGCGGCGAATCTGTGACGTATGCACACGGTGCTTGGCATTTTCTAGCTTTTTTTCCCGAACCGATAGTGTTAGTAGGCGCGAGATGAGTTATTATTCTCAGCTCAGTGATAAGCGTGACAAACTTCGAATTTCTTCAATTATAAAATTTGCATCTTGCTATTGAAATGACATATGAGAAACTTGTAGTGATGATGAGGTTGTGTTTATTTCTTGTGATTGCTCGAGCATCTTGTGCAAGTTCGTCGAGTGCAGCGGTCTTGCTGATAGTGCCGCTAACCTCGCTCCTGAACGGACGTGGGCGGGAAGTTGGTTCATCCACATGAGCCGGAGTGTAGATTCGGGAACCTTTTCTCGAGCTAGGTCTCGCATTCAGTGCAATAGTTGCGATGGCTTCTGCTCTGCTATTTCCATTTCAGATAGAAGTTTTTGAAATTGTCTACCTTCAGACTCTTCGTAGACGGAGATTAATCCATTCTTCAATGCATCGTTGTAGTTATTAGACGGTGGATTATAATACTATAATAAATCGCTGATTTGCTCGATGTCTTGTTTTTTGAGCTGCGGGATGACTGGCTGCTCTAACTGGGTCTGCCCTTTCTTGAGGTCGCATGTTGCGGCTTCAAATGTGATGAACCCTGAGGATGAACCAAAATCTTATTTTGTCGCGCCAGAATGGCGGTAGGTACCTACACGCATTGACAGCGCTATTACCAGCCTTTTTTGTGGTTTGCATGTGCTGGTGGTCAGTCCCACGACACAAGAGACATTGTATACCTACATTAATAGTGCCAATAAGTAGATGTTTCTGCCTTCGAATTAGTTATCAGACTTCAATTCAATTCTTCATTGCTTTGATTTTGTTTTGCTGTTTTAATTGGCATTTAAATATTGAAGGTTTTATATTATTTTTTATAATAAGTGGCACTGCATTCATAGATTTATTAAAAATCGCCTGGCCCTACCGGGAATCGAACTCGCGAAATGTGAAAAAAAAACTCCCATGTATTTTATGATAACCGTCGAAAGGGTTAATCATAAGGATTAGTTTTTCCTAAGGAACATAGCATCTTCAATGAAAGGATCTTCAATTTAAAAATTTATTAAAATTTTCGTCAGGAAAATTTCGTCTGACTGAATGTTTTTGGTAAAAAATTTCGGCACTTTAGTAATGAATGATATCTCAAAGAACATTCTTGCACAGATTAGAGAGATCATTCTTGAAAAGAACTCTTTTTATGGTTTACTTTTTGTTGTAAAATTTTCCTATGTAAGGAAGACAAAGGGAACAAAGCCCATACAGCCAAGTCTTCAGTGTATTATATCTCTTCAGTATTTGCATTGAAATGCAAGTGTAATACATTTCAATGCATCATGGGAGAGTTTGGCGTCAAACGATCGATAGCAGACACTGTGGTGTTACTTCGATGAGGTGGATTACCATGATAAAAATCTCATCGTTTTTCACACCACTTGACTGTTATTTCGATGATCCTACACATTGCTTATCATCACAGACACTTATTACCTACATAAAACTATACTGATTTTACGCAACAAGATCAACTCCGAACTAATATTACAATCTTAAAAATAAAAATTACGTCTGCCATAGTTGAATGGCGCCAAAAACTCCCCTAATTTTTGTAAAGTTCTTCTATCAAAGGCAAGGCAAAAGCAAAGGGAACTAAGCCCATACATCCATGTCATCGGTATTTTTATTTCTTCAGTATTTGCATTGTAATGCAAGTGTAATACATTTTAATGCATCTTGGGAGAGTTTGGCGTCAAAAGATCGATGGCAGACACTGTGGTATTACTGAGGTGGATTACCACGATGAAAATCTCATCGTTTTTCTCACCACTTGACGATTATTTCAATGATCCTCCATATTGCTCATCATTATTGACACTTATTACCCAAAACTATACTGATTTTACGCAACAAGATCCACTCCAAAACAATATTACAACCATTGAAATAACAATCACGTCCGCCATAGTTGAATGGCGCCAAAAACCCCATTTATGGTATGTTTACATTTTGTCTCAGATAAAATGGATGGACTATAGTTTACCTCAGAGTAAACAGAACTGGAGTAGCCATTAGTCAATTTCTCAAACATTTTATTCTGCCATTTCTTGCGGGGGGTGAGGTTACCACTACACTCAAAGCCAGCACAACGCACAACGTTTTTACAAATGTACACATGCATAATTCGACACACAAATTTAAATTTCACGCACACACACGCTTAAAATAGTCACGTGGGGTGTGCGTTTTGACAACGTCACAGCCGCACTCCCCACGAGACTAGCGCTCGAAATTTGAAATCGTAGAATTCTAAAACATGAAATAATGAAGTAAATAATAATGAAAGCTTAAAAATTATAATTACAAATAAAAGGTGACACCATCATTTAGCATACTCGATGTTTTCTATTTATTTTTACAACAAAAAACAGCACAGGCAGGCATTTTTGCGGGAGCTCTGTTCGCCGCAACGTTTACAATGTTATGGCTGTCAAAATGGCGGCTCAACTAGTTTTATTAAACGTGCAAGCATCCGATGCTTGTGCATTTGGCAGAGGGGAATGTTAGACAAAGGCTACTCTAGTTGTGTTTACTCTGAGTAGTTTACTTGTCATTCATACCAGTTTTGAGATTTTCGTTGAAAAAAGCAGCTTATAGACTTCTTTGGTTCGCACGTAAACGGTTATTCGTTCGTTGAGTCGTCAAAGTCGACACTCCCTCTGTTGCTTACGTATAAAAGTATTAGCTTTTTATTTATTTTAGGAACAAATTATGTGGAATTTCACAGAAAAATAGAAAGAGTCATACATTCAGATAAACTTATGAAGTTAAATCGCTCATGCGCAGCGCGGCAGCGAAGCTGCGGGAAAGAATCGTCAAAATGTACTGCGAGAATCATTTGTGTGGAGACGCGCCGCTGTTGCCGCTATAGTGTATTTTATTAAAAATGCGAAAAGAATATTTAAATTTTTTCATGCGGCGCGACATGAAAAAATTTCCTGCTGCACCTCACCGCCTCGCCGCGCAAACAAGTGCAGTTTAACGTTTATCTCCATTTATTTGAAAAAGCAGTAACACGTTTGATTAACGTTCTATATGTCATGGAAAATAAAAACGTTGACAATGTTTATGTTTCTTTTATTTCTTCATATAGAGTATCCAAATCATCCAATTTCAATAATTGCATAAAGTAATCCAATGCGATTTTCAAGTTCCAACTTTTAACCTCCAAACATCTGCAACAATGGCAATTATAAGAGGTTATTTAATAAAATTTTATTAATATAAAAATTATAACAATTTATATATTATTTATAGTTTACCAACCTCTCACTGGCTTTTCTGTTTAATTTAGTTATTTCCATAAAAATCATTATTAATTTTTCCTTGAGATAGTCATCTGGTGGTGACTCTAAAGCGATGCTGAGGTTAGGCTTTACCTGTAAAAATATACGTTAGCATTAAAATTTAATAAATAGAGCAACATTTGTGAAATAATATAAATCGCTTAAGCAAATGGCTCCATGCTTGTATTTTTAACGTTAAATTTGCGAAACTATAGACAAATGGAGATTTTAGTTGAGTGAGACGCATTAAATTATTTACAATAGCAACATTTCATTGATCGCCGACGCTGCTGTCAAATTGTCGTGTGTGTAAATTGCGGAGAAAACAGATTCATTTCGCCTGCAAATAATTTTAACATACTATCGTAATACTTAGAAAAATGAAGAAAACTCAGACTCGATCGAAAACTATAAACGACCCTGTTATAGTGTCCCGTGTCAAAAACTACCTTGCAGAGAACGTGGACAAGACTTTCGTTGATGTGAGTCAAATGGCGCGTTCTCTCAAAGAGCGTTACCGTGAATACAATAATAGGAGCGATAGCGCGTTCTGCCAAGTGGTTGAAAGTGCCTACAAAATTGTGCTACAAAGTTACGGCTTAGATGGTGCATCGACTTCAGAAGGGTCTGAGGAAGAATCCGATTTAGAGTTATTAGATGAAAACAACAGTCAAAACGACCTCAATGTTCGTTTAATTGCTATGTACAAAATGCAGGAAAAAAAGAGAACAGCTGCATCTCGTAGAGCCACCGACAAATCTGGTGAACCTATTGATATTATTAGCAGCGACGAAGATGGTTCTGCCGCGCCAAAGTTACCTAAAATTAATGACCAAATAACCATAACACCCCATATACCATCAAGAAATGCAAACAGCACTACCATCGAAAGTATATCTAAGCCACAACAAAACATGGCAACAGGAGATAAAAAGAGGAAACTCGAAAATAGTAAAATTGTTCCTGCTAAGAAAAAAATTGAGATTGGTGCACCTAAAATTGTTAAGGTTAGTTTTGATGATATTGGTGGTATATCTGATATAATTACTCAAATCTGTGATTTGATATTACACATGAGGCATCCAGAAGTATATACTAAATTAGGTATTAAAGCACCCAGAGGGGCATTATTGCATGGACCTCCTGGAACTGGGAAAACTCTGTTAGCGCATGCTATTGCGGGCAAATTACAACTGCCACTCATTGCGGTTACCGGGACAGAGTTAGTTGGTGGTGTGTCTGGTGAATCAGAGGAGCGTATTCGAGAACTTTTTGAGAGAGCTGTTTCTGTAGCTCCAAGTGTACTATTTATAGACGAGGTTGATGCTGTTTGTGGTAACAGGGTACATGCTCAAAAAGATATGGAGAAGAGAATGGTTGCACAACTATTAGCTAGCTTAGACAGTCTGAGTGATAAAAATGAGTCAGTCCTTATATTAGCTGCTACAAATAATCCCGATGCTTTAGACCCAGCATTAAGAAGAGCTGGACGTCTGGAGCAAGAAATTACTTTAGGAATACCCTCATTGAAGGCTAGGAAAGAAATTCTATCTATTTTATGTAAAAACTTGGTTTTGAATGAAGATGTTGATATGAATGCATTGGCTCAAATCACACCTGGGTTTGTAGGAGCTGATTTACAAGCCCTTGTCAACAAAGCTAGCACTTATGCTGTAAAGAGAATATTCGCAGAGATCAGAGCTAATGAATTGGTACCAAAAAATGATTTAGTTGAACAAAATAAACCAAGTGAAGAAGAAACAGTTGTACAAAATGGTGACAAGGAAAGCGAGTCAACACCGAAGGAGGATGGAGATGAACCGAAAAATGATTTAGAAGCTGTTCCACCAGAAAATTCAAATAATCTTACAGAAAATGATAAGGAAAAGCCAGCAGCTACTGAAACAAATCATGTTAGTGATGATGTTATCACAAAGCCACACGATCCAGTTGATGAAGTAATAAATCTATTAGGAGATGCTATACCATATTCTTCAGAGAAATTGTCTGGGCTTTCGATTCACCAGGACGATTTTGTCAAAGCATTGAAAACTACAAAACCATGTTCTGTCCGAGAAGGTATTGTCACAGTCCCTGATGTTACTTGGGATGATGTTGGTTCTTTGAGTCAAGTGCGTAAAGATTTACAGTTGGCAGTTTTGGCCCCAGTAAAATATCCTGAACAAATGAAGAAACTTGGATTGGCTGCTGCTAGTGGAGTACTGCTTTGTGGACCTCCTGGTTGTGGTAAAACGTTGCTTGCCAAAGCAGTCGCCAATGAAGCGGGAGTAAACTTTATCTCGGTGAAGGGTCCTGAGCTTCTCAACATGTATGTTGGAGAGAGTGAGCGAGCTGTACGAACTTGTTTTAGGCGTGCACGAAATTCTGCGCCTTGCGTTATATTTTTCGACGAATTTGATGCACTATGTCCAAGACGTACATCTCAAGACAATAATGGAGCTGCAAGAGTGGTCAATCAACTGTTGACTGAGATGGACGGCATTGAGAGTAGAGAAGGTGTATTTGTATTGGCTGCATCAAATAGGCCAGATATTATCGATCCCGCAGTATTACGGCCAGGTCGTCTTGATCGTGTGATGTATGTTGGTATGCCAGGTAGTGAAGACAGAGTTGATATTCTTCAAAAATTAACCAAAAATGGTACCCAACCGAGATTAGCAGCAGATGTAGACTTTGAAGTCGTTGCAGGACTAACACGAGGTTACACTGGTGCTGATTTGGCTGGGTTAGTTAAATCGGCTGCAACCAATGCATTGACAAATCTCATCTCAAGTGGAACTATTGGAGATGAAGACATATTTGTAACATTTGAAGATTTTAGAATGGCTCTTTCTAAATGCAAACCATCCGTGTCATCTAAGGAACAGCTACACTATGAGAAGTTGAGGATAAAATATGCATCTGGGGCTGATGACAAGGATATGGAGATGGAGACTGAGCCTACTAATGAGGAATCTATGGACACCGTTTGAGAATCATTTAACTCTTGGGTTATTCAGCCTTAGTAGATTTACTTTAATAATTGTTTCAATTTAATATTGTGTGATGTAATTCAAACCGATAGTGCCAATTCCTTTCTCAATTTCAAGTTAAAATATTAATTGTTTAACCCCTTAAAGGTCAGCGCGAGCACCGGTGTTCGCAAATAATAGAAGTTTCTATGGTGTGTGGTTTTCTGACCATTGACAGGTTAATAAATATAGGAGTATAGGACTTGCGGTATGTTTTGTATTGGAAATAAACTATTTTATGTATAAAGTAATAAGTAATGAGTGATACACTAGATATGCGATAACCATAAGCCATTTACAATACGGCACATTTTAAATTCAATAAAAAATAAATTTTATTTTTTATGGATTCTGTGTTATTTTTCTTACAACCCTTTTGTCGTCACAGAAGTGATTTTGATTATATTGATCTCACCACTCCATATAAGTGAAACAAACATTATAAACACACAGCAGTTTTTCATTTACAAATAAATATTTCTGATACTCACACAGAGTACTGAGGACTTATGGGAGGGATTTTGGAAAAATAGACATATACCTAAGTTTAATAGATATAAATACAGCCATGGCTTAGATATATATCACACAAACATCTGCAATATAAGGGCTTGTACACAAATCTCAGGTATGGGGACAACTTGAAACCTGGTTATCTGTGTAAGATAAGAGCCATGTCGTCAACATGGTGAATATTAAATAGTCTTTACATCATACATTTACAAAATATTAAACAAAGCAACTATTTTCGTTTATTCAGTGCCCCATTTTTTTACTGACTAAATAATTAATGGCTGCACAATTTATTACTACACTTCTGAAATGTTTATACCTATACATATTGGGTCTTTACCTATGATATTGGCGTTTTTTTCTCTCTTAGTATTTTGTCTTTAACTATTAAGATTCAGAGTATTCCTAAAAAATAATTACCTCGTCTAAAAATAGACTATATTTTTGAGCTCTTTTGATTTGTTTTGATAATTTGTTGTAAGTTTAATTGTGTTAAAATTGGACACGGAGACAACTCTTTTTAAGTGCCTCCCGAATACATCATTTTATTTGCATTCACTTAAAAACGATAAATAATTTTTATGAAGTGTGATATTACACATATTACTAAAGCTTGTCTAATGATAGATGCCAAATATTATTATCTTTGGATTTGTCGTTGTGAAGAAAACTGATAAAATGTTAGTATGGAAAATGCAGAGTTCCCCAAAATCTCCATACAAAACACCAATTTCATAGGTAAGGACCTAATAATTTATATGTGGTATTTGTGCATATCTGTCCCTTTCACATAGATTACTTAATGCAATTCTTTCACTTCCGATCACAAACTTGATACAGCGTAACTCAGGAAACAGGCGCGTACTTTATATAATAATCATAAGACAGTACCACGCCATCAGTGTCTATCTCCGAAGGCGTAGGCAGAGGTGTTAAGATCTTATATCACCTTTATCAGAGTGGCAATTAATGAAATTAGTTTTACAAATCTTTTACTAAGAGTAGCCATTAACAGCAGTTAAAAATTTTAAGTAGTAGATTTATAGATACGGATACCTGTCATACACGACTGAGGGACCTCCACCCTATGTAACTTTTGAGTGGTAACTTTACAAACTAAGGGTTGAATTTATGGTTTGAGAACTTTTCCTATAGGCTGCCACAATCATAAGCTCAAAATTCCATCGGTGGCTTCCTAATGAAGGTAGGTAGTATTTACTGGTTAAAATTATCAACTGCCTCTGTGGTCGAGTGGTTCGCACCACCGGGTATTGATCGGGAGGGCCGGGTTCGATTTACCATGGAGGCAGAAGTTTTTCTGCTTGGTTTGGTTGGTGGTAGGGCTTCCAAGCCCGCGTGGCTAGCTACCACCGTCTTACCTAAAAGTCGCCATAATAACAATGTTTTAAGCATTGTTGTGTTTCGGCAATCAGAGGAAAGATAGCCTGTTCCTCAGTTGTTGAGGATTACAGGTGAAGCTCGCTTCCATCTTCGGCCTTATCGTCACTTACCATCAGGTGAGATGAAGGTCAAGAGCTTACCTGTCATATGTAAAAAAAACTTTTATCTCCTCAGCCACAGATACCTTGGAGCTCGCGCGCGAACTGTACATAGTCACACAATAGTCTGTAGATATAACAAAATATTTTGTATGAAATAGGTGTCAGTTGTTTCAGAACCAACATATCTTACCCACGGCTTTCGGTATTTCAATACAAAACTGGGTGTAAAACTGATGATACTCCTGTTTTCTTATAAAAAAGTGCATCTTCGTCATCAGCCTATATACGTCCCACTGCTGGGACAGGCCTTCCTGATGGCGAAACACATGAGGAGTATGGGCCGAAACACCACCACGCTGGCCCAATGCGGGTTGGTGGGTAGAAACTGTCACAAATGCGACCAGGACCAACGGCTTAACGTGCCTTCCGAAGCACGGAGGAGCTCGAGATCACGTAGTCTTGGTCACCCATCCACGGCCTGACATGGCGAAGGAAGCTTTGTTTTCGATCGAAGCCAAAGCGCACTGACCACTACGCCACCAAGCTCCTCAAAAAGTGCATAGCATTAAGCTTTCTCTTTGTATTTGTTCCGTGGACATCACACATAACAAGAAGAATGTTCAAGAAAAAAACTGCAGGGCTGTGAACTGTTTGCAGTTAACATAACTCAAACGAGGGTACTTACCTGTGAGGTTCGAAAGGCTATCATGTTCCTGAAATAGTATCTATGCTTGTGTAATGGAATTACCTACGTCATCAGCTGGGCACCATCACGCTGGCCCCAGGCGGATTGGTGGGCACAAACGGTTGCAATACCACCGAGACCAACGGCTTAACGTGCTTCCAAAGAACAGATGACTTCGAGATCACAAAGTTTCGGTCGCCCATCCAAAGCCTGACCATGGCGAAGGTAGCTTTGTGTTTATAGTCTCTAAGCTTATATAAATTGCATTATACATAAAGCAAAAGGGTACTAATAAGTATAATAGGCAAAAGATGAATGTTAGCCTAACCTATACAGAGTGAATGTTTCAAGTAGGCTCACTTGAAAAGTTCAACCTGTATAATTATATTGTTTAAACCACGTTTTTCAACACCTGTTTAATAAGTAAAAGAAACTTGACTAACCAACTAAAAATCTGTGTCTCATAACATGATTAGCCTGTAAAATACTTACCGCTGTAATTTTTGAGGGAATAACTCGCACTCCTTCGTGGGTATCTCCCAGTATATCATCTCGTTGCGGATCTTGTATTCGACGCCGTCGCGGGAGTGGAGGACGAACGTCCTATTGAACGATAGTATGTGTTCGTCCTCCATAAGACTTAGATAATATATATCTGTGTTTCATAAATCATAACATACTTACCGCTGTAATTTTGAAGGAATTACGGGCGCACTCCTTCGTGGGCATCTCCCAGTATATCATCTCGTTGCGGATCTTGTATTCGACGCCGTCGCGGGAGTGGAGGACGAACGTCTTACTGAACGATAGTATGGGTTCGTCCTCCATAAGAGTTTCAGCTTTTAGTCTTACGATTCCGCTCACTTTGAAGATTGTCACATTGTCCTAAAAGAAATTCTTCATTAAAATGTAGCTATTTTTTTGTCTATTAGGTTTGAACTTTATTCATACCTTACCTATGAAATTGGTGTTTTGTATGGAGATTTTGGGGAATTCTGCATTTTCCATACTAAATTTTTTTCAGTTTTCTTCACAACGACAAATCCAAAGATAATAATATTTGGCATCTATCATTAGACAAGCTTTAGTAATATGTGTAATATCACACTTCATAAACATTATTTATCGTTTTTAAGTGAATGCAAATAAAATGATGTATTCGGGAGGCACTTAAAAAGAGTTGTCTCCGTGTCAGATTTTAACACAATTAAACTCACAACAAATTATCAAAACAAATCAAAAGAGCTCAAAAATATAGTCTATTTTTAGACGAGGTAATTATTTTTTAGGAATACTCTGAATCTTAATAGTTACAGACAAAATACTAAGAGAGAAAAAAACACCAATTTCATAGTTAAGGACCCAATATAAGTCATCCTTTTGTCATCACCTAAGTCAAGTAAGTAACTCAGAGACGTCCTTTAACCTATTGTTCATTATAGAATATTAGAATTTTAATAGAATCCTTTAAGTGTAGTTTAAGCTTTTAATTTTTGTTCTAAGTAACCATTAAAGTTAATGAATGACTCTGAGTGCGGCAGTAAGATGTATAATTATTATTATTAGTTGACAGACTGGCAGTTGAAACAACTGATGGTCGCCTGTATCCTATTATTCCTTTGCGATGTGTTTATCTAGTCTGTTCTTAAATTGGCTGACAGTTTCTGCTGATAAGTATTAATTTCTGCTGGCAATTCATTCCATGCCTCGACAACTCGATTGCCAAAAGAGTTCCGAAAAGTAACTTTGTTTGCCAAAACGTGGGATAACTTTAATAATCCTATATTAATATCCTCTTAAATTTGTATTACTTGAGTGTCTAAACACTGTTTCATCAAAACCTTCATTATTCCATTTAATTAATAGAAATAGTGTCTTGGCGAGTCCTGAACTGGGGTTGTGCCTTCTACTTACAGAAGTTAAATAACACATTTTAATTGGTGTTGTGTTTCTGTTGGTAAGTAACATTGCGAGAGCTTCACGAGGTAGAAAAGTGTATGAAGGGCTTCTTTTGAAAATGATTCGTTATAGGGAAAGCAATGGGTCTTTAGAATTATATTTCTGTTGCATTTGTATGGTAATGAAAGCAAAATAAATTTCAATGCATCTTAGGAGTATTTGAAGCTAAATTATCGACTGTTATGTATATAGTCATAGTTAAATGACGCGAAATTCCGAGGGGGCTACCATCTATCACCATGCAAGTCGTAACTTAAGATTTACGTGAATACTTTCCATCCTAACTTGTCCTATTTGATAATGAATCTAGTCACTACTTTTAAACGAAATCACTAATTTAAAAATAATATGTTAGTCAACAATCTATAACAATAAATCTTTGTTACAGACTAAAACCTTTTGAACCTAGTTAGGTATTAGTTGATTTTATATTGCGCTATTTCAAAATAAAAAGGACAATGATTGTTAACCCCTTGGCGGGCGCCGCGAGCACCGGTGTTCGCAAACAATAGATGTTTCTATTGTGTCTCGTTTTGTGTCCCTCGACTAGTTAATTATGAATTATGTGTAATCAAAAGTAGTATACTACTAACCCATCTCTTCCCTTGGGTGTCGTAAAAGGCGACTAATGGACTTAGAGCTGCACAACATCCAAGAGCTTATAGCGGCGACGGGTTCACCACCTGTCACGCTGAGTGCAGTCACTGCTTGGTGAAGCGCGGACTATGGCAGTGGACTGCTTTGGCGGTGCTTTTGCTTAGTCTCTGACTAACCCTTAGGGGATAATAGTCGTGATTATATGTATGTATGTAAAAGTGACTGTTTACTAAAAAGGACAAGTTAGGATGACGCTTACTATTCACACTACTTACGACTCGTAAGGTTTTATTCAAAATAATTATCTTTGCCTATCTGTCGTACATACTTACATCATGCAGCAGCACATCAATAGTGAAGGAAGTGGGATCGTGTAGCATCGGCGGCCATTTGCTGATCAAGTTGGCTATTTCCAAGTCACTGTTGGTGGAGTCCATGTCGCCGTCTTCCAACACGCGACTGCGGTTGAAGAGTGTTCTGAACGGCCGGTATGTGGGGTCGTAACCTGAGGGGATATAGGGATATTTAAAATAAAAAAATAAAAAAAATCCTCAGACATTCACACCTATCAACTAGTCCCATTCTAAGCAACTAAATGCTGCTTGTGTTACGGATACTAGATGACGGTCAAATATATTTAATAGATAAATACACATAATTGTACAGAATATATATAATATTATACATATATAATGAACATCCAAGACTGGAGAACAAATGCCTGAAAATTCATCACCCAAACACTTGCCTCCACTGGGGATCGAACCCAGGACCTCTCGAGATACTTAAATGACATCAAGCATATTTCTATAGAAAGCTGGCCTAGCTTAAAACCTTTTCTGTATGTAGTATGGTTTTCTTAAACTATTCAAAAATAAAAATCTCAATGAACTTCAGTAGTTTTGAAGTGAAATTGAAATAAGTATATAATTCTATTTCATCAATGTATCTGAAAATATTACTATGTCAGTTCTCTTCACTATCCTAATATGGGAAAAGGAAATTAAAAAGCATTATCTCAATGCAATAAATAATTTGACTTTGGCTATGTGTTACATCGTTGGAAAGGTATTTTTGAGCTGAGTAAAAGTTACCATGGTACCTATTTCCAAATCAAGCCCGTTGAGAGTAATTCTTTATTAAACACAGAAGTTATGTGCCTTGTGTGAATTCTGACGCCACCTTCCAATAGCTGTGTGTTATATCGTTGAATAGGTATTTGTCAACTGAATAAAAGTTACTATAGCGCTAACTTTCATATCGCTTTACTTGAATTTTCTTGATATCTCAAGGGGATCGAATAATAAAATGGACCAACGAATCTCCTGGCAACATGCAGAACCATAGTCTGCAAGAAATGAAATGAAATGAAATTCTTTATTTAATCATTTAGGTAACAAGTAGTTACACTTATGACGCGTCAAAACAATAAAAGTTTACAAACAAAATATACCATTATACTTGTATACCTCTACATTTTTTTCTTCCTGTTCACTACCGGGAGGCCTTGTCAAGAGAAGATACAGGCTAAGCAGCTAAATGCTGCTTGTGTTACGGATACTAGATGACGGACAAATATATTTAATAGACATAATTGTTCAGAATATATATAATATTATACATATATAATGAACATCCAAGACTGGAGAACAAATGTCTGAAAATTCATCACCCAAACACTTGCATCCACTGGGGATCGACCCCAGGACATCTAGAGATGGCGACGCCTTGAGACCGGGGTACAGACCACTCGACCACGGAGGTCGTCAAATCGTCGTTATATATACTTACGTAGTTTATATTTATAGGTGATAGTCATGCACGCATTCTTATAGTACATGTTTTGAATCCCGTTCGTTTTCTCCGAGGCATCGAGTAGAGGGAAGTATATGCCTAAGAAATTATCGACTACCTCCCTCGCGTCGTTTGGACAGTAGTTCCTTATGAAGGGGCGCAATTCCCCTTGCAATGGTATCTTTACACCGTCCTGAAAATAAATAAGGCGTTATTGCTGTGTAATAAAGAAGAAGAAGAAGAAGAAGACAGAAAAAGGAAAGAAGAAGAAACGAAAGAAAGAACAAGAACAAAAAATCAATTAATCGTCATCATTATTCATAACATGCTGTTTGCTGACGACATTGTCCTTGCAGACGAAGACGGATCCCGGATTCTAGACAGGCTGGATGGGTGGGTACAGAGACTGGAGAGTGTGGGCCTTAAAATCAGCAGAACAAAGACCGAGTATATGTACTGCCGACTATCGTGGGTCTACGCGCTTCGAAACGAGACCAAGGACAATACCTTGCGGCATGCCCTCGAAAAAATATATTTTGGCGGTTTGCTGAAATTTTGCTGATTGATTGTATTTTTTTGCTGGCCAAAATTCGAATATATTGCTAACCGTTTAAAACCCACATGAAATTAAACCAAAATTATACAAACTAAACGAGTTAACAAAAACAACTTACGATTTCCCTCAAAGTAGAGAACATAATCTTCAAGACCTTCACATAGTAGTCAGCATCAATAAAATCGAGACACAGTGGGTTTCCTTCCAATTTCAGTGTCCGAAGAGAGAGGTCGCGCAGTGGTATCAAAAATGTGGTCTTTTCTAAGTAATTGAATGATAAATCCAAGTGTTTTAGTTTCGGAGTCGCTTCACCTAGCTTGAATCCCTCTATGGTACTGAAAACATTTTTATACCATTAGAAAATTGTGTTGATGAACAGGAATAAAAATGTAGAACAAGTAGAATTGAGTAATTAATTAATGTTTGTAAATATTGGGTCCTTACCTATGAAATTGGTGTTTTTATTCTGTCTTAGCAATTTGTCCGTAACTATTAAGTTTCAGAACATTCTTATAAAATAATTGCCTCTTTTAAAAAAAGACCATATATTTATGCTCGTATTATTTAATTTGATAATTTTTTGTAAGTTTAATTGTGTTAAAATTAGACACAAAGACAATTATTTTTAACTGCCTCCCGAATACATAATTTGATTTGCATTAACATATAAACGATGAATAATTTTTACAAAAGTGTTCACACACATACTGCTAAAGCTTGTCTAATGATACATGCCAAATATTATTATCTCTGGATTTATCGCTGTGAAGAAAACTGATAAAATGTTAGCATGTAAAATGCAGACATCCCCAAAATCTCCATTCAAAACACCAATTTCATAGGTAAGGATCTATTATAAACTTTTGACGCGTCATAAGTGTAATTAATTGCATAGATAAATTAAGTAGTTAGATCGCTATTACCATACATGGGTTTTTAGTTTGTCTAAAACTTTTTATTGTTCCTTGTACCCCTTCTTTCGAATTATTACGTTAGATGGCGCTATTATGCTAACGAAATTACTTAATTTATCTATGCTCCGCTCGTATAGTAGCGCCACCTAACGTAATGAGTCGAAACCCATGTAAGGAAATAGCGATCTATACATTTTAATTTATCTATGCTACTTGTTACCTAAATGATTAAATTAAGAATTCGAATTTGATATAGGTACATGCATACTTTTACGCTTCTTGCCTAAATCGGTAGACATTCCATAGTATTTTGACAGTTGAACGCGATATAAATCATAATGTAGTGTTCATGCTAAGAGGAGTGGTAGTTTTTCGAATGCATGGCGTAGTACATTTCGACAAAGAAAATTGTATAATAAGAAGTATACCTTTATATAATTATGATCTCTGGTATAGTGATATAGCTACTTAAAAACTATTTTCACATTGAAATAATTTTGATTTAATTTTGTATATGGGAATGAAGTTTTGTTTTTTTAAACTTACGTAATTCTGTTGTGCGACAGATTAAGTTCCACAAGGGTTGCCCATTGGACAACACTCAGCATGTGTCTGATATCGAGCTGGTTCGTCACTTGGTTCAGTGGGTAATATATGAAGTGGCTCACATCTGAAATAAATAAAATAATTTTTAATTAAATAATTAATTGTTAGCGCCCTTTGCCTGTTTACAGTATTAAAAATTAAATATGACTGCAGCCGCTAATTTTCTAATTCCCTATTGGTCCTTTCCTGTAATGCCCCCCCCGCACGCCTCAACGGACGGTGTGAAGCTATCTCCGCATCGGCGAGTTGCTCTCGAGTGCTCTCAGTTTTCTTCTCTCGCACGAATTACTTAACCGCATTAATCAAATAATTATTATCAATTAAAAACCGCAGTGGGCCCATAAAAGTGTTCGCGAATAAATTAATCCTATAAGAACTGCCTATTTGTGAATGTGGAGTGAGACAAGACAAGAAGACAGTAAAGGGAAGATTATAAGTAAGAGCGTGCTCCCTTTATTCCTCTCTAACATTAATTTAAAGTTTTTCAGTCGTTTTTTGTTAAGTCAAAACTATCAAATACAGTCCACTTTATTTTATTACTAATTCGCATTTCGCGTCGCCAATTAGTATAATTTCATATTTTTTACCACACCCTACCTTTTGAACTACATATCTATGTAATGCATAAAAGACCCATAAAATTAAAAAACAATACGACGAGACACAACAAATCGAGACAAATCGTTTTTATATTAAGAACTATCAGAGAAAATTTATACAATTTTGCATGTTCCGTCTAATTCACCAATTCCTTGCGTATTTTGACTGTTTATAGCGATAGTTTTTTATAGAATCGTGTATAAGAATCGAATTATAAGAGAGACATTTTTCTGTGCATATTACACATTGTTTATAATCCATCGAATTGAACAGAAATATAGGAATGAAGATAATAAAAAAAGTTACAATTCCTATAAACTACCAACCTTCTTGTAGAGTAAATCTACTTAGATCCAGGGACTTCTCATCTCGGTACACCATAATCAACCGATTCTTGAGGACTGTTCTAGGGATAAAGTCGAGATGCGATAGGGTTAAATCTATCACAACTATACACAATGTTAATTCAACGCCATCTTTGCGAATGAAGAAACTATTCTTGTGTATACCCACTAAGGCTTGGCGACATCTTATTACGAGGAATTTGCATTCGCTTTTGGTAAACTGAAAAACAATTTAAATTAATTTATTTATGAAGTGAGGAGCTCGGTGGCATCGTGGTTAATATGCTTTGGCGTTCGATCGCAAAAACAAAGTTAACTTCGCCGTGGCTGGGTGACCAAAACTTTGTGATCTAGAACTCCTCCGTGCTTCGAAAGGCACGTTTCTACCCACCAACCCACATTGGCCCAGCGTGGTGGTGTTACGGCCTATAATCCTCACATGTGTCTCCATGAGGAAGGCCTGTGCCTAGCAGAGGGACGAATATAGGCTGAGGATGATTTATGGTATAGCAATTGCTATAGGTCTTTAAGCGTCCTACTGCTAATCAGTGGATGGCTTTCTCACATGACGAATATAAATAAATAATAATAAATAAATAAATATCTTCAGACATTCACACCTATCAACTGGCCCATACTAGACATCTAATGCCTGTGTTATGGATACCAGATGACGGACAAATATATTTAATAGACATATAAATATTCAGAATATAATATATATATATATATATATATATATATAAACACCCAAGACTGGAGAACAAATGCCCCCACCGGGGATCGAACCCAGAACCTCTCGAGATGGCGACGCCCTGAGACCGGCGAACAGACCACTCGACCACGGAGGTTGTCAAATAATAAAAAATATGTCGTAACCCCTCCAAGCCGGCTCAATTCGGATTGTTAAGTAGCATGTTTGCAATAGCTTTTAAGAGTGTAATTTCTAATAGAAATAAGCCCTAGCTTTTGTATTTTTGTCTTATTGAAACTCTCGCTATTTTATTGTGTACGATCATCCCCAGCAAAAATATAGTATGATTAACAAAGATTGCATGTAGCTGAAATGCGAATGTTGAGGTAGATGATATAATACCTATGAAATTGCCGTTTTGTATGGAGATTTTAGGGAAGTCTGCATTTTCCATACTAACATTTTTTCAGATTTATCCACAACGACAAATCCAGAGATAATAATTTTTGGCACGTATCATTAGACAAGCTTTAGCAATATGTGTGATATCATTCTTCATAAAAAAGATTTATCGTTTTTAAGTGAATGCAAATCAATTGATATATTCGGGAGGCACTTAAAAAGAGTTGTCTTCGTTTCTAATTTTAACACAATTAAACTTACAACAAATTATCAAAACAAATCAAAAGGAGCTCAAAAATATGGTCTATTTTTAGAGGAGGTAATTATTTTATAAGAATATTCTGAAACTTAATAGTTACAGACAAAATACTAAGAGAGAAAAAGACGGCAATTTCATAGGTAAAGACCTATTATTAGGGGAAGTTGAAAAAGATGCCCCGATTGCTGATAAACTGAGAGAAAAACGACTTTCCTGGCATGAACATGTAATGAGGAGAGAGAATAATCATGTCACCAGGAAAGTTATGGATTTGAAAGTGGATGGGCGAGTGGGGAGAAGAAGACCGAGAAAAGATGGGTGGATTGTGTTTATGATGATATGACGAGGGAGGGAGTGAGTGTTGACTTGGTGAGTGATAGGAGAGAGTGGGAGAAGAAGACATGTTGCGCGGACCCCAAATAACAGAATTGGGAACAGTGCAGTACAAAGCAGATTATCTTAGTATTTTGTCGGTCCAAGGTTTATCGTGGTACATTATTTGTTTTACAGCATGGAATCTAGAGTCCAGTGATATGACAAGGTATTCTAAAAGGCTTTATCATCGTTTTGCTGGTGACACTACAATAAACAGTAAAATAAATTGCTAAGTGTGGATCTAAAGTAATTTTTTACTACAAAGGCCTATCGTATAACATAAAATATCATCACGCCTCTTTCCCCGAAGGGGTAGGCAGAGATGTTAACCACCCACATTTCGCCAGATATGTTTGGTCCCCATGTAACAGGTGGCGAGCCAGTTGCTATGCACCGGGCACAATGTGAGGCAAGCGATATACACAATGAACTGTACATAAGTTTTATTCAAACTCAGTGGTACAGGCGGTGGGATCGAACCCGTGTTTACCGCGGCCTCTCGAACGAATAGTGTCCCGTCCGTCTAACTCAGCTACCGCTGCCTATGTATAAAAAAGCTCATAATTAAATAGTACAATAATTTAGCATCGTCACCATTATCCTGCCCTTTTCCCAATTTCATTTGGGGTCGGCGCAACGAGTCTTTCTCTTCCACTCTGACCTATCACACGCCATATCAACATTCACTTCCATTCTAGCCATGTCCTCATTCACACAATCTATCCATCTCTTCTTTGGTCTTCCTCTCCCTGCATTACCATCCACTCTCATATTCATAACTCTTCTCGTTACATGCTCATTCTCCCTCCTCAAAACATGTCCACACCACGACAGCCGCTTTTCTCTCAACTTCTCTATCACTGGAGCATCTTTCAGGCATCCCCTGATATACTCATTCTTCACTCTATCAATCTTCGTCACTCCACACATCCATCTTAACACACGCATTTCGGCCACATGCAATCTATTTTCATCCATCATTTTCATAACCCAACATTCCGAATTATTTAGCATCATATTCAAGTGAATTACCTCTATGAAACATGGTATAAAAGATTTTCCTTTCAAAGTATCCAATAAGGCGTCTAGAACCATTTCTTTAGTCCAGGACGGTGGGTATCCCTTAACCTATAAAAAAAAAGTTTTTTACAACAAACGTTTAGTGTGTAAAATTAACTGAGCCGATTCAATAGAAATTCAGTGCATAGATTCTAGAGCCTGAGAAAGGACACAGGCTACTTTTTATCCTGATCTTCCCATGGGAACAGGTGCACGGGTGATATTGCGGGAAGCCATTAGTATTATATTAAAAAAAATCGCACTTACCGAAACTTTGAAGAACTGATTGTTTTTTTCGTAGTATTCTTCCATTTGTTCTCGTTCTAAAATCATTGTGGACTGAAAAACAAAATAGTTTTTAACATAACATATTATCATCACGTCTCTTACTCCAAAGGGGAGGTATGCAGAGGCGTATTTCACATTATTTCCCTAGGAATTTTCAATTAGCTAATAATAATAATAATCTTTATTTGTCATAACATAGGTACAGAACATTGATTTTACAGAAACTTAAATTAGGTATCACTATGCTTCACCTCAAGGGTATACAATTTTTATTTTAATTAAATCAATTAAGCACAATATTTTTTTTATGCCAGTTATTATTTAAAAAAAAAAGAATTACATGCTCTTTATTATTGAAAAGTTATTTGAATTTAAAATGTCAAGAATTTTTTATAGAATATAAATGCATTTCATTGTGTTACAGAAAAATATACTAAATACAATTCACTTTTAGGCTGTCACACTTGTTATTTATTTCTGGGTCATCTAAAAATTCATTAATTGTATAATAGCATTTTTGTATTAATAATGATTTTAATTTCTTTTTGAAACATGTTACAGAGAGATCTTTCCATTTATCAGGAATTTTATTATAAATGTGTGGGGCCATTCCGAGCACACTTTTCCGAACTAAGGCGGTTTTGGATTTATATTCTGAGATTTTTTTCTCATATTGTTTTCTCATTGGTTGAACCCTCTTGAATAAATGCACTCTAAACTAGAAACACTCTTGAATAAATGCATATTACAGCTTATTTCCCGTCGGCTTAAAAATTTGCTTTATACGGAAAATACATGACAATACGTATGGTAATACGTGCTTTTTGTGCAGGTGGTGTATAAAATAGGAGTTCAAGACATCTTCCGCAAGAAATAGTTTCGTAATGGCAATAAAGGTCTTTAATTAACTAATCGACGATATGAAGTTCCTCACAGTGGCTCATTGAAAAAGCTTTTATTCCATGAATGAATACTTCAGTTAACTTTAAGGTAGATGTTTTGATGTAAGAAATAACCCACTTAAATAATGTATTTTTTCATTCAATGGTTTTGCATATTAGTATATGGTGAAATATGCAATAACTAACTAGGAGAGACACGAAAGTAGAATGAATGCGTTATTAATAAGAGCTTTGAGAAGCATGGCTGGAGTAAAATTGATAATGATGTGATAAGAAGGAAGTGTGGTTTGAAAGAGGATGTAGTGACAAGAATAGAGAAAGGAATGCTAAGATAGTTTGGACATGTGGAAAGGATGGATGAAAATAGATTGACTAAAGGGATATATGAATCGAGTGGGAGATACGGAACGCGGCAGACCAAGGCGAACGCTCCTCGACCAAATTAAAGACGTTCTTGAGAACGGCCAGGTCAAAAGTACCTGAAATCGCAATGTATGAGGACTGTAATGAGAGTTGATGAAGCGAAAGAAATATGCAGGGATCGTAGCAAGTGGAAGGATGTAATCTGTATCATATTTGATGGAAATAGTCTTTTGTCTTCGATATCGAAAGTCAAAGCGTACGAATCGTTTGAGTCGCACCAAAAAGTTTGCTTTAGTAAATTTACCTTTGAAAATCTGTTAGTAACTGTTTTCCTAATGATAATTTTCTTTTTCCACGGCCAGAATATTAGGTACTTCATGACAGTATCATCCGTGCTCGTTGCTATGTCTTTGCGAAGGTGGACTAGGGTGTATTTCTCCTCATCTTGCTCTTCAGTTTCGTCCACGACTTCTCTGTAATAGTGAGTTATTGAATTGAATAGTGAATTGTATACAAAATAATACAACAGCAATTTCATAAGGTAAAAGGCAGTTGTAGCCGAGTTGGAACACAACTAGTTCCAAGCCGCGGGACTCGCGGTTTCGAACCCACCGCCTATACCACCGTTTAAATTAAAAATTATGTACAGTTGATTGTAAATATCGCTTGTCTCATATTGTGCCCGGCGCATGGCATCAGGCTCGCCACCTGTTACATTAGGACTTAACGTATCTGGCGAAATGTGTGTGGTAGCGCCTCTGCCTACCCCTTTGGGAAACAAGGCGTGATGATATGTATGTATGTACATATATTATCGTGTATTTAAAGGGGAGTGGTGTTTGCACCGCTGTTAAAATGTGTTTGGGTTCCTTTTTATGTTTCACGGGAAAGAATAAATTTACCTTTACAAAGGATTTTTTTTGTTATTAATCTCATTTCTTGACATCATGTTTTTAATTGATGAGTGTATATTTAAACAATAATATGGTGCAAGAAGTAGAGGAAACAAAATTTTTAGGTATCAAAATTGATAATCTATTAAACTGGAAACTCGAACTTAGTGATATAGAGAGTAAAATCAGTTTCGCTTGCTATGTATTAGGTCCTTACCTATGAAATTGGTGTTTTGTATAGAGATTTTGTGGATGTCTGCATTTTACATAACATTTTATCAGTTTTCTTCACAACGACAAATCCAGAGATAATAATATTTGGCATGTATCATTAGACAAGCTTTAGCAATATGTGTGTGAACACGCTTGATAAAAATTATTCATCGTTTTTATGTTAATGCAAATCAAATGATGTATTCGGGAGGCAGTTAAAAATAATTGTTTTTGTGTCTAATTTTAACACAATTAAACATACAAAAAATTATCAAATTAAATAATTCGAGCTCAAATATATGGTCTATTTTTAGGAGAGGCAATTATTTTATAAGAATGATCTGAAACTTAATAGTTACGGACAAATTGCTGAGACAGAATAAAAACACCAATTTCATAGGTAAGGACCCAATACTTCGTAGCCTCCGAGAAGAAGTAGATATCAAACACCTAAAACTAGTATACTTTGCTTTGATTGAGTCTAGACTACGCTATAGCATCTTATTTTGGGGTGGGAGTTATAAATGTAATATAAACAATGCATACATAATTCAAAAACGAGCCATTAGAACTATGTTTAGAATTCGTCAACAGGAATCATGTCGAGAGCATTTCAAGAGCCTTGGCATACTAACTGTTCCCTCTATATTTTAGTACTTTTAACTAATTTTAGTAAATATATAGGCAACTTTGAGACTGAAAACGAAAGACTAAATAGAGAAAATACTGGAAGGAAGGATTTTAAACTTCAGACTATACCTTGTCTCAACATTGTTAAACATCGTTCTCATTTTCAGCAACAATTTTTAATAGACTACCCATGGAATTGAAAACTTTGTTGTATGTTAGTACTTTTAAAAAGACGAATTCATGAATGACATTTAGCTTTTTTATTGGTTTTTCTTGATGTGAGATTTTAATTAACAAAAACAAAAACATAGAACAAATAGCTCACTGGATAGACACTTTAAGGCTGGTCTCATTCACCTAATAAAGTATGTGTGTGTGTGTTCGTGATGTGTGTGACATATAAAACAAACTTAGCTTAGCAAATCTGGAGCTTACGATATAAGTAATCTAGACGGCACCGGTATCTACCTTTCTCCTAAAATTTATCCAGAGAGGGTACATCATTGTTAGACTGCTTTGAAAATTATATTTATTTGATGTATTTGTACTAACTATTATAAAGTGACATAATTATATTGACTTGCTTATATTAGATTTATATTTGATTCTTTCGAAAATTGCTTTGCCTTACCAAGATATTTAATGATACTATAATTTAATATCAACTATGTAACTACTTAAGGATTGCAATAAAAAATTTAATTTAATAAAATGCTTTACCTAACAGATTGTTCGGAGTTACAAAGAAGGTTGATGGTAAGTTTTGGTTTCTTTGGCTGTTCGGCGACCGGTCCTAATCGTTCAAAAGCGCTTTGTCGCTTCTGTCCAGTTTGTGGATCTGGTGACTCTATTTGACTGTCTGGATCTGCAAATAAAAAAACATGATTTGTCAAACAACAAAAATGGATTTTTTAAGCTTTTATCGTGTTTCTTCGTGTTAGAAGGTCTAGCCTAGCAGTGAGACGGTGACGATGACGTCATCCACACAGAGCAACATGTAATTGTTATATAATGTATGAGTTAAGATCTCTGCCTGTTATACCGGAGCATAGGTCTCAGGTACCATTGCCGCGCTAGACCAAAAAATATATTTTTCATCCTCACTCTTTAAAGTGCCACTGCTGGGCACAGGCCTACTCATGGAGAACCAAATGAGTAGAATGAGCCGTAACACCACCACGCTGGCCCAATACGGGTTGGTAGGTAGAAACGGTTGTAATAGGCCTATTGAAGCACAGAGGACTTTGTGACCTGTATTTTAGTTTGCTTTAACTGAAATAAAACAAATCCAAATAATTCATGCTTTAATTAAACATCTGTCGGGGTGGTAGAAAATAAGAATGCCGGAGATAAATAATAGGCGCTAGGTCGTCACTTATAGGTATATTTAAATATAAAACTAAGGCACACTGAAACAAATTTTATAAATGGTAAATCACAAAACACTGAACATATAACAATGAGATAATTATAAAAGTAGGGCTACTTACAAAAGTGCCTTTGAAAATGAGCAACAAATACAATAAAAATGATGTATCACAGCCAGACTTCCAAAAATATTATAAATATACTTAACAATAATTACGAGGACAAGACAATGAAAGACAGACAGTAAATTAAAAAAAACAGAAACAAAGAGAAAATGGACAGGACAGATCGCAGCAACAGTAAAGAGTCACTAATATAGGTATAGCGCCTCGTTACAAACATAACACATTTTTTGGTATTTTCCCCCTTTTTCATCCCCCTGACTTGGATTTAAGCATTTTTTTCTATGTACAGATATTTGACCTTTACAGTTTTATTATATTAGGTCCTTACCTATGAAATTGGTGTTTTGTATGGAGATTTTGGGGATGTCTGCATTTTACATACTAACATTTTATCAGTTTTCTTCACAACGACAAATCCAGAGATAATAATATTTGGCATGTATCATTAGACAAGCTTTAGCAATATGTGTGTGAACACGCTTGATAAAAATAATTCATCGATTTTATGTTAATGCAAATCAAATGATGTATTCGGGAGGCAGTTAAAAATAATTGTCTTTGTGTCTAATTTTAACACAATTAAACTTACCAAAAATTATCAAGTTAAATAATACGAGATCAAATATATGGTCTATTTTAAGAAGAGGCAATTATTTTATAAGAATGTTCTGAAACTTAATAGTTACGGACAAATTGCTGAGACAGAATAAAAACATCAATTTCATAGGTAAGGACCCAATATGTATAGATAAAACGTTTTATTACTTACTATCAGGTACCCCAGTGAAGAATTGCTCATCGTACACCTCAGTCGGCGAATACGTGTCTCTGCTGTCCTTTTCGTTCGGGAAGGTTGGCGTGACATCAGCGGTAAAGTCAATCTTGTCAATGGTTGGCGCTATCGGTTGCCAAGCCGGTGATATTGGTTGCCAGTTACCCGCTGGTCCAAGGTTGGTCGGTACCGTTGGAGCTTGTTCTGAAAAAATGTTCAGTTAAAAACTACACTTCTGTGTTTATATTGGAATTATGAAACTCAGTAGTTAACATCATTGATTATATTATTGACTACGTCATATGTATCTTTTTCCATAGAAAAGTAATACAAAATCTACGATCATATTGGGTCCTTACCTATGAAATTGGTTTTTTTCTCTCTTTTAGTATTTTGTCTGTAACTATTAAGATTTAAAGTATTCCTAAAAAATAATTACCTCATCTAAAAATAGACTATATTTTTGGGCTCCTTTGATTTGCTTTGATAATTTGTTGTAAGTTTAATTGTGTACAAATTGGACACGGAGACAACTCTTTTTAAGTGCCTCTTTTATTTGCATTCACTTAAAAACGATAAATAATTTTTATGAAGTGTGATATTACACATATTACTAGAGCTTGTCTAATGATAGATGCCAAATATTATTATCTTTGGATTTGTCATTGTGAAGAAAACTGAAAAAAAAATTGTATGGAAAATGCAGAATTCCCCAAAATCTCAATACAAAACACCAATTTCATAGGTAAGGACCTAATAAATTATTGTAATATGCGAGTCGGCCTTAAAAAATACTTATTTTCCCTTAATCGATTATGAATTTTCTATGGACATTATGAAAAAATCGTTATGCACATCACTTAGCCAAGGGGGCGGTATCCGTCCATGAAAAATCCAATTACTGTGGAACATTTCCATAGGTAACAATAAAGAACTTAATGGACGTAAACTGTCAAAACGGGCCTCTTATTTTGTCTGGACTTTAAGTGACAGATACATAAACAACTATTTTGGTTAGAAGTGATAGAACCATTAGAAGCTGTTCCGGTCTCGCAATATTCCGTACCAAAAACATAGCTAATTATTTAAAATACCTATAAATATTGTCTTACTATACGGTTCTGGAGTTTCTGACGAGGGCCGCACCAGGAAGCTTTTGGGTATGCCTGAAAAATAGAGATCAAAATCAAAAATAATTTTATTTCATAGGCCAAGCTTAAAATCGTGATAATTTTACTTGGGTATCTTACAAAATAAAGAATGATCAAAAAAGTATAGTATTTAAGTTCATTACCGCGCGCGCTTGTACCTAGTATAGTACCTACATCCACAGCGCTTTGACGGTTGTTGTAATCGATACAAGCGGCTGGAAACCGAGAGGCTTTTTCAAGAGAAGAATCCGACAAGAAACTTATGAGCCACTTTTTTAAAAAGCCAATCATATAAATATCGGGAAGATATTTATATTTGGCCAGCAACAAAAAGTCAGCCGAATAATCATTTGGGCATCAAACAAATATTTTGTCAGCAATATAACTTGGGCGACAAATAATTATTTGGGCAACAAAATAATTAGTTCAGCATTGAATAAGTTACCGAAAAAGTTTACAAGATTTTGGAAAAGGATCAATAAAGGATCAAGGATCCCGCTTGTACAGCTAACACACTCAGAGGATTTGGCACCCACTATCCACTAAAGTTGAACCAATAATGTGATATCTGTGTTTTATTTTTGAGTTTTATTCAAACTTAGTGGTAGGTATCGGCAGGCATTTAACCAACGAACATTAACAAAATAATAAACAAACTTTACGAACCTTTAGGATAGGCGAATCCTGTTAGAGCTGCTGTAAAAAATAATCAACTATTAGATAAAGGTTGATTTAGTGGCTAAAAAATAAATATAGAACAATAGAAAATTATTAAAATCTATATTTCTGTAGTTCTGTATCAATTGCAGAATTTCGACTGAGAAGGGTATCTTGATGTGGTATTCACAGATCTGATGATAGATACCTATTTGACAATTGCAAACGTGTTGATTATTGTTAGTAACTTCTGCAGCATTATTTCTAAAATTAAAAAGGAAAAGTTTTGCACATCGTAAAGCCTAAGGCCTAATTGCACGTTCGAGAGTTAGCGCCTAACCCAGGGTTTGCCGTTTGTCCATATATTTGCCCCAGGGTTAGGTGCTAACTCTCGACCGCGTAATTGGGCCTAAGTCGCATAAAATACTCATTAATTGTAAGTAATTAATAAGATAAAAGCTTCATTTTTATAAATATTATAACTTGCTGATGATTATATGCAAAACGTCGTTTTGTGGCTTTTCTCATTTATACAAGCAGGTGTTTATTTTATTTGTCTAATATCTTTTCATTCGCACGAAGTTTTGGATTGTCTGCTAAAATTAAAAAGCTATTCTAATTCCGTATACGTTAAAATAAGTCGGAATATGCATAATTGTCACAGGCGCAAAGCTCCATACAAATTGGGCATTGTCCTTTACATTCTTAAAGCAAGTGTAATAGTTGAGTTTTTTTTCAATGAAAACTCAGGTACACTACCAACTTACAGTACCACATTCGAAAAATTATTAAAATTAATTAAAGTAATGATTCTATATATTTAGTAAAAACACAGAAAATAAAGATTCTAAAATTGAGTAAAAATAACTAACAAGTCTATTACAATTAAAGTTGTGCAATATTTTAGAGGCTCTTTTAAGATTGGTGTAATAATCTGGATCAGTGTGCATGTTCTTTCATCTCTAAGGGACTGTCGCCACGAGCGAGAGAATCGCAGCGATATTACCGTCGTTCTACAGTCTACAGTTCTACACACCGCGACGTTCACGGTAAGAGAATGATAAAAATATGTAGCATGACGTGGTGGACGAAGTTTAAGCTGAGCTATGGGATTCGAACCCCTATCAGAATTATTACCGTCATAGTTGTCAAATTTATAATTTATAACTACCTTTAAATTTATAAAGTCACATACCCATAGCGTCAAATGCTTGACTGATTTGTTGATAGGATGGTGGATTTTGTATACTCTGTGTCAATTGCTTGAGATTCGTCTGTAGCGGCTTAGGGGCTGGCTGCGGCTGTTGTATTGGCTGTGCAAATTGCAACGAAAGCAGCTGTGGAATTGGTTGAAGGATTGGCTGTGTGAATTGCAGAGGAGTTGCTAAGGAGCCAGCTGGCTGTGGTTGGTTAAGGGCAGGTTGCGCCAATGGCGTAGGAAGTGGCAGTTGCACTGCTGCAGCTTTCTTTGGATTCTGTCCTTTGGACGCTATTAATTGTTGACCACGAGTTATTCTTGATTGTATTGGCTTTCCTGTAAATTGAAAAAATCTTCGCTACAAATCAAAATATTCAACTGGGAAAAACAATGCTCATTTTCTCACAAAACAGGGACTTTGTTAGTTTCAATATATTTAAAATAAAATTGAATTAGCATAAATAAAAAACAAAAAAAATTGGTGCATTTTTTAGTCTCAAGTTAAAATCTTGAGTGAATGATGTACATCATGCAATTTTAATAAATATATGACCATAGTGGGTTATTAACTTAGGAATTATTGAGTTAACCATCATGGCAACTGCTTACACACTGCATAAATCGTTTTGTTGTTCAATGGTTTTCTCTCACATGTAAAGTTTTAATTTATTAAAATATGAAGAAAGTAAAAAGTGGACTTGTGTAGGAGAGAAATATTATATGAGAAGATTAAATAATATTTTTTTTATCATTACTGAGTCTGATACACACCCGCAATCAAGAATGTTGGGGCTTTTGGTTTTTGTGTTGAAGTAGATTGTAATTTGACAACTTGAGATTTATTCTGAACCACCAGTTTAATATCAGAGGCTCTTCCTTCAACAACTGCTTTGGCTATAAACATAAAATAAATTAGGAATTAAAATAAATGTGGGATACAATAAGTGTGGTCGAAACAACGCTGGTTTGTCAGCAAAGCGGGTATCTTTTTTGAGAAACTAAGTAAATTGATCATCTTGATTGACAAAACAAGCAAAACCAGGAGAGTCACAATACATTTAATTTTGGGTGACTATAAATTATAAAAATTGAGTAATACACTTAATTTTAATACAACTAATAGTAACTAATAACTCAAGCTAGGGTAACAATGGTCGTAATGAGAATGACTGCTGCATTAAAAAAGCAAGTGATATTATACTGGTATATGATAAGAAAATATATTTTAATTAATTTTAATAATTTAAGAAGGTTGCATAAGAAAACAAACTTTATTAAATAGCAAATTTCTTATAAATTTAATAACAAATTGTATTATGATTACCATCATCTTTTTCCTCGGATTGATTTTCTGATTTCATGTAATAAATATTAGGTGCTTTAACAGTTGTAGTAATTTGTCTGAAATAAAAAATACAATTAAATCAATAGGTACTTAAGTAAAAAATGTTGAGTTCCCTTGTCTTCTTTGGTTAACTCACTTATTTTGCTTATACCCCCTATAATATTTTGATATAGCAACAGTTATCACCTAACAATCTGCACAGACCAGCTGTCACTGTTGGCAATACTCATGTGTTTCTCCATGAAGGCTGGGGCCCGGCAGTGATGTGTATATAGCTGGTGTATCGAAGTGGTGGATAATTTGTTGCAGAAATATTTAAATAAACTAATGATAAGTATAAAAACAACCAAATAGATACATGGGGTCCGATATTAATAGTGAATTTTGTCTGGATAGAATTATCAAACTGTTATGTCAATGCTTCCCTCCATAAATTCGATTGAAACTGGGAGTAATTACGAAACATTTTATTTTAATGATTAACCCCTTGGCAGTCATTGTAAACATCTGTGTTTACAAATAATTGATGTTGCTATTGTGTCGCATTTTCTGATGGTTGAGAGGTAATACTAATTAGAAGTAGTGTAGGTAATAATTTTAAGGCACTAGATATAGACTTACAGTGTGTTTTCCTGGCTTTCACTTCTTGTAGCTGTAACCCCTATGTTCTTCTTAGACAATTCTTCCATTGGGTTGGCTGGTGAAGTATCTTCAGTGAGGTCATTCATCTCTGGTTCAGTTATAAGATCTGAATTGTTCCCATCATTTTTACCAATTTGAGACCAGAATTTATTAGTTGTTGGCTGAGAGCCTTGTACAGTTCGTCTTTTTCTTTTTCCACGCCTGTAACAGAAAAAATAGGATCAAAATTAATTTTTAATACAAACTTGTACATAAGGTTATTGCTATTGTTGAAGGAATTCTCCATTAGTTTCGTAGCTTATCAAAAAATAATTGAAAAAGATTATGATATTAAAGCAAAAATATTCAAATTATTAGTATTATTTGTAAAATAGTAAACACTAAATACTAACCCCATCGCTATTTACTTATTTACTCATAAATTACTACTTATCTTATAGCGTAATCTTATTCTTGTAACAATATTGTATTACAATTAACCTTCTTGAAACTGGTGAAATTGTAATTTGTGAATTATTACAACATAAATACTAATAAATAGAACCGAAAACAAGAATTTCATTTGTTGTATTTACTACAACAAATTCATAGATTAGGTATAAGTCAACTTGACGTTCGTTAACGTCACTGTCATATTGATATTTTATCTTAAAATTCATAACAACTCAAAGGGAATCAAATTCATAAGCTTTTGTTAATATTCATTTTTTTTTAGATATAAAACGTCCAAATGAGACAGACTAATGTAGAATATACTGACGTGTCTTTCACATACTGTTGTCCAACAATAGCCATTGTTCAGTTCTAGTTTTTAATGCCAGTCTGCAGTTGCTAGCAAACCGAGCAACATTTTCGTCTGCACGAACTCAGGTTTAATTATGTTTGTTTCAGAAGTGCCGAAGAGGAAAGTCATAAACATGTAAAAACGCCGGTCGTCGTCAGCCTATATACGTTCCACTGCTGGGTACACGCCTTTGTAATGGAGAAATATATGAGGAGTATGGCTGAGTTGGTGGCTAGAAACGTTTGCAATAGCGACCGGGACCAAAGGCTTAGCGTGCCTTCCAATGTACTGAAGAGTTCCAGATCACAAAGTTATGGTCACCCATCCAAGGCCTGACTATGGCGGAGGTAGCATTGTTTTCGATATCAAAAGTCAAAGAGTACTAACCACTACACCACCAAGCTCCTCAAAGAAGAAAGGCTAGAAAAACAGGTACTTAATTATAATTGCGCGCGCCTATTATCTCGTATTTCGGCCACCATATTAACTATAAAGATATGAGGTGGAAGGTATTATTAAATTTTATGGAAAACAACGAATCACAGTCTAGTGCGACGAAATAAAGCGAGATGGGATGACGAAATATAGGAATATGGAGAGTAGGTATAAAATTTTTCGAGTGTTGAAAATTGTTTTTCCTGTAATTACCCCATCGGGTTCCAGACATCATTCCGGCATGCCAACACAATAGATTTTACTATTGTGTCTCGCTTCCACGAATAGGGTTGTTGAACCTGCTTTATTCATAGAAGTATCAAGTAGATGGTAATATAGCGGAGCTCGGTGGCTGGTATGCTTTGGCTTCCGACCGAAAACAAAGCTACTTTCGCCATAGTCAGGCCTTGTATGGGTGACCAAAACTTTGTGATCTCGAGCTCCTCCGTGCTTGGTAGGGGACGTTAAACCGTTGGTCCCGACGACAGTTTCTACCTACCAACCCGCATTGGGTCAGCGTGGTGGTGTTACGGCCCATACTCCTCATGTGTTTCTCGACAAGGAATTGTTTCTCATGTGTTTGTGCCCCACACACACAGTTTGAAGACATGGGAGAAAGTGATTGAGAAACGATTGCGAAACGAGTGTGAGGTAACAAGAAACCAGTTTGGGTTTATGCCTGGCCGAGGAACTACAGATGCCATATTTGCGCTCCGGCAACTGTGCGAAAGCTACAAAAGGGGCCCGGAGGACCTGCATATGTTGTTTGTGGACTTGGAGAAGGCATACGATCGTGTCCCCCGAGAGGTTTTGTGGTGGAGTTTAAAAGAGAAAGGAGTGCCTGATAAGTATGTGGAGCTAATCCGAGCAATGTATTTGAAGACCAGTACACACGTCCGTTCAGCTGCTGGGACTACTGGGGAGTTCGGTGTGGCAGTTGGCTTGCACCAGGGATCGGCGTTGAGTCCCTACCTCTTTCTCCTAGTAGTGGATGCTCTGACATCGGTCCTACAAAAAGAGGCTCCCTGGTGCATGCTGTTTGCGGACGACATCGACCTCATCGATGAGGAGGGTTCTCGGGTTCAGGACAGATCGGAAAATTGGAGGCAGAGATTGGAGAGTGTTGGCCTGAAAATAAGCAGAACCAAAACCGAATATATTTACTGCGATTTCGGCGGTCTCTCAAATCCTTGGCCTGAGGCGCTCGATGGAGAGAATCTTCTAGTCTGTTCGGAGTTTCGTTACCTGGGATCTCTACTTCAGCATGGAGATGTTGACCGGGACGTCAAGCGAAGGATTAGCTCAGGATGGATGAAATGGCGGCAGGTTACAGGAACTGCGTGTGACCCCCGTATTTCCCTAAGACTGAAGAGGAAAATTTATAAATCTATAATAAGACCTGTCATCATGTATGGATCGGAATGTTGGCCTGTAAAGCGGATGGATGAACAAAGATTGTATGTAGCTGAAATGAGAATATATTGATAGAGTGAGGAATTAATATATTAGGGGAAGTCTGAAAGTTGCCCCGATTGCTGATAAACTGAGAGAAAAGCGACTTTTTTGGTATGGACATGTAATGAGAAGGGAGAATGATCATGTCACCAGGAAAGTTATGGACTTGAAAAGGCGTGTGGGGAGAGGAAGACCAAAGAAAAGATGGATGGATTGTGTGAATGATGATGTGATGAGGATGGGAGTGAGTGTTGACTTGACGAGTGATAGAGGAGAGTGGAAGAGTAAGACATGTTGCGCCGACCCCAAATAGAATTGAAAACAGGGCAGGAAAAAGAAGAAGAAGAGTGTTTGTGCCCAGCAGTGGAACTGGAGTAGGCTGAGGACTGACTGACTAGTGATAATAGGCTAGTTGACCCTTTTTTTAAGCAATTCTATACACATGCGTGGCACAGGCTGACACAGCTGACATGGACACTTAAGTACTTAGATGTTATTAAAAACGCTGCCCTACTTTTCTGGTAAACATATGTCTATAATATGATGTAATTTTGTATTTTTTTCTAACCTCCCCTTCGATAAGAATTCATTACCTGGCTGGCGTCTTATTAAATCTGAGTATAACACGTAGCAAGTGGTGCTCGGTAAAATACAATATTCCTCGTTAAGACCACTTGACCTGCGGGTCTCGTATACAGGGGGTTTCATTATACCTGCCTTGCCTTCTATTTTACTAGCAACTTACCCACAATTTTATTGGAATTTTAGAACAGCATTATTGTGCATTCTTGCTTTGGGTGTCGTAATGGACTAATGGTCTTAAAACTGCACAACCATCCAATAGCTTATAGCTGCGACGGGCCCACCACCTGACACGCTGAGCACATGACAATGTGCAGTCACTGCTTGGTGAAGCGCGGTGAAGCTATGGCAGTGGACTGCTTTTGCGGTGCTTTTGCCTAGTCTCTGTTTAACCCTCAGGGGTTAATTATTATTATAATTGTTATTATATAAACGTATGTATGTATTATGACGAACCGCTCAGTGTAACGCAACTCATAATAAATTCTACAAAGATTTTTTTATTCAAACTCATTATTATAAGCGGGAACTGAAGCGGTGACCACTCACTACTGACCACGAGTTGTAACAATTACCCAAGTGGTAAATGAAAAACTTTCTTTCTTCCTTTAAAATTTCATGTTATCAATGGCTTATAGAATATCTAATTTATTTGCTCTTTACATTATAAGTAACGTACTAAGCTAATAACCCATTAAATCCTAAAATACTTAATAACTACAGAATAATGTTCATTTGAATTTGTTTATAATCATTACGGCACGCGATGATAAAATATTTTACTATGGTTGTCAATTGCAGCAGCATTTATGTAATACCTATTGCACTCGATTATGAATTTTATTTTATTTCGTCAATAGTACAGGAAGTAGGTCATTATGGCACTGCTTATCTGCCTGCTGGTACAGACGAATACAAAAATATGTATACACGTTTTAAAGGTGACAATCTTTATTTCCTTCTTATATGAGTCATTTACTGTCAACAGTGGTTAAATATTTTTTGGAGTTACGTACTTACGACTATGTTTGTTTCTTTACCCTTTCTGGAGAAACACATGAGTTTCTAAAGCCACTGCGCTGACCAAACGTGGATTTGGGAGTGTTGAAACTTTTTTATCCCACCATCTCGGAAATAGTGTTTTTGTTATTCAATATTAAGATATTGAAGAGCAAAAACATTAACCGCTTGAGGGGCAAAGTAAAGGAGAATGGTCACGGCCCATGCAATAAATATAATAAATAAATAATATCTCAAGACATTCACACCTATCAACTAGACCCATTTTAAGCAACTAATGCTGCTTGTGTTACGGATACTAGATGACGGATAAATATACTTAATAGATATGTACAGTCATATAAATATTCAGAACATATACAATACATATATAAACATCCAAGACTGGAGAACAAATGCCTGAAAATTCATCACCCAAACATTTGCCCCCACCGGGGATCGAACCCAGAACCTCTCGAGATGGCGACGCCTTGGGACCGGCGTACAGACCACTCGGCCGCGGAGGTCGTAAAATATGTAATTTTAATATTCTCCTTTGGATTTAGAACATCGTATAAACCTACTTACTTCTTACTTACTTACCTCCATGGTGCTGTATTTATCATACAACTTTTTTAATTGGTTAAAAACTTAGATTCGTAACCTTCTTGACTTCTTCGGAACCTTCGTGCCTACGTAATATTTATTTAAGTTGTTTTGCGCACCTCATTTTCTATTCACATTAGTGTAAAGGGGTCTACTCACGTTAAATCGGCCCTTAATTAGGTCCTAAAAGCGGCTGCTAGTCTACACGCTAAAAATCGTAACGGTTTGCCTACACACGAGTCAATCCAGGAGGCAATTTTAGGCGCTTCCCTCCATTTGCCCCGATGATACTCGTAAATGATTTTAACGAAAAGATTTATGATTATTTTTGATTTTTGTTTGGATTAAGTTTTTTTAGACAGATTTTTGGTGTTTTTGTTATTTTCTACAATTTTTACATTTATATAGTAATTTTCTCGCTGAGGTGGCTTGCACTCGAGTGCAAAGATTTTTCACCTCGTGCTCTTTTGATTCCCTCACTATGGCTGAGTATTCTAATTTTAGAATCATTCGTTTGCTCGGTCATCAAAATTGAGCACGCGGTTAAAAAGCAACTTTGCACTCTCGTAAAACAAATAACTAATAGGGGTTTAAGTATGAAATTGCCGTTTTTTTTCTCTTAGTATTTTGTCTGTAACTATTAAGTTTCAGAGTATTTCAAAAACAATATTTACCTTCTCTTAAAATAGACCATATTTTTGAGCTCTTTTGATTTGTTTTGATAATTTGTTGTAAGTTTAATTGTTTTGAAATTTGACACGGAGACAACTCTTTTTAGGTGCCTCCCGAATACATCATTTGATTTGCATTCACTTAAAAACGATAAATAATTTTTATAAGGAGTGGTATCACACATATTGCTAATGCTGGTCTAATGATACATGCCAACAATTATTATCTCTGGATAATCTCTGGATTTGTCGCTGTGGAGAAATCTGAAAAAACATTAGTATGGAAAATGCAGACTTTCCCAAAATCTCCATACAAAACGGCAATTTCATACTTTAAACCCTAATATTTAACAGAACATCCAAAAAAACGACACAACATTACGCCTCTATCCTTAGGGTTAGGAGTAATAATACTCGTAATATAACTAGCGGCATTTATCTTTGTTGCTGAGTGGGCGTGACTGACGTGGCACCGTGACGGGGAAGACGGAACGCGATTGGAAAGCCAATCGGCGGCCAGTTACGGATGAGATGAGATGCTGAACGCCGATTTTATATGCCAACACCAAAGTTATGTGCCACTACTTGTACACTATGGTAATATGTACTCACATTGTTGGCGACCAGCTCCTACCTACTCGGACCTTAATTCCAAATTCCCAGTACCTATGTCATATTTTAGGTTTTTGTATTCAGAATGTCAGACTTTTCGATAGAAAGAATTGTACTTTTTGACTGGCAGTGTGCTTCTAGACATTACTTAAATCATACCACCAAACTTAAATAAACTCAAAGTCACTGGATGCGGCGCGGATCGATCTGGCGACCCCTGAACGAGAGTGCTATTCCTAACTCGGCTATCGCGGTCTGTCTAAATACAACAAAATTTAATACTGGTTTATATGAAAATGGCCGATAAAATCGAAATATAGGTAAAATCAGCTAATTAATTAATAACGGACATATTGGTATCATCGTTACCATGGAAACAAAGTAACAAACAGTTTGCAGTATTTTTGACTAAAATGGTGAACCCATAAACTTGCGTATATTCTAAATCAATGGGCGACTCTATTTAGTGGGCCATTTACTAGTAATATAGGCCATGCAATGAACGCACACAATTTTACTTTTAACCTCAGTTTGAGATTATTTTTGACACTGTTTGCAAAGTTATTAAACATAATAATTAATCCTACAATCTTTTATTGTTAAATTACTAGGAACTCACTCGTATTCATGTTGTAACAGTAAAAATAAGGCAATTATAACATTTCGTTTAATTTTGAAATGCAATAAAAGCAATAAAAGTTGAATTTGCTAGTTGTTGTAATAGTAAAATTTTGATATTGCTATCAAAAGTTTTCCTAGAACTAAACAATCTTTAATTTTATTGTTTATTTTTTTACTGTAATGTTAATTAGAAAATAATAACATCTCAAAGAATAACTCCTCAGAGAGGCACGAGATTCGGTAGTAGAAACCAAAATTTTGAAATTTAGATTGTAATGTTCTTTATCACAGAAGGATTTTTAAAATCTTATTCTATAACATAGGTAATCATGTCTATGGTTCAAATTAGTTGCACAAGGAATACAAGTAGTTTTCTCCCTAAGGGGTTATCTGTAATAGGCCTCCAGGAAGACGAACAGATTGCAACATCTCCAGGAAAACCAATAAAAATATGTCACTATACCTATAATTTACTATGATTGTTTTCGAGGTTCTGCCATATTTTGCCGAGTAGTTTCGGCTTTTTCCTTGTAAGAAAGTAAGTTATCTTTCGATTAGATTAACCTATATTGTTTACTTGTTATTTTCAGCTGCTCATGAGAGAAAGAGACGTGATGATGTTGAGAGAGTGAATCAGTGAACAAAATAGGGAAGGACGAAACTAAATTTATTAGCATTATGTAACTCCACATACAAACAAATTCAGACTATTTGAGACAAATTAACATAAAAAAGAAATATTACATAAAAATGGTTATGTATGACATGAAATCCGATGTCTCGGAAGATCGGGACATCTCTTCGTCTGTCAAAATTATCATCCGCCTATGGCCTACTGGCCAAAGGTTTAGCGGTGGACAATAGGCCACTATTATTAATAATAATGATAGTGGCATAAGGGGAGACAGCTCTTATGTGTGCGGCGCTTAGAGGCTCCCTCTCGCTGCCAACTATGGTTAGAGCCATGGTTGGCGGCCGGATCGTTGGAGGCCGGGTGGGAGCCAGCGGAGAGAGCGAGAAGAGAGTACTCTGGCCGCTCGGCGCAAGAGTAGGCGGGCGCCCGCCATAAGTCCGTCTACCTACCCATGAGTGGCCACGTGTTTTGGATGACTTCCATGCACGCAAACTACTGACTACCACGTCTGGGGATCTCCCGAATATACCCGGGAATTGGGACGGAGATGTATGTATAACTAGGTCGGAAGGCCCTGGAACTTCGTATTTCCAACTGAGCGAGTCAGTCTCACACACACCTACCGCGTAGTCAGCGGTAGGAACGGTCCGTAAATAAAAGGGGAGATATAGCTCTACTCTAATACACACACCGCTGATGTTATGGGAAAGGTGGATTTCGTCTATGCTGAGTAGATATCTTTTTAACGATATGGTAGGTATTTTTATGTTTAGGTAATTAGGTATAATGCTTTATACGATTAGTTTAGATTTTTACGTTTATGATCTAAAATAAAGTTTATTTCTTTTTGTCTTCTTATTTAAAATGTATGAACAAACACTTTCCTAAAAATGATTTTCTCGTTGGTACTCAGATACTCAGCCTCTTACCGACTACTTTAATCATAGATAAGATATTTTATCAAGTTCATGAAGTTTTGTTAGCCCCACGGCATTAAGTTGCGTCGCTTCCAACCCATTGTCTTCAAGAGATCGAATTATATAGCATTAATAAAATACAACACCATGTATCAGCGCAGACCTTTATTGAGGTCTTGAACTAATATTATTAGTGGTATTAGAACATTAAAGGAATCGAATCAGTATAGTTGGTTGGTTAGTATTTTATCGCCTTTCGTCGCGAACGGTCTGTGGTCATTTATTATAATTAGCTTATTAATCCCTGAGTTTCCTTAATTTGTAACTAAATATCTGCTACAGTTTTAATTAGATGTGGTGCGGTTTGTGCAACTAGTGTACTTGGTAAATTAGGTATTAATTATGCTGTGTCTTTTCCTTGATGTTTAAGAGTGTTGTGTGGCGCTATTATTCCAATCTTGTCAGTAACGACCAAAATCTTTAACTCTTCTTATTTGTAAGTTTGTTAAATGTCAGACTAAAGGGGAACTTAATCATAACTGGAGAACTACGGATTTTTAACCCCTCTGCTTGTTTTAACCCTTCGGGGATAAAGCTGTGATGATATATTATAGTTTTGAAGACTTTGTTAGGTTTTAATTACAACTACGATAGTTATAATTAAACCCCAACAAATCACGATAATGTTCAAAATCTATAGTATCTTAATTTTCTAATTACAAACTGTCTCCAGACTACTGATACGCCTACACTAATCAGAATCATTAATAGAACGCGAATACAATCTTGTGTTAATCGTGGAGCAATGGGCGTCTTAAGCGTCTGAGTTTTTAATGCAGGTTATTAAAACCATAACTTTCTGAAATTTAATAAAGTATTCTTTTTTTATCCCTTACTCTTGTTGTGTAGGTAGGTACATACGATCTTTTCGTTAAATTGTACAATAGAATTAAGTTTTTAAAGAATCAACTTCTCAAGTTTGATGCTTCTGATGTTGAAAGCAAATACTTTTGACTCATTTAGCATCAGTTGTCAGACATACAATGGGTTCTTGTTGAGGTGATCTTATACTCGATCTGCAATGCAGCGTAATTGTGCATGCCTTGATATGCAAGTTAAACAATGTATTTCATTGCGGTGTAACTAAATCTAACCACATGAGCACTGCTTTCAATTTCTTTGATCCTAATTAGGTATGTTGCCAACTGTTAAAACTCACCACCAACACTTAGTGTTCTGTCTGTTCGTTTGTTAGGTAATTGTTTGAAATACAAGAACGGACTGTTTGTTTCTCGTAGTCTTATAAAATGGTGGTGGTGGTGGGTAGTAACACCTCTGCCTACCCCTTCGGGGAAAAAGGCGTGATGATAACATGTATGTAAATTTTTTCACAGTTGCGACTATCAAATCTTCTACAAGACAGTACGCCATTTTTAAATTCCATATTTTATGCAAAATAGATAGAGGTTGTCCTTGCTTGTAAGATAAAAGGAACTGTTTTACAGTAGTTTTATTTTTATTCTAAATTGCATTAACAGGTAATATTCTCTCGGTCCATGATTTACGTCTGCACGACTGAGAACATCTAGGCAATTCTCAACCAACTAATTCCCATGTCATAGCGACAAAGCTTTAATTAAACAGAATTGGTCATCAAAGAGATAATACGGGTGCAGTGAGTACCGCATGTACGAGTTATAACTAGAATGGAGTTAGGTTATGTTAATAAATTAGTTTTGATATTACATTCGTGTTCGTTGGGTTGACAAATTGCTGACTAGTAACATTTTATAAGAGTTGGAGGATTTCAAAGCCCAATGGTATTTAGATATTATCATATCCGACCCATAAAAGGTACTGTGGATTTGATACTTTTGGGGCCTTCACAGAAACTTGTTTTACAAATATATTTACAAAGATATAGTCTATAGATTCCAAAATAAAATTATATTTCGCGTGTCGTTTATTCAGTTTTAAGAAGATGAAGAAGTCGGCACTTGTCATTTATATTCATTTCATAAATCAAATATGATATTTTGTCTAATGGTTACAAATAAGGTACTGTTAGGTATTTGAAATAACTTAGCTATTTCTTTTTTATAACAAAATATTCCGGGACACAAAAAGAATGTGCCAACTGCTTGTCTTGCCTAGCGTGTCGTAAAAGGCGATTAAGGACGTATTGGGTACTTGGTCTGTGATTTTGTAGGCGATGAGCTAGCCACTTGTTACTACTCTTACACGATTTTTCATCTGACCAAACCCAATTTTTGTATGGCTAAATGTGGTCTTAAGGAACACAGTACTCCTTGGACTCTGTCTACCCCTACGGAGATTACAGGCGTGATTTTATGTATGTATATGAAGATTCGAAATCTTTTTATGTTATAGAAATTGTAACTAGTATCCATTACTTCCCATGACAATTAGTTTTTGCACTAGTTTCTTGATTTGTGTGGAATTAAGAGACAATTAGTAAAATGGTACCAAATTTTAAGCTATGTATATTGAATATCGATGTTTTAATAAATTAAAAAAATAAAATTTAACATTATTATTGTGGATTTTTTTTTTGCAAAATATTTGTATCTATAATAATTTCAAAAATAATTAAACATAAAAAGACAACCGCCGCCACTACACAACATTAAAAAATAGACATAAGTAAATTCTTGATAATTTTACTACAGACGTAAACGAAAGGATAGATTTAAAACAGAACAATTTGTAACAATTATTATAAACTTAAGATCTCAAGTCGACGATCCTCACATCGAAACTGTAGCACTTAACATCTAATTAAATCATTTATTGAAGTAATCCATTTCTCTGAGATTTCCAATAACGAATGAAGTAAACACAATGGTCCGAAGTCATAATGAATAGTTGTGAAAGGGCCATGGGAATCTCGATCAGACAATGTGTTTTCCCGTAAGTGGTATAAGGTATGGATACCTAAGACTGTTGAGCCGCATTGTTTTGAAGAGCCCATCAAATGCATTTAAACAAAAAAAGAAGTACAAGAGATTTGGAAAGAAGAAGCTGACAGTATTATGGCGGAGGCGATAATTTGGTAAGGATACTTTTTATAAAAAAATCTTTCTCGACTTTCATTATCAACATGTATGAAACATGCCTTTCTATCGTCTAAACAATTCTCGTAGCTACTGTTTCTTTAATTTGACAATCTTGTTTAAGGTTTTTGGCTCTTCTGAGCTTTTCATCAGCTCAGCAGTTGGGTAATGAAGATATTAATGCAAATGGCATATGTAAAAGCGTATTTTGCAACAAAATGGATAGACTGCATGAGTTGACCGACTGTGTGATTATTTTGGGCAATTTGCATGTGCTGCTGTTAGAGCAGGCACATAAGGAAGACTTTCAGAATATCCAATTCCCGAAACTGCGAGAGGTATGTGTTATTTTTAATGTCAAAAGTGGCAAATTTTCCCGATCTGTTTATTGAAACGTTCATAAACCTAGTTTTCTAAAATTTTAATTTGTTGCCTGACCGCACTTTTTTGTGGTAAAAATATCCTTCATTGAAAAATCCTTAATTCTTTAGGTGAATCTATATTTTTTTATTGTTTTAAGTAAGTTAAGTAAGACGAAATTGGCAGAAATGCATGACACATCCACGTAATTTCGTAATAGGGGACAAGACTATTGCCGTTACCAGGCACTAGAAAATTCATAACCATTCTGTGATTCAAACCAAAATTGCATTAGTCAGGACAGATGTTACATACCACTAAATATAATCTCTGCGGTCCGAGCATCTATCCGTCCTTATACAGAAATATAATACGGTTTGTAAAATTAAAAACGTAAAAAGTTTAATTAGGTATCAAATTGTAAAGTGTGTCGAGAAGAAGAAGAGTTTAAATGACTATCCGCATGCGTACATAATCCCGATAAGACCCCTTGTCATAGTGGGTTATGTATAAAGCTGTAAAGGGTTTTCTATTCCAAGGGTGAAATTATCCGTTAGATAGAGGGAATTCTAGTCGTGGTTTGATTAGAATTCCATCTAATATTTGAGTCGAAAATTCTATCAAGTATAATGTGTTGCAAAATAGTCTTGTATTCTCAGTTCTTTGTAAACAAGTTTAAATACCCTTCTTACATCGTTTATATTGTGAGGAAACCTTTTATATTATTTTAGAAGATTAAATTTTTTTACATCACAACGTTCAATTACCTACAATATAGGATTTTTGTTATTTTGTCCAGGTCACAGGCTTTGTTGTTTTCTACAGAGTAAATGGACTTGAATCCATTGGTCAACTGTTCCCGAACTTAGCTGTGATTAGAGGCACACAAGTAAAGTACAATTACGCTCTAATCATTTATGATATGCCTGATCTCAAAGAGGTAAGTACTAGCAGTCTATATGTAAAAAGTGTAAAAAGACTATCATCCCTCAATTCAGTGTTTTAGTTTATACACTCTAAGGTTGTCTATAAGTTCTATGTTTAAATCACGGAAATGGACGTTCCATATTTGTAGTAAAAAATCTAAGGCTCAATCGAAAATACTAAAAAGGAAAACTTTTAGTGTTTACTCAACTCGAACACCCAAAACTTGAAAACTATCTATAGAAGTTTCATGTTCCAGTTGAGCAACATTTAAGACACAATTATACTCTCGTTGAATTGTCTTGTATGATTTGGAAATTGCTTGAAATGTTTACTTTCCCAGCGAAACTCCATTTCAATATTATCATTGTTAATGGCTAGCAATATCGGAGAACCGTAACAATAACATCACGATCTTTCAAAAACATAACTTACGTGATTGTCATGAAGTATTTTATTTGCAAAGCTTTAATTTGGCCCGAGTGTTCTGAGTCTCTTCATGCGGTCTGATTTTTACCCAAGCATTGTCGTTTTGCATAAAGAATGAGCTGCACCATCTGAAATTCTAATAACGTTATTTTAGGATGTTCAGTACATTCGAATTGCTTTGGTAGCACAAAAATACGACGATGAGATCTAAAAACATAATGAAAATTAAATATTTGATGCGAAGACTATTGTTTTACTTAGTTGTTGATGCAGTTAGAAAGTCCCAAGAAAATCAAAGAAAACAATGTTAACTTTTAATTAACAAGTATCGCATTTCATTATTTTTTTATTATTATTGACTCAATGATTTATAATATTATAGAACCAAATAAAAATTATGCAACGTCATTTATCTCTCAAATGCTAAAAGTAAGATGATGTTAGTAGTCGATGGTCTCCAGTCCTGCATAATGCAATACAGAGTCACTGCAACAAAAATTTTCAATGAAAATCCTTCGTTTTTATTCTGAATCTTTGCTTCATGTTCATATCTTACAAACTAAGGGATTTTGGGATACTTAAAAACTTGTACATGTAGGGTTTTAACGAGGTCGTAGCTTTTTAGAGTGTATTAAACAAGCATAAGTACAAGTACAACATGTTTTACGTTAAGCGATTACTTTAACAAATGCTCGGGGTTTTCTGGATTATTCACGTCAGAAGCTTTTCTTGAAGCACAGCCTTAATAGGTTAAATAAGATTGAATTGTAGAAAAGCCTAACGGTTTTCTGTTTTCACAAATGGATACCACTACAACACAGGGAATCCTTGTGGTGGTGTGGGAAATTGTTTATATTGCATTGTTTTGAGCAATAAAGTTTTTATTTATTCACAGGTTGGACTTTACAGCCTCATGCGAATTAATAAAGGAGGTGTAATAGTCTGGGCGGTACCGCAAGCCTGCTTTGTTCACAGTATCAATTGGGAGGTGATAGCCCCACGTTCTCGCCACGTTTTGAGTCCTTCTGAAGGAGCCTTGCATTGTAACTCTGTCTGCTCGTGCACCAGAAACGCCGCCACCAATCACTGCTGGAACGTATGGTATGTTCTTTACAATACTTACGGATAGTTCTTGGCGGCTGCCACTATAATTATGTTGATGACATTTTTGTACCAGTCTATTATTATTATGCTTCGATTAGTTATTTACAAACACAAGTTGGACGATAATTTTTTAGATCTGTTTGATAAAAACAATTCAATATACGACTCTCTTGAAACTGGCAGGCAAATGAAGGTCAAAGCTCATTAGAGCCACTCGGCACCCGACCAGCACCACCTCGTTTCGAGGCGTTAGTAGTCTTTGTATGGGCAAATGCTCACTACTCGCCTCCAGAGCACCTCGCCCCATGGGCTTACCACGCTCTTATCTTAGAATGCTTGAATTGAATACCTATGTAAATATTTTGGTTGTGTAGTTTTTATTAAAATTTTACGCCGATCAGTATCCAGTTACACCCGTTTTACGAAACATAATGCCAGTGCTTAGCTCGAACAACCGTAACGTTAAATGGAAAACTCCGAAAGGTCGTTAAACTAAACGTAACGTTAAAAGCGAAGACATGTTTCTACATTTCCATGCGACGATGAACCCCTGAAGTAAAATATCATAGCTCTATTTGTACACATGACAGTATTTTTATTGAAACAAACGTGTTTGTTCAAAAAGCAGCGTTATCTGAATTGAGATCTAGTCCCTATATTTAATTCAACGGTTATACGCTTAGTTCCAAATAATATCAACCACATTTCTATAAAACGCTGGCCTGGTTTAAAACTTTTTGTGCATGGTTTTCTACTATGGTTTTCTAAAATAATTCAAAAATAAAAATCTCAATGAACTTCAGTACTTTTGTTGTAAAACTAAAATAAGTATAAAATGCTATGGCGTAAATGTATCTGAATAGAAACCTATTTATATCAGTTCTCTTTACCTTCCTAATATGGGAAAAGTGAGTTAAAAAGCTTTATCTGAAGGAAATACAATGAACAGTTTTTAATAAAATGACTTTTTACAAGCATCCATAGACTAATCTAATGTTTACTTATCTGTAGTTTATTGTAAATCGACAATTATACAGTTTCACAGCTGAATAATTTAATAAAACTTACAAATGACATCGAAAATACATAAACTAATAATTTATCATCTTTTTATATCGTCACGAAACATTAGTTGTACAAAAAAGGCCCATTTTGAATGATGTCCTTCGTCGTTGATCCGTATATGGTTTACAGCGTAGCATATTTTTTGAAGGCTATAGGGTATAATAATTCTAGGTAGATGGCTATAGTTTTTTAAAATGCAGATATTTTTTTTAAAGTGTAATAAAGTTGAGATCACAAAGTTTTGGTCACCCATCTAAGGCCTTACCATGCCGAAGGTAGCTTTGTTTTCGATCGAAAGCCAAAGCGTAGCTTATTCCTTCAATTCTAATACATAGGATAGTGTTTCTGTAAAATTTTAAAATGTGTTGTTATAGGAAGTGTCAGCGTTTCTTGAGTGGCCCCGATGCTGAAAAATGCAATGCTCAGTGCTTCGGTTGCCGTAAGACGAATCCAGACAATTGTGCAATTTGCCGCTATCGGACACACAGGGGCAAATGTGTTACTAAATGCCCAGATGGGACGTGAGTATTTGCCGTTCGAATATCCTTGATTCAGAAATACAACAGGCTAGTTGACCATTTTTTATGGGCCCCAAATGATTCATTACTGTTATCCATCATCATAAAAAAATATAAAAAAATTTTTGAGGCCTATAGCTATACATTTTAAATTACGGTTTTGCTAAACTGTCAAAAACGCTTTCGGCCATCGGCGATTTTGGTTAACAATTCAATACGCATGCGTGACACAGCTGACAGATATGCTCGATTGGTTGCGACTGGCGTTTAACGGATTTTGACCATGCGTAGTAATTGTTTACATGACGCGTTACTTCACTAATTACACGAACATGGTGGAGCGTTTTTAGCGGATGAAAAAGTAGAAAAAACCATGTTTAAATTAAATTTATACAGCAATCCCTTATTCATATTTATTGATCTTGGTAAATTTTGGACCCTTGAACTATATACTATGAGAATTAAAAAATATTTTCATTACTTTTGATATGAGTCTAGTCTATTCAATCATAATTCGTTCATAATACCTTCTCATAGTCTGTTAATAATTGAATATGTCGTTCTTTACAGTTTTTGTTTTTAAAATACATAAGTTATATTGCATTATCACTATTTGTTCCTCGTTTCTTGTAATAGTCGTAATCTAGAATTTTATTATAAAACCAAATAGGTATCACTCACTGTCAAATATGGCAGATGGGTTCCTTATAGGATGAAGAGACCCGCTAGGAACAGATTTTATGAAATTCCACACAATTTATTAGAAGTTTTTTTTTTGGTAACAAGACTGCCAAAAAACATTTCACATGAACAACATTGAAGCCTAATGTTTTAGTCCTATTCCTAGGTAAATGGCACTTCGAATATTTGAATGTAATACACATAATTAAACAAGACGTTTGTCGAGTTCTTAATATTACTCATAACAGCATCTACAAAAACTATCTTCTGCCCTTATTTCACCAGGTTCATATTGTGCCAAAATAAAAACAAATGGGAAAAGTTTAGTTTTTATTAAATAAGCCTGACCTAATAACCAAATTTCAATCAGTATTAGCGGTAATTAAGGCCGGGGTAATGATAGACTCTGAAATGTACATGAAATCAATAGCACTAGCGCAAAATGAGCTCAGATACATACTCATAAAATTATTGTTGGAAACATGGACATAGTTCGAGCGAACGTGCGTGTGAATTCTAATTCGCCGCTTGTGTTATTTAGATGGACTAAGTACCTATGTATAGTCAGTATCAGATCTATATGAAAACACTAGGTTTTCAAATGGAGTACCACAATTAATAAGGCCCGGACTCCATCAAAGCGGAGATGTGCAGAGAAATCCAAAAGCAGTTTTTCAGTATGAATAACAAAATCCTATTGGTTTTTTAAAAAACATCTGCTCTCCGCTCGTCTCGTCTCCGCTTTGTTGGAGTCCGGGCCTAATAGGCAACATATGCGTTAAAATCTAAAAAAAGGCTGTTTTCATGCTTCGGCTTGTCAATAAAATTGCGTGTTGAGATCAATTTAACGTATTTTAGACTTAAGTATATTATAACGTTAGTTTTAGCTTCACTAAGGTTTAGGTTTTACCAAGGTAACCGCAAATCGTCATTGCACTAGTTATTACCAAGTAAAGTGATGTAACTTTTTTAAAATATCCAAGAAATAGCTAATTGACAAAAATACAATTTTGTTTTTCTGATAACAAAACTGTTTAGATCGGTATCCTGCTGGGAAATAACCACAGAAGTATGGAATAGTGTATTATCTGTTTCAAGGCTTAGAAAACGATAAGGGATTTCTCTTTTCTTTGCCAAGTTGCTTAATTTTGTGTGGATTGTGGAAATTGATCTCATGGTTCTATCACATTACTGGTTCGTCTGCCTCAAATATTAAATAGATCACGAGAACTCGTCCAGAAAAATGTCCATGTACTCATTCTCTTGATTTTATGATAGTATAAAAATATTTATTTAAAGCACGTCTACATAGATCGGTCGCCACAATGAGAGCGAGTGCTGCTATAACAGAAATTAAAACTCATATTTTTGTTAGTATTGCCAACAATCAGTAATAAGTGTGCAATATTTTACTAGCATTTTACCGCCTGTATAACATTAGACATTTGTTTGCCACCTAAGTTGTATAAGAAAAGTTTTTTTACTATAGACATAGATACAATTTTATTGTTCTTAATAAGAGTCGATTAACTTGGTAAGAATACTCACCTAAATAATTTTAAATCTATTACAGACTTGAACTCACTAGTGTTGGATACTGTATAAGCAAGCGTGAATGCACATACCTGGAGGGCTGGTCCTGGAACAACACTTGTGTCTTCAACTGTACGGCTGGTTATCAGAAGAAAATAACTCCAATTGGCACTCAGTGTGTCCCCTGTGATAAATGTGAAGAGGTAAGTGTCTAAATATGCAGCTCTTACCATAAATAAAGAGATTAATGAACCTTATTCGAGTATGTATAACGTTGATTCATTACATCGACATCTTTCGAGAACACACCTATACATCTCTGAGTTCACAATTTGATTGACTGCATCATCTAAAATAATAATGATAATAATGTATCTATGAAAAATCTATCTTTTATAAATGTTTGTAATTTTTTTTGAATCTTTGTTTCAGACGTGTGGCAGTTTGGTATTACAAACTTTAGGTAATATTCAAGATGCGTCCAGATGTGTTAAAATAAATGGTTCACTGACTATCCATATACGGTCGCTGCCTGATACAATGGAAGAGCTGAAGACTTATATGGATAAAATTGAGGAAGTTACAGATTATGTTGTTATCTACAATACTCCTACGATAACTTCATTAGATTTTTTGTCATCGCTTCGTAGGATACAAGGCCAAAATTTAAGAAACGGTACATATAGCCTGCTTGTCTACGATATGACAAGTCTACAAAGTTTGTTTACAGAAAATGTGACGAAACATTTGAAAATTGACAAGGGCACTATGTTCTTCCACAAAAACCCAATGTTGTGTATGAGTGAGATTAATAAAATACAACATTTGTTCCCAATCAACCCAGGACCGATAGATGTACCACAAGGATCTAATGGCTACAGCGGTGGATGTACTAAAGCATCAGTTAGTTTGAGCGTCAACGTTGTCAATGAGACAACGGTTTCTGTAAATTTTACACACGTAACGGATTCGCATGCACATTATTCCATCCTCTACATAAGATTGCCACAAGGCTCTCGGAAAGTTTTTGTACCAGAAACTTGTAGTGACACAGAGTGGTACGCTTATAATGTTCCTTATGATATTTACAATAACAGTGTCGTTGAACTAACTTCTTTACAACCAGCTTCGTCTTATGCTCTTTGCGTTGAAAAATATAACCCAAAGAAAAATATTCTCGCTCGTAGCGGGATTGTTAATTTCACCACTCCTGTTGGTAAACCAGAGCCACCGTTTATTTTAGAATTAGTTGCTTCTTCTTCTGAAGTAATAGTATTACGTTGGGTGGATCATAAAATGTATCGACCCCATATTACGCGATACGAGCTAGATGTTACATTAGTTGACATTTACCCTAAAGATGTAATAGCAAGAGATCACTGCAAAAATATCGAGCGAAGATCTGATGAAATAGACATGTTCAGGCATGCTGTCGTAATGAGACCACCTCCTGAATACGATAGAGGGTGTGAATCCATGTGTGGAATTCTGTCTTCAGTGACAGCTGGTGCAATGGTAGAAGAATATTTTGATGTATGTAGCAGTATAGAGTTTGGTTGCAATCACGTGGAATCAGCGCGACCTTCAAATTCAACAGAAAATACATTTGTTAAGACTTTATCATTAGATATAAAAGGACCGAGAAATGATTTTCAAGTGGGTGGGTTGGCACCTTTTAGAGACTACAGATTTAGGTTACGCGCTTGTAGCGGCCAGCAATGTAGTCGATCAGCCAGAGGAGTCGTAAGAACTCTTCGCTCAGAATATGCCGACGTGCCAACTATTCTATACGCAATCGCTACCGAAAAGGGCTATATTTCTGTGAAATGGAAACCACCTGAGCTAACAAATGGTCCTGTATTGTCATATTCAATTCATGTATTGCCTTCTTTAAACATTGATGAAAAAGCACAACTGATACCTCAGGTTTGGTGCGTTTCAGGTGATAAAACAGCTGTGATTGTAAATTCGGTTGAGTCGAGTAAATATTTAGTTCGAGTTTGTTCGACTACTCTTGCGTCAACGAATGTGTGTAGTGAAAATATTAAAGTTGAGACTGCTACTGCTGTAAGTTGGTGGGGTGGTGTTATATTCGGTATTATATTGTTTGTTACGTCGACATTTGTGAGTTTTTTCCGCAGAAGGAAGAGAGACATTAGTTATGAGCTACCATTATTGTCTAATATGGTGATTTCTGAAAGTGAGCCGCCTAGTATGATGATGACTGATTTTGTACAGTTATATACTATTCCTCTACGTGATACTCATTTAGATTAGGTTACTTGACGTTTACCAAAGCATGTGTAATATAAGAATAAATAGTTAAAAAAAAAATCTTTTTTTATTAAGCAATCCCTAAATAGCAGCGGTGTTTTCAGAAGGACATTTATTCAGTATGAAAGGGTAGCATTTAAACGAGTGACTGGAAAATAATGTTTTAAGTGACAAAAATTTTTAAGTGAGGACTGACTGCGAGAGACGAGAAATTAACGGAAGAGCGACTTACAAACATTAATTTGAGGTGTGACAATATATAATATTTTTTTTATACTCAGCGGCATTTTATCATAAATAAAGTGTTTCGAATTCAAAACTGTTTCTGTGACGGCTCCGGTACTGCGGGATTCCAGCGGTAACACGCGAGCTAATCGTCACCACCGCAGGTTCGGCTTACTACTTAAACACATAAGGAGTATGGACCGTACCATCACCTTGCTGACCCAAAGTGGGTTGGTCGCAATTGCGACTGCGACCAACGGCTTAACGTGCCGAATCGGGGTGTACTGGTTTGAATCTGGGCGATTGATTATTCCAATAAAATTATTATGCTTAAGAAAATTATGACTACCTACTCTGCTTTCTAGTCGCCCCAGAATCCAGAATCCATCGTATTTATGAAAACTGATCAGAAATTTGGAATAAAGGTCAGATAATTTATATGCGATAAAAAGCATGCCAACAAGGCAAATAAGTGGACGGTGCTGTAAAATACCATGCCAAGCAAACAGGTCCACAGTTAAACGTGCACTACCAGAGGCTGCGTTTAATATTTTCTTTACTGGCTTTAAATGGTCCAGCATTTTAATTCCCGGCAAGCTTGTGAATAACAAGAATTTGTTTGCCAATACTTTGTTCACGGCTAATTTGTCTTTCCCACGCGTTGTTCTTTGTAAAAAGATTTATAAAAAGTAAAATTGTGTGGTTCATGTTATTGAAAGAAGCGCCACTTTGCGGTTCATATGTTTAATGGAATAAAAGTTCTGATCTTTTTTTTTACAGCGTATTTTATTTTTAGGTATTTTTCGTGTCTTTCTTTACATAGGAATTATGGTAAATCTCGCGGCATATCTATAGTTCATTAATTATCGCATCTAAAATCTTGAGGAGAGGTCGATGTTTTTGGCAGAGGCAATTAATTAGAAAAAATGCTAAAACGTATTCTATTTTAAGGACACAAATGGAGTAACAATTTGGTCCTGTTCTACGTGGACTAAAAATTATTAACAGAACATCCAACCAATCCTTACTATAAACAAACCCAAAAACATTTCATGGATTTCTAACTTCTGATAAGGGATGATCCCTCATAATAATTTATGAATCATTTTAACAAGGCTAAAATCCCTTTTCTACTAATATCTTTGTTTCAAAACACACGCGAATATCTACGACGCTGTCTTGACTCTACGAACGCTTATTCTCAAGGGGTCATATAATTGTATACTAGGTAATTTTTGTTATAGTAAATAATTAGTGTTTCAAACGAATTGTTGCAATTATTGAAATATACAAATTTAATGAGAACCGATTCTTGTTTTATGGAATAAAGTAGGTAATTTTTTTATACTCCTTGTGATGGTTTTATAAATGTAGCATTTGGGTATTTTTATTACAAAAAGAAACTTTTTCATGTTAACGCACTGTAACAAAATATTTTAAATTTCTTTGTGAGACCGACATTATGAAATACATCATGCTCGAAGGGTTTCAGAGTCACGCCGGCGGCCGGCGCTGGCTACACGCGTGCGCTTACGTGTCATAGGGTGGTTTCATAGCTACACTGGCCGTTAGCGCCAGCCACGCGCGTGCGTGCTTTCAACTACACGAGATAGTAATCGTTAATCGTTTCACTGCCACACGCGTACGCTTATTCGTTAAAATGTATGAAAATCTCGCCGGCGCTGGCAGTCAGCGCTAGCGGTCAGCGTAGCTATGAAGTGTATGGAAATCTCGCGCGAGTGCGCGTGTGGCTGACTTTGTCTAACAGCGCCAGCTGTTGGGCGTTGGCCATACCACCCTAATAGGGTACAATTGCTTTAGGTTAATTTTACGTACAATCACCTTACTAGAACATTATAGGTAACTATCTAGAATACTATGGATGTGAGTTTCGTGATACCTACGTGTTTGAGATCAAAAGAAATCAATTAGACGTAGAATCTACTTTCGAGTGATATTACCTAAGTGCCTTAGTATGTTCGAAAATTTCGTGCCTTGTTAAGGAAACCCGTCACTTGCTCATGGTCTGATGAATTTCAAGGATAATACTTTTCATTGATGTTAGACAACAACTCATGGAAAAGCTCCAGAGAAAAAAAACTCGGATCAAACGTCCTTCAGAGCGTACAAAGCGACAAAATCGTATTGCATTCAGAGATATCATATAATAAGTGTGTCTGGATTCCGACTCAATTTTCGTTACAAATGAACTCGGTTTGAGTTGACAAACACGTAATTGTGTCTCGGACCTTAGCATAATATTGTGTTGTATTTTTAGGTCCAGATTGTGTTCTCTTCATAAAAAGAATAGCCCTTTTTCACCTAATTGCTTAAATTCCAAAATAAATAAAATGTCAATTGATGTATTCAAGATTCAAGATATGAAATATTAAAAATAAGGGATTTTCGTAGCTCACTTATTGGAAGATCAGATATTATTGGAAGTTTTATGTGGAAGCGTTTTTTTGGTACCTCTAATAGAAAGTTTTGAGGTTTCGTCTTAAAAATGAATCTCTGGTTCCTCTGTTCCTCTGTCTGTTTTCGGAACGTATGCTATTGTTGCGGAATACAAGTGTGGTTTCAGAGCCACGCCGGCGGTGCTGGTCAGATGCCATACGTATAAGCACGCACATGCGGTGTGAAACGCTACTACTATCTCGTGTGATTGTGCCACCACGCGTGGCCGGCGCTGGCGGCCAGCGTAGCTATGAAACGTCCCTAAAGAGTGTATATAGAACGATTTTTTAGGGAACCTTCTCCTATATCTCCACTTCTTTCGAAAACCGGCAACGCGAGTACAATTTCTCTGGCATTGTAGTTGTCTATGAGTAGTGGTAACTGTGGTAATAATTTTCCATCAGTTATATCGTTTAAGTTTCGGAAAGCACGTTAAGCCGTTGGTCTCAGTCGCTCTTGCAACCTTTTTTACCCACCAACCCGCATTTGGCCGACATGGTTGTGTTACGGCCCATACTCTTCATGTGTTTCTCCATGTGAAAGACCTGTGCCCAGCACGTATATATGCTGAGGACATATATCGTTTGCTCTTTTGCCATACATCAAAAAACATCCAAAGTTTTCGGTCTCAGCTAAGAGATCACAAATATTCAGCGTACCGAATCAACAAAATTACGTTAGCTTCCATTTTCTGATGGAATCTTTACTACGGGACATTCGCAACCACTGATCAATTTATTGAAATGAAAAATGTGGCATCAAGCAACAAAAATAGATTCTACGTTCAAGTATTCAGCATATTGCCAACACATCCCAATTTTATCGTAAAGACACAATTTCTTTATATACCTACCCTTAACCTTTTAGTTTTATGAATAAAGTAAATACGTACAAATATAACCCAGAGGTTTTATTTTTACGATTCTCTTTTATAGTTGACGTTTAAGTAGCATATTTTCGGCGAAATCTATACCACTACTATCAACTATTATAAGGGATACAGTAAGAGCATTATTTAAATATTATGACGAACTACGATTGGAAAAAGATAGCTCACTGTTTCAAAGCTTTGATCTCACGGAAGAAACTAAAAGTCAAAATTGTCTCTATTATTACTTTTTCCGGTAACGACAGCCGAGTCGGAAAAACTATTCTTCCCGTCCATGCCTTCAAAACAGAGAAGTCATTATTAATATCGCTTGCCTTAGACGATCCCTGGGAACAAGCTCCTTTAACAACTGGATGTTAACAACTCTTCCTACCCCTTATCTACATACTTTTTTGCCAATTCACCTTAAGCAGCAATGAAACATTTATCTTCAATATTACCTTCTATATTTGGGGTAAAGTTACAAGTGCCTATTGGAGGATCCACTGGAAGTGTGAAAAGCGTTTTACTGACTTTGTTTGAAACAAAACCTCAAGATTACTACAAGCAATCGCCTAAAGGAAAGAACTTTTGAATGGCAAAGGGGCCACAAGTCCCAAATAAATACGTTTAGTGTATGATTTTGATAACAAAAGTTTTTTTTTTTGTAAAATTAACAAATCTCTATTTTTATAACATAATTTGCTCCAGAGGTCGACGAAAACGAGGTAGAGGTTAACGAGGTATTAATGAAATCTTGAAAGTAAGAGTAGCTCTAAAATATGTTTTAGGAATATTTATGTAATAAAGAAGGTACACTAAGGAGAACGGAATCAATTCTTGGATACTGTGGGGTATCCAAGAATTGATTCACACACAGACGGGGTCACTGTGGGAATCCTTGGGCCTACGATCAGCAGCGGGCGTTTCTGACATGAATGATGATGAAAATGTGATGAACTAATTCTACTAAGGCTCCTAAGTAACGAGTCAATAATACCCAGTAGAGCAGAGATATTCGGTTGACCGAATTTTGGATGTTTCGGAGTTTTTGACAATTCTTGCTCATGAACAAAGTTTTAACTTAGAAAGTGACATTATTAGCTTGCAGATTTGACCATCCATCAACTACATGTTCAAGCAGTCTTTGTATCTGAGCCATAGCATTGTTAAACATTGATAGTGATTTAACTCACTCATAATTCACTTTCAACTTACCAATAATTTCTATTTCGTGTGCGTGAGTGACCCAATATTGAGTTAAACATACCGGTTCACCTGCTCCCAGATTACGTCTCCTAATAAATGCAGCAGTGAGACTTGGCAAAGTTGAAATGTAAATTCACGTGGAACCACAGAAGACCATTAGCTATAATTCAACGAAACAGACATTCATGTAGCAATTTCACACAACATCCAGGGAGTTACTGACGCAGTATCTCATGTTAAATGTAGAATCTGATGTGCAAACAGGAAATTATGCGAAATTTATCTAAGAAATCTTGTTAAATTTTATCGTGTGTTATATTTTAATGGTTTACGCTCTTTGTCTTCTGTTTTTAACTTAAGAGTTTTTATTGATATTGGTAGTACCTATGTGGCCTTTTCGTAATACGTTTATAAACTGGTATGTTTATTGCCTTTTGATATACTCGTATCTCTACCAATCTAATGATCTCACTGCCGGTTTTCCTAATAAAACAAGTAGAAGTAAGCAAGTTACAGGTGTAAACGACTGTGTCTGGTATAAAAGGAACAAACTAAAGTTACATTTTAATTTCTACTATCCATAAGGCACTTTAGGCCAGTGCCTCGGGGCCCACTATGACACAGGGGCCCAGTACTCCCGATTAAAATTGGGGAAAAATGTGTTAAAAATGATTTTTATGCAACAAACCTCAAACCACCACAAAACTTCGCCTTATTTTGGTTTACAGATTCAATCGTCATATTTCGATATTGTGGAATTTAATTCATTTTCGTAACGTTGGCATTACTGCTTTGGTTTACATGACAGTATGAAAAAGGGGGGGCCCGAAACGAGATGTGCCTAGGGGCCCCGAGATGGTAAATCCGGCCCTGTTTCTAGGCACTTACTTTTCAATGTCTAGCCTGGCAAAATTAGTTTAAATTAACTTTTTATCTTGAAACCACTTACGGTCAGCTTTTTGATCCGTGGTCAGGTCAAATATGGACCAATGGTGAAAACGTATGACGTCATGATATGACAGCTTGCTTGTCGATGTTGTGATATGCCAGCTAATAGTCGAAGTCAAATATAACTAAAGTTAAATAATCATAGACAATTTAACTACAACACGATGCCGGGATTAGTAAAATTGAGCTGATGTCATCATATTTTGGCGATTCCGTTGACGCTTATGGTCTAAATTTTAACTATTGAGGTAACTATTACTACGGATCAAAAAACTCACCTTTCCTAAATCTGAAAACAATGAAATTGCACTAGTAGTAGAAAAACTAGCGTTCTGTCTTGCCTTTTATGTTCTTTATGTTTTTTTAAACAAAAGGTATTGTGGCTGGACTTTATACGCCATGGGTTTTATGGGAGTTTCTGCCAGCAATTCTTGTTAAACCCATGGGTCTACGAGTTCCTAAGTCTGAAAACTATGAAATTGCAAAAAATTGCGTTCTGTCTTATCTATGTATACTGGCAGTTTGCAACAACCATTCCAGTTATAAAGCTATCACGACACTGTTGCATTTAAACATGACCAGTCTGAGGAAACCCTTGAATTCTCAAATCCGCCCCGCCGTGGTCCATGTTTTCTAAGTCATCAAGAAGCAGGGAGGACCTAGGTAGACTGGTGGTGAACCGTTCAGCTCCTAGTGGCAACCAATTAAACAAAGTGTGCGAAGTTGTAATGAGATCTGCAGAGAATTGGACATTTTAAGTAGTTGTGATTTCGTTAGAATTAAGTACCAACCTACTAATAATACTTCCGAAAAGTTCATCTGTCCTTATTCTAAAATTGGCTCCTTATTAAGGAATGAGGCTCATTTGGAACCAGGCCCTTTAATTTATTTTCAGTGAGAATACCTAAAACAATAGCTTTGTACTCTTTTTGTCGTCTTTAAAACCTGCCAATTTGAAAATTCTAAAGGTTATTGCGTGGGAGTGTTTGATATTAATAACAAGGCAAGTTTCTCTCTCTATCACTCTTGAAGAGGCGTTTTTTCGTCGTTAAAGTTAAAAGAATATGGTGTTCACTTCCTCCTTGCTGGTCCAATGCGTTTATTATACTCGTTGTACCGAATTTCGTTTAATATTTTAATGGACTGAAAAATTATGCGCTCATTTTCAATAAAATACCCAGTTGATGCAAATAAAAATATGAAAAAAAAAATATTGCTGTTCATGATGATTCATTAATATTTACATATTTATTGATCGTATTGGTCCATTTGATTCAAGTTGAATTGTGCCGAAACATGACCACGATTTTGTATATATGTGTACGGATATTTATGTAGCATAGAACACTAAATCCAAATCCAAATTCAATTGTGAAGAGTAATACGAGTAAGATTATTTTATTTCAAAATTAAATAGAATCAGTATAAAACAATAAAATATTTCTTCTTATAGTTTTCTTTGCATTTGTCTTTTGGTTTTTTGTCGAGATGGTTTAGTTAATATGGTACAAATGTTTTCATGAAGCAGTTAATTTTGCTGGTTTAACATTGTATTAATTTACCTGATATTTCTTTCCTTTTCTCCTTGCACAGGTGCCACATGTTTATTATATGCTATTGATATAGTGTGGTAATGCATGTGGTGCGAATACAAACATTCTGTTATACACTAGTTTGCGGCCGAAGAATTATGCCGCAGAGTAGAGTAGATAAACATCAATTTGATTTTAATTTTTCTATTTGTGATATATATATATATTTAGTCTTTTCCATGTTCTGATTATCTATGGACGCCCGCCAAAAAAGAGGACTTTGACATTAGGTTGTCAGCAGAGAGAGAAATAAAAAGTTCTATTAAAAGCTTGTTTTAATAAATAAACTCTATATTTTTATAATAAATAACACATGGCGCAGTCGGAAAAGTGAAATTGGGTTAGTGATCATGGCTAATACGTTCAACTTGCCAGCGGGACTCTCCCTTACTGGAAATCTCACTGAAAACTGGCGTAAGTTTTCTCAAGCATTCAATATCTATATCGAAGCGAGTGGCCTCACAAGTGCGTCAGAGTCGAGGAAAGTAGCGATTCTTTTAAACTTAATTGGTGAAGAGGCACTAGCACTATACAACACATTTGAATTAGATCAAAAATCTGCAAATCTGAACCAAGTGTTGGAAAAGTTTCAGGAATACTGCAATCCAAAAAAAAAACGTCTTACACTGTCGTTTTAAATTTTACAATAGAAATCAGCATGATGCTGAACAGTTTGATAATTTTCTCACGGATGTAAAAATGCTGGCAAATGATTGTCAATTTTGTTCTTGCAAAGATATAATGATTCGAGACAGACTAGTGTTAGGAACCAAAGACACTGACACACAAGTAAAGTTAATAAAAAAAGGAGACCCTAACCTAGATGAAGTCATAACTATGTTGAGACTATCAAGTTTAAATGATGAGCAAATCAAGGACATTAAGAAAATTGACATAAACTCTATAAAAACTAATTCACAAGATAGTTCTAGTTCGACAAATAAAAATAGAGATGCTAACAATCCAAGTAAAACTTGCACGAGATGTGGATATATTCACAATTACGGAAAATGCCCTGCATTCAATAAAACATGTGCAAAATGCCAGCGGAAGAATCACTTTGCTAAAATGTGTCAGTCTACATCAATAAAAAAGATAAATGAAATAGCAACAGTTAATAATCAAGAATATTTTTGTGGAACCATTCACATTCACTCAAATCCCACAGTAGATTCAGTTGCATGGTATCAACAAATATACATCGAAGGTATTGCTATTAATTTTAAACTGGACCCTGGTGCTGATGTCAATATTTTGCCTGTAAAATTTTTCAAGATGATTCAGAATGTTGCTTGTAAAATCAAGATGGAGAAAACTAGTGCTACCTTAGAAAGCTGGAATGGATACAAGACATCAATTGAAGGCATAGTAACATTAAAAATCAAAGTAAATAATAGAGACTTTGTTGAAAAATTTTTTGTAGCAGGTAATGATCAAGCTGTTCCAATTTTGTCTCGTGATACTTGTGTAAAGCTCAATTTAGTAAAGCGCATCTATGAAGTGTCAGATGGAGCTGAGGTAAATATAACAAAAGACATCATTATTAAAAATAATTTAGATATATTTTCTGGAGTTGGTAAAATTGATAAACCATACAATATTGTACTTAAGAAAAATGTTATTCCCACCTCAAAACCACCTTATAGAGTTCCTTTAAGTTTAAGACAGAAGCTACTAAATGAATTAAATCGCCTAGAAAAATTAGATATTATTTCGAAAGTTCTGGAACCATCTGAGTGGGTTAATAGATTAGTTATAGTGGAGAAACCGGATAAAACTATAAGAATTTGCTTAGACCCAAAAGACTTAAATGAATCCATTATTAGAGACTATTGTACTATACCAACACTTGGTGACTTATCGGCAAAAATACAAAATTCCAAATATTTTTGTGTATTGGACTTAAAGGATTCTTTTTGGCACATAGTCTTATCACATGAGAGCTCTAAGCTCTGTACTTTTGCAACTGTGTTTGGAACATACAAATTCAATCGTTTACCATTTGGTATTGCTATAGCATCAGAAGTTTTTCAAAAATATTTGTCAGAAATCTTCAGAAACATTGATGGGGTAGTAAATTATATCGATGATGTATTATTATTTTCAGAAACTAAATCAGAAATGAACAATATTTTGGAAAAAGTCTTCAACAGAGCAAGACAGTATAATATAAAATTTAATAAGGACAAGTTTAAATATATGGTTACACAAGTAAAATATCTTGGACATATTTTTGAGTCTGGTACAATGCAGCCAGATCCTGATTCTATTAAGGCTATAATTGACTATGATATCCCTACTGATAAAAAAGGTATTCAAAGATTCTTAGGCTTGATTAATTATTTAAGATTATTCATACCAGATCTAGCCACTTTAACTACACCGTTAAGAGACTTATTAAAGAAAAATATATCATTTCATTGGTCAAAAATTCATTCAGATTGTTTCAATAAATTAAAAGTAATACTATCAAATCATCCTGTACTGCATACCTTTAACCCAGCAAAAAACATTATTATACAAACTGATGCCAGTAAAACTGGTATAGGCTGTGTGTTGTTACAAGAAAACAAACCCATTTATTATGCATCAAAATCATTAACATCAGCAGAGTTAAATTATGGTCAAATTGAAAAAGAATTTCTTGCCATTCTATTTGCATGCCGAAAATTTCATTCATTCATTTATGGTAGAATGGTAACAGTTCACACTGATCACTTACCATTAGTATCCATCATGAAAAAAGAAATATCTAGTATCCCCTCAGTTAGGTTACAGAGAATCAAACTTAAATTAAGTATGTATGACATTCAAGTAAAACACATTCCTGGTAGTCAGATGCACATTGCAGATGCTATTAGCCGTGCCTGTTCTAAGGCAAGTTCCGTTCATGATTGTGATAGGGATCTGTTCATAGTTCATAGGGATCAGTTCATACAATCAATGTATCAAGTGACATTATACATAAAATTAAACAAGAACTCATGTCTGACTTTATAGCACTTAAATTAAAACATTATTTTATAAATGGTTGGCCACATTCAATTTCTAAAGTTCCAGATGCACTGAGATACTACTATAATTTTAAGCACTTAACAACTGTTGAAAATGATCTCATATATATTGATAAACATTTGTTTGTACCTGATTCTTTAAAAAAGTTTATAATTAGCAAAATTCATGACTGTCACTTCGGAATGACCAAGACTAAAGCTAGGGCTAAAATGTTATTTTATTGGAGAAACATGTCTAAAGATATAGAAGATTTCATAGCTAGTTGTATAATATGTAAAAAATTTTCTTCTAACAATATAAAAGAGCCAATGATTATTAGGGAGCAGCCTGAACTGCCATTTCAGTGTGTGTCTGTAGATTATTTACAATATGGTAATGATAACTATTTAGTTCTCGTAGACCATTATTCTAAATGGATTGAATTAAGAAAAGTATCAAATAAAACAGCAGAGACTACAATTAGAGTATTGAAACAAATATTTGCAGTACATGGCATTCCCAGTCTGTTATATTGTGACAATGTACCATTTAATTCATTATCATTCCTGGAGTTTTGTAATGATTGGAACTTTAAACCTTTATTTTCAAGTCCTCATTACCATCAGAGTAATGGTGCTGCAGAAAATGCTGTTGGAATTTGTAAAAGAATGATTAAAAAGTGTAATGAAACCAATTCAGATTTATACAACTATTTATTAGAGTACAGAAACACTCCAGTGTCTGGAACTGCATATTCTCCTTCTCAGTTATTGTTCAATAGGCTATGTAAAACTAAGCTTCCTGTAAATAAAGATCTCCTAAAACCTAAAATTATCACAGATGTTACAAATACCTGGCTTAATAATGCTCTAAAACATAAAAAATATTATGATGAAGCTTCTAAATCAAGAAAAGATATATTTAGAATTGGACAAAAAGTGTTTTATAAAGAAAATGAAAAATCTAAAATATGGAAGCCAGCTGTGATTTGTAAGATTCTTGATAATCCTCGATCCGTTGTTCTTCAGGATGAGGGAGGAAATAGGAAAGTGAGAAATAATTGGTTTGTTAAAAGCATTAAAAATTTTGATGATGTAATAATGTCTAGTACTTCTCAAATGAGCAACTCTGGTCCAGTTCAACATTTCTGGTCAGACGTACCAGCTACAATTACACCTGAAGATACAGAGGAGACAAATCAACTGAGACGATCAAATAGAAGTACCAGACATCCATCCTATCTTAATGATTACATTACTGATTGAATTATATATTATTATTAGTCACCATTGTAACTATATCTTTACTTATTGAAAAGGGAGATGTGATATATATATATATTTAGTCTTTTCCATGTTCTGATTATCTATGGACGCCCGCCAAAAAAGAGGACTTTGACATTAGGTTGTCAGCAGAGAGAGAAATAAAAAGTTCTAGTTAAAAGCTTGTTTTAATAAATAAACTCTATATTTTTATAATAAATAACACACTATTAGTACATTATTCTTGGACTTTCTCTGCGTGGTTTAATTAGGAACGAGAATATCCGCGTGAGAATTAAGGTCATAACTCAAACAATTACAAGACTTAAATGGCTTAAGTTGGTAGGTGGCTCGGAGAACTAAAGTAATGACGTAGACTAGAAAGTAGAACGATGAAAAATCCTTTGAATAACATTGCCTATCAGCAGTGGACGACACCGTGCTGAAATGATGATGACATTAAGTATCTAACCAACAGGAGGCGTTTCCCTTCTCGCCAAAATTATATGATATGAATTTATATCATCGAACGTCAATTTAATGTGTATACCGATAAAAAATGTCTCTATGTAGGAACGTACCTATGTGCTTGACGTTTGTTGTGAGCGTGCGTAGAGAAGGGCAATTAGTGAAAATTTTATTGGCTTCCTCCAGCATAATAATACTTTCATGCTAAATCTAAATATGACGATAAATCGTAACGATTTGCCTACACGAAGCGATCTAGGAGGCGATTTAGGCAATGTTGCCTCTGACTTAAGGGAATGTTACCTGCAATGTTGCATCTGACTTAAGGGACGTGAGTTGATGCTCTAAGGATAATGACGATATTTCTTTTATTTAAATTGTTATTTCTTTGTTAACTCAATTTGAAATCAGTGAGTTACATTTCATCATTAAAGAATAAAGTCGAGCCTCACAGCACGCAGTAAATATTCAAACAGTTTTCAATTCGCTCTCTAATAACATCAAAATATAAAAAAAAACTTCACCGTCCTGTCTGGCAAAATATAATTCGATGTTTGCATTGCTATGTAGAAGAGGGATTTACGAAATAAATCAGTACTCGTACCAGAGATTAGTTGATCTGTGGTAGAGGAGATGAATTGTAGAAGGCGTGTACGAATTTATATAGAGCTGGAACAAAATCTGTTGCAGTTCTTATTTCTTACCGACGTATTGACTTAGCGTGCTACATAAAGAAACTGGTTCCCTATACAGACAAATCTGTGAGAGTCGGCACCGATCGGAAGGTTTTTTAAGGGTCGGCAACGCGCTGGTGATGCCCTCGGTGTTGCAGGCGTCCATAGGCTACGGTGACCACTGCCCATCTGTGTGGGCCGTATGCTTGTTTGCCACCCTGGTAGTATAAAAAAAAAGATATAATATTGTACTTACTTATAAAGAACCAGGAAAAAACCTGTTTCTACAAGCCTATTATAAACCTGTTTTATAAGTGAGTACAAAAGATAACATTTAAATAATATCTAACGGGAACCTGTTTCGTTATGTAAGCTCCCTTAAATCATACAATTATGATTACGTTTATGAGGGCGAATTCGACCAAATTTGGTTCGGATATTAAATAATGCTTAAATGGTCGAATTCGTTCTAATGGTGAGGTCCTGCGTACACGATTTTTGGTCATGATTTGACAGCTAAAGCATTTTTGGCATTACTACACCAGAGTGTCGCTAATCGAAATTTGGTCGAATTCGCTCGTAGTCTACAACGTACACTAGAGGTTGCGCATTTTTATAACCACTCAGTTGATTGAGGGAAACAATATCCCTGATTGTATATTCCAACATTGTCAGCTTCGAAACTCTTCAATGTTTAGTATGGAGGTACCAAATCTACATAATTAGGAGTCACTCAGAGCAAGATTTATGTCAGAAACCAACGCAAACTTAACACAAATCCGTATCAGAATCAAATTTGGTGCGTAGTCTCCGATCTGAAATCTCAGCAGGCTTGTATAACTTTGTTGAGTAATTGGTTCGTATAATTATCACAGATTATCTTTAGGATTAGTTTGCCTGATAGTATCTGTGAGATTTGATAATAAATTATGCGACAATCGCACACGTTCGTCTTCATATATTTACTTCAGTTATTTATTGTTGCAGAGGTGCCATTGGCAGAAATTATACAAGGTTTTTTTTATTTAATCAAAACTTCACAATACTAGGTAGTTAATGTCATTATTAACATCATTTGTTCTACGTCATTGATAATTTAACACATTTTATTTTCATGCAAATATAAATATCCATTTCTGAATGTTCTTAGCTCTATGCGCATCGCGCGTGGGAGTGTCGTGTCAGCCAGTGAACGAAAATCACTGGTGTCAGCATTTTCGTATGAACGGAACATAAACTTACTAATGTCACAACAGTATATACATTATAAACTTGAAAAATCATTTTTAAATTAATGTATTGAGTTGGTAAAACTCGCCGAACAAAATTTTGTTATTTTTTAGCTACCTTATATTCAAAGGTTGATGATTAATTAAAAATAATCCAGTATATTGAATTGATTGATGCATGGAAATCAAGAAACTTGTATCATATTTTCACTTTATTACATCAAGTATGGTTTCACTTGTCATCATTAATCCGGTTGTATAAAATATATGTCTTTCGTACTAAAGAATTTTCAAGAAGTAAAATTAGAACTGAAATATGTACAAGAGTAATTGCAACTGAAAATAACTCGAAAACGGAATGGGAAAATAACATTTCTTAAAGCTAACATAGCTCACACGTTTTTAATATTTATCACGTTTACTAACACGCTTCAGTAAATCTATAGTGTAAGTATGAATATACGCTGACTCGTACTAGAGATGAAACAGACTGTCTAGTGTCTATTTGGACTTTTAAAAACGACTAGAATCATTTTTAACGCATCCTCACATCTAATATTTGGTCTTAAGATTAAAGGCTCGCGATCAATTTAGGTCGCAGTATTTCCATATAAGATGTCTTAAAAATTTAGGTAAATCAAAACGCTAAAATGCTGAAAATACTAAAATGACGTCTTCAAAAAAGGCGTCAAGAGGATTAAAAATATCAACTCTTCTCTCCTGTCCTGCAAGATTGACATAACGTTAGTCTTTTTGTGAGAAGAATATCTCTTTTTACAACCTTTAATAGGTTAAAAAGTAGACGATACGTCTGTTATCAACGTCTTGTGACTATTAAAGATTTGAGGAATCCCTCAACTTGAAGAAATAAAATAAATAGCTTCTGACAATCACATCAATTAACAACCTTTTTTTTACGCTGGTAAAACGTAGTTACGCTTAACCTAGGGCTCCTCTGTTCGACCGTTTCTGGAACAAGGGACCTTAAAAACCTCCGCGGCTCGTATTCTGTCTGCCAGTAATCACTGTCACATGTGAATATATGTAGACGTGCGTTTGGCAGCGAAATTTGGCAGTTGATCCGAAGATCTGCTCTCTCCTCTCTGGCTTTGAGTGGCTTTCAGCTCTCTGGGACACCTGTCAACTAGACTGACAACGCTGACGACAAATAAGCAGCTTATGTTAAAGATACGTACTAGATGACGTATAGATAATAGATATACATAATAATTTTGCCATATAAATATTAGAAATATACAAATCCACGACTGTATAACATTCATAACAATGATTGCATTCATCAGAACACCACTAGAGATGGCGACCCCCTGAAACCAGGGCAGGCCACTCGGAAACGGAGGTTGTCGAAAAAAAGCACTACATTCTTGTCGCTCTCTTCCTTTCTAATCATGGTTCAGTTAGAATTTTGTCTAATTAATATAAAACTAACAGCTCTATATTAATACACGTTGCAAACAGAACTCAATGCGGCGACATGGGCGTGTCAAATCATTATATCTTGGTGAACCCCTATAGAATGCATTCGAATGCCATTTCATTAATTTTGCTGTGAATACATAAGTCTAGGTAAATTGCTTTCGTGAGCTGTGTGGTACGGAGCATAATTCAATAGAAAAGGGTTCGAAGTAGGTACATAACCAATTATTTTAAGTGTATAATATAGGTAGGTACCTTTAAGGGTTGTACGTGTTATTTTTATGCTCGCAGCATTAATATCTACGGCAAAGTTTCTATAACACCTTTTTTTGTCATTCTCCTTATATAATTCAAAATTCTTTTATTAATTATTGCATTAGGGTTCTTATGTGATGGTGCACGAATGTAGGGTTTGGTAATGGTGATGATAAAGAGCAAAAGGAATAGTTTCAAATTAATTATGTAACACGGCAACTTTTACAAGCTCATACATTCGTTCCTGCAGTAGTTCCGAACGCCACCAACAGATGGCGCCACCAGCACGCTGCAGCGCGCTAACGTTTACTACCGACTATTTATATACGTAACTAGACCTATGTTGAACAAATTGTCGTCTTCTGCTAAAAAGTGCATCAAATTAGCAAGGAAGCTATGCTTCTAATTCTATAGTCCGTCCTTACTTAGATAGACGGCATCTAAGTTGCTCCCACGCTCGTGTCGTGAGACATTCTGGGTCCGTCACGTAAGCTGTATGTATGTATATTAGGCCCGGACGCCTAGCGCACATTATCGGCATCGGCAAGGAAAGGAAAGGAATCCTTCGGCATCCCTACAATGCCCTACATGCAAACGCACACTGTTGGCAATTATGCTTTGGCATGCTGCAATGTCCTTAGGGATGACAAAGTGTCCTTGAGCATGCCGTACCGTCCAAACTACCCCCGAGTGTTGCTTTGTCGTCGGCGGTGCGGCGGGCGGCAGCGTACTTCCGAAGATGCCAGGATGCCGCCGATGTAGCAACCTCAAGCATACCGAAGCGGTAAATTTGTTACTACGGCCATATACATATTCTTATTTAGTTACTTTAGAACTTATTTTACAACTTTTATGGGAGAGGATATCAATAATATCCGTATGTTGGTTGGTGACGCTGGCTCAATGTAGATCGGTAAGAAGAAATAATTGTAAAAAGCAACCAAATCACTTGTTAACTGTTTATTTTACTATAGAAGGAGCAAGGTCAGAAATGTTTTTACAAACACAGAGGTTGGAGTTATATGTACTTGTTACCTACACATAATAATAATAATAGCCTTCGAAATGATAATACCTTCTACCACCTCAAAACCAAGAGAAAATAATATTCTCACTTTGTTAGCAAAATTTTAATTCAAACTTAAATGAATTTATAATGTCATTTAACAAAGCAAACTGAACATCTTTTGTAAAACGCGCTGTTGTATTTGTTAATGTAATTTTGCTCTTAAATATTCATGCATACAATCTTATCTCATAATACGAGGTCATAAGCTGCTCGTACTGCACTGTTAGTACATAGGGATCTTTTGTGACTTCGTTTACTGTTCTAGCTTTTAAAAATAACTTGGGAACAATAAAATCAGGTCACATCCTAACGTTGAAAACGAGGGATAAGACCTAGACCTGAAATATTTAATTTTACGAGTCAGACTGCTGAAAACACCGACAAAGGTCGTATCATCTTTTTCTCATGATGTAATTTGTATATCGTAGTCTTATATTTTATTTGGATTTGACATTACATAACTTTTTGTTTTATTTAAAAATGCAGCTCGTCTAGATCTTCTAAAAAGCTTGCTTTTAGCAAAGTCATATTACTCGAAAGTTAAATAGAAAAATACTATCTACCTCTCGAAAACACAGCCTGTGACGGAACAATGGGTTTCTGAATGTTATGAATTTGTATCAACATTCTCAAGTATAAAATGTCCCTTGACTATCTATATGTATTTTACATACCATATTTACTTCATACAATATTATCAGATGTTTATTTAAACAATGATTAACTAAAAATTCTATAATTACTTATGTAACTATGTTAGTTATTTATGTGTATTGTATTATATTACCTATTGCAATGTAGGTTCAGGAACTATTTAGGTACCGATAAATGTTTTGTTCTATACTAAGTACGTGATTAGTGTATTTGTTGTATGTTTTGCAAATACTAGATAAATAAATAAATAATGCCTTAAAAATTCACTGATCAATACTAGACTTTCTCTAGCGGCCAATACATTATAAAAGATTCACTAGAATTGATAATTTAAAATTACTTATTAACTAGAAATTAACTATTATTCGTTTTACTTCTATCTCGGGTTCGAGTCCCTGAAGGGTAGAATGGTACAAGTCCTCTTTGTATACAACTAGTTGGAAACTTGACGAGTAACTTGACGGAGTTGTTAAGAAAAAGGGTAGGACATAACTAGATTAAACTTTTTTACTTACAAAAGAAATAACGAAGGTAAATCAGATAAACTTTAAAATAGTAAAGGATCTCCATTATCCCATAAGATACTCAGCGAATAAAGAAAATTCAGGTATTGGGTTAAGAATTTTTTATAATAATAACTTTTAGAGTTCAAAATAAAAATTAAATTATGATAAAACTATGATGATTTGGTTATTTTGTTTTCCTTATAAAGCTTTTGTACTACATGTACGTCCTCGTCCTATATACCTCCCACTGCTGGGCACAGGCCTTCCTCATGGAGAAACACACGAGATGTTTTCGCACCTCTCCCTTTCCTGAGGGCGAGGGCGAGGGCGCATTCAGGTTATGCTTTACCAAGGCCGTAAAGGCTTAAAGCACAGGTGGTGTTTAGTCGGTAAGAGTCCGGCATAACCCCCCGCCGGCCGATGGGTATCCAATGAGGGATTCACCACCTCCTCCCCCCGCATGGGGAGGAAAATACACTCCTTCCGAGGATCGGAAAAAGAAATTGTACTACATACGTAGACCGGTAAGTACTACAGAATGCAACACTGTTGAACCAGAAAATGTTCTGTGTATTCCACAACAATAACTAAACTCCATAACGAAGAGAGTATTTTTAGAGCAGGTCGAAACAATTTTCGGATAATTTCAACAAAAAAATCTATGTAGATAAATTATTCGTAGGAAATGTATTTCGGTTTCAAACAAATTTCAATCACATCGGAGCAGTAATTCCAAAGTGGACAAGAAACAAACAATCTGACACAGTTTCACAAGTTTCACATTTATATCATTACTTAATACCATGCCCCATTGAAAATGAAATAACTTTTAAGACGAACCTATTTAAATTTCCTTCTATATTGCCCAAGTTCTGGTGCGCGTAATAGACAGAAAGAATAAGCCTCGTTAATTACAGAATCCATCTCTGGAAAGATCATTAATTAAAACTTGACAACAGTTAATTAAATGAAGAAACGAACATAAAGAGAGGCAGCGCTTAGTACTTACCACTCGAACCTTGAATGTCCCATTATTGGGGTAAGCACCTTCACATTAAGACCGAATTACATCTATTAAGTACAAAAGTGATAAAAAAATTGTACCTTAATATTACGTGACATATTGCATGTAAACCATTGATTTTGTACTAAGTTGCACGATAATTATATTGTGTTTACAAAGAGCACTAAGCATTCTAAGCGTTATTAGATATAAGTATGTGAAAGTATCATCTGTGGATTTTGTAATTCTAATTTGTTACATGTTTAGCTTAATAACATACTGTTTGTTTTCCTATAAAATAAAAATAAATAAAATTTTGTGCGCAAATAGACAAGTACGATAGGATTTTTTCAGTTTTTCTGTACGGTGGGCATGACTAACTAGTTAAAGATTTTAAACGTCCATGACTAGGGCATAATGTCCGAATTAGATGTGAAAATTTTGTCTTTTACTTATCAACCTAATACATATTTATTAATCAACCTAAAAAAAAGACGTGTGGCACTCGGGGATTGCCGCGGTAAAGCTATTGCATAGCATTTTGTATCAACTTATGCAATTATAATTTTATTTATTGTTTTTTTACAAAATGCTTAACTTAACATTCGTACCTCTTGAAAATGTTGACTATTAATAGTTGAACTAAAACGTCTAAAGATTAAAATTATAAAATTCTGACATGTACATATTAACGTAATTCGTCACTTACCATCAGCACCCCTTTTATTTCACGTCACCACCCCTAGTATTGTAAAACCTTTTTAGTTATGTTATGAAAGTCAATTTGTATGAAAAACGTACGTCACTATCTCTCTCTCTCTCTCTCTCTCTCTCACACCTCCTTGCGCACCGGAGTGGCTCCCCACTCCGGTGCGCAAGGAGGTGTGAGGTTTTTTCGTTACGGAGCGTGAGGTTTTTTCGTTACGGAACTTCTGGATTCGGTCCCCGCGCTCAAGGCCCGCGATAGAAGCTATGCAATAGCTTAAAAATCATAACTAAATAGCACTATAGTCTTAAATTTCAAACGAGAAATCATGATGTTGGGAAAGGCTAGTCTCCTATACTACTAAATACTGCTATTTCTTGTATTTAATTGTTCAGTAACATCCCGATGTATTTGTAGTAGGGTCTGGTACCCACTCATAACCGAAAACTCATAACTGGGACATAAATTAGCAAATCTTTACAGATATCAAGGCTACGATCGCGTTACTAATACTAGTACTAATACGAAAGTATTGCGACGACCTCCGTGGCCAAGTGGTCTTAAGGCGTCGCCATCTCGACAGGTCCTGAGTTTGATCCCCAATATTTGGGTGATGAATTTTCAGACATTTGTTCTCCAGTCTTGGGTGTTCATTATATTATGTATATTCTCAATAATTATATGTATTTATCTATTAAATATATTTGTCCGTCATCTAGTATCCGCAACACAAGCAGCATTTAGTTGCTTAAAATTGGACTAGTTGATAGATGTGAATGTCTGAGGATATTTATTTATTATTTACCAAAACGAGTATAGATTGTAGCTGGGCCATAATGTTTTCGACTGACATTTGGTTGTGATAAATACGTTCGTATTTAGCTCGATCGGGGCCCTGTACTCAGTTATGAGATGAGTTTTCGGTAACGGAAGTCTAAAGGATAATCGAATACCGTAGGTTGGTTGCTATCCTTGTCGTATAAAAAGAATTTTCACAGTAATAAAAAATGCTGTTGCTCAATGCTACTGATACTGCTGCTGCTGCTTACCATAACCAGATTAATCAATTGCAGAACTTTTTAAATGAGATTATGTTTAAAATAGGAATAATGTATGCTTTTTTTAGCGACGATTTATTGGTGGCCTAGCCGCCCAGTGCGAGACTTCCATACATTTTGACGTACAGCGTACGGCGTAAAGTGCCCGCGTGCGGCGCGCATTTGGCTGTGAAACGATGTTGGGTATCTCTTATAATTGAAAGTGCGCGCGCCTGGCCAGCGCTGCCGGCCAGTGTGCCTATGAAACCACCCTTACTTGAATCATTCTATCTTCATAGTAAACAAATAAAAGAAACAAGCCCGTGTACTGAGAGCAAGGATTGCGTAACCAAAAACTATTACGATTATGTTGTTTGCAGGAAATAAGAAACTGTGTTAGAAAAAAACGTCTTCGATATTCACAGTACAGAATCGAAACAGTAAAAGTAAAAGAGTTTGAAACTTCGGGCTTGAATAGATAAACTCTACGGGCCTTATTCCAAAACGGGACTAAAGTTAGACTAGGCTGAACTAATGTTGTCTCTGTCTGACTCTAAGCAAATAAAATGTGTCAGCGTCAGTTGAACCTAGTCTACTCGTAACTTTAGGATGAGGTAGTACATTACCAAAATATTAGGTCTTTAACTATGAAATTGGTGTTTTGTATGGAGATTTTGGGGAATTCTGCATTTTCCATACAAAAATTTTTCCAGTTTTCTTCACAACGACAAATCCAAAGATAATAATATTTGGCATCTATCATAAGACAAGCTTTAGTAATATGTATAATATCACACTTCATAAAAATTATTTATCGTTTTTAAGTGAATGCAAATAAAATGATATATTCGGGAGGAACTTAAAAAGAGTTGTTTCCGTGTCCAATTTTAACACAATTAAACTTACAACAAATTATCAAAACAAATCAAAAGAGCTCAAAAATATAGTCTATTTTTAGACGAGGTAATTATTTTGAATAAATACTGAATCTTAATAGTTACAGACAAAATACTAAGAGAGAAAAAAAACACAAATTTCATAAGGACAGGTAAGGACCCAATATCAAATGAAGAAAATATGTAATTACGTTATTATATCCAAATTGTTTGTACTACTATTATTCAAAGGGTCAGTAAAATATTCAAATATTGGTCAGCAAAAAAATACAATTGGTCAGCAACATAACTAATTGGGCAGCAACTTAAATGTGTTCTCTGCTGCCAAATTCTTTAATAAATGTTTTGATGACACAAATATTGGTTTGGAGGGTCATAAAAAAAATAACCTTAACCTAATATCTATCAGAACAGAATATATTTCCTAGGAATTGATTCGTGATCTTTCATTGATCCGTTTCTTAGATTTTATTCATTCCTGGTAACATACCTATATATTGCATTAACATTTCAGTTTCCCGTCTAATTCAAATCTCCGTAAGACACCTCCGTCTCTCTGGAAAAGTAAGTTTATTTCGCAATAGAAATATTTATTTCCCCGTTTTTATTACACGCTTATACCCGTTAGAGTTTACACTAAGCTTCAATCTAAGTCCGTATCCAATTCTTTATTTGTTCGTTTCGATAGGAAATGTGAGATAAGGGCCCAATGCTTGACAGTTTTTTGGGCATTATATAAGCGCAAAATAAAAGTTTTACTGGTTTGTTAGGTATATCTAATATTTATATAATTATGTAAATAATAATAATATTTTATACGTTGTCTTTTACTCGTCCTCAGCTTATATAGGTCCCACTGCTGGGCACTGCTTTCTCACGGCGAAACAGATGAGGAGTCTTGGCCGTAACACCACCATGCTGGCCCAATGCGGGTTAGTGGGTATGCGGGCTGTCGTCTAATACTAAACACAATCAAAACTAATCGCTATGGTAGGAGAATAGATGAATGACCAATGCTTTCAAAAATTTTATACTCGGCTATTTCAATCGTTTCTACTCACCACTTCACATTGGATCACATCAGCATGGCGGTATTTTGGCTCATTCTCTTCATAAAATGTTTCTCCCTGACCTGTGAGGAGATGGGGCTTTTTGACATCATTAAGTCTAAAATTATTTTCATATTTTATTTAAGGAGTCACAGCTGTTAAGTATATTTCTGATGTTAACCTTTCGTTATTTTTAGAATTTCCTTATTTCTCACCTTTTGTGTTTTCCCGGAGGACGTCTTCAGGCAAAATCAAGATTGATCTCTTTATACAGATTTGTAGAATCTTACAGTAACTCTGACAAAACCGGAGAGATTGTCGCATTTCAAAGCAATGTTTTTACTAAATTCTATAAATCGGTATCGAGAACAACTCAAATAAAGTAATAGACGAAAGCGCTTGGACCAAACAGAAAGGGCCCTGGGGCGTCATTGTGTACGAAAGACTAGTTCTGTACGAATTTCCTACCAACGACGAGAACTAATACATCTATGTAGCAATTTATAACGTTTCCTTTATCTCTTTATATTTTTAATGAAACTCGGGCTGTAACCCTAGTATGTTATTAGATTGCGGTAAGAACTGTTAAAAAACGAAAAAATAAAAAAAAACAAGATGGTGGCTATAGCTAAGATTATTTGAAACACGATTCGAAGAAACGTTTTAACTAATCGTCTTTTAAGGGTACAAAATTAGGAACACTGTACCATTCGTGCAAGGAGTCGCCAATTAAATAGCCACCTCTAGATTAGAGTCTTCTTTTTATTTCTCATACTATGTTAATAAGATGCGTTTAAAATGAGCCCATTACCATGGGTACCCATGTGGTAGCGGCTCATTACGCCACCAACCCATCTCTTCCTATGGGTGTCATTAAAGGCGACTAATGGACTTAGAACTGCACAACATCCTACAGATTATAGCGGGGACGGGCTCACCACCTGTCACGCTGAGTGCAGTCACTGCTTGGTGAAGCGCGGGCTATGGCAATGGACAGCTTTTGCGGATATTTTGCCTAGTCTCTGACTAACCCATATGGCGATAATAGTCGTGATTATGTGTCGTGAGTATGTGTATGTACTATTTTATTTCGTAAAAAATAATCCTCGCAATGTTATTTTTCTCGGGTAACGGGTTCGATTCCCGTATCGACTATGTTATTATTGAAATATCTAAGAACGCATTTTATATATATTTTTTAATTCAAATAATGTCTTCTTTTAGTAAAATGTTCCATCTACAAAATTTAAGGTACTTTCTCTCCATGTCGCATTGCCGTGGGATGCCCTGTATATACCTACTTATATTGATCACACTTTCAAGGTAACTCCTTATTATGTAACATGATAAATAACTTTGGTAAAAAACACGCGATTACATTGTCTTGCATGTTTGTTACATTGCAATTCAGTGCAGTTTTATGTTGCAATATTATAAAACGTCTAATATGTTACACAATGTGGACGTGTACTCACTGAACTCACCATTATACATGTTATTTTTCACCGTTTTATGTTAAAAACTGAATGTTATGAAAACGAAAACCATATTAAAACAGACTGAAAAGATTTTCGCAACACGATTCTGTACATGATTATCCGGAGTACATTATAAACTTTGGTGCTATCAATTAACAGCACAGAATGCATAACACAGAAATGTTTCGTTTAATCAAGAAAAACACTCAATAAAAAAAGTCGTATAATTCAGAGTAATTAATGTGAACAATATCAAACTTCCGATGCTTTGATCTCAAATATTCCGTCTGTTTGGTTTCTAAAATTAATTAATGCGAAATTCAAACAAGATTTTGCACACAATAAACAGAGTTTGTTTATAACAGTTTGGCAGGAGAAGAAATTTATATAGACGTAGTTCAATAAATTGAAAACCTCTTTTTGAAAATTAGAATAAAAATGATTAACAGTGCTGAGACATTGCACGTAAATTGAAAAAGACTTCCACGACGGTCAATCTTGTGTCAGCGACACAAGATGAGTCTTGTGTAGGCTACAGCGACTACCTGCAGCCTGTAGCCATAATAATAAAGTATATGAACAGTACAAACGTAATTTTTTCATGAAGTGATACCATCCTTATTTGAATCACCACGACAACAGAAATGTCTAAAGTACCTAATATTATACAGGCAGTATCAATACAACCTCCATTAAGTTCGTCGGTCTACATTGTGGAGGAACTTATTTGTGTAGTGTTTCGTACGCTTATATATTGAAAACAAAGCTACTTTCACAATGGTCAATCTTTTGATACCTAAGGGTAGGCTTTGGGTACCTAAGACTTTGTAATCTCGTGTTACACCGTGCTTCCGTAAGCCTGGTGCCCTACAGTCATAGCTGGTGCTGCTGTGCTGGTGACAGCTACATTGTCGAAGTTATTGTATATTATGTTACATAGATAGATCCGCGGCAGTGTGATAGTGCCTTTACTTTCTATCCGTTATTGCGTGCCCGACATAATCCATAATGTACATAAGATCCATGTTACGGTTTTGGAATAAAGTAAGTATAGATTAGGAAACAGATCAATTGGTCTTGATTTAGATAACGATAAAACCAATTCTTACTTTCCAATTCAATCCAAATATTGAGTCTCAATCCCTGCGTGGAGTTGGGTAAGAATTTCTTAACATTATTTGTTTTGAACATCCAGTTTCTCGCTCAGTGTTTATTCTGAATTTATTGTCAAATCACGTAATAAAGTTTATACTTCGGGTCGACTCGTCCTAATCTTAACTAGGTCGGCCTTTGGTAAACGATAGCGAAGAATAAGAGGAGGATAGGGTGCGGCTTGCCTCCCTAGCACGACGAACGAAACACGATATGATAAAACGTTTTCCACATAAACTTACAGAAACAAAATCAAGTTATTCAAGTCAAACCACACTTTAAATATGTTTTTTTTTTTCGAATTTTGACAGCCTATATCGATAAATTGTTTTATCATAATTTTCTGTGGCCGTGCTAGCTCTAATGGCTAATGTCCCTAATGGGGTTAGCAGTTCTAGGGTGACGTCAGTTTCAAGCCTCTATAGAATACGGCGAATGCTTATCATCGGGCTGGCGGTATGCTTGCCAAATAAAAGGAATAGTATCAATTATACAATCATAGTAAGGTAAACTATGGTTTTAAATATACTATAGTTTGTTGAGACTCAGTCGCAGTAGTCTCACGTTCTTCGTTCTTCCGCCATCGTCAGTAACTTTTTCCAGGTCTCTAATGAATACACATTTTCATAATTACTCATGAATATCATTTGCGATGGAAGGCTTGCTGCCGCACTCAGTCTTTCATTAACCTTAATGGTTACTAAGAACATTTTATTTAATACACAAGACGATTTTTAAATTTGATAATGAACATTAGGTTAAATGCCGTAAGACTTTTTTATAATAATAGAATAACGTCACTAAAAATGATAGACTTCTTGTCACCTTGACTACTTTAATAAGAATAAATAATAAGGATATCAAAAGGAATATGAATAATACAAAATACAAGTATCAAAAGATGGCCAGCAGTGTGCTGGTGGCCAGTGTCTGTCGCCAACAATCACTTATAAATAATCATAAATATTAGGTCCTTTTTTACAAGTATGGAAGTTACCCTGGCTGGATGAAATTCGAGTAAAGACGAATTGCCATCGTGAAGCGCACAGAGGGCAGGCCTTTTCTTTTTTATTCTTGCCCTTTTCCCACTATAGGTGGGGTGTCACAACATGTCTTCTCTTTTTCTCCTTTGTTCATCAGCTCAGCAACCACTTCTTTTATTCTCATATCGCTTCTTCGGTCTTGCTCTCTCTCTAGGTCCCAGACATTCACACCTATCAACTAGTCCCATTTTAAGCAACTAAATGCTGCTTGTGTTACGGATAGATGACGGACAAATATATTTAATAGATAAATACATTTAATTATTCAGAATATATATAATATTATACATATATAATGCACATCCAAGACTGGAGAACAATTGTCTGAAAAATTATCACCCAAACACTTGTCTCCACTGGGGATCGAACCCAGGACCTCTCGAGATGGTGACGCCTTGAGACCGGCGTACAGACCACTCGTCCACGGAGGTCGTCGTTCTTTTCTTCCGTTTATCCCCAAACAAAAAAGGGTAAATAATAAGCTAATTAAAGATTCCACAATTAGCTTTTCTAAATTCAAACGATATTTTAATTTTAACTTCTTAAAGCAAGTGGAAAAAAAAGCAAAACTGCAGAATGGTTTGAACTAGTTCATGTGCCTGACAGGTTGTAAATGACTCCGCTGCTCCGACGGCACATTGCGACTGAGAAAGTCGATTGCAGCAGAAAAATTATTATTGAACGGGAGGTTATTTACTGCTCTCCGTACTTTGGATAAAAAAAATCCAAAGGTGACGTTATGTTTTGAGTTAACTTTTTACATTTCACCTTTTTTACAAAATAACTTGTTAACAGGAATACATAATAAATGTCGAATATATTGCTATCAGTAAGTAAACAAAATTTTTGTATACTTTAAAATAATACCATTATTTGTAATTGGACTTTTATAGTAATAGGTACACATCGTCTCGTTTCTTTTTAACCGAAATGAAAAAAAGGAGGAGGTTATTATATCTATTTATAATCTTTGCTCGATTTATTAATTTTGTCTTTATGTTGCCCAATTATTTTATCATATATTCTATAAAAAACGGTGTCGGAAACAGAAAAATTGAGTGGATATTGATATTCCTATATAACACAGGCAAGAGGAAAAGCCAATCATACCGAGAGACGCGTTACACAACCTTTATGTGAAAATATTTCGAATTATCCTCATACCTGGCGTAGTTGAAAACGAATATCGTTTTATTAGAAATGTTTAGAATCATTCAAAATATAGAATGAAGTACGTTCAGATTTGACACTTATTACAAAGGGGTATCTGTCAGAATGGCAGACGTACTACTTCCATATGAATCATAAATAATTTATATACAATATTAGGTCCTTACCTATGAATTTGGTGTTTTGTATGGAGATTTTGGGGAATTCTGCATTTTCCATACTAAAATTTTTTCAGTTTTCCTTACAACGACAAATCCAAAGATAATAATATTTGGAATCTATCATTAGATAAGCTTTAGTAATATGTGTAATATCACACTTCATAAAAATGATTTATCGTTTTTAAGTGAATGCAAATAAAATGATGTATTCGGGAGGAACTTAAAAAGAGTTGTCTCCGTGTCCAATTTTAACACAATTAAACTTACAACAAATTATCAAAACAAATCAATAGACCTCAAAAATATAGTCTATTTTTAGACGAGGTAATTATTTTTTAGGAATTCTCTGAATCTGAATAGTTACAGACAAAATACTAAGAGAGAAAAAACCAGTTTCATAGGTAAGGACCCAATATATAGAAAATATACGTTATTGTATTACAATAGGTCGTATTGATGCGATGAGTTGACTGTAATTAAATTTTACATACCGTATTCAACTTGATGACATTCTGTGTTCGAGTCACGGTTTGGAAAGATGTTGATGACCAGTTGAAATGAAACCCTAAAATTAGTAAAAGCTAAAATTTATTGTGGAGGTGTTTTTTACATTGTGTTAACTTGCCGTTGAAAATTACTGTATTAATTATTAAAAAGGGTAAAGGTAATGAAGAAACAGAAACGTGTTATTTTTTATTAAGATAAAATTGATTTTATTTTGGAGACCAATGTGCCAGTGTCTGAAAGTAAGTCCTACAATTTATTTACAAATACACGAAATATGTTTTTGTTGTCAAACGATCAATATCCCTCGTCGTAGAGCCTTGACAACAGGGAGAAATACGACCAAGTCGTGCTTAGAACCTAGAAATAATACACATGAAATAAATGTAACATTGTTTTTGTTTATTAGAGCACTAGTGACACGGGTTTGCACGGGTGTATATACTAAGAATGTTTTATACATATAAATCAATCTATCTATTAAAATTTCATTGTGTAGTTTTAAAGATATATGTTGGGATAAAAATATACCGGGTGTCCAACGGCCATGCCACATGGAGGGAAAGTACATTAAATATTGAAGGTAGGATGTTTTACTGAAAGAAGACATAATTTTATTTTTTATAATAAGTGGAACTGCATTCACAATTTTTTTAAATCGCCTGCCTCTACCGGGAATCGAACTCGCGAAATGTGAAAAGAACAAACACCATGTATTTTATGATAACCGTCGAAAGCACAGAACAAGTCGAAAGGGTTAATCATAAGGATTATTTTTTCCTACGCAACATAGCATTTTCAATGAAAGGAAGATCATGAAATTTAAAATCGTTAACCACGAACTACAATAAAAACGAAACGATAAAGAAATGTTTTTAATTAATCAAATGTTCTAAATGTGATCCCTCCACGTGGCATGGCCGTGGGAAACCATGTATAATTAAGCCACTAAAATTGCAAATGAGTCATCAGAAAGTATCGCCATATACATACATCATTTCTATATAGTGTGTCGTGTAGTAATTTAATAAATATTGCTTAACATATCGCTTGCCTCCCATTGTGCCCAGTGCATGAAATAAATTAAAAACTATTTATAATCTATTCGTAGTGGCTGTGTATAAAATATCAACACAACACTTCTTTGACCTCATAACATAATACATACAACTACGAAACTCATTATCCCAAAAGGGTGGAGCTCCAGGCAACATTTGGTTACTCGCAAAGCCACATCTGGCAGAATGGGCCAAGTGCATTAAAATAGTGACAGGAGGCCGGCCTCTGGCCAAGGAAAAGGTTCATTAAACCCAAAAAGTATTTAAATCGTCCGTAAATTGAAAGTAACAAAAACCAAAATTCGCTCTAGAAATATCAGCAGTCCGGAGAATTTACAGGACGTCCCACGGCTAAGCTTTCCTCCGGAAAGTACCTTAAATATTGCAGATAGAACGTTTTACCGAAAGAAGACTTTTTTTGAATTTCAAACTATTTAAACTGCATTCATAGATATTGAAATAATTACATGAATGAACCGGGAATCAAACCAGTTACACGAGAAAAATATTTAACCTGTAGCTTTATGACACCGATCGAAATGTTTCCACGTGAGGATATTTTTTTGTTAAATAACATAATATCAATATAATTAATTATTAAAATATCTATGAATGCCGTTTAAATTGTTTTTGAAATTCAAATAATGTGTTCGTTCAGTAAAATGTTCCATGTGCAATATTTAAGATACTTTCCCTACATGTGGCATAGCCGTGGGGCGCCATGTAGACTAAGGTCCGTATTACGGAACTAAACTCAAGCGTAGATCTCTGCTTGAGCACTGTTAGCGAAGGATAGCGTTATTGATCCCTCACAGCGCCATCCCTTTTTAACTGCGCTCAAGCAGAGATCTACGCTTGAGTTTGGTTCTGTAATACGGGCCTAAATGCCTTAAAGAAAATAGAATTTATTATTTACAAAGGTAAATGCGTTTTTCAATACGTGTATAGCACCTATAATACACAAGTTTTTGTTTGTTGGCCGAGGCTGCAAAAAAACAGGATACCATTTCAAAATAAATATAAAAGCGCTGGTTTTTCGTGCATAAAAATAAAACAATGATTAGCTATAGCAAAAGGTGCTTAGGAGGTTGTTTGTGTATTATATAAGTGACTGAAGACTGGACTTTTCTAGGAGGGCTAATTAAATGAGTAAGCTACAAATATTAGGGGTTAAAGTATGAAATTGCCGTTTTGTATGGAGATTTTGGGGAAGTCTGCATTTTCCACACAAATTTTTTTTCAGATTTCTCCACAAAGACAAATCCAGAGGTAAAAATGGTTGGCATGTGTCACTAGACAAGCCTTAGCAATAAGTGTGATATCACTCTTTATAAAAATTATTTATCGTTTTTATGTGAATGCAAATCAAATGATGTATTCGGGAGGCAGTAAAAAAGAGTTGTCTCCGTGTCCAATTTCAGCACAATTAAACTTACAACAAATTATTAAAACAAATCAAAACAACTCAAAAATATGGTCTATTTTAAGGGAGGTAATTTTTTTTTTAATATTTTGAAACGTAATAGTTACAGACAAAATACTAAGAGAGAAAAAAACGGCAATTTCCTACTTTAACCCCTACTGCTATGCTGGCTTTATGTCATTCCGGATCTCCTTATTTAAATTCATCAACCAAGGAATGCTTATTGCTTAGCATAGGTTTCCCGAGAATTGCTACAAAAACATTTTCTAGTTTGGATCGTCCTTTTGTTGTTACATGTTGGCATAATAAAAGTGTCAAGTCAGAGCCTAGTTTGTTGTTCAGTAGACATGGTAGTTTTTTTAAACCGCTAGCTTCAATTATTTAATAATCATTTTGGATTCCAGAGTAGTTATGGATTTATAGTAGTATCAACGAAACTACTGGCGAAGTCTGGGTGTGTAAAGGCATTACCCATTCGGGGATAGAGTCGTGATAATAATTATGTTATTATTATTTGAACATAGGAATAATTTTACCTTCGAAAATGTGTTCAGTGTTATAGGGGCGTAATTCAGAGAAGTCAAACAACACGGTTCTTGAGCTCTGAAACCAGACAAAAATCTATAAATACAATAAAACCGTAGAGGTCGAATGTCTGTACATAGAAAAACACTTTAAATCATGTTAGGGGGATGTAAAAAATGAAAAAATACTTACCAAAGAATTCTTTTTTAAATTCTTTGGTTTCTCTGTCTATTCGTCTGTTTGTCTGTTTGTACGGGCTAATCTCCGTAAAGGCTGGACCGATTTCAATGAAATTTTGCATGGGGATACCTTATATCCCTGGTCAACATCTTAGATACTTGTTTTTCCGGGGATATTTAAAAAACCATAGTAACCGCGAATGAATAAATAATTTTGAATGAATAATTTTTCCAAAAAGGTACAACGCTATGGAAATGTCTATAAAAATGAAGCTAAATAGAACGTTTAGCTCAATACTGAAGCAGTCATTTTTACTGTTCCGTGAGCTCAATAAACTAGATTTGTACACAAAGTTAACGTCATGTTTCACAAGGTTCACTTCTGCTGTCAGCGTGGTTAAACCAACATAACTCATCGCGTTCTCAGTTGGGAAAATGGTAAATTGTATGCTGTGTATATGTACAGCAGTATGAGTCCAAAATTAAAATCTGCCTCCAAAATAACACGAGGTTGGAAATGAAGGAATTAATCAACGTTCCCCTTTTTTCACTTTGAATAAAAAAATATTTAATTTCAAATTTCTGTGAACACAAAATTTATATACGCTGTAAAAATAAATATAGGTCATAGCTAATATTATAATTGTGTTGGCATTCACTTACCGTAACATAATTAATAAAACAGACGTCTGGTATCTCTTGCCTCCCTTGTACCATAAATTACTATATGTAGAATCTGCAATGCCGACGCTCTAGATAATAAGAAAAATTAAGCTTATTCATAAAAAAAATTAACCCTTCTTTACGGTACAGAGTAATATAATATTGCGCCGGTGTGGGCTGATGTTGATGAATTTTATATTTTATATTTTTTTGCAATATATATTTGCAATCATAAAATTGAGTATATAGAATGATCAATCCCAATGGGTTAGTAGGGAGTAATCCGTAATTATGAACCATGACATCACTTTGAGATAAATTAATAATAAAAAAAAAATTTTTATTATTTATCGGAAAAAATGTAGACCATGGATTCTTGGTACAATTTTAGAGCAATCGGTCCCAGGTATTACTTATATAATAGATGTAGAAGGCATGAAATGGAAAAGACATGTACACCAAATGAATCCATGTGACCAGTCAATTGAATAGTTATATATTACCTACTATGTAGTTTTAAGTACTTATACATGACAAGATTTTTTATTGTAAGCGGGGAAGAGTGTTGTATACCTCAACTATAGAACCTCATTTAATCTGTAATTTTTAGTGATGTTTATCTTATCTGAGATTGAAGTTGTCCCTTTTTGATTTCAATAATTGTTGTATTAATAAATATTGCTAAAGTGTTAATTAGTGTATTAATTAATTATTCTAATACATATTTTACATTAATATAAAAATATAACAGTATTCAAATATTTTTTTTACTCTCATCTCTCTCTCTCTCTTCAGCCCACATTAGTCCACTGCTGGACATAGGCCTCCCTCAATGTTCGCCATTTTACCCTATCCCGGCCCGCCGCATCCAACATCTGCCTGCAGCGCTTCGCAGATCTATACGGAAATCGAACCAAGTCGAAAGTCGTTATTGTTGATGTGAGTCATAATTAACAGATTAATTTAAGACATCAGAATGTTGGCACTCCAACACATTAAAATTAAATCCTTTTAAATACATTAAAAAAAAACTTGAAAATATTTATGAATTTTTTAACATAGTAAATTTTCAAAATTGTTTCCGAAAAAAGGTTCCGAAGAACATATTATTATTACGCTATCCATCATAGTTTCGGTTTTCTCCCCACTGACCCATTTGGATTGATCACCTGTATTTTGTAATTTCACTATAGAAATTATTTCTCAATGATTATCTTTTCAAAGACATAACTCTAGATACACTGCGCCAGAACTGTATTATCGTTATCGTTTCTCACCTCTGTTCTCAACAGTTCCCCGTAGTAGCACAGTATAAACAGGGGCACCAGCATTCCCGTAACGGCCAAGTAATTAACCATCATAAATACAATTTCATGCGCCACCTGAAATAAGATACTTCCCTTATATTAGGGTCGTTCGCCGCTTCGTAATAAGACCCTGAGAGTTACTGTTTGTTTTAAAGATTAAGAAACTTGTTCTGTTTCATAATATTACTATTTACTTTATTGCCACAGTTTATAATAATAAAGCCTTGTTTATTCCTTCATAATATAAGAAAATTACGTATAAATATAACTCGACTTATACTTAAGATATTTGATTACATTAAATTATATAATTATTATTTAACTATTTTATTTCATCATATATTATTTAATACCATAATTTTATTGAATTTAGTGAATTTAGTATATATATTATTTTATAAATTATAAATTATAAATCACAAATTCTTTAATTCTTTAATTAATTTATCATTTTGTATGCAAATATCACTAGCGTTATAAGGACCTCTCTACTGAGTGAAGCCACAGTTTATTATACTATTATTAAGCTTAGGAGGCAACGTTGAAGGCAAAAAAAATTAATGTAAACCTTTAGTAACTTGGGGAGCAAGATACTCACCTTACAACCAAATGCGAAGAAGCAAATAATGATTGTGGCGAATAGGAGAATAATGAAGTTTATTTTGTTGAAAATTGAATCTAGCTGTTTAGATATTCTGCAAATTAAAACAAATGTCAGGACGAGTTAGATTACTATATATAAATTTCTATCATGATATATTTTTTAAGATGGGTTCCTTCAAAAGAGGCGTGAAAGGGCATCTTATGAGCCAGCAAGGTGGAGGTCACTAGGCCTGCATCCTTTGGTGCTGCCCTAGCATCCTTCGCAAGAGGACTTATCTACTGTTTACCATCAGGTGGTGTTAAGTCATTTGCTGGGCTGATTATATTAAAAAAAAAAATTTTATGAAAGCGACTGCTAACACTCTAATAAGAGCGAATTCGACCAAATTTCGATTAACTACACTGGTATAGTAATACCAAAAATCCTTTAGCTGACAGATGCGTACTCGGTCAAAAATCGGCCGTGTGAACGAAAATATCGAACCAACAACTGAATCTTTCGCTTAACTTTTATCGTTTAAATATTTTTATCTGCAGTGCATTCCAAAACACGGAGGAGCTCGTGAACATAAAATTTTGGTCACCCATCCACGGCCTGACTATGGCGAAGGTAGCTTTGTTTTCAATCGAAAGCCAAAGCATACTAACCACTACGCAACCGAGCTCGTCACGTAAATTAATAATATGATTTTCCGATACATTGTACATTGTTATAAATCTTAAATTCTAGAAGTTTCTCAAATCCTCGGATCATATTTCTTACGGTGATCTCTCTATGAATCCTATTTTATGCTTTTCTTACGATGCTTACGAACAAATTGCAATGTAGCAGAAGGCTCAGCACGGACGGAACGAAGAAGCGAGAGACAGTGAGAAATTTTGTCCCCAGGGACTTTCTGTCTTCGGTTCGTGTATTGCAGAGCATATTCTGCAGGACTGTCTAGTTTGGCGACCCAACGAAGCGCTCTTGTGTACGTTTTTAGGAAGACCTCTCGCTGCCGACTGTCAGTCGTAATTTCGTCGTCCTCAGCCTATATTCGTGCCACTGGGCACATGCCTTAATAATGGAGAAACAAATGTGGAGTATGGGCCGTAACAGCACGACGCTGGCCCAATGCGGGCTGGTGGGTAGAAGACCGGGACCAATGGCTTAAGCCTTCGAAAGCACGGATGAGTTCGAGACTACGAAGTTTTGGTGCCCATCCAAGGCCACGAAGCTCATAATCCAATACAATCCAAATACCACATATACGCAAAATAGTCGCGAGCAAACTCACTTACATGGTCAGCTTTTGATGTTTCTTAACAATATTCGCAATTGTTATTTCAGTATGGTCTTCCTCAGCATCCGTCTGGTTTGAAACTGGTTTCATGTTGAGTAAATCTTCCCTGAGGATGGTGAACTCCGTTACCAAGTGGGAATATAGTGCCACTATGAGGAATTCCGTTCCCATATAGGCGTAGACTAAGTGAAAATCTGAAAATTTTATTTGTATTAGTGAAATAATCAGAATCATTATTAGTGAATTAAATATATATACATACAATCACGCCTGTAATCCCCGAAGGGGTAGGCAGAGTCCAAGAAGCACTGGGTCCCTAAGACCACATTTAGCCACACAAAAATAGGGTTGGAAAAATTATGAAAGAGTAGTAACAAGTGGCTAGCTCATCGCTTACACAATCACAGACCCAGTACCCAATACGTCCTTAGTCGCCTTTTACGACATGCTAGGCAAGAAAAGCAGTTGGTACATTCTTTTGGTGTCCCGGATCAACACAGTACTATAAATTTATATGGATGTAACAAAAATTTTTTTTCACGTTCTGAAACTTCGTCGTATTATGAAATTCTAATATGGATGAAATGTCAAAAAACCGGTCAAGAGCGTGTCGGGCCACGTTCAGTGTAGGGTTCACTTAAGTTAAAATAGCACAAAGTACAGCGCCATCTCTCGATAAAAACTGGACGGTGTATGTATGTTGGGTTTTCGATGGTAATTTTGAATTGCGTGAACCGATTTTAATAATTCTGTTTTTTATTTGATAAAAGATACGTTCCGTATAATAAACAAGTAAATTGGGATAAAAAAAGTCGCCCAGAGAAATAATCAATATGGCAATGCGAACGTTTTTTACAAGTGTGTTTTGGCATTTTTTTGACCGCCTATTTGTGCTTTTCATAAAGTTCACTGTATATTTTCGATTAAACTTAATAACGCAGGAAGAAATATGAATTAAAATTACCATCTTGTAAACAAAAGAGTAAGCGTGTAATATCCGTCATAGCCGTACTAGGCTGTAATTGAATTTTCTTAAAATTGTCTTTATCTTACCGCCGTAGTAATTAGATTTTGCTTGCGAACTTAAACCGCAAGATTAGCCAAAGAACCAATGGAACATTAATAAAAAAGTTTGTGATGTACAAAATAAACTCGGATTTTAATTCAAACGAAATGTCCGTAGCTCCAATTATATTATTTTTCACTTAAGTTAAGATCGGGGACCGCATTTCCCCTAACAAGACTACTGAAATTTTATAGGATTAAACGAAAGACGTTTTTTCAATTAGAATATTTAACTATGATACGTTAAATATTCTAACTGAAAAAACATTTTTCGCATCATCATTTCACTCTCACTTTCATTCACCCACACTTCGCCTGACATGTTAAGTCTGTAACAGGTGGTGAGCCTGTTGCCATGCATCGGGCATAATGGGAGTCAAGCGATATAAACAAACAACAGTATAATTTAAGTTCTAGTCAAACTCAGTAGTGCAGACGGCGAGGACTCTATAGGACGCACGTAAGTGTTCGTCAAAGGACAAACGACTTCTTCTCTTCTGATGAAAGCCAAGAATGAGGTCCAGAAGCAAGGGTAACTGATGCACTAAAAGTATATCAAAGAAAGAACAAGAAAACTCTTCATCTTGCTTAAGAGGCTTACTCTAAATTTATCGTATAATAACTAGTTGTTAAAATTTCTTTGTCTCTTCATTCTCGGAGACCCTTACTGTTGCATATTAATTGTCAAAGTTCAAACCAATAAGTGGTCTTGATTGTTCATTTCTTAACAAGTGCTATCAATAACTTCAACATGGTGCCAGTGGACCATGCAGAATGATTCATTAAAGACAGAATTATCTGCCGAAACAATATTTTTTTTAAACAACGTTTGAGTCTCTGTTATCAAATTCTTCTGTAATTTTGAGTTCATTAGCAGCAAGTATCTTTCTTACGTTTTCATTCATTCATTAAGCGAATGGACCGTTGTTCTATTAGACTGAATATGTCAAATTATAATATTTATAATAAATAATAACTTTATTTGAGGCACGATATTTTAATGAATAGTAATACCGTAAGAAGAGATCACCGTAAGAAATAGGATCCGAGGATTTTCTATACAAAATGTTTGAGAAAAGTTTTGGCGATTTCTGTCATTTCTAGTTAGTTAGTTTTCTTAAATGGTACCATAGTCTTTTGATCCCTAAATGAAATAGGATCGATAGGCATAAAAAAAAATTGTTTTGCTATCCCATCTCAAAAATCGATCCTGTATATCTTGGAAGGCAAGAGGAGGTGTAACGATCATATACAGCGTCATATGTTAAATCCCTATGTAACGCCCCAATTGCTTTACCGAGCACAGTGATGGCAAGCGATAATTGTAATAAACTATAGTTTTGTGTTTCAAATTTATTGGTACAGTCGAGTACAAAAGAATATTTACACATTTTAGAGGTGAGTGAGGTGACAATCTTTATTTTCTTCTAATATTGGATCCTTACCTAGGAAATTGGTGTTTTTTTTCTCTCTTAGTATTTTATCTGTAACTATTAAGATTCAGAGTATTCATAAAAAATAATTACCTCTTCTAAAAATAGACTATATTTCTGAGCTCTTTTGATTTGTTTTGATAATTTTTTGTAAGTTTAATTGTGTTAAAGTTGGACACGGAGACAACTCTTTTTAAGTGCCTCCCGAATACATAATTTTATTTGCATTTACTTAAAAACGATACATAATTTTTATGAAGTGTGATATTACAAATATTACTAAAGCTTGTCTAATGATAGATGCCAAATATTATTATCTTTGGATTTGTCGTTGTGAAGAAAACTGAAAAAAATTTAGTATAGAAAATGTAGAATTCCCCAAAATCTCCATACAAAACACTAATTTCATAGGTAAGGACCTAATATCATTTACTGTCAAAAGTAATTACATATTTTTAGAGTTAACTGTACATGCAGGAATCGAAGCGAACAACGTAGGTCAATACTCGTAATATCTATAAATCATTTTCAAAAGACCTATTCATCTTAACGGAAATACTATTTGAAAACTAGCAAATAACATTTTAGTTTCTATCATAATAATAACCTTGATAAAGCGTATTGTTTACTTTAAAAGCACTTGATTTGATTTGCTTTGTAGACGTTGAAATTTCTCTAGTAGAGATTTTGGAATTATAGTGAAATTAATTAATAACAGATGAGAGCACTTTCTAATTATTCATGTGAATGCCCTAATAATTATTTTAGGTGTGGGCGTAGGCAGCAGATTAACCAGAAATTCTATTGTAAGTATTTAGTACTTACGCATTATATTTGGAAGCCAATTGAGAGCCTAATTAGGATTTCAAATATTTAGGTAGTAGTAAACCGTTTTTTTTATTGTATAGGTGGCAAACGAGTAGGCGGATTACCTGATGGTAAGTGATCACCGCTGCCCATGGACATTTGCAACACCAGGGGTGTCACTCATGCGTTGCCGGCTTTTTAGAATGGAGTACACTCTTTTTTTGAAGGCTTGGATGTCGTACCGCACCGGGAAAACTCCAGGCAACTGGGAGTTCCACAGCTTAGTTGTACGCGGGAAGAAGTGACGCGAGAAGCGTACAGTTGTGGATAGCCAGGCATCCAGGTGGTGGGGATGGACGGCTTGACGCGATGGTCGATGGCGGAAGGCTGCAGCTGGGATCAGGTCAAACAGCTCTTGAGAACACTCGCCATGGTAAAAGCGATAAAGAATGCAGAATGAAGCTACATCTCTACGCAGGGCCAAGCTGTCGAGCCGATCGGAGGGAAGTGATATATCAGCAATTCGAGCTGCTCTTTACGAAATAAGAGGTTACCATATAAAAATCTGTGAATTAAAAGTATTAGGATAATTCGGTGTACATGGTACCTACGGATGTGGATGGAAATAGAACAAGACGACCTTAGACACATCTCGAGCTTTGTCTTTGCTATAAAAATAATTTGTTTATTATTTTTCAATATATATTCAGAATTTTTGCTTTACGACACGTATCAAGGAGCAGTTTTTTCCAGTAGTGATCACCTAACACCGTCTCACTTTTATAAAGATAAAATGATAATAAACAACCTAAAATAATAGGGTATATTTTCTTTGAACTTTATTGTTAAAGTAAAATTCCTTATTGTTGACACGAGTAAGACCATTATGGACAATCTTGTAGAAAAACTGATTAGTCAATGGCTCGTCAGACTATAATCAACTTTGCACTTTACATTGTAAGGCCACCTCTGGGCTTTGGCTGTTGAGAGTCAGGGTGAGGCATTGGCTGTTGGTCTAGACAAGAGGTGACGAAGGTGTTCTGCCGAGTCTGGCATAGGGGTCTTCTGTCAAAATTACCAGCATTCGGACTGGTCCAGCAGATACATCAAAGCCATCGTTGACGGTAGTTGTTCTGTTAGCTTAGCCAGCAATGCTGGAGTCCCGCAGGGCACAGTGCTTTCCCCAAAGCTATTCCTGCTGCATATCAACAGCATTCATTGCTTGTGGAATGAGCTCCCTGCCGAAGTTTTCCCTAAGGACTATATAGTTCTTCAAGAGGGGTGTAAAAATTTTTGAAACGTTGGTAACGCGCGAGAGATACCCCTAGTATCGCAATCGTCCATAAGCTATGGTAACCCCTTCCAATCAGGAAGCCCGTTTGCTTGATTGCCTAATAATGTAAGAAAACTTACTGCTGTATACTTCAAAGAGATATACTCCTAAATACACCACCCAGTTACTGGTAGCGTCGAAGGGATAGCTGCAAGGGAACGGCAGCAGTAAGGCACAGTCTTGGTCTAGAACAAATCTATATAGTAATGTCCCAAGCAGAGGAGCTAGGGAATAGATCCAGGCCCCTAGCAAGCTTGTGCAGGAGAGTACTGAAACAAAACATGTTTTATGATTAATTTCATAACATATGTCATCACACTTGTGTACCAAATGGCGTAGGTAGAAGACTAAATGTTAGGTAACACCTGCATTTTGTCTGATATATTTCTGTTCCCTATTTAACAGGGGGCCAGCCTGTTGCGATCATCGGGTACTGACTGTCCGTCCGTCCTCAACCTATATACCCACTGCTTGGAACATGTCTTCCTCGTGGAGAAACACACGAGGCGTATGAACCGTACCGTAACACTACCATGCTGTTCCAATGCGGGTTAGTGGGTAGAAGCGATTTCAATAGCCTCCGGGACCAATGGCTTAACGTGCCTTCCGAAGCAAGAAGGATTTCGAGATCACAAAGTCTTGGTCACCGATCTACGACCTGACCATGGCAAAGGTAGCTTTGTTTTCGAATTAACTGTACTCAAGCTTTCTTCTTTTTCTTTCTTCTTTATTCTTTGTAGTTTAGAAGCTAGAAGCATATTAAGTATTTTTTCGAAATTTTTACCTTGCATTGGTTTTGATTTTTTATCTCTTTCTTCTTATCATTTTCAGAAAGCAGAAATACCTAATAAATACCCTTATTGCTTTCTTATTGATTTCTTTGGATGTCAACTGACGGGCCATGCTGTATGTATGTATTTATGTATAAACTCATAAAAACATTAAATAATGCTCAATGAAATTGACACTTTCCATAAAATTACTAAACAAAAATCTTTTAAACCTTTTTTTTCTGGTAATTCCAAATATTAACACACTACAAATATTTACGATTTTCTAACATTAACATCTAATTAAAATGCTTGCGGTTGAAGTTCACAGGCTCACCTTCCAAAGTTATACTGTCGTTTGATATGATTTAAAAGCTTTTAAAGCTGCACTAACATATAAACTTGAAGTTAGATTATACCAGCATAATATTGTTATCCAGCGACAAACAGTAGCGGGAACACAAAGATGCAATAAAGGTGGTACTGAACTAATAATTATACATGTTGTTATAATCAGTAAAACACAAACACACTTTTTTAGAAGTGAGTAAAATCATGTCAAAATCTTCTTGTATTATTTCCAGCACTTTTCGTTTAAAATAAATGATTTTATGTTTATAGTAACATTACAGAAGACGCCCGCGCCGACCGACAAGTTGGAATTATAATGCAAAACCTAAAAGTCAAATACAAGAACAAAAGTCAGAGACAAATAATTATTTCAAAATAAAGCTGTGTATTTCAGACTTTGGTCAGAAAGGAGGTAATTTAATAGTGAATGACTTCTAAGATACTAGTTTAAAACTTTTAACTATGTTAACTATTTTAAAAGTTTATAAATATGACTTCGACGTTATACCTAATCGAAATTTTTGGAACCACGGGTAAAAAATAATCACACACACACACACACAAGCACCAACCACACTAATGCCTGTATTAGACTAAGTTACTGAAATAAATATTTTTGTATTTGTATTTTTTTTTGTAATATTTAAGTTAAAAACAAACTTTCATATCAGAACACTATTAAAAGAAAACATGTTCTGAAAGTTAAAGCCACTACATGATATTCTTTATCACGATCGTTCAGCTCAGTTTAGCCCATCCGGTCCCATTTCAAAGGCGAATTACAGAAAAACTGTCAAGTAACTCAGTGAAACATATCACAGCTCCCAAAGGATGCATCATTGTATCCCCACGGATGAATTCACAGAAAAGGAGGAATAAATAAAAGGAAGTTATACTTTTTTGACATAGATCCAGTTTCTTAAGCAGTATGTTTTCCTTGTTCATCTGTTCCTCTGTCAGGTCCGTTCGCCACATGTTGCCCAGTTCATTTATTATCGACTTTATTTCTTTTTTATTTAGTATTAATACAATCATTTTTAGTATTGCTGGAAAGTAAATTTTAAACATATTATAATAATAATAATAATATTGAAACCAGCATTTTAGCTGAGAAATTACCCCGAAATAATAATATCCTCAGACATTCACACCTATCAACTAGCCCCATTTTAAGCAACTAATGCTGCTTGTGTTACGGACACTAGATGACGGATAAATATATTTAATAGATAAATACATATAAATAACCTGAATATATAGAAATATATACAAACATACAAGACTGGAGAACAAATGCCTGAAAATTCATCACCCAAACATTTGCCCCCACTGGGGATCGAACCCAGAACCTCTCGAGATGGCGACGCCTTGAGACCGGCGTACAGACCACTCGACCACGGAGGTCGTCAAACTGTATAATAACTGTACATGATACTTTTGGGTAATGTTAATAACTTCTTTACTTCCATCGAGTCAGATAGGCATAACAATAGATTTTTCTATTGGACAGTGAAATGGCGAATATTACAGAGGCAAATAAAGAACTATCCATACTAATATTATAAACGCGAAAGTAACTCTGTCTGGCTGTCTGTCTGTCTTGCTTTCACGTCAAAACTACTGAACCGATTCAATTAAAATTTGTTACACAGATAGACTAGAGCCTGAGAAAGGACGAGGCTAGTTAACGTGTACCACGTGGGTGTAACCGTAGTTATCAATATTCCTCAACCGAGTATTATGTAACATTCTCGGCATTGTAAAATAATGACACGAGAACAGAGATTTATCGCCATTACAACAATAAATCAAATGACACTGGCAAGAAATGTTATTTTCATTATTTTAATAATTAGAGGTTTTAGTTCAACTACTAACAATCAACATTTTGCTAATTATAAGAAGGAATGTAATGTTGAGCACTTTATAAAAAAATCAATCCAGTGTTAACAAACACACAAAAACCTTTTGTTAACTTTTAACGGCTTTAAATCAATAGCCACGCGAACAACGTCGCGGGCTCAGCTAGTAATTACATGAAACTACCAACGACCCGATCCAACTTCGCACGGGTTAACCCCGTTTTACCCCCTTAGGGGTGGAGTTTCGTGAAACTCATTCGAAGCGGATGTCTATACCCTATGTGGTGTAGAAAAGTGATATAAACAACAGTGATTGAATCGTTTTAAATCTGTAATTTACCTACAACATAATATTGGGTCCTTACCTATGAAATTGGTGTTTTTTTTTTCTCTTAGTATTTTGTCTGAAACTATTAGGATTCAGAGTATTCCTAAAAAATGATTACCTCGTCTAAAAATAGACTATATTTTTGAGCTCTTTTGATTTGTTCTGATAATTTGTTGTAAGTTTAACAAAGCTACCTTCGCCATGGCCGTGGATGGGTAACCAAATCTTTGTGATCTCCAACTTCTCCGTGCTTTGGAAGACACGTTAAGCCGTTGATCCCCGTTGCTACTGCAATCGTCTACCCACCAACCAGCTAGGGCCAGCGTGGTGGTGATATGGCCCATACTCCTCCTCATGTGTTTGTTTCCATGAGGAAGCACTGTGCATAACAGTGGGATGTAGGTAGCACGATGATATTAACTAACAAATTTGCGCCACATTTTTACTAACTACTATTACTATTTAGTTTTGTGGCTTACCAATAAGAAAATAAACAGTATTCACCTTGAGTGGCAATCATGTACACTGGCACAGTGATAGTCATATCAGCTCCTTTCGTTCCATTAAATAATATCTGAACCACAAAAACAGTCAGAGACCCATAATATATCAATACACAAAATATTGAAAAAAATTTGCTCCAGTATTTTTTTAAAGACTCAACGTGTTCGTCGAAAAATCTGATATTACAATTATTCAGCATTGTGAAACATAGTTCGAGTGGCTTAACGAAATCGATTGGATAATCTTTCGCAGTTTTCATATCGAAAACCAAATATTTCGATACAACTCGGCTCTGAATACGTAATATTGTGTTTGTATTTACTTTTATACGAATGTGGCGCAGAATATTGCGCAATTACGGAAGGAGGTGGATTCTTTCAGGGTTCTTTATATGTTTTTTCTAAAAGATAATTTCTGTAAAACAATATTGTCTGTGTAGAAAATATTTACAATGAAAAAAGATTAAATTTTCTGGAGCGGATTTATTTTACTTTTGTCACAAAGACAACTCGTACAGAACCAAAACATTTTAAAAAACATTTATTTTACTAAAATGACAGCTGAAGAAAAGAGTTCGCAACATCCTCCCACCTTTGAGCGGAAGCCTAAAAACCAAATTCTTCTTCGACGAGTAGTTATACGAAACCGGCTTGCACTTCTGGGGGGTATAACCGCTGAAATGGCCTTGTGTACTCTCCATCAGTTGTGCGCACTCTCACTACTCTCGCTTTTCCGTCTTTGCCGGTAAAAATCTCTAAAATACGTCCTAGAGCCCACTTTATACGCTTTTCATCAGTCTCCATTAGCACAACGAAGATGAAGATCTGGTCTGTCTTGAAGATTTTTATGGCATCAGCATAAACGCTTGTGTTATTCGGGATATTCATTTTGTTTATGATGTCTTGAAAATCCTTGACTAATAGAACTTAAAAAATAAAGATATATATGAAAACAAATATTAGTAAAAACACAGTGTATTATGATTAATGATATTATGAATTTGATTGCAGTTGTAATTATAGTTTTGAATACAATGATTATAGTTTTGAATACTTAGGATTTTAAATTTTTATGAAGAATGTTCATTATGATTTTAAATGGTTATGTAAGAAAATGTGCACCCAATATTTTCATTTCGTTGAAGAGAGTGCTGTAAATTCCATTTATTTTATCACTCTGTTCTAATGCGTAGGTCGTCTATGGATTTGTGTAAGTGATCATGATCACAGTCAAAAGCATCTATTGATCTCAGACAGGTATTAGTTGCTGACGTCACTTAAATTAATTAATCTGTCTGGTTCAGTTTGGGAATGCTAACCCTATACATAATTATCTCACATGCGGCATTAAATTTCAACTAACAGCAAAACGTAATTTATCACTTCTAAAACTTGGAGAGCCACCAAAAATTTAAATGTAATATTTACTCAAGTTGTTTGAACGTTTGTAAATATTTAGATATACTGATTGCGCAAAGTTCAAAAACTTTATCGACACCAAGATTGAACATGTCAAGTTTTTAAGTCATCTCACAACTTTGAAATATGGCAAGATGTCGCGAATGTATCGATTTCAATCTAGATTGGATCCGTTCCAGAGCATTTAGTACCAGAGTCTATGTGAGTTCTTGATTTCTTTTATCTTTGAAAGTAGTGAAAATAAAAGCATTTATTTTACATCTATGTGTTCTTAATGGCCTAGCGAAGATGTAATGTATCATGATATAGATCAAACTACCTAAACGATAAATCCCACACAAATATAATCATGTAGATTTATAAATAGTAGTAATTTGTGTCAATTTTAAAAAGCTTACTTATTTGTATTAATTAGTTAGGGCCCATGTTATCAATGCATCATTATCACCGAAGGTGCAATAATTTGCGATTCTGATGCCTCTTATATTACATGTTAAGAGTAAACAATAAGCTTAGAATAAGTAGAAAAATAAAGGAATTAATTAGCCCTAAAGTATAGCGAGGGTGGTGAACTTGCTTAGAATACATGTGATACTTGTAATTGTATCTATTTGCAACTTCTAGGAATTTCCGAGTTTGTTGCCAACCAAGAAAACGTAATGACACAGTTCTCAACAATTTCACTGCTGCTTGATGTGAAATAGTCTAGTACAATTTAATTTTGTTCCTTTTTGTGAAGAATGACTATCAAACACTAAGAAATTCCAAAATATCCTAGTTATCTTTTATTTTTATCAAATTAAGAGTCAACATCAAACGGCAGATGTTATCGAGTATTCGTTTAAAGGAAAAGTAAAAGCTCTATGGGCAAAAACATGGAGTGGAGTGGACAAGAAGCATCAAGAAACTGGGAACATTTAATTGGTAATGGTTTTCCTGTAACATTGCTTTTGTGATGAACTTTTCTTATATAATTTATATCAAAAGAACTACAACGGTTCTGTTTATAAATAGCTTTATCCAAGACACCATAAGAAATATAGAAATGGATGAGATTGGGCGAGATAAACATTTATCAATATAATTATTTATAGTGCCAACTTTATTTTTTGATAATAGTCAGTTAAGTATAGAAATCAGAATAAGATATTTTATTGATATTAAATGAAGCTCATATTTTATGTCAGATCTAATATATAACAACACATCGGTGAAAATATCATTCATAATATACAACAATGTACTCTTTATTCATCTTTTTTTTTGTGCTACAAACTTAAAAAGACAAAAATTCTATTGTTTCTATTTATATCCCGGTAATTCAGTAATGTTTATCTGGGTTTCTCTTCAATATCTTTTTTTGAGAAATCTTAGGATATTCTTAACTTCGAGAGGTTTGATTTTAAAGTGATCCATTAAGCTCTTTCTCAAACGAAAGCTCCTTGGCGAGCAGTTCTTGGAAAGGACACATTTATTGATAGAAATAGGGAATTTAGTGCGCCGTTTGTTTGCCAGTGAAATCCTTAACCAATTTTTTTTTTCAATTGAATTTAATTTGAATGTAAAAAAGTACGTTGAAAATCATAAATATTTAAGTATACCTTTTTAATGTAGGGCGCTCCACTGGGGTGTGCTCGGCAGAATTATTGAAAGAGTCGCAATAGTGACACCTGGGTCACTTCATAAATATCTATTTTTAACCGAATTCACAAAAAGGAGGAGGTTATCAATTCGGCGAAAACTTTTGTTTTTTTAGTTCTATCAATTTAGTACCGGATTCATCGAGCAACACAAAACTTGTTAAGTTAGTCCTGGTTATAGTAAATGATACTAGAAATTATTCTGCAATGAATTAGTGTAATAGAACTGAAGCAGAAATTTCTCAAGGAGATTGGCGTACTCCAAAGCGACATAGACATTGGGAGAAAAGGGATTCCGAGTGATCGGATGACGGAGAATGCAATGAACTACGCTGTGCTAGGTACTCGGAACCCCTTAAAACAGTTTGTTTTGGAGGTCTACGGGGGAATTATGATATGTAACAGCAAACTATTACAAAAAAACAACTATTTTGCGAAAACAGATAACTATCGTATTATTCGTTCATGGTCTTTACTATACTCGTACACACTATGCTTCCATAGTGACCCCCAGTAAATTGGCTGAAACAAAAGTTAGCAGCTTTGTTGAAGGTCAAGTAAAGGTCGCCCTTTGTAATTCCATCCGGGAGATTACCTAATTAGAATTTATCAGGATTAAACAACAGCTTGCCCTTAAATTCTCAAAGGTTTGTTGAATGATAGGCCTGCCCTGATTAAGTTTCTTAAAGTAAGTGCTAGTAAACTTGTGTTAGGTTTATATGGGGTTATCAGACATAATTTAATGTTATGACTGTGTTATGCGGGCTTTTGCATACAAAAAATCCTACATATAAAAAAAATAAAAAAGTACTTCTTGTCTGTGAATACTGTAAAGTACTGAGGTGGCAATCAAGAACATGGCCAATCTGATGGTAAACGGTTACCGTATCCAACAGACGCTTGTAAACACTACATTATAATTTTTTATATATTTTTTTAAAATAAAATCGTAACAGTTAAGACAGTGCAGTTTAAAAATTTCTATAAATCGGATTAGCATTACGTGGCAGACCACGTCAATTTTGTTATTCTTGCATAGATGCAAGAATAACAAAATTAAAATAAATAGATTTTATATCATTACGTCTCATGCACTATTAATTATAAAAAACATAATAATCAAGTTGTAAAGAATAACCGGGGCAATATATCTCAAAACAAAGGGCATTTATGAAGTTAATAATGAAATTAGATAAATGAAAAGATATGGGCTCAAGAAGAGATACAGATCCACTCATCTGAAACTACTCCTGTTGATGAGCACAATGAAAAAAGAACTTACTTGGGCAACTATCTTTTATTAAACTTTTGACGACCTCCGTGGTCGAGTGGTCTGTACGCCGCGCGCCGGTCTCAAGGCGCCGCCATCTCGAGAGGTCCTGGGTTCGATCCCCAGTGGAGGCAAGTGTTTGGGTGATGAATTTTGAGACATTTGTTCTCCAGTCTTGGATGTTCATTATATATATATAATATTATATATATTCTGAATAAGTATGTGTATTTATCTATTAAATATATTTGTCCGTCATCTAGTATACTTAACACAAACTGCATTTAGTTGCTTAAAATGGGACTAGTTGATAGGTGTGAATGTCTGAGGATATTTATTATTTTATTATTATTAAAATGAGTAAAATTGTAAATGACATATAAAAATAAATTTGTTTAAATATAAAAATGTATGAAGATGTCACTAGAAATTGGAGGTTTTTTTAGCCAACAACCCCAACGAGAACAAAATCGTGATTTGTAGTAGTAGCTTCCTGAATGACGAAATATAATGCGACGCATTACGAAAGCTCGCAATGTTTCTACGGAACATTGAATCCTAGATTTGCTTTTTACTTTAGTAATTTTGCATGTGAAAATTACTCTGTAGAATGCTCGAGTCTGTAATTTATGATATGGGTAATTTCAGCTTTGGATTACTTCACCAAACTGCAGTTTAAGTAGAACGTGTATTTACTGGTAAACACAGGTTAGATCGTATATCTAATGCTGGGGTTTTTGGGTAATGGAGGTAAAAGTAGCGATTTCTTTAAGTTTTATAATTTTCTCGGATAATACGACAAATACAAGTTGCCGCAAACGTACCAAAGTCATAATTTAAATTGGCCGTCAATTATGCAGATCTAGTCAGATTCAGATAGTCAAATATTCAAAGACAAATCTAGTCACATTTGGCTATCGTTCTTTAACATTTACGATGACGTAGTTAAATAGGGAATTAGTTATCATGGAGTATGGAGCGATACACATCTCAAGAATATGGATCTATTTATTATTACTCCTTATGTGCCAAATTTTCAGTGTTCTATTTTAACGAATCGTTTTTTTGTCGTAAACGACGAATATCGTTGTCTTCTTCTTTTTCCTGCCCTGTTCCCAATTCTATTTGGGGTCGGCGCAACATGTCTTCCTCTCCCACTCTCTTCTATTACTCGTCAAGTCAACACTCACGCCCATCCTCATCAAATCATCATTCACACAATCCATCCATCTTTTCTTTGGTCTTCCTCTCCCCACACGCCCATCCACTTTCAAGTCCATAACTTTCTGGTGACATGATCATTCTCCCTTCTCATTACATGCCCATACCAAGAAAGGCATTTTTCTCTCAGTTTATCAGCAATCGGAGCAACTTTCAACGACGAATAGCGTTGTGTTCCATAAACGACGAATATCGTTGTGTTCCATATAAAATAATAAATAAACAAAATCTTTAAAAATCTAAAGAGATGGGAGGACAGAAAACTGTTTTGGAGTATCTAAGGGCTACTTGCAGAAAATTTTAAACCTATTTTAAATCTCCATTTTGTCAATTTGTGAGAGATTTTTAAGAGCCATAGTAAAATTGTCCATAAATTACAAAATCTAAAGTTTTAAATCACGACAGAATTTCCTGCAAGTTGGCCTAAATAACCAGTAAACAATACGCTAATGATGACACTAACCATATTCTTATATTTCATTCATCCTCAGCCTATATACGTTCCACTGCTGGGCACAGGCCTTCCTCATGGAGAAACACATGAGCTGTATGGGCCGTAACACCACCACTCTGGCCCAATGTGGGTTGGTGGGTAGATATGGTTACAATAGTGACCGGAACCAACGGCTTACAGTGCCTTCCGAATCACGGAGGAATTAGAGATCACAAAATTTTCATCACCCATCCAAGGCCTGACCGTGGCGAAGGTAGCTTTGTTTTCGATATCGAAAGCCAAAGCGTACCTATTAACCACTACACCACCGAGCTCCTCATAGTCATTTGACTCATTATCATAATTATTATTGCCCAATTTGTATAGCAGAAGTGTAAATTAACCTGATAATGTTTTATTTCGCTTAGGGCGAATTCGACCAAATTGAGATTAGTAACACGGGAATAGTAATACCAAACTGAGTTCACACGATTGTTCGAATCTGCCCTAAGGGCGGAGCCGATTAGCTATCCTAGTTTTTTCATGTTTGCCTACACGCGAGTAATACTATTTTAACGGAGTACGCAATTTTTCGCGCACGAATGTGTCAATGTCTCGTTTGACACAGTGCAGACTCGACCAATCGTTTCAGCTCAGTTTGGTATTACTATTCCTGTGTTACTAATCTCAATTTGGTCGAATTCCATTTTAGTACGTTAAGGTCCGAAAAGGAGGCGCCGCGCCGACCGTGCTCTGTATAAAGCAATATAATCAGAATGAACTGCACCCCTAGTGTATGTTATCATTGTAAAAAACTTAATTTTTTAGTTGCATTCAGAAGCTCAATTAATTAATTATAAAAAACATATTTTTTTTTTCGTAGAAGATGTTTACGTAACTTCATTATTCGAAATTGGGGTTTGTAGAATAATAAACAAGTATACGTTTCATTTTCCTAGAACTTGTTTATCATATTAAAAGATCAGTCATTAATAATACTTATATAATTTTTTCTTCTTATATTTTTTCTTCTTATATTATATCTTAATCAAGAAGAATATTTTTATTTTATTGTAAGTAATCGTACTTGTCCTCGTAAATAAAATAAACTCAGTTCGCAAACGCCTAAGATTTTAAAGTTTCCAGCCGAATAGAATGCGCAACTGAGCGAGCTGGGTCATACGTGATATGGAAGCTGGCCACTCCGCGGCACAACTGTCGGAAACTTACTATAAAAATACTAAGTGCTTTAATTTTATTTTATCTTCAAATCGCAGGAAGGGTCAAAGCAAATAGATATTTAATATACTAACCCATTAGCCAAAACCATTACAAAACACATAATCATGCCTCTACAAGCAGAGGTGGCGTGGCGGTGGAGGTGGCGTCATTTCACCCGATAAATTTGAGTCCCAACGTAACAGTGAGCTTGTTGCCATGCATCGGACACAGTCTGAGACGAGCGATATTCACAATAAACTTTATTCAATAAGAATTATTACACTAGATTATCAAAGAAAGTTTAAGATTTCATTTGTAACATCTATAATGCAATTCAAATGTGCAACGATAATTAATATCATACGTTTATGTAAAGATATAAAATATATTTAAGAGTAAAAGTCGTAATGATCTTACGCCCTTTGTTAAAGATTGCAAAAGCGTACTTTGTATTTTAGGATAGATTTACTTCCTATAGATACTTATCCTGATACATCTTACATTTTATCTTGGATTATTTTGTTGAAATTGTATGTAAACCGCCTCTCCAGACTAGTGGTTTACCAGGGATGTTAATGGGGAATCCGGAGGTCTGGCGTTTGATTCCCCACGAGGGCAGAAGTTTTTCTGCTCTGTTGGGTTGGTGGTAAGCACACCTGGCTAGCCACCACCGTCTTACCTAAATCTATCGACATAATAACATTGTTAAAATTTCAATGTTTCAGCAATCAGAGGTAAGAAAGTCAGTTCCTCGGTTGTTGAGGAATACAAGTGAAGCTCGCTTCCACCTTCGGCCTTATTGTCACTTAGCATCAAGAGAAATGAAGGCCAAGAGTGTTATACTCTTATTATTATGTAAAAAAACGACATGACATTTAGGAATTACCAGTCTGTTCCAATAGTTCTTTGTCGAGTTTACTAACCGTAAATTCTACGAATTCAACTTTGAGTTTGCGTGTGGTGTTTGGTTTTAAGGAAAATGAAATGAAGATGCTACTATTACGATCATATTGCTGTGTGCAAACGATTACTTGACGCTCTTTTCAAATAAAAAGCCTGTTTCGGTTTAACAAAGCCTTGACAATTTTAATAAAGGTTTTACTGAAATGCCCGCAGTACTATTCTAAAGCTTTTGTAAAAGCAATGCGCGAAAACCTTTTCCATTCTTCTTTGATAGCAGTTATTGGATCTATGGAATTTCAGTGTTCAATGGTCACAATTCCGCTGTTATTGATGCTGAAAAGTCCTCATGGGAATTGTTTGAAATATATCTTGGAATGTCAAAGTGTAATCCATTCTCTTGATAAGGGAGGAGATTACATTCTCTTACGAGTAATATTCATGAAGACCGATTATTTTGAAACAAATAAAAAGGTGATAGCATTTATTGTAATCATGTAAAATGTGGGTTTATATGCCTTCACTACAAATCACGTAATTTTTTATTTATTTATTTTTATATTAGAAACACACCGTCATTATACTATAATATATTACAATGACCACATAAAATTGCGTAACTAGACCTTTAGATTCCTTAGATAACATTATGATCGTGATGAACAAGTTTACACCGGAAAGGTAAGTAAGTAATTCATGACAACAATGATATAAGGCTTCTTTTTAATTTTGACATAGAGTAAAAAAAAATATTCAGATCTATAAAATTTCTGTTTTAAACTTCACACATATATGTATAGAAATGTATTAAAACGTGTCTTCCTTATATTTCGTGTAAGGTTATTTAACGTGCTTAATACAGGCCCAGTCCTGTCATGTAATGCTTTGGTGTAGCGGGCAGACTACCCTTCAGCATACTTGATCATTCTTGCAGGGATTAAAGAGAGTGATCATTTTTTATACAAAAAGTTTTGAAGCAAGCTGCAATGAGGATTTAACCGAATTGTTGAATATAGTTTGCATTTCAGGGGTTGATATCGGTGTGGAGAAATTATTTGGAGAAAATGTATCAGAAGTAGAACCACAAAACCACGAGCAAAATTTCATGTTATTATAAAGGAAGTAGGGATAATGTATTCAAGTCTATTCTCTTTGATACAATATAACAAGTCTGTACTTTATGACCAAAAATTTATGGTGTCACAGTCGGTGTCTGGTCAACTCATGCTTTTCTGATTGGTAGAAATTACCTAACTAACCAATGAAATTTTCTCCGGGACTGTATGGCACGGCAAGTAGTGTAGATAGTTTATCGTTATGCAGATACTACTTTTTTAGATTATACTTTAGAGTCTAAAGTATAATCTAAAAAAGTTTAGACTATCTGTAGATGTTTGTAATGAAAAACGTGGTAAACTGCAGAATATTACTTAAAATAAGTACCTCTTTTTTCTTTTTCTTTCTAAACTTGAATGACGCATGTAAAGGGAGGGTAGAAACTTGCTGCGTTTCTTACCCGTTCTTCTCAGAACAAGGCCTCCTGGTAGTTTTTGTGAATGGATGGCGTAGTTTTTCTCTTCCATGAAATTTTGTAAAATGTTTATGACATTCTTAAGCATGCGCTAAGACGAATCTAAACTGAATAAATGCTTTTGATTTTATAACAAAGCTACTGGGGTTGAATGAGGGTTGAATCCAATCAATTTATAAATATTGTTTCTCAGTATGCGAATACCTTGTAATTGTTATTAAATTAGAAATAACATGCCTTGGTCGGTAAACTGAACATGGAATAATTTATTAAACACCTTGTTATTCCCAACTAATTTTATATAGTTTTTTCCCACAAGTATGTAATTTACATTTTAATGTGCATTAAGCTCTTTGATCTCACGCCTTTATATACGGAATAATTGTTTTAAATAAGATCGGAAACTCGTGACTGAAAGTATTCCGTTGAATATGATGTATTTTTTTGTATATTGAACAGAACTTTGCGACAAATAAAAAAACTGTATTTATCTTGAAAGTTTCTTATCTATTGTGTACAGAAATATAAATAGTTATCTACAAAAAAAACAAAGTAAATCGACAAATACTTTACAGAAAATAATTCCTCTTCTATTTTCTCGTTGTTTTTGTATTATTGGGTCAATGAATTTTTTTTATTTTTGAATTTGAATTAAGACTTCAATTGTACGTTTTATTTAAACTTAAGCAACAATATTGATTGGTGCTGTAAAAATTAAAACACAATTGTAATACGAGTATAATTGTGTATTCATACAATTATAATATAATTGTGTATTAGTACAATTATAATATAATAGCCCCTGTATAAAGATTCGAGTTTGAAATTTTTTGTTGCATTTACAGCAAATTGCTATTAGTCTTTTTTGTTCGTGTTATGATAACTCTTTCTTTTTTTTAGTTTTACCAAAATGAACAATTTGGATGTTTACCCGGAAGAATATAAGAACTCCTTAGTTCGTTGCTTGCGTTACTTGAAAAATTGTAATGTTTTAATAATTTCCGGAAGACTGCCTTTCCACATTCTACTGCGTTTTATTTGTATGGCAACGGTTTTCATTTTGTTTTTTTAAGCATATTCTTTTTTATTGTGACGATGATTGCGGAAGGCCAGAACATACTTCAAAAAGCAGACCTCATCCCCATTTCTTTGATCTTCGTTCAAGGTAAGGAAATATTTAATACGATTAATGTTATCGAAAATAAAATCATCCCATGTTTCATTTTTCCCATATATTAAATTTTGTAGCCATCAAAAAATATTCAAAAATCTGCGTTCTTAGTTTTCATATAATTTTCCTGTTAGGGGAAGCTTCTAGTACGAGTAGTCTAGCTATTTAAATAAATGTCCTACAACAGTTACTATGTATGATGTCAGCAATAACATTGTAACAATATAAATGGGGCTTATCAACAACAACACATATTTTAGTGTTTCTAAAAGGATGTGCGCTGATTAAGAATAAAGGTCAAATCAAAGATGCAATGGACTTTCTTGGAGCTTGTTGGAGGACCACAGGTCTTACGCCGAAGCAATCGCAAAAGAAGAGGTCAACGCTGAAGAAATTAGTATTTATGCAGAAGCGTAAGTTCTTACAATAATAATACTTCTTTAGAGTACTTTCCATAAGAACTGTCGTTTTGGTGCAATATTTTCTAAATCAGCGATTATTGAAGTCCTAACAATAATGGAGGTGATGTCGATAAGCTTTTGACTTTTTAAAAAGATACCGTTTGTAGACTACAAAGAAAAAAAAACAATGCATTTTCGGGAACACAAGGATTTTTTTTTAAATATGACAGGTAAGCTCTTGGCTTTTATCTCACCTGATGGTAAGTGACGATAAGGCCGAAGGTGGAAGCGAGCTTCATCTGTAATCCTCAACAACTGAGGAACTGGCTGTCTTACCTCTGATTGCCGGAACACGTAAATGCTTAAAACATCGTTATTATGGCGACAAATTAAGGTAAGATGGCGGTAGCTAGCCAGGTGGGTTTAGAAGCCCTACCACCAACCAAACCGAGCAGAAAAACTTCTGCCCCCATGGGGAATCGAACCCGAACCTCCCGATCAACACCCGGTGGTGTGAACCACTAGACTAGAGAGGCGGTTACTAGATTATATCACTATAATAATGTTAAGGAAACATTATATATAGTCACTAAGGATAATGTATCAGGGAGAGAAAACGATCATGTCGCCAGGAAAGTTATGGACATGAAAGTGGATGGGCTTAAAAAGAGAGGAAGACGAAAGAAAGAATGATGGATTGTGAGAACGTTGTTATGATGAGGAAGGAAGTGAGTGGAAGTGGAACACTTTGCACCGACCCTAAATAAAATAGGGAACAGGCCAGAAGAAGAAGTTAAAATAATGTCGATTGTTTTTATTTTCAGTAATAAATATTATGAGTATGATAACATCTTGGCAGTACTTGCTGGTTCCGATCGTGGAGACTCTGTTCCGAAGATTTTTATTACACCAGGAGTCAGAACTGCTGCTGCCTTTTAAGGGAGCTTACCCGTTCAGTGTTGCGAATTGGGGGAACTATTTGGTTGTATATGTGCTTCAAGTCTACTGCAGTAAGTTCTAGTTATTTGGAAAAAAATAACATATCATTATTTTTGTTAATAAAGCATTTTTCATTTTTTTTATTTTTATTTTTCAAATAAAATAAATAAATATCCTGAGACATTCACACCTATCAACTAGTCCCATTTTATGCAACTAAATGCTGCCCGTGTTACGGACACTAGAAGACGGACAAATATAATTAAAAGATAAATACATATAATTATTCAGAATATACATAATATAATACATATATAATGAACATCCAAGATTTGGAGAACAAATGCCTGATAATTCATCACTCAAACACTTGCCTCCACTGGGCATCGAACCCAGGACCTCTCGAGATGGCGACGCCTTGAGACCGGCAAACAGACCACTCGACCACGGAGATCGTTAAATATTTTATACTAATATCGTAGAGTGATAAAAAAAAAAAAATTAAAAAGTCTATACAGTTTATTAGAAGGCTTTTTGGCCACGTAAATAGTAAATAGAATATAAGACTGATGAGAATAGTAAATGGTCAAATAAGTGGCAATAATATGGAAGAGACAAGTAGTTACCTAGTCAACGGGCACAAAACCAGGCACAATAGAAACATTTATTGTTTGCGAACACCGGTGTGCGCGGTGCCCATCTAGGAGTTACAATATACATACACATACATACATACAATCACGCCTGCAATCCCAGAAGGGGTAGGCAGAGTCCAAGGAGCACTGTGTTCCTTAAGACCACATTTAGCCATACAAAAATTGGGTTCGGTCAGATGGAAAATCGTGAAAGAGTAGTAACAAGTGGCTAGCTCATCGCGTACACAATCACAGACCCAGAACCCAATACGCCCTTAGTCGCCTTTTACGACATGCTAGACAAGAAAAGCAGTTGGAACATTCTTAGTGTGTCCCGGACCAACACGGGTTGAAATATCTCAGGAACAATTTCCTGTCCTTTTAATTCTTAAAGTAACTGTAAGTGTTTGTAATACTAATTGCAAGATGAGAGAATGTTATAGAAATTGAACGGATCCTTTTATCTGTTGCAGTCACTATGACGGTCTACATGTATATAGGACCCGATATGCTCCTAGTAACCCTTTGCACGCACATAGGTAATGAATTCGTTCTAATACAAGAGGATTTGCGTCGAATAACGCCTACCATTAGAAATGCAGCCAATGAAGAAAATGACAATTGTGCCTCGGAAGAACGTGGATTCATATACTTTGTGAGACGGCATCAAAGTTTAATTCTGTGAGTTGCAGTGTTTTGTAGTTATTATTAAAAATAGCATGAATGCGAAACAAAGCACATAACCTAATATATATATTTTAGTTTAAATTGTTAAAATTTAACATCTTAGGAGACACAACATGGGTGGCTGTTTCATTATCATCCATGCATGCTTTGCACAGGGGACTGCCGATGATACTTAAATATTGGGTCCTTACCTATTAAATTGGTGTTTTTATTCTGTCTTAGTATTTTGTCTGTAATTATTAAGATTATTCCTAAAAAATAATTACCTCGTCTAAAAATAGACTATATTTTTGAGCTCTTTTGATTTGTTTTGATAATTTGTTGTAAGTTTAATTGTGTTAAAATTGGACACGGAGACAACTCTTTTTAAGTGCCTCCCGAATACATCATTTTATTTGCATTCACTTAAAAACGATAAATATTTTTATGAAGTGTGATATTACACATATTACTAAAGCTTGTCTAATGATACATTATTATAATCTCTGGATTTGTCGTTGTGAAGAAAACTGATAAAATGTTATCTATGTATGGAAAATGCAGAATTCCCCAAAATCTCCAAAAAAAAACACCAATTTCATAGGTAAGGACCTAATAATAATTGGTAATTGAATAAAAAAAACATTTTAATACTTTTGGAAATAATCGCTTTTTTCGAAAAAATTTACTTAATCAAAAAATGATTTTTGTAAACCCCTATTTATTTTTAAATACCTATCAAAAAGTAATTACACGTGTAAGGGTTGAAATAAATAAAAAAAAACTTCACTTTACGTGTAGGGGAGGTACCATAATATTTTTTTTCCAATTTTGTTTTTTCTACTTTGCCGGCGTGTTTGATATACTATAAGAGTTTCTATTTAACTACAGAACCCTAAAAGAGATTCCGACGAATTGAGAAAATCCTCCTTTTTAGAAGGCGATCAAAAAAATGTCCTGATAAGGTGCCCCTCACAAGACGTAAACGGTCCTCACTTATCATTAAGAATTTCCTCTACTTATTAGGTGCTTTGTAAATAAATTAATAGTACCTAATATGCTAAACACACCATTGTTTAAGGTTGACTGAACAACTGAACACGGCTTTTAACGAAATCATCTGTATAAACTTGCTGTTCGCGGGACTCATTTTATGTTTTTTTGCTTTAGCGGCGAGAGTGAGTATGATAATTATACTGTGAATTTGTAATTTAATATAATTTTATATTATTCATCAGGTATTCGCTCTCATAATTTTAAAGAAATAAAAAATTAATAATTTTTAATTTTAAAGAAAGAGAAATACAAAATTAATAAGTTCTTACGTTTCTTACAAGAATATAGATAAGGAAATTAATGATTGATGGAAATTTTTATTGCCTTCTTTACAATTAGTTAACAAAAATTTTTTTATATAATCAATGACAAACTAACATTTCTTTAATTGTGTTTTTCTTTTTAATTTACCAGGCGTCTATCGGAACGGCGTACATGGCAAACAATTTGGCGGCTGTCACTGTTATCATGTTCAACATTTTCGTATTTTGTTATTGCAGCGAAAAATTATGCGGTTCGGTAAGATTTAAAAGTCGCCACTATTCTACTGTGGAGTCCCTTCAACTGTGGCGGCCATTATGCGAAAATAGGAGCATCTGTGTCGCGCTTTTTCTTGCATCTTCTTTAACAGCGCGTGTTTTTAAGAGTTACGATATCTCTTAAGTTTTATGGGGCAGCTTCATTAAAACTTGTGTCGTCACACAAGCTAACAGGCAACAAGAAATCATTAATAAAATTATTATAGTGCGCGCGGAACTCGTTGGCCGCGCCTTAGGTGGCGACTCATCCCGCTATTGCAATCTCGTGTGCGTTTTCTTTAAAGAAGCCGGAACTTTCAATGCATGTTGCCGTCGCGAAGTTCGGCGCCGAACTGAGTAATGACAGCAAGCGCGGGGGCCCATCCGTCCCTCCGCTCACATACCTAAGGCGCGGCCAACTAGTTCCGCGCGCAGGTTGAGCGTATTTTTAAAATAAACGCCGACTGACAAGTGGGAATGAAAGGCACAGGCCTTTCTTCACAAAAACACATGAATATACGGCAACACGCTGGCCCAATGGGGTTAGAAACATTGGTGGGTAGAAACAGCATTTCACCGGTATCTGTAAGAATTAAAAACAAACGACGCAGTGCTAACTTACTCAATAATATATTTTGAGTATGCCGGTGTATGTAAAGTAAAACCTTTTTTACAGAGCAGCGATATAGCCGACTGTGCATTCAACAAATTGTGGTACAACGCTGACAAATCGTACAAGAACAGCATTTTTATTATTATATTGAGGTAAAAATAGCCATGTGGTTATTATATTAAGGTGATTTAGAGGTCCTACTGACAGGTTCAAATTTTAATGTGATGTTAGTTTTACTGTTTTTTTAAACTCCACTCGTCAATCTTTTTCAACACATTCTATGAAGAAAGCCATGCATTTGAATGCATGACTTCTAATTTGCCATTCTTTGCCATCCTTTTTTAAATTATTGGTTTGGTTCGTCTTTTTTTATTTTATAAACCTTACATATGTAGTCACCTACATACAATACCTCTTTAAATCCTGTTTTACAAAGAATTTATATTGTATTTTAAATTATTATTTAATTTTGTTACTTTTTCAGAGCGCAGAAGCCATGTAGTCTGATGTGCATGAATTACTTTGCAATATCCCTAAATACATTCACAAAGGTAAGTATATAAACGCTTGTCCATATAACTTGGTATAAGAAATAAAATACTTGCAAGATAATATTATTATTATGGTCAATTTACAACATATTATTATAACAGCTTTTGCCCTCGACTTCGCCCGCGTAGAATAGTTACTTTGAGATAGTGTGATGGTATGTAGCCTTCCTCAAACAATAGGCTATTCAACACTGAAAGATTTTTTCAAATTCATTCATCAAATCAGTACCCTCAATTGAAAATTTACTCCTACTCTATTATTAGAAGCAAAGTTCATAGTGGCGTAAATTTGTCCATAATTTTTCTGGGATATTTCATTTTTTTTTTACATTCACGCGCATGGCACCCGTTCCCATGGTACTATCGGGATAAAAGGTAGCCTATGTCTTTTCTCAGGCTCTAGGCTATCTGTGTACCAAATTTCGATTAAATTGGTTCAGTAGTTGTGACGTGAAAGTGAGACAGACATCAGAGTTTCTTTCGCATTAGTACGGATTATGTAATATATATCAGACCATTGCAAAAATTTTTGTTTGAAAGAAAGTATTTTTATTTAGAATTCCAGTAGTTTCATTTCTAATACTAACCAAAAATATTTGGTATTTTTTCCTCATATTTTTTCAGATACTAAGCACAACGTGGTCCTATTTTTCATTAGCAAACACTTTATACGAAGAGAAAGATTAGAAGTCAATTAATTTTCATCAGAAGATAACTATTTATTTGCATTAAAGATAATAAAAAGGCACTTCAAATCAATCTTTAGATTAGTCCTTTATTGCTTTCCTTCAATGATCATTATGTTATCTTATTAAGGGCGAATTCGTCCAAATTGAGATTAGTAACACGGGAATAGTAATACCCAACTAAGCTGAACTGATTGGTCAAATCTGCCCTACGTCAAACGAGACATTGACACATACATGCGCGAAAAACTGCGTACTGCGTTAAAATAATATTACTCGCGTGTAGCCAAACATGAAAAAAACTAGGATAGCTAATCGGCTCCGCCCTTAGGGCAGATTCGACCAATCGTGTGAACTCAGTTTGGTATTACTATTCCCGTGTTACTAATCTCAATTTGGTCGAATTCGCCCTAATTAACGTAGTTGTAAAAATATAAAAGTTTTAAATAATGATTAATGCATTTTTATTTATAACTAGCTGTTGCCCGCGACTTCGTACTATGGTTTTTAAACAATCCCAGGGGAACCCTTTGATTTTCCGGAATAAAGAGTATCTAAGGATATAAAGTATCACCAGGGATATATATAAGGTATCACCATGCAAAATTTCATTGAAATCGGTCCTGCCATTTCGGAGATTAGCCCGTACAAACAGGTGAACCGCCAGAGACGCAAATTTTTTTTTTAAAATTTTCTGGCTGGCTGGCTATCTGATTCCATACGTTTTGACGCAAAAGCGTAAAAGGCGACTAAAGGACTTAAAACTGTACAACCATCCAATAACTTATGTATGTATGTACTTTTTATTTAAAAATTATTTGTTTAAAGCACAAATTACATATTATAACCTTATTTTGCTTTGCTTTGATCTTTCTCCGTCTTACCACAAAAGATAAATAGAACAGTTGTCTGTCACTTGTTTAACTAAACACAATTTAAAGTTTAAGTACGCGTTCAACGCCTGTTTAATTTTTGTTTAGATGATGTTTAAGCCGCGTCTAGCTCTAGACAATCGTAAAACACGGTCTTGTGGTAACGTTTTTTTAAACACATGCTTAACAGATGTTTAAGTTTTTTGTGGTAAGACGGTCTGTGTCCTCAGCCTATATACGTCCCACTGCTGGGCACAGGCCTTCCTCATGGAGAAACACATGAGGAGTATGGGCCATAACACCACCACGCTGGCCCAATGCGGGAATGCAGAAGCATTCGCAATAACGACCGGGCCCAACGGCTTAAAGTGTCTTCCAAAGCACGGAGGAGCTCGAGATCACAATGTTTTTGTTACCCATCCACGGCCTGACCATGGCGAAGGTAGCTTTGTTTTCAATCGAAAGCCAAAGCGTACTAACCACTATGCCACCGAGCTCCTCATATTATCTTTACCGCCATTACTAGCACACTGGAAGAATATGTATTTAGTTATTTATTTTAAACACAAACTGATAGATATCAATACAAACTTATATAGCTAAAGTATACAACAGTTTCATTCAAGTTACTATTCTAAATAGTGTTTACAGCATGACAGTAAAACGCAGCTTTGTTAATAAGCTCTTGGGATGAAAATTTACATGATCATAACAAAATACTTTCTGCCCACGTATTATTTTTATATAAATATATTAAATATTATTATTATGTTGAAGTGGGAACATAGCCTTGTTATATTTTTACTCATTAATTTGTTGTAAATCATGTCTAGTAGTAAAGGGCATAAGGCTGTTTCTAATGAATTTTCATATTTCTAGTATGAAGATGCGTGGGCTAGTTAAAATTCCTTTACTTCAGACAGCAGACATCCAACAGATTAACACTCAGTTGCACAAAATTCTTTTAAGGACGACATTTGTTAATGAGACATTAAAACTTTTAAGTTCATTAAATTTAAAGTTGTTACACAAAACAGTTCTAGCTAATGTCTCTTTAGCATTGACAGGGTGCTAATGTCGTTTTGTGCAACGTAAAACTACGCTAAGGTGTTCTTTTGACACTTCATTATATACATTTAATGGAGCATTAGAGAAAATGCTGACTTTAAATTTTAAAATTCGTTATTGCAACTGGGTGTTAGTTATTTAGTATGCAGCGCACCTCCCATACATTAGTGTATAGTAGCGTAATTAAGTATTAGTATTAAGTATGTTAGTAATAAAGCTCCAGGGCAGGGTACAGTGCTCCTTGGGCTCTGCCGACCCCTTCGGGGATTACAGGCGTGATTGAATGTATGAAGTAATAAAGTACACTTCAAAGACAAAACATCTCTTTTATTGATACTCCCGGGTCCCTACATTAAATGTAGTGACCCGGTGCTGCCTTCGGGGCAGTTTTTAATAAAATTTGTTAAACATTTGGGCTTTATAATTTATATTGCTTATTAAGCATAATTTTATTTGGAAAAGGTAAAGTGCGAATTTTAAAGCAAAGCAATCTTAGTGTTTGAACATTATGTGACGGTGTGCCGTGATGTGTCGCATGTTCCTATAGTAAGCGGTGAAGGAATTGGACTCCATCTCCTTAAAATATGTAATTTTCTGGCTGCCGGGCGTGTATAGACGCCAGATGATGATTTGAAAAATTCTGGGCGCAGGGAGGATCCAGTCGAATGAGTTCTTAGCTTACACCTATCAGGAAGTTTTATGTTTGTTATGAGTCTATTTTTTTTGCTGTTTAAAAAGAGTTATGTACATCTATCACCCAGTTACAGAAACGAACTTTAAAATTTAATGTCAGCATTATCTCTAATGCTCCATTAAATTTATTTATTGAAGTGCGAAAGGAACACCTTAGCATAGTTTTACGTTGCACAAAACGACATTAGCACCCTGTCAATGCTAAAGAGACATTAGCTAGAACTGTTTTGTGTAGCAACCATAACTTTAATGAACTTTAAAGTTTTATTGTCTCATTAACAAATGTCGTCCTTAAAAAATCTCTTTGTGCAACTGAGTGTATGCTATTTATTTACAAAGATTCTAGATCTATACATATAAAAAACCTTAGAGGTCAAATGTCTGTACATAAAAAAAATGCTTAAAATCAAGTAAGGGGGGGATGTGAAAAGAGGGAAAATACCCATTTTTTTTTAATTTTTTGTTTCTCCGTCTGTTTGTTCGGGCTAATCTCTGAAATGGCTGGACCGATTTCAATGAAATTTTGCATGGTGATACCTTATATTCGTATCTCAGATACGTAATAGTCTTGAAAATAAAGGATCCTGTGGGATAGTAAAAAAACCAGTAGTCGCGGAAACATCTAGTGACTAATAAGTAGCTACTGCTGTTTTCCCTTAAGTATATTTTTTATTTCTCAGGGCCATTCTTATGAGAAATAAAATGTCCAAACCAGCATAGAATAATTTATTAAACACATTGATACTCCCAACTAAGTAAATGTTGTTTTTCCCACAATAATGTATTGTTTTTGTGTTACAAATTGCTACTACAGGCAAAAGCGATTTTCCTCACTTCTTTATATTAAATAAACACATACAATCACACCTTTTATCTCGAAGAGGTAGGCACGGGTGTTAAGACCCACATTATAATAATGAATATAAAATATAAAAACTGTTAACCTATTTAAATCTCGAATTTCTGTTACCCGAATCTTAAATCTTTGAAAACGGTTGATAGAACTTTTAAAAGACCGATGTAATTAAGGACAACTTTTTGAAATTCCGTTTTTAATTTCCCTGATCCCAGAAAAATCCCAGAAAAATCGCCTGCTTCTACAGGGAATCGAACTCGAGAAATGTGAAAAATAAAAACACCATGTATTTTATGATAACCGACTAAAGGCTTAATCATAAGGATTTTGAATGAAAGGAAGATCATTAAATTTAAAAAATAATCCTTATGATTAACCCTTTCGACGGTACTTGGTGTTTTTATTTTTCACATTTCGCGAGTTCGATTCCCGGTAGATACAGGCGATTTTTAATAAATCTATGAATGCCTGCGAAACACATGGACAACCTCCGTGGTCGAGTGGTCTGTTCGCCGGTCTCAAGGCGTCGCCATCTCGAGAGGTTCTGGGTTCGATCCCCGGTGGGGGCAAATTTTTGTGTGAACAGGCATTTATTCTCCAGTCTTGGATGTTTATATAATAGGTTGGGGAAAAAGTTTCTTCGCATTTTTTAAGAAAATTCAAAACATTTTTTAATATAGTTTATTTACATTTAACTAAAGTATGTAGGTACCATTTTGTTCGATAACTTTTTGCCATCTTGTAGGTAGGGAAATGATCCCATTGCTATAGAAATTTTGGAACTTCTGGTCAAAATACCGCGACAAGTGGTTTTGGCAGTCCTCGCGTGATGTTAACCTGACACTGCCTAAAGAATTCTGAAGAGACCGAAACAGGTGGAAATCTGAAGGTGCAAGGTCAGGACTATACGGCGGATGCATTAACACCTCCCAGCCAAACTCTCTTAATTTTTGCTGAGTAGCTAAAGATGTGTGAGGTCTAGCGTTATCATGATGAAAAACCACACCCCTTCTGTTGATTAATTCCGGCCGCTTTCTCTCAACTTCTTGCTTTAATCTCATCAGTTGTTCGCAGAAGGGTTCAGAATCGATGGTCCTGCCTGGTGGTAACAGCTCATAATGAATAATGCCCTTCCAATCCCACCACACACACAGCATCACCTTGTTGCGAGTTAACCCGGGTTTCGCCACAGTCTGTGAAGCCTGACCGGCCTTTGACCACGACCTTTTTCGCACGTTCTTGTCGTACGTGATCCACTTTTCATCACCAGTTATCAGCTTCTTCAAAAATGGTTCGGTTTCATTACGTCGTAATAAAGAATCACAAATGAGTACACGGTTCATTAGGTTTCTTTCAGTGAGCTCGTGAGGTACCCAAATGTCGAGCTTTTTTTGTGTACCCGGCTTTTTTCAAATGCGCCAAAACTGTTTTGTGGTCAATTCCCAGTTCTTCAGCTACGTCGTAACTACTGACATGCCGATCTTGCTCCACTTTTTCAAAAATGGCATCCATTTTATCTGTAATAGGGCGACCAGAGCGACGTGCATCTTTGTCATCAAAATTTCCGGATTGAAAACGCTTAAACCAAATTTGTGCTACTCTCACAGACACTGCACTAGGTCCATAAACATCGCAAATTTTTTTCGCGGCTTGCGTTGCATTTTTACCTTTTTTGTAGTAATATTTTAAACCCTTCATTAGATTCACTCATCTTGGCGGTACGAAAAACAAATGAAAATCACACATTTTCCTAATTTGAATTTGGAATTATGTTCTTTAAAATTTATACTTTCAATGATACCAAAACCAGCCAGATACAAATAGTATAGCCAAAGAGATTTTATTACAAGTTTATACATACTAAAATGCGAAAAGACTTTTTCCCCAACCTAATATGTATATTATATTCTGAATATTTATATGTATTTATCTATTAAATATATTTTTCCGCCATCTGGTATCCATAACACAGGCATTAGTTGTCTAGTATGGGCCAGTTGATAGATGTGAATGTCTGAAGATATTTTTTTATTTATTTATTTAATGGAGTTCCACTTATTATAAAAAATAAAATGATGTATTATTTCAGTAAAACATCCTACTTTCAATATTTAATATACTTTCCCTCTATGTGGCATGGCCGTGGGACACCCGGTATAATTATTATTATTTTATCTTATTTAAGCTTACTCATAGCTTACATATGAAATGATGTAGTTTTAAAAAGCGTTTATGAGTAAAGGGCTTAGAGTTTTAGTCAAAATATCATTTACCATCTTTAATCTTTAAGTAAATATGCATATAATTCGCATACTAAGGCCGAGCATTGTTAAGAACACAAAATAAAGCTCTTCAATCTCAATCACTTTTTGTTCTATTTAATAAAAAACCGATGCCTCTCCTGCCCTACAAATTCTAAGGGACGGTGTCTTATTTAATTCCAGATTTCATATCTCTCACAATATCAAGTCATCGCTTCTGTAAAGACGACACGGTCTAACGCCTCATGCTATTGTGCTGCGCCATTTATTCCCAAATCTAATCTTGGCACTTGGGTAAATACTACACTTTTGTTCTAAGGCCTTTATCTTAGGCTGAGAATTTGTAAGGGCCTCTGTTTGTTGTATCTAGTTATTAATTTTACTGTCACAAAGAATATTAGTCTCAGTCAGGCTTTTTTCAGGTGAATTCTAGTTTATAAATATAAAATGTGCCTTGGAAATAATTATATAAAGCACACTGTCTGCGTTTGTATATAATAACTTTGAAAAGATGGGTAAAAGAGCAATAGGTTTGTAGTTTACCATATTTGCATAGTCATCTTTTTTAAGAATAGGTTTGAGTATAAGTCGTATAAATTTTCGGGAAAAACGTCATTAATTATACACAAGTTGAATATATGAGACAAAACAGATGATATTTCAATACCTACAAATTTAACAACTTTAGTTGATATTTCGTCAAACTTAGATTGTATAGATTTTAGTATGTCAGCGGGTATAATAAGATTTATAAATTTGGAATGTAAATTATAATTTGTCACATTTTTACTAAATACATTATTACCTAGAACCAGTCTCAATGCACTGATAGACGGACTCAGCAGCACCATATCATCAACATAACTAATATTACTAATACAAACACCACCTTCATGGCATCCCACATAGGTGCTGCTGAGCTCCTCAATTGAAAGATTGAAAGCTCCAAAGATTGAAAGCTTGGGTGGTCAACCCTCACTATCTCACTCCACATTTCAACCTGTACGCGTCCGACTGCGAGCCAGTCCTCTTTACACAGTTTTTTGATCATAATACCAGTACGTACAATATGGATATGATTCCAAGAGGCAGATTCGAGTAACTTTTTCCATAACAGATTGTACGAAACCAGATCAAACGCCTTCGACAAATCCAAAAAAAGACATAGACCGGAGTTTTTCTAGCTGTATAGTACGGTCTGTTTGAGCTATGTCCAATTTGTTATTTATTATTCTTGCAATATCTGTTTAAATTGACATCGGTACATGCTCGATTGCCCCCTTTTCAATATAAAATATCTATAAGTTATTAATAATAATAATCAAGTTTATTTCAGTCAAAAATGTACGTGCACAGCGCGAGTAAATTTTCTATTGTGCAAAATCCTGTATGTCCTGTATGTGCTTGTTTTTTGCGGCCAGTGAGAAAGGAGTTTCATAGCCCCAAAGCCGCTTCATTAATGTTCGATAAAACTTGTTTGATGATTATTAAATATACAATTTCTGTAACACGAAAATATCCTAATAAAAGGCCCCGTTTAATCTCACGTAATTTATTTGACTACAATATTCTCAACACGTAAATAATTAATAAACACCTTGTTATTTTCAAACTAATGGTGTTGTTTATTTCTATAAGTATGTAATTTACATTTTTATGTGTATTACAAATGACTACTTTGTGAAAAACTCTTTGATGTTGTTTCCCTTTAAATACTGAATACAAAATAAAAAACCTGTTTGTACAATTAAAGTCATTGTGATATAGGAATCGTAAATAGCGCAATTGTTAACATTTATTCCTTTCGTTCTTTAACGAGGTATATTTTTTAGAATTTTGCGACTATATGAAATAGAGAACTTAATTCTTTCCGTTCAAAAATTTTGTAATAAATTAGCTAATGATGCTGGTTGGGGCCCTAATGTTATATATATATAATGTGGAAATATAGCGTAAACAGGACGCGGAGCGGCAAGATGGGATAAAGATATTTTAATATATACCTAAATGTATAAAAAGACAGGATTAAACTTTTGCTGTATTTTTTATATTTTTAAGGACATCGTTGTTTTTGTTCAATTAGACATTGATTAAAATTAATGTGTTTAGAGCACCTGCTCAATACTGCTCGTGTTCAGTTCTTATTATTCACTGCTTTTGGCCTTTTGTGTTAAAATATTTTATTCTTTTTAGTATTTCAAAATGAACGAGTTGGCTGGTTACCCTGAAAAATATAAGAACTCCTTAGTTCTCTGTTTGGAATATTTGAAAAAGTGTAATTTTTCCATGGAAGCCGGACGATTACCTTGGCATATGTTACTGCGTTTTATTTTGAAGTCGGTGTGTCTCTTTTTACATTTTGCAAGCTTGGTGGCATATATTGTAAAGATGATCTCTAAAGGCCAGAATATATTTCAAAATGCAGACCTGATACCCGTTACATTAATCATCACTCAAGGTATGGAAATGCTTATAATCATAAAGGTAGCGACAGTTCCTCAGGAATCAATTTAAAAAAAAATGTTCGAAATATTAGGCAAAGACCTCTCATGGTAAATAGAAAACACAGCAAGTCACAGACTCCATAGTTTTTCTACTTTATATTGTTAAAACTATTGTGTTAGATAATTCAATTCAATTTAAATAAAAGTAAATTTTCCATTATTGTATTGCGTGTGCCATGTAATGTTACTATTACTTACTAATAACATAAAATATCTAATGCACGAAAACAACAAAAATTAAATCCATTATACTGAAATAAAAGAAGATTAGAAGACAAAACACGTGACGGATAACATTTCAAAATGAAATTGAAAGATCAAATTTCTGTTGCCATAATCATTCACCCCTTGACCCCTTAATCCCTTGCGAAAACTGATGTTTGCGCTGACCCAGCGGTTTTCGCAAACAATAGATTTTTCTATTGTATCTATTTTTCTGACCATTGACGGACTACAAGAAATTAGTTCAAGCGATTTTCCGCAAGATGTTTTTATTTACTAGTCCGGCTATAACAATTGTAATATTTTCAGAAATACTTTAAAAATTACACTGAATTTGCAAATATTGTTCGCATGATAATATGATGATATTATCACGTTGTTTAAATTTCATGTTCGCTATAAATGAGTTTTTACTTTTTGTAATTTTTTTTTGTAATATACATATTGTTGCTGGGTGGGTTACAGCGTACTTATAACGCTGACTTGACTTATGATAGTTTTTTCTAATATTATTCTTTCACAATCTTTGTTCATCTCTAACGTGTATTAAATTAACTATTTTTCTACAAAAAGTTTTTTCAAGTTATGTTCTTTTTTAAAATTAACTAGATTTTATGGGCATGCAAGAAGAAAATTATGACGTAGTTTATCAAACAAATGTCATCTCTTTCTAATATATGCTTTTGCAATCTGAGTGACAGAGGCGCAAAATAAAGACGCCAGAGTAACCTCCTCGCGCCTCTCCCCGCAAAATTTGCAAGCGCGGTTCCCATACAAAATAACGTTCATTAGCAATCCATTCTCAGTGACCCATTTTCTTTTTAAATCCATGTTTATAATACATTGAATCATGTATTTTCCGTAATAATCATGGAACTTCCCGTGTTGGTCCGGGACACAAAAAGAATGTACCAACTGCTTTTCTTGCCTAGCATGTCGAAAACGACGACTAAGGGCGACTAAGGGCGTATTGGGTACTGGGTCTGTGATTGTGTAAGCGCTGAGCTAGCCACTTGTTACTACTCTTTCACGTCTGACCAAACCCAATTTTTGTATGGCTAAATGTGGTCTTAAGGAACACAGTGCTTCTTGGACTCTGCCTACCCCTTCGGGGATTGCAGGCGTGATTGTTTGTATGTATGTATGTTCCTTTGAATTTAACATTTATAAGATCCTAAAATACAGGCAAAGGTATTTTAGGCAATTAATTTGCCAAAAAGTTGCATCCAGATTTTGTAACATGTTATAAAATGTTTCTACCCAGCAACCCGCATTGTGCCAGCGTGGTGGTGTTACTGCCCATACTCCTCATGTACTTCTCCATGAGGAAGGCCTGTGCCCAGTAGTGGGACGTATATAGGCTGAGGACATGCCTATCTCTGAAGGAGTAGGCAGAAAGGGTAAACAATCACATTAATATTTACATAGCTAATACGTTACTAACTTTGATTATTGTAGTGTTTCTAAAAGGAAGTGTGTTGATAATGAAGAAAACTGAAATCAAAAGAGTAATGGACCATCTTGGAGCCTATTGGAGGTTCACAGATCTTACAACGACGCAATTAAAAAAGAAGAAATCAACGCTGAAGAAATTAATTTTAGGCCAAAAGCGTATGTTCTTTCAATAATTATGTAAATAATTATTTACATACGCATTTACATATAAATATTATGTCTTTTTCATTTTCAGTGCTGTATAATATGTGTATGCTGGCATCATTTCAGTACTTGCTCTTTCCTCTCTTGGAGACTCTGTTTCGAAAGTTTGTGTTACAACAAGAGTCAGAGCTGCTGCTGCCTTTTAACAGTGTTTATCCGTTCAGTGTTGCGAATTGGGTGAACTATTTACCTGTATATGCGTTTCAAATGTACTGTAGTAAGTTGTGCAATTATTTGAAAGAATATCAATAACATTATACATACATACATATGACCACGACAGTCCATTGCCATAGTCCGCGCTTCACCAGTAATGACTGCACACAGCGCGACAAGTGGTGAGCCCGTCGCCGCTATAAGCAATTGGATGGTTGTGCAGTTTTAAGCCCCCAAGGGAAGAGATGGGTTGGTAGTATTCGCACGGCTCCAACAACACTGCTCAATAACATCATGTCTGCTCGAAAACATTCCACATTGTTGTTTCTTTGCTTTTCTTTATTATCTCACCGAGCATTTTTAGTGTTTAGTTCACTTTGTTACCAGTAGATAATGTAATGCCTTTTAAGAGAAGCTAGCTTTAGAACAAACTGAATATATATATATATATATGTAAGTGTCGGGGAAGTTGGCGGTCAACTATTAGAGCTTTTTTAGAATGCGATATGTTCGATTGCTACCCAGAAGACCTTCTAACAAAACCGGAAAATATATTTTAAATGAGAACAGTGATGAATGACGGGGAAAATATAAAAATTACAGTAAGATTTTCCCCCTAATCAAAACTTTAGAACAAAATGCATTTTACATAAAGACATTTTTATTTAGGTTCCACATTATTAGGTGTTAGGGTAAATTTTGTACTTTTTAGGGTTCCGTAGTCAACGTTATAGTTTCTCCAAGTCCGTCTGTCTGTATGTCTGTCCATCCCCTGTTAATCACAGTGACCGTTAGCACTAGAAAGTTGAAATTTGGTACCAACATGTATACCAATCACGTCAACAAAGTGGAAAAATAAACAGAGGAAAAAAATGTTTTATTAGGGTACCTCCCCTACACGTAAAGTCCAGAGAATTTTTTTTTAAATTTCAACCCTAACGTGTAATAAATTTTTTGATAGGTATTTAAAAATAAATAGGGGTTTACAATCATCTTTTTTTGACTAAGTTAATCTTTAGTGGAAATATTCGCTCCAAAAGTAAAAATAATATGTCCCCCTCTTTTTTTGAGCCATAATATTAAAAAATATGAAAACAAATCTCAATAGAAGAACTTTATAAATAAAGACTTTCTAGGAAAATTATTTTTAACATGATGGGTTAATTTATAATTTCTAAACTAAGTTTGTAATTTGACCGTCATTTTTTTATCTTAGCTTACATTTTATTATACGGAACGTATTGTTTTTTTAAATAAAAAAGAATTATTAAAATCGGTTCAAGCAATCCAAAATTCCCACCGAAAATCCAACATACATAAATCGTCTAGTTCGCATCGAGAGATGGCGCTGTACTTTGGGCTATTTTATATCTTAAGTGGGGACTTCACTTCGGACGGGAAACTACGGAACCCTTCTGCTGACCATGGTCTGACACGCTCTAGTCCGGTGATTTAATAATATCATTTTCTTATTTATTTCACAGCCCAAAAATTACAATAATACAATTGTAATCTTTGCTTGATTTAAATTGTAAATATAAAAGCATGCACGAAAAAATTACAATTTCAATCATATTCAATCAATTGCATTATGTGAGCATAAACGGATCCTTATTACTCTTACAGTTTTTTTGTCGATCTTCATGTACATGGGCCCTGACATGCTCCTTGTAACCCTTTGTACGCACATAAGTAATGAATTCGTTCTACTTCAAGAGGATTTGTCCCGAATAAAGCCTCCTACTAGAAAGGCAGTTAATGAACATAATAGCGCCATTGAAGAGGATGCAATGAGAGACTTTGTGAAACGGCATCAGAGTGTGATTCGGTGAGTTATTAAGAATTGATCATAAATTTGAAAAATATAATGTGGAAAACATAAAAAAAAAAGACGTGTGGCACTCGGGGACTGCCGCGATAAAGCTATTGCATAGCATTTTGTATCAACTTATGCAATTATAATTTTATTTATTTATTTTATTCATGCAGTATTTCTTTTTCTTTGATATTAATTCAAGTTACACTTTTTGAGCGTGGTGACCGATAAGAAAACAAATTTTTCTATTATTAAATAAATAAAAAAGTTAATATTGTTTAAAATATTTTTTATTATTTTACAATACATGTGGGTTTTATTATCTTAACGCTGTGTCGAAGACTGCCAAACTGAAACGACGTTAGACGATGCACGGCCTTCAAGCCACACCTCCTTGCGCATCGGAGTGGGGAGCGTGAGGTTTTTTCGTTACGGAATTTCTGGATTCGGTCCCCGCGCTCAAGGCCCGCGATAGAAGCTATGCAATAGCTTAAAAACTAAGTTTTATTGACACCAGAAAATTTTTATCTTTTGGGTCTCTATATAAAACTGTGGTCACTGATAATTCACTGAGCACGTTGAATTCGTAATATTTTTAGAGCATGTTCATTTAAGATTATGTGGTTATTAATAACACAATTACGAAAAAGCAAACATCTTATGAGGTTATACGGAAAAATAAATAAACTAAGAAATGTCTTATAATCTAACGGCAGTCACCAGGGTCTGTCAATTCATAATGATAGACTTATAAGAGTTAAAATTACATTGATAATGATGTCACACAATTGTTTAAGGTTGACTCAAGAACTTAACGCGGCTTTTAACAAAATCATCTTCATAAATCTGCTGTTCGCAGGCCTTATTATATGTTTCTTTGCTCTAGCGGCGAGGGTGAGTATGGTATTACACCGTAATTAATACTTACTTATCATTAACTGTTATATTGTTCATTACGCACAAGCTCTCATGATGTGTGCTTGATCAGAGAAGTTCAAAATTAATAAGTTACGTTCATTTCTTAGAGACGTTTCATAGGTACGCTGGCCGCGAACGCTGGCTAACAGCGCCAACGAGATTTTGCATACATTGATGATTTTGACATTGATAATTTGATGTATAATCGCGCGCGTGTAGCTGTGAAACGGTGTTAGTAGCTCCGTGTAATTGTAAACGTGCGCGTGATCAGCGTGTCTATGAAACCACCCAAGGTAACTTTTAGGAAATTAATTCTCTGACACGAATAAGATCATGAAGTGTAGAACTGTTTTTTTCTTTACCAGGCGTCTACAGGCGCAGCGTACATGGTCAATAATTTGGCGGTTGTTACTATTATTTTGTCTGACATGCTAGTATTTTGTTATTGCAGCGAAAACTTGTGCGTTTCGGTAAGTTACCTTTTCTAAGATTTTACATACGGCTCGGCTACGAGTACGGGCGGCGAGCGGAGCGGTGGGCGGCGAGCAGAGCGGTGGGCGACTTCTTATTTCCTTGTTCCCTTAAAAGAAAATTGTCTCCAATGCCTGTCTCAATGAAATGCGAATTCGCCTGCCGATCAGGCCGCCGTCGCTCGTGCTGGTGCCCAAGACGATAGTCGTTTCTAGTCCATGAAGTTTCGACTTATAGTCATTTCTATTTAAGTAACATAATTTTGCTGCTGAGGTCAACTACTTAAGAATATATCGGTAATGTTGGGTCCTTACCTATGTATGTTTTTATTCTGTCTTAGCAATTTGTCCGTAACTATTAAGATTCAGAGTATTCCTAAAAAATAATTACCTTGTCTAAAAATAGACTATATTTTTGAGCTCTTTTGATTTGTTTTGATAATTTGTTGTACGTTTAATTGTGTTAAAATTGGACACGGAGACAACTCTTTTTAAGTGCCTCCCGAATACATCATTTTATTTGCATTCACTTAAAAACGATAAATAATTTTTATGAAGTGTGATATTACACATATTACTAAAGCTTGTATAATGATAGACGCCAAATATTATTATCTTTGGATTTGTCGTTGTGAAGAAAACTGAAAAAATGTTAGTATGAAAAATGCAGAATTCCCCAAAATCTCCCTACAAAACGACAATTTCATAGGTAAGAACCTAATATTTGGTGTTAGGGGAAGCCTTTAGGGGTTAGAGAGGCATTACGGGACGCCTATGTCCAGCGATGGACAGGAGTTGGCTGATGATGATGATTTAACGTTTTCTTTTTGTATGAAGATTTTAATGTTTGGCTCTTGCTATACTAACATTTTCTTTATTTATTGCATAAGCAATTTATTTCATTTCAAACTAAGCATAAGAACCGCCACAGACACCAATAGCCAACAAAGGAATCACTAATGACAGATTTTTTTTTAACTTATGACAGGTAGGCTCTTGGCCTTCATCTCACATGATGCCTGATGGTAAGTGACGATAAGGCCGGAGGTGACTGCGAGCTTCACCTGTAAATCCTCAACAGCTGAGGAACTGGCTATCTTAATGTGTTTGGAGAAAAATGTTTGGAGTAACGTCCAAGATCGGTACATTTTATATCACACGAATTATTTGCAGAGTAGCGGTATAGCTGACTGTGCGTTCAGCACATTGTGGTACAACGCAGACAAATCATTCAAGATGACGATTTTGCTTATTATAATGAGGTATTGTTGCAGTCAGGTGATATTAAATTGTGTCATCTTTGAGCTTCTTCTAATCAGTTCTAATTTTCATTTTTCTGTTATTGGTTTCAACACTTTGACGTATAAGCGCGTGGTGTGGCTGTGAAACGATGTTAGTAGTTCCGTGTAATTGTAAGCGCGCGCGCATGGCCAGCGCTGGCGGCCAATGTACCTATGAAACCACCCGTGGGAACAATTTCCCACATTACCTTCTAGACTTCCTATGCTTTTTCATTATGTCTTTATTATTTTAAAATTAAGTTGAAAACATACAAGTACGTTCACTTGTGCCATATTGAAAGGTCATTTGTACGTTATCCTTACATGAAACAATTATCTTTTTTCAGATCACAAAAACCATGCAGTTTGTTGTACATGAATTACTCTGCAATAAATTTAAAGACATTTACAATGGTAAATATTCTGTTACAACAAACGTTTCCCTTAAATTATTACCTGTTAGAAAAAAAATATTCAATTTATTCCTTTAAGGTGCCTTAACGAAGTATACCTACTAGTCTATTTTCCACGCACAGTATAGCTACATTGCATAGCTCTGGTGGAAACGCACCCTTATATTTAATCTATAATAGATTTGAAATAAAAATCGTGCAAAATATTTATAAATAGCTGTTGCCCGCGACTTCGTCCGCGGTTACTATGGTTTTTTAACTATTCCACGGGAACCTTTTAATTTTCCGGAATAAAAAGTATCCAAGATGGTGACCAGGGATATAAGGTATCACCATGCAAAATTTCAATGAAATCGGTCCAGCCATTTCGGAGATTGGCCTGTACAAACAGACAGAGAATCCAATGAACAAAAAAAAACTTTGTATTTTCCCTCTCTTTACATCCCCCTGACTTGGTTATAAGCATTTTTTTCCATGCACAGACATTCGACCTCTTTATTTTTATTATATGTATAGATTTCAAACCAATGTGACAGATCTATTTTTATTTTCTAAGAATATCTTTTTATTTTAGGCCCCAACAGAGTGCAGTTTCGTGTCGTGATTTTCAAATATTTTCCTAATAAAAACCGAAAATATTTTTTCAGGTACTAAGCACAACATGGTCCTATTTTTCTTTAGCAAACACTTTATACGAAGGCAGAGATTAAAGAAACTCAATTTATTTCTATCAGAGGAAAAAGATTTATTTGGAATTAGTGATATTAAGTTAGGCATTTGGAGTCAGACACGAAATATAGTTAATTTATTGAAGAAAAACAGTAATAAAATTAGAAAGAAAGGAATAGGATCGGATATATGAAACACCGATCTCGAACGACTGGAATCCCATTTTTTGTAAAATGGTGGGCAAAATACGCCAACTCATTGTATTCTTAAAGGGGAGTTGTTTCAATTGTTATTGCGGTAAAAATATCACATTAACCACCATCACTTTGCCGACCTGTAAAAAAAGCCTTGAATGATCTTCAACTTTGTTCTTGACGGTGTGGGAGAGCAGAGAATATCTTCAGAAAACATGCAATATTGTTGTTGGTAGTTGTGGCTACCCTCTTAGCGCCTTAAGAAAGAGTCTAAAGTCGAACGATTTAATCGCCTTCGTGAATTGCAACATCTATATAAATATTGTGACGCGCTGTATAACTTCGATCGCAAACCACTTGAAGAAAGTCCAGATTTTATGCACTTCTAAGATCCCTAATGATACTGTTTACTATTGATAACAGGTCTGATGACCTATAAAACATCGTCCAGCTACTTGGAAGAACTGTCCAAAATATGCAGTAATTATTCGACCAGCTCGGTCCATTGTACTTTTTTATAAGATTTTAGTCTTATATAGTAGGTAAGTATAATGGACCGAGCGTGGAAAATCACAATTCCGAGATTAAAACTCCGAGTTTTTGAGACGCTGTTCTAATCACCCACGCACAAGATTCAAGATTTAACATATTATTCTTTGAATTAAGATAACATAATTTAGAATGAATATACTTGTGATAGAAATGTTCACATATTGTATTTAAATAAAAATAAGTTTATTTTAAGAAAATTATCAAATGGCAATATTTTGTTTACTTTTTGTTTTTCTTTTAAGTCATGTCCCAAAAATTCAATAGGCAGGTTCATTCCTTATGTATTTCCAGCTTTTATATTTCTCGCAATACCATGTCATCGCTATACTTGTAATAATATTTTGTAATTCAATTATTCTGCACCTTTACCTTTCTATAACCAATAAATTTCATTTCATTTCATTTCAAAACTAAATTAATCGTAGTAGATCGTGCTCAAATAATGACAGACTGATAGAGTAGGTGTCGACGTTGTACAAAACTACACTTATCTAGCTCCCCAATTTGCAACGACGGCAGTTGTGTACCAGAGATAAAGAGACGCATTGCTATAGCAAAAGATGCAATGATTCGCCTAAAAGGACTATGGAGGAACAGAGGCATTACCAACAGAACCAAAATGCGCCTAGTAAGGGCTCTGATCTTCACGATATTTATGAATGGCGTGGAAACGTGGACCATCACAATAAGTGAGAGGCAGAAGACTGATGCATTCGAAATGTGGTGTTGGAGGCAGATGCTGAGAATCCACTGGACCGCCAAACGCACAAATGTATCAACCCTCTCACAGCTAATAATAAAAGAGCATCTTTCGACAACATGTTATAGGCGCGTGCTCAGCTACGTTGGACACATAATAAGACGCGGAGATGACAGCCTAGGAAAGACCCAGAGGCCGCTCACCAATTAGATGTTTGCAGACGCACCAAAATTCTATACGGTTGCTAACATTGCAACTGACAGAAGTCGATGGAGACAGTTCGTTCATTCTAGACTTGCATTTCTCCATGGCCACGATCTTCAGACATGAAGGACCGACCGGAGAGAGAGAGATGTACTAACTAACTATTTTGAGTACTTTGGCGATTTGTCGATATAAAATTATTCGTTCATGTCTTACTTTGTTTTAATATAACTGCTTTATGATTAAAAAAGTATACGTAGGACGCTTTAAATTGTACAATTTAAAGCGTCCTAAATATTACGAAAAGTATGACTTATTGTTCTTATAGCAATAATAACTTGAACCAGAAGCTAGAGCATTATATTTAAACTATGAAGCTAAAATATATACTTGAGACTTCTTGTTATTATTTAACCAAGAGATTTCGTAAACAACATGATCGAATATAATTTAATATAAATTGTAAAGTACCAATTAATGTCGAGAGTGTTATTGAATTATTTTAAAGAAAGTTCTCACAAGCAACCAATATTTATGTCTATTTGATAACAAGGTTCTTCATCGTTTCAAAGTAATATTATTATTTAAGTTACAAGGATCAAAACTCGTAGAAACTGACTTAATTTAACGTAGCACTTAAACTATAACTCATTTATGTTTGTACTTTGAGTATTATGTAAACAGTTCTAATAAATAATGAATTTAAACTTTATAGGCTGAAGGACTTTTAATCTTATGCATATTTATAAAAGATTTGATTTTGAATCATGAATGAAGAAACTTAATTTAAATGTTACAGCCAATTTTGGTTTTAATCTGGTTTATTGTAGTAACGTGTATAAGAGCTTCAGTGGTTTTAGGGTTCCGAAGTCAACTAGGAACCCAGACAGACTTATCTGTCTGTCCGTCCGCACATAATCTCAGTGACCGTTCTGACTAGAAATTGGTACTAATTTGTATATCAATCATCCCGACAAAATGGTAAAAGAAAAGCGGAAAAATATGTTTTATTAGGGTACCTCCCCTACAAGTAAAGTGGAGAGTGATTTTTTTTTCGACCCTTACATGTGATATATCATTTATTCTGCAATTAGATTTACATGAAATACTTTTTATTCTTAATCTTTTATTTTGGATAGGTAATTAAAAATAAATAAGTGTTTAAAGTTTTTTTCGATTTAGTTAATATTTTCGGAAATATTTATAATATATTTTTATTTTTCAATAATATCTGCAATTTCACGCTGTCTTTGTGAGGGAGGACCATATTGTCCAATTTTAAAAAGTTCCGAAAGTAAAAAAAATGTGTTCCCCCCCTCTAACTTTTGAGCCATAACTTTCAAAAATATGAAAAAAAAAAAACTTAAAAGGAGAACTTTACTAAGATTTGTGGGAATGTTATTTTCAACTTAAAGGGTTGAAGAATTTTTGAAAAATAATACAAATATGTTTTTAAGCTTAGTTTGAAATTTAACCGCATTTTTTTAAATTACTTTACGTATTTTATTATACGGAACTTATCTTTTTCTCAAATAAAAAGAATTATTAAAATCGGTTGGAGCAAATCAATATTACCACCGATATACCAACATACATAAACCGTCATACATAAACCATTTGTATCGAGAGATAGAGCTTTGGGCTATTTTAACTCTTATTTGGTGACACTAAATGTAACGGACGGGAAACTACTGAACCATACACTGAGCGTGGGCCGACACGCACTTGGCCGGTTTTAGGGTCTCTGCCCACACCAAAGTATAGAGGACGAAAAAAATTAATACTTTTATTGCATTTCACCAGTCTGTACACACCATTCAGTTCATAAGCTTTTTGACAGAAGTAGAAAACATTTTAACAAAACATTTAATTTTATTCAGTTATTTAGTTCTGCTCTAAAAAATGTTTGAAACTTATAAGCACTTTTGAAAAATAGACCTACTTCGAGACACAAATGTATTAAGCCAAATTGTTGTGCATTGCAATGTTCGTGTTATTCCGTTTACCTCTGGATAAGAATTTTTGGGACGGTGTATTATTTACGAGTATGTGAAATCCTTATGAACGAAGTTATAACAATGAGTGAGTGAACATTCGTCGGTTAGATCTGCCATGAGACGATGCTCGACATATACACATGTTCATCTCATTAAAAATCGAAGAGAAAATATATTTGCGTTCCGTGATATTTGCGAAGGAAATTGTAGAGACATACCGAATGAGATACATTTATATTTAGCTAGCGAAATTGATTCAATTTGTTTCGATATTCAATGTGATTTTTTTATTCGTTATTAATGTTTTGTATATCATATGATTGTGTGCTACAAGCAAAAGGAACAAGTGTACTGATCTGTAAGGTCTTATGTAGTATGTAACGTAGATTTTATGTATTTATTGCAAGCATTGTTATATGCATAATAAATAAATAAATCAATTCAATAGATAAATTCACTACACTAGAGAGGCGGTAAAAACTTAAAAAAAATAAACTAAAACGCCGAAACCATCTTCAATAGAACGTAATACGTAATACTATATTGACTTGAACTTTGAAGCCAAATGTAATTAGATACCTGCTAACTTTAGTGCGATATGAAAGAGCTTGCCACGCGAAAACTGTGGGTGCTTACGACTATCTTCTGTAAGTGCTGAGTAGGTATGGTAACCGTTAGAATTTAGAGTAAATCTAGCGAACTGTATCAAAATAACCTACGATATAGTTTTAAACGTAACAATATACGAACTTCTGAGATGCTATTTAAATATAGCTTAAATTATAAATCTCAAACAGTTTCAAGTAAATGATCAATTAAAAGTAAGTAAATTGTCAATATTATTAAGGCTTCAAGTTTCTCGAAAAACCTTGTTATCAATTGAATTATAATGTCTAGATTAATTAATTACACTTTTTGAATTTCAATTGTTTTCTTCCCATCTCTTCCCTTGGGTGTCGTAAACGTCGATAATGGACTTAGAACTGCACAACCATCCAATGGCTTATAGCGGCGACGGGCTCACCACATGTCACGCTGATTGCAGTCACTGCTAGTCAGGTGATAGGCGGACTATGGCAATGGATTGCTTTTGCGGTACTTTTAGTCTAGTTCTAGTCTCTGACTAACCCTTAAGGGGATAATAGTCGTGATTATATGTTTGTACAAGCTCTTGCCCATGACTTTTTCCGCGGTTACTATGGTTTTTTAACTATCCCACGGGAACCCTTTATTTTTCTCTCAAAGTCTCAGCCCGATCGGTTTAAAATTGACAAGTTTCATACAAACTTTCATTTCCTATTTTATCCCCTTGGGGGAAGAATTAATCAAAATTCTTTCTCATCATAATTGTAGGAGTGTAATGCGGGTTCATCTGCATGGAACTGCAAAGAAAAAGGGGCGCTTAGAAAATGAAATTTCTTGTAAGATAGATCTCTATAGTACAACTATGTTACAGAATATATTTATATTCCTAGGGATATAACTATATTACGGATATATCTATCATCCTGCGACATATACATTTTTTTCTTCCGATTGTCACTTTACTTGCGGCTATGTACTGTTCTTAAGGCTAATAACAAGGGTTGCGCTAACAAGGGTTAGCGCAAAATTTTCTTTTCAAATTTGGAGTAACCTAGTTCTAAAATTCCAAGGCAACGAAACAGTAATTACACGTGAGTACGAGCATCAACGGAGGTTTACAGAGCAAAAAGACCTACTGCACTATATTCTAGAAAACTGAAAAATACTCATTCATCCTTATTTTTTCCATTGCAGTTCAAACCAACTGCAGATATACACACAAACAATGTTTATATTTATTAGAGAGGCTCACAATCGCAAAGGATAAGTATGGGTGTTTCTTTCTTTGCGTGACAAAATCTGTAAGTCGTCGTATCATATACGAGTAGTCCGATGATGTGTAGGTGTTTGTGGAGCTTGCAGTGCCCGCTGAGGGTTCTAGTCAGAACTTTTAGTTGAGTTCTGCTCAGTTTGTTCGCTTCCTCAGCGAATTTACTGACAAATCCATTTATGAGTTTTTTCGAGTGTCTTTGGCCTGGGGTGATCTTCCAGAGCTTAGTAGTCTATTTGAGGTCCCTCACAAACAATAAGAAATTGCGTGAAAATGTACGCAGGCTGGCTGGAGTAGGCTGGATGGGAACGGCCGAAATACGAGAGCGCTGGCGTCTTTTTCGAATTGCTCGTCGGTACAAGAATCGTTTATTAAATTGGCAATTTTCTCATCAAGATATTTCAATTCTTGGAACTTTTCATTTAAGTATTGATAATCAATTTGAATCTTACTCTCGCCAATGTCTTCCGATGTCGACTCTTCTATTGATGCAGCGGTTCTGCTGAAAACTCGACGGATATTAGCTCATTCCCTTTTAAGTCCATCGAGTTCCGATTTTGCAGATTCTGATAATTTCACGGTCGCCATTTTTGTGTCGCATAATGTACTCTGTGGAGAGGCCTATATCCACCAGTGGACTGCCGATGATGAAAATGTATCCACAAAATATGTAATGTCTACTTAGTTCTATCAATGTGACTTGTTACTAAAATGCATATAAAAATATTCTTTGAAAAATTTTACAATAATTAATGAATAGCTTAGCATAAATTTTGTCTTTACTAAATACGAAAATCTAAAAATGACAAATCTTTGTAATCTAGCTGGAAATTACATTTTTAATAAAAAAAAACATGCTCTTGTAGATTGTGTTACATGGTTCAATCAATGAAAAAAATATCTTTTTCTTTGCATGTAGGTACGAAATATATCGACTATTTAATTTATTATATTACTCCTAACACATTTTAGGTACTTCAGGTACTTCAGCTTCAGCTTACTTCAGCTTATTATTTCAAGCTGTGGTAAATGGTTATAGTGGTGGAATCATTTTAATTAAATATTTTGGTAACTCAACCTGAGGTCCGATATCGGTTCTTTTTTTGAAACGTTATCGGCTTAAATGCCTAAAGAACTTTAAGTTTCGTGTATGTTCGCACAGAACGTTATAAAATACGTTTATGAACTACAAAAAAAATATTATGATGTCATTCGTTTTTATTTTTATCCATAGAGTTCATATTTATCGTCGCGGCGGGCGGTGACTTGCTGCCCGACCCGCGTTTAGAAGCCGCCCATTAAAATGTTATTTAAAATAACGGCTTCGACCCAAGATTTCAACACTGTTTTTTCCTAAATAAAAAAAAACACAATAGCTAGAAAGTTAGCACTAGCTTCTGAAATAAGAATAACTTGTGGTACATAATTTGAAAATGGAAATCCAATAACCTAATAATAATATTCATTTGTATCTTCATAAGTGTGATGTCCTATGTCCAGCAATGGAAGGTTTATAAAAAATTGAGTAATCAAAGTTCAATTATATATTTTTATAAAACAAACTGTTTATTCGTCCTCAGCCTATAGACAACCCATTGCTGGGCCGTAACACCAACGCGCTGGCCCAATGCATGTTGGAGGGTTATAACTGTTTAATTGATTAAACAAAATGTAAATCACAATGTTATTAATATGTGCTCACCTGGCTTACCTTTTGAGAGTATAATTAATAATGCAATCATGTATAATAACTTGCAGTGTGATAGTAACTTGATTATTTTATGTGGTGATAGCACCAACCTTAATAAATACATATTAACAAAATGTATTAGTAAACTTTTAAAGCTAGGTAGGGAAAAAAATTGTAGAATAACTTTTTGCTGTTTCCCATATATAAAAAATAAACATTTAAATGTAAATAGACACATTTATAGCTTAAATGAACATTTACATACATTGACATGTCGTCATAGTGACACACTTTTATTTTTTGATTGTAACAAATTTGTTACTAACTTTTTATTATACAATGATACCATGTATCTGCCCCGAAGGCAATCTAGACTTATTGCTACATTGCTAGCTTATAATTTACAGGACACGGTTATTCATACTATAACCTCTTCAAATGTTCATTTTCATAACTTTTTTAATGAAAGGAGTATTATCAACACACCTATAAACAAAAATTCAAATTTGATTCATATTCCTATTATGTCAAATTTAAACTAAAAACACAGACAAAAGCAAAGCCTTCTTCATTGAATATTATCTGTCAAAATATACAAGGCTTAGCTGGCAAAGAACTAGAGTTAGAATTATTTATTAAAAATCAGAATATTCATGTAATTTGCATAACCGAACATTGGCTAGATAAAAATAATAGAATTTTCATTAACAATTTCGATGTATCCAGTAACTATACAAGACATAGTGCGATTCGTGGAGGTTCATTAATTCTCGTCAAAAATGACATAAAATTTAAGGAACGTAAAGACATCGTAAAGCTTTCTACAGAACGCGTTATTGAAATTTCTTGCATTGAACTAGAGAACCGAGTTGTAGTGTGTATTTACCGCCCACCCAAAGCTAGTTTTATGTTATTCGAATCAATAGTAGAAGATTTACTAAAAAAAATATGTAATTAATGCAAATCTATTATAGTTTGTGGAGATTTTAATGTTAATTTATTAGAAAACACAGCAGAAGCTATTCGTTTGATGTCTCTATTTAAATCATTTAATCTCATTAATGAATTCATGGAGCCAACCAGAATTACATCACATTCTGCAACTTGCTTAGATAACGTTTTTTGTAATGTTAGACCTATTTTTAAATGCGTAATAACAAACTTATCTTCGGATCATTGTGGTCTTAAGGTGTGTTTTCCTATAGAAAAGGAGAATAAAATAGTAAATAATTTAATTGAATGTAGAACTATCACGGAAAATCGTATTGAAAGTTTTAAGAATAATATTGCAATAAAAACAGGCAAAATGAGTCTAACAGACAACGCGGATGCTCAATACAATAAACTATTTTATTTAATAAAAAATGAGTTCGAGCACAATTTTCCTACCAAAAAGCGTACTTCAAAAAACCTACATATTAAATTTGATGACTGGGCAACAAAAGGTATATATAAAAGTAGAAATAAACTTTATGATCTTTACGCTTTAAAAAAATTCAATCATAGTGTAGATTTCAATGAATACGTTAAAGCATATTCTAAAACTTTTAAAAAAGCATGTTTTATGGCAAAATCCATGCATATAAAGAAAACAATTGAATCTTCCAAGAATAAAATAAAGTCAACTTGGAAAATAATAAACCGCGAAACTGGCAAAGCCCGAACTAATGACATTAGCTACTCATTTACAAAAGACAATAAAAATATTAACACCGATGTTGAAATCGCAAATATATTTGAAGAGTTTTTTACTAATATACCTATAAATACGACCTCCACACTAAACTCATCTTCACAAATATCATTGACAATACTCAGAGAGTATGTTCCTGAGTGCACCGAGAGCTTTAAATTTAGTTATGTGGACCCTGTTGAAATCATCAAAAAATATAAATGTCTCAAATTTAAAAATACTGGTGATTTGTGGGACATATCAGTGAACATTGTAAAAAATATTATTCATATAATTGCCCCTCATCTAGCACAGATATTTAACAATTGTGTAGATGAAGGCATATTTCCTAATTTAATGAAATGCAGTAAGATTCTTCCTCTTTTTAAATCGGGCAATAAAGAAGATCCTACTAACTACAGACCCATATCTTTGCTACCAACATTAAGCAAAATTTTTGAAAAAATCATACTGGATCAACTAATTCAACATTTTAAACTAAATAAAATTTTTCATTCTTCTCAGTATGGTTTCACTAAAGGTTGCTCCACCACAGACGCAGGTGCTGCTCTTTTGGGTCATATATTTGATGCGTGGGAAAAATCCTATAACGCTCTTGGTGTATTCTGTGACCTCTCTAAAGCTTTTGATTGTGTAAATCATCAAACTCTGATTTCCAAGTTGCAACACTATGGCGTTAAAGAAACAGCTCTTAAACTATTATCTTCATACCTTAGCTCAAGAAAGCAAGTTGTAGATATAAACGGAACCAAGTCGTCAGGTTCTCACATGAAAATGGGTGTGCCTCAAGGTTCAATCCTTGGCCCTTTTCTGTTTTTAATTTAAATAAATGATTTGCCTTTCTTTGCGGACCAATTTTGTAAAATTGTATTATTTGCTGACGATACTTCATTGATATTTAAATTAAATAGAGACAAAACTATTTTTGACGATGTAAACAATGCCCTGTCTAAAATACTAACATGGTTTACTATTAATAATTTGCAACTAAATGCAAAAAAGACAAAATGTGTTAAATTTAGTTTGCCCAACGTAAGAGAGTTTGTTACAGATATCAAACTGAATACTGAGTCTTTAGATTTAGTGCAATCTACTGTGTTTCTAGGGATCACCATAGATTCTAAACTTCAATGGAATCCTCATATTACCACACTTTGTAACAGGTTAAGTTCTGCGGCTTATGCTATAAGAAAAATTAGACAAATTAGTGATATTGCCACTGCGAGATTAGTATACTTTAGTTACTTCCATAGTATTATGGCATATGGTTTACTTTTGTGGGGTACAGCTGCTGACATTGAAACTGTATTTATTTTACAAAAACGAGCTATACGAGCAATTTACTGTCTGGGTGCTCGAACGTCTCTAAGAGACTTGTTCAAAGAAATCGGTATAATGACAGTGGCTTCCCAATACATTTACAACTGTATAATTCATATTCACAAAAATGTTAATTTGCACTACAAAAGAAAAGATGTACATGTTTATAATACAAGAAACCAGAACAAACTGTTATTACCAAAGTTTAGATTGCGTAAGGTTTTTAAGACTTTTATGGGCGAAGGCATACTTTATTACAACAAAGTTCCAAACAATGTACTGGAACTACCACTTAATGCATTTAAAAAACATATCAAGAATGTGTTGATCACTAAAGGATATTATTGTATTAATGATTATTTAGAAGATGAAACTTTCTTTGGTCTTAAATATTAATATATATATATATTTTTTTTTTTGTTTCAACTCAGTTTTGTAATGGAAGATGTTACAGTCTGGAAAGGTCTGTGTACGATATTGACATTAACAATTTCTTTGTTCTCTTGACAATGCATACTGCAAAATCTTTCAAAAACAATTATTACATTGTAAAGGGAGGAAACAACTTGCTGAGTTTCTTGCCCGTTCTTCTCAGAACAAGGCCTCCTGGTAGCTAGTGAACGGTTGGCATAATTTGACATTCATAAGAGTATGTAAATACCTAAACTGAATAAATTATTTGACTTTGACTTTATTACTAGATGGTAATTACTTATTCCAAAGAATATCCTATCATCTCTAGTTCATTGTTATTGTACGACCAGTAGCTGAATGTATTACTTCTCAAAACAAAACCTAGACTTGTCTCTCTTACTTAAAGTTTTATGACAAATTTACGAAATTCAAACTGTCTCAGCGCATTATTCTCTATTTTCCCTTCGTAAAATATCATTACCTATCCCTGTGGATAAAAGTAAAAATTTTAGCAACTAGTAAATGTTAGTTACACAACAAGTCAAGCCTGTACCACTATTTAAATACACACCTCCTCCGTGACACGGAATTTAAACGAGTAGAGGAAACGGTAGCCGAGTTGGGACGGACGGGGCATCACTCGTTCGAGAGAGAGAATCGCGGGTTCGATCCTACCGCCAGTACCACTTGAATGAAACTTCAGTACGGTTCATTTGTGAATATCGCTCGCGTGGGACCTAACATAATAATATGTGCCTTCCCCTTCGGGGAAAGAAGGGTGACGATATGTTATGTTATTAATTTGTAGTTTCTTGTCACCAAAATGTTGTCGCAATATTTTGGTGAAAGAAATTTGTATAGAAGCTACATAAAAAATGTATCGTTGGAATCAATATTCGTTAAACTGCAAGCGACCCATATTTGGCTCCTTACCAGCCTTGGTCCTTGACGCCACAGTCGAATTAAAAGGGACTTATTTTATTATTGTTATTTTGACATAAATGGTGGCTTTATGTCACAACTCTGTTTTACCCTGTAGCCTGTAATAAAGTATAAAACAAATAGAAACATTATTCAACAATTATATTATCTGACCTAAAAATTCTGCGGGAGAGATTGACAAGCAGCTGGCGTCCAGGAGATGGTCGATGGACATTTAAAAGACGCTCGTAGCTTCTTAGTTTCTCGTTTTCAAATATGACGCTAATGACCCTGAAAGGACGAAAGAAAGTTGAATAAAATTACGGAAGTAATTAAGGCATAACTGGAAAAGCAACAGCATTACAGAAAAATGATGAGCCTAATTTTCTTACGAACTTTTAATCTAGTAGGTTTATAACAGGCTACTTACACTTACATACTCGAATTATGGTATATCGTTAAAAATAGATATTTTTCTTATTTTTTCAGCGATTGTTCAGATTTTCTTAAAGCACAGAAACCAGTTTAGATAATATCAAAAATAAAATCTACCTACTTCTCTTATTTATTAGATCTCGAAGTTCTAATAGTTTTCCTTGATAGGAGGAGGCGCTGGTATTATCCAGTTTGTTATTCTTCTCTTGTTTTAATTGTCATATTTATGTTAAATTAAAAATTATCAATGTATATAACATTAGATTTGCAAACTGTATTAAATTGCGTCAAAAAAAGCGTAGTCGTTTCCGAAACTCAACGACGTAGCTTTGAAACCACTAAACATTATAAGATAAACATATATCTATACCACTTACGCGAGTCGCAAAAGCTACAGCGCAGTGACTGTACCGTCTCGCTCAGATTAGACTGTATTAGACATATCGCAATGTCAAAGTACAATGGTGGAAGTGTTCCCTGCTCATGAAATTTCACCCCATTTTTATTTTTTTATAATATATTAGGTTGGGGAAAAAGTCTTTTCGCATTATAGTATGTATAAACTTGTAATAAAATCTCTTTGGCTATACTATTTGTATCTGGCTGGTTTTGGTATCATTGAAAGATTAAATTTTAAAGAACATAATTCCAAATTCAAATTAGGAAAATGTGTGATTTTCATTTGTTTTTCGTACCGCCAAGATGAGTGAATCTAATGAAGAAATGCGATACATTTTAAAATTTTACTACAAAAAAGGTAAAAATGCAACGCAAGCCGCGAAAAAAAATTGCGATGTTTATGGACCTAGTGCAGTGTCTGTGAGAGTAGCACAAATTTGGTTTAAGCGTTTTCAAACCAGAAATTTTGATGTCAATGATGCACGTCGCTCTGGTCGCCCTATTACAGATGAAATGGATGCCATTTTTGAAAAAGTGGAGCAAGATCGGCACGTCAGTAGTTACGACGTAGCTGAAGAACTGGGAATTGACCACAAAACAGTTTTGGCGCATTTGAAAAAAACTGGGTACACAAAAAAGCTCGACATTTTGGTACCTCACGAGCTCACTGAAAGAAACCTAATGAACCGTGTACTCATTTGTGATTCTTTATTACGACGTAATGAAACCGAACCATTTTTGAAGAAGCTGATAACTGGTGATGAAAAGTGGATCACGTACGACAAGAACGTGCGAAAAAGGTTGTGGTCAAAGGCCGGTCAGGCTTCACAGACTGTGGCGAAACCCGGGTTAACTCGCAACAAGGTGATGCTGTGTGTGTGGTGGGATTGGAAGGGCATTATTCATTATGAGCTGTTACCACCAGGCAGGACCATCGATTCTGAACTCTACTGCGAACAACTGATGAGATTAAAGCAAGTAGTTGAGAGAAAGCGGCCGGAATTAATCAACAGAAGGGGTGTGGTTTTTCATCATGATAACGCTGGACCTCACACATCTTTAGCCCCTCAGCAAAAATTAAGAGAGTTTGGCTGGGAGGTGTTAATGCATCCGCCGTATAGTCCTGACCTTGCACCTTCAGATTTCCACCTGTTTCGGTCTCTTCAGAATTCTTGAGGCAGTGTCAGGTTAACATCACGAGAGGACTGCAAAAACCACTTGTCGCGGTATTTTGACCAGAAGTCCCAAAATTTTTATAGCAATGGGATCATGTCCCTACCTACAAGATGGCAAAAAGTTATCGAACAAAATGGTACCTACATACTTTAGTTAAATGTAAATAAACTATATTAAAAAATGTTTTGAATTTTCTTAAAAAATGCGAAGAAACTTTTTCCCCAACCTATTATATTACTTTTAAATAATAGGCTAGTTGACTCATATCAAAAGTCATGAAAATAATGGGTCATTCACATAGTATTTAGTACCAGAGTCCGAAATAGAACAAGTTCGAGAAATATAAATAAGGGATTGCTGTAGAAATTCGTGAAATTGGTGAAGTAAGCTGCATGTAAACTATTTACGCATGGTCAAAATCGCAACCAATAAAGGATGTCGGCTGTGTCAGCCTGTGTCACACATGCGTATTGAATTGCTAACCAAAGTCGTGACCTTACGGCACAGGTAATTCATAGACCATCTTGGCCGAAGGCGTTTTTGACTGTCAAGCAAAAACGTAATTTAAAATAAAAAAAAAATTATATTAAATTTATGGTGGTGGTTAGCAGTAATAAATCATTTGCGGCTCACTGTTTGCGGCCCAAAAAAAAGGGTCAACTAGCCCTATTCTTGGGGTTCGATAAAACATGTTTGATCATTTTTATAAACAAATTTTATCAAGTTAAATTGTATACCAGAAAATAGCATAATAAAAGGCCCCGTTCCACCTCACATAAGTTATTTGACTACAATATTCTCAACACAGTGATTTATAAACACCTTGTTATTGTCCAACTAATTTGATGTTGTATATTTCTACAAGTATTTTATTTACATTTTATGTGTATTGCAAATTGCTTCTTTGTAAAAAAACTCTTTGATGTTACACCTTTAAATAGGGAATATGAAATATAAAATCTTTACAACTGAAGTCATTGTGTTGAAAGGAATCCTATATAGGGAGAATTGTTAAAACTTTCTTTATAGTTAAGGTTTATTTTTAAGTATTTTCAGAATCTTGGTACCACACAAAATAACATTTTATGTTGATTGACGCTATTTGGAGCCGTAAAGATCTTAAGTGGAGAGCTTGACTAGGAACACGAAATATTGGACAATCTTGCGTTCCGCCGTGCTTCGGAAGGCACGTTAATCTGTTGGCACGGACGCTAATGTAACTGTTTCTACCCACCAACCTATTGGGTCTGCGTGGTTGGGGAACCCGCACTGGGGAACGTATATAGACTGAGGACAACATACCCATATGAACCCTACGACTCGGGTTCTGCCAAGGCGTTTCTCCGAGCCGTTCCAAGGGCTTTCCGACCCAGTATGCCCAGATTGTTCAGCAGAGGATTAGTAAGGGATATTGATGATGATAGTGAATTTGCAATTTGCATTTGATACCAACACAATTATTACTACGAACAGACCGGATAAAAAATTAAACGGTTTTTTTAATTTTTTTTAAGTATCTTGTCCTTTTTGTTAATTACGACTTCGATAAAATATTATTTCGTTACATTAAATGTGCTCTTGCTCTTGCTCTTGTATAGATCCTTCCTTATTTTTTCATCTTAAAATGTAATTACAGCTATTTGCAATTTGACTTTCTTTGACATTTTTTTTCTTCTTAGTGTAATACAAAATGAACGAGTTGGCTGGTTACCCCGAAGGATATAAGAACTCCTTAGCTCTCTGCTTGGATCACATAAAAAAATGTGGTTTCACCTTAAACGCCGGACGATTGCCTTGTCACACGTTACTGCGTTTTATTTTCAACTCTGTGTGTCTCTTTTTACATTTTGCAAGTATGATCGCATTTATTGTAAGAATGGTTTCTGAAAATCAGAATATATTTCAAAAAGCAGATCTGATACCCATCTGTTTGGTCATCGTACAAGGTAAAGAAATATTTTCATTACATCTTACTATACATATAATATTGTTATGTTCAATGAATAGGTTCCCTACCTGTTTGCGTAAAATTTTCAAGCATACTTACGCATAATTAGTTATGGCATAAATTTTATGCATAATTACAATTGGCATAACCATCGCCGGCCGCTGCCGCGGCACGCTCGCTTTGCTCGCACGCTGCCATCATACTTCCTGTGTTGCAAGCGTCCATAGGCTACAGTATACGCTTCCCATCAGTTAGGCCGTATGCTTGATTGCCACCTTAGTGGTATAGAAAAAAAAACGCATAAAAGTGCAATAATATTTACTTGCCTCAGTAATACCTGCAGATCTTTGACTACTACGGTACTCTACCGTATTCTACGGTAATTCTACGTTTACTGAAGCGGAGATTACTAGCTAATTAATGAAACCACGCAAAATTAAAATGAAAAATGTACTTAAGTAATTTAGAGTGACAAGACAGCGAGAAGACAGCAGATTTTCAATAGTAAAAAAGTATATAAAAAGAATAGACAAAATGCGTTATAATAAAAAAGGTTGCTCGGCAACATTAACCTTTTATAATTCTTGGAATATTCTAGTGTTTCTAAAAGGAAGCATACTTATTAAGAAGAAAACTGAAATCAAAGAAGTAATGGATCGTATTGGAGCTTATTGGAGGATTGCAGATCTTACACCGAAGCAATTGCAAAAAAAGAAGTCGACGAAATTAATGTTTGGGCAAAAGCGTGAGTTTATTTTATTATTATGTATGGTAAACTTGCGACATCTAGTATTATTTGTGTATAGATGTCTACCTCATTGTAGTAAACAATAGAAATAAGGCAGAGGACAACGATTTTATATTTTCTTATTTTTCATGACACATCTTTGTACTAGACTATAGCAGGGAGAAAGAGAGGAGAGAGTCGGGTATATGCAGCCATTAATTCTGGCATGCAAATATACTGAAATAATTTCATACAATTTAATTATTTATACAAATACATTAAAATTTCATATATCAAATTAAAAAACATAATAATAAATAAATAATAAATATCTTCAAACATTCACACCTATCAACTAGCCCCGTTTTAAGCACCCAAACATTTGCCCCCACCGGGGATCGAACCCGGAACCTCTCGAGGTGGCGACGCCTTGAGACCGGCATTCAGACCACTCGACCTCGGAGGTCGTCAAAATAATAACATTTAGTTATTAAATATTTATAAATTTCTATGATTTAAACTAATAAGAGCTTTATTTTGTAACATTTTTATCTATTGTTTTTTTTTCGTTAAGGCAACGAATTATTTATTTATTAATTTACTTATTTATTCTGCACAAAAGAAAAATTGACAATATACATCACATAAAATAAAAAGACGAGCACAAAAGGTAGGGCTTATTTCTAATAGATATATCTTCCAGCCAAACTGCTATAGGAGAAATGCTGAGAAGCATGAGATTCTGATGATTGTGTGTTGATATTACCTTAATTATGTTATTTTCAGTACTGAATAAAATGACCATGTTGACGGCATGGCAGTATTTCCTCCTTCCCCTTATGGAGACCCTGTTCCGACGGTTGGTGCTGAAACAGCAGTCCGAACTGCTGCTGCCTTTTAGCGCAGTTTACCCGTTCGGTGTTGCGAATTGGGTGAACTATTTGGCTGCATATTTTTTTCAAGTGTACTGTAGTAAGTTGTCTGATTATTAGAAAAATATAAAAAATTTTTAGCAGAATTTTGCCTCCTATTGAATAATTGCTGTTCTTATTTGCGTCTCAATGGAACCTAAATCGTGTATTCCCAAAACTGGTACCATCGGTGACAATATCAGCTAAATGCAGATTTTAAATAAAGTATTATCCATTAATTGCAAGATGAGAGATATTACAATGACATAAACAGATCTTTATTACTGTTGCAGTGATGCTGACGGTATTCATGTACATGGGCCCTGATATGCTTTTGGTAACCCTTTGTACGCACATAAGTAATGAATTCGTTCTACTTCAAGAGGATTTGTGCCGAATAAAGCCTCCTACTAGAAAGGCAGTTAATGAACGTAATTATGCCTTTGTAGAGCATGGGCTGAGAGACTTTGTGAAACGGCATCAAAGTGTAATTCTGTGAGTTGCATTGTTTTGTATTTGCCAATAGAAATTGAGGAACTTGTAAAATAAATTGGATTATTAAAGTCCTTAAAATTTACATCTCATAGGCTCCGATCTGAAAAAGTTCTGATTTAATGTCGAAAATTTATATTGTGGCGACCTACCTATATTGTTGCCGAGTGTTCACTGTGCAAGAAATAAGGATTGCTATACATTCAGTTGCCGAGGATTCAAATAATGTTGAATTACTAGATTACAGTGTACATTTAAGTTTAAGTTTTCTTCTAGTTATATCACTAGTGCGAGAGGTCGTGTGTGAAATAATTTGAAGGCACGTGATTCGTATAACTTATTTTTTTTTTTTATAAAATTTACACTTTCTAATTAAACTAGTCGTTAATACAATGTATTAACGACTAGTTAAATTTTTAATTTTTACTTTAGTTTACTAAATTTTTAATATTTACTTTAGTTTACTTTAGGTAACGACTAGTTTAATTAGAAAGTGTAAATTTTATAAAAAAATAAATAAGTTATAAGAATCACGTGCCTTCAAATTATTTCACACACGACCTCTCGTTCTTCGACACAATCGTTCTTTTTTTTTGTCTTTACTCTTCCGTCGTCGTTCCAATACTCCTTTCTGTCCCACATCTTTTATTTCCGTCTCCTCGCAATCCCCTCTACTCTCGTTCCTTTTCTTATGCCAGTTCAAGTCGTAGACAAATCAACAAATCATGGACACAATCATTCTCTATCTTCATACTCTCTCTTTCACACACTAAGTCACATCTTTCTATCCCTTTCTCACAAATACAATCCATTCTCGCCTAACTCACATAACGTTCCGTTCCCATACACTTAGCTGTGTTTTATTCTTTCATTCTCTTCTACTTTCCATTTCACACATAATACCTGCCGCTTTACGTTTCATTCTCACTCACATGCATTACGTTCCATTACACACCCCACACTAGTATCACTACATATACAATAATAAACGTTAAAATATTCTATGCCATCGTAAAATTACCACTACTTGTTACAAGAAAAACGATTAAAGAAATGACAAACATAATGATAGACTTTTATATACCATAATAATAATGTTTTTCAATTGTTAAAGGTTGACTCATCAACTCAACTCGGCTTTTAACAAACTCATCTTCATAAATCTGCTGTTCGCAGGTCTCATTATATGTTTCTTTGCCCTAGCGGCGAAAGTGAGTATGGTATTACACCGTAATTAATATTTGCTTAACATATTAACTGTTATATTATTCATTAGGTACACGCTCTCATAATGTTTGCTTGATTACAGAAATACAATATTCATATAAGTTACGAACTTTTCTTACAAGGAGGTAGTGTTAGAAAAATTCTCTGACGCGAATGGAATGTTAATGATTGATGGATAACGAACTTTGAATACCTAAATCATAAAAATTAAGCAACATGCAGTTTAAGGAACGTTTCATAGGTACACTGGACGCCAGCGCTAGCCAACAGTGGCAGCGAGATTTCCATACATTTTGACGTAAAGCGCGCGCGTATGAAACGATGGTAATTGTAAGCGCGCGCGAGGCCAGCACTGGCGGCCAGCTCTACTATAGAATCACCCTAATTGTAAACGCGCGCGTGACCTGCGCTGGCGGCCAGAGTGGCTAAAAGCACACTAATCAATTAAAGTGATTTTTTTACCTAACATATCTGGCGAAATGTGGGTGTTCAACACCTCAACCTACCCCTTCAGGGAAAAGAGGCGTGATGATATGTTATGTTATGTTTTTTTACCAGGCATCTGCCGGCGCGGCATACATGGCAAATAATTTGGCGGCGGTCATTGTTGTTTTGTTTAACATGATCATATTTTGTTATTGCAGCGAAAACCTGAGCATTTCGGTAAGTTTCTTTCAAAAGACATCTCCAGTCTAAAGGTCTCTCTACTTCTTGCCCTTTTCCCACTCTAGGTGGGGTGGGCACATCGTGTCTTCTTCTTCCAGTCTCCTCCGTCATTCGTCAGCTCAGCATCCACTTCATTTATTCTCATATCATTCAATCCATCGCTTCTTTGGTCTTCTTCTCACTCTAGCTAGGTCCGTCCACATCAATGCTCAGCATCCTTCTTGTAATGTGATGATCACACACACCTCACAAGATCAAGATTGTGTGATGTGATCTCCAGTCTAAAGGTATAAGTATAAATGAAGGGCACAATCTTTTGTATTTCTGTTAATTAATTACTGTGTGGCTAAACTCACTAAAAGAATGTATCTGGCATAAAGACCACGCAAAAAGTTTTTTCTTCTTTTAATTTCAACTACATGGACTGTGCCAGACTATGTTGCACTTTTTTCAGTATTTATACTTACAATATAATATAAGTATCTATATAATATCAAAATATTCGAAAAGCAATTTAAAGAAATGCGATCGAACATATCGGATCATTTCGGACTGTCGATGTAGCGTCAAGACCGAACGTGAATTAATTAAATTGTTAGTAAATAACAAACTATAGTTCCGTAGTAAATCAGCCTTATTATTTACAGAGTAGCGGTATAGCCGATTGTGCGTTCAATACATTGTGGTACAACGCGGACAAATCATACAAGATCATGATTTTTTTTATTATAATGAGGTATTATTTTAGCCATAATATTGGGTCCTTACCTATGAAATTGGTATTTTTTTTCTCTCTTAGTATTTTGTCTGTAACTATTAAGATTCAGAGTATTCCTAAAAAATAATTACCTCGTCTAAAAATAGACTATATTTTTGAGCTCTTTTGATTTGTTTTGATAATTTGTTGTAAGTTTAATTGTGTTCAAATTGGACACGGACACAATTCTTTTTAAGTGCCTCCCGAATACATCATTTTATTTGCATTCACTTAAAAACGATAAATAATTTTTATGAAGTTTGATATTACACATATTACTAAAGCTTGTCTAATGATAGATGCCAAATATTATTATCTTTGGATTTGTCGTTGTAAAGAAAACTGAAAAAATTTTAGTATGGAAAATGCAGAATTCCCCAAAATCTCCATACAAAACACCAATTTCATAGGTAAGGACCTAATATATACATCTATACATATAATAAAATCATCATTCTATTTTTTGTTTCTCAGTCTGTTCGTCTGATTGTATGTTTGTACGGGCTTATCACCGAAATGGCTGGACTGATTAAAATGAAATTTTGCATGGTGATACCTTATATTTCTGATCAACATCTTAGATACTTTTTACTCAGGAAAATAAGAGGGTTCCCGTGTGATAGATAAAAAACCATTAACCGTTACAGCATTAACTACTGCAGCTACAGCTATTAGCAACAGCTAGTTATTATATTAAGATGTTATTTTACACTACCTAGATAAGTATTCCACTGTCTGCATTTGGATCTGTCAGTCTGTTACAAGGGGACTTAACATATATGGCGAAATGTGGGTAGCAGTTCCTACCCCTTCGGGAAAAAGGCGTGATGATATATTTGTTGCTGTTATGTAGCAAATCGGAACACAGGAATGCATGCACTTCTTACTTTGGCATTGAAATTAAGAATATTTATATTATCTGAATAATTATTGTGTACACATTTCCGTTATTTATGACAATAACACAAGTCAAAAGGCTTATTAAGCTGCTAGATTGGCAAGTGTGTGCATGTCAGAAATGTCAGTGCAATTAAGTTACCGAAAAATATTTCACCCGTCTTCATTGTTTTTCTTTTTTTTTCAGATCCCAGAAACCATGCAGCTTAATGTCCTTGAATTACGCTGCAATATCCCTAAACACATTTACAAAGGTAATTCAATATTTAGCAAACGTTTTTATAAGCTTACCTGATAAATGCTATTCCAATATTTCTTTATTCCTGTATCTATAGTTCATTTTTAATAAGTCAATGTCAGGTTTAGGTTATTTTTACCCATAAAAACAATATTTGTGTCATCAAAACATAATATATTAAACAATTTGGCAGCAGAGAAAACATATAATTTGAGAGTGAGAGGAAGACCAAAGAAGCGATGGATTGAATGCGTGAAGAATGATATGAGAATAAATGAAGTGGATGCTGAGCTGACGAGTGACAGAGGAGAATGGAAGAAAAAGACACGTTGTGCCGACCCCTCCTAGAGTGGGAACAGGGCAAGAAGAAGAAGAAGAAGAGAAAACATTTAATTTGCTGCCCAATTAGTTATTTAGCTGACAAATCAGAAATATCTGCTGCCTATAAGTTGATGACCAATTAGTTATTTTGCTGCCCAATTTAAAAATATTTTCTGCCTATAAGTTGCTGACCAGTTAGTTATTTTAGCTGATCAATTGTATTTTTTCGATGATCAAAATTCGAATATTTTGCTGACCGTTTAAATAACACCCGTTAAAAGATGGACTATACTCGTAGTCCATTTTCTTAAAGTTCTATTGAAAATAACTTGCAAGGTTATTTTGTCAATTTACAACCAACGCTACAATTCTATTGCTAGAACTTTATTTTCTTAGAATATCTTTTTATTCTAGATCCCAATAGATTGAAGTCTCGTGTCGTGATTCCACATTATTTTTCTAATACGAACCCAAATATTCTTTTCAGGTACTAAGCACAACATGGTCCTATTTTTCTTTAGCAAACACTTTATACGAAGACAGAGATTAAAGTGAATTCAATTTATTACTATCAGACGCGAAAGATTTATTTGGCATTATAGATATTGTAGGCATTTGGAGCCAGACACAAAATGGAGTTAATTTATTGCAGAAAAAAACAGTTGTAAAATTATTGGAAAAGGCTCGGACGTATATGATACACCGATCTAGATCGACTGGACTGGTAATTTTTTTAAAGCTTTTGCAGCCAAAAATATCACATAAACCATATTCACTTTGCTGGTCTGCAAATAAGGGGGTCGAATGGTTCAATGTGTGCAGTAAAACAGTGAAAATGAATGTCTTAATGATATCTTATGTGTAGTTCTTTAGTTCTTATTATGTGATTCATAGTTCATGATTATGTGATTCATGTATAACACTTTTTTTATTACTTGAAACAATCAATACTTTGATTTTAAAAGGAGCCGGTGGGCATAAGAGAGTAAATCTATTCAGAATCCTTTCGATGGTATAAACATTAGAACGAGCTGAAGTCAATTCAATTGCAGAATCTCCAAATTCTTATACACTTCTAAGTCACCAATGATACGAGTTGTATGACACAACTTACCGGCGGATAGTCGTCGCAGCGCAGCTCTATGAAATGACATGAAACAAACACGTGGAGCGGACGCACGCGCCGTGCGCCCGCTTAACGCAGCGCGCCCGCTTAAGGCCCTAAGACAAAAGTGTGCAAATAATTTGGATTTTCTGCAATTGAGTTAACTTCGTAGTTCTACCACCCGTTCAAATGTTTATACCATGGAATGGATTCTGAATAGCTTATATAATAAGGCCCTTATTCACTTGGCCGAGCGTGAAAAATCGGCACACCCTGTTTAAAACTCCGAGTTTCCGAGACGCTGTTTTAATCACGACAAGATGTAATCCTTTGGATTAAGGTCGGAGCGAATTTCCATACCGAGCATGGTGATATTAGCCGCCGGGCCTAGACGGCCGATAACTGTTTTTTTATACAGAAATGCTTTAAGACTCGTTATATGAAAGAGGGGGACTTGTTAGGGTGTAGGAGCAAAAGTTTACCACATACCTCAAGTCATGCTCGTCAGCAACCGCTATGCTGACCAACTAAGCGCAAACAAGAAAAATTGAAGTTATGTAAAAATAACTTTATTTTACATTATATATTGTATTCTTTGCTTAATAAAATGAATTGATATATTATATTGGGTCTACTTATTATCACTATAGAAATTCTGCTGATGGCCCACGTAACATTGATATACCTCTAATACCCTTAGTAATTTAAGGTTAAACTGAGATAGATAAATCTTTTTTAGGGTTTTTTTCATATGTTTTAAGATAGCGCTAAAAGGCTAAGTCCATTAGATGCGTTTTTTAAAAATCTATCCGATGGCGTAAAAATCAAATTGACGATTTTTTTTGAGATACCGCTTTTGCGCTTAGTAGGACAGTATGGCTCTGATAACATTTTTTTTAACCAACGCAAATTGTCCATAATGAGTACTCAATTAGTTCACTTTTAAAAAAGGAGAGCATCTCCGCAGCAACCCCATATTGAAATTAAGGTAATTCTAAGCAAATATTGGGTCCTTACCTATGAAATTGGTGATTTTATTCTCTCTTAGTATTTGTTCGTAACTATTAGGTTTCAGAGTATTCTTAAAAAATAATTACCTCCTCTAAAAATAGACCATATTTTCGAACTCTTTTTATTTGTTTTGATAATTCGTTGTAAGTTTTATTGTGTTAAAATTGGACACGGAGACAACTCCTTTTCAGTGCCTTCCGAATACATAATTTGATTTGCATTCACTTAAAAACGATAAATAATTTTTATGAAGTGTGTATAACACATATTACTAAAGCTTGTCTAATGCTAGATGCCAAATATTATTATCTTTGGATTTGTCTTTGTGAAGAAAACTGAAAAAAAATTAGTATGGAAAATGCAGAATTCCCCAAAATCTCCATACAAAACAAACATTTCATAGGTCTAGGACCTAATACTAAGAATTCAGTATGTGATGGGTTATTAACAAAATGAACTGTTGCTCAAATAGAGGGAAAACCATTCTAGTTACTTAGTTTCACTTGTCTGATTAAATAAAATGGCAAATTCAAGCCCCTCATTAAACACAAAAGGCGCTGCTTATACGACGAAGATATTTTGTTCCACGTCAACATTTAGCCCGGACTCTAGGGTCGGTGCCGTTTAAGGGGAATGATCATGATGATCATTCCCCTTAAACGGCAAACACCCTTGTTGAAGAAACCTATACATACTAATCAAATAGTATAGTAATAGTATTTAATTTTATTTTATTTACTTATATTCGGGAAACTTATGGCAAAATTTACAAAATATGCTTTAAAGGTAGAAAATAGGTGCCTCATAAAGAATCCACAATTAACACCATATTAAAAAACAAAAACAGCGGATCTAACCGATCTTAGTAGAAAACGTTATACGGTATTCTTTATACAATTAAAGTTGGAAAGAAAGAAATGCAGAAATACACCAAAGTATACCTTGGGAATAATGTAAGTTTAAGAATAAAGTTAAATAACAAAAGATTAATAAAAAAAAACAACAACCGCTATCGCTCTTTAAAAAATTTTGAATTAAGGGTATTCTTGATTTTATTTATACTCATGGAGTATGGATCCAAGTCAAACTCATGCACTGTACCGTTAAAGGCATGACATGCTCGCCAGATGTAGGGACATAGTATGGAATAGTAATTCATAAAGTTCATGAGTGTTTAGTGAAAAACCTACCTAAATGAATAAATTATTTTTAGCTTTGACTTTGTTCGTTGTTTGATTGTATTGATTCATCTTGTCACCAATTGATTTTGATATCCCGTTATATAACGCAAGAACCATGAAGTACATAAATCCATTTCAATAAATAATCTAAATAAATATCGTTAGACATTCACACCTATCAACTAACCCCATTTTAAGTAACTAAATGCAGCTTGTGTTACGGATACTAGACGGATATAAATATTCTGAATAAAAATAATACATAATTATATATAAACATCCAATACTGGAGAACAAATGCCTGAATTAATCACACAGACATTTGCCCCCACCGGGGATCGAACCCAGAACCTCTCGCGATGGCGACGCTATGAGACCGGGGCGGCGTACAGATCACTCAACTACAGTTGTCGTATACTACCTTACTGCAATACAATACTACTATTAAACACATTATTTTACACAAATATATTTTTGTCATCGTATTTTTATTATTTACAACTAATTTTTACCCGGTGAGTTTTCAAAGCGGGGCATTGAAATTTTGTTAAAATTAATAGTGGGTATAATGATAATATGTCAGGATCATAAGCAGTTCTATTATCCTAAACAACATGCTAATACATAAATAAACATTTAATTATTAAGTACTTTATCATTGACAATTTTAATGTCTACGTTCATGCATTGGAAATTAGCGAGATTTACGATTCGGTATATGATAAAAGTCTATAAGATTGTAATGAAGTGTTATACATTTATTAGCGACTCGTTGCTATATGCAACTACGAGTTATTGATTATTCTGTTTGTTGATTATACTTCAAAATGTCTTATTTTGTCTAGAGCCAGTTTAAAAACGGTTGTCTCGACATCCGATTATAGGTATTATGTAAGTTGATGGGTAATCAACTGTTTTTTTTATCCATAACGATAAAATCACCTAAAAGCATTGTGTATATAATAAAAAAACCGGCCAAGAGTGTTCTGTGTCACATTACGTGTCCCCACATAAGACTTAAAATAACTCAAAGTAAAGCGCCATCTCTCGATACAAACTAGACGGTTTATGTATGTTGTGTTTTCGGTGGTAATTTTGGATTGTTCGAATCGATCTTAATAATTCTTTTTTTATTTGAAAGAAGAAACGTTTCGTAATGAAATATGTAAACCAAAATAACAAAAAATACTTTGAACAATTTTTTTTACCACTTTGTTGGCGTGATTGATAAATACATATTGGTACCAAATTTCAGCTTTCTAGCGCTAACGATCAAGTGCCAATTAGTGTCGAGAACGTTATTGAATTATTTAAAAAGAATATTCACACAAAGAATATTTAAAAATAATATTCACACAGTAACCAATATTTATATCTATTTGAGTTCAAAATACTTCATTGTTTGTTAGGAATATTATTATCTAAGTTACAAGGATCAAAACTCGTAGAAACTGACTTAATTTAACGTAGCACTTTACTATAACTCATTTATGTTTCTACTTTGAGTATTATGTAAGCAGTTCTAATAAATACTTAATTTAAATAATTTTATAGGCTGAAGGACTTAAAATCTTATGCATATTTATAAAAGATTTAATTTTCAATCATAAATAGCTTAGCTCAATTTTGATGTGGCAGCTATTTTATTTTGATTTTAATCTAGTTCATTTTAGTTACGTTAATTGGGCTGTCAGCGTTTTTGATATATAATATAATAGGTAAATTTATCTTAGCTCTTACATTTTTAAAAGAACATTAAAAGATCTTACAAAATATAAGGCCTTTACCAAATTTTTTTTCTTTCTTCGTATTTTGTCTGTAACTATTAATTTTCAGATCATTCTCATAATATTATTGTATCTCCTCTAAAAATAGACCATATCTTTAAGCTGTTAAGTTTTCTTTTGATAATTGTTCTTGTAAGTTTAATGTTAAATAAGACCAAAAGAGAATCGTTTTTAACTACCTTCCGAAAATAAAATTTGATTTGCATTAATATAAATGACAAATAATTTATTACAAAGGCTTTTCTAATGATACATGCAAAGTATTAACATCTCTGGATTTGTCGTTGTCAAGAAAACTGAAAAATTTTTGTATGGAAAATGCAGACTCTCCCAAAATCTCCAATATCCATATAAAACATCAATTTCATTGGTAAGGACCTAATGATTTTATACAAAATTACTTTGATGTGTTTTTATTTCCTACACTTGACATTGATGATCGCAGATTGAATTGATTTCATTCCATACAAAGTAAGATAGAATAACAATAGAAAACTCCTTTGGATTAATTTATCTGTTTCATTTTTTAGGAAATCTTCTTGAAAATGAAAATGTTGTTGAAAATGTTCTTCCAAAAATTTCTCATCCCAACGATCACGATCCCTAACTACTCTGTTCCACATGTTTATTATTCCGAATCATTCAACTTCAACATATCTGTAGCAATAAACACCTATTATGTAGTGTTTGTTATCCATTTTGTACACAACATTAGGAGTTTAAATACACTTACATTAGTGATATTCATAATAAAAATTTTTGGAAACATGCGTTTATTAACATAGCCTGTAGTACTACATTTTTTTTGTTTACATAATAATATGACAGGTAAGCTCTTGGCCTTCATCTCACCTGATGGTAACTGACGATAAAGCCGAAGGAGGAAGCGAATTTCACCTGTAAATCCTCAACAACTGAGGAACTGGCTATCTTACCTCTGATTGCCGGAACACAACAATGCTTATAACATTGTTATTATGGCTAAAAATTTAGGTAAGACGGTGATAGCTAGCCAGGTGGGCTTAGAAGCCCTACGACCAACCAAACCGAGCAGAAAAACTTCTGCCTCCCTGGGGAATCGAACCCGGACCTTGCGATTAACACCCGGTTGTGTGAACCACTAGACCAGAGAGGCGGTTAGAGTAAAAAGAAGAAAGATTAAATGTTAGATAAAATGTTTAGGTAGAAAAAAATTAGGAAGAGTGATCATTCGGATTACAAATCGATAGGAGTAACAATTTTGGGTAAACAACTTTAGGTGAGCCGATATGGACCCATAAGAAATTGGCATATAATGTATGCGTATGTAAAATGCTTATGCAAGAAGAGAAAACAATGAATGGTGAATGAACAGTTAGGACTGCCATCTGACAATGCTCAACACTAAGCTACACATGCTACACATGCTCGTCTCATTAAAAACCGAAAGAAAAATATATTTGCGTTACGTGATATTTGCAGAGGGAAATTGTAGAGATATACCGAACGGGATACATTTATATTTAGCGAGCGTAACCAAATTGATTCAATTTGTAGGCATGTTTTAGATGGTAAGTAAGTTTTTTTGTTTATAAGGTTTTGTATTGGATTGAGTTTATAGGATTGAGTTCTACAAGCAGCCTAGGTAGCTGGATCGTTTCGTGATACGTGGAAATGTGTGTGTAATGATTGTACTTCAGTAATGGCATACGTTAAAACGTATGTTCTGTTCAAAAATATATGAATTTAAAGTGTATTTTTATTCTTTATGCTAGATCCTTTGACGAGAATGCTTTAGACGTCATTGACCGATACAATTTATTGACGGTTTATTGAGAAAAGAATATATAGAGAAAACAAGCTTTTGCCCGTGTCTTTCCCCGCGTAGAATAATTACTTTGAGATAGTGTGATAGTATGTAGCCTATAGCCTTCCTCAATAAATAGGCTATTCAACACAGATTGTTTTTTTATTTGGAACAGTAGTCTTAATTGGTGGAATTGAAAATTTACTCCCATTCTATTATTAGAAGCAAAGTTCATAGTGGCGTAAATTTGTCGTTAATTTTTCTGGGAGGCGTTATTTAAATTTTTTAACATTCACCCGCATGGCACCCGTTCCCAAGGTAATATCGGGATAAAAGCCTATGTCCTTTCTCAGGCTCTAAATTATCTGTGTACCAAATTACGGTTAAATTGGTTCAGTAGTTTTGACGTGAAAGCGAGACAGACAGACAGAGTTACTTTCGCATTTATAATACTTGTATGGATTTCGTTCTATATTATTGACTTTTAATAAATTTTATTATAAATAAAAACAAGTCTTCTAAATGCTATTAAAAATCAAGAGTATAATAATGAACAATATATCTGAACTCTGGCCATTCACTTTCCATGGCCACACCAACCTCTCAGTTATTGTGTCCGAAATACAATATATCTGAGCTGTCAGAATTCTCATGTGAAGCATTCTCGAGTGACGGCCACTTATCCAAAACGAGGCTCAATGAACACAGGTCACGGGAAGCTTCTTGCGGGTAACGGAGGGGACCCCTATGTCCAGCTATGAGCAATCGATTGACGTCATAATATGACGAAACTGCGCTATCGCAATACTCACAGAACGTATACTGCTCGAAACACATATTACTTCAGAAAACCATCTATAATAGAACGTTTATTGATTTGAACTTTTAAACCAAATGTAATTAGCTATATTGGCTCTCATAAAATATTAATCATTTTTGTCTTACTACTAATTTGTGTACAATGTTAATCACTCTTCATAATTTCATTGTTCATACTTTTTTATTGATAATGTACCTATGACCTGTTTAAATTCATATTTTTGAACTGCGGGTTCTTGAGGCTATCTTCTGAGTACACCTCAACAGGTGTGGTTTAGGATTTACTCTAATGGGTTAGACTAAATCTTCGGAACTGTACCAAAATTACTTAATATATTATTTACAATATAATATATATCTTTGAGATATTCGCTTCATGTAAATAATTAAAATGTATAATTATTATTGAGGTTTCAGGTTGGTGAGAATATTTTTGATTTCAAGTGAATTTCAAAAACAATTCAAAAACATCTATATTTATTTTTCAAATATTTATTTCCCGTCTGTGCCAATAATCTTCTTCGTATTTATCTGTCTTCTTTTCAAGTGCCAAAAATTAATTTTTATAAAATTAAGGGCGTGGCGTGGGGCTCTATATCGCCGCTTGTATTTGTCCAGCGTTTCATTAAATATTGAAATTATGATTACCACCTCTTCTAATTAAAAGTTCAAACTTTTTTTTTCAGTGTAAACCAGCCAGATCAGTATTCGCGGATCATCGTCGCAGACGAACATGTTTCATTATTATTCACGACAATGCTGGCGTGTAGGCGAGGTTTAATTTTTTACGTTTTGCGAAGATTCGGAATGCTTCAAACCTTTGCTTCGATAACCTGCTTTGCAATTCATAGGCCCGTTTGTGTTCTTCTTTTAGCAGATTGGGCGGTGTTTGTTTGTTTTGTTTAAACAACATGTTGACGATTGTTGCATTTTTTTTTTACAAGTAGATGTCATTTTAAAGGTTTCAGATGATATTAATCACTACACCAACGTTCGAAAATTGTAGTAATAATTAAATTGTAAAGGATAACATTTTATCTATATCTATACATATAATATAACAGTAGAGGTCGAATGTCTGTACATGGAAAAGAATTCTTAAAACCAAGTCTGGGGGATGTAAAGAGTGGGAAAATACAAAAAAATATTTTTTCATTTTTTGTTTATCTGTCTGTTTGTACGGGCTAATCTCCGAAATGGATGGACCGATTTCAGTGACATTTTGCTTGGTGATACCTTACATCCCTGAAAATTAGAGGATTCCCGTGGCATAGTTTAAAAAACCGCAGTAACCGCAGATGAAGTCACGGGCAACAGGTAGTTTTATAAGAAACTTTACTGTACTTTCATAATCCAAAACTTACCATATGATGGTTAAAACTACCCTTCAGTGTATGTCAATTGTTGCTAACTCATCATTAACTGACCATCATGCTGTCTTACTGACCCTAAATCTAACGCTGCAAAGAAGGAAGCGACCTTTGACCAAAACCAAACTAAATGCAATTAATCTCGAGCGCGATTTATGCAACATCGACTTTAGTCCAGTTTATAAAAATGCTGACATTAATGAGTCACTAGCGTTTATCGTAAACAGTGTTCAACGTGCCATATTACAAAACACGACCGAGATTAATATTAATAAAAAATATCATAACATTAATTGCCGTAAAACCGTGGATTACTCCAGGTCTTATACGTTGTATTAGACATAGGGACCAAATGCACATGAGAGCCAAAAGAGAACCGGCTAATATAGTGCTTCAAATATCATATAAAAGGTACAGAAATTTTTGTAATAATCTTTTAAAATCCGTCAAAAATAATTTCGATAGAGAAAACTTCACAGCGCAGGAAAAAATAACAAACAACTATGGAAACATATTAAGGATATAACTTTCACAACCAATGAACGCGGATCGAACTCGGGATTGTTGTCATCCAATTGTCCTCTGGTATCAGCTCAAATCGTAAATAAATATTTTGTCGAAATAGGAACAAAGCTTGCTGGACAAATCCTAAAGCAAAATCCTTCCCAAACAGCGGATACATCCTGGGTCATTAGCAACAAAATTAATTCTTTTGCTTTATTAGATACTGATGAGCAAGAAATAGCCAGAATTATCAAAGAATTGAAGGAAAACTGTGCTCCAGGCTGGGATAATATAAGTAATAATATTTTGAAACGTTTTACGTACATACTGGTACCTCCTTTAACCTACGTTCTTCGCGCCTGTTTAAGACAAGGAATTTTTCCAAACTACTTGAAAAAAGCTGTAGTTATCCCAATATTCAAAGCAGGAAAAGAGGAACTAGTGTCAAATTACAGACCTATCTCGCTTTTGCCTTCAATTTCAAAAATACTGGAGAAGATTATTAATAAACGGCTTGTGAACTTTTTAGAAAAACATAATTACTTCTCGCGTATGCAATTTGGCTTCAGATCAAATCTTTCAACCGCGGACGCGGTACATTCGTTAACAGAATATATCACAGAAGATCTGGGCAAAGGAAACCAGACCTTAGGGGTATTCCTAGATTTATCCAAGGCATTTGATACGATTTCGATTCCACTACTTCTTAAGAAACTAGAGGCATTGGGTATAAGAGGAACGCAGTTGAAACTTTTCACAGATTATTTAACCAATCGTTCCCAGTGTGTTAGAATAGGAAATATTATGAGTGATGACCAAAAAACCTCTGGTTTCGGTGTTCCGCAAGGAAGTATCCTGGGACCGTCGCTGTTTCTGGTTTACATAAATGACCTTTGCAATCTCGAAGTGTATAATTGTAGAATAATATCATATGCGGATGACACTGCACTTGTTTTCTCCGGAAAAACAATCACAGACCTTTTTGAAACTGCTCAACGTGGAATAAATATTGTAAGTAGGTGGCTATGTAGCAATTTATTAACATTAAATTGCAATAAAACTAAATATATTCATTTTTCTATGCGTAGTCAGGACTGCAATGTTTATAACCCACCATTATATGTGCACCACTGTCAAACACCTTCACAAAATATATGCTACTGCCCAACTATCCTTAAAACGAATACCCTCAAATACCTTGGGATCACAATAGATGAAAACCTTTCATTCAGACCTCACATACAAAATTTAAGTAACAGGATTCGCAAATTAATATTTGTATTCAAAAAACTGCGGTCAATAGCAGATGCAAAACTAATAAAGCGGGTGTACCTGGCCCTAGGTCAATCATTAATTCAATATTGCATCACCTCGTGGGGCGGTGCGCTAAAAACTCTTTTAATGCCACTTGAAAGAGCACAGAGAGCGATCTTAAAAGTGGCCCACTCTCTTCCTTTCCTCTTCCCTACGCAATTATTATATGAAAATTGTAAGGTTTTGACAGTACGACAACTTTTTATTTTGCATATTACATTAAAACAGCATAGAATAATACCATATAACCCTAATTTCACTAAACGACGAAAAGATATTGTCTGCATTCACCACTTGACCTCGAAAAATGCTTTCACACATAGATTTTTTAAGTTTTTGGGTCCATTATTATACAATAGGTTAAATGCAAATCTTGATATATACGAGTTAAAATATAGTTCTTGTAAATTTTTATTAATTAGTTATTTAAATAGTTTAACCTATGCTGAGACGGAGGAATTAATTAGTATCTGGAAATAAATAGCAACTTTATAGGCTTGATAATTATTATAAACTTCTTTTTAACTACTATTTAATTTTAGCTCATAGTACACAGAACTGCTAATCTGGCAATTCTTGAAAAGCTATTATAAAGATATAAAACATAGTTATTGTAATAATGCTATTGTCGGTTATTTGCTATGTAATGTTTTTGTATTGTAACTAGTTATGTCAGCACCTTTTCTTCACCTAAGATACAGGTTGTTTTGTCAACCTAGTTTAGGTATACATTTACTTTTTTGTACTATAGTTAGATATAAGTATTAATTGTATGTTGTATTGCACAATTTGAAACAATAAATTTATTTATTATTATTATTATTTTTTTTTTTTACTGCGTAGTTAACCTAACTGAAGGCAACTTAACATAAAATTTACATAACAAATGACATTACCTACACGATACTACGAGATGTATCTGCACCTCTAGCACGAAACATCCTTGTAATGGTAATCGTAATCGTAATCGTATTATTTTGTATGAAAACAAGAACAGCGCCGCTACGGTCGTTTGAGGAACTAATATTCGCCAGCACGAACCAACTTTGTCTCGTAATCAATTCCAATAAAATATGTTGAACTGTATTGTAATTCAAATTAAATGCTGTTTTTTTTGCTTGGAAAGCAGCACATATACACATGAAAATAAATTGCATGAAAACATACCTACCTCCACAAACACAATGCCACAAACAAAAAATACTAAAATGAATATTAAGAATTATTTATTGAAATATTTACCAATACACAGAAGTTAAGAATTTAGCCCTAGCTGAAACAAGAATAACTTGTGTTACAGAAGTTCGATCTCCTATCCTTGAAACATAATGGAAACTCAATAATACAGTTACCAAAACAAAGTTAGAAAATTTTCTCTAGAAAAATTTTTCTAGATAAAAAACTTAAAAAGTCATTTGAGATCGTTAATATAGAGTAGTGTGTGTATGAGTGCGAGCGTGTGTTGTATGCGCATGCGTTTTTGTTTGTGAGGTTATGAGATATTTTACTAACGCAGAGTTGCCTGCATTAATATTTTGGAGATTTTAATTAAATAGTTGACGACAAGATAGTTTCAGTTGTAAGGTAATGTTAAATATATAAATAAAAATATATCTTCAGACATTCACGCCTATCAACTAGCCCCATTTTAAGCATCTATTGCTGCTTGTGTTACGGATCGAACCCAGAACCTCTCGAGATGGCCTTGAGACCGGCATACAGACCACCGACCACGGAGGTCGTCAAATGTTTACGATGCTTAGGTAACAAACTTTTATTAAATTTTTCCAGTTTTGTTTTTACCTCTTATTCAACATCAGTTTACCAGACCTCGTTAGTAAACTAACTCCGCTTATTCAATTCCAATAGCTTGAACTGGAAAACTTTTCTAAAGTCAATTGTATCTTAAATTGAACTGCAGTTATCGATCATCGCTTAACGTTTCCACGAGCCATTTATTCCAAGCTCGGGAAATATGGTGATGCGCCTTTATGTGCTCCTGTTACCGAACAGTAGTACTAACCTGTCACAAGTTTTCAGTTTATCGAGTTCGATATTGAAAACAAAGTTACTTTCGCCGTGGTAAATTTTTGGATGGGTGACCATAACGTTGAGTTCGAGTTCCTCATTTTATGACGAATTTACCAAATTCATACCGTCTCAGCAGTGTATTTTGATCCATTTTCCCTTCGCAAAATATCATTCGCGAATCCCAGCGGACGAAAGTAAACCTTTTAGCAACTAGTTAGTGTTAGTTACACAACAAGTCAAGCCTCTACCACTATTTAAATACACACCTCCCTCGTGACACGAAATTTAACATCTCTTATATAAATCATACTATATACGGTTTGTTGTCACCAAAAAGTTGTCACGATATTTCAGTGGGCTGACAACCTTGAATGAGAAGAATTTCAGAGCCTGAAAATATTTACGAAAATCACGGAAGGTTTTTTTACATAATAATGATTGGCTTATACAATAGAACCTTTTAAATCTCAAAATACTATTACTAAATTAAAGTTACTTAATCGTACAGTTAAGCAATCATTACAAAATACTTTATCTAATTGGCTGTTACATTTGTACAATAAAAACATTTTTTTTGCTAGTCTTAACTTTTTGCTTGTACTTAACAATGGCTCAGTTCTCGTTTACATCAACTATTTAGTCTACTCTGTGAAACTTAAGCGTTAAAGCTGACTTTAAAGTGAGTGAGTTAGAGTGAATTTTTGATATCACTTTCGAGTTTCATGCGAGATGAATTTTCACTTGCTCAGATTGATCCTGCTGAAATGTTTCTGTTAAGAATTCCATCTGCTAACAATGTATTATTTATTATCCTTGGATCCGAGTGAGATCGTGACCACGGCTACTGTCTGCCACAAAGTATTCTTATAAGACGCCGCTGTCAAAGTCGCATATAATTCTGAATCGGAATTGGGATTTCCGGGAATGATAAATTGTATCACAGATCTTGAAAATTGATAGCTTTAAAGCTGTGTGCGTGAAATAAAATTTACCAAACTTGTTTGTATTAAATATACGATAAGAAAAAGAAATGCTTTATTTCTGGGTTGACCAGTAGGTTAAAATGTAGACCTATAGCAAAAACGTATGATGTCTCTTATCGGTCGATGTTACATTTAATTTCATTTTTCTTTATTTAGTTCAGAAATAGTTTTCAATGGTTAAAAAGAGTCAATACACAGAATTGCTGTGCCTATACCTATTCCAATTATGAGTAGATTATTTTAATAATGGTATATTGGTATTGGTATGGTTATCTAATTGATATTATTAATACCATACACTATTAATTAAGTGAGTGTGGAAATATCACGACCTCAAATCGAGTGTAAGGTACATAAAATGTAAAGTAAATAATCCTGATTCAATACTAAATTATGACATAGTCAATTAGTCTTACCATTATCGACATATCTTCAGTTCCTCGGTAAAGGTATGTATAGCTATGTACATACACCGAGCTAAGTAAGGCAATTCACACACTGAGCCGCTCGACACCGCGTCGTGAGTTTCAGTGTGAGAATCGCCTTAATACAAAATTACAATCAAGAAACGATTACAATCCGACAAGTTCGACAACCTTCCAAATAGTCACAGATTCATGTTCGAATTGAGAGTAAACATATTACTATCAGTCTACTGAAGGTTGGAGAAGATAACCTGAAATTCGGTCACTACCCTTTTGTAAATTACACATGGTAAGCAAATTCGTTCTTAATTCTGAATTCATAATGATCAAAGTTATATTATCATTAAAGACTTATTCGGGACGCGTCCTAGAAACATCCTTTCAATAGCCTTCTTGATTAGTTATAGAATTTATCTGGATCATGAGTTATTATTTTATTTAGGTTAGAGTATCTATATATTATGGAAGGTATATTCAATAAAAAGGTGATAAAATTATGAGTGTGTTATTTATATTTTCCAAACAATAGTCGTGTAGAAAAACACCGTCTGTAAAACTACTGGGTACTAGACTCTCCTACAGTAATTCCCAAGCAGGTGCATTTCTTACCAAAATATTATGATTGGGGGGCACGGGAATGCCCCCGCCAGGTCGAGCGCGAAGCAAACACTGCCGTACCATACTTTACTGGAACCATTTCGCCACATTTTCAGGCCCCTATTTGAGAACCTCTGGATAAGACCAGAACGCAGAAATTTTCGTCATCCAGTAAGATATAATCACAGACTTGAAATCCAAAATTTGAAGTCTGTAGGTCTTTTAGTTCCGAAGCTAAGCGAAAGCAAAGTTTCGTATTAACGACACTCACTCACTCACTCACTCACTCATGATCATCAAAATAGAACTAGTACTTCCCATAAACTCAGAGAGCTGAAATTTGGTACAGAGTTAGGCTTTAATGGCCACATAAAGGGAAATCTATAAAAACTAGGATAATTGAAGAAAAGTAAGAAAAGTACGTGGTGACCCTGATTAGAAAACACAAGAGCCCAACCAAACTATTAGAGATGGACATACTTCTACTATTGGTCCCTTGTTGGTCTGGGACACAAAAAGAATATACCACCTGTTTTTCGTGCCTAGCATGTCTTGGGTACTGAGTCTGTGATTGTGTAGGCGATGAGCTAGCCACTTGTTACTACTCTTTCACGATTTTTCATCAGACCAAGCCCAATTTTTGTTTGGCTAAATGTGGTATCAAGGAACACAGTGCTCCTTGGACTCTGCCTAGCCCTTCGGGAAAAGCAGGCGTGATTATAAGTATGTATGCATGTATGTATTATTGGTACATAAAAAAATTATTCGAAAAAAAAAATTGGTTTTGTACCCTTGTACCCTTCAACGGCCAAGTCACACAACATTAATTATAATAATAAAGAAATCGCAGGAAGGAACCTTAGACTTGGCACGACTTAGTCTAGATTTCATTACTTTTTAGAGTTAAACAAGCAGCAAGCAGCCATCGAGACATGGCTAGTTTTTTACAGAATGTTTTTGGTGGGATTTACTTTACATGTTATAACTCCAGTGCAGCTGGCTTAATACATACATGGCTTAATACATACATACAAGAAAAAATAATTGCGACAAATATTTCCATTTTTTATATAAGTACTCAGAGTAAACAGAACTGGAGTAGCCTTTGTCTAACATTCCCCTCTGCCAAATGCACAAGCATCGGATGCTTGCACGTTTAATAAAACTAGTTGAGCCGCCATTTTGACAGCCATAACATTGTAAACGTTGCGGCGAACAGAGCTCCCGCAAAAATGCCTGCCTATGCTGTTTTTGTTGTAAAAATAAATAGAAAACATCGAGTATGCTAAAAGATGGTGTCACCTTTTATTTGTAATTATAATTTTTAAGATTTTATGATTATTTACTTCATTATTTCATGTTTTAGAATTCTACGATTTCAAATTTCGAACGCTAGTCTCGTGGGGAGTGCGGCTGTGACGTTGTCAAAACGCACACCCCACGTGACTATTTTAAGCGTGCGTGTGCGTGAAATTTAAATTTGTGTGTCGAATTATGCATGTGTGCATTTGTAAAAACGGTAAAAGTTATTGTTTATGTGTGCTGGCTTTGAGTGTAGTGGTAACCTCACCCCCCGCAAGAAATGGCAGAAAAAAATGTTTGAGAAATTGACTAATGGCTACTCCAGTTCTGTTTACTCTGAGTATAAGTATTATACAAAAAGAATGTACCAACTGCTTTTCTTGCCTAGCATGTCGTAAAAGGCGACTAAGGGCGTATTGGTTACTGGGTCTGTGATTGTGTAGGCGATGAGCTAGCCACTTGTTACTACTTTTTCACGATTTTTCATCTGACCAAACCTAATTTTTGTATGTATAAATGTGGTTTTTAGGAACACAGTGCTCCATGGACTCTGCCTACCCCTTCCGGGATTACAGGCGTGATTGTATGTGTGTATATTTATCATAGCTCGAAAAAAATCAGGATGTAATGCAATAATGGCCAGTAACAGAAATAGTTTGTTTTATTAAGCTGCTTTCTTCCAAATTTTGAAGCACATAAGATGATCATTGTGGCAATAATCTCTAACATAACATATCATGACGCCTTTTCCCCTAAGGGGTAGGCAGAGGTGTTGGAGGTCCAAACGAGGTTAGCAAAGGTATTTCGTCTTATTAAGTCCCCATGTAACAGGGCAAGCGATATAAGCGAGATAAGCAGGTATTAGGCAAGCGATATCTGGATGCGGGCGGAGTGAGATCGCGAGTTAGGCCTATGTCCAGCAGCGGACGTCTTTTGGCTGAAATGATGATCATTATTCACAAAAATCAGTAGGTATTTAAGTTTGTGACGCGGTGAGCCCGAAAAAAAATGAATGTGGTCAGGTCGTCACTTATTGGTATATATTTATAAGTAAAAACGAAGGCACTCTGGAACAAATTTTAAAAGGTAAATAACAAAAACACGGAACATAAAACTAAGAGGTAATTATAAAAGTAGGGCTGCTTACAATAGTGCCTTTGGAAGTAAATCTCTTCACATAAAATACAAACTATGAATTCGATTACGACAACAAGACTGTTTTCAATCCAGTAAATTGATTTCAATTCATAAATATGGGTACGATGGGACTGACATGTCTAAAAGGCAAAAGTCCCTAAATAAAGTAGAAAAAAATTCATAAATATAATTTTATCAAATAATATGTCGGAGACCAAGACAATAAGGAGACAGACAGTAAATAAAAAAAAAACAAAGAGAAAGTGGCCAGAGAAGAGCGCAATAATAGCAAAGAGTCGCTAATGTAGCTATATAATAATAATAATAATACTCATTTATTTCAGAAATCACTTCCATAGATGAATTAGTTAACTGTTAGTAACAATTTTCCTTACCGCTATGTTAGTAATGTTAGTAACATACAGATTTAATATATGCAATAGCGCCTCGTTACAAGTTTGAATTGAATCTTAGTGATATAGGCAGCTGGGATTGATCCGGCACCACACGAGTAGTGCCGTCCATCGGCTATTATTAGTGAACGGTTTTGCGCCAAGCACCAGATTTTTACGGTTATCAATCAGTTCGTTTATTCAGAAATCCCATTCATTCCCGATTTAAAAGCCTGCGTGCTTTACCAGAATAGGCTCGGTATTAACCAAGTCCGCTTAGCCAGTCACCCAGGAATGATATATTCGCCGAAGTTTCTATATAAAACGGTTGACCGTTTGAATGCTTGAATATTGTACCTGGGCTTCGAATTGTGTTTTGGAATAGAATAATATTTTATGATAGAATAATAACTGTTTTAGATGACTATTTTATATAATATTAATTTATACACCACCCCAGTCGGGGAAAGATGATGATATGTCATGTTTGTTTGTTATTAATTTATAAGCCAGTCAAAGAAAGTAAAGATGTTAGAGAAATACTATAACAAATTAAGCTTAACATTATAGTCATGTATCGGTTCTTATTTGCGACTTAAGGTCGTACACACACATATCATCTCGTAAACGGAACGTAAAAGTATCAACACTAGCAGCTCAGATACTTTGTATGAAACTCTCTACTGTAACTCATACTATTCGGAATCGTAACGTAATCGCTTGGCTTCGGGAAGCTCGCGAATTGCCGTCCCCGCGCCTAGTCTCGCCTAGCCGTAGCCGAGTTGCCTACTGGTTAGCGGCCAGGTGCTACGGTTACGATCCCTTTCTGAATTGATATGTATGCTACGACCTTTATTTGCTCATTTGTGGTATTTACATATTAGTAAAGAACTTTATCCGTCACCTGATTCTTAGCAATCATATTAGGTCCTTACCTATGAAATTGGTGTTTTGTATGGAGATTTTGGGGATGTCTGCATTTTACATACTAACATTTTATCAGTTTTCTTCACAACGACAAATCCAGAGATAATAATATTTGGCATGTATCATTAGACAAGCTTTAGCAATATGTGTGTGAACACGCTTGATAAAAATTATTCATCGTTTTTATGTTAATCAAATCATATGATGTATTCGGGAGGCAGTTAAAAATAATTGTCTTTTTGTCTAATTTTAACATAATTAAACTTACAAAAAAATATCAAATTAAATAATACGAGTTCAAATATATGGTCTATTTTTAGAAGAGGCAATTATTTTATAAGAATGTTCTGAAACTAAAAAGTTACGGACAAATTGCTAAGACAGAATAAAAACACCAATTTCATAGGTAAGGACCCAATAGAACCGATATAAATCATATAAATCATAGAAAACAAGATAGATGAAGTTGTTTTTACTTAAAATACAGTTCCATAAATGAACTATTAAATGTTGGAGGTCCTCAAATAATTATAATAAATTCGTCCCTCAAGTTGGCTCTTGCTGGCTGAAATCTGCCACTTGCTAGTGGCAATGGAGATTACTACATTAATACGAAATTGTTTATAGTTTAATGATACGGCACGTGCCGTGTTATCTTCTGTCCTACTGATGAAGTTCTCACTGTAATATACGAATAATGCAGCCCTTATTATTATGACCTCACACTATTATCTTACGCACATGCTAATAATAATACCTATTTGAGGAGGAGTGTACGGATTAGTATGCTTTGGCTTCGATATAGAAAACAAAGCTACTTTCTCCATTGTCAGCCCTTGGGTGGGTGAGCAAAATTTTGTGGTCTCGAATGCTTCGAAATGCACGTTAAGCCATTGTTCCCTGTTGCTTCAGCGGTCGTTTAAACTCACCAATCTGCATTGTGCCGGAGTAATGGTGTCACGGGTATTACTCCTTATGTGTGCCTCCAGGTAAGAAGACCTGTGCCCAGCAGTGACAGCTGGTGACGACGATACTATCTCATTCATTGAAAATCCAGTTCACATAACACATAGGTACACGTTGGTAGACTTGACATGTCATGATTGATGTGTGGCTGATTGTACCTAGATTAGGGTGAATCATCCATCAAATATTTAATCTAAGATTAACATTATTCAATCTTGGCTCCGTGTAAAAAGTGACGGAAGGAATTAGGTTCCGTAATTTATTGGTTGAATGTAGGCATTTGGTATTTTTACTCTTACCTACAATTTTAGTTTGTTCAAGTTTGTTTTAATAATAGGGGTGAGCTTACAGTAATTCATGTTTAGCAGAAAATAGTTACAAATGAAAAATCTAGTGTAGATATTTTCAATTCACGAAGGCGATTAAATCGTTCGACTTTAGACCATTTAGATCATAAGGATTTAAAAGCGTAGCCACTCAGCATCATAAAATGCAATGCCATTTGAAGGAAAGTAAAGTACCCCAAAGTTTCTACGCAGTACGCATACAAGATTTTATGTCTCTTTGAAACAACAACACTATTATTTTGGGTCCTTTTAGTTAAATATTTATACAAAAGTAAAAAATATTACAATAAGATAACAATGTTCTATTAATTTTGTATAATAATATTTTCTTACGTATACTTAAATCAAAAACTTTGATTTAATTAATTATTTTCAGAAAATGTCTACCTAGGCATTCGCCTACCTGATATTAAAAAGACTTATTTAAACGGTTAGCAAAATATTCGAATTTTGGTCAGCGGATATTTCAAAATTTTCAGCAATATAACTACTTGGGCAGTAACTCAAATGTTTTCTCTGCAGCTTTAATTGTTTAATATGTTTTTTTTTGATGACACAAGTATTGTTTTTGGGTCCTAAAAATTGTTACACGTATCATCACGCCTCTTTCCCCCAAGGGGTAGGCAGAGGTGTTAAACACCCACCTTTCGCCAGATATGTTTGGTCCCCATGTAACAGGTGTCGAGCCTGTTGCCATGCTCCGGGCACAATGTGCGGCAAGCGATATTCACAATGAACTGTTTAATTAATTTTAATTCAAGCTCAGTGGTACAGGCGGTGGGATCGTACCCGTAAATAATAATAACCTTTTCAACACACTTCCTTATAAAGTGGCTCTAATCCCATGGCAATTAGGCACATAATGACACCTATAATCAAACTGTGAGTTTTTCATTACTATTATTCACGAGTGAGTAATAGTTTTTTTTAATATTATTGGTTGAGTTACGGTTACATTTGCGCTAAAAAGCTATCCGCGAAAAGCCCAAAAAAAAGAAACCTCATTTTTTAGTCTATGGCCAATGCGCGCGCATAGGAAAACTAATTAATTTTTCCCGCCATTACGAAATTTATTAGTCTATGGCCGATGCGCGCGCATAGGAAAACTGATTAATTTTTCCCGCCATTACGAAACATTTTTCACAACTCGTCTCGTTTTCTCTTTTGAAGTTATTTAGTTAGTTATTAATTAAGATGTCTGCAAATACAATTTATGAAGAAAATGATTTATGTTGTACACCGCCCGATATAAGATGTGAAGCCCAGAACGTTATGGAAAGTTTACTACCAGAAAACTCAAAGGAAAAATATCTATTATTCAGAAGTGTGTTGAAAAACGTTGTATGATACACGTGTGTATTGATGATTACCGTCCTCGGCTCCTTAAGACCCTCGCCTGACGGCTCGGGCCTCAATGCGCCTCAGCGGTAATCACCAACATTACACACTTGTACCATAATGTACTATTACCCAATATCTATCATAATACATTTCCCAGGAATTTATCCTTGATCCTTAATTGTTCCTTTTCCTAGATTTTCCAAATAATTAATTTGCTGAAAAAATACTTATTTGCTGCCCAAATGATTTTCCGGCTAACCTTTTTGTTGCTGACCAAATAATTTAATGGCTGCCCATTTAATTACTTTCGTATGAAAAATACATACACAATTGCAGACATGAATATGGATGTTAATGAATATGAATTAATTATACAACTGATTATTTCACCGTGTGCAATAATCATCTTAATAACATTATAATTAATAATAAACAATACAGCGCACATAATTATAAGAGAAATAAAATGTAAAATATTTTTAAAGTATTACATTTTACATTAAAAATAATACGAAAACAAATAGTCTATACATATAACAAAACTGTAGAGGAATGTCTGAGGAGCTCTATGGCGTAGTGGTCAGTGCGCTTTGGATTTGATCGCAAACAAAGCTACCTTCGCCATGGTCAGGCCGTGGATGGGTGACCAAGACTTTGTGATCTCGAGCTCCTCCGTGCTTCGGAAGGCACGTTAAGCCGTTGGTCCCGGTCGCATTTGTGACCGTTTCTACCCACCAACCCGCATTGGGCCAGCGTGTTAAGGCCCATACTCCTCATGTGTGTTTCTCCATGAGGAAGGCCTGTCCCAGCACTGGGACATATATAGGCTGAGGCCGATGTCTGTACAAAGAAAAAAAAAAATGCTTTAAACCAAGTCAGGAGGACGTAAAATTTTTTGTTTCTCTGTCTGTTAGTCTGTTTGTACGGGCTAATCTCCGAAATGGCTGGACCGATTTCAATGAAATTTTGCATGATGATACCTTATATCCCTGGTCAACATCTTAGATACTTTTTATTCCGTAAAAAAGGGTTCCAGTGGGATAGTTAAAGAACCACAGTAACCGCGGACGAATTCGCTTGCAACAGATAGTATTTAAATGCTTTTAATTACTGGCAGTTTTTTCAGGGTTTTCATGCAGATCCTGATAATTGAGTTGATATTATGTCTGTAATGTTAATTAATGGTCTGGGGGTCAGGGTACATGTTTGAATGTATTTAAATAAATAATAAATATCCTTAGACATTCACACCTATCAACTAGGTTCATTTTAAACAACTAATGCTTTTTGTATTACGGATACAAGATGAGGGATAAATATATTTCAAGGATATATACATATAAATATTCAGAAAATATACAATACTTATATTAACATCCAAGACTGCTGAACAAATGCCTGTATTCATCACAAACATCTGTCCCCACCGGGGATCGAACTCAGAACCTCTCGAGATGGCGACGCCTGGAGACTGGCGTACAGACCACTCGGCCACGGAAGTCGGCAGGTATTTGGACCTGTAACACTAAAATAATTCGTTTGAGTTTCAGCAATGTTCAATTAAACAAAATCAAATCAGTACAATAAGAAACAGAATATCCTTATTAGTGAAATTGAGCTTCATAAGATACACACACATACATGAGTGGTCGGCAGAGTCCAAGGAGCACTGTGTTCCTTAAGACCTCATTTAGCCATACAAAAATTGGGTTTGGTCAGATGGAAAATCGTGACAAAGTAGTAACAAGTGGCTAGCTCATCGCCTACACAATCACAGACCCAGTAGCCAATACGCCCTTAGTCGCCTTTTACGATATGCAAGGCAAGAAAAGCAGTTGGCACATTCTTTTTGCGTCCCGGACCAACACGGGACCAACTTCATAAAGTTGGAGATATATAGCTAGATATATGAGCGACAGAGCCAGCACCCGGCTGGTGTTGCGTGTTACGTGAGAGCAAACTTGATTGATCATAACAGTATTTCATTTTAAACAACAATACCGGGAAAGGAAAATGATTATGGCAATCTGTTTGTATCGATAACAAAAGCTATTGACAAAAAAGGTTTGGTTAACATTAGGTATAGAGACAATTTGGGCTTCAGGCCTTTAGATCTATTGTTAAATTAATTGTTTGAGGTGGTGTTGTAAGTACCTGGAAGATATAATTAAGATATAATACATTTTATAATTCTAATATAAGATATAATACATTTTGTCTAAGGCCCGTATTACGGAACTTAACTCAAGCGTAGATCTCTGCTTGCGCACTGTTAAAGAGGGATGGCGCTAGCTGGCACTATTGAGTACTGTGGGTTTTAGTGAGTATAAAGAGTCTCACATATCTTTACGACGGGCCCTCATCGTCGCAAAATATGCATAAAGCATTTCCCACAAAAAAAAAAAAAAAAAAAAGGGATGGCGCTATTGATCCCACACAGCGCCATCCCTTTTTAACTGCGCTCAAGCAGAGATCTACGCTTGAGTTTAGTTCCGTAATACGGGCCTAAGTCTTTGTCTGTTGTAAGTCCTCAGCATATATATGTCCCAATGCGGATTGGTGGGTAGAAACGGTTGCAATAGCAACCGGGATTATGCCTTCTGAAGCAGGTGAAGTTCGAGATCTCAAAGTTGCGGTCACCCATCCACGGCTTGACCATGGCGAAGGTAGCTTTGTTTTCGATATCTAAAGTCACTACGCTACCGAGCTCCACTCCTCTCCTTTTGAGTAATTGCGAGTTTAAAAATAATTAGTAAAATAAAAATTTAAAAAACTCTAAGTCGACTACGTTAAAATGTTATCTGAAAAGGATGAAAGAAGGAAATAATTCAGATATAGAAACCCAGAAACGCATAATAAAAAGAAATCTTTAAGGTAGTCGCACCCAGGTACACCGAGAAAATCTATTTTAGGACAGGACATAATCATAGTACTGTGGGTATCCATATCGCTCATCCAAAAGAATATTGACCTAATTACGTTTATGCGATTTTAAAAGTTTGACATCGAAAATATTGTGTATTTCCAATCATTCTATTGATATATTTTAATAGTTATGTTGTGTTACTTTACTAGCAATAATATAACATAAAAAGTTTGCGAGAAAACTTAAGATAACTATTTGAAAAAACGAAATAAAACAAACCAGACGTACATTTATGACATTTTATACATCAAATAATACAATTATTATGACATTAAACTAGGTTTGGATATGGGAATAAATCATGAATTTAAACAACTTTATATTTAATTTTAGCTTTATTTTTATAAATATGTCTACATTTTATAAACTTTGTCGATGTTTCCGCGTATCCTTTCGAAGTATAGGCCAACACCATGACGGCAATGACTCTCTCTTTCGGAAACTAATGGAACAACAATTCTGTCGTTTTTACCGTACATAAAACGTGCAAAACATGAAGTTATGGCATCAAAATCTTATTTTCGACTTTTTGGTAATTATGTCATTATTCTTTTGGATGAGCGATATGTTACTAAATGCTCGAGTAAATGCTCGAACTATGGTATGGTATAAGGTATTCTTAATGGTAAAAGTCCAAGAAGGTTTGCGATTCGAACTTACCTTTACCACCATTCACTTGGTAAATCCTAGGATTTACTATAATGGCTCGGTAAATGTTAAGAAAAATGTCATAACTAGGAAATGTATTCTGATAGATAATTTAGGTAATTTTTTTTTTATTTCGAAAACATATTTATGTCGACATATTTGAGTAGACATTATAAATATTATTTTTAAGGGTCTTAAAAAAATTACCTTATCCTAATATTTATTAGATTAATATATCGGTAAAATATATTATACGAGTACTATGATATTAGGTCCTTACCTATGAAATTGGTGTTTTGTATGGAGATTTTGGGGATGTCTGCATTTTACATACTAACATTTTATCAGTTTTCTTCAGAACGACAAATCCAGAGATAATAATATTTGGCATGTATCATTAGACAAGCTTTAGCAATATGTGTATGAACACGCTTGATAAAAATTATTCATCGTTTTTATGTTAATGCAAATCAAATGGAGGCAGTTAAAAATAATTGTCTTTGTGTCTAATTTTAACACAATTAAATTTACAAAAAATTATCAAATTAAATAATACGAGCTCAAATATATGGTCTATTTTTAGAAGAGGCAATTATTTTATAAGAATGTTCTGAAACTTAATAGTTACGGACAAAATGCTAAGCACCAATGCTAAAACACCAATTTCATAGGTATGGACTCAATATTTTGCTACCCATTTAAATAACACCCATTAAAATTACTCATTTTGTTATTTCTAAAACCAACATCTACCAGCTGACAGCGGTAAAACCTAGCATATACTAAAATACTTACATTTACCAATTCATGTAGGTAAATACCAAGAATTACTCTTAAGTCTTAAGATTTACCGTAGTTCGAGCTTTTGCAGTAACACATACTTTTTATTTTTAGGTGTATTTTAGCAAGTCCAAACACATAATTATTCTTATAGTTACTAAATCGTTCCTAATGGAAAGTGTTAGATCCAATATTATGAATTTTAAATTAACCGGAATGGTTTAATTACGCTGTCGTATTTACTAGGACAGCGTTTGTAGCGAAATTATGAAACGAGTCCCGTTTACGCCATGTGTTGTATGCCATTTTCGTATTTTATTTTTGTATACTAATATAGATAACATTTTCGTGACGCGTTATTTGAAGAAGTGTAAATATTTTTGATGCCGATCTTGCTTGGGTAGTGACAACGTTCAACCAATGAAAATACTTTAAATATTATATTTATAATCTAAGATTTTATCTAGTAGTTTATTGTTTTTATTATATTTGTTTAGTATTTTATCGTTTAAGTATTGTTATTTTGATGAAGTTTCTTTGCATGGTTTGTAATTCAATGTCATGAAAAAAGTACATGTTTACTTACTCTTGAAATTAAATCACGTTGTAAAGTAATAATCAATCGCCTTATATCCAAGGAAGTCACCTATTTTCTTCATATCTCAAATTTTTCTAAGAAATAAATTCCAAGGTAATTTATAAATTCATATACTTACAGGATGAGAAAATAGAACACATTTGAAACCATAAAAACAGAAGTAGGGATCTATGTTATTCCCACCTGCACTTGAGGTTAGAAATAAAATATTGACGTGCAAAATATCATTTCGATTCGGGAACTTTCTTTGGAGTATCAATAATAGATGAAAATTGTAAGTGGTGGGGCGTTCGATTCGCTAACTGACGATAAGTGGAGTCTGTCCCCCTGTGACGTCTGCACTGTTGACTGGTGTCACTTGCAAATTGAAATGTACCGTGCAGTATGCCAGGCCGTGCTTTTGTCGTATTCTCTGGTTTACACATCAAGGGAGTCAGACAAATGTCGACCTAAAGGTGAATACCTAAAATTTACTTTTATTACCTATTTATTCTCGTACCAACTCTATTTAGTCGCTATTCTACTATATTCTCTAAATATTCATATATTATTAAGAAAACAATGTTGTAATAATTTTGAATAATAATAGGTCTTTACCTATGAAATTGCCGTTTTGTATGGAGATTTTGGAGGAGTCTGCATTTTCCATACTAAAATTTTTTCAGATTTCTCCACAACGACAAATCTAGAGATAATAATTTTTGGCACGTATCATTAGACAAGCTTTAGCAAAATGTGTAATATCAAATTATCAAAACATATCAAAAGGGCTCAAAAATATGATCTATTTTTAGAGGAGGTAATTATTTTATAAGAATATTCTGAAACTCAATAGTTACAGACAAAATACTAAGAGGGAGAAAAAAACGGCAATTTCATAAGTAAAGACCTATTATTTTATTAAAATTCGTATTCGTTTATCTGATATTAAAAATCATAATATTAAACCTCCTTTTAGACAACAAAATATTTTCTGAACAGTTCTAAGATTTAAGATTTAAATTTAATATTATAATAGGATTTTGAATTAATAATTTTAATTACTCAGCGCGCTATGAATATGAAAGGGCTCAAAGACAGAAATCTTAAAATCAAAGGTTTGCGACTTTAACTTGGCTGTGAAGATGTTTCCTTTGTTTCGTGAAAGAATCCTTGTCATGAAAGGATTGCGCTTCTGAGCAGTTTCAGGGAAGCAGTGAAAAGTGAAAGAAGTAGTGTGCTTGTTTCTAGTGCTGCATTCAGAGGACCCTTTAGTGCTCGTAAGTTGGGTAACACGGGGATATTACGGAGCTAGGCTCGCTTGCTAAGGCCGCATTGAAACTGGAAAAATCATTTGAATACACCTTTAAGAAATACAAACTTATGTCTTTTCTTTCAAAAAGGATCGAAATAAATTTAAAGAGTCATTGTTAATATTATAACTATAAATAGTTATTTCATAGACTTCACAATGACGGGATCAACTACCTAAATAAAGTATCGTCAAATATCATTTATTTAAATATTATTAGTTATTTTTCAAACTGAACATACACAAACAATTATTTACCTTTGCAATTGAAAATCAATTAGTTTGATTTATAAATGAGTGTAATAATTATGACCTATTGTGCCCGACCAACATGCGAACATTAACAGGGTTAAAACAATGGTTGTTGCAAATACGACCGAATGTTTAAGGGTATATCGTAACAATTCAAATTTCTCATTAGGGTAGCAAACGCATGCCGATAAGACAGCGATGAGATAATAGTAGATTAGTAGCCAAGGGCTGTAAGGCATCAATTGCAGCCCGAGATATTTAGGCGCACGAGCGCAGCGAGGGCGCTTATAGTTCGAGGGTGCAATTGATGCTTACACCCGAGCTAACTACTCTGCTTTACATCTCGATTGTGAGGTAAGTGGAAAAAAAGGCATTACAAGAATGAATAAATTTATTTTTCATGAATTAAATTTAGCTTCGCCGTTCGATATTCAAAATTGATGAAAATAGCGAAGCGACCTCTTTTGTCATTGGGCTGAATGCATGATGTCTAGTGCCAGTAAGATGGTTAGATGTACGCGAACTTTTTGAAAGAGTTTTTTTTAAATTACATACCGCCCTAGGGCGTTTCTAGTTACATTATTAACCTAGGGCGGTAATTGATCACTTACAACCCGCATCTGGGGGTATTAAGGACCTACTTACCGAACATGAGAGATGTAAAAGGCTTTTAGTTATAGCGAATACTACGACGAACGTTTATTGGCCATTAGAGCGAATGCCCGACTGTTAAATCGCGAAGCAACAGTTGATGCTTGTTTGATAACTGGGGGCTCGGCGATCGAGTGACATCGCAGTTGATAGTCGTACTCGGTATCAGGCGAGTGAAGGTAGGACTTGCTCTATTTTCATTATCAACTTTTTCGATGCGTCTAAGAGAAAACGATCCTCATTTGTTTTTCATTAAAAACAAACAGCAATTGATGCTACAAACTTTAAACAATAATTTATAAGCTTTGTAACATTTTCATCAATATATAATGTGGTGTCGAAATAAATGTAATTTAACGAATAATGTAACATACAAAAGTAGCGTTGTAATTATAGAATGCGGAATGTTCCGCCATTTAACCGTTTTTGAACATGATTATCATTATTAATTTTAATCACGCCGCGGTCCAGGCTGATTAACTATTGCATATTGCATACCATAATACATAATAACGCTTGTTCATAAATAACATTATTATGATAATTTTCCCCCCGAAAAATAAGCCTATGTCTTTTGCTCTAGACTATTTCTGTACCAAATTTCGTTTAAATCGGTTCAGTAGTTTTGACGTAAAAACGAGACAGATATACAGAGTATATGTGTATTAAATTTCAATTAAATCGGTTCAGTAATTTTTAAGTGAAAGCGAAACCGACAGACAGACACTCTCTTTATGTCTGTCTTTCTATATATAATATTTTACAAATCAACAATTTAAACCAAAGTATGTGGTTTCAAACAATTCTAAAGTAAAAATGAAATCGTAAAAAGATATTCAAATCAAATTCAAATCAAACCTTATCATAGATTCGCATGCAATCGTTTGCATAACGGCCGCAACTGCAGACTTAAATTGCCCGAATCGGTATTAAATTCGTTATTATCTGATCAGAAGGCAGTTCCACCCAACTATCGAATAGAAAGTTCCCTAGCGGTATTTACATTTTAATCGACGTTCAATTTGTCGCGTGGGGGAATCGATAAGTTGCTTTGTAATTCAATTTTTTTGGAATATAATCTTGGGGTCTTTAAATTAAGAGTGAATGTTTGAGGCAAATTTAGGATCAAAAAGTCGTCATCGTCCTCATCCTATATACGTCCCACAGCTGGGCAAATGCCTCATGGAGAAACACATGACGAGTATGGACCGTAACACCGCCACTCTGGCGCAATGCGGATTGATTCGGATATGGTTGGAAATAGACCCACGGCTTAACGTGCTTTCTGAAGCACGGTAGAGTTCGAGATCACTAAGATTTGGTCACCCATTCAAGGCCTGACCATGGCGAAGGTAGCTTTGTTTTTGATATCTAAAGCCAAAGCGTACTAACCACTACGCTACTGAGCTCCTCAAGTTGTAATGGTCTATAATTTTACGATTAATAAAATACAAAATAATAAAATCAATATCGGTGAAAATTATTTTTAGCAAATAGAGTCGTATGACCTAAAATTCATAGTAAGTAGTAATTCCAGTGAATTGAGTGAAAATTTATATAAAGGCAAAATACTGTTGATCTAATATCAGTCTTAGTTTGTATAATTTGATATATCTTTTCCTTTAATAACTAAGGCTAGTGTTGTAAGACTAGGGCTGGCTTCTTTCGTTCCTTAATAAAATTAATATGATATTTTACCCCATATTTTCCTTGCTTATTAAACGTATAAAACGTAAAAAAACGTATAAAAAATAAAAAAAACGTATAAAATATATTATCTTTACAGAGATTACCTAATTTTTTCTTTCAAAATACTTATACATTATGCTGTCTTTTCTTCAATTTTTTTAGAAAGAAGTAATGGAATAATGTGCGTTTATAAGTGCTGTTAATATTTTTCCTTTTTTATTATTTACAGCCACTTTGTTCGTATTTTTATATTTTGGATGTCTTTTGTTATGTTAGCTTACTAGGTTTCGTTTATTTTGGCTCCATATTGAATTAAGGACTCCTACCATAAAAGCTTTTATCATATTCATTTAGAGCTAAGAGTTTCTCGTATGAAAACATGCATGCCTATTTTCCATGGGGCTAGAAAGAAAATATTATTATTTGGAAGTATGATTATACCTACCTACTAATCTATTTCGTAACCAAAATATCTCTTAATACAAATAACAGCTCAGATAAAATAGTACCATAGCTATGCGTTTCCGAGGCAACAACCATATTGACTTAGTCTCTGTTATATCTTTATTACATATTTATTTATATTTTTTTTTAACTTCAATGACGGTGTAGTTTATGACATTTTTTTAAAAGAAACGGGAGTATGGAAACTTGCTGAGTTTCTTGCCCGTTCTTCTCAGAACAAGGCCTCCTGGTAGTTTTGTGAACGGATGGCGTAGTTTATCGCTTTCACGAAAATTTGTAAAATGCTTTTGACGCTCATAAGCATGTGCTAAGACGCATCTAAATTGAATAAACGATATTGAATTTTGTGCAGTCAGCGCTTAGTGAACCGCAGTGGACTGCTTTTGCGGTGTTTTTTCCTAGTCTCTGATTAACCCTTAGTACTCGTCCACCGCCTGATTAAAAATAATAATAAAATGACATTCACACCCTATCAATTTGACCAAATTAAGCAGCTTGTTTTACAAGATGATGGATTTTACGTAAATCTTCTTCTTAGTCGTCGAGGTCACTTTGAGGCATCCATGTTGGAGGCAGAGGCGGACCCAGCTCTCCACACGGTCTCACGCCATCTCTCCATGTTGGCTGACACATAGACATATACATAAATAGTCATAACATTCTCAATACTTATTATATTAGGTCCTTACCTATGAAATTGGTGTTTTGTATGGAGATTTGGGGATGTCTGCTTTTTACATACTAACATTTTATCAGTTTTCTTCACAACGACAAATCCAGAGATAATAATATTTGGCTTGTATCATTAGACAAGCTTTAGCAATATGTGTGTGAACACGCTTGATAAAAATTATTTATCGTTTTTATGTTAATGCAAATCAAATGATGTATTCGGGGGCAGTTAAAAAAAAATATTTTTGTGTCTAATTTTAACACAATTAAACTTATAACAAATTATTAAAACAAATAAAAAGAGCTCAAATATATAGTCTATTTTTAGACGAGGTAATTATTTTTTAGGAATACTCTGAATCTTAATAGTTACAGACAAAATACTAAGACAGAATAAAAACACCAATTTCATAGGTAAGGACCTAATATAATAAGTATTGAGTATTGAGTATACATCACCTTGGTGATATATTTGACTTACAAAAAATTATCAAATTAAATAATACGAGCTCAAATATATGGTCTATATTTAGAAGAGGCAATTATTTTATAAGAATGTTCTGAAACTTAATAGTTACGGAAAAATTGCTTAGACAGAATAAAAACACCAATTTCATAGGTAAGGACCCAACATAATACCTCTAAACACCCAAAACAGGAGAACAACAAAAGCTGAGGTTTTGTTCGATAGGGTTTTGTGTGACGTCCTCAAGCATTTTGTATTTGAAATATGACTGTTAATGTAATGTATATATATTCTGCTTAGTAACTACAAGTAATAATAATAAAAACTGAATAAGCATGACAATAAAGATAAATAGAAATTAAAACATTTTATTGGCAGCGAAGGTTATCCAAATATTTGTGTAAAGCGTTATGACATTGTTAAAATTTATCTCCCCGTGAATAGTCGTGTCTTGTAGTAATTAACAGGTACAATCAGCAACATGCCGAGCATTACGCAGTGAGTGTTATTCAACAGTTTATTTTTAAAATGTTTTGTAATCATTTGGGTACATTCAGTATGTTTTGTTAAAGTTTTATATATATTTTACTGTAATTATGATATTTCATAAGGGATTAAAATCGTAAATATTAATTATTAAGGTTTTTTCAGAAAGCTATTAGTTGTATATTTTTTTCAATCTCTCTTTCTCTCTTACTACTCTATTTATCTACATATATATAAGTCGAATAATCACCTACATAATCTATACATAAATAATAATATATAAAAACACAAATGTATCACATAATAATTATTTACGGCATTTCTATATTCTATGTACGAAGGAAACAATCGTAACTATATTTTATTTTTAAAGTTTTTGGCTTATAAATAACAAGAGATATTTTTAGAAGCGCTTTCCCTGCTGCGATAACTCAATAAAGTTGTTATTTTTCTATTTTTATGATAAAATCTGGCTTAAAATAAAAACTTAAGCCTGTTATAAATAAAGGGCGTAACAATAAAAATAAATTGCCCACGAAGTTTCTTACAGCCTCTTCTCTGTAAAAGCTCTCTTAAATTTCCAACGACGGTGGGGTAATTGACCTAAGAAGGCAAAAATTTATACACCTACTTGACGTTAAGATCTAACAACTTACTTAAGTTGTTTTAGGCTTACGAGTATATTACTACAAGTCAATGTTAATTATTGTTACAGGTCACTCCCCCCTACACCGTGGTATACCACGTTACGTTGAAAGTTTTTCAGGCAAAAAATATTCCTAGAGTCGTTATATAGGTATTCTGGCCGCCTGTACTGGATAACAGCGGCGGTGAGGTTTCCACACATTTTGACGTAACGCATGTGGCTGTGAAACGATGTTAGTATCTCCGTGTAATTGTAACTGCTCGCGCGTGGCTGGCGCTGGCGGCTAGCGTAGCTATGAAATGTCCCTTAAGAATATTTTTTGTTATATAGAAATGTATAGACACTTAAATACAAATGTATAGAAACTTATGTAGAAATTTATGATAGTATGCTGGTCGATTACGGAGCGGTCCTATGTCTCTCATACAGTTTTAAGCAGTCCCAGCATGGTAATTGTAAATTGTAGATCGCTTAGTGGGGTAAACTCCAATAATCATGCATGAGGTCGCCTAATATAGTGCTCGTCCCACAAGTCTGAATAGCGGTGGTGATACTTTTTTTTGCAAAAGTTTCTTATTTCGCGTTAGATTTCGGTTAGATCGCACTTATACCGCGTTAGACCGCGCCGCTCTCGCCGTCACCCTGCAGTTAGCCGACATCTAGATAGATAGATAGATAAATCTTTATTCACTAAAAAATTCTCCATCACACACAAAAATACAAAATAAAACACATAACAACAAGAACAAAATTTTGTGTGAGCTACAGAAGAGCAAAAAGGTCGTAGCTCAGTAACTGGTTTTGTTCACATCTGGATGCGAGCAAAGCACTGATATTCTGCTACAACCTGAGGGTTTTATATAGCATATAGAAAATCCAACCATTTATAACCATTTACATAGTATTCAATTGGAAGGGTGTCAACTTGTGTAGGTAATTGTGTATATTAATAAGTAATAGTAAGTAATATATAAATAATAAACAAAGTAATAAACAATCTAGTTTACACGCACACATGATGCAAGTCTGTTTTGTTTTTTTGGTTTAAGCTGAAGGGATTTTTGGCAAGGTACACTGCTGTAAATCAGCACCGCGATTAGTTTGCATTTACTGTGTACTATCCAGAAGCTCACAGCAGATGATAGGCGCTGGGCCTTTTTGGTATTTTTACGCTCGTTATACACGCGCCCAGTAAATAAATAATTTTCTATCCCATTCTATTGATAATACGAAATGCATTTGAAATGTAGACGATATAGCCTGTATGTATATTTCGAATCTCTTTATAATATAATGGACTCCTGCGATTGTGTCTCGAATTTGTGTATTTTCCTGGTTTGTCTGTGTACCCACAATAAACTACTAGACAGCAAATACAGGATCAATGCATGTACGAATTTATACTCCTATTTCAGACTTATTCCTGTCCATATATACACTGGTATAATTTAATAGAAAAAAAATAATAGAGATACCAAAAAATCTAATCTTTACCATATTGTCTTCTCACGGAAAAAATAAGATTCCTCATTGGCAGCTCAGTGTATCTAAAAATAAACATACTTCAGATTCTTGAGTGAAGATGAGACGTTTTGACACGCACACGTACAGTCAAGAGCATAGACATGGATGTTATTTATTTTTACAGACTGTACCTATGCGTCCCACTCACTGCTGGACTCAGGTCTTTCTACAGAACACCACCACGCTGATCCAATGTGAATTAGTGGGAAAAAACAATTAATATAGCGACCGACATCAACGGTTTAACGTGCATTTCGAAGCACGGAGGAATTCGAGACCACAAAATTTTTGCTCTTCCATCCCAGGACTAAACATGCGATCGTAGCTTTGTTTTCAATCTCGAAAGCCAAAGCGTGGCCACTACGCGACTCCTTTTTGGCAGAAAATTACAGGAGAATAAATTCGTTCTTCAGTCAAAATCAAAACTGTACATTTTAATGCTCATTACTTTATCCATGACCTTCAGGGATTGTTTGTGAAGGGAGAAATAAGGTCTTGTCCCCTCAACAAACAAACCTATTTCAAGGTGGAGGCCACGGTAATTGCTACTGAACGGTCATGGGTGAATTCGAACACTGCCATTAGACATAGTCATATCATTTATTCAATTTTGGCATTTAGGCTTAGAGCGTGATCATCAAATTATGCCAACAGTTCACTGGCTATCAGGAAGCCTTATTTTAAAGAACTGGGAAGAAATTCAACAAGATTTCTTGTTCCCTTTGCATAGTTAATATTATTTTTTTAAGGTGTACCTACTTATTATATTTTGAAATCAACAGTCCTACGTTAACCTTCGTTCAAATATTCGTTCTTATTTCTATAACAAAAGATACCAACTTCTGAATATTATAATATTTTGTTTAATAACAGCACAGTGTGATAACACAGACTCAAATCTGCGGTTGAACTCTAATCCCGCAACTTTGTTTTAAGTTGATATCACTGGAGTCATCATATTATTTTGAGAATAAGCATGTTTTCAATTACACTTTACATTTTTACTAGTGGACCATTCCACGAAACTGTTTTTGATGATATTTTACAAGGAAAAGTTAATGGTATCACGGAAATTGGTTTAAAAGTTGTTAATATTATTAATTTTCCTCAGAAATAAAAGTTTTAATGGTTGTACCTTAAGGCATAGATAAATTAAGTACGAGTGGTATAGATCGCTATTCTCATACATGGGTTTTTAGTTCGTCTAAAACTTATTATTGTTGCTTGTACCTCTTCGTTCGAGTTATTACGTTAGGTGGCGCTACTATACTAGCGGAATCGTAGATAAATTAAGTAATTCCGCTACTTATATATGCTTAAAGTAAACAATTTTCAAAACAGACAAAAATACAGCAAGAAATAATTGCAGCAAGTATGTTCACAGCGCTGAGCCTACACGACTAAAGAACCGGACCACCCGTACATTATTTGACAGCTGTAAAGCTCTCAATAGTATTTTTATATTCATTATAGGAAAACTTTACCCCTATCTCGACTGATGGTAGGCTATGATGAGAATAATTTTCTAGTATACAACATATATTATATTAATTCACTCTCGATTTCAAGATTCCTAGATTGTAGTCGTTGGGGAACACAAATAGTATAGTCATTATCATCATCAGCGCATGTTTGTTCACTGCTAGACATAGGCCGAAAATCGAGAGCGGTGGCGTTCATTGGGGTCTCCATGTCCAGCGGTGATGTATCGTCCTCAGTCTATATACGTCCCACTGCTGGGCTCAGGCCTTCCTCATGGAGAAACACATGAGGAGTATGAGCCGTAACACCGGCGGTGATGTATACTAATAAAAATTTAGAACAAAAGATCCCGTGGGGTCCAAATACTCAAATAAACCTTCAAGAAAAGAGCGTATTTCCACTTAAAAGACCGGCAACGCACTTGTGACCCCAGTGGTGTTGCGAGTGTCCATGGGCGGCGGTAGGTGCTTAACATCAGGTGACCCGTCTGCTCGCTTGCCCACTATCCCATAAAAAAAAATCTCAGCCCAATCATAAGATAAATTACTGAGAGCAATTTCGACCAAATTGAGATTAGTAACAATGGAATAGTAATACCAAACTGAGCTGAAACGATTGGTCGAATCTGCCCTATGACATTGACACATTCGTGCGCGAAAAACTGCGTACTCCGTTTAAACAATATAACTCGCGTGTAGTCAAACTTGAAAGAACTAGGATAGCTAATCGGCTCCGCCCTTAGGGTAGATTCGACCAATCGTGTGAACTCAGTTTGGTATTATTCCCGTGTTACTAATCTCAATTTGGTCGAATTCGCCCTTATAGTAAACTAATTTTATTATCTTTCACAGACAGAATAACCAAAGATGGTTCTGAAGATCACCAACATGAGGTACACGTCGCTGATGGTGTTCCAGCTGGTGTTGCTGGTGCTGTACTTCATCTTCGCCAGGTATGGAGGGGCGAAGGACTTTGATGTTAAAGGTAAGCTTACCATTAAAATTATTCTTCTTCTACCTTTTTTTTACGAGGAGAAATCCATTGACGGACCGTACCTACCGGTGGCTAGCCGGTAGGTGTGTGTGGGACTCACCTGGCATATTGGCACTACCCACTAAAACTCCCCGATATACCCGTTCCTGCCCTTCTGTGGAGCGATCCGGGGTCTGCCGGAGCAACTCTCCGAGCCGTTCCCAGATTCTTCTTCTGCCTAGCATATTCTGGGCCTTTTACCAGGGCCTTTAACCATTAAGGTGAATAGTAACCTCTCAACGGCCACAACAGAAACATAAATTCTTCGCGAATATCGGCGTTCGAGTGGCTCTCAACGAATTCTTATTAAACAATACTTGAAATCCAATCGATAATGTGGCCACGTGGCCACCTACACAGGGAAACGTAGCATGGTATCGACAAAGTGATGATGATCTGATTAAAATCATGCGAAGCCAGATCATGAGAAGCCACTGGATAAAAACAGCCATTGTATTTTGTCGAATACAAACAATAGAAAATACTGAATGTCTGTACATTTTATTGCGGCGAAAGATAGTGAGATTCCTAAAGTATCTTTCAATAAAAGTTGCAGAGTTTAAGAAGATACACAAAACGAAGGTAGTGTTTAATCTCCTTAATGTTTTATGATGACTGTAGGTAAGTGAAATCAACTGAAACAGACAGCCATGGATACTGTTAATTATATTTACGCCAATATCCATATAGAAAGTATGATTTTGAATAATAACAAGTTCGGTGAGTGGACTTTTTTGTTTGCATTTTGGGCAACTTTAATTAAAAGATACTTTAGGAATCTCAATAATAAATGAATTTCGAAGAAATTGATACCGGTAGCTGAGGATTAGGAAGCAGGGCTGATTGTTATACAAACCCTAAGGGAGGCCTACTTCCAGCAGTCAGTCAGCAGAGAACACTCCTGACCGTGATAATATTATGTGAATCTATATCTGATGGGTAAAGTGAAGACAGTAAATAATTAGTATATTATGAATAGTTTTTTAGGCTATATTTGGGTATTCCGTGAGGACGAGATAATAATGGAATTGAGCATGGAAGTAATTTAAAAAATAAACAACACTCAAGAGAAAGTATGAGTACATAAAATAAGTCAGATATAAATGTCACATATTATTTGTAAAAGTATGAAAAATCGGTAACTAAATTATAAACTGTTTTTTGAACTACTTATTAAAAACAATCAAAACTGTATCAGAAATTTCTTAGTCAGGGTTTTATTAAAATTATTAAAAGTTACTAGGTTAAAAGTTACAAGTCTACTAGAGAATATTTATAGAATGCTAACGTCTATTTATTAACAACTTACCTCTTACTTCTATCTAAAATTACTGCCTGCAAAAATTTTATATGATAACGGTTTATAATAATAAATAAATAATATAAATAAATATCCTCAGACATTCACACCTATCAACTAGTCCCATTTTAAGCAACTAAATGCTGCTTGTGTTACGGATACTAGATGACGAACAAATATATTTAATAGATAAATACACATTATTATTCAGATTATACATAATATTATACATATATAATAAACATCCAAGGCTGGAGAACATATGTCTGAAAATTCATCACCCAAACACTTGCCTCCACTGGGGATCGAACCCAGGACCTCTCGAGATGGCGACGCCTTGAGACCGGCGTACAGACTCGACCACGGAGGTCGTCACGGTTTATCATTTTCTCAGTAAGGTAATGTAATAATTAGAAACCTTAATGTTTCGAACAGCACCGAATATAACAAGCGAAATATTTCCTATGAGTACTATAACCGATAGTGCCAGACAACATATTGTTTTTAGCATCACTATAATAGTAAAGTTAAGCGAGTGGTTAGCAAAACGGCGTCTTATAAGTGCCAATATACTTAATAAACTACGGCCCATTACATGGTAAAGGAATACTCGGAGCTTCAACAGGCTTAGAGTAAGCACTCAAAATGCAAATTGGGATGGTATCCTCATCCCAACGGATAGGCTTCGACTAAGCAATTTGTTGTCTTTTAGAAGTCCCGCTTAGGTTCAGGTCACATTGCGAGCGGGCGAGCGAAACAAACTAGCATTGTTTCACGCTAACTTAGGGACGCTAGCTGCCAGCGCTGTCCAACAGCGCTGGTAAGATTTCCGTATATTTTGACGTAAAAGCGCACGCGGGGTTATGAAACTTTGTTAGTAGCTCCGAGTAATTTTAAGCGTGCGCGCGTGGCCGGCGATGTGAACGAAACAACAAAATACCAGCGGAGCTCATTTTCCACCTTGTTAGTTTGTCATAGTTAGTTTAGTGTCTTTCTGGTGTAAACTAGTTTTTTACGATCATAATGTTACTTAGGGCGAATTCGACCACATTAATACCACGGGAATACGGGACCACGGGACCACGGGAATAGTAATACTAAACTGAGTTCAGACGATTGGTCGAATCTGCCCTAAGGGCGGAACCGATTAGCTATCCTAGTTTTTTCATGTTTGGCTACACGCGAGTAATATTATTTTAACGGAGTACGCTGTTTTTCCCGCACACTTAAAAACGATAAATAATTTTTATGAAGTGTGATATTACACATATTACTAAAGCTTGTCTAATGCCAAATATTATTATATTTTTGGATTTCTCGTTGTGAAGAAAACTGAAAAAAAATTTTGTATGGAAAATGCAGAATTCCCCAAAATCTCCATACAAAACACCAATTTCATAGGTAAGGACCTAAAAGAAAAATGAATATGGTAACAAAATGATATTGACAGTGTTAATTTCAGAATAAGTTAAAATATTAAATGATTGTTTCTTAAATAAATAAATAATTATAGTTTTCATCGCTATTCATCGCTCGCTAGCATGTTTACCCGCTCGCCCGCCGTCAATATGGCCTGCACTTTACACTAGCTTCCGCTCGCGGCTACGCTTACTTTCCCACGGGAGCACTTTTCCCGGAAAAATGTATCTTTCCCTAAAGTGAATACGCTGCTACTAGATCTGAAGACATTAATTTGACGTATGTATTGGGCTTATATAAAAGCATCCCTTTGTGAAACAGTTTCGTTCGAGTACACTATTTCGATCGTAGTAGTTATGGAATAAATGGAGTGGATATGATTACATTCTATTTGTGGGCTTTGTATTACGATTTGAATACCGCGATAGATTAGTTGGGGAAGACCTACCTAAGTACATTGTGAATATCACTTCCTCACCCCCTGTTACCCGGAGACTAAGGAGAAGAGATGGCGCCATTCATCCCAACATAGCGCTATCCCTTTCTAGCTGTGCTCACGCAGAAATTGAAAATTAAATGCATAAAAGACGTAGTCTGTAGCTTCCTCACAATGATTACCAATAACGATAACTAATAGGCATCCAACATAATTATCATAGTTGTATTTCTAACCATAAAATATTATAGTCACTCAGTGTTCTTATTCATCTTGACAGCTCTACCACCAGCCAGCCCACCGTATTGTAATCGTTGACAGTTTACCTCATAAGAGGCCATAGACTCAATCCAGGCACAGGAGCCACCAGACATACAGCCTCATCCCTTTAAACATATGAGGTGAAAAGTGGGCGTCAACCTCAGGTGTCAACACATATCTCTTTGGCGACAGAGGCGTGATGATAATAATATATTATTAAGATGTAATACGATTCAATCTCCCAGACAATAGGCAGCCATTATGACATTTTCGCGACTGACACAAATAACGGGATCGAGTTACGTCGCCCTGACAATTGCAATAATTTAAATAATATCAATTAGTGGCGACCGTTGCGAAGCTTTGAAGCAAATTGATATTAATTCACATGAAATTCTTCATTAATCCAGTGAGAACTATGACAAGGACAGATTAGTTAGACCTGAGTGTTATACGGCACGAAATGAACATGATTAATGGCAGTCGTTTCAATTAAAAACGTGTAACAGAATACATGTCTAGTGATTCATGCATTTGATTTTCAAATGATATTCAGTAATTAAATGATAAAATTAGAGAACATGATTTCCAATTAAAAACATATTTATCTTATGAAAATAAAACAAAACAAAAATATATGAGAAAGTACCAATTCAAAATAGCTTCTGAGTTTGAAACTAATTTTCGTTATTAATGTAATGAATGATTGATCTAGAAAATTATTGAAAGCAATCCTTCATAAAATCTTCAAGAAAAATATGTTTAATCCATTGCTTGACGAATAAAAAATTAGAAAGAAATTTGGCATAAAATGTTTATCTTGCATTCGCACTGGCATGTAATTCGTGACTTTACGAAAGAGAAATACAAAAACTTTTATAGAAACATCAGAAACTCATATATATGGTCCGGCTAATATAAGGATACATATCCTTAATTTTGGTACTTTTGATGAGTCCATACCTAAAGAAACAGCAAAACTTCCTCATTTACCACGATGGCAGGTCCACCCTAATACACTAACTAGCGTTACGAGCAATCGACTTTAATGAAGAAAGTTGGTTGACGAGTCTCCGACGTGCCTTGAGAATCGACAATGTTCCCGCATCGAGCGGCAATGCCAATCGCTTCCCTGCTTCCCACTAAGCGGCGACAGACTGGCGTTTTGAACGCGCGTGTAAGGTCGATTTTGGTAACGTTTAAGCGCATGCATATGTGGTTGGGTTGGGGACGCTCTGGAATCGACTCGGAGGATCGCTTCGGCAGAACTCGACTCGTTCCTGTGTATATCGGGGAGATTTAGTGGTTATGTTATACATAAGCAAGCAGCTGAGTGAGTCTCACACACGCCTATCGACTAGCTAGCTCTAGGTACGGCGGTACATCCGTGAATAGGATTCTATCCCCGTAAACAAAAAAAATTTTGGTGTGTTTTCTACAAGCAATAACGTGCATTTATTGCGTGCATTAATTATTATTTTATAAAAAGTTTTGCAAGTCAATAGATGAGTCCATTTAGGTAGATAGGGCTACACTTTTGTATTGTTCTGTGGGCTACATAATGCACGCCTAGTGGACAAGCCACCTCTGCATTGCAAGCCAATAAGATGCCTTTTAACGTATATAAAAAAGGCAACTTGTATGGATTCAGGTGTGTTTTTTTTTCGTACGCTCAATTTCGTATAAAGGCGAGCGAGAACATTTCCCAATACCGGGGGTTTTTGCGAAACCATGCGTAGTTCGATTAAAACAAAAATAAAAAAAAAATAAAAAAATTATTTCATAGGCCAAGTTCGCCACTCAAAATCGTCAACATTTTACATTATTATGCATTTTACAAATAAATAGTTTATTATAAATTGTTTTAAAATTACAGTATTAAATTAAACTATTGTATTAAAGTTCATTACCGCGAGCGCTTGTAACAAGTACATCCACAGGACAAGTATGTACAAGTATATCGTTGAATGTGGTTGTAATCGATACAAGCGGCGGATTCCGAGAGTAAGGCTTTTCATGAGAAGAACCCGACAAGAAACTCATGAGCCACTTTTTTAAATAGCCAATCATTAAAATATTTATCACTTTTAAATATATTTTTACATTATTTCTTAATTCCTATAAGCCCATCAAATGTGTAAGGGTATATGTTAAAAACGCGCAAAAAAAACGCTAGTCTGAATCCGCACTAACTTGCCCGTCCCGGGACCTACGTAGTAACTAATGTAATAGGATATGCGGTTGTCGAAATTTAAATAGGACGTTTGGATTTAGGTACTCGAGCTAAGTCGACTCTTTTTATTGGCGTGAATAGAGCTTTGCAAAGTTCCACGACAAAGACATTGCAAACGCGCTAATTTTGTTGTAAAACAAAATGCAATGTTTTGTTGTATCATTATCCATTATAAATAAAAAAAAACATCGGACCAAAACATCATAGTGTTATCTTAAACTATGTTTGACGATTAAGAAATGTGACTTTAAACTTGTACTTGATATTCAAAATTTTGAAATACCTTATGTCAAGGACAGACCTCCTTATATTACTTTAATATTTGTCTATGTACTTTTTACTTCTCTTTCCGTCTGTCATTCTTCGTTTTCTCTTCTGTTCCTTCAGTTCTTATTGTATTTTTTATTATTTTATTTATTATACGTTACTCTCCCAAATCCGCCTTTTCCTTCGGCTGTCCACGACACCTTACTTAATGGAAAGATAAGACAAAAAAAATACCAAATTTTAAATTTCAAGTTATGTTGCAAGTACAAACATTCTGTTATGATGTATCGTTAATGAAGACCGCTGCCGGTACTAGGTAATAACCCGGGCTAAATCGCCCACTATCTTTCTTAGTCTTATTTTACGGAAAGTTTACACCACAATACATTGAAAGGAACATTAGATCTTATGGTATTCAAGAATATTTTCTCGAATTTAACAACACTCAAAGCTTTACAAGACAAAATCAAATCAAGGCCAAAAAAGATTTTCAAAAAAGTTAAGACGTAATGTAAGAAAACGAATTTAAATAACTATCTTGTTATTTAATGAAGCGTCTAAAAAAAGTAGATCACGAGTACCGGATTTGTTTTAAGAGAGTCAGATTGGGTTTTTTGAATATTCTGCTGTATTCGATTTTGCTTTATAGTTGTTTATCCATTTTATTTTATGTTTCACACTGGCCGTATTTACTAAAATAGCTCGTTTTACAAATAGCCCTCAGTTTTTCGTATTCTGAATATTTCTTAAATTTCGTCTTCGTCTTCATTGTCAACAGAATGTCCAATCGTTCCACTAACAAGAAAATGACGAAATATAAATTATGACAAAAAATTACATTTGGTGTTGTTCTAAAACCAGCAGTTACTTTAGTTTCTTTTTAAATTCAAAAGTAAAAACTTATGCGAGTGGACTCTTTTACATTTCATTAACATTTGCAATATCGTTCACTGTTGGAATTATTCTCCTCTAAAACTTCATCAACTCAATACAGTTTCCTCATCAAGACTTTTAGATCATATTTCGTTTTAGTAAATGTATTACCGTTACTGAATGTAGGTAATTGCATTCAGAATGCTTTATTTATTCTCATACCAATTCGTCAGCGCAAGAATCTAGTGGACATAAAAATACAAATACACACGATATAAGGGGCCGATTCCGCGTAGGCACAAACTAAATCAAATTAAACTAATTTGTGTATCTATCCTTCTCTAACTATAGGGAGAAGAGAAGGATATATACCGCCTCTCTGGTCTAATGGTTCAGACTACCGGGTTTTGATCGGGTTTTGAACCCGGACGTTCAATTCCCATGGCGGGCAGAACTTTTTCTGCTCGGTTTGGTTGGTGGTAAAACTTATAAGCCCGCCTGGCTAGCTACCACCGTCTTACCTAAAAATTGTCGCCATAATAACAATTTTATAGGCATTGTTGTGTTCCGGCAATCAGAGGTTGGCTATCTTACCTCAATTATTGAGGATTATAGGTGAAGCTCGCTTCCACCTTTGGCTTTATCGTCACTTACCATCAGGTGATATGAAGGCCAAGAGCTTACCTAACATATGTAAAAAAAACACAAAGTGTAGTCTAATCTATCCTTCTCTTACTATTTTGGGAAGAGAAGGATAGAAACACAATTATGTTTAGTTTGGTTAAGTTTTTGCCTACGGAATCGGCCCTAATAACGTATGTTTTTAGTATTTTCATCTCCAAGAGTTTTTTGCCGTGACGAATTGGTATGTAAGCAAACGTAACTGCTTCCTTACGGCTATAACAGTGAGTCGTTACGGGAATTACAGGAATAAAGTCACACAGCGTGACTCTACGTGTTTCTCTTATTTATATTAAATCAGCTTTATTATTTGTCTTATCTACATTAAGGTAGCTTATGTATTGAATTTAATTTGTTTAACGCGTGCGAAACCAGCGCTGAAGAACTATTGCATTTTATAAATAATGCGAACGTAAGCTACGTTATGTCTACAGTAGACCTTTTGTACACAGAATAACAATAAATGATATCTTATCTTATCTTATCATAATAATAGATAAATCAAAGATTTCTTAATTTGAGTCTTTTATATTACCTTTCTTTCTTTTGTTATTTTTTCCTTGATACTGTAACTACTTTTTCCAGACGAAAGGTCTAACGTGTTTTAATGTAAAAATTAAACGAAACTGTCAAATTTAAACGGATCAGAATATAAGGTGAAAGAGTTTAAAGCTTGTAAACCTATCCATCCCTACCTCGCCAGAGATCGCCAACCCAATCTCTGCTTACATCACGGATTTCAAGTAAAGTTTAAGAAAACTTAGTTTTGAATATCGCTTGACTTACAATGTATCCGGTATTTGTCAGCAGACCATGTACGGTAGGTACTTTAGGATTAAATTATATCTGAAGAAAAGTGGGTTCACATTTCATGGGCAAAGAGACTTTACGATACAATTTAAATCTGTGTGTTATTAGACTAATGTTGTTGACTCATTGCAATAAAGTATCTAACGTGTTCAACAATATAATAAATCTTTCGCATCCCAAGCTTATTGTAAAGGGCAGTAATAGTTAAATTGATTATACTATCAACAATAGCTTTCGTAGCTGTAATCGACAGGAAATCCGTCACTAGTTAACAACACCACTAACACAAGCTTTGCCGCAAATCTATCGCCGGGTGGCGAATAAACAAGCCATTGCGATATTAGGTATTGGGCCCTTGATAGACAGAACGGTTTTCATTATATCTCCTGTATATAGCCAAATAGATAAACGTTGTGAGGTCGCTGTCTACTACACCAGAGTATAACAGTAAAGTGCTAGGTAAATTATTCTTTGAATGGAAATGTATAGAGGACTTCACAGACGGCGCTTTAATATATAATATAAATTATTCCATATACTTCTCGAGATGTATAGCTTTCAATTGTTTTAAATAAGTAAAAAGATGACAAACATGAATAAAAACAAACAAACACGAAATAAGTCGAAAACTCCAAAACAAAACTGATAGTATCAGAGGCAAAATAATTTATTAAGAGGTCATTTCCATTACACATCTATGGTCATTCAAAAAGAAAAAACTTAGACTAATGTAAAAGCGAAAAACTTTTCTTGCAATACTTAAAAAATTGTTTTCAACTTTCTCAAGCTTGAAACGGTATTACTACTTACAGCTGAGTAAACAAATCAATTTAACGTTACCCCGTCTAAAGCAAATACGAAAGTTGGGCTAAAATAAACTCTTTGAGTTTTGGTTAATAAAGTGCAGATTTTATTGGCTGTGTCGATTTTTATTTGCCCTGTGAGGTATCGATTGTTTGAGAGTTTTTGTGCACGCTCGTGGAGGTGGGTTTACTTTGATAAATCGAAATTCCTATCGTTGGTATTCAAGCATGCCGCAACCATACTACGAAATTTTCAAGATTGTAGGATGAAAGATTGAAATTTGAGTTTGTAATTTTACAGAGAATTATGTTCGTACTATTTTTTATTTCTGAGTTAATATGATAGAAAATTCACAAACCTAGCTTCTTACGACTAAGGCCTTTTTCTTAGCATGACGGTAATCACAATTTGTTCAATCGTGATCATGTGCTTTTAACTGACAAAGTTCTGAAAAACTTCAATACTATAAATCCTAAGTCTTTTTAAAATCTTAATGTATAATTCTTATTGTATAACCTTTACATACCACACACATATTATTATTCTAACCTGCAAAGTGTACTATAAAATGTATTTTTCACGTTCAAAGAAGGAAGTGTTGTACATTCCGAACGAGTAATAAAGCCTGTACCACCAAGTTTGAATAAAACTTATGTACAGTTGGTTCTGAATATAGCTTGTCTGACATTGTGCCCGGTTCATGAAACAGGCTCGCCACCAGTCACAAGGGGACTTAACATATCTGGCGGAATGCTAACCCCTCAGCCTACCCCTTCGGGGAAAGACGCGTCATAATAATTTAAATTGTTTTCTTTATTGAAATAGATTATTTCATTTGGCGAGAGAAGTTTCGATTTATGATAGGCTGCCTCGTAGCTCGGGGGTGGAAAATATTTTGAAACTGTTTTTGCCTTGTTTTTGGTTCTCGCATACTGTGGATTCTTGTTTCCAGTACAGTAAAAATTCAAGTAAGGCAATCAATTTTTAACAAGATACGAATCACTTGCACAATTTTTCTTTCAGCCTTTAACCATCGGTATTTCAAAATAGACTTTACCACTCTCTTTAAAGAAAGTAACATATTTGCAACTTCTCAGGTGTTGATTCCCATGGAAATCGGTGATCAATATCCATCAGTGATGGAGTTCGTTTTTGCCATATTATATAACAAAGAAAAGTAGCTAGTATTGTAAAGAAGCAAGACTCCTACTTAATTTGAGCTGAAATCCTTTATCTAGGCTTTTAAAATAAATATCACATTATAGAATAACCCACAAATGTACAGAGATGGCTTGGGATCCTTTGTTTTAAAAGCAACCGTTCAGATTCGTCGTCTCATTTACCCGTATGAAGGACAAAAGAAAATAGAACCAACTTAAAACACTAGTTTGGCTCCAAAGCTTTCGCTTCTACGGAAGGCTGTTATCTAATTTGACTCTGACCCGAGCAAAGAGTTTCGCGCACAATGTTCTGTGATTAATTATAACATCTTTAGACTGTACAAGACAGATATACAGTCCACAAATCAAGTTGAAATTTAACTTAGCTAAGCAGAAATACAGCAAATTAAAAAAATGGGTCAAACTATTATACTTTTACGATTCCCGACTGAGAAAGAATATTAAATGACTTCGCTTAAGTTTTTTAATGGGCTCTCCACGTCTACGAACGAGCGACGAATATTTAGAGTTTACTAAACCGGTCCGCGAACATTCGCACCATGGCCTACCCATTTTGGTACCCTAACATTATAACTGGGTTCACCTTTAAAAAATCCATTGTCTTTCACCTGGTCAATGAATATTGCTAGGGTGCAATATTCATTTACCAAATAAAAGCTTAGCCTATGAAATAAAATTATTTTTGGTTTTCGATTTCATAGTTTCCAGATTAATTACCATACTGCCGTACTCAGAGTCGTTTATTAACCTTAATGGTTACTTATGAATAAAAATGTACACTTATTTCAATACACATAAAAAAAAATATTCGATAATGAACATTAGGTTAAATGATGTCTCTGAGTGCGGCCGTGAGAGAATTTTTTTAAAAATCGGACACCAACCAGAGATTTATCATGAACATACAAACCCACTTAAAGTTTATAATATTGGGAAAGATTTAGAGGAATTACAATTTTAAATCTTCGTTAAGTTTGAAGAAGGCTGTTTTTCAATTAGAACTAAGCTAGGTCTCATGATTGTTGGACGACGAAGAGGTCCTCCAATCGGATTTAGGTTATTTTCTTAGCAATTCTAAAATAATTAATTCCGCAGTGGTTATTTTCCTAACCACTTGCTCCATCACTGGAAACGCATTCCTTCAATTATAAAAAGTCATTTATTTAGGTCATAAGGGAACCAGTAGTTTTTAGATGTGTAAATATAATTTTAATTGTTTGGTTCTTGAGATTCGCGACACCTCTACAGGGTTCAGATTGCGAACTTTAATATATTTGAGATCTGTTTATGTACCAATATGAATCAATAAAGATTAAGATTGTGAACTTTATTACCAAACTGATTGAAAGATACTGATACCACCCATGCCGCCGATGCTCCTCCGCCAATTATCACACCACGAGGCATTATTCAAATTTTTGCTGCCATTCGGACACGTGCAGACTAGTTAGCAGCAGCAAACCCCGACGTTTTGTCTGAGTTTTCGAACACGCGTAGTACATGCATTTGGGACTCCTTTGAGTTCATGTCCTTCTGTGCTTCAGTTGCCAGCTGATCTTGGTTTGCAAGGCTAGCAAGGGTAGCTAGAGTCGCAAAAAAAAACAGTCTTCAGTATATTGTCTCCGTGCATTGTCTCGCATCATCTTTTTTTACTGCCATGGAGAGCCTCGTTCACACATGATTTCTTAGTTCATTTGATGCCCAACAATATTTTATTTTTGTCAAGGATGATTTTTCCAATTCTTGCACATACTCGTAAATGGATGTATTATTTTCGATCGAGCTAAGTCTACTACTAAGTGTGAGTCATTCCTGTTACATATTGAGATGATACACCTAAACATGGTATTATTATGCATTTTGAATACGAGTAAAATAGCTGTGGAAAAAAAATCAATATCTAGCATTCAAATTGTTGAAAGCACTTTTTATTTTATTTAACAATTTATTGTACACACAAAAAAAATACAATAAGCAATAAAAAAGAAGACAGGTAATTGAGTACAAAAGGTAGGGCTTATTCCTAATAGAAATGTCTTCCAACCCACCTGCGAAGGAAAAATGCTGAGGAGTAAACTGAGTCGCGTGTACTTAACAATATATACATATGAATTAATAAATAAAATAATATATAATATATAAATATATAAAATAAATAATATTATACCGATATATAAATAAGTAACAACACATAATACATAAATAAAATTTTACGGATGTGACAAAAACGATGCTCGGGGAACGTAAAATAAATATAAGACAAGTTAAGTAAACAAAAAAAAAAAAGTTATGTTGAATTGAGATAGTATTCCTTAAGCCGTGCCTTAAACAGTGAGAGAGTCTGACAATCTCGTACTGATGGAGGTAATGAGTTCCAGAGATTGGCCGCGCGAACCGTGAAAGAGTCTAGGAAAAAGTCGGTGCGAAGAGGCTGGGGCGGTAGCTTTAGTAGGGAACGGAGATGTGATCTGCAGGGAACGTCTGTTGGGCGAGCATACTGAAATCGCTCACGAAGATTTGAAGGTTTTTAGTTAGACGAAGACAAAATAAGCGCTGGATTCAATATATTATGTTTAAGAGTAAAGAAGTATAGCTGACGAATTGAAAGGTGAGTGAAGGAAAAGGCACGTTGTACATACCCCCTTAAGTTGGAAAAGGGCAAGAAGAACAAATAAATAAATATGAAGTTAATTGCCTGGCGAATCTTTAGAATTTACTTGTAAATAAATAAAGCTCAAAGAAATAGTGGATCGCAGCGCAATAATAAAATTTTATTGTTCACCTGAACATGCCAAACGAGTGAACTTTTAATGAGCTGAGCGGTATTATTCCAAGCTATCTGCGTAATGCACAATGGAGTCATTCTACTTTCAAATGTTTTTAGGCTTTTGGAGTTTAATTCGCGTATATATTTAAAGCAAGTTGGGAATACTGATATTTTTAAACTCATTCTTAAATGGAAACACTTTTTATATAAACTAAAACATTAATTTAGATTTCCTTTTCAGTGGAAGCAAAGAAGCTTGGATTTTATTTTTAAAGTCTATCGCGATCTTTTAAAATTAGTTTTATGTGTTTTGCCCTGAGGTTTTGCCAGTAGGTACCATGGAGACTTGAAGCTAATTAAAAAGAAATTGATGACTATAAAGATCTTTATGAATATAAAGAATGTATTATACATCCGACCTTATGAGAACGCCTTATCATAACGCAATCTCACAAAATATAAATCACAAAATGCTCCACCCCGAGTGCTTTGCATAAGCTAGAATACCTAGGCTGAATTATGAACCTATGGCAGAAGGGAGTCTGAAAGCATCTCGTAGTCTATTGTTACTATGCCCGATATACTATGTATACAAGAACAAGCTTTTATTGGAAGGATATCTTTTGATAGGCGCGCGAAGTAATTTCATCATCCTATACGTTATTAGAGGCAAGAAATAATAAGTAATAGGATTACTGGATAAGTCTTATGTCGACCTCGTTAATCGGAATAGAAACATTAGCACAATAATAGGGAAAGAAAATTATCACATCCAGAATTGGTTTGATTACAGTAGAGATGTTATCATTTATGATTTATTGGTACAATACTGCCAATGTTAATATAAGAGTTTTTCGGTGGATTATTTCAGTTTTATCTTTTAACGACAAAGCAATATTAAGATTTGCAGATCTGCTGACTGCTGCGTATGAAAGGTTGGTCTTGGGTAAAACCGAACTTAAGATTTATTTAAAATCCCTGGCACTGATGAATCGCATAATATATCATATGCACGATCCGTGGTAAGGGCTCTCCCCGTTACTATGAGGGTGCCTAGCCAATGGTGATATGTTTATGTCTTTAATCAAATGAATATTCGAGCTATGGCTTGGGTTTTCTTACTTCTTGATGCATTAATTCACGTGTATAGATTGAGAAAAAATAACGTTTATAATAAGGACACAAACATCTCAGATATCTATCTATACATATAATAAAACTGTAGAGGTTAGATGTTTGTACATAGAAAAAATGCTCAAAACTGAGTCACAGGGATGTAAAAAGAGAGAAAATAAAAAAAAGTTTTCATTTTTTGTTTCTCTGTCTGCTTGTGTGTTTGTGCGGCCTATCTCTGAAATGGCTCGACCGATTTCAATGAAATTTTGCATGGTGATACGTTATACCCCTGGTCAACTTTTTATTCCGGAAACTTAGAGAGTTCCCGTGGAATAGTTAAGAAACCATAAGTCGCGGGCAAAAGCTAGTGATAAGATAAAGAAGATGTATTTGGTCCTTACCTAAAAAATTGGTGTTTTGTATGGAGATTTTGGGGATGTCTGCATTTGACATACTAACATTTTATCAGTTTTCTTCACAACGAGAAATCCAGAGATAATAATATTTGGCATGTATCATTAGACAAGCTTTAGCAATATGTGTGTGAACACGCTTGATAAAAATTATTCATCGTTTTTATGTTAATGCAAATCAAATGATGTATTCGGGAGGCAGTTAAAAATAATTGTCTTTGTGTCTAATTAAACTTTTACAAAAAATTATTAAATTAAATAATACGAGCTCAAATATATGGTCTATTTTTAGAAAAGGCAATTATTTTATAAGAATGTTCTGAAACTTAATAGTTACGGACAAATTGCTAAGACAGAATAAAAACACCAATTACATAGGAAAGGACCCAATATAAGCTTAATTTTTCTTTCTTTATGATTTGATCCACGGGTCTGAAACAAAACAAAATAAAAAACTTAGTCTTGATTTGATAAACGGATGTGTTTATGGAGATGGATGGATATGGCTGAAGAACAAATGAATAATCTAAATCACCACAATAACATCTAAGATAAGATAAGATAAGAAAATGATGATCTGTAACCGACATTCCGATATCCTGTCAGTCAATAATAGAAGTTAGTATTTTTAGCTGAAGTACAACATTTTACAATTCTTGGTATCTTCATTGTTGCTTACAAACGTATATACGCTCTCACATTCTAAAGCAAGAGTCTGCTTTCATAGCTGCCTATGTCAGTATGTTGTTAAAATAAAGCGGTATTTGCTTACACGTACCGAGTATTTGCGGTTATGGTTTACGTTACTGGAATGTGTATAATGATCGTTAGTTTCCATAATAGAGCGGTTTGAGGAATGTGTGGAGATGACGTTAGTAAGGTTCATTTGGATTTTTTTTTCTTATAAAAGGCTCTGGCACCACATGGTCACGTGACATATTTTGTCATACTTATAGGTGAAGAAGAATAGAGCTATAATATCAGAGGAAAAGGTCCCCCGAAGAGGAATAAAGGTAGAAATGTTTGTCACTCACACTTTGTCCTCAGCCTATATACGTCCCACTGCTGGACACAGGCCTTCCTCATGGAGAACCACATGATGAGTATGGGCCGTAACACCACCATACTGGCCCAATGAGGGCTAGTGGGTAGAAACGGTCGCAATAGAGACCGGGACCAACGGCTTAACGTTCCTTCCGAAGCACGGAGCTTGAGATCACAAATTTTTGGTCACCCATCCGCGGCCTGAGCATGGCGAAAGTAGCTTTGTTTTTAGATTGAAAGTCAAAGCGTACGAACCATTACGCCACCGAGCTCCTCACACCCACATTCGGCCTAAGTTTATGTCTCTATGTACCAGGGGCGAGAGTTGTTAAGTTTGCTCTCCTTTATGGTGGTAGCTGACTTTTAATAATAAGCCTTACACTTACAGGTACTTCTTTTATTTTGTCTTTGAGAACTCTTAAAGAAAAGAAAATTAAGCAGTTATCTATCCTCTCAATTGATTTCGCTTTAACCGTTTAGTAATTTCTTTTCTCATCAAGATAATTCGCACCTCCAATTAACATGGCCACATCGATCACGTGTCCGGCGACCCGATTCGATTTATAGATAACGATAAATGATTGGTGTTTTGTTATATCGAATAATTGCTTGTTAAACCCCGACTCAAAAAGAGATGTTATAAGTTTTAAGTGTGTGTCTGTGTGTGTTGTCATTTGATAGATATGAGGAGTAAAAACAGGAATAAAAAATCAAATGTTTACAAATATACCCGTGTTGGGTATCAAATACAAGGTCATAACTTATACATCGCGATATAGAAATTTACCATTTGAAAGATATGAGGAATGAAAGATACAATGAAAAATTTAATGTTTACAAATTTTGTACATTATAAAAAAGGCATGAAATAAAGAATTAAAATTTAAAAATAAGGTAATTTTTTGGTTGGGGTTATTATAAATTTTAATTGATAGGTTTTTAATTGGTACATTCCATGGCGTCTTTAGAAATTTTAATTGTGCTATATTATACTAATCTCCATTGAAAATTCTAATCATTCCATAAATAACAGATACACTAGAGGCAGTCAATACTAGGTCATAGCAGAAAAAACTAAAGGTTAATGGTTTCTATCAATAAAAATTGATATTTTTTTACAATTGTAATGTTAATTCCAACGTTCTAGGTAACATAAGCAATTGACTAGTAAACTCATATCAAAAGTTATGAAAATAATGTTTAATCCACATTGTATTTAGTACAAAGGTCTGAAATATACCAAGTTAAATAAATATAAATAAGGGATTGCTATAGAAATTCAATTTAAACAAAAAATTTTTTTACCAGCTGCCAACGCCTTCCACCGTGTTCGTGAAGTTGGTGAAGTAACGCGTCTTGTAAACAATTACTACGCATGGTCAAAATCCGTCAAACGCCAGTCGTGTCTGTGTCAGCCTGTGTCACGACGCATGCGTGATTGTTTTCCGAAATCGTGACCGAATAATTACCTCACGGCACAAATAATTCATAGACTATAATAGCCGACAGCATTTTTGCCTGTCAAGCAAAAAGGTTATTTAAAATTTATTATGTCGTATGTGGTGGTTAACAGTAATGAATCATTCGGAGCCCAATAAAAAAAGGGTCAACTAGCCTATTTAATTCTCTCTGCAGTGATCCGTGTAGTAATTTCTTCAAAACTTTGTAGACACACCAAAGAAACGTCACGAAACGAAACGCCAATACACGTAGTCGTTTTAGTTTTATGAAACGTCTATAGATTTATTTCACGTGTGTTTTAATCTACTAATAAAATTAGTAGATTATCATAAACTATTTTTATCGTAAGTAAGTGTTTTATGTAACGTTATAGGTATTTCAGGGGAGTATTAGTTGCTTGTCCATTTAATATCCCAAAAACGTAATTAAGCGTTGCTAGTTTTTTATCCTTAAATCTATCTTGTACGGATGAAGTGACGGTTATCCATCAATGTCCAGGAAAAGGTGGGATACTTCTCTCCCGATTACTTAGTGAGTGGCTTCGTAAGAAATATTTGCGTTTATCCCGAATTCCTGCAGACCTTTCCAGATATAAAGAAAAAACTAATTCTTAGATGAGTCTGTCATGTCACGAAGTTTAAACGACGATTAATAACTGTAATTTTTATAATATTGGGTCCTACCTATGAAACTGGCGTTTGTTTTCTCTCTTAGTATTTTGTCTGTAACTATTATGTTTCAGAATATTCTTAAAAAATAATACCCTCCTCTAAAATTAGACCTCACTTTTGAGCTTTTTTGATTTGTTTTGATAATTTGTTGTATGTTTAATTGTGTTAAAATTAGAAACGAAGACAACTCTTTTTAAGTTCCTCCCGAATACATCATTTGATTTGCATTTACTTAAAAACGATAAACAATTTTTATAAAGAGTGATATCACACATATTGCTAAAGCTTGTCTAATGATACCTGCCAAAAATTATTATCTCTGGATTTGTCATTGTGAAGAAATCTGAAAAAATGTTAGTATAGAAAATGCAGTCTTCCCCAAAATCTCCATACAAAACACCAATTTCATATGTAAGGACCTAATATTACTTTTACTACGAAATCACAGAAGCTTACAGGAATTGTAATTAAAGATTGCTTATTTAATTACTTGAAGCTTTCTACGAATGAAATACTCACCTATATAAACTTTGTTATTGTTTTGTTACATTGATAGATAATATTATTATGCTATAATCTCTTTTGTATTTATTTATAGCAAATGCGTTTGATACATTCTAAAGAGAAATTTAGTTCGTGTTTATCAAGACTTCTCAATCACCGGACAAAGTCTGGAAGGCTTTTAATTAAAAGAAATTAAGATACTCGCTGGGCGCCGAATTAAAGATGCAGATTCCTTTGTTCGGTGGAAAACAACTATTTTAATCAAATCTGATAGATCACTTTGTTGCAAATATTTTCTTTGTAGTTTAGCCAGATATGGGTGGTTTCAATGTTTTGGTTGCGATATTGAAACCAAATATTATAATTATCTTAAGAAATACATACATACATATTACGTCAATCCCCGATGGGGTAAGCAGAAAAGCATTAGATCACAACCACACTTTGCCGGTACTTCCGTTAGTCACTCGTAATCAGAGATCTCAAAATTTTGCGTTATTACTCGTCAGAATATGGATATGACTACAAAATTAATCAATTAATTATTAGTTAATTTCATACTTAAGATTTAGGATTGCATTATTATTTTGATTTACAATATTTTTTATCTATGTTTTAACTATAATAAATAACACATAATAATATGAACACGCCTTAGAACGCAAACCTGTGTGTGTATTTACTAAAACTCAAAATTAAGTCTTAATTTAGAAATTAATTGAATTATTAAGTATTTGATTAATTTTGGAGTCATATCCACATTATCACGAGTAGAGACGCGATATTTTGCGATCTCTGCAAGTAATAGAGGGCAAGCCTATTCACGTTACCGATCACTATGGAAGATCCTTAACCACTCTGTAAGTCAAGCCAAACAGCCAGGACAGATGTTAAAAACATAACATATCATTACTCTACCCCTGAAGGGGTAGGCAGGCAAATGTGGGCTATTTCGCCAGATATGTGAAGTTCCCATATTGTACCGGGTGGCCAGCCTGTTGCCATGCACCGAGCTCAATTTAGAGCAAGTGATATTCAAAACCTTTTTGGATAAAACTCAATGGTCCAGGCGGTGGAATAGACTCTAGAATTTAAATTTTACTTTTCAATATGACCAGAAGTATTTACGCCATCTTTGACCCTAAAATTAAGCGTATTACAACATTAAACAGGTATATCAGTTATGGAACATGGATTTTGCATATTTTTATATATAAAAAATCCAGCAGTTGACATTACTCGAATCAATGCGCCAGTACTTGCTACTCCGCAGCGTTGTTAAATATTGGGACGGCCAGCAAAAAGATAAATGCATCACTGCAAGCTTGACTCAACCAGGCGAAAGGGTAGCAGTTACGTCTGCAGCAGAAATACACATGAGTACACATAAATAGGAGAAAGAATAATCTAGCAGATTTATGGCAAGCGAAAGCAGCAAGAATTTGAACATTATACCAAGCTTAAAAATAAAAACTTGTACTATCACTACTACACATACAGTCAAATTGGTAGCCTATTAAAAAAATTAAAGAGACAATTAAAAAAACAATTTATTTTATTCAAAAATCAGAGTCTTATGAAATATTTCTGCTAACTCGATAATAAAGGAAATTCTCAATAGACCAATTGAGGTTTTTAAGGAAGCGTTATGTAATCGTTAATTAAAGTTATACAAATCATTTTTTTCCTTCGATCCCTAGTGGAGGCAAGTGTTTAGGTGATGAGTTTTCAGACATTTGTTCTCCAGTCTTGGATGTTTATTATAATATATGTATATTCTTAATAATTATGTGTATTTATCTATTAAATATATTTGTTCGTCATCTAGTATCCGTAACACAAGCAGCATTTAGTTGCTTAAAATGGGACTAGTTGATAGGTGTGAGTGTCTGACGATATTTATTTATTTATTATTATTTTAATAAATCCGAGTTACTGAGACTGCTTAGTGCTTAATGAGTGTGAATGGTCACATATCTTTTTTAATTAAAGGTACTATTGTGTAGTTATTATTGTAGTGTCTAATGTCCTAAATTGCTTGTGGTGGCAGCTAAAAACAGTGCTTTTATTATGTTTTATATATTATGAATTTATAATATATCTACCGAATTATTGTAATTGTTACTGATTGTCCTAAAAATAAATAAATAAACAAGTAAACCCCTTGAAGGTCAGCGCAAGCACCAGTGTTCGCAAACAAGAGATGTTTCAATTGTGCCTGGTTTTCTGACCATTAACAGGTTAAATTCTGTCCTTTTCTTCCCGAATAACCCCGAACATACTCATACATATATACATAAAATCACGACTTTTATCCCCTAAGGGCTAGTCAGAGACTCGGCAAAGGCACCGCAAAAGCAGTCCTTTGACATAGTCCGCATTTCACCAAGCAGTGACTGCACTCAGCGTGACAGGTCGTGAGCCCGTCGCCACTGTAAGCTATTCGATGTTTGTGTAGTTCTAAGTCCATTAGTCGTCTTTTAAGACACCTAAGGGAAGAGATGGGTTGGTAGTATTCTTTCAATGAGCCGCTACCGCGAGTTGGAGTCATGTCCAACTCCAACCAACCAAGTCCAACTTACTCTACTGTATAAAATAACAATCTTGATTTATATTTATTATATTTGTTTATATTTATACCTACTTTAGTTTACAAGACGTATTTGAAACAGTACTGTAATAAGCATTCAATCTCTTTCCAGGGTTCGAAGGCACCCACGTCATGATCTTCATCGGTTTCGGTTTCCTGATGACCTTCCTGAAGAAGTACTGCTACAGCGCCCTCGGGTTTAACTGGCTCCTGGCGGCGCTGGTCATCCAGTGGGCTCTCCTGTGCCAGCAGTTCTACCACATGACTGATAACACTATACTAGTCACTAAGAAGTCTTTGCTTGGTAAGTTTTTTGGCGCTATAAATGTACAGTGGTCTCTAAAAATATTATAATATAATTCGTTTGTTTGGGCCCTAACACTGCATTTCGTGGTGTTGTTTCTATTGGTGATGATGGTGAGTTAGGTTGCCAGAACTCCATAGTGTAGAAAAGTGTCGGCAACGCAAGAGTTATGTCAATATTGCAAGCGAGTACATAAAAGTTTTACAGAAACTGCTTACAAAAGAAACCCCCATAATTTTCGCTCGGTTAAAAAAGGAGGTTCTCGCGTCATCAAGGTATACGGTTTATTTTCCCTTGCAATAAATGACTGATTTATTTAATTTTAGTGATTTTAATAATATTACTTATTATTAAAATCACTGAAAGGTAGTTGACAAATGACAATTGTCATTTTTCATAATCAAAACTATAGTTTGTATTACATTTGTTTAGAAACATTTTTTTTTTGCAGAAATTGTCTTAATAAAGCTTAGAATGTTATGAAACCTTATGTGACCTACGACGTAAGAATACTTTCTCAAGTAGGCTTATGTCGTAACTATGCATCTTTGGTATGAACCTTATTGTACCACTTTTTTGGCACACTGTACCCATATCATCTTAATTTTAATGGTTATACAATTTTTTTTAATTTTTAATCCATGCATTTCTATGTTTGCAGATGACATGCATTTTTATATTATATTTATATTCAGGTTTGAAAGTTAGAAAACTTGTTTTGTGTATTTTTAAAACTGTTTTTACTGCTTCGAGCTTTCACCAAACAATAGCTTCAATCAAAAGTGCATGCACCCGCCGTGTTTTTGTTAGTTCTATATGTTCTTTACTCAGTTTTTGATGAAATAATACTAAAAGAATTTTTAGGCACGGCAAGCCGAGGGCTATGCGAATTGTTTTCATAAAATGTTTTTCACATTTGGGCTTTTCCTCTAAGAGACCTTAGGGTGTTTTCAAATAAAGAGTTTATATTGGTAATCACAATCAAATATTTCACTCGTGGAGCTTAGGTAAAGGCTTATTTGATAAATAAATTTTGTTGTTGCACCTTCGATAGATTTTTTTATCAGAGTTAAATTGGGATTTTGGGCTTTTTTAAATTATTGGTTAAGTGATTTGCAATTTCAAATACAGTGCTATATTAAATATATTTACTTACTATCGCCATTAAATAGAATTTTTACGAAGAATCATTAGCTGATATCCTCAATTAATAAATGTTGTCCACAATTTGACCAGCAATTGAAAAGCCTCTTTTATGTCCTAGAGAAACTAGACATTGATAATAATTACTAAAAATAAAACATGTTTTTTTATACTCATGTAATGGTTTATAAATTATACTTAGTTGGAAAAACAGAATTTGTTTACCGTGTTTGCAAATAATATATGTTGTAATTGCCCAACTTCGAGTAATATCTCGCAAAGGCACCCCCATATTTTTCATGGGATTAGCCAGGTCGCTATAAATGAATTATAACTTACTCACGGAGGATTATTTGACCATTCCTGCTTACAGTAGGATAACTAAATATTACTTTAGACAATATTTTGTTTTATATGACCAAATTTTTTCTCATAAATTTAGTAACTTTAGAGTCTTGACCACCTGATCTTCAGACTTATTGTGCTTATTATGTTTATTGGAAATAAATATACCGCTTGATTTAAATATCGTCAAAATCGGTCATTAAGAACTTTTCATTGTACGTACGTGTTCTACAATAAACTATATAATTTAAAAGATTCAAACGAAAACACAGTTGTTATGCCTTTTTTACGACGAGCAGAAATCCATTTACGGGCTATAGTGGCGTATACTCGTGCCAAAATATATTTTAACCCTTTGTTTATTAACTTTCCCAAAACCTAATAAGATACCAATTTAAGTTTCATTTTCCCTGGAAAGTATATTAGCATCAACGCACCTACATTATTTAGTTTCTTGACCCTCCGTTCTACAAATAATATTGTCGCCAGTAAGTTCCGCAGCCAACAACTTGTTTTTGTTTCGGCCAACCCTTTGTTTATGAAGTAGATTGATTTATGATCTAAAGTTGCTTTCCGTGAAAGTAAAATTTTCTCATTTGTTTTGCGTGAAAATATTGTTGTTCGTTTCTTACCTTGGTTAACATATTTTGATGGATATTTAATTTTGATTCAATCTCCAATAATTATTTTAAATATACCATATATGTGTCACATTATGTTCTTTCGAGATCGTAAAAGATCGTAAGTCATATTGAAAACATACACACACAGAAATTAGGTGTAATTTTCAATTTCTAATGAACTTTTGATATTTCAGAGGCGGATATAATGTCGGCAACAATTCTCATAACATTCGGAGCACTGCTGGGTATTGCGAGTGGGGTTCAGCTACTCTTTATAGCAATAGTGGAGACTGCTGTTGCTTGCCTAAATTTGTGGCTTGTGGCTGATGTGTTTAAGGTACACTTTCGCTTGGATTTTGAATTTTAGAGTCTTAATTTATGTAGGCCAAAATTAAATTTGACTTCTGTAATCTATTTCTAATGAATAAAATATTAAGAGTTGTATAGAGGTATCATAACTTCACGTCGCCTGTTTGATTATACTTTTTTAGATGAAGATATAGTAAAATTAAACGTGAACATTAATGGGCTTATTATGAATAAATGTATCATCGTCATAAGCCCATTGATATACGCATTGTAACTGTAACAAATAAATCAATACGCCTAAAGAAGCCCAATTTGACAATTGAATCAGTAATATTAGGACCTATGAAATTGGTGTTTTGTATGGAGATTTTGGGGAATTCTGCATTTCACATAATAACATTTTATCAGTTTTCTGCACAACGACAAATCCGGAGATAATAATATTTGGCATGTATCATTAGACAAGCTTTAGCAATATGTGTGTGAACACGCTTGATAAAAATATTCATCGTTTTTATGTTAATGCAAATCAAATGATGTATTCGGGAGACAGTTAAAAATAATTGTCTTTGTGTCTAATTTTAACCCAATTAAACATACAAAAAATTATCAAATTAAATAATTCGAGCTCAAATATATGGTCTATTTTTAGAAAAGGCAATTATTTTATAAGAATGTTCAGAAACTTAATAGTTACGGACAAATTGCTAAGACAGAATAAAAACACCAATTTCATAGGTAAGGACCCAATAATAATTATGAGTTCTATCACTAGGCGGCTGATGTTGGAGGGTCCATCGCTATCCATACATTCGGAGCTTATTTCGGCCTTGGAGCAAGCTTGGCACTAAGAAATAAGGCCAATACAGCTGAAGCCAACGCCAATGTGCCAACAGTCGACCTTAACGGGCCTAGTTACACTTCTGACGTCACTGCTATGATTGGTAAGTTGTAAGAGTGGTTTTTGTGCATTTTGGTTGCTATTTTATCTAGTTTTTAACTATTTTTCCCATGAGTGGAGGCTTGTCACATTAGCATATTGTCATCTCTGCCAACCCTACCATAAATATTGTAAACAGTAGTCCTTACAATATTTATGGTGGGTTGGCAGAGGTAACAGCTTTTTACTAGCTTTTGTTCTGATCCTGACACACACTTATCGTTATCTTCTTTCATTGATGTCTTTGACGCTCATCGGTAAGCTGAAATTAGATAATTCATTTTTTCATTTCGGATTCATCATAGATGAAATGTCTCAGAACGATGAGTGTCAATTTAAAAGAAAAACGTTCATCATTCACAATTCATTGCAAAAATTTATAAATTTTTATGAACCGACTAATTTCAGCTTAATAGTTTGTAGTTAGTTTAGGTTCATTCATCCTCTAAATCAACCTTCTCTTACCAATGAAGAATTGCTTTCTTGATTAGACATAAAATTAACGATTGCTATTGTGTCCTGCAAATATATTTAATATTAATCTGTCTGTTCATATTTATGTGACGGTTATAGCAGACGCAAAACTCCATTATAGTTTTAGAGACTGTCAACTAGGATAATACCCATTGTCTATCTAAATATGTCTAATACAATATTACATTTCACCACTCATGTGTAGATCATTGACTTTTTGAATGACAGGCTGGAAAATAATTATGTTCATAGAGAATCTAATAACGTAGAGGTCAACCTAATAATAAGTCTAGAGCTTAATAATAAATTGTATAATACGTAAGAAGGATCAGGTTCTATCGATTTGGACAAAACCTTAGTCTAATGGATATAGACAAAGTATAGGTACTATAAGTTATCAACGCAGTTAAAGATATTTTTATATTTCATTACCCGTTGATTCTTTCAGTTACTGTTATATACTGCCTTTGCTAACACAATTCTATCAAAATTTTATGTGTTTCATTCTGGGGATATTCTAGCTACTTTAACCTTATTTAATTCATTGTCATAAATAAGAGGTATAGACAAACACATTAGTGATATTAAACACACAAATAAACAAAAAATAAATAAACCAAGTATCAACAAAATTATGTGTTTCATCAAGAATTTTGGCGCAGCGAAAACAAAGTAGAGCTGTCTCTAGTACTGTTCTTATTTGATTTCTCCTTGAGAAGTTCATAATAAAGTCGTTTGGCATTGATTCCCCTAAATAGAATATAGCGAGACAAGTATGATGGATTGAGAGCTCTCGAAAACTTACGAACATACTGCTTTACTCATACTAGCATTATCATCGTAATCGCTTCACTCAACCAGAAAATATTGGAATACTTTTTTGTGCGTATACTTTTTGTAATCTGGATCTGCCTTGCGCTGGAATTTATATTATTGTGACTTTTCAGGTTCGATTTTCTTATGGATTTACTGGCCGTCGTTCAATTCTGGCTTGACGAATTCTGATGAGGAGTATCAGAGGGCTGTAATTAACACATACCTGTCATTAGCTGCGGCAACGGTAAGAATAACCATTTTACAGTTTTATAATAGTTTTTTCTTCTCGTCTACGAAGCATATCACAGTTTCAACAGGCTTTATTCTTTATTGCCACCTTCGTGAGAATAGAAATTCATTTAGCACTTTTCATTTTCGATCGATGTTGTTTTTTTATCATGGGATGTGACCTGTTCATTATTAAGTTACGTAAATAACAGACGAATGCAAAGATCTTTCAATTGTCTGTTGGTCGGACGTAATTCTTACATACGTATAATTAGTTTTACATGTACCTATATTAAATACATTAATATTTTGTACGTTGACTGCTACATGAACTACAAATGGCTCTTACCAAACAATATTATTACCACAACAATGAGTCTTTGTTTATGGAAATATAATTTAATTGTGGAGGAGCTCGGTGGAGCAGTGGTGAATACGCTTTGTCTTTCGATACCGATAACAAAGTTATCTTCAAGCCGTGGATGGGTGACCGAAAGTTTGAGATCTGGAATTCCTCCGTACCTCAGAAGGCACGTTAAGCCGTTGGTCCTGGTCACTATTGCAACCGTTTCTACCCATCAACCCGCATTGGACCAGCGGGGTGGTTTGCCCAGCAGTGGGACGTATATAGCTGAAGACGAATTTAATGTTTATTCCTCGAGGACCCCTTACATCTTGTTTTAATGGAAAAAGTCTACACTTAGCAGCTTCAATATTTTTTTACAGAATTTCCGATAAACATTTGATGGTATACCTTAATTTGTATAAAGCATTATTTTAATAAATGTAACAGCTGCTCATACCACAGTCTTTTACATTGTTCTGCTTAAGCCAAAGTTAAACACAAATAATTTCCTCTAGTTACGAGAATAAATGTTGTATTTACCTTACACAAATTACATTTATTTTATTCAATCGCCATTTTACAAATGTTGATTAATTTCTTAAGAACACGTTTAACTATTGGGTGCTCTCAAGTTTTAATTGAAGAAGGCCCTAAAAGTCAAGAAAAACAAATTTGATTTATTTCATAAACACTACATATAAAATATACTTTGAAGTTGAAGAATTCGCTACATTTTGATATCAAAGAATTTATTATGAAGAAAATCAAAATTGATAAATTTTAAGATCAATGTTGATTTGAAAATCATGAACCAAGGTACTGCTCCTAAAATATTGGGCTACCAACATAAGCTCGATCCGTATTACATACGCACGTAAACATACCATGTAAATTGCTTTGCGTATTTGTGTCGATATAACTATGATATTTGGACAGAATACAATAACATAATATAGTGATATTACTCGTATGTTATTGTATTAACCTACATCAGGTATGTAGGCTAAGGTGTTACATCCACATTTCAAATGATATGATCCTATGTAAGTAGTCAGTTACAACACACCGAGTACAGTGTAAAGATATGTAGAATACCGGGAGTCAAAAATAAAAACCAGCTACTGAATTTAATCTCGTTTATTTCAGCACGAACCGTTTTAAATAAAATAAAAACCACAATCAACCCAATAGCGTGCGATCGTCTTTTCACCGCGTTCGTCGTCGTTCTCCCTCTCCCTCGCGCACCTCTCGCTTTCTCATTCACGCCTTCGTTCAACAACCGCTCACACACATCTCACACTTACGTTCAGAAACAATCATTCCCACAGATATAAGGTAAGCGACCATTCATAATATGTTTTCATCATCATTATTATGGAAGTGTGGAAGTGAATGTGTGGTTTCAAAGAGGATGTGACAAGAATAGAGAAAGGAATGCTAAGATGGTTTGGACATGTGAAAAGAATGAATGAAAATAGATTGACTAAAGCGATATATGAATCAGGTGTGAGTGGAGATACGGGACGAGGCAGACCTAGGCGAACGTTCCTCGGCCAAATCAAAGACGTTCTTGAGAAGGGCAGGTCAAAAGTACCCGTAATCGCCGAGCCGAGTTCGATTCTACCGTCTGTACCACTGAGTTTGAATAAAACTTATGCACAGTTGATGGTGAACATCGCTTGCCTCACAGTGTGCCCGGTGCAATGCCTACACCTTCGCGGAAAGAGGCGTGGTGATAATGTTTTATTATGTTACATAGTCATCAACTAATAGACATAGATTTCACTTAATTAATGCACTCCATTGCATTTCTTTTGTTTTTTTTGTAACTGTAGTTATCTATACTATTGTTATATATGAATGCGAAAGTAGCTACAGAGGATAGCAGCCCTAGCCTCCACCTTGTGCGGACACATAAGGTACCTCTTCACGCCTGATGACGGAACCAGTGTTGAACCCAACCCATTATGCCCTATAGCCCATGTTATGGTTGTTGTGAACGGGAAACTTGGAGGTAGACGTCCTAGGCGAACGAATCACAATCAAATTAAGGACGTTCTTAAGAAGGGTTAGGCCAGTCACACTATAAACTCTATATTCGTTTATTGCACATAAACAAAAAAATACAGTGTAAAAAGCATAAGTATACAAATACACATTTGACCGACTTTAGTTGGTTACTGCTGGCATTCCTTGTAATAATAATAGATCTTACCCTACGAAATTGCCGTTTTTTTTTCTCTTAGTGTTTTGTCTGTAACTATAAAGTTTCAGAATATTCTTATAAAATTTTAGAGGACGTAATTTCGTCCTCTAAAAATAAGAAGCATATTTATGAGCTCTTTTGATTTATTTTGATAATTTATTGTAAGTTTAATTGTTTTAAAATTAGAAACGAAGACAATCTATTTTTAAGTGCCTCCCAAATACATCATTTGATAATAATATGCATTCACTTAAAAATATTTTTTATGAAGATCACACATCATTAGACAAGCTTTAGTTTATCACACATATTGCTAAAGCTTGTCTAATGATACGTGCCAAAAATTTTTATCTCTGGATTTGTCGTTGTGGATAAATCTGAAAAAATGTTGGTACGGAAAATGCAGACTTTCCTAAAATCTCCACACAAAACGGCAATTTCATAGGTAAAGACCTATTATATGTTTTATTTAGAATCACTTGTCCATGGGTGTATTGAACCAGCTTCAACAACGTGTCGTAAACGATAAACTGTAATCTCTGCACTCAAATTAATACGATCAAACCGTCCCTTGCTATATATGCTTGCGGCATTCTATCACCCCTATGCATAAGCCTGAGAGTAATGTCACGGCTCCTGTTCCGAACACGATGCCTTCAAAGACGATGTGTAAGCAGTTTCTGGAGCCTATCGTTACTTGGCATTTTAATGGGATTAAACTCTAACAGAAAAGATGTCAACTAATATTGGAAACGTCGTTTATATTGTTGTGTTTATACTTAAGTTTTGAAAGGCATGCTTTACGCCCTACAATAACATTGAAATTATTATATCCCTTGCTTAAATTTAGGACGAATTCGACCAAATTTCGATTACCGGCACTGGTGTAGTAATACCAAAAATGCTTGAGCTGTCAAATGCATACACGGCCAGATATCGGCCGTGTACGCAGGATTCCGTCATTGTAGTGGATTCGAATTTTCTGTATACTCTGATTTTTAAATCAATGGATCTAAGTGACATTTGGAGGGATACCACATTAGGGAAAAAGTAATATAGTTTTGTGCTCTTGACAAATTGGGGTTCAACTGCTTGATCAATTGTCATCCAGAAATCAAATGAAAATTATCTTTCTGCAATTACAGCAATTGAATCTATTCAGGTTTAATTATTTGTTCAGTTCTTGCACGTCATTTTCTTTTGCAGAAGTAAATGTATGAGGTTACAAATTAAGAAAATAAATAAAATCCTGCTTACAATCTTTATTTAATATGGAAATGTGAGCGAAGATGACAGGATAAGGCTGTTAGCGAAAGAACACAGCGAATGCCTTATTATTACTGAGCGATATATATAGAATGAGGAGTGAAAGAGAGGGAATGTTGTCTTTTGAAGGGCAAGACGGCGTAATACGTATGTGCGAAAAAAGAGTTTTTAATAAAATATTTCCCGGTTTTACTGCACTGCCTCCCCCCCATTTATTCCTGAATAAAAATAAAAATTGTTAACTTCAAACTAACGAAAACGCGAACATATGAATGACGCCGAAAAAATACCAATGAAATTTAACATTAACGCATAAATTAACACGTAATTTGGTTCAATTCGACCTTATTGAGAAAAATTGGTTTTAGGCAGAAGGTATCATTACAATCTCTCTATCATTGATCTTTTTTATATAAGGTCCTTACTTATGAAATTGGTGTTTTGTATGGAGATTTTGGGGATGTCTGCATTTTACATACTAACATTTTATCAGTTTTCTTCACAACGACAAATCCAGAGATAATAATATTTGGCATGCATCATTAGACAAGCTTCGGCAATATGTGTGTGAACACGCTTGATAAAAATTAGTCATCGTTTTTATGTTAATGCAAATCAAATGATGTATTCGGGAGGCAGTTAAAAATAATTGTCTTTGAGTCTAATTTATACACAAATTAAACTTACAAAAAATTATCGAATTAAATAATACGAGCTCAAATATATGGTCTATTTTTAGATGAGGCAATTATTTTATAAGAATGTTCTGAAACTTAATAGTTACGGACAAATTGCTAAGACAGAATAAAAACACCAATTTCATAGGTAAGGACCCAATATTATCCAGTTCCGTTGGCCTACAACAATATCTATAACATTATTTTCACGAGTACCCTTAACATTTCCACGCCCATGTACGAACCCCACGCTGAAATCTCTAGAAGAATAAGACTTGAAAAACCCACTGCTTGGATAGGAATCATTATGATTTCGGGTCCATTAAAACTTTACGGTTCTATGCAGTTATCGTGTATCCTTTTGTAATGAGAATAAATCACAATTTAACAGAATTTCCTAAAACACCGCTATTCAATAAGGAGCAAATTCAATTTATAACTCAGTTTGAATCTCATTTGAGCAAAATATTTGGACATGATAATTTGGGAGTGGGTTTCGAGATGACTTTCTAAATGAGGTCGGAATTACAATACAGAATACCAAATTGAATTACTTATAATAACTACTAGTTATGTAGGGGTTTATACTTGGCTCGGAGAATTGCTTCGGCAGACCCCGCGTCGCTCCCATGGAAGGGAAGGAATGGGGAATTTTAGTGGGTAGTGCCAATTTTTCATGAGTTGAGTTGAGTTGAGTCCCACACACGCCTACCTAGCCACCGGTAAGTACAGTCCGTAAATGGAGTCCTCTTGATAAAAAAGGGGTTAATAATTATTCTTCCCTTTTGTAGTGTAGCACTGTTTTTCTAGTAAATGTCATTTTTGCAATTTTTGCCAGATGATATTAATCGCATAAACCAACGTTCGGAAATTGTAATAACGTCGCATAAGGTTAAAGACAGTGGGTACTTCAGAAGTTAAGGGATTTAAATAGAAAAAAACCCTTAAAGGATCAAGGGCAAAATGGGCGTAGAACCAACAGAAATAAAATGTGCTGTAATTTATTCTATTGTACTTCCTGATAACCCCTAAATACTTCTTAACCTCAAAATGCACCGGGTATCCCGGAAAAAAAGTCCCAAAGATTTGTTCATAAAACACCGTTGTTACCGTTGATATTTGAATAAAAGCTATCACTTCATATTAGTTTTTTATAAAATATGTGTGTGTTTTATGAAAAAATCTCTGGGATTTTTTTACGAGATACTCGGTGCATTTTGGGGTAAAAAAAATATTTAGGCGTAATTAGGATGTAAAATGGAGTAAATAACAATACATTTTATTTAGGTTGGTTCTACGTCCAGATCCCATACAAAAGTGCCCATGATCCTTTGGACTCCTTGCCTCCTCCTTAAAAACAAGGTTTTAGCTGATGTTAACTCATGATAACGCGAGATTCTTATTTTTCAGAATACTGTTTGTTTTATTTTGTCCGTACAATATTGAGTCCCTTTGCCTACCTGTTCTTATAAAAAAATAAAGTTGTACCGTAGTCGTAGATATCAAATTAGTTGGCTGTACGAGTGAGTATTCCTTTGTTCCTACTTATTTGAAGCAATGTTCAAAAAAGGCGCCTGTGAACAGCCAAAAGTGATCTTGTCTTGTTATGGTCAATGTTTCCAAGAATCCCGATTACGTTTTCAATATTGGTTTCTGTATACTAGACACGTGTCTTCCTCAGTTTTCACGTGGCTTCCAATCTTGTCTGATATTTATGATTCCGTGCAGAACTGAAACATGTGACAACTAGTGTTCAGTCACGTGGACCACCACGCCGCTTTGTTTTAGATCTTCGATTACGTAGTAAATAAATATTTAGTTTCCTCGCAATATTCTGATTTCCTCTAAAATTAGGTCTAGTCTATCTTTGTATTTGTTTTTCAGAATATCACAATTAATTTATTCTTTTGCTCTGAGATTGGTCGACAATAATTCTTGGACATTATCCTGGTGACGTAAAGAGATCTCCCATTGAAATTGGTATTTCTATTTAATTATATCTATTGGGCTTAGTATCCGTTTATAAAGTTTGTCAGATAGAAGAGAGATGTAAGTAAGGGTAAGAGAGATGTAATTTAGGGATATGTAATGTTTCTTAGATTTACCAGGGTACATGTTGGAGCGTCTTCACATAGGAACATAAATTAGGATTAATTTTCTAATATTCACATCTTTAATGATGAAAGCCTTGTCAGAACGTCCTATGAAACGCTAGAGGCGTACCCAGACAATTTAATGAGATTAGTGTAGGTATATGTGTTTATCATTCCGCAATAGACACATTACAGTACCACAAGGTGTATCTTGATTCATGTCAAATTAAATTAGTGTTGACTGAGCGAACTCCGGCCTCTGATTTATTAATACCGCTACTTGACTAAATCCATTACCTATCCCTTTGAGATAATGAATTTGTTACAAATTACTTGTTACTAAATAATTAGCCAGTGAGTTTGTCTTTGTAGTAAAGATAATACGGAGATCTCTAAAATCTAATTTTCCCAAGAGTAAACCTTATGTAACGTACTTAATAATCTTAAAGTAAACATAATATTATTTTATGCGGAATGTGACCCATTTTCATTGTAAGCCATATCAGGAGTTAAACCTTTAATTGCTTTAGCTAAAAATATATCACAAGCTATAGAATAAGTCAAGTCAAGAATTCAATTTGTCAAGTTTATTTTTGGGTACGTCTAATCTTTATAATTACCGTAAATATATATTTGCGGCAGCACCTATTTATTTGTTTAAGCGCTCAAAAGGCACATTTCTCATTATAACAGTATTAATTCCATTAAACACATGACAGAAGCTTGGGAAAGTTTCTGATAATCTACCAAAAGGTTCTCTGCGTTTCATTAGATTACAAATAAGTTTTCCTGCTAACGAGATCCTGCCAATAACCACATAGCGTCTCGAGATTACGTAGCAACAGTATGAGATGGTAATCAATACAAATTATATCTTACCTGTGAGTGACAATAACCTTGTAATGACTTAAACGGGTATTAATGAAATAATTAGAAAACAACTATTTTCGCTGCGAAGTATTTGATTTGAAATGAAAAATAATGAAATTTAGAAGAATATAGAAGAATAGCACACATTTCATAAGCAAAATTAGATCTTATCGGCCAAGCGAAATAGGGATATTTAGGCAGGTAAATTTTAGACAAAATGAAATGTTTCCTAGAGAAACATTTTTAACCTTTAACCACCGACGAGGACGTGGACGTTTTTGTCACGTTAGTATCGACATGAGGCCTGAGAGGCCGTATATGACAACACCGAGTTAAAAAAAATGTGATTATTATACATCAAAACAGAAGTTCTGTCTTTAATTTCAGATGTATAAAGGAAGTAAAAAGCATAACTAGTTAGTTAATTGATAACATTTTAAAATAATATAATTTTTACCTAACAAATGGCGCTTGACGAAATTAAAATTAATATTGATTAATAAAATAGGACTTTTAGGTATCCATGAAATTTGCTTTTTCGTAAGCCTAAAGGTTATATCTATAAGAAAAAAAAAGTTTAAAAGTTATGATATTCTGAAAATAAAAAAATTACTAACGCCAAACATCTTCAAAATTAGGGTTCTTTTGTTTAGCGCACAGTAAGCAAATGTACAAGCAAAAGTAATGCTGACATGTGGATTTTTGATTCCTTTCTTGTTTATTTTATATACTTAGGCTTTGAATTTAATTATATTGAAATGAAATTACTGAGTGACGCCATACACTTGCAGTCTGCGGAACCAAGATCTCAAAAAATGGCATGATGTCTTGATCCAGAAGATTTATATATTATATATGACGATGTGGTCTTTTGGAATAGCAAAGTTTATCATTTAGTTAACCCAGACGTGCTAAGTATCAAATTTTTTTTAAATAATACCAAAATACTTGAAATAGACATCCTTTTTATTGTATTTCGCTCCAAAAAAAACTAACGTTAGTGTCGCCATGGGGCCTACATGGGGCATAACTTACCGAAACTACATTAGGCAACACTATTACCACATCAAATGGTGTCAAGGTACCTAAACTTACAGTTACTGACGAGCATAAGAAGACGAGAAGGTCAAATTGTCCACCCGACGTGGCCTCACAGGTCCTATGTCGGTGGTTCAAGGTTAACAATAATTTCGAATCTCCATACCTGTGTGAATAAGATACAAAAGATATCATCCCTAATTCGTTGGAAGGAGCCAAAGCTATCATACATTTATTTTTATTTAGTTATTGAGGCGTTTTGTGGAGTGTTCTTCTCTAACAAAGAACAAAGGAGGCGAAGGGCCATTCATTTCGTCGAGTCATAAATTATTAGGCGTTTGCGTTTCGTTGTCAGCTCAGAGGGCAAGTTCCTACTTCGAATAAAATGATTCCTTGAAAAGGTCATTTGCCTGTGAAATATTAGATTAAAGAATATTTCAATATTGGCATTTTTTCTTTTCACAGGTCACAACTTTCGTTCTCTCATCAGCAGTAAGCCAGCACCATGGTAAATTTGACATGGTACACGTACAGAATTCAACTTTGGCTGGTGGTGTGGCAGTTGGCTCAGTGTGCAATATGCACATTGGACCTGGAGGAGCAATTGCAGTTGGAATTGGCGCTGGAATCCTTAGCGTTTTGGGGTACAGGTTTTTGACGGTAAGTAGAAACTCCCACTTTATTATGACTTTGAGTTGGCTGACTTCTTATGGCAGCAGTACACTTGGCTAAGCGTATTCGCGTAGCGTTATCGTTGCGTTTGTCCGACTTTGCCCAAATAATAAAATCATTCCAAATAAACCATCCACACATTGTTATCGGGCAAACAGCTCAAAAAATCCTTTGATGTGTGGACACCGACAAGCGGACGGAAACGCATGTTAGCTATTTGCTTTGTTTGCACCATTCGTGCTAATACCCAAATAGACCGTCCACACATTACCGTTTTCGGACAAACACAGCAAATACGCGAACACAATACGCCAAGTGCAGTGCCACCATTAGATGAAACTTGTCAATAAGAAAGTCGCCACCAGCCCCTATATATTCTCAACTATCGGTAAACAAACAAATCACGATAGCTCTATACCTGACACTATAATATTCATTGCGGAGGATCAGAGCGAGACGAGACGTGACTCTCCAAATCCTGAAGCGATAGTTAAGAAGAAGGGGAGACACAGCGTATAATTGAAATCTAGGCAACCATATTCCGATTCACGACAAAAGAAAGGGTCCCAAAATATCTTCAGAAAAACATATTATTATTTTTTTAATAAATATTCTCTTCGCTTACTTGTCAGCTCGTCACTTACTTCTCACACCATTCACAGATTCCATCTATCGATTTTTAAGTATCTTACTGCTCGTGTTTCTCCATGAGGAAAGCCTGTACCTAGCAGTGAGGCGTATATAGGCTGAAGACAACTGGTCGATATCATGTATGTTTTACAATTCCAACAGCCGCAGCTGAACAAAGTCGGTCTTCTGGACACATGTGGCGTCAACAACCTGCACGGCATGCCTGGGCTGTATTCTGGACTGCTCTCGGTACTGTTTGCCGCACTCGCCACTCAAGAACACTATGGAGCCCAAGAACTTGGCGTTGTATTCAGCGCCATGGGCAAGGTAATGACTAATAAGGTCAAATCCACAGATGCACACAGACTAAACTAACCAAATCAGGTTTAAAGCGGATACTTGTAAACCAATTCATCATTTGGTTAATACTGGTTGCCAAAAGATTTTCTAATTCACCAGTTTTTTTTTAAATACCGTGAAACTTTTTAAAATCTTGAGTTCCAATTTAATTTCATTTTTCTGTTGATGTATATACACAATAGAAGACATCATTTTCCATATATACATGTAATAATTAATATCTAGCACCTAACTCAAACCTGGGGCCACAGATATCTTATTCCAATACGTTTTTAACGCTATCGGAATTTTATGTCCCTAAAATTTTATGAAATCAAAGCCGTGGTGACAGATACAAGATTTTTTTAAATAACTGCTGTTTCAGAGAAACTTGGCATATATTTCTGAGAAGGCTTATTCAGAGGAAGGTATAATGGAATATGGTTGAATACTTTCTTTTTTCACTATTGCTGGAAATAAGCCCACTCAGATTTATTTCCAGTTATGAATGATAAACATTTGTTATGAATTCACAGGATGGCAGAACTGCTGCAAACCAAGCATTGTATCAATTCATTGCGCTAGCCGTGACATTCGTAATGTCACTTGTATCCGGATATATCACTGGTAAGAAACTAAAAATTTTAAAATGAAGTATTATACGTATGGATATCGGAGATTTTTGAAGCTGTAGTAATTTTAGTTCACATCCAAATACGAAGTAAAAAAACACGAAACATGTTTTTGATTAGAAAATTCTGCTCGTAAAATATTCGAAATTAGCGGAAATTTCAAAAGAATTTCAAAACTGCAGATAAACCAACTACCTTAGGTGCGTGCGGTGTTTGCAATATAGATGCCTGCACCTCGACCGCACCCGGGGAATGCACCGGCTATAGAGCATGAGCGGGAAAATATGCGGGGAATCCCACCTTTGTGCATTCTCCTTGATATAACTGACCCCAACTTTGGTCATTTAAGTTTAAAGTAAAAGAGCTTTAGCTAATTCTAACCGAATTACTTGAGCAGGAAACAGGAGCGCTCAACGTTACATAATTTATCCTAATTGTGAACTCAATTATAAAAGGTACTTTATCTTATGTAAATTTACTTATACAGTACATTGTAGGGTTTTTAAATTTAAATTGAATGAAAATATCTTTCCTGTTATGGCGAGGCAACTTAGAACATTTTACGAAATTGTTTTCATGATATTTTGATAAAATCAAATAGCAACACATAATTTTTAGAGTAATAAGAAATAGCAACAATTTCGAGTTAATAATGTACTCATACCCTTAAAATTTTGTGCTCTAGCTCGTAATATTTGATGATTCTGTGTCGGAGTCGTTCTTAACTTTACACCAAAAGTGCTCCCGAGTTCCTTCTGGGATAGATTATCTGTGCAGTAACAGTAAAGTCGTTCTCAAAGTTCATCTGGAATGATATTTGAATGACACCGTCATGTTACGCGACTGGTAACTTTTGTGATATAAGTTTCAAGAGTAACAACATCTTAGTGTTCAATTACTACGACATGCATTTGCTCTAGTAAATTAGTTGAGCATTGGGAATTATACAAAATCGATGGTATCGGCGATGGTTGAACATATAAATTTATTTCTTATCCCTATTTATGGAACGTTGTGCTAAATTGTGGTACATCGATGAACAACCACAGAAAGTGGTACTTTCTCAAATTTATTCAAATTTATATGCTATTGTAAATAAATAATAACGTTGTTAACCACTTTTGACAAATTTTTTAGTGTCAGTAAAAATGCGATAAGATCCAACCTGAAAGTGCTAAATGATTGAATTCGTATACTTATTACCATTAACATTTAATAAAATGAACAATTATGACATATTATTTGCTATTGACGTTTGAATTTGACCTTTGTTAAGAACCTATTAAAATATTATTTCCAACAAAAAATTAAAGGCATTGCATAGTGAAATTAAAAAAAAAAACTTTTTGCATCGAAATAAAAACATTCTAAAGACGTGAGTAAGTCAAGACTTTGAAACTGACAAGTATATTTTGATAAAAATAATTTATGTTGTTTTCATGATTTTCTTGCGTTGCCTCGGAATTAATCAATCGCTGAAAGATATTTATGGAATCCTGAACGTTAAGCGTCAAGTGTTCCTTTTAACGTTAACACATATATGGAATATTAATAGTTAATAGTATTCTTGGGCGTTAAATATAAAGATTTATTTGTAGCCTTGCGTGACAATGATTGTATAAAGATCTGAAGAAAGGCAGTAAACATAATTTTGAAGTATCGATTGAAAACATGAAACTTTCACATTCCTTGTAAGCAAGAATTTGTAACACTGTCTGTAAATTTATTTAAATTTAAAGATATTTTTGGAACATTCAACTGTAAAGATATCTTTGACGTCGACTTCGCCTTACATTGTGCCCAGTGCACGGCGCACATACCTGGCGAAATGTGTGTTAGAACATCTGCCAAACCCTTCGAGGAATAACATTATTTTATAAAGTTAACATAGAAAAAAGTACATCTTCAAATTATATTATCGGTTAATAAAAACAATATTTTTCTTTTCCTCAAATAAACGTATTAAGCAGTTTCAAGGTTTCGATTCTATTTTAGAGCTACAGAGAACTTAATTTGCTGTGTTTTCGAGCCTTTGATATTCAAATGATCGGCACATACTACTACTGACTATTTAGCATTTTATTTACATCATGTTAGAGTGTATATAGTTTTAATTAAAATTTTACCAGACCAATATATTTTAAGACATTATTGTGTGTAGTGTTAGAATAATTATCAGAAGTATCAAAATGAGACAGAGAACATGTATCGGAGGACGTTATAATATAAACATAGACAATATTAGTCAACTTCAAATTGATAATATTAAAAAGTATAGAAAAAAATTCCAAAGAAGGTTGACAAGTCAGTCGTCAACAAGAGATATTAAAATAAAGTATATAAAATAATTGTTTGTACTAAAGTTTTTAAAATTTTGTCTGTTTTTTGGTTTTTAATTTTTTGTCTGTTTTTTGGTACGCAGTAACAAATGCATGTAATCAATTACAGTTTTCACTGTTTTAACCATTAAATTGCTAAGATAAACGTTCTACTGAATGAACAGTGCCAGTGCATTAACAAAATAATTAACTTTTCGAAGAATAACAATACCGTAGATCTCTACCATGTGTAGTAAGTAGTAGTTAAGTAGTGCATTTTGACAATCGATATTGATATCGTTATAAGGAAAAACAACACATTGTTTGACATAAGTTTTCGCTCAACAGCCCAAAGCTATCAAACATTGTTAAATCCTATGGTTAAATCCTTTAGCGACAACGATGTTCCATTTACCAAATTGTCTAATTTGGATATGACTGCTCACCCTGATTCTAAATGTTTTCAAAATTTTGTTTTGGCTTTCATACGCCTATCAATGTAGATAGATTATATTTCAAATTGAATTTACCTACTACTTAGCAACAAGTGGTGCCGTGACCACTCAGAATATCCAATATTGATTCAAATAGGGCATTTAGATGCGTTGAACTTTAGAACTGACAGTAAATTTTGGTGGTAGTGCCGTCTCTACGAATATTGGAACCATCTGCTTGCTATTACAGCCAATAAGAGATCAATTATTAAGGTTTTGAAATGTGAAAGCACTATACCCAAATGGTGACATTTTATATTTCAATAACGTACTCGTACTCGTACATAATTAAATAGCGTATAGAAAAATAAATTTTGTTTGACCAAATTTATTATACAGATAGTGTTTTATTTATTAATAAGTTATTGGCTTCTAACGCTACGTAAGCAATAGAACATGAAAACTAAAGTAAATCCTCACATTTTTGTCTGGTAGTTTTTTGTTGCATAATGATAGCCTGGTCTTCAATACTCGCCTGAGATTTGATTGTAACTACTTAAATATGTCTTCTAATAATGAGCTCTGTCCTTGGCTTATGGACGAAGGGTGATCGGTCGAAAAACAGATTTCATTTAAACCAAATGGCGAATTATTACCGTAAGGCAAAAATATATATAGAATCATACGAAAATATATCAAATAGTCAACAAAAATTATTCATATTCTTAGTCATCAGACTTGAAAAATAATGAGACCCATTAGACTCATGTAAGATAAGATAAGACTACATGGAGTTGGGATAAACTGAGTCGATATAAATACCTTTATTTTAATTCATCCCATTTTTTGTTTCGAATTATGCTCTAAAAAGACATTCCGCGCAGAAGTACCGTAATTAATGGCATGAAATCGTATTTTCGATATACATTGATTTATTGAAGAAAAAACTGATGTTTCAATTATTTTTCAAACTGAATCTTACGGTGAAACAGAAATATGGAAATCAAAAATTTGATATAATGCTATTTTAATAAAGCATAAAATGAAATAACGATGAACTGTGTTTCTAGATAACGAATATTCGATGAAATGAAAATGCAATGAAAACTAATTCTAGGATTTGTTAAATATTGAACAAATGGTTCTGTGAATCATTTAACTGGTCATGAAAATCGTTGAAAGGAATTGCGATAAAATAATGGATTCCCAAAAAAATTGAAAAATCCGGAAAAATCCTACAGTATCAAACAAACATTTCTTTTCAGTAGTAGTAATTTTACTAGGTATATCCGTATTTTAAACCAACTCCTTTTGGTGTTATGGTGCTATGAGACTAAAAAAGAAATTAAGTAAACAATTTAAAAAGAAAAATCAAAGGATTTTCTCATTTGATTTATCTTTGAACAAAGAAAAGAATTTTCATTTTAATCATGAATTAATACAATACTTTTTTTTCAGGACTGTTGACAAAGCTTCCTCTCTTCACCTCTCTTAAGGATAACGAGAAATACAATGACGAAATTAACTGGGAACTACCCTAATCGAATTCATTGCAATGTTCGCTGTCCGCGTCTTTGCGCACTAAATCGAAATTTTATTTACATTGGAGCCTTTTTAATCCTTTGGAACTTCTTTTGAATTGTAACTGTTAGAAGGGATAATGATAATGATAGAAGGGATAATGATAGCAAAATAATATACCTTTTATGTTAATGTCAATTATTATTATACAAAAGATTTTCGCCTCTGAGTCCAGCTCTTGTTATAGAACATTATATTCTTTACAAATATGGCATTTTTGATATAATTATTTTAGTTTGTTGATCAAAATAGGCTAAGAAAATAATTAACCATTAGGCATGTCATATTCTATTTGGTTCTTAAAATATATTGATATGTTTTATGTAAAATGTAAATAAATGCATATTCTAACACTTAAATATGAAGATCAGTTTTTTATTAATCGTGTTGGTATTATTGTAATAATTCTCACTTTTTTGTTGACCTTATATTTAGCTCTCTACCAAAGATAATTTAAGCCTTATTGGAAACTGTAAATAAATACTTTGATCTGAATTGTAGTATTATTGAATTTATATTTGATGAAACTTTATGAAATAAATCTTTGGCAGTTTTTATTGGATCCAAAAAAAATTTTTTTTTTTTTTGAAAAATCATATTGATTATGCTAGCAAGGCCGACAAGACACTTGCTTTTGGGTTCCATCTTCTTTACTTAGTGACTACCTACATAATAAAAAATATGTTTGATATACACAATAAGCATTCTCATGAGGCAGGTATATAAGGCAGATGTGAACTGTAAAGTTTGAGGTCGGCTTAGGCAAACGTACTTTGACCAAATCGGCGTCTGGCCCTTTCCATCCATTCAATATTCAATCCATCTCACTCCGTAGGGCGTATATGAAGTTAGTATTAAGAGCAGAGGAAGCGAAAGCTGTGTTCCAGGATCGTAGCAAGTGGAGATCAGTGGGTAATCTCTGTCTACCATCAGGAAAAAGACATGATTTTCTGTATGTAACTGTTCGACTGTACGACCTCCGTGATCGAGTGGTCTGTATGCCGGTCTAAAGACATCTCGAGAGGTGCTGCGTTCGATCCCCGGTGGGGGCAAATGTTTTGGTGATGAATTTTCAGGCATTTGTTCGCCAGTCTTGGATGTTTATATTTATTTATATATATTCAGGATATTTATATGTATTTATTTATTAAATATTTATCCGTTAGCTAGTGTCCGTAACACAAGCAGCATTCGTTGCTTAAAATGGGGCTTGTGGTGAAGTGAATGAAGATATTTATTTATTTATCTGTATTTTATATGCAAGGTAAGGGTTGTGCGATCGATTGCTATTATTATGTGTAATTTATGGTTCCACATTGGCTACGGTTTCACAATGATTGTTAAAATACATTTAAACATGAAACGCAATAAATTACAACGATATCAAAAAGATTTTAATTTAACAAAATCTTTTTACCCAGATTAACCGTTCCACAAATTGGATTAAAAATATTAAATTTGATTGGAAAACAAACGCTGCGCTCGCTTCGTTTAAAGCTTAAGCAATTACAAATATGCGAAAAATTGTATTAACGCGTATAACAAATTGTATCCCCGACTCAGGTCATTTTATTAAACCGTTTCAGTCCATCTCTGTAGTATGTAGGTACTGAAATGAATACACTGTCAAATTAATCTTGAAAAGGGTATAAAAGTTGTTCTTTTTGCAAATTGCAAATATTTAAACTTGATAACGGCAAGACCGCCTTTTGCTACACGAATCTTTTTTACGGTGTAAATAACATGGTAAAAAAAACTTTCTTGGGTAAGGCAAAAGAAAAATTGGAGTGGTTTTGTGAACAAGCAGATAGCTTGGAAGGGAATTAGTGTGCAAGCGAAAGATATGAATAAAACGAGATTATAAATAGCAAAGACCTTTAATCTGTTAGTCCTCTAAAATTTTTAAATTATTGGTTTCAAGAGTCTTTGAAGCTATCAATATTAATGAAATACGATAACTCAACGTCTAGGTCTAATTAAAGTCATAACGTTGTACAGATTTGGGTTAAAAACTTTAAGGAAACCTTATTCATTCGCAATAACAAATTATATAATTCTAAATACTTAATAATATTGCATTCATAATAATAATTAAAGGGATAAAAGGTTAATATATGATTTCTCATAATAATAATAATATCCTCAGACATTCACACCAATCAACAAGCCCCATTTTAATAATCATTGATTGATTTTTTCATAATCTATTATCTATACATTTTGGAATTCCATTGGGCCGCTTCTTCGAATGCGTCAACTTTAAACTATATTTTGATGTAGGAATATTTTTAATAATTATCCAAAATGGAGTTCGGTTGCATGGTTAGACTTTGGATGGGTGATCAATCCGACCAAAATCTATTTAGTGTCAAAACTTTGTGATATCTAGCTCTTCTGTGTTTCAGAAGGAACGGTAAGCCGTTGGTCCCAATTACCACTAAAATGTTTTCTTTACCGCGTTAGGGCGGGCGGCGCTGGTGATATTACAACCAAATACTCCTCATGTGTTTGGCCATTGGTAGGCCTGTGCATCCAGCAGTTGGACGTGCCGTAACGTATACCTATTATACGGGTGAATATTTGAAGCAGGCCTTCAGGGCCAAATCCTAAACTATAAGTTAGTTAGTTACTAGTTATAGTACCCGGTCAATGTCTGCGGGCAAATTTGAGGTACCTAAAGTAAATAACTATTATGGTGATAGAACATTAAAGAAACGGGTACCTTACCTGTTGAACAGTTTGCCCGAGGACATACGCCGGGAACTAGAAAAAAATGTATTTAAGAAAAATCTTAAAAAGCATTATTTAGCTAACTTAGTATAGTTTTTGAGTTTTGTTTTCTGTTAATCTAAGCTTGAGATTCTTGATCCCACAGACAAACTGTGTAAATAGTTTTGTGGGACTTCTGTATTTATTTTGTAAACCAATGTTTGTTTAATAAATAAATAAATAAATAATAATAATAAAGGTATATTGAAAAATGCTCCAAGGAGTCGTGAGCCTGATTTTGATGAAAACAAAAACTGCATCATTGGATTTTTGAATTGTAAAAATAAACATTTTGTGAAAAATACAGCGTGTATTATTACCGACTCCATTCGATAGTGATGTTAATAATGACTGATTTCTGGAAAGTAATCGTTTACGGGAAACGAAAAATGTTAAATTTTACCTCTTATGGGATAGTTGAGTATATTATTATTTCTATCAAAAGATTTTTTTAATAAGGTCATATTATAACTATCTGATTATTTATACATACGTATATCCGTTACGCCCTATATTACTATTAAGGCTATTCTAATTTGTATCCACACATATAAAGTTATTTAGGTATTTTCATGTCTTCCAATTCTCTTTCCAGCATTAAATTATAGGAAACAGTTAATAGTAGATTAGTAGCCAAGGGCTGTAAGGCATCAATTGCAGCCCGAGATATTAGGCCCGGGATGTTATTATTCAGGCGCACGAGCGCAGCGAGGGCGCTTATAGTTCGATGCTTACACCCGAACTAACTACTCTGCTTTACATCTCGATTGTGAGGTAAGTGGAAAAAATGGCATTACAAGAATAAATAAATTTATTTTCAAGAACTAAATTTAGCTTCGCCGTTCGATATTCGAAATTGATGAAAATAGCGAAGCGACCTCTTTTGTCACAAGAATAAATAAATTTATTTTCAAGAACTAAATTTAGCTTCGCCGTTCGATATTCGAAATTGATGAAAATAGCGAAGCGACCTCTTTTGTAATTGGGCTGAATGCATGATGTATAGTGCCAGTAAGATGGTTAGATGTACGCGAACTTTTTGAAAGTTTTTTTTTATTACTTACCGCCCTAGGGCGTTTCTAGCTACATTATTAACCTAGGGCGGTAATTGATCACTTACAACCCGCATCTGGGGGTATTAAGGACCTACTTACCGAACATGAGGGATGTAAAAAATATTACAGCAATTCTAGAAATATACATCGACGTAAAAAGTAAGCCTAAATGTTTGAATAAACCCTGCACTTACTCACGTACTGACGTTCTGCGAAATATAAACTATAATTTGTGTCTGCTGTAATGAACTCAGCAATAGTATTTTACGAGGTACCCCGTCTCTTTATTGCGCCGTTTATTAGAATAGTTCCCTCATTTCCTGACCGAACAGGACAATAAAGCTTTTGTTGCCACAATCAGAAGAATTAAAGGAAAAATAAAATGTTTGCTGTCTGTAAGTCGTTAGAGGAGGAGACACTGTGGCTAAATATGTGTTTCAAACTTAAACATAGCTCCTTTATCCCCGGACGGGTAGGTAATCGCTTTAAAATTCACATTTTGTATCACATTTCATTAGGGCCTCTTGCAGGATATTTAAAGCTAAATTAAAACAAGACAATTTTATTATGGCTTAGATTGATTAGAATTTATGTACATTGACTAAATTTAGATTGATTGATTTAAATCTAGATTTTCCTGCAAGTGGTCAATTGAAAAGTTAAATAAAATATGACCTAATAAAAAAATACACCTTTAACAACAAACTTAAAAGTTGCGCAACAACTTTTAAGCATTCTTTTTATAATTATTCATACAAAAAGCTCTGCAAATGAGTCATAAAAAACACAATAATTAAATATCTCTCCAAACATTTCATTAATCAATCATTATGCCAACAAAAATATTTATACAATAAACCTCTCCGTGTAATATTCCAGAATTATATTATTTCAATGCATGACAGCTAGTGAGAAATGCTCTGTGCTCACTATTTGACTATGAACTTTATGAGTAAGAAAATAAAGGTGTTTGGCCAACTCTGGACCTATAACGAGGACACAGGTGTTTGGCTGAAGCAAAAATTGAAGCGTAATACTCCGTATCTGAATAGGGAACCAGATTTTTTTTTGGGCATGACTCAGATGGTTAAGATGATTATACATTTTATTGTTTTCGACAATAAATAGCCGAATATGAAAATCTGTGGTCATGAATATGAACAATATACAGTGACCAGCCTATATAGATCCCACTGCCTATATGGAGAAACACATGGCGAGTGAAATTAGCCACTTTATGAACAAGCGTGTTGTAAATGTAAGTTTTATTATAACAACGATCTATGACTTAACACGTGAAATGTATGTAATACATGGTGTTTCAAATCTCGCCCCAAAAATCAATTTTAGGTACAGCCTAGCACTAGCTGCCAGGAGTAAGAAATGAGTTGAAAATTTAGCTAATAAAATTAAATGAAAAGAAATCTTTATTTGCTTTAAATAAGGTACATTTTGTAATATTCCTCGATAAACTAAACTTTTAACAGAGTTGTGCTTTAATGTCAATATTTTTAAGTTTTTGGCAAAAACAAATGAATTTTTAACGATAAAAAGAATCAAGATAGGGGCCTCATGTTTTGGCAATGAACAACACTATTTAAGAGTGTTGTACGGTATAACCCCCTTTCGGTTTTAGGGGGAGTTTTGAAACACTCTGTATAGTTCCAATATCATAACCTGACGGACAACTTACCAACTTCTTGAAGGTAATTTTGCATCCCTGAATCCAAACAACATTCTGTTTTCAAGAAAGCGGAGCGCCGGTCCACCGAGCGCAGATTTATCTTAGCACAGTCAATACACGTTATTAGACTTCTGTTCTAAACTGGTTTCTTCTGGTCGGATGCGGTCCAATGCGGATGAAATCAATCTTTTGTGACTGAACATCAACGGTGCGCCTTTTGGGGTTGTAAATTTAAGGTGCTTTTTCTATTCCTTTTTATTATTGATTCGTAGATTTGCATTAAAATTTAATTTTGACTGTTTTGTAGGCATAGTTTTATTTTCTGCAAAATGGATGGATGCATGGTTTTATTTTCATTTCATAAATTTCAAGATTCTTAGGTGGTTAGAAGAAATGAATAAATAAAGAAGATTTAAATAAGATTTCTTATTACTATTGTTTATAATATTCTTGAAATAGGTATACAATTACAGCGATAATTTATGTCGTAAAAGCAGCTATTTATTCTCCACAAATTTTACAATATTCAAAATTGTTAACAATACCTAGCAATAAATTACCCAACAAAGTAGGTACTAAGAAATATAATATATTTATATAAACCCATCTACTAATTAAAACGTCAGTAATTGTGTTTGACATCGAAACAGCTAAGATCCCTATTTGAGTCTTGTGAATATTCCCTTAAGCCCAATCGAAGACAACAGAAAGCCCGTGGCTCAATAAAAGCGAAATTGGGTTATCGGAATAAGATTATGTTTAATGAAAACAATTCTCATTTACTGATTGCTTGGACTAAAACAGTAATTGAGTTTAAGGAAATATAAAGGGTTACTTTTGAACACTGAAATACAAGGCTTAACTGACGAACGGAACAATTCTAAGATGAATTTCAAACAAATACGTTTGCCATTGTAAAATGATATGTTATTACAATGCAGGGTTTCTCTTGGTTTCTACCACGATTCTTAGGTTTGTTTCTGTCATTCCAAGTAAGTATCTCAAGTAGAAAAACTACATAAAATACTAATATTTGCACGAAACTTCGTACATAATATAAGAACTATCAATAAGTATTTCTTACGGTTGTACGTACCTAGTACTATTTAACTAAAACACCTTTTTTTGAAACAATATCTTTTAAAATGAAAAAAATTTGCTGTGGACATGCACTGATCCTAGGAATTGTATTTTTTTTTTAAATTGCAATAATCTCGCTCTTGTAAGCGTCAAACAATTTCCATCTAGATTATTCTAGATACAACAAGGGATTCTTCCAAATATACCTACTACAGATATAATAAGGTCAGTCCCCTAGGAGTAAACTATCATAGAATTTATTCTATTAAAATACTCGTATCTATTACATTTTATATTATATTTTAAGTAGCTCGCAAGCGTTCTTCTACTCTGAATAAGGCTCGTAACGGACGATAGGGTTCATAAAATACTCAAGACGAGGACGTCCTGCCAAATTTCCAAAAGTTGTAAATACCCGCAGAATAAAGACGTCCACTGCTGGACAGAGACATTCCCCAATGATCTCCACAACGACCGGTCCTGCGCCGTTCGACCAGCGACTTCCGACAGCTATTGATTTAAAGCTGTTTCTATATAAATTGCTGTCTATGATTAAGTTAAAAATTTTCAGTGGCCAATTTCAGTTCAATAATACAAAATTCCTCGTCCTGGATGGACTAAGGTTTTACGGCATGTTTAATATTTATGACAACTTCAGGAAATGTACCAAGTATCCAAAACTATTAAATTTTAAAGCAATAATTTACATAAGCCGAGGCTGTTCGTCTGTCGAAAGCCTTAAACGACAGACGCAGCCCCTAAGAGCAAGGCTGGTAATAAATAACAGCCAATAATGATAGCCTCGAGGTAGAAGCCATGATCAATACAGACACGGTACGGGTAGCAGACGTTTAATTTTATGTCCACATTTACGACAATATTGTTAATCCATACAGTGTCGTAAATTTGGAATTCAGAATTTAAGATCGACTTAATTCTGTTGAGGATTAGTTTCGTTACTTATCATATCTGTTTGTATTTGAAGGATTATTAAACAGTCTATGCTTAGTGTAGGTAATAATTGTTGTGTTTACTATCGCTATTCCTACCGCAATGATAATGGTCCATTTAAGATTATTCTTATTTAGTGATTCTTAAAATTGTGTCTGTACTGTACTTCAATAGGTTTGTGCTATTAGAATCAAGGGGCTTCTGGAGAACTTCATCAGATTGTCTTCCACCTTAACAACGATTTTATCGTTTATTTGTAAAAGACACCTTATTTAAATTTAGTAAAGTTCATTGTTACCATAACAGGTCAATGTTTAATGACGGGCAGACCGCGAGCGGTTGTAAGGCGCCGCGACCTGCATGTGCATTATAATTTGATGTTAGTGGAGGCTACCCCAGTAGGGCGGCAGTATGAACGTGGAAGTGAGACCCAACACGGTCGGTTGAAATCTAGTTTATTATCGCTAAAAGTACTGTTTATATATTATGTTGATTAGATTTTACACAATGATAAGTTTTGTGTGTGACTCGTCGGTGTAAAGTGCCGACGGTGCACGATGATGCTGTTAATGTGGAATGTTGCTGCTGACCGCGCTGTTGCCGGAGTCCAATGTTCGGCTTTTGCCTCGAACAAAGATAATCATCAAAAAATTAATAACTAATATATTACTTATGTTACATTTGATATTCTTAACTGCACTTGTTATTACGAATATTGTATTTTACTCTAAATGTTTTAAGTACTCTCAATAATTCAAATACATTCAACTCTAAAGCATATAGTAAATCTCCACTTTGTATTCATAGCAATAATTGATCAGTGTTCATTTATAATTAAGCAAATGTATTAAGATGAACGATAAGACTACGATGTCTCATATTTTCTGAACAATTATCTATGAGATGCCAAAATTACTTTATCTCACTTGAAGTCCTGAATAATTTTTGAATTTATTATCTCTGGTGTACTTTAAATGGATAGCAATTTAAAGTATTCTCTAGGCATTACTAAAACGTTTCTGTAATTTTATGCACACTATAAAATAATGTATTTTTGGTGTTCAAGTCTTACTGTTATGTGCATCTATTGAACAAGTAAAATCAATTATTTTAGAATTAAAAGTTTAAAAGGCGTTATGATTTCTATAACATTTTAAAATTAATCACAGATATTTAATATGTTTGGGTATCTGTAACTACTTACGTTGATACGTAAATATTTGTATAACCAGTAAAATATTCCCGTGCTTCGGAAGGCACGTTAAGCTGTTGCTCCCGGTCACCATTGCAACCGTTTCCAACCACCAGCCCGCATTAGGCCAGCGTGGTGCTGTTACGACCTATAATACTCCTCATAGGTTTCTCCAAGAATTTTGTACTGTATGATGGATGCCAAACTCCCATACAATAGCATGAGGCAATGTTCTGTCTCGATCAGTAGGTGTTCCCTCTCATTCTATCACTTTAATGAATGAGTTTGTCATTTCGTAGTAAAGCTTTCTATTACTACTAATGACGTCACACAAAAATACACACAAATTTTTCAAACAAATACTATAATTGTGATTTTTGACTCACCTGTGAAATGATAAGGTACATCCAGGATATCACTCACTTACACAACATAAAACAACGCACGTCATCACCAGTTTTATAATTTTTTATTTAAAATATTGAATCACAAAAATTTGTAACAATTTTCAGTCTAGGTGTCAAAATGGCGTAAATATGACAGGTGAGACAGAAACTATGGATATAAAGAGAGGAAGAGGATATCCCACGGATAGCCTTCATTCATAAATAGTGATAGAGTGAGAGGGAACACCTACTGATCGAGACAGAACATTGCCTCATGCTATTGTATGGGAGTTTGGCATCCATATAGAGTACAAAATTCTTGGGTTTCTCCATGACTATAAATAGGCTGAGGAGGTTATATTACCCTTTTTATCACGAGAAGGAACAAAAAAAATACCCTGTAAAATATTATCCTATGCTGTTTTAAGTAAATCATGACAGTTAGTTGAGGATGACTGACGCAACAAATTGGTGGTATGAGAATACCAGAATATCATCAGGTGGACTCTACTTTATCATACTATTAAGTACTGTTGAATCATGTCAAAATTGATTTTCCATAAAAGCTTGGAAAAACTTTATAGTTAGTCGTTGTAGTGGACGTCTCTAAGTCTACAATTATAACAGTATTGTAGATCATTACCGAAAACCATTAAAAAGGAAAGTTAAGCTAGACAGCCTCCCTCACGAGTGCTTAAAGGAGGCACTGAAATATCATCAGGTGTCTCTCTATCTCTGCGTCCTCGTCTCAGACTACCTTCGCGAGAGGGTAGTTCTCTACGAGGACGCGGACGGACGCGTCCAGCGGTGGACCATGGCGGCAGGTGTACCCCGGGGTTCCGTACTAGGCCCTCTACTATGGAACCTGGGGTACAATTGGGTTCTGCGCGGCTCGCTCTTGCCCCGCATGGAGGTCGTCTGCTTTGCGGACGACACCCTCGTCGCGGCGAGAGCGAAGGAGTGGGAGGAGGCGGCATATTTCGCGTCGGTCGGCGCCACAATGGTCGTCCGACGCATCCGCCTCCTGGGACTGGACGTGGCCCTCGACAAAACGAGGGCCACAGTATTCCACGCCCCACGGTGCAGAATCCCACCGGGGCTTCGTGTCCGAGTGGACGAGGTCCGGATTCCCGTCGAGGTACATATAAAGTATCTCGGCCTGACTCTGGATTCCTGGTGGACTTTCGAGGAGCACTTCAAGCTCCTCGCTCCTCGGTTGTGTGCCACGGCAGCCGCGCTCGGACGGGTCCTTCCCAACCTCGGGGGACCCAGCTCTGCGTGCCGTAGGCTGTATCACGGGGTGGTACGGTCTATGGCACTATACGGAGCCCCGGTGTGGGCGGAGTGCCTCTCCCCCCGTACGGTGGCCCTCTTGCGGAGGCCGCAGAGGGTCATTGCGACTCGGGCCGTGCGAGCGTACCGCACGATCAGCCATGGGGCAGCCTGCGTGCTGGCGGGCACGACCCCGTGGGATGTTGATGCCCTCGTGTTGGCACGGGTGCATCAGCATCGAGTCGCAACCCGGGAATGGGGGGAACGGCCCATCCTCGAGGAGGTGAGGAGGGTCCGTACCCTGGCTCAGAGGGAGGCTCTGGGCCAATGGGCTGAGGCACTCGCCTCCCCAGCAGCCGGCCACTGGACGATCGACGCGATCCGTCCAGTGTTGGAGGAGTGGGTTGGGCGCCGGCACGGCAGCCTCACCTACCGCTTGGACGGACATGGGTCACTTTCTGCACCGCGTCGCACGGAGGGAGGAGTCGCCGCGGTGTCATCATTGCGATTCCCCCGATGATACGGCCGAGCACACCCTAGTAGAGTGCCTGGCCTGGCGACGGGAGCGCCGCGAACTTTGCGCGGTGCTTGGCGGGGGATACCTCTCGCTGCCTACCCTGGTCACGGACATGGTGGGCAGCAAGAGAGTATGGGAGGCTGCCGCCTCCTTCTGCGAGAACGTGCTCTTGCAGAAGGAGGCAGCGGAGAGGGAGCGGGAGGAGGATGCTCTAGCCGTTCCTCTCCGGCGTAGACGGGTGGGCAGGAGAAGGCGGGCGCCATAAGTCCCTCCTTCTACCTGCCCCGCGAGCGGCCGCGTGCGTTGGATGGCTTCCACGCACGCATTCCACCGGCTGCCACATCTGGGGATCTCCCGAATATACCCGGGAATCCCCCATTGGCGCAAACCCCGACCTAGTGTCTGACTAGGTCGGGAAGCCCTGGGACCGGCTCGGAGAATTGCTTCGGCAGACCCCGGGTCACTCCCACGGAAGGGCAAGGAGGTATATCGGGGAGTTTTAGTGGGTATTCTCGGCCGCCGCCGAGCGCGTCCCACACACGCCTTCCGCCTCGCCAGCGGTTGGTAGGTCCGTAAACGGATTTTGTCCTCGAGAAAAAAAAAAAGGCTAAAATGTTGTACTTAGGTTAACTGTAATCTCACTTATTACACAGGTGTTTTCAGGCAGTTTTGGAGTTGAAGACTTTATCTGGAAATTTTAATTGAATTTTAATTTTGTTAATTTCACCATTAAGGAATTAGGAGATTCTGCAAGTAAGACACTGCAAAGTAAAAAGTATATAAAATAATTGTACAAAAGGTGCCTATTTCTAAAATAAATCTCTAACTAAAAATGTCGCGTGTACATCAAATACGAGTTGAAATGATTAAAATAAGTGTTATTGATACAATACAAACTTAAATTTAAGTTGAGTATACAAAATTTTTTGCCATAATAATTTTATAGCAAAAAATTGATTATATAATCAAAGGTTAGCACAAAGGGCGCAAATAAATAGTTTGTAAACAGGACAATTTTTTGATATGAGAGATGTACTTAATTCTACAAAAATTGCTATTTTATTACATTTTTCTCATTGGTCATCCTTTTTTATCTCCTCTCTAGTAGGGATTTTATGAGGTAGTAAATCTTTAAGTTGTTAGCGACAAAACATATCATTAACGATATTTAAAACATCTTTCTGCCGAAGAAATTCATTTATTCAGAATATGGTAATCACTTTCTGACTTATTCGCTTTCAGATAGCAAATACATCAGAAGGACAGGAATATATTCGCCATAATAACTCTATCGAGTAAAGTTTCTGTTGGCGTATGAATACATTTCATGCTTCATCTCAAGTTATAACTATAGTTCTGAAATATGATAAGGTACATTATAGCGTGGGTACGTATGCCTACGCATTTCAGCTTATGTCAATACATAGCTCCCATTATCATTGCTTTCAAAATAACCCATTATTATTTTAGAGCAGCAGAGTGCCAATAATGGGCCCCAGTATAAGCAAGGGTTGCCACACGATTGTCTATTAATGAGCCGTTTTCACAATCAAAACACTAAGAATTTTACAAATTTATTACTTGTAAAAACGTAGTTCTTGTCAAATATAGATATTAAAAGTTATACCAACGGGACTACACGCGACGAATATTATGTAGTAACGTCGAGCAGTAAGTAGTATCTATATACTATGCTGGATCTTTTTCCCCTTCGGTAGCGGAGTTTTAGTGGACTGTATTTTCTACGGTTTAAAAAAGCTACAGCAGGCGCTTGCAATAACGCGACCTATGTGTAGGAGATTATAAGAGCTGCAAAGGGCGGAAAAGAAGAAGTCACAGCTCTCTAAGGATAAGAAGCAAAATGCACACTTACTTGCTTTTCTGGCGGCAGCTCCTGCGGACGGGCTAGCGGCCCAGGCTCGCTTGGCTGATGATGAGGCGGTGTAAGAACGGCGGTAACTGAGAAACTACGGCGGTAACCGACGGGCAACGGGCAGCGGAACTAGCAATTAACAGCGGGTAACATCAGCGGGTGACGAACAGCGGATGACTGACGGGGCGCGCCTCTTGCGCGCGTTGTTAAGCTCTTCAGTGTGCATTGCGGGTAGGGAAAGAAACATTGGGAAGGATGGCCTACGTTATTTTGCAAGTACCTGCCTTCAACTAATTAACTGGCAAATACAATCCACCATACTACATAATATACGTCGCTTGTAGTCCCGTTGTTATAACTTTTATATAAAATGCAACGCGAAAGTTTAAAATCTTAAATATAGTTTTTTATAGCTTTATTCGTAGTTTCTATCATGTTATATTTTATTTTTAATTTTATTCTCCTATTACTATTGTGGGCTTATGATAATCGTCAAAAGCAGGACTTTTTCAATCTTTATGAAAATTATAATTCGTAAGAAATCTATTCTCTTTGGTTATGACGAATTTTATCAGTCGAGGTTCCCGTCGTCGCACTGCAGTAAGGTTAGATTGCAATGCAATGGTTAAAGTTTTTTTTAAATATGACAGGTAAGCAATACGGCCGAAGGTGGAAGCGAGCTTCACCTGTAATCCTCAACAACTGGGGAACTGGCTATCTGGCTGGTTTTTAATATAAATAGTGTACAAGCCATTCTTATTATACTTATTTTTAATAAGTTGACAATGTCCGCATCGTTGTGGTATTAGCACAATTAGATTTAACCTACTTTGTAGTTATGGCAAACTCGCATGTATTAGACAGTGCATTAAAGGCATTCATTGTACATTGACATTTTATTGGTCTCTAGTAGACCTTCCCGTGGCATCTAACAACATAATCTTGATATACTGCGGGTTACCAAGGGTTAGTACAAATAGCAATACGCCTAAAACCCATTTAATTAAGGAACAAAACAATAAAATAAAAACACCTATATAACATACTCGTATTCATATTTATTTCATTTAATTTCAGCTATGCAAAGTTGGGTAGTAAATTCGAGCGAAACTACTTAGCAGGTAGTCGGCGAACTTGCGTTACGTCAGACTAAAGAATATTGTCTACTAAATAGTAGAAGCACGTGTGCATTGCACCATGCAGCAATATATGGGGGTTCATAACAGTGGTCTTAGGGCTTAAAGTGATCAGCTTAATTGGGTAAAAATTTATGAGCTCACTTTGTAACCTTCAAGGATCTTTGTGTGGGTAAATAAATAAGTAGATATAGTTTGTGTACGAAGTACATTGTTAACAGCCTCTTGTGTCAGCATTTCTAAGTGCAGCCGGCGCACGGGCATAGTTTATTGTAATTCAGTTTAGCTCTTAACCAAACTCTAAAGTGTGCACATTGTATAAAGTAAGTTAATAATTATTACCACAATCAACTGTTTCTACCAAGATATCAAGACATCATCAACAAGTTCCTTTATGTATGACTTACTCCGTACAGTTTGTGTTGGCGACTATTTAGATTCGTGATAGCAGGTACTTTGAACTCAAGTGTGAATATCACAAGGATGTAAATAAAACTTCAATTGATTGCCAAAAATTTTTTGTGAACGAGTAAAATGAAGCGTCATCTAATACTAATGTTTGAATTGTCTATGGAACCAATTTTATGATTTTTTTTTATTGCTAGACCTCTAAAAATCTATTAATTCATTGAAGATTGACTATCTGAAAGATTTGTAGTGATTGTAATTTATAAAACATCTATCTCTATATACATTGCTCGCATTGGGACAGCCTGGTGGTGTTACGGTCCATACTCCTCATGTGATGGTTTCCACGAAGAAGGCGTGTGTCCAGCAGAGGGACCGAAAAATGTTATTATCTTGTTTAATATAGATATATAATAATATGTAGTATCATCGTGTCTATTTTACATTTTTGTCCAACATTTAATTTTATAAATATTTAGATCGCCTTTGGAGTGCACAGTGAATTAATTTGCTGGATATTAATAAGCCTTGACCATTTGGTTTTAAAGTTATGTAACAAATAGTATTCAAATTGTGAAATGACTTAGTTATTCAAATTCATACTTCGAAACATCTACGAAGATCAAAGAACATTATAAACCTGCTTACTTATTGACAGTGAAAATCCAAGCTTATTTCTAGTTCGCTACACACTCAGGCTTAGACAGTTGATCGTAAATTACTTTTGGGAAAACAACTTGTTAAGAATTTCAAGAATTAATTTTGTAGCCAGTTTGTTGAATGTCAAACTGAGAACTAAAATATTGTTCGTTTGTGTTTCGCTTAAGAAAGTTGAGATGGACAGATGGTTCTTTGCTAGGTGGTCAGCTGGCTGTTTCCTAATTTAAGTTTTATTTAATTCATTATAGGGTTCAAAACAACTGTTCGAGTTTGGGGGAGGGAAAGATTACAATAAAGTTTGTCACTCATTTTGATACTCCGTAGTAAGCAGGAAGTAACAAAAACTTCGTTTTCCTTAGAAATAACGAGTTTAAAATATCACCATCGGATTCAGAAGTGATACGCTGTATTTCCTGAGGTAAGGCAATATTTTTATATCAAACCACTCAAAACATCTTCACACATTTTATGTTTAGTTCTAAAGTATGACAAAATAATTTACATTAATTTGTCGTTCTTGTTATTTCGCTTATTTCGTTCTCCATTTTACCTTCAACGAGTTCAGAGACAGCTGTCAAAATTCTATAAATTTCAAATAAGTACATCTCTTTCTAATTAACGTGAAACGTAGTCTATCTTGCTCTTAATGAACGCATAGTAGGTTAAATAAGGTATTAATTAATTTATATTACCGAAAGGTTCAATTAATTCAACATAGAATTGAACTGAGTTGAATTTCCACTTAAACCCCAAAAGCTCTATTTTACTATCCTGAGTCTAGGATGAATTGGACACCCTAGTGCGGACTTTATTGCTATAATAGATAATTTGGCTTTATTTGTCATATTGTGCGTAACATCAGATTGTTGGAGTCGGTAATGTTCTCGATAAAAGTTCACGTTCAGGCGTAATTGGTTTTCCTTTGTATTTAAAGCATATTTCACAAGATACTCATCGAATATTCGTAACACAGTAGTTAATGGAAACTTTAGAAGAGAACTTTAATAATTTATGTGCTTTGGGTTGGATTTCAAATGTAATGTCTAATTTGGTACATTTACCCTTTCATACACACATATACAAATAATCACGACTATTATCCCCTAAGGGTTAGTCAGATACTAGGCAAAAGCACAGCAAAAGCAGCCCACTGCTATAGTCCGCGCTCCACCAGCGACTGCAAAAGTGTTCATCTGACAGGTAATGTTAACTTGTATCAAGGTAATTGTTTTAAATCTATATAAAAAAAATCAGATATCGTAAAATCTCTGCGTTATAAATATTATAAACTAATATTATAAATGCGAAAGTAGCTCTGTCTGTCTGTCTTTATCGCTTTCACGTCAAAACTACTGAACCAATTTAACCAAAATTTGGTACACACATAGTCTAGAGCCTGAGAAAGGACATAGGCTACCTTTTATCTCGGTATTCCCATGGTAACGGGTACCTTGCGGGTGAATGTTAAAAAATTTTAATAGTCTCCCAGAAAAAAAGGACAAATTTACGCCTCTATGAACTTTGCTTCTAATAATAAAATAGGAGTAATTTTCAATTCCACTAATTGAGGCTACTGTTCCAATTTAAAAAAAATCTTTCAGTGTTGATATGCCATTTATTGAGGAAGGCTAAAGGCTACATACCATCACACTATCTCAAAGTTATTCTACGCGGACGAAGTCGCGGGTAGTAATAAATGTATAACACAACATGGCGTGGGAACGAAGGTAATCTTATCCAATCTTCACGTACAAACTCGTAAGCACAGTTTGCTACAGTCCATTAAAGGCGGGTTATCTAAAGAAAGTCAATGTGAAGATATTCCCCTAAACTTAGCCCCGCAACCCGTTTTTGCGGCAATGAAAATTAAGGCGAGCCTAACGCTCGATCAAACGGCAGTTAAGGCATCGGAAGGAGAGATGAAAAATTAATGAGAAAATAAACGCACAACATCTGCCTCGCGGTAGCGAGCACAGTCCATTATACTAAGGCCTCCATTTACACAGACCACCCTTACTGCATTAGAATCTCTCTACCAACCGTAAGAGGTCCCCCAATCTGGCCAATAGTACCATCATGAAATATTCATTCCCTAAGGTTCCTTCGAGCCTTCTTTTTATTAGCATTTAAGACAAGTTTGTAATGTAAGTCTGGTTTTCCTTTTATGTCGATACGCGAACGCCTTACTTTCGTATAATGTCATTGATAATAACAATTTGTTCAAACAAATTGTGGAACTGAATAAGCTGAGAGCGAAATGGCGCCTGTTAACAAAATGGCCGATTGTCAAGGTACCGGGAGATATTAGAAAGCGTTTTTCTCAACGCTTTCAGTGATATTCCCGTTTGATGTTGTTTCTATGGAAACTCCTGTTGTATGACTCGGGAACACCAAAAATCTCGCTTCTATTGGAAGTCATAAGCCTCATGAATTGACCTAAATGAACACAATACCTTTCAATTTTAATAATTAATTTAATTTGCTGGAATGCTTTACTAATATATTTCGCTTGCCCTATATAACGGAATGTAATTCGTGGAAAGCTAAGTAAGAATATGGGTCAATTATTTCTGATATCAACTAGTAATTTTATATATTTCCCGTCGTGAACTCTGTATCGTGATTCGTTCATTTGTCGGGTATCCCTGTAATGACGGAAGGAACGTTATATCTCTGTAACTTTTATGGGTAATCTTACTAGAAAGAAACTTGTGTTTCAATCGGAAAATGCTGGTTCGTTACGTCCCTTCGCTGTTACAGCTACATTAATGGTCGATTACGCTTTGAGTCCGACGATTCGCTCCTCTGTTTTTAGTAGGTTTTATTTGTATCGTCGTAATTGACAAACCATCGAAAAAAAGGCTTTTCAATTGATCAAGCAATTATTGTTTTGAATATGTAATTGGAGTCGTTCAAATAAATAAACAAAAAATATATATAATAACAAAAATTGTCTTAATTGTAAAATTGTATACATACACTTGATGTTTGCATGCTATGGTATATGGCTGAATAGGTGGTGAAATTGTGTATTTATTCCAACTTATTGTACCCTTTTCAAATGCAAATAAATTATTATTATTATTATTTAAAAAATCTGCAGTATGAAATTTCATTAAGTCTTAGAAATTTGTAATGATACTTGCCTTTTAATTTTAAAGCAAAAGAATAAAATAATGCTGAGTGTACTATCAACGGTCATAAGTGGCGATCCCTTTAAGTGCGACACTTGCCTGCGCACGATTCATGTGTGTGTTCTAACGCTCACAATAACTTATCATACACCATATTTGTGAATAAATTATGTGCATGAGTTTAATGTTATACAAATACTGAAAATATATTATGTATATTAAACGAATCTATGCATTTTGTTGTTTTAATAACTATTTTCGTTTCATTAAATTTCTATTTGTTATGCCTGCTTTGCTAATCAAACTTAAATAAAATAAAAAGGGATAGTTATAAATAAAAATATTTTTTCATACTAACGTATAGTTCGTAACTTACAACTAATGGCAAAATATATTTTAAAAATTGTCATTCCTATTTTATTATATTTTACATAATTTATGATATAACATACATACATACAATCGCGCCTGGTTTCCCCGAAGGGGTAGGCAGAGTCCAAGGAGCACTGTGTTTCTTAAAACCACATTTAGCCATACAAAAATTGGGTTTGGTCAGTTAAAAATCGTGAGAGAGTAGTAAGAAGTGGCTAGCTCATCGCCTACACAATCACAGACCCAGTACCCAATACGCCCTTAGTCGCCTTTTACGACATGCTAGGCAAGAAAAGCAGTTGGTACATTCTTTTTGTGACCCGGACCAATACGGGATATAATGATACATAAAATACAATCAACATATTATTATTCTAGTTGTATTAATATTTTTGTAAAAAAGTTTAATATCTTAATTTTACCTACGAATTAAAGATTGATGGGTATAAATTTATTTTTAACAACAATAAAAAGGGGTCCAAAAATAACCCAAAACAAAAAAGCACTCAAAAGTAAAAAAAAATAATGGCTGCCTTCGTAAATACGTAAGTAACTCTGTTGTTGGTACCATTAATTAAATTAAAATTGAGAAAAATATATAATTAAAATTTTCTTATATTATTATTAAATTATATTTAAAATCGTGAAATGTCGCAATTCCACATCACACCTTCACGCTAGAATTTTGGAGAATTGATCACTTTTGACCGATAAATATCGACAATTTTTTTAAGAGAAGCTACACATACTTTTAACAAAAAAGAACTCGTTTGCACTCGCTCTCACTTTCCGCGGTGCACCTGTACCAGTCTCTGGTAATCATGAGCTACTTGGCATTAAGTTGAGTGCTAATCTAAACTTCGGCGACAATATTGAGTCGAAAGCCCGCAGCTAAGAAGCTCGGTATTATCAACAGATTCAAACGGTACTTCACGCCTGGACAGCTTCTAGTTTTGTACAAAGCAGAAGTCCGATCCTGCATGGAGTACTGCTCACACCTTAAGGATGGCTCAGCTAAATACTAACTTGCCGCACTCGACTCTATTGAACGCAGAGCTAAGAAGCTCATTGGCGACGACCGGTTGGTGGAGACCAAACTTCACAGTCTCGCTCACCGCTGCAAAGTCGCATGCTTGTCAGTCTTTTACAGGTTGTACTTCGGAGAGTGTGCTCAAGAACTCCACGAGCTGGTCCCACCATCTCCTTTCTTCCATCGGCAATCCAGACGTACTGCTAGTCCATACTTGGTTGATATTCCTTTTTTACGAACTAAGCGCTTAGCGCCATCTTTTATAATACGCACAACCAAGGAATGGAATTCACTGCCAGCGTCTGTTTTCCCGAGATCGTATAACCCGAATCAATTTAAGTCGAGAGTGAATAGGCTTCTTCTGGGTAAGCTCGCTCCATCGTCGACATCATCTTTGCCATTGTAAATAATAAAAAAAAAACATTAAAAGTAATAATTTCTGTGCAACTCTCTAAAATGAGAAATAATTATTGCGGCATACAATTGGTAACAGAGACTGACTAAATCAGTGTATTTCTCCAGGGGTTTCTGTATCATGAATTGATGAATTGAAATGAGTTGTGATGAATTCATGAAATGAAGTGTAAAATAACGTGTAAAATCGTTAATCAATATTACAATACACAGAACCGATATATTCGATAAGAACCTTTTTTTGAAGTCACTTCAAAAATTGCAAAATCTTATTGGTCGCATTTATCTTCACTTTGCAGCTACCTTTCAAGGCCTTGTGCCGGAAAAAAGGTGTCACAAAAATGAAACAAATGATGATTTTATATACCTATTTCATAAATGCAGTTTTAACGAAGTGAAGTAGGAAAAAACTGAACAGACCATGTTCACGAGCGCGCGCTTGAACGCTTTTCACGCTTGGAACGCTTAATCTCCATAATCTCAGTAATTTGCCTTCGCTCGGGCCGCACGTCTTATATTTTCTTGGTTTTTCATTGAATAACATGCTTAGAAATTATTACGTTACACGTTAGAAGGTTGTTTTTTTCGCCGTAAACATCTTTAGAGAATCTCGTGCCTACTGATGCATAAAATTTTTGTTTATAGTAATTTTTGTTTTTGTTTATTAAAATATTTTTGGTGACATATTTTTGGGAAGAACAGAAATTACTAACGTATGAATCAGGCTTTTTACGTAAAAGGTATTGTATAAAATATGTAGTTTATGTGTAGTCCTTGTAACAACAACGAATTATCGTTATTATAGGATGAATATTGATAGATTAACACGCCATAATCATCATCATCAACTCATCATAGTCTATGGACGTCCAATGAAAAAAAAATCATTATTTAGTAATATTGGGCATGTACCTACTCGTATTGCCGTGTGGTAGCGGCTCATTATAAGAATACTACCAACCCATCCCGTAAAAGCCGACTAATAGACTTAGAACTGCACAACCACCCAATAGCTTATAGCGGCAACGGGCCCACCACCTGTCACGCTGAGTGCAGTCACTGCCTGGTGAAGCGCGGACTACGGCAGTGGATTGTTTTTGTGGTGTCTAGTCTCTGACTAATTCTTATAAGATAATAGTCGTAATTATATGTATAAATGTATGTATCATATTGCCTAATATACCTGTTGTCTCTGCAGGAGAACTAAGTAAGCGGTACACGTAGAGCTAGTAAAATACAGATTTTAAAATTTTAAAACCGGTGTGGCGTTCTTTCGTTCTCGCGTCGCTCGCGGTTTGCATTTGAATTTCCCGCTATCTTGCACAGAAGCAGCTACGGACTTTTTTCGAGTTCATTTTGTCTGTGAGATCCGGTGGTTATTGTCGGATCTGGATCAGACCGGATTGCCGGATGCACCGGATTGGAATTCTTAAGTTTGTAAATATTAAAATAAGAGTAACTAAGAGAACTTAAATTAAGAGTAGATACTCTAAAGGTTAGTTTATTGATCCGTGGTCAGGTTGACCAGTAGGGTAAAATATGAGCCAATGGCGAAAACGTATTATGTCGTGATATGACATCGTGTCTAATATTCGAATTTTCAAATATTAATATAGTTAAACAATCATAACAACAACACAGTGCTGGGATTAGTGACATAGCCGCTGGTGGCACAGCTGATGTATATTGCTTTGAAATTTCATCGCAAATTTAACAATTTGTCAAGCTGACGTCTCATGTTTTGGCGTTCCCATTCACGCCTGGTTTAGAATTTAACTATTATGGTTACTATAACTACGGATTAAAAAACTCACCTTAAGGCCCACTTGCGCGAAATTTTAAACCTACCTTAAAACTAGATTTTGTAATTTTTTGACATTTCAGCCAAATAGAATTGTCAAAAAAATACTATCTTTAAAGGTTTTTTAAGGATAGGTTAACTAAGAACCTTTAAAGTTTTAAAACTTTAAAGGTTCTTAGTTTACACTAGATATTATAATTAATATGACTTGCAAAAACGTATAAAACACTTAAGTTTTGGAATGAAATATGAACTGACTTGAAGTGTTAGCAGAGTCTATAAAACAGTTAAATAAAGCTTAACAAATAAAAACCATTTCGCTAGCGAAATAAAGCTACTGTTCATGAAATATGACTTTCGAAGTTAATGTTTGTATCTTGAAAAGTTAAGTTTGCAAGACAAAAGAGCAATGGGAATATTCTATCAGAGATCTGGGACGAAGTCGTAATACGTAATAAAACGCCAAATGAGAAAAACAGTCCCGATTTACATTTTAAGATGAAAAACAATGTGTGTTTATTGCTTCCTTCAATTGTTTCCACCCCGTGCATTTCACAGAACTTCTTATGCTATATCAGACGGTATTATATTCTAGCAATAAAGGCGACAATGCCGCGAGCAACATTGACAAATGACAGCGAGCTGCTGACAGCTTTTGTGGAGGATTTAATCTAAGCGGGCTTAAGCGGAACAATCTCTTAAAGAGTTGGTACAACTCGCAGGCAGTTTTGCCTGTTTTGTTTTTGTTTAACTTCTTTTTTATTCAGCCTATAAATGTTTTATTAGGTGTTTGGATGGCAATGGAGATTTTTATACGTAGTAAATTTTTATTTTAGTTCCGATTGGAAACTTTGGCAGTTGTAAATGGCCAGCTACAGAACACGGCTGGGGCCCAATTTACAAGCATTGCGCTTAGATTTCCGTTTTTAAAATGAAAATGGAATTGTGTGTGGCCACTATTTCAGCGTAGACATAAATTCAACCGCTCATTTCTTGTCAGTGGCGTAGTCGTTCATACGCTTTGGTTTTCGATTTTAGAAACAAAACTAATTCGCCATGGTCAGTACTTGGATGGGTGATTAAAACTTTGTGATATGGAGGTCCTGGATGCTTTGGAAGGCAAGTTAACTAATTGGTACCGGTCGCCATTGCCACCATTTCTAACCACACATAAAACCTACTCCTCATGTTTCTTCTGACAACCTCCGTGGTCGAGTGGTCTTTACGCCGGTCTCAAGGCGTCGCCATCTTGAGTGGTTCTGCGTTCGATCCCCGGTGGGAGCAAATGTTTGGGTGACGAATTCAGGCATTTGTTCTCCAGTATTGGATGTTTATATATATTTATGTACATTATTTATAATATAGGCTGATTATAAGCCCAATTCCTTAAAATGTGGCAACTGAAATATTTTTTGCCGAACCAGCTACCTTGTCTCTGAACCCAAACTCAACATCGTAACATGAGGTGTGACAAATCATTTATCCAGGCCTTTCATTGCGATAAACTCAACGATTCCCATTTCAAGTCTAATTGCATGGTATGTTTCTTTTTAAAAGGCAATTTGGTTTTACAAAGTAAGGAAGCATTTTATGGGTCCAAGAACAGTCCAAGAACCTTTTAGCTTTTGAATGGATACAAAATTTCATGTGAACATACATCGACGATAAAGTTCGTCATTATGGACTTGTCGTAAACAATTACATAGATGTTGTATTTCCGCATTGCTGTAGGCACACGGGCCGGAGAGAAAAAGTCCCCGGAGACAAAATTACTCGTGGCCTCTCGCTTCCGCGCGAACGAAGAAGCGAGAGGAATGACGATTTTTGTCTCTGGGGACTTTTTCTCTCCGGCCCGTGCTAGGCCTTCTGTAAAACATAGGGGAATGAGGAAATAAGCTTACAAAGTTAACTTCCTAATCTGTTTGAAACTAAGCCCGCTGGGCATTACCACAGATTATTTGTGATTTATTAAAATTCTTTATTCTTTCTGTTTTAGCCCAAGTCCCTTTTGTCTAAGTATACGAAAAATAATTTCGTATAATACGCTATTGTAGCCTTTTTCATCTATAGCTACATATTCGGTAAACAATTTGATGAAAAATACCACAATCAGTAGGTATATTTAGATAACTTCATAAGCTTAAAGTATTAACAAAGTAAATTATTTTCAGAACCTCTTCGAATCGAAATTAAGTGTGGTTTCATAGCTACTAGCATCATTTAACAGCCTCACACGCGCGCTTGTACGTTGAAATGTATGGAGATCTCGCCAGGCTGTTGGCAAGCGCTGGTGGCTAGCGTACCTATGAAACGTAAGGAACGTATAAAACACAATAGACTGTTAACTCATAAACGAAACAGATGAAAATTAGGCATAATACCATTTTTATATAACCTTCATTCAACCTATCATATCAACCTATAGAGTTACCATCACGAAATATTCTACGTATTTCAGCCGTAATTAACGAATATTATTTCTTACTATCGTCTTTTCGATACATTCCCTCCATTATGTAAGCTGGTAGTTAGCTCATATCATGTTGCCGCCTCATGCTATTTCTTTTGGCCCGACCAAACAATGTGTTTGTCGATCAGATTTCAAGTACTTAATGTCATTAACCTTTGCGAAATAATAATATTATATTTTTATTTGACATTCTTGCCAAAGTAATTTAGATTCTTTACTTATCTAACAAAAAAACAATGAACGTGTAAGATAAGTATTCTAATGTTTTAATTCTTGATAAAACCTTTCTAGTCTACCAAAAGGCCAAGAAACATAATTAAAACAAATTGTTTTAGAGGTTCCATCAGTATATCGATGTAAATGATATTTATATTTTTTATTAGAAAGACCCCGAAGAGTCTAATTTGACAATACACCAAGATTAAGATCTCGACTTTTTTGTGGGTAAGGAAATCTTAATGACGCCTAAATATTTCATGAACAAATATTATTCTGGACTTTGCGGTCGCCCTAAATCTTTGCTTGATTTACATTCGTAGCAGAGACGCTAAATTACCTGCAGGATCGTTTGAAATAGATTAAGATATTGACGTCGCGATACAATATTTATGGGAAATTATAATTTAAAGGATCCTAATTCAAAGGGAATTCTGATCTGAGCTTCTTGAATACTAATGTTGGTGAGTTTTGGAAATTACAAAAACTTATAGATATTGAGGGAATTAAGAATGAAGCAGCTTTTAGAAGACCTTTATGTAGACTTTGGACCCATGTCGGCTAAAGTGAAAAGAATCTCTTCAGTAATTCGGATAATTTACGTTTTCTTGGAGGATATTATTATGGAGTGCAGTTGCGGTGCGACTCCGCAGTTGATGGAGCACTTGATACCCATTAGGTGTAGGTAGGTAGGACCTGATGACTTGTCATCGAAACAGTGCTTCATTCAAACACAAGGGTGTGAAGAAATTTCAGAATCAAAATTATTTCCAATACTCACGACATTATTTAACTTTCGCATGGATTTTCCCAAGACATATCGTTTTCCTATGTTACTGTCAAAATGTTGGATGGCCCCGTCAGATATCTCCTTGCAGCGAAAGAGAAAAATGTCAGTCTTTGTGTGGAGCTATTTGACAAACACTCGAGTGTTATTGGGAAACGCTAAGAGCGGTATTTAGTCTTCTCCGTTTTACAGGTAGTAAAAGCACGTAAAAGTGTGATGGAATGCAAGCTCAAGCTGCAAGCTGCAAGCTGAACTGAACTAAATAAGAAAAGAAACAGCGATGTATCGTTTGTAAGCTCTGTTACTACACAGTACACAAAAATACATATTCTCCTTAATCAAAGTGTTTGATAAAGCTTGATGGCCTCATCATGAGTCGTGCAGAAAAGACAAATAAGAAATAGACAAATAACTTAAGTGTGTAAAATATACGCTAAGTAAATTTTCTGATCAAGTTAAAAATGTTTTAAATTTTTATCATTCTGAGTAAAGATATTTAGAGTTATACATAAATGTAGCTCATAAAAATAAATACAACAGGTAGAAAAATCGTGTAATTCTTTTGCAAATTTACCGTTTTTGTCCTTACTGATTTTCAACAGAATATCACCTTTAAACATATCGAATCTGCGTTTCTCTTTTGCCAGAAGCGAACCGTTTCCAACTGAAGTAATTTTTAACAGCAAGACAGTAAATTAAACTCCGAGAAAAACAACACTTGGAAAAGAAACCTGACATTTTAGGAAATAAGAGAATTCTTCCGTAGTTTATTGTAAAAGCTGGTCCGCGGTCTTGGAATTCAACTATCCCAGAATTTTGTGATTCAAATAGTATTACCTAACCCGAATTCATTTTAACCAGTTTTTTTCATCTACCACTTTATTCTCTATTGCCTTTATCTTATGAAATTTCGTATTCTTAGTACTTTGGTTACATCAACCACTTATCCCTCAATATTTGGTGAAGTTCATTAAATTATAATTTTACTTTCCTGCCTTAAAACCATTGCATTTGTGGATCTTCCAAAAAAAGAATTTTTCGGGAAACAATCCCCCCGACGATAATCTTCAAAGTACCCAAGCAACTTCCGTAAATTAAATCTTAAATTCAACTTCATTATATCTGTGAACATAACGATACGAATAGAAATTGTTACAATTTGATATTTCTGGTTGCCATTTGACTAACCGATTACAGCGAAAGTTGCTTAATTTTGAACAAAGGAAACCAAAGTGTTCATTAATTTTACTGATGAGAAGACGCATTTTTTTTAAATAGCCAAAAAATAAGAATATTCTCTAAATACCATTTTTCATGCACCTCCTTCACCCAGACGTATTTTTGTTTCATGTATACCCATTGAATATAATCTGAACAGCATCAGAGCAACCGCAGATTAAGGGCAAACAATGGAAAGGGGAATGAAATGCGTTAGGGGCAGCTTTCCGATGTAAACGACTTTCACTTGTTTTATTTTACCGACCAAGAGCCGGTATCGCTATAAAACCAACCTTTTTAAAATTTACCAAGTAACCACTCCAGGTGTCATGTTTCCTTTTCTACTTATTAATTCGGGTTATACTTTAAAGCTGCTAAGAATTTAATTTATTACTGAATTCGCAAAGCTAATCCTGCTCTCACTGTTGCTTACAATGGCTTGGATGTATTTCTTCAACGTTTCGTATGTTAATAGTTTCAGCGACCTTTAACATTAGCTCTCATCTTAGGGTTGGAAAAGAAAAATTATTGATAAGGTAAAAATTAAATATAAGGTATTCAAGAGCATCATTGACCTGTCGTCGATATTAATACTATTATAATAAATAGAGTTATTTGCTATCGAATAGTTTATAGGCTTTTCTAGTAAGATCGAAACATTTCAACTTTTTATTTCACAAAACCAACATTCAGTTCGCAACTGACCCAGATTCTGCGGTGAATGTAATATGTAAAATTTCTTAAAAAATGAACGGCGCCTAAATGTGATTCTTTCACTTCGAAATGAGAAAAAAGGGTAATGTTGCGTGTCAACTCCACGATTGGAGGTTTCACAGGAAGTTTTATGTTAGACTTGAATTTTATACATTTTAGAAAAGGGTACATTAGTCTAATTTAAAATAACATTAATGACTTCAGATAAATATTCGAGGGTAATAAAAAATTACGAGGTTTTCTTCTCATATTTTGGAACACAACAAAAAACTTTTAGAGAAACTGGATTGGAGTTTTGTATTACTGTATATAATAATGCTAATTAGAATATCAAAAGAACTAATTTTTTAAAAAGAAATCTCCACAAATAGTCTAACAATCGTAGTATGTAGTGAGGTTTTTTAGCAAGCAATGATAAATTATATTCGTGCGTGCATGCAAGGAGATTGATATAAGGAACACCAGCACAGATTCTTAAGCAATGAATGAAAATGTGAATATCAATATTTTACTCTCAAAGGAATTTGTAAATGAAGTAATAATCTATAATGGAGCCTAAGTCCAATTAAATAGAGATTTAAGTCGCGCAAGCCGCTCTTGGTGCAATTCGTTGTTCCATATTTCCCCAGCACTTTAATAAGCCTTGTTTCTCGCTAGGGAAAGTGAATGCGAAAATAAGAATAAAAATATGAGGGTCGATCCCTTTACAATGTTTTTATTATTTCTGAAACTTTTAAGTGAAATCGTAACAAACTGTTATTTGTTATCGACGAAGGCAGATCGATGCACTTGTAATTTCCTACCCACAGCCCTAGTGTGGCAACAATTCCCAAGGAAAAGATAATAGGCAGCATGTTGAGCGCAATCACGATCATCTGAAAGATCGCGACTAGAGCTGCGACTTGCGTGGAAATGCTGGTACCACTATACATAGGGATCAAACGCCAATAGATGCCCTTAGCTATGCGTGTACTAGAAGAAGAAGAAGAAGTGTGAAGATGGGAAAGGGCAGCGGCGGTCATTAGCGAATGGACGAACAACCTCAGTCGCATTTTAATCATGGACGTGGATAATAAGACAATGTTCCTAGTTGATACTGGCGCAGATCCATGTGTACGATTACCAGTTCATACGGCTCGGTCTCTGGCTCTGAACTAGTGGCAGCCGACGAAACCCCGATTGCCACGTACGATGGTATCCCTTGACCGTTAAACTCGGGCCACGAAGAAATTTCCGTGGGTATCTGTGGTGGGTGATGTGTCTACCTAGCATTGGCGCGGACTTCTTAGCGTATTACGAATTGATGGTAGACCCGAAGCATTAAACCATTGCAGATAAATAGTCTTAAGAAGCAACCGCAGCCGTTTTTACCCACCATACCGCATTGGGCCAGTGTCGTGGCGTTACGGCCCATAACTACTCATGTGCTTTTCCATTAGGAAAGCCTGTGCCCAGCAGTAAGACGTATATAAGCTGAGGACAAAAGAGACGGTGAACGGTACAACATCTAATCACGATGTAATTTTTGTAATTTTTTATTTATTTATATTTTCATTTTATATTTACATTTATTCATGTAAAACGTACGTACTTTACCATCGTTTGCACTGTAAAATTGGGTCTCCTATCTTACGAGCTCCAATCACACGCACAAAGACATACAGTGACAAATCTATCAGAATAATTAACCCTTACGATCCTAATAGTAATTAATCGAGTTGGAATTTAATAGTGCTCTCTGCCATTTCAGATTCTGAATCGATCTGCTTCATTCACACAGCACATAAAGAGCCGTGTTTAAGCATTTCAAATTAGGGCTCTAAATACAAACTTGTGTACGTTCCGACATACGGACACGTTGATGAATGTAAATTCTGTTGTAAGCGAGAGAGGGAATCGGAATCATACGCCCACAGTTAGCGGGAAATTAGGTTAGATAATATTGAACCTTGTTACGTAAAGAATCAATTTCGGATGAAGTTACTGTGTAAGTTAGGTTAAGGCGTTTGTTTAATCTTTCGTATTGTGGTCGGTTATGTGATAATGTATTTTGAACTTAGATTACATGTAGAGATGCGCCGAATATTTGAATGGTATTCAGCATTTTCCACTAAGTATTCGGCTGAATTATTCGGTTTTGTTGTCGATTATATTCGGTTCTGTTTTTTGGCTAAAGGGGGATATATATAGATGACCGGCTATAGAAGATAAAACACACAGCTTCTTCTATAAGATTTGTGATATAACTATCATAAATAAGTCATAAATCAAAGAACACAAAAATTTACAACCTCATGTCAACATGAAGCTAAAGTCAGTAAAGTCAACATTAATTTTAAACATTTATTTTAACCTCGCCGGTAGCAACACGTAGCATATATAATAATATCAAGTTGTTTACGCAGCAAATAAAATAGTGAATCGAATAATTCAGCCGAATATCCGGTTCGGTAAAGGGAAATTATTCGGCGCATCTCTAATTTCTTGGCCTTTTTTTTTGGTTTCATTAAAAACAAAATGAAAAATAATTTACCTCAAGTAAGGAACAAATACGATGAATAGTCAAATTAGTATAAAATTCAAGCATAGGCATAGCCCAAAGCAGTAGATATTCATAATATAATTAACTGGCCAGCTGACGTAGCTTGTATTGCTGTCGCATTAAAATAAAATAATAAATAAATATCTTCAAACATTCACACCTATCCCCATTTTAAGCAACTAATGCTGCTTGTGTTACGGACACTAGATGACGGATAAATATATTTAATAGATAAACACATATAAATATTCTGAATATATATAAACATCCAAGACTGGAGAACAAATGCCTGAAATTTCAGCACCCAAACATTTGCCTCCACCGGGGATCAAACCGAGAGGTTCTTCTCGAGATGGCGACGCCTTGAGACCGGCATACAGACCACTCGACCACGGAGGTCGTCATCAAAATCTTCAGCCTCCAGAATTGAAAACCAACAATAAATCATAAAAATAACCTTTAGTCCTCGCCTTCAGCCTATACATATAGCCTACATCATGTTATCGTTATGCATACATACATACATACAATCACCCCTGTAATCCCCGAAGGGGTAGGCACCTGGGGTAGGTGTTCCTCAGCCATACAAAAATTGGGTTGGTTAGATGAAAAAATCGTGAGAGTAGTAACAAGTGGCTAGCTACACAATCACAGACCCAGTACCCAATACTCCCTTGGTCGCCTTTTACGACATGCTAGGCAGTTGGTACATTCTTTTTGTGTCGCGGACCAATACTGGACTGTTGTCCGGGACTGATGTTATCGTTATAAACTGTCAAAAAACGTAAAAAACTAAGACGATGGCGATATCCAAGGAATTTGGCCTTCCTAATGTACACCGTACACCACGCTGGCCCAATGCGGGTTCGTGGGTAGAAACATCTACATATAACCGGAACCAACAGTTTAATGTGCCTTCCGAAGCATGGAGTTCGAGATCACAAAGTTTGGGTTACCCATCCATGGCCTGACCATGGCGAAGGTAGCTTTGTTTTCGATATTGAAAGCCAAAGCGTACTAACGACTACGCCACACAGCTCCTCATCACAGTATCTTGTAAAGCTGATGTCCAACAGTAACTGTCAAAGTTATTGTAGAATCAGAAGTCAAATGAACAGAACCACAACAAATAATTGGGCCCGTTGAGGTTTGAATAGTTACCGCAATTAGGCAAATGATAAAAGCAAATAATATACGAGATAAACGACTGTATGATCATTATCGGATAAAAAACTAGAGAAAAAATGAAATAGTAAGGTTGTAATATATTAAAGTCAAAAATATAAATGACGCCATACAAATCTTTAAAACATTAGTACACCAAAAAACAAAAAAACGTGAGCATCCTGCGCACAGCTGTTATACATACTACAGTATTCAGACCTGAAACTGATACCTTGAAAGAGTAAGTGGTAATTTAACTACACGAATACAATTTTTAATTGATATTCATAACTGCGCGACTTCGTCCGCGTAGAATAGTTACTTTGAGGTAGTGTGATGGTCTGTAGCCTATAGCCTTCCTCGAAGAATAGGCTTTTCAAATTTTCTTCAAATTGGAACAGTAGCCTCAATTGGTGGCATTGAAAATTTACTCTTACTCCATTATTAGAAGCAATGTTCAGAGTGGCGTAAAATTGTCCTTCATTTTTCTGGGAGGCGTTATTTAAAATTTGTCACTTTCACCCGCATGGCACCCGTTCCCATGGGAATATCACAAAAAATGGTAGCCTATGTCCTTTCTCAGGCTATACTATCTGTGTACAGTAAATTTCGGTTAAATTAATTTAGTAGTTTTGACGTGAAAGCGAGACAGATAGACAGAGTTACTTTCACATGTATAATATTAGTATTGATAACAGAATCATTTTGAAATAATAACACACTTTCAGTACTTTTAATGTAATTACAATGCGATACGTTAAATTCAGTTAATATTTTGACAATGAACCGTATTTATGTAGAATGCATAATATAGGGCATGAGCACGCACGAGCCCCGAGGCTTTAATTTGCTATTGTGTTTTGTTTTAGATACATATTATGAAATTTACTGTTCACACAGTTGACCATTTGTTTGTTGAATGTTAAATTAACATTAGGACAGTGACTATTTGTTTGATAAAATGCTATTATCAGAATTTCGAGTAGGTAATTGACTTGTAATGCATATTGAATGGACTGTTGGTACGATTATTATTATGGTAATAAGAAAAGTTGAAAAAAAAGCGATGTCAATAAATACGAAAACGAAACCAAAACTAAGAGTTACCATAGGAGTTTTGATGTTATTGGAAACCAAAAATAATTTGAGGTTATTTAAAATTATTGTTTAAACATCAGAGGAAATCTTATTATCTCCACATACCCTTCACGCGATCAGCTCGGTGGCGTAGTGGCTAGTGCGCTTTGGTTTTCGATCGAAGATAAAGCTACCTTCGCCATGGTCAGGCAGTGGATGGGTGACTAAAACTTCGTGATCTCGAGCTCCTCCGTACTTCGAAGGCACGTTAAGCCGTTGGTTCTACCCACCAACCCGCATTGGGCCAGCGTGATAGTGTTACGGCCCATACTCCTCATGTGTTTTTCCATGAGGACGGCCTGTGTCCAGCAATGGGACGTATATAGACTGAGGACGGACCCTTGACCCACAGGTTCAAGTGTTATCATTGTTTTTATCTTTTCATCTTCAGAAAGAGAGCACTAAGCCCTCATTAAAATATTAGATTTCTTAAAGCACATGTCACAAATTCAGATCAAGCTAACATATTATAAAAACAAATTTTATTGGACACATCAAAATAAACTGATTGTATTTGAGTCGATTTTAAAATAAAAATATCTCATAGTTCTCTGTTAGTTCAACTTCAGCTGATAACAAAAGCTATTGGCATTTTTTCCTTCGTAATTTTTCTACGGCTTCGAGGCAATGCGATACCAAACGAAATGAACTGAACTCACTTAAAAGATTGCTCCGATATTCGGAAAATATAAATGTAGGTTCGTATGAAAAACGCATTGCAGCAGAAGAGGGACAGACAGCTATAAAAAATTCATTTCATTAGTCGAGTTATCCAATTTACTCTTTGGAGTTAGGGTTAGTGGACCAAAGGGAGGAATCATTAGACCCTTGGCAATGTTTAAAAAAATAATATTTCACGTTTTTCTTTCACCTTTTAGAAGTGGCATCTTATTGTGACCTTCACCTCACAGTGTTATTGTTCATCGTCAGCGAATCATACCAAACGCTTTCAGATCTGCGCAGTAAGCACGCTACCCTCGTATGAAATCACGTCTGTCACACCAAATTGCTCGTTCGGAGGTTTTGGACCATCCGCCTTTGGAATACGGCCATTTATTTTTATGTTTAGGTCGAAATTCGCTTGGCGATTTCCTGCTGTTTTAATAGAAGCAGGAAATAAAATGGAATTCGCAACTATTTACTGCTTTACCCACAAACGGGGTAAACACGATGACGTAACTAACGCGGTAAACATGATGTCCATAAAATGGTACATTATTTCTTTAACTTATAAAAATAATTATGTACGGCTATTATTACAAATGTTGTTGTATTGAATTACTTACTAAGATCGAGGCTTTTATATTAAATTTTTCCTTTAGCCTACCGCCATCGAGGTGGTAGGTGTGTATCTGAGTCACCTTGCATTATTTATTTATTTAATTAAACTTCAGTACGTTTGGTGTACTTAATGCCAAAGGCATTTTCTACCAGTAAACCATTGGGTGGCTCAGAAAACATATAAGTAAGTAGATGCACTAAGTCTTTGCAAAAATAACAAAAACATTCGATCAAAAAATACAGTTAAATAGTAGTTACAACATACAGGATTTAAGGGTTCGAACACCTGCAGCCATTCAGTACATGTGGATGGTATAGATACCCCGCACCCCGACAAGAAAAGTGTCACAACACATTTTTTTTTTTATCTTCAGACATTCACACCTATCAGCTAGCCCCTTTTTAAGCAAAATAATGCTGCTTGTGTTACGGATACTAGATGACGGATAAATATATTTAATAGATATATACATATAAATATTCAGAAAATATACATAACATATATAAAACATCCACGACTGGAGAACAAATGCCTGTGTTCAACACACAAACAAACGGGGATCGAACCCAGAACCTCTCGAGATGGCGGCGGGCGCCTCGAGACCAGCATTCAGACCCCTTGACCACGGAGGTTGTCGAAAATAAATAGGTTATTTGGAATACAATATTAGGATTAAGGTGTACAAGAAAAAACTGAAAATAGTTTAGCTTCTAGTTAGCGCTTCAATTGTTATAATGAAATTATCTTTATACTGTTGTTTTAAATTAAGACGAGGATCCCTTTTTCCTCCTCAACAATGGTTAGTTTAGATATTTACAAATATACCTGTCTTACCACACATTCTTACAACTTCAATGAAAAAATTCACTCAATTGAATCCCTCATTGTTCAGCTGAGCAGTAGTGATAATAAACAGAACATGGGACAAATACGAGTAAATAAAGCACAAATTACTACAACCGACCGTACAAATCCGATTTTACTTTCGTCCTGCGGAACTAAAAGCTACAAGCTCGTTTCGTCTCATGTTTAAAACACCACGTATAACTAAGCAGGACCTTTTGTCCTCGGCTAATATGTATTGAGAGGTACGTGTTAGGGTGCCAATACAAATGTGATAGTAAATAAAATACCGGCACTTATTGGGTTGTTGAAAGTCGGATGATGTCGCACTCCATAATGTTTCTAATGTTGTTAAATTGGAAAATAAATAATACTAGAAATCATTGTTTTAGAGCAAGTTTTTTGTGGCGAACACATTAAATAACATATCATCACGCCTCTTTCAACGAAGGGGTAGGCAGAGGTGTTAAACACCTTTTTCCACCACTTTTCGCCAGATATGTTAGGTCCCCATGTAACAGGTGGCGAGCCTGTTGCCATGCATGCACAATGTGAGGCAAGCGATATTCACAATGAACTGTACATAAGTTTTATTCAAACTCAGTGGCACAGGTGGTGGGATCGAACCCGTGTTTCCCGCGGCTCCGTAATTTTAAGCATAACGATTATAGTCATAATATGAAGATCCATAATATTTAAAGGCATAATCATCAAAACGCATAAAATTGCGACGCATAATTTTGAGAGTCCTAATATTGTATCGGCTAAAATTGTTTGTCATAAGTATTAAAAGGCATAAATTTGAAACGCACAACTAATGAAAAGCATAATGATCACAACGCATAATATTTTTCTCTGCCCCAAATTGTTAACTAAATATATTTCGATGACACAAATATAGTTTTTAAGGGTCATAAAAAAAAATAACCTTAACCTAATATTTATCAGAACACATTTCCTTGGGATTGGTTCTTTCGAATCTGGGTGATTATTCGATTCATTTTAAGACTACCTAATGTTGTGCTAAATGAAATCAGGAATTTCTATAGTTATGCTTTATAATAATGTGCCTTTAGAGAGTTATGCCACTTAAATGTTATGAGTAAGAAGGAATATGTGACATGATTGTTATGTTATTTGATGATTATGCCATTCGATGTATGACAATCGACGTTATGCGAAAACATGCGCTCCCGTTTCCCGCGGCCTCTCGAACGAGTTGTGCCCCGTCCGTCCCAACTCGGCTACCGCTCGGCTTTGTAGCAAAGGATGTGGTTATTGAGATTCAACTAAATATAATAGGGATATAGATTATTAGGAAATGGGTAACGCTTCTACTGAGTGGTTTTGATATCACTTACCTTATTTAGTTCAGTGTTTGGCGACAAACTCTGTCCCTTGGTTATGTATCAGGTGACCGAGCTCATAGTCAAAATATCATCAATTAATAATATTTTAACTTTTTATTTAAATTTATTTGGTACTATTTAAATCAAACCATCAGACCAAACGGCTTTAATTGCTTTCCGAAGTTAAGATCTTTCGTCTAAGGTCCGACCATGTTACAAATTGCTTTCATAATATGGAAACCAAAGCTTGGGAAGGTCTATGCCACCGAGCATCTTGAAACTCATTATCATCACGCATATATTCCTGGAGCTGTCTTATTAATTGTTAGGTTAGTTGCAGTAATTTTTCTGGTAAAGAAATATTTTTTGACAGATCATGACTCATAGCAAATCAATCTTATATATGACACATGGCAATATAATATATAAAATCAATTTAATTACTTTTTTTCTTTTTTTCTACGTATGTATCAAAAGCTTCATTTTTAGAGGGTACATATTTATGCTTTCCACTTCATCATTTATTCTACTTTATTGCATGCGAGACAAAGCAAATTTTAATTTCGTAGTTCAAGGTCACAGTTGACAATCAGTTATTTGCTTGTGGTTTCACAAGCATACTAAACTCAACTGTCGCCTAATTTGTAGACACGCGCATTCAATAAATTATTGTTGTATTTTTTTCTGTATTTTCTAGTGTTGCAGAATTACAAATAAAGTTTTTTATTGTTATTATTAAGTACCTAGCGAATAAATATATACATATTTTTGCATGTTACACCATAGAAAGTGAAAAGCCAAAGCGAAGACATCATGGACCGTCTACCGGCGGCTTTATGTTAATACCGCTTTTCTCAGCAATAGATTTAATAGGGTAAACGCGACAGTTCCTGACTGATACAAATAGCGACTTAATCCAACGATTGAGCGTGAACTATGGCAGTCGTTAAGCGAAGCCAGAGACGTAATAGTCCTTCTTCGTCGCTAATGTGCCATAAAGAGTCCGAGTGGCACTGCCAAAACTAGCGATCGGGTTTGAGTCAACAATCCTGTTATCATAACACAGCCTAGCTATTGGTCTGCTGTCAGGTTTTAGAGATAGCGTTAGAGCTTTACTGAATCTGTTTTCCATATTAGTTTACGTGATCACGTCATTTCGGTTAGTATTTTGTGTTATGTGTTTGTGTGCGTGTAACTGACCAAGAAAGCGAGGGATTGACTGTTTGTTTGTCCTCAGCCTATATACTTTACTGCTGGGCACAGGCCTGGACACATGAGGAGTATGGGCCGTAACACCACCACGCTGGCTGCGTCTGTTTCTACCGACCAACCCGTATTGGGTTGGTGGGTAAAAACAGACGCAATAGCGACCGGAACCATTAGCTTAACGTGCCTCCCGAAGCACAGAGGAGCTCGAGATTCAGAGTTTTGGTCACCCATCCACGGCCGGACCATGGCGGTAGCTTTGTTTTCAATTGGAAGCCAAAGCGTACTATCCACTCCGCCATCGAACTCCTCTAGACTCTATGAGGAATGATATGAGCAGAAAAGAAGTGTGGCTGGGCTGACGAGTGAGGGGAGAGTGGAAGACGAAGACACAGTCGTGCCGACCCTATAACTCTGTAGCTAGAGTTGGAAAAAGTTGACTATTTTCCATTAGTTATATCCGCAAACCTTTGAGCGTCGATTTTATTTTGAAGTTTTGACAGTTGTGAGTTTCATTAAAGTAAAAAACCCCACCGTCTTTGAATCTTTTTAAGGAATGACTTCAAAATAAACCCTATGCCAAAGTACGCGATAAATCCATGCGCTTACTTTGCTTACGAAGGTACTTAAAGTACTTTGATGTTGATCCAATTAAATCGGCAAATCCTGTCCCCGGCGGAAATTAAGCCCCTGTTGAATGGTGTTGAATTTTAAATATATCACTTTACATCTGGGCAGTAAAAACCTTGCATACAGCCGCATCTATCGGATCACAAATATTGCACGGGAAAGCCTTTAATGGACACTGTCATATTTTATTGACCGGATCGGAAGATAGGTATTGCTGATGCTGTTTCACGCTTAGAAAAGTGGTTCAATAAATATTTTGTGCGGACATACATATACAAATAAATTGAGTGGTTATTTAATACTGATAATACTGAGAAAAAAGACTTTCTTGGCATGGACATGTAATGAGAAGGGAGAATGAACATGTCACCAGGAAAGTTATGGACTTGAAAGTGGATGGGCGTGTGGGGAGAAGACCAAAGAAAAGATGGATGGATTGTGTGAATGATGATTTGATGAGGATGGGCGTGAGTGTTGACTTGACGAGTAATAGAGGAGAGTGGAAGAGGAAGACATGTTGCGCCGACCGCAAATAGAATTGGGAACAGGACAGGAAAAAGAAGAAGAATACCAATATGGGATATAGGGTAACGAGTATAACACCTATATCCTTTATGTATACCACCAGCAAGGTAGATTGGTTGGTAGAAACCGTTTAATTTCGACGATACCAAAAGCTTAACGTGCCTTCCAAGTCACCCAGATTCGCCAGCAAATAAACGTATATCAATGGGTTCACTATAGTAATCCTTTTACGTTTTCAAATAATCAGTCTCCTCAACCATGCAGTGTAGAAGTTATTTTAATGTAAAACTTACAAATAATATTTTTTACTTTCATTTTATTACTATCACTTTAAAACATTGTGTGTGGTGTGTGTGCGTGTGTGTGCGTGTGTGTGCGCGCGCGTGATGTGTGTGTTTTTATATAATTGTGTTCAATATCCAAACACACAGCATCTAAAAAGTCTGGACGTTGGAGCAAATCCCCTTCATAATATGGGCACAACAACTGCGTAACGTTCGGCGACCACGAATGCAGCTACATCAGTACTCCTTGATACATTGGCCTTAATATACTATGAAGCAGTAATAAGTTTTCGCCATTACATGCCTAGACTTTATTCGGCACCTTAAAAGTGTGTTAACTTCTTCCTCGTTTTTTTTTTATTCTTATTAATTCAGAGTGCCGAGTTCCTTCCAATTCAATTTTGACATTTGTAACTAAGGGTATTGTATAATACACGTAAATTTTATTAGGTTGTAGAATATATTCATGTAAAGGGAGGATGGAACCCTTGCAGAGTTTCTTGCCTGTATCTTCTCTAGACAAGGCCTCCCGGTAGTGAACAGGCCGAAAAAAAAGTAGTGGTATTGTCAATTTTAGGATAGTTGTTATTTATTTTGTTTTGACTTGTCAAAATTGCATTTGATGATACCAATTTGATTAAATGACTTTGAGTTTGAATGTCCACACACTTCAATAGAGTATACGCTGGTTCCTCTTATATGTTCAAAGCAATAAGTTAGAGAAGGTATTTTCTATCACTCTTGCTTTTAACATCAAACTCGTTCTATCTTTTTCTTTACATTCCTCAGATAACAATATTGTTAGTCATTATTGTTCGTGGCAGTATGTTATTTAATAGTAAATATTTTTTTGAGTTTTGACTTTAATCACGATGTTTTATTTATACAATATTACACATTTTTTATAAAACTTTGTAGTAACACTTTTTATGCCTGTCTCACTTCAGCGCCGGGGCCGTGTGGTCGATATCTACCCGGGAAAACATTATTGTGACGAACATTGGTGTTTTTTAATCAGAAATATCTAACATACCGCGTCGTTTTTACAGTAAATTATTATATATTTTTGATGTACATATTTTGCGTATACAAACGGCCCATATGATATTTCTGGCGATTCTGGGTATTTTGGCCATCTCCTTTGGCCACCCATGCAAGGTTTGACTATCGCGAAGGCAGCCTGTTTTTAAAAACAAAAGTCAAAACGTATGAACTTCTATCAGCGAGAACTTGTAGTCACAAATATACGTACTTAGTAACTGCTAAGTACAGGTACAAATGCTTGAATTCATCACGAAAATATTTGCCCCTACCGAGACTAGCCAGAAACTTTTGAGATAGCGACACTCCAAAACCAGAGTACAAGCCACTCAGCCCGAGAAGTCATCCAAAACATTGTATCGAGTTGATGAAAGTAATTCAATTTTCCAACTCGAGCTCACAAAAGGTGTTCCCGGCTGCACATAAAAATAAACCTTAATTTCTGTTCGTCCACTACAAATGGAAGCTAAGAGGTCCCTCCGGAAGAGGTCCAACAATAAAAATAATTTCATTTGAGTAACGAAAGTTTGTGATGTGTTGAATAAAAAAATATTTTACCCATAAACTGGTAGTGGGTCAAAGGGTATTTTTAGATTACGTTGTGTGAGAATTATGGTGTAAAAATATAATGGTAATATTAAAACTTCTGATTTTTATTTCTTCTGAGGTTAGCGTGGTATGACATGTGATGAGGAGGGATGAATGTCACATTACAAGAAGAATGCTTAGCATGGAGGGACCTAGAGTGAGAGAAAGACCGGAGAAGCGATGGATTTGAATGCGTGAAGAATGATATGAGTATAAAAGAAGTAGATGCTGAGCTGACGAGTGACAGAGGAAAATGGAAGAAGAAGACATGTTGTGCCAACCCCACCTAGAGTGGGAAAAGGGCAAGAAGAAGAAGATTAAAACTTCTGATTTTTACATCAGTCACTCATATTAATGTAGTATAGGACGCCTCGCCTTATGTATACACCAGATGGAGAGACGATCTGTGGAATCCTGCTGGCAAATGGTAGATACGATAGGTTTAAGAGAAGAAGATTAAATGAAAATATTCTTTATTGTACATCAATTTAGTTGACATGTCATTGTATTATGAGATGGCGCATATTAGAGAAGGCCATTAGTGCATTGTTGTGGACGTAATGATGATAATGATCAACTAACGGAAAGTACGCCGCTTCCGTTAATGATACTAATTGATGAATACACATATTTAATTTTATTACAGTATTTAAATATTCTAGCGTAATTATAAAATTGCTGCAGCGAACAGATATTGAAATTTCTGGTAACGTTACTTACCGCGTTCTATCCTAATGACCCGTTATAACACAGACAGTGAAAAAAAGTAAAATAAAGTGTCTAAATATAAATCTGCAAAATATGTATAACTCATTTTGGAATATAGAACCACGAGATGAACAATAGTTTGTCAATCCAGTCAGATCATGAACAAACTTTACGACTCAAAAAATCGATTTAAAAATGTAGTCCAATACAGTAAGTCAACGGGTACTTCAAAAGAACTCCAATTTATTTTCTTTGTTAAACATGTGAAATCTATTTGCTTTCCAAGTAAGTTTGTAACAAAGCAAATATTTGTCGGCTCTGTGTAGTGGGCCTGTGCGGTTTCACTGGAATGTTTGTTGAAGGTTTGTAAGATCACATTAATATGCAAGCAAAACTTTTCTTCAAACAATTTTAATCGATTTTTGTTTTGAAAGGCACTGAGGAGTAAAGAAATGGTTTTAATAATAAATATAAACCTACGACAACCAATTCTGTTGAACAACCATTGATTTACTATTAAGTGTAGTAAATAGCACCGCGTTGAAATTAGTAACAATGTTATATCATTCCTAAAAAAAAAAAAAAAATAATGGGTATAAAACAACGCAAGCCAATTCTGTTGAACAACCATTGATTTACTATTTTTTAATGTGCGCGTGTTTAGAATTCTTGTAGCGCATTGCAGTTGTAAATTCGTTTAAGCTGAAAAATGTATGTAATGTGAGAATATTGTTAACTCTAGAATATTTTTTGTCAAAACACAATTTAAGTAGGAACTACTCGCCAAAAGCAACACTTCAAGGTTTTTCAGGCTTTTCCGGATCGGTACGATACGATACTAAATCAACACTTCCAAGAAAAGAGCTTACTTCCACATAAAAGCCGGGAAAGCGATTATTACTGCTCCGGAGTTGCATAGTAGTCATGCGAGGTTCACTATTCGGTATGCTTATGATCCTTAATAAAATTTTGTCTTAGTGGGTAGTCGCAGTATGTACAGTCACGTGCAAAAATATGAATACATTTTTAGACAGTTAGTGACTCTTATTAGAGGCGAATAAAGACACCTGTCAAATGTATGTAAATTTTTTTTGCACATGACTGTGCAAAACCCTGGAATCCCACGTGCAACAGCAGCTCCTTCCCAACATCTGCAGGGGCATAGATAAATTGCTATAGATCGCTATTCCCATAAATGGGTTCTTGGTTCGGGTGGCGTTACTATACTAGCGGAAATATTAGGTCCTCACCTATGAAATTGGTGTTTTTCAGTTTTCTTCACAACGACAAATCCAAAGATAATAATATTTGGCATCTATCATAAGACAAGCTTTAGTAATATGTGTAATATCACACTTCATAAAAATTATTTATCGTTTTTAAGTGAATGCAAATAAAATGATATATTCGGGAGGCACTGAAAAAGAGTTGTCTCCGTGTTCAATTTTAACACAATTAAACGTACAACAAATTATCAAAACAAATCAAAAGAGCTCAAAAATATAGTGTATTTTTAGACGAGGTAATTATTTTTTAGGAATACTCTGAATCTTAATAGTTACAGACAAAATATTAAGAGAGAAAAAAAACACCAATTTCATAGGTATGGACCCAATACTTTATTTTATCTATGATTCCGCTAGTATAGTACCGCCACCTAACGTAATAATTCGAACAAAGGGGTACAAGCAACAACAACTACTTCCAAACAAACTAAAAACCCATGTATGGGAATAGCGATCTATACTACTTAATCTATTTATGGCAGCGGGTAAATCCATTTTCCTTTATCAAAAAGGGTGTCCATGGCGACGGTAATAAATAACACTGTTGAAACGTAAAAAACGCTAACTACCAGCTCAGTGCGGTCGCGGCCTACCATTGTAGTAACTGAAACACAGTTTCTGTGTAACAATTGCGATAAAATAATCCAATTAAGAGAAAACTTCCAATTGAGGACTATCAGCACCGCTGTAGAGATTCGATCTCAAATATTTGTAATTAATGAGAAATTCCAAGTAATGCTTTAATTATATACCTAATTACTAGAGTCAGTTTGGCATGGAATTAGTGAACGAGATATATAGTTGTAGAAGGAGTTCATTACACATTCAAGGGAAATTAATTTTGCGAACTGGTGATGTGGAAACTTGAGTCATTTAAGTAGGTCATAATTAAAATATAATATGAGAATATTCCTTTAATGTTAAAAACCCAATCCTTTTTTTACATCAACCGTATATTATGTAATGAGAGCATACCACGTACAATAATTATAATTAATTTTTAAAAACAAAAATATGGTCAACTCTAGATCTTAAATAACGGAGTCAAAAAGATAGGTCACTCTTATTTTCTTATATTTTATGACAAATTGAAAATAATCAATTTTTATTTCTAATATATGTCATCAGCCTATATACGTCCCACTGCTGGGACAGGCCTTCCTCTTGGAGAAACACATGAGGAGAATGGGCCGTAATACCACCACGCTGGCCCAATGCGAGTTGGTGGATAGAAACGGTCACCAATGCGACCGGGACCAACGGTTTAACGTGCCTTCCGAAGCATGGAGGAGCTCGAGATCACAATATCTAGGTCACCCATCCACGGCCTGACCATGGCGAAGGTAGCATTATTTTCCATCGACGCCACCGAGCTCTCTAATCTAATATCTGTATGAATAAGAAATTATTAGTTTAACAATTATTTCTTTCAGAAGAATCAGTCCTCATCAAAGATGCCCTCAACGAGCTAATTATGACGAGAACATCAGGAAAGGCACCAAGACTCTTCAACACGCCATTGGAATTCAACCTATTTTACAACTGCACAACGTTCAAGTTCGTTCGACTCACTCAAACGCAACAATTTCAATGAGCAACCCAACTCCGTTTAAGACGTATAAGCCCACTCGCAAGTTCTAGTCTGATTAAAACCTCGCGTTTATTTCAATTAAACAAAGAGGCGAACCTGAAATTAGGCTCATTTCGTTTAATTAATGCGCTACGGAGAGCCGTGAAGTTTTTTTAAAACACCCCGGAGTTCCGCGGTGAAGATTTAATGTGTTCGTGGGATCTCAGGTGTGAATTCAGTTTATATTCAAGTCCAGCTTTTTGAGAGATGTTATGCATATTTAAATTATTATTAGGTAGCCAGCTGTCCTATTCTCTAACCATATTTCAATAGATTGGAATCGGATTTCTGTCATTGAACACTATTGAAAGCAACAAAAGCGTCACATTGACTCAATAATCGGTCCAGTCATTTCGGAGATTAGCCCGTACAAACAGACAGAGAGAAATACAAAAAAAAAAATTTTGGATTTTCCTTTTTACATCCGCCTGACTTGGTTTTAAGCATTTTTTTTTCTATATACAGACATTCGACCTCTACAACACAATACACAATTTTATAAACCAACTTATTTTACAATTTCGTAAATTGATTCACAAGATAATAACTCTCCGTTATCAACATTATAATTCAATGCAAATTTTATGACTGACAACATAACTGACGTTAATTGTAAAATTGGGAATTAATGTTGTCAGCACAAATTATAATGTTGTTAGGGTTCGTTTGGGAAAATTATTGAGTTAAACTCTTTTGTTTCGATGTAAAACATTTTTAAACACCTGTTGCGATCAGTAAAAAAAAATAGTTTTTTTAGTATTAACCCAATTTTGGTAATTTTGTACCAATAATATACATATCATCAGGCCCTTTTCCCCGAAAAGGTAGGCACAGGTATTAATACCCACATTTCGCCAAATATGTTTAGTGACAGATGCTGTTGCCATGCGCCGGGCACAATGAACCAAAAAAAATCAGTATCTATATTTTTAATTGTTTATTAATTTTAACTTTATTTTCACCTTTTTTTTACCATGGATTTTACCACACAAAAATACTGGATTGCGCTAAAATATTAAAAAATCGTTAAGCTCCCCATTTATAAGCTACAAACAAACGCTACTTCCATACGCTGGGATAGCTATCAGCAATATTCGATTCAGCGATACAATCGTCAAATTCTCGTCTTTCGAAGTAACATGCCATCGTGCTCTGATTTGCTGCAATAAAATGAGAGAGAGTTAGAGACTCTGTGGTTTGTTTTCCAACGGTTGAGAACATAGATTAAGGATTTTTTTCGCTACTCAAAAAGATACATAAACATATAACATAACAATATATCAAGTGCTTAATACCCAGTACATAAAGCGTGGGAGGAATCCGAGAGAAAAAGAGAAAGCGAATGAATGACTGCTATGTTTTTGAGAGTAGTAAGAGGCCAAAGAGTCCCTGAGAATAGAGGCCCTGGGTCACATATGAATAATTTCAAGTATTCTATGAAGTGGTAAATAGTCACTTTTGTACTCGTGTAGTTGGCAAAGTATAATTCAGATTCTTCTCCGTTCAGCATTATCGATACCTTCTGATCAGTGCAGTCGCCATCTGTTGAAAATAATAAAAAAATAGTTCAACATGAGTATGTTTAAACTCTGCATTTAATGTAAAAGCCTAAGGAATGTGTATTGTATTTCCGTTTAATTTTATTTTTAAAAAAGCCAATATAGATATAGTTGTGTAAGGGGCGATTTCTCAATCCCCAGATCTCTGATCTCTGATCTCTGATCTCTGATCTCTGTCAGTCAAATGTTAGCTATGTCCCTTTTCTTTTTATGACATAAGAAAGTGACAGTGATAATTTTAAATGGCGGATAATTTTATCTGAGGATTGAGAAATCAGGCCTAAAATAGCTAATTTTTTTTTCTTCTTATCCGAGCCTATGTCTGACTTTAGTGAGATTGAAACAACGTGTCATTTACCATTATTCTCTGTCACTCGTCAGCTCAATCTACTTTATTATTTCTGATAGCACTTTACACATTTTGACGACCTCCGTGGTCGAGTGGTCTGTACGCCGGTCTCAAGGCATCGCCATCTCGAGAGGCTCTGGGTTCGATCCCCGGTGGGGGCAAATGTTTGTGTTGTAAATGCAGGAATTTGTTCCTTAGTTTGGATGTTTATGTATATATTGGATACATATACGGTGTTCACCGACCAAAGACGTAAAATCGATCTGGAAATCCGTAAAATAACACAAAGAACATAGCACAAAGCTATTTTTGCCAAAGTTGGACACTGAATTGACCTAAGCTTTGTAATCTTAAGTTGTTTGTTTGCACTCAGTTGCTCTAGATTTTTACTACCCCCCAAACTGTAGAGTGGTGGCGTTACGGCCCATACACCTCATGACTTTGTTTTTCCATGTTGATAAGCGTCTGCCCAGCAGTGGTGTGTATACAGGTTGGTAATGGTCTAAGGGCCGATTTTACCAACTCCAAATAAGTTCTAAATACATTCACTGGAAACGCGTGACGTCTGATGATTTTGTAGAGCCAAAAATACGCACGCGTATTAAGTGTGGTTTTATAGGTAAGCTGGCCGGCCACGCGCGCGCTTACAATTACACGGAGCTACTAATATCGAAACACAACCACACGCACGCGCTTAAACGTCAAAAAGTATGAAAATATCGCCGGCGCTGTCGGCGAGCGTACCTATGAAACGTCCCTACAACGTCATGAGTAAGGGCCTTAATTCTATTCGTAGTATTTTTTATTTATCTGTAAGATAGTGTCTTTCCGGAGGTGGTATACTGGCACTGAACCTGAATACAATGTAAATAAGAATCCATCTTGCATTCGTAGATTCGTAGGTCATTTCACCCTTCTGTCCGTTTGACCCGGATCAACCGATCGATTTAACATTGGGAGCGTTCGAATTTCGCTACCCACATCACGTAAGTCGACATAATAAGTAACTCCGCCCTGAGATTTTCATTATAGCCCTTGGCCTACCCTAGAGTGCCGGATCCCTGACGTCATAATTCTGAATGAAGACTCCGATTGAGAGAAAAGAGACCATCTATAAATCAAATTGAATTTTTACTTTAGAACCTACAACTATTGTTGTTTTGATATTATGAATTAAAGTTTTTACCAAAAAAAAAACTATAAAACCCTTTTTACAATAAAAAGGGTTTTTATAATATTGATCAAAATATGCGCCTATGTTATAAACATTGACAGCTCATGCGCTACCGTCTTTGAGATTAAATAAAACCTCTATTGCGTCTGGTCATCGACGGATAACCACATAATTTGAACCAGTTGGATGGTCAATTTTCGTTAATTTTCAAATCCCACCGGAAAACCTGGATCTCAGAGGCCTTCTTCGCTTTCAATAGTTCAGAAATGTCCAGAACTTAAAACTGATGAGCCACTCAGCCAGCGGTGGTCGTCAATACATACATATTATCACGCTACTGGAAGTCTGGAAAAGGTTGTCTGGAAGAGATCGCTCTTTTTAGCGATAAGACCACCCTTTGTACATTTTATGTTTTATTGTTTTATTTTGTGATAATTTTCTTTTCTGGTGTACAATAAAGAATATTTCTATTCTATTCTATTCTTCTATTCTACTATCCCCGAAGGTTACAATTTGAGGACTTCTGTGGTCGAGTACTCTGTTCGCCGGACGGCCGGAAGACGTTGCCATCTCGAGAGGTTCTGGGTTCTGGGTTCTGGGATGTTTGTGTGATGAATACAGGCATTTGTTCTCCATTCATGTATGATTATATATGTATGTATTGTAATATATTCCGAATATTGTTGTTGTTGTATTGTGTGTATCTATTAAATATATTCATCCATCATCTAGTATCCGTGACACAAGCAGCACTAGTTGCTTATAATGGGACTTGTTGATAGGGGTGAATGTCTACATGTACAATGATACATACATGCTATTACTTATGTTAACCGTTAACCGATCGGCGCTCAGTATCTCATCTCATTTATAATCAGCAGCCGTTGATTGGCTCATCAGTCGTATTCCGTCTTTCTCATTGGTGCCACATCAATGCCCCATGTGCAGCCTTAGGAAGCTATCATCTCCACGTAACGCTCATGCTTACTCAATACCAAAGTTAAATGCCGCTAGTTATACCGGGCTCTATAAAAATCCATTACCACTCTGTAATTCAACCTCTAGTCCTTCTCGTAATTACTCGTATGATGAGTAAAAATATATCTAAGGATATTTATCTTATTTATTTTTATTATCTGGTATTTACATGGAATATCATAATATTCCGCAAAATGCGAACGAATTTTCGTTGTTGTATTAAGTTTCATTTTCATTTGAATCCAAATCTTCCCAGAAAAGTAAGCCCGAACGATTCAATCCCCTTGTCTTTTTAAATTGATACTCAATACTTGTTATTTTATCCAGAATTTCCGACCAAATCCAGCTAAGAGACTCGTAAAGTATTTATATGGTAGTAAAAATATTACAATAAAAAACAAAGAAGCAGTCTCGAGCATTTCGCCTGATGAAATTTCTCGATACTCAAGTGGTGTCGGTATATCGATACTGAGAATTCTCATAAAAAAATTTATACTAATAACGTAATATCATCACCCTGTTTCGCGTCAAGGGTACAACAATCTCTATTATCAAGATTATCGGCGCCCTCAATATTTACGTATAAAAATTATGTTCTAATTAAGGGCTCGTTTAAGGAGACGTGGGGCGTCAAGCAGCGTGGCACGCGAAGCGAGCCGCCAGAAATACAAACATACGGTGAGGTATTGGTGCATTGCGAGCGATGCCTCGTCGGACGCGGCGGCTGAAGCGGCGAGTAATACCGCGGCAAGTAAGAAGGATTGATTTGCGGCGAGCGATGCCGTGTCGGACGCAGAAACTGAAGCGGCGGGTGATGCCGCGGCAAGCAAGAAGGATTGATTGCTTTTGTGACAGTGACAGTGTTACATTTAAAACGCTACGTACTATGCGACGGATGCAATGCTGCTTGACGCGCGGCTTGACGCGCTGCTTGACGCGCTGCTTGACGCGCTGCTTGACGCGCTGCTTGACGCGCCGCTTGACGCGCTGCTTGACGCACCGCCTCACCATAAACGATAAAAATGCACGCCGCGCCGCGGGAAGCGCATTCAACCGCGCCGCCTGACGCCCCGCGTCTTCTTAAACAAGCCCTTAAGTTCGATACAACAAAGCTATATGAACTTCGATACTGTGGGAATATTATAGGTTTGGTTCGATAATATTGAGGAGCTCGGTGGCGTACTGGCTAGAACGCTTGAGCTTTCGATCGAAAACAAAGCAATGGTTAGGCCGTGGATGGGTTACCAAAACTTTGTGATATTGAGCTGCTTCGGAAAGCACGTTAAGCCGTTGGTCCCGGTCAATATTGCAAACGTTTCTACCCACCAACCCGCATTGACCCATCGGAGTGGTGTTACAGCCCATACTCATGATGTATTTATCCATGAGAAAGGCCTGTGCTCAGCATTGGGACGTACGTACATTCGCCAAGGGACTGAGTCGCCAGCGACCAGTTGAAAGTCCGTAATGGCTCTCGTAAACCAATTTCATCATAATAATATACTTCTATAGAATTTTATCCTTAAATAGCAAAATACTATGCTATAAATAGGTTAGACCTTGAAGCAATGTCCCCATTTAATTAGGAGTCGGGACTTGTAGCGATTCTCATCGTATATGAAATTGACCTCTTTCGTCCTAGAGTTCTATGTTCAATAGATGGCTTTTCCGCCTTCACAGGATTGCGAATCCTTAAATCTCTTCGACATAATTGTTTCAATTATATTTACTATATAAAAGTTATACTTTCGGGACTACACGCGACGAAAAATTCAATCGGAAAGACGGGTTTAAATTGTCATCAGCGTAGAATCCAGTAATTAACAAGTGTACGCCGCGGACTGTACCTTTATAAACCAACCGCGAACGTACTTTTGTTTTCGATACATTACGCCTCCTCAGTTCAAGCTCAGATAAAGCTGGTCTATCTGACATTTATTTGGGAGCATAAAGATCGCTGCTCACCAGAGCATACGAGGATTTAATAATACTAGCTGTGCCCGCGACGTCGTTTGTGTGGCTATTGATTTAACGCCGATAAAAGTTAACAAAAGTTTTTGTGTGCTAACAGCTTTTTTTAAGGCTGCTTGCAGGAAATTTAAATCGAGATTTAAAACTAGATTTAGTATTTTTTTGAAAAATTTTATATGGCTGTAATGTCCAAAATTTACAAAATCGAGGTTAGAAATCGAAACTAGGTTAGATTTAAACATTACATTCCTACCCCTTAGGCCCGATTTTTCAATCCTCAGATAAAATTATCCGCCATTTAAAACTATCACTGTCACTTTCTAAAGTCATAAAAAGAAAAGGGACAGAGCTATCATTTGACTGACAGTTAGTTTTATCTGAGGATTGAAAAATCGGGCCTTAGTGAACTAAAACCTCTAATTATAAAAATAATGAAAATAACCTTTCTTGTCAGTGTCACCTGATTAATTGTTGTCATGGTGATAAATTTATGTTGGCGTCTCATTATTTTACAATGCCGAGAAATTTTAAAATTCGAAATGAAATTACATTTTGACGCAATAACAATATGTCACATAATACTCGGTCGAACATATATTGATAACCACGGTTACACCCGTGCAGTCCCCGTTCTCATGGAAATATCGGGATCAAAATAGCCTATGTCCTTTCTCAGGCTCTAGACTATCTATCTATCTGTGTACCAAAATTTCAATTGAATAGGTTCAGTAGTTTTGACATGAAAGCAAAACAGACAGACAGAGTTACTTTCATATTTATTATATAAGTATGGATGTGAACTGTATATTAACTAATATGAAAAGGCGGTTAAAGGTAAAATTACAATATAATAGAGAAAACACAATTAATTATCAACAATACTAGGGCTCTATGTGTATAACGATTTTGTTCCCACTTAATAAAATAAGTTCCGTGTGACGCCAAGAGATGGCGCTGCACGCTCTTACATCTCGCTATTGATGTTTCTTGCCTATGAAATCTTTAAAAAGATACAATACAGAAAAGGTTTCAATCGTTTGTACACGTTACTGGCCGGTTTTAAAAATGCCGTGGTAATTATAAAAGTACGTTCTAAATACAAATTTTCTCTGTCTGAAAACAGGCACAGTGAGTTTATTTCTGGTTCTAGTATTTACATTATGATAGTCGTTATTTTTCATGAACGTGTGGTTATGTTTATAAACATATACAATATTTTCATAGATGTATTGGGAGGCAACAGTCAATATATCAATTTCGCTAGCATGCTTAGACGAATTCAAGCTGTGTTTTTAGCTAGAGGGGGTCACTTTCGATACTAAACATTTATCTGCTTTTACTTCATTAAAGAAAAACAAACAAAAAAATTTTTTATTATTACTTCATGAGCATATGCACTACTAGCGAATTTACACCACTAGTGAGGTTTAGCATTATCTCCCATAAATTGTAAAACGATTATTTTCTTATTAATTTACCAAATTGTGAGGATAAAACTACCTATAATTATCAAACAAAGCAATATTAACATTTGAAATGGTTCATTGCTTAAGTGCCCATTTTTTTTGCAAATGAGTTTATAATTCCACCTGAAACGGTCCTACCGGTCATTGACCAGAAACTTTATTAAAAGGCAATGTCTAATGCCTGAGTTATGATAATGAAGTTTCATTTTAACTCCCACACTATTTTTTATTTATCGGCACTCGAGTAACGTCATTTCTGCGCTTAGTCGTGCATTAAATTGAATGCGTTCATAAAAACCCTCGTTACCATTTCAACGCAAACACTTTTTTCATTCTTCCATTGTTGAAGTCTGCTGACGCTCGTTCTGTATATTGGAGCTATGTTTTCCGAGTTTTTCACTTGTTTTATTATTCATGACGTATTCAGTCAGAACTCGTCACCTGACAAACGTCGTAGTGGTATTAGTAACACGTACCGCAAATGAAATGCTTGAGTGCTCTTGTGGGATAAATTAAAAATATTTTTAAAAATTATTTAAGAGTCTGCAGCGTTAGTGAAACAATGTCTGGGTTTTGATAAACACTAGCAGTTCTATGCGTAAGCTTTAATTATATTTGGGAAGTAATTAATTGAGAAGCCATTTAATTATTAGGTCAGTAAAACAATGTCAGCCGAATAATCATTTGGGCAGCAAACAAATATTTTGTCAGCAATATAATTATTTGGTCGGCTAAATCATTATTTGGAAATGTATTCTGATAGATATTAGGTTAGAATTAACAATGCTGACTTGTGTATTATGACTTTAATTAGCATTTAACCTTAAATCTATTTTTATTGCTCCTCAAATGTTTCTGGATATCGCTAGCAACATGAAAAAATTATATTACAGAATATATTACAAAAATGTTGCTCAAGCTACTACAGAATAATGGAATAAGGATCTGGGTTTGTGAGTCAAATGAAGAAAGTGTTGACATAAAAAAGTTTCATTTAAATTCACTTAGCAAGAAAAATAGTTAAACAGCTGAATTTCAACTCGAGAACTATGCATAATGGAAACATGAATAGTAAGTGCGAGTCTCGACTCGTATATTCCGCGGAAGAAAGTATTGCGGTTAAGTAGACTTTGTTCAAAGAATATGTGGATAATGTGGAACCTTATTAGTGGTTAGATTTAACTTTAGTTTTATTTGTATTATTTTCTCGCCTTGTTCTGACTTTAATAAAATACTTAATTAAGTACCTACTATTTGTATTATTTACTTTTATACTTCCTATATTTTATATATTTACACCTTTTTGACCACAAACGCTGTCCTAAAATGTTCGACTACTCTTTAGTAATGCGTGAATGTATTTAAAATTATTGTTATTTTAAACAAGAATTGAAATACATTCAGACCAAAACAAACAGCATTGATAAAATCATACTGGATTAATATCTGGACACTCACAACACGCCCACCAAGCATAGCATACCATTTCAGACAAAAAAATATTCATTGCCTGAAAGGTTTTATAGAAAGGATATTTTTATCCTTATGTACAAACACATGATGAGTATGGGCCGTAACACCGCCATGCTAGCCCAATGCGGGTTGGTGGGTAGAAACGGTTGCAAAAGGGACCAACAACTTGACAAAGCAGAGGAGTTCAAAATAACAATGTTTTGGTCTCTCATCCAAGACCTGACCATGGCGAAGGTAGCTTTGTTTTCGGTATCGAAAGCCAAAACGTACACTATGGCCACTACCACTAAGCTCCTCAATATTTCTAAAGAACTGGGAATATAGGAAAATTATCACATAACGAATAACGACGCAATAAACAACTTCTGTAACTCCTATCACAGAGGGGTTGATGCTAACGGACACCGACTGATATGTTTAGAATTCCATGTAAAGAGACGAGCTTGTTGTGCCACAGTGTATGGCCAGCTCGATTCAGAATTGATTAAATTTAGAAATTGATGGTTGTCCAACAGCCCTATATGTGGCCAATAAGGAGGATACTACATTTTCTTTGAAACTAGCTTTTGCTCGCGACTTCGACCGCGTAGAATAGTTACTTTCGAACATCTGCATCAAAGAAGCTCCAATCTTTAATTTCAGTTCAATCAGTCGAAAATCTAAGAATATTTATACAAACTTTCATGCCCCTTAGGGGTGGAATTTATCAAAATCCTTTCTGAAGGGATGCCTACGTCATAGTAGCTTTATGCATGCAAAGTCTCAGCCCGATCGGTTTAAAATTGACAATGTTTCATACAAATTTTCATCCCCTATTTTATCCCCTTGGGGATCGAATTAATCAAAATCCTTTCTTAGCGGATGCCTATGTTTTAACATCTGCCTGCATACCAAATTTCAGACCGATCCGTCCAGTGGTTTGGGCTGTGACGTTAATACATCACTATGTCAGTCAGTCACCTTTGAGTAATATATAATAATATATAGATTTTGAATCGCTGTGCTATTGGCAGAGTTTAAACCTCTTGAACGTATAGTGAAGTTCTTTGCGGTTAACTGTGTCAGCCTCGAAGATGGAAAAACAAATCTTCGTGTCTTTTGAGCTCTAAGCCCTTAAATATTTCATTAAGCCAGTATATTGAATATGTGATAGTAAACCATACGCAAATAGGAAAATAATTTTATTTTAATTATTGCAAATAAACTCACAAACAACATTCAAAAGGAAATCGAAAATAACAGTATCGTAAGTATGAGACATACTAGTCCTTGATACATTTGAAGCCCGAATATCGGAGATGACAAACGGCTCGTGACAAGCAATTTCTAACACGATCACTTGAGCGACGTGTTTTTAAGGAATAAGGAAAATCAGGAAAATACTTTTCTTGGAGTTATTATATTTGAAGCACTTTAACAAAATACTTTTTGTCATCTTACTTTAGCTAAATGTGGTGATTATATTATGTGTTCAAATCGCGTACGTGTCTTGCCTTCTTTTTGTAATATGGCTTCTACTTTTTCAATCTTAAACTTTCTAACTGATTCAAATAATAATATCTCAGAAATGGTAATCCGACATTTCATGACCATACGAGTATCCAAAGAACTTTGAAGCGAAATTGGGGAAGATACCATACTGCCAACTATCAGTTCTTAGGATATTTACAAAGTTCACAACATGGAATAGGCATTATTGCTATGCAGAACACTAGTTCGTAATTAAACCTCATTTGGATGCAGGCGCGAATGTGTGCCGCTTTTAGTTCGCAACAAGCCCATATATCCGAACAATAGCAGTTCTGAAATTACGCGGAAACTAATTGCAGCATTCCATTTGCGCTGGGATTTGATACGTGGGTCTCTGATGGATGTTTTATAATGCAACAGGAACATTTACCGGCCTTTGACATAACTGCACTTGCAATTGAATTATTAATCTATTCAGAATCGGGATCTAGCAACGGACAAATTTCAGGCGGTATATCGAAGTCTGATTTTTGTTTTGTCTAATTAGCACTCGTTTAATCCCACTACACCGATAAGCCAATGTCACGTTGTTGCGATCGTTGCGGTGTCCCAATATCAGCTAAGTGAATAACGCATCACAAGGTTTTCGGCAACAAGCTGTTCAAGGATGCAAAGACCTAGCTAAAACAAAAACAAATTACAACCGTAAATACCTTTGATTTGCCGTAAAGCGTTCATCTAAAGCTGATACAATGAATGTCATTACTACGTCGGGCTTTGTAAGCAAACTTTAGATATGAACTGCATGTTAAAAAGAGGAGAACAAACTGAAACTTCAGCAAGCACAGCATAACATAGTGATCAAATAAATTTAATACATGTTATTGCAACTTTTATAAAATAATTTAATTAAACAGAGCATATAATATCGTGCTTTCACATCTAATTCTTTCTCCTGGCGAGTTCTCAAATTTATTTAAGTTATCCTCTTCTTCTGCTCTCTCCTCTGTCTTTTTATTCATTGTATGTTATTATAAACTTCGAAGCTTTAAGATTTAGCTCTAGTGTGTTACTACCTTAAAATCTTCTTTTTCCATAGGCTACAATCAAGATTTTTCAGCTGTCACGAGAACGTCATTAGTCATTGACAGTAGCGCATTCAAAACACAAATATCAACATTACTAAATAATTTATTATAACTTCGAATAATGTTGACATTGGATCAAATATTACAAAATTGAACTACAATGTGTGAAGAACTATGGAATAATTTAGACACAATAAACTATTTCTTACTATGCATACCATTAAAAGTTGGATCGTTAGTGATATCAATATTTGGGATGATTTACGGACTGTTCGGCGTAATTTTTCTCTTGATGGTGATTTTAAGTTACTCAGAATGGTTAAAAGTTTATCATGACAAACTCGACTTGATGATATACTTGATTTGCACATGTTCAACGATGGCCGAGTTGTGTTTAGTGAGTTTCTTTCTCTTTTTGGGAACTTTGGAAGAAAAAGAAGCGTATGTGTACGTTTTCCTTTGGGGAGTTGTAGTTCATATTATTTTAGATTGGTTTGCGATGATTGGAGTTTCAATTTACTGTATTTTCTTAAATTGGGCCTGCTTTCAAGGGTCCGGGTTTGCTATGGTCATAACTGCCTTCATGTTTAATGGCTCCTACACAATATTCTGGTGTTATATGATAGTCACGGTCAACAGTTTCAGAATGGATATTCCTTAGATATTACTGTATTTTTAATTATTTATTTATAGCGTGTAAATGAATTAAATCAGGTACATTTTGTATGGCGTCTTTACCGAGAAATATATGTTTTTTACATTTATACTTGATTGAAATTTAAATGATACCTTCGAGTTACGTGCAGCAATTATTATCAAATAACCAACATGAATTTACTTTAATACTAATTAACAAGTTAGTCGAATTCCCGGTGTAGTGGTAAAGCTAGTATTTGTAAAATAATCAACAACCACAACAGCCAAACAAAGTTTCCGAACAACGTTGGCCATGTTGGCTATTGAGGATTAAATTTCTGAACTCTAACATGAATACTTACATACATATAATCACAATTATTATTCCGTAAGGGTTAGTCAGAGACTAGGCAAAAGCACCGCAAAAGAAGTCCACCGCCATAGTCCGCGCTTCACCAAGCAGTGATTGCACCGAGTGTGACAGGTGGTGAGCCCGTCGCCGCTATAAGCTATTGCAGTTCTAAGTCCATAAGTCACCTTTAACGACATCCAAGGGATGAGATGGGCTGGTAGTGTTCTTTTAATGAGCCGCTGATACTACGTTTACGGTACGTGAATAATTGACAACAAAATTGGCCAAGTAAAGTTATATGTTCATGAAAACGAGATAGTAATAACGTTATCATTATATTCTGGGGGTAAGCTAACTTCTGGCTTAGTAAAAATACTGCCTATATTGATGAAAAACTCATGTCTTTTAACTGTCTCAAATTGTTAGAGAGGTTCGTTCTAAACATCAGTATTTTTAAAACTATTTTATTACCAAGCACTTGAGAGTTTTTCTTGATTGTTTTCGAATTCTATAGGTAAATATATCTCTACATCAACTTAAATGATATCTCAGGAACTTTTTGGCACTGGTTTCACAGTGAACCACGGGTCGTATAGATTTAATACCATTAATATTTCATTATCAAACAGTTTAGCTTCTTGCAGTTATTCATCGATAAATTAGTTTTATTGAACCAAACACCACTTCAGGTACGTCGATTGCTGTAATAAAACTTTTGCGAGCACAAATCATTAACACCACAGCGCCAAGTTTCAGGCGAACAGCCAACATCTGATAGATGATTCTAGAACGAATGTTTTAAGAGAGTCTGTGCAAATCTAAATGCATTATTTTGTAATTGCAATCTCTATTCGGATATTATGATGAGAGATGACTGTTACATAACAAAAAGAAGAAGTAAGGTTATATGTTCTGATGATTCATGAAATGAAAAGAAGAAAGTGCATGTTGAGCTAGCGAGTGATCGGGGAGAATGGAACAATAAAAAAATATATTGGAGCCATATTTAAGGTGGGAAAAGGGTAGGAAGGGAAAAGAGGTTTACAGGAATATCTTTGATTTAGTAACTTTTTTATTCGTCATCAGCCTATATACGTCCCACTGCTGGGACAGGCCTTCCTCATGGAGAAACACATGAGGAGTATGTTCCGAAACACCACTACGCTGGCCCAATACGGGTTGGTGGGTAGAAACGGTCACAAAAGCGACCGGGACCAACGGCTTAACGTGCCTTCCGAAGCACAGAAGAGCTCGAGATCACAAAGTCTTGGTCACTCACGGCCTGACCATGGCGAAGGTAGCTTTGTTTTCGATCGAAGCCAAAGCGCACTGACCACTACACCACCGAGCTCCTTTTTTATGGAACTTTTTTATTATTTTGCTATAATAAGATAATGTTCTAATTTATTAAATATCCAGAATGATACACTTACGTCTGAACTAGAGTCGCACCTCTATACAAAATATACCGACCCACCTAAAACCTAACAGTATATTAAAAGAAGTGTAAGCAATTTTTCTAAGCTGCAGCGAAAATTTTAAATTGAGTGTCGAGTTTTATTTGACTACCGCGTTCGTATTCATTTCGTATTGCGACGCACTGCGGAAAATTGCAAAGTGATCTGCTTGCAACCTGTTGCTTGGAGCTCAATTCGTATCGCTTTGTGTAGCAAGAAACGTGGTTCAACTGTTTGTCATTTTTGGAGTACATTTCTCTACTTGTGTGAACGTATCGCATACAGAGTTCTAAATGTTTGATTTAAGGTTTTTGTTTTTGTGTTTTTTAAAAGAGGCTGATAATATTACGCTAATAATGTGAAAATAATTTAAAAAAACCTGGAATAGTGTGTGTGTGCACCACTGCTTATAACCAACACTTAACACACACATACACAATCACAAAAAATATGATTCAATTCATACAAATCAATCTGCACCAAGCAAGAGCTGCTTCTGCTATTCTTGAGAGAATCTTCGTGGAACAGAAACTCGGCATTGCCCTAATTCAGGAACCATGGCTATCGAACATCAACGTGGTCATGGGTCTAGGTTCCGCTGGCAAAGTACATGTGAAACTAAACATTCTACTCCAAATGCATTCTACTCAATTATTGAGTTTCTAAAAATTCAAAAATTGAATTTTTAGACCCTCTAGGTTCTCAATTTTAAGGTTAACTCCTTAGTTTGCTTTAACTATAATAAGTTCTAGATATATGGTAAAATTATTTGATAGTAAATAAAATAGCTTGCATATTTTTAAATTCTCTCGGATAAATTCTAGCTATATTTTTAACACTTGGATGTTTTTAAAATATTGTTACTATCCTATTAGGTTTTATTCTTTTTTAAAACATTATTCTTTAATTTAAATCTAGTATTTAATTTTTATGAAAACTATTCCTGTCTTAAACCAATGTTGTGAGAAATTCATACTTTCCCATGGTTGTACGTGTTTGTAAATATTTTTATTTGTTCGCCAACATATTCACAGCTATGTTCAATGTTCACAATTAGTGATGATCATTGTCTTAGTATAAGAGACATTTACAAACTACGTCTTTCTAATAAATCTTTTTAATGAATAGTGCTAGCTTATAATATGCTGCCATTAAATATTAACAAAATGACTGATTTTAAATTGAAAGAATTTGTAAAAAATGAAAAAAGCCATTTTCATAATTTTATGGTCAAAAAATCAAAATCAAAATCAAAAGCATTTATTCAGTTTAGATGCGTCTTAGCGCATGCTTATGAATGTCATAAACATTTTACAATATTTCGTGAAAAAGAAAAATTACGCCATCATTCATAATGTACAACTTCTGTGCGTTTACGTGTATATTATAAAAAAAAAATGTATTTTTTTAATCCATTCATTTTGTTTATAGCTTTCTTGATATTGTATAAATACTATTTATTATATATAATTTTTTTTTTGTCTTGGCCTGGAAAATGTTCTTAATAGACACATGACTAATTAACAACAATATTTTACTATAATTATAGTTTCTACGTAGATAATTCTCTTTTGTTGTGTTTTCTTTCCAATTCAATTGTGACTTAGGATTTGTATAATACACTTAAGGTTTTATTAAGTTGTAGAACCCGTGGAAGAGTGTGATGGAGAAACATAATATAATGGTGAGCTCCCCCACGCTTTCAGTTTTAGTCTAAACATTTAATATTATCCATTCACTATTTATTCAGAGTTTACCTTAAGAACATTTTATTGTGTCATTTTGAGTTCATTTTTAAAATACGTCATTTTATTCAGCTAAAGAACAGCGTGACTTAAATTTTTTTTTTAATTAATTTTATTTTTATCAAATAATTATTATGTTTTGATTTTTTTTTTCCCCTGGGAAATACCCGCGCATACCTTCCACCCGGGGGGTGGGGGTTATGTGGGACTCGAACCCACTAAAACCCAGGGTGCTCGCCTCAGCCGCATCTGGTTCGCTCGGGGATCTCAAGTACGCGCCCGAGCAAACGCGGCGGTCCGTGTGGACTCCTCAATGGAAGGGAGGGTGTACACGGCCCCCCCTCTTTTCAACCTCCCCTACAGGGAACTGCCGAAGCCTGAGCAACGGGCTCGGCAGCCGACTGGATCACGACGTGCAGACACCCCTTCCTTCCCCCAGGACCCCCGTCCCGGTGTCTGCGATCCAGGGCTAGGGAGACACCTGCCGTTGGTACAGGCGTCTCCTTCGCCCGCCGCGGCGGCGTCGACGCGGGTCTGCCAGGGGATCAGCCTCCCTAGCCCGCTCGACGCCTCCTTCTCCGACATGACAGTTTCGGCGAAGGATGCCACGACGTCCCAGCACCTCTCGCTCCCGATCATGGCTTTTACCAAGCTGGGGAGGGAGAGATCTGTCCCTACAGCACGCAGAAGGACTGCGCGTGCTTGCCCAAAATAAGGGCAGTGCTCTATAGTGTGCTGAGCACAATCGTCCACCTGCCCACACTGGGCACAGTCACTACTGACTTCCCTGCCTATTCGGTACAAATATCCCCCAAAGCAGCCATGGTCGCTGAGAAGCTGCACCATGTGGAATGTTAGCGAGCCGTGTTTCCTCCGCATCCATTTCCGAAGGGTGGGCTGGAGAGCCTCAAGGGTTCTCACCCCGTAGGTGGCATTCCCGAGTCTCTCCGCCCATTCCACCAGAAGTTGTTCCTTGGCGTTGCGCCTCACTCGCTCAATGTCAACTGGCACACCGGTAAGTCTTGCCCTGACCTTCCTCTCATACACTTTTGCCAACACTTTCGCCTCCATTTCCCACGGAGGGGTGGCTGCGAGGGCGCAGGCAGCGTCGAACCCGATTGTGCAGTACTTGACTTGTCATAAGTGTATTTAATAACAACAAAATGATTAAATAGCTTTTGAATTTGAAGAGCATAGGAAAGTTGGTAGTCTATATGTTTCTCATTTTTTTGCAGTTATAATACTTAGTTAATACTTAAGAACTTACTTAATACTTAGGAATACAAAACAGATTAAAAAAAATACCCTACATATTCTGAGTTCACGGGATCGTCACAGATCCTTCGAGTACGCTATGACTGTACCCGATCCAATATTGCTCTAGATTGTGAAGTTTTTAATACAGAATTTCTGAAATATCTACATGCAGTAATGAATTTCACGTTGCATGCCCTTAGCGATAGCGTAACCTAGTACTTTTATTTTCCCAGTCGGCGACGCTTGAGTTCCCCACTGCGACAGGATTTACGTGTTATATAAAGAACACTCAACCCACCGTGAGGAGGGATTTAATGGCACTTCGGTTCATAGATTTTTTATTTAACTCAATTAATCGCTTAGCTCCAAGTTTTAAAGTTAGTTCACAGCTTTTGACACGTATGGATAAGTAAGCAAATTGAGTTTACTACGTTTAACTTCTATGATATATCAGTGGAGCTTATTGAATTATCTAACTTCTTAGTTTTACAATTAAACATTTTTGGAAAAACCTCCTTAGTTACATATTTAGATTTAAAAGTTGTATCTGCTCAAAAACCCTTTCAGCTTACTTGAAAATCAAGGTCACTATTTGGCGGATTGGTGTTTATTGTGGTTTCGTCTTGTTTTTATGTAACCAGTAAAATAGCTCAATAATTTATTATTAGAACATTAATAAGGAACGTCACCGTTTCGCAATTTGGTTATTCAGGTACAATCGGTCCCAGTATAGACCCCTGAGGTACTCCATAAGGGAACTTGATAACGTGTCGCAATTGGAGCCTATGTCAAATATTGTGTGTGTAACTTAACTTACCTCGTAGTTTCCTATTGATCTAAGTCCGATGCGAAGTTAAAACAGGTTAAATTACTGTAATTGTGTAACGGTGGTCTCGTAATTAATGTACCTTTTTTGAACACTCAGATGGACTCAGTTGGTTAATTTGCTTTAAAAAAAAAAGTTTTTGTCAAATTGAGAAGGTCCTCCTTTTTTTTAAGTCATTTTTAAAAATACGATTTAATATATTTATTTAAAATCTATTTAGGATTTAAAATAAATACATTAAACTGTTAACGTTTTGTTCAATTAAAATTTTTTATTATTTAACACAAATTAAAGAATGATTTGGATTTTTAAAACAGCGCCAGTGCTGTCAACAAAGATAACTGTTTGTTTTTAGAAAAGGCGTCTCTTGTGTGTGTCTGAATTTAAATTTTAAGAGTGAAAAAATATACAGTGTCTATAAAATTTAATACTTTAACATTTGTATGCCTTATTTCTTATTTTAAAAAGTAAAAAACAAACTATCTCGTCTCTCAGCTGAATAAATAATGTTTATACCTATTCTTCGTTTTTCAATAGAACTAAAAAGGTCTTCATTTAAAATCGCAATAAGCTAACAATAAAATGAATAGTCTGAAAGGATTCTGGTTATTTGACTATTCATGTACTTTCTGGATGATTTTGTATAATAACTAGAAAACTTTCGCCATTATGAAATTTATGAAACATCACGAAACAATGGCGAGCGATAACAAAAGAAAAGTTTTGATTGGCTAAATACCTAAAAAGCAACTTAAATTATTTTTACTGTCTAGATTGTAAAGTCTTTAAGTTTATATACGTTTTGAATAAATAAGGTAACTCAAATATAATGATAAGGTTTTAATGAGTTAAATAAAAGCGTGTAAAAAGAAACTACTGTTACCGTATTCAATAGAAGAAGAAAATGTGTACGTAAGGTCACTACGCGTAACTAATTAAAAAATCAAAAAAACTACAGAAGTATTACAACCAGCGCCACCAGAAGAGTCAGAAGATTGTCACCCTGCCGCACCGAGTCTGCAGGACCGACTTACCTGCAGACTGTGCGGCAGGGCGACAATCTCCAACCTCATTAAGGAACGCCATGACATCCTCAACGAGGTAGGAGATAACAATGATCTTAATCTTGTATGGATATCAAAGGCCACAGTATGAGAGATCGGTAATGCCACCCATGGGCCCAGAACCGACCATACCAACTCCCACGAGGTGCTTTAAAGGTAGGATCCAACAACACACATCATTCTTACAGAATAATAATTTTTACTAGAAAAATCTAAATGACTGCAGGCAGGCCAGACTTGCACTACCACGAGTCGAGCCATGCCTGTCCTGGGAATTAATGAGCGTAGCGTCACATATTAATAATATTGTATGTTACTAGTAGCGTGGCGAAGCAGCCAGCAATACGAAGCGAGCGAGAGTACTTTCTTCGTTAACTTAATACTTTTATGAAATGTGTGTTCGATGTACAGTTTTTCTGGGAAACAAAACAATTTTAAAATATTTTTAAAATGTTTTTCGATGATATAAACTGTGATGAATAGTTTTTCGATGAACTGAAAAATAATGTTTAAAAAATCGTGGAAAAACTTTCGATGAACTGAAATTCGATAAAAAAATCCTGTGCACTAATCGACACCCCCTCAGTGACAAAGAAGTCTTACAACTCAATAACAAACTGGTTCATAGCCTTGAGTGTATTAAAGAGTATTTTTAATCATTTTATACATCATAAAGAAAACAATATATTTTTCTCAAGTAGGTACCACTTACATGCTAATGAATCAAAATTTCTCAAGTACGTACTTCACAATAATGAAAGAAATGTTTTGGCGAAATCATTACGTCTTTTCGTAACAGGTTTTTTTTATTTGAAATCGAAAATATATTACACCAAAGGTAGGATTGTACTTACATTAGTACATAGTATACATTATAGTTTTACGTTTCATGTTCCCATACAAAATATTTCAACCAATAAGTTCGCCAAACATTGAAGTACATTCTCACAAAAATGAACAGTTTTCTTTTTGTTACGGTCAAATGTCACGGCTCGCGGGTCTTTAAGGTGGTTTCATACGTATGCTGGCTGCCAGCGCGTGCCACGCGTGTTCGCGTTATCAGTTACATGACCACATAGTAATACGTCAAATTTTATGAAAATCTCGTCGGCGCCATTGGTTGGTACCTATAAAACTACATGGCTTCCATAACTGTGTTCTAGAGTATATTACTATCAAAATCCAAGAAGACAGTCTGGTGGGGTCGAATGAATCACATGTTTTCCTCATCCATTATTCTCGTCATCTTCAGCTAATTTATACAAGTAATTCAATACGAGAAGTAATTATTTGGGCAGCCATTTAATTATTTGGTCAGAAAAAAAATCAGCCTTAGCATCAAAATCATTTGGGCAGCACACAAATATTATTTTGTCAGCAATATAATTATTTGTCCGGCAAAATAATTATTTGGGTAGCAATATAATAATATATGTTATAGGAAATGTATAAAATTTAGGTAATCTAGGTAAAAATCTACAGCCCCTTAAAAACAATATTTCTGACAATAATAGCGTTGTCTGAGTTAAGTAGACAAAATAAATAATATTTTTAAGGTAATAAAAAATAATAATTATTATATTATACAATTTGGCCGCAGAAAAACCATTTGAGTTGCTGCTCAATTAGTTATTTTGCGGACATATGGGTATGAATGACTAAAGATATTTATTATTATTATTTATTTGCCTCGACCTTCAACTTCATGCCTAAAGCATCGTTCACATTATTGTTAGCTTTTTTATAATTGGGGTTAAAGTATGAAATTGCCGTTTTTTTTCTCTCTTAGTATTTTGTCTGTAACTATTAAGTTTCAAAGTATTCAAAAAAAATAAAGACCTACTTTTAAAATAGACCATATTTTGAGCTCTTTTGACTTGTTTTGATGATTTGTTGTAGGTTTAATTGTGTTGAAATTGGACACGGAGACAACTCTTTTTAAGCGCCTCCCGAATACATCATTTGATTTGCATTTACATAAAAACGATAAATAATTTTTATAAAGAGTGATATCACACATATTGCTAAAGCTTGTCTAATGATACATGCGAACAATTATTATCTCTAGATTTGTCGTTGTGGAGAAATCTGAAAAAATGTTAGTGTAGAAACTTCCCTAAAATCTCTATACAAAACGGCAATTTCATACTTTAAATGAAGACATAAGTAGAAATAGGCTCAGTTTTTGCTGAAACTATGGTCATACTAAAATATCATAATAGAGTGGGATGTACTGATTATGTTCTTACTACCTGTACAGGCTCGTTTTTGGGGCTGAGTTCACATTCCTCTTGTAGGTAGAACAAAGTATGTTCTACCTACAAGAGGAATGTGAACTCAGCCCCCCTATTTCGACGTATAAAAGTTTTTAACGTCTGTCTGTCTCTTAAATTAAATAAAGATTTTCAAAGTGGTCACTCTAATACTAGTTATTCAAGCAATACGAACCCTTGTATACTCAAACATATAGTCAAGTTTTGCTCGTAAAGCAGTTGCTCAAGAAAAGTTCGGAATACATTTGTGATGGAAACCGAAATAAAAGGCGAGAAAGGCGTAATACAACTTTTATCGAATTTAATGTCAAAATAGAAAATATATTTTTCGATTCTATGGAATTCGTTGTTGAATGATATAAGTATAGCCGCGAGAGAAACTTTTGAAACTAGTTGAACGGCGCAGCGCTTCAATGAAATTCTTATCATTTATTTATTCGTACTTGAACGGTACGTTTTTCGGATGCAAATAATGGTCCTTCAGAACACTGTATTGTGCGAGTTGATTCATTTGTGTTCATCCCTACACAAGAATCACAACAGAGGTCCTTACTTGTGTAAAAAATTGCCCAAGCCACATTTGATCCTAATTGTTGTAGTCTATAAAAAAAAAAGGAGGAAAAAAAAGGAGTCTATAGTCCACCCATTTTGATCTGAGACAAAAGGTAAACAAACCATAAAAAGGGTTCTTTATGATGTCATTACTTCTTTGCCGAATGTTTTTGAAAAAACATTTTTCATTAATGTTATATTTTTTAAATGTAAGTTTAGATTCCTAAATTAATATTTGCTATTAAATAAGACCTAATACGAATGGTGCTCTCAAACTTTTATGCATTTAAAATACTTCCAAATTAAGATGAAAAATCATCACATTTTCATGACCTGAAACTAACATTATCATAATACCCCATCATTGTTGTTCCCCCCCCTCATTGTTTTATTTTCATTCTTATTTAGTATCATTTGGATGATAACAATATAGCTTGTGTTTAAATATACTTTATACATAATACACTGCAAATCATGAGGTACTTCATTTCAAGAATAAATAAAGTTTATATTCAATGACGGTATTCGTATAATGATAATAAGTATGACTACACCTTTTCCTATTTTATTAGAAATTATTAGAGTCCATATTTTTTTAGTTCCAGAATTGGATAAAAAGTTTGAAAACCACAAATTCTTTGTTTACATTTTGTCTCAGATCAATATGGACAGACTATAGTTTTGATAACTATATTTAATTAGCCTAACGATGCAGTTGGATGGTTGTGCAGTTCTAAGTCCATTAGTCGCCTTTTACAACACCCAAGGGAAAAGATGCTTTTAATGAGCCGCTACCACACGACGAGAGATAGTCTGTACACAGATTAAACGGTGTTGTACCAAAATAACTTTTATTGCTAGCGCGTAAAGTGCTTCGTTGTAAAGTACCACCTGCACTTGAAGTACAATGGGTTTTCATAAGAGCTCTTTCAAACTTTGAGTGGATAGGACATAGAAGAGTACTTTAAATAAGATTATTTTCTTTGTGCTATCCTCAAGGCAAAAAATCGGAGAAAAATATCTCGAATCACGTGAATGTGGGTCCTGTTCATTTAAACTTGGAATTAATTAAGCTTTCATAAATAAATAAATGGTTAACTTTGTCCGTAATGATGTAATTGTAGCGCGCAAGTATTGATCTCAGAAGCTGGAAACACTTTTCTTTGCCTGCTCCTATTCGTAATGTACCTCGGAAGTTGTTTTTCTATAGACCTCATTCCGATATCAATGTCCCATAAGTATGTAGGTCAGACTTTATTCGGAGGAAATAGGATATTTAGTACCCGTATTCCATCACATGAAAATGAGACGCAATCCGATTGTGTGGAATACGAAGCTGAATGGTACTATAAAGTGTGATTGAGATCTTATGCCGACCCAGAAATCTATGGATTACGTATAGAATGTCATATTTTGATAGTCGTATTCTCGATAGCTGTAGAGGTATTTAGAGTCGAATTGAATCTGGATTATTTTGCTTGGACATTACAGTGTCTACGGTACGGGAGAAGACGTGAGGGTAGTCGTTAGAAAAAGCTGTTACAGCGTGCCTCGTTAGCATCAACGGTAACATCAACAGCATTTACCATTCTGCATGAAAAATTTGTAAATTTTAAGAGAGATCATGACGCAACATACATTAAACATTTATCGTTTCCATCAAAGATTTATGCTTTTAATGCATAAATGCATAATTTTGCTTAAAAGATCCAGCTTTATAAATTTCACGCTATTGGAAACATTCCATATCGTTGCGAGCGTCAAACACCGGCGATAATATCCTAGCTTCAGCATCGCGACATCGAATGGAACGAGAGCAAAATATTGTCTAGAAAATATTTTGTAAGCTCCACAAATCCATTTTAAGTTCACCTCCTTTCTTTCACAGTTTGAAGTAGCAAGAAATTGTGTTATGCGTTTCCTCTGTGGTGGTATGGTTTGATATATTTCTGTGTTATTGACGTAAGTCTCATTGATATTCTCCTGTTTCACCTCGACGTGTTGCCACTTTAGAATTTGCTTGATTTTTCAAAGCGGGTGATACTTTCCACACGTTCTCAATCTCAACTTTATTTTCGTTTAGCGTCACTTAGAATTATTATTAAGGAGGATTGATGAGCTCAAAATATACACAATTGTTTATCTTACAATGGGGAGGATAATGATTTCGAGTTCCTCTTTGTCTAGGCATGCATGGTAGTGTTCAGCATGGAATCCTTCAAAAGGGGCGTGAAAAGGTTCTTTAAGGGTCGGCAACGCGCTGGTGATGCCCTCGGTGTTGCAGGCGTCCACAGGCTACGGTGACCACTGCCCATCTGTGTGGGCCGTATGCTTGTTTGCCACCCTGGTGGTAAAAAAAAAAGAACTTCCCTTTGTTTCTTCCAGTAAAGAGGCTTCTGACCAGCAACAAGACAAATTTTAATATGAACCGATGATATTATCCCTCATGATCCCATAATTATGAATAGCATAGCCAAAATTTGAAAGCCACGTCATATGATTTAATTACAATTTGACATGACAAATTACATAAATGTATTTACAACTTTTATTCAGAGTTTAAACAGAGATTCAACTATGTATCAAAATACCTAATTGATATAATACCAGTAATATTTGCTGATAAGTAATACCAATAAGGAACCTTTAAATTTAAGTGGTACCTGCAATCAACTAACTTATTGATTTAAGGGATTTTGACCCGTAACCCCACGACAATATTATAAAAACATTACGAAAACATGACAAATTGAAAATTTAAAATCGTCTAAATTAGTAAATTGGATTTATAGAGGAATGAGGATAAAATTGAATGTATTTTTAAAATTTGCACATCTTATAGCCGAGACGACATCTGTGGCCAATTTGAAGATATTCAAATTAGCTCAATCTACGAGGGGAGGCAATAGACCGAATACTTGAATTTGAATGAGTGGAGAGGTAAGTGATCGTTGGAGAGGAATGGATTGATAAATAAATAAGTTGCAATAAATATATTTTTTCAAACAAGACTTCATTATCACAATTTTCTATAAAAGATTTCACGCTGAACTCCAGGTTATGGGTGGTTCTATAGGACACACTTCTTGTGGACAGGCCCATAACAGCTGCGTGTATGTGTATATGATCAACACATCGTGACATAGTACAACTGGAAAAAAATCAATTATTATAAGTAGATTGATATAATACTTGCAAGACACGTTCTATTAACATTACTTCTATATATCTATCTTTGTAAAATTGCATCTGTCAAGCCTGACAACTCCGCCAATGTCGAGTTTGGGAAAGACACGTTCAGTAATTTTGATAGATTTACACCCAATTGCAGAAACGAACTTTAAAATTTAATGTCAGCATTATCTCTAATGCTCCATTAAATTTATTTATTGAAGTGACAAAAGAACACCTTAGCGTAGTTTTACGTTGCACAAAACGACATTAGAACCCTGTCAATGTTAAAGAGCTAGAACTGTTTTGTGTAACAACCTTAACTTTAATGCACTTTAAAGTTTTAATGTCTCATTAACAAATGTCGTCCTTAAAAAATCTTTGTGCAACTGAGTGTTAGTGATCGATTTACAAAACACCTTAATAGTAAGAATTTCCAGATGTCTTTAACGTACAAATTAACAGCTCCTTTCTACAAACATTTCTAGATCAATCAGGTGTATCAATAATATTAAGATTGAGAGATCAAAATTATTTACTAATGCGGATCGTGTCCTGTGATTTATTAGCTTTGAGTTTCACACAAAAGTGCCGCGTTTATCCGAAATAGTTCCACGTTAGTTGACAATAATGTTTCGAGAACCCATATTGCAATATACCATCTGTTTCGTTGCTTATTGGATTGAGATTATCAACGTTCATAAGGTTTATTTTGTCATGGTTAAAAGCAGCTATATCAAACTCAAGACGGACATTATTTGCTCCATTTCCATTGTGATTGTTATTACCTTATATATCATCATTTTATGTAATAAAACCAATTGTACCATTATTAATCTCTATTAGGCTTCTTTCAGTTATGAATACCCATTGAATCATAGTTCCGGATACTGTGTTATTAATGATCATTATTACGAGTATAACAAAAGATTCTCATTCATGGTGTAATTATAGTTCTAGGGGAAGCTTTCCTATATCGTATTGTTTTTTAATGTAAGTTCTTTATTTCATATTTAATAAAAAAACTAGCTATAGATCATTATTATTCTAGCTTTTTTAACCGCGTCCCTGGTCTAGTGGTTCTCACCACCGACTGTTGATCGGGTCCAGGGTTCGATTCGATGGGGACAGATGTTTTCTGCTATGGTTTGGTTGGTGTAAGGGCTTCTAAGCCCACCTGGCTAGCTACGAGTACCACCGTCAAGCCTAAATTTGTCGCCATATAAGTCATTGTCGTGTCCCGGCAATTAGAGGTGTGGAGGAATACAGGTGAAGCTCGCCTCCACCTTCGGCCTTGTCGTCACTTACCATTAGGTTAAGGCTCCTCTACATGATGGGCCATCATGATGGTCCATCGTAGTGGGCCACCATATAGAGGGCGTAGTGGCGTAGGCTGGCTTGTGGTGCGTACGATGCCGGCGGAATGGCCGCGGTGTCGGTTTTTCGCCCACACATCAAAGGTAGTGGGCCAGCGATGGCGGTACGCATCTACACGTCGGCCATTACTCAGTTCGCGCTCGAATGCGGTGGAAAGCAGACGTGCAGAGTACTTCGTGCGTGTCAAGATGTCGACTGCCTGGCCGCATAGCGAAATACTAAAATTTTTGGAATTCTACAGAGCCGAAACCATTATATGGAATCCTAAACATAAAAATCATAAGGATAAAAACAAGGTAAGTAAAACTACAGTAAAAGACACATTTAACAATAGTTTTTAATAGTCGTCTCGCCGTAATAGTCGTACTCAAACCGCCTTGTTTGTTTATCTCGTTGGCGCCATTTTGATTTGTGAAGGGTAAATAAAGTTAATTTTTGTATAATTGTTTTCAGGTGTCGGATGCATGGAATCGCATAAGTAATAACATGGGCATTCCAGTAGATGACTTAAAAAAGAAGAAGGAAACGTTAATGACAGCTTTCCGAACAAATTTAAAAAAGAAAAAAGATTCTATAAGGTCTGGGGCTGGACTCGATGATATTTATATGCCGTCGTGGCCTTTTTTTGATGTAATGGAAAGTTTTTTAAAAGATGTTTATGAATGCAAGAGTATTATAAATACAGACGGCGGAGTAAGTAAATAAAACTAATTATTTAATTTTATATTTAGTTTATTTATCTATATTATTATAAAGATAGTGCATAAAAGATTGTCTTATTTGAATTGCATCATTAGTTGATCTACGGGGTTGATTTTGTAAGGGAAGAAAACTTGTATTACTATATTTCCTCCAATTACCAGCGCGTATCAATTCTCCGCTGTCATCATAGGTATCAAATGTACCTGGAGGTGCATATAAGTGGCGAGATGTTCGGCTTATCCGTAAAAAGTTATGTAATAGAATACAGGTCATAGTAATAATTGAACATTTAACAGGGTGGAAAGGCATAGCTGTTTTAAAAACTCTAAATTTGTTAGAAAGAATTCCAAATGTGTTTTCAACTACACGCACACAACTACACACAACTACACGTGACTGAGAGAGTTTTTGATTAAAAACCCTTTCCTGAGAATTTAACTCGTGACGTCCAGGAAAAGGTTTCATAAGATTTTTAGTTAAACTAAATGCTCCATCGCACAAAAATACATAGGGTAAATCAATCTGATATCCTGGTAGTGAACTAGGAGGCGGCAAATTGATGCTATTTTCCGAAATTTTTTTTGATATACTACTTTGATTAAAAACGCCACCGTCACTTATACGCCCTTGGGCGCCTATTTCAGCAAACATGAAACAGTAATCATAATCTACTATAGCAAGGAGGACAATGCTAAAAGAATGTTTATAATTGTAATATTCAGTTCCGCTATGAGGAGGTGGCAGTATTGTCACATGTTTGCCATCCATAGCACCAAGGCAATGAGGGAACTTGAATCGTTCAGCTTTGGAAAGCCATTCTTCTGTTGTTGTGGGGATCTGTAAAAAATACAAGACCGAGCATAATACATTAAATTAGTTTTTTGTCTTACAGATATTTTATTTTTTTATTAATATTATAAACATGAAAGTTAATATTGTCAAGTATGTATTAGTAAATAACAAAATATTTTAATTTTTCAGGCTTTAACCTCGTTAGATGACGAAGATTCAATTATGTCACAAAATGAAAATATCGAAAATGAAAACCCAAATGCTTCAGTGAATTCCGAAATAAACATTCCTGTAGTACGACGTCGTTCTAGAAATCCACCTGAATTACAAGAGGCTGGTAAAGAAATGAAAAGGGCCTTTTCATCTTTGAACAGCGTACTCAGCAGTAAGCAGCAGAAGATTGATAGCGAAGACGATTGCGATCTGTACGGAAAACTGCTGGCTAAAAGGTTAAGACTATTTACAGATTTGGAAAAACAAGAGTTGATGTACGAAATAGACGGCTTATTATTGAAAAAACGTCAATTGTCATCTAGACAAAATACCGGTCATTATGTGGTCCAATCCCCGTCCCAAATAATAATTTCTACCAATCGTCCTGTGAGTGGCCGCACCTGCACCTCTACGCCTTTGTTCTCTGAAGAACAAAATATTTCCTGTCGTCCCACATCCTCTTTGAGCACTTATTCATCATCGTCTTACCATCCTCCATCCATTATTTCCCCTCCTTATTTCTCCCCCAGTCCTAATGCTACCCCAGATGAAGAATTTCCTGTCATCAGTATACCAGAGCAGCCTAATCTTCATCTACAATCTCATCCACAATCACAAATTTTGCAACAAGCTTTAAACAACGCTAATATACATAGTCAAAATATGTAATTTTTAAAAAGAAATTAAAGATATTATATTAAAATATAATTTGTATTATTTGTAACTGTCAAATCACAACAATACATTTTAGCCTATGTGTCCTTTTGATGACTGTTAAGTTTCATCAAAATTTATCCAATACTTTTTGCGTGATTGAGTAACACAAATACATACAAACATTCTTACAAACTTTCACGTTTATAGTATTAAAATAGGAAGTTATTACCTTAACAAAATCTTTCAAAGCTTCATTGAGGGCTAGACATACTTCAGGGACAATTCTTGAAATAAGTTGGCTTGAAACTTTAAATAGGTAGTGTAAACTACGAAAGCTATCGCCAGTAGCTAGGTATCTTAGTGTCAATGCGAGACGAATTTTTACAGGTATTGCTTCCCGCCAATCTGTATCCTGTTTTGCAATAATAGGTGATACTTTTTGTATCAAAAACTCAAAATCGCTGTTTGACATCCTCACGAAGTTATCAAATTCACCAGATGGTTCAGCAAGCATTTCAGCTAGCTGATTATCCATAGTTTGCCTGAAAAAAAAATATTGTTTTAATTATACTGAATTATAAAATAACTCAAAGTATAAAGAAAATAAAATTTAAGCAGTTACTTACTTAGTCCTGTTGCGATGAATAGTTAACATCCACCATCTTCTTCTACGCCATTTCCTTTTAATAACTTTTTTTTTGTACACATTAAGAAAATAATTGTACGTGCTAAATAAATATATAGCTGCTGCGGCTAAAGTTTCCACGTCCATTTTTTTGAACGCTAAGATCACAACTGAACATCGCCATTGTGTAGATCCTTTTCAACCATCGCATGGCCATTTTGCTGGACAAGCGCTGGCCCATCATGTAGAGGAGCCTTTAGATGAAGGCCAAGAGCTTACCTTTTGAAGATATTGAAGATTTTCTAAGTGACCCTTTTTATTTTATAATAATATGTTATTTTTTTTTACTGTAAAGGCCATATTTGTAGTAGTAGTATTGTGGTTTGTATAGTGGTATATAGTTTAGGGTGTTCCAACAAACTAAAATATATCAAACACGAGCTCTACTGAAAACAGTTTAACGTAAAAAAAAAGAATAAGCTTCTAAATAATAACTTACTAAATAAAGAAGAGGCTAATATAGCGAATGCTATTGCTAGTATGAAGTGTAAAGCTTCGTATCCGGTGCGTATGAAGTATATGCCGCCTATGACGCCAAGAACGGTGTTGTATGAGGCCAATATGAGGCATAGGTACAGAGCGCCTTCCAAAGCATGTGGACTTTCCTGAAAGAATAATTAGGATAGAGTCAGCTCTAAGTTTTATAAGCACTACCTATACTATAAAAGCTTAAGATTTTATGTTCTAAGCAATATGGTTGGGGTTGGAAACTTTATTAGTTTCTATCGCACTTGAATTAAACATCGCAGATGTATTCGGAAAATGTATTGCTTCTGCTAATTACAGCTGCTACTATGATTTTGATCTTCATAAATTAATAATGTTAGGTATGTGATTGTAAAATCTCAGCCACTTAACTGTCAAAAATCTGCAGCAGTGATGGTGCTACTCCGTGCTTGTGTTGTAACACGTTTATGAAAAAAAATACGTTTTCCACCTATTACATGAAGACTAAGACATCAGGTCAATGGCTGTTTAACACCTATGCCCTTCGGAAATAGGGGTGTGATGATAATAACTGCTTTATAAGATGTTATGAAAAAAACAATCGCGGGTGTATTTATTATGAGAAGACAAAAAAACAATCTTACTTTATTTTGTATTAAGCAGTTTTTCCAGTGTATAGCGGATATGAGTATGTAACTTAAAATAAACACTGCATTTTACAAAAAAATTAAATTCTACTTCTACAAAGCAAAAGCTAGTTAAAAATAGGAATCTATTGTCAAAGTCAGACAAAGAAACCAGAACCCGTGCATTGAATTTAAAATAGCTCTGTTGACTCAGTCATTTTTCCACAACAGGAATTTTTCTCTGAATAAAACATCCAGATTTAAACTCGCAATTTTTACTGATGCGCTACTTCAGTAGTGATTGCCAACGGATTGTCCTAACAAGATCTTACCTGGGGGCAGATGAAGCTCAAAGGAAAACATGTGCATGTTTTACTTTGAAAAGTCCTGCCCTTAGGCTTGCGAAGATCCAGAGCCACATTTCTCTCGTTCAATATATTATTACCTTTATGTAGTTGAGATAAGAGTCCCTAATCAAATAAGAAGTTACGTGTTTCAATAGGCTCCTCACGATTACAAAGAAGACGTTTAAGTTTGAATGGAGTGTAATTTGGGATTCAAAGGCTTCCGCATACCAGCTTTTATGTCTATGAAAGCGGGTTGGGTTCAGGCGTTACCTACTCTTCATTTTTTTATTAGTATTGTGATTTAATTGGCATCATCATACTTGTACATCATTATGGCATGATGACGTGTATCAATTAATTACTGTGATCCTATGGCCAACGTCCAGCTCTATCACCAGATCAGCTCCAGGTCATAATATTTTTGCATTGTCATCTGATTCACTCACACATGGAACATTTCAGCTCAATCAGTTAGAGATATCTTCTTCAAAATTGAGTTGCAAGATTTTACCCGAACATACATATCTTGCAAGTTAAATAAAAGCTTGTAAAAAACAACGCACTGTGCAATTTAAAATTGAAATTATAACTTGAAACCATGGAAGGCTTGAGATTTTGTCGATTTTAGAGAACGGCTAAACTGGTCTGAAGACGTTCTCGCGCTTTCGACGGGTTCCTGCGACTTTCCGCGTACTGCATGATGTTTACACGTATCGCGAAAGAATATGGAGTGTAAGAAGCTACTCTATATATTGTCAGTCCACCTTTTAGGCCATCCAGCGCTGTTCTTTTACCGCCCAAACGGCCGCCAGTTCTGCGAGCAATGTGTCCTGGAGTAGGCAGGCTGTCTACTGCCACTTTTAGCACGTGGTTATTCGTGTACAATATGTCATTGTGTTAATCGGAGATAGTTTCGTTTGTTACAAATTATATTAAAATTTGAAATATAATTTGAAACAACCGAAACTAACTCCGATTAACACACATTCTACTACTAATAAAGAACTTGGCTCTTACATCCCATGAGAGTCATATTATAAGAAATAATAATTGACTGATGGACTAAGTACCAATTAGCTTACAAGAAAAGGTGAATAAAGTTATCCCAGTTGTTCATATTAAATCATTTATGGAATTACAGCTTAATATGAGTTATATTAACAAGTTAGGACTTACTTCAAGAGCGCCATAGAACAATAATATGCCATGCAGTATAAGAAGAGGGATTGCCAGAAGAATCATTATCTGTAATATGTCTGACCATTCTCCTTTGCTGTTTGTCCGGACTACGAAGAAAAGTAACAGGAAACATAATATGGAGCTCTGAAAATATTTAAAATGATAATCGACGCAATGGTCCAATTACACTTCTACCGGAATTCAGCAACATTTGATGTGTCGGCTATTTTTTTTCCATTTTATAAAAAAAAATCTCTGTTAATATAATTAATAGCTGAGATTTTTGTTGCTTTACATCATTATAAACTGGGTAATAGCATTGCCCAGGCAAGTGTGTTTCGACGAATATTTATTTCAAATTTGGCTTAATGAAACTATTTGAAAATAATTGTATTAACAATAAAATTCATTTTGAATTAAATTTTAAATTCTAATGCAATCTTTTTTTATGGACACCAGCTCAATCCTATATTTTAAAATTTTGGCTGCCCTTGTTTTATAATTCTGCTTCCGGGAATTATCTGATCTATCTCTAGCATTGGATCAGTTTTTCAATATCTTTAGTGCATGCTCAGGCTCCTACTAGCTAACAGGTCTAATCTCCAATATTCTTGTTCAGCCTTCTTTATAGTGGAGAACAAACAGTTTTTAGGTCACGTTGTTTCATCGGCAGCCATATTTTTGTATCAATACAGGATAGTGAACAGTTTTCCTGTTATCCAGTCCTACATTTCAGAGTTTACATGTTTGTTTTGGTTTCACGTTCCCATATTACGAGAAATATGAACACACAGTCTTTTTCAGGAATCTCCAATACGAAAAGGCCATCGAAGCCTCATCACTAGAATTATTAAGGTTTTGATTAATCTGACTGATACGAAAGAACCACTAGACTTATTTTTTACTCAAAACTTGGAATCCATAAAATTATGTTTTCTACTTGCAAATTCAAGATAGCTAAGACAAACTCGAAAAGTATGTTCGTAACAAAAAATTTTCCTTTTCGAAGTGGAAAACTACTGTCCACTTCACCAAACACACAATAAGGCGTCGCTTAAACTAAGAATTGAATTAGAATACCTCATGGAACGTGCTAGGTCTCGTAAAAATCTTATTTATTTCAATTCAACAAGGGAATAATGGAACGTACTAATTATATTTTCCAGATGCAAGAAGGGATATGGCTTAGAAGTGACAATGAAGAACACGTACCAATTTTAGCCATCCTATGCATAAAATAGCATCTCGCAACGCTCTTCTTTTGAATTCTAGTTCATCTTGATCTAATTGCCTGGTTTCAGGAATTGGGACCACATTTTTTTTACGCGCCATTTTGAACAGAGATTAATTATAAAGGCATTACTAATATCCCTAAAGTTTTAGATTTAGATCACAATATTTAAGGTAAACACAAATAATTTATTTTGTAATGATTTTGATTGATATGTCATGTCATATTTGACGTGACAGTATCTTTTTTACTTTTTTAATGTTGCAAGGGAGCTCGCGTTAGACGATCGACATCGTTAGTTATGTGTCAAGATTTGATCAGGTATGATTATGAGTGAATATTTCATAATTAAGTGTGCAAACAGGATCATGTCAGGCTAAGAAAAAATTAAGTTATTTCGGTGTTAGTATATTATAATTCTGAAGATGTTTAAGACGGGCTGTGCAAAATTCTTTGCAGAATGAAGTCTAGCTAGTCAAGGGGCACAAAACGAGACACAATAGAAACATCTATTGTCTGCGAACACCGGTGTTCCAAGGGGTTATGTAGATTGGCCATTCGTTATTACTCTCATCATTGTTACGAAGTCTCGGACAATGCTCGCTGTTTATAATTAGGCAATAACTTGAATACAACACGCCGAAGAGAATTCTGGGGAGAATGCTTAGCGAGCGAACTGCCCATTTTATAGAATATTAATTATTTAATTCAACATCGATACAAGAAAGCAGATTGTTCAGCTGATGGAAATTGGTTTCAAATACGAGTAGGTAGTATATATTTTAAATTAAGTCGAGTACAAAAATATGTATGCATATTTAAGAGGTGATAATCTTTATTTCCTTGTAATAAGAGTCATTTACTGTCAAAAGTGGTTAAATATTTTTGGAGTCGACTATATAAATATACGATTCTCGTATATTTTTATGTGATAACTGTATTAATTGCATTTGCTTGGGACTCCTACAGTCGACAGGTGGCAGACGTCTTGTCTAATATGGATATCAGTAACTCCATTCATTTATGCTGAATAATAAAGATTATTTTAATTATTATTATTAGAATTTTTTGTGTCAAGACTCATATAATGATGAGGTTTATCTGTATTTGATTATGTCACTGTAGCAACTTTTCAAATAACACAACTAAAACAAATCGTATTTAAACATCAGCATTTTGTTTGAAAAATACCAAGTTATTTTATTCTTTACAATGAATCACGGATGTCATCTTAAGCAGAGGTACCAAACATTTTCCATTTGATACAAAATATAATTAGCTTCGTTAGACGTTCGCGATTCTGATTCTCACAATTTTAGAATCAGATACAAGCCGTAAATACAGTAACGCCCTTACTCCTAAACATGATGGAGATAAGTCTACCCCCTCGTTTATTTTAACGAAGACCTACAGCACTTGGTCGCGAACAGCTGAGTGGCTGTTGACCGAATTTTTGCGTGAAATACAAAATGGGAGCCAAGCTCTTGACAGAGCAAAACTTTTAATTATTATTGTTGTTGTTTTAACTACATTCAAGGCATAATGGGTATTTACGGTGTGTTCGGATAGCGGGAAATATAAGTGCCTATTTCGGCAACACATCGCCGTTATGGACGAAGAAGTGGAATACCGTATATCTTAACGAAGTATGCGTTTATTGTACTTTGTATGCCATAAAAATCATAAACAATAATAATGATGAACTTAACATGTTCCACCGCGGTAGCGGCATAGACAGTAAAGGTAGAATTCATGTAATGACAGTACGGGTACCGCCGTTTTCACGAAAATCTATTTAAAAATCACTACGGCAACAGCCGTCCAATTTACATTAGAGTTTCATAGAAAGCAGTCTTACTGTCATTCTGTACAGGAGGCTTGTCAGTTGTGATTCTAGTGTCAAAAATACATGTACAATAAGAGCGTTAGGCATCATACACACACACGCACGAGTGCTACACACATTGACAGTACGATGGTGGTCGTTGGGTATGAATGAACGTTACTCGGACGCGCGAGTCAGTGCTTTATTTAAGTGAAATTAAAATTGTATAAAGATAATTAGTGTCAAAGTGGAGTGGAGTACCACGCAAGAACGTGTTAATTCATGTTTTAGGTGAATAATAATAAACAATTTTAACACCTGCTAGCCTACCCTTAAACGCAATCGCGATCGATCGACATTGACTTTGTGATGTTTCATACTCTTCAGTTGCAACACTTAGGCCATAAATTGATTCAAATTGTGCTCATATTGAGAGACTTAAATTAAATTGAGATTTGCTAAAATTGGTATTCTCGTATTGTGTTATTATTGAGTTTTAATTGAGATTGCGTTCAAGAGGCTAGCTGAAGATGTAATCGTTTATATTGAACTAGCTGTGCCTACGACGTGTCGTTCAAGTGGCTATTGATTTAACGCCGATAAAAGTTTACAAAAAGTTTTTGGTTGTTTGTTAACACTGCATTGTTAATACAAAGTGCTCAACATTACATTCCTACCTCTTATTAGCAAAATGTTGATTATTAGTTGTTGAACTAAAATCTCTTAAGTAAAATAACATTTCTTGTAAGTGTTATAGATCTGATTAATTTGTTGTCATGGTGATAATGTCGTGTCATTATTTTACAATGCCGAGAAATTATAAAATTCGAAATGAAATTACATTTTGACGAAATATGTCACATAATACTCGGTCGAGTAGATATTGATAACCACGGTTACACCCGCGCGGTACCAATTCCCATGAAAATATCGGGATAAAAAGTAGACTATCTGTGTACCAAATTTCAATAGAATCGGTTCGGTAGTTTTGACGTGAAAGCAAGACTTACAGACAGAGTTACTTCGCATTTATAATATAATTATAAGAGTATGGATGAAAGATCAAAATTTTGACTGTCTGTTATAGTATAACTTAGAGCATTAAGCCCGTTTGTTTTGAAAATTATAATTACAATCCTTTAATTACACTTATAATTATCATCAAACATCCTCTTGCCTCCTTGTCACGTATGGTTTCATCATTTTCTGTAGATGAGTATGGATCAAAAATTCTTTCCTCGGTCGCGAATCGTGACCGTATTTATGTATGATATCATAAAAAGATAACAAATTTCATCTCGGACCTCAACAATCCCAGTGGAACATTATATTGGATAACAATTTGTTTTCTAGGAGCGTCATTGGATATTGAGCATTTTTATGAAAGAACACACGAGGGACTGTGATGCCAAAAGGTTAATTACAATACCTACGTCCTCAGCTTATATATGTCTCACTGCTGGGCACAGTATGGGCCGCAACACCACCACACTGGCCCAATGCGGGTTGGTGGGTAGAAACGGTTGAAATACCAACCGGGAGCAACGGCTTCACGAGCCTTCCAAAGCACGGAAGAGTTCGAGATCACAAAGTTTTGGTCACCCATCCATGGTCTGACCATAGCGAAGGTAGCTTTGTTTTCGACATCGAAAGCCAAAGCATTGTATCATTTAATTACTTTGTTTGGCGTTATAGGTAGGTTTTACATGAAGTATTAAATTTTAATACAGATCCCTAACTTTTCCAAAATATTCTAAAGCATTTTTTTAACGTTGGTGCATTTACGCATACCCTAGAGGATAAACAGCTCCCTAGTGTAATGTGCGGCTATGCTTAAATCTGAAAGAAAATAAATAATTTACAAATTACATTACATTAAAAATGGGTGATAAATTGACAACAACATAAGGCAAAATAAATGTTCAAAATATTTGCCTGTAGGTAAGGGCATCACGGGGATTATCGAAAACCAAAAAATCTAACTACAAATGAAACTGCGTTAACATCTCAATTACAGGCGTGACCGTGCGAATTCGAAGGAACGTTCTAGAACGATGAAAAAGTTACAAATACCTAACAAAAACTATTATCGTAAAGATGAAAAAAGTCACAATCAACGAACGCTTACCAACTGAGAAGTTTTACTCCGAACTGTCATATAACTCAAGTTTGTGTTCAGAGATTTATTGTTCAAGACAAATGGTTTGAAACTTGGAAATCGTACAAAGCGTAACCTAGGGATATAATTCTTGTTTTTATTTTCGTTTTAAATTGGGCTCCTTTCGTTTTAAGAATAAAAGTGGTATTTGCAAAGCGTATTAAGCCAGCCACGGCTGGCCAAGCGTGTGGTAGCGGCTTTTTAAAAGATTAGTACAAACCCATCTCCACCCTTGGGTGCCGTAAAAGGCGACTATGGACTTATAACTGCACAACCATCCAATAGTATAAAGCGGCGACGGGCTCACCACCTGTCACGCAGAGCACACGTGTAGTCACTGCTTGATGAAGCGTGGACTATGGCAATGGATTGCTTTTGCGGTGCTTTTGTCTAGTCTCTAACTAACCCTGAGGGTAATGTCGTGATTATATCTATGTCTGTATTAAACTGGCGATTGATTATAGATACGTTTTGAACTAGATTGTAAAATCATGCTCATATCCAACTAATTATATATAATATAATACGTATATAATTCGTTGTTCATATCGCTTTGTTTGATTATAATCGGTTGAAGTACATTGACACACAGAAGAACAGAAGAGAAGATGCAGTTGACATAGAAGTATAATTATTCTTTATTACACGCGACTCAGTCTACTCCTCTGCATTTCTCCGTTACCAAGTGGGAAGATATTAGGTCCTTACCTATGAAATTGGTGTTTTGTATGGAGATTTTGGGGATGTCTGCATTTTACATATTAACATTTTATCAGTTTTCTTCACAACGACAAATCCAGACATAATATTATTTGGCATGTATCAGTAGACAAGCTTTAGCAATATGTGTGTGAACACGCTTGATAAAAATTATTCATCGTTTTTATGTTAATGCAAATCAAATGATGTATTCGGGAGGCAGTTAAAAATAATTGTCTTTGTGTTTTATTTTAACACAATTAAACTTACAAAAAATTATCAAATTAAATAATACGAGCTCAAATATATGGTCTATTTTTAGAAGAGGCAATTAATTTATAAGAATGTTCTGAAACTTAATAGTTACGGACAAATTGCTAAGACAGAATAAAAACACCAATTTCATAGGTAAGGACCCAATATCTTTAATAGAAATATGCCGTACCTATTTGTTTTATGTGAGGCGCATCACGTCTGCCCCTTCCGACACTACTACTGCATAGAGATCACGACCGCTGTCAAGAGCGTACCGGATAAGAAGAAGATTTGTTTTATGTATTATTATTGCAACTTTTTTATGCACAATAGTTAAATTAATAAACAAGAACTCGAGTTCACAAAGATTCGGTCACCCATCTAAGATACAAGAATTTTCTTTGCTTTTCAACTTCGACACCGAAACATCAGCTGTACAAAATATTTTTTTTTTAATTCCCATCCGAAAATTGTCAGCTTTCGACTAATCTTTGCGGTAAGTGACAGTAAATGTGTAAGCGAGCTTCGCTTTTATTCCTCAATAACTGAGGAGCTGGTTAGCTTAGGTACGAGTACAACCTCTAATTGCCGGAACGCAACAATATGAATAAATCTCGTTATGCCAATTGTTAAAGAGAAAAATATTATACGTACCTACTCATTATTTTACAAAAAATCAAAGCAGCATTTGAATATTCCGCGAAGTAATCCATTAGTGAAAATTCTGCTTATCCAAATTAATAAGTATTCACAATAATTACGAACAAATATACCGCGAAAGCTGTGCCAGGGATATTATTGCTTATCTGTAAATTAATGTTTCCGCAAACAAGAGGATCGTTCGAACGAGTACAAATACATACAGGCTTCGGTTACAAATAGCTTTATTAAAAATTAATACGTCATTGGAGCGTGCTACCAATACTTTGGTTGGCGATTTTCGTACACGATTATTTTTACCACAATTTTCCACACGTTCGCACTATTGAGGGCTTGGCTCGATTCAATTTGTGGTCTGCATTCGAAAAATTGATGAGGTGTCCTAGAATTCATGTGGTGTTTGGATTTAAGAAAAAACTAGTTAAGCTTGTATACGCTGGTGCAGATAGTTCACAGGTTTAACACGAGCCATTCCAAATAAAATTAAAAATTTAGACGAATGTCTGTTTTGAAAACATTCGTTTTAAGCATTGCGGGATAGGTGAGGAGAAGACCTGACGTAGTTTTCCAAATGCTGCTGAGTCCAGTTCTCCTATTAGCCTCCTTCTCGAAGTTATTTTTACCTAATTGCAAAACCTGCCCCAGGTAGAAACAACAACAGAAACAACTTCAAGAAGATGACCATTCACAGCAATATGTCTCAATGCAATATGATCATTGAACATGACTTTGGTTTTATGTTGAGACTACGCCTTGTGAGGCCGATGCTAAGCTGTCCAGCATCTGGTGCAGCTCCTCCAGTGACTCGGCCATCAAGACTATGTCGTCTGCAAATCGCAAGTGCGATCGGAGAACCGAAAATCGCTGGGGTAGACGTGTTCTTGAGTCGAGACCACGACTCGGCAAGCGTAGTGTGGAACGCCCTCCGGCGAGACGGAGTGATGATCTGCGCAGCGCTGCAGGCAGAAGCTGGATGCAGCAGGCCAAATATATAGGGTAAAATGGCGCAAATAGGGGGAGGCCTATGTCCAGCAGTGGACTAATGTGGGCTAAAGAGATAGATGTTTTGAAATTTGAAATGCATAAAACCAGGAAATCGGACCTTATTTTAAAACTAAGCTGTTTATGGAGATCGAACTAGTCAATGGGCACAAAACGAGGCACAATACAAACGTCTATTGTTTGCGAATACCGGTGTTCGCGGTGCGGTCAAGGGGTTAAAAGTCAATTACTAAAACATAAAGTGAAAGGTACTCATCATAGTTAAAGTTTTAAAATAAGCGGGAAGAAAGAGAAAATTAAAAAGATGAAGAAGGAAGAATGAAAGCAAGTGGAAAGATATAATCTCTATCTGCACCGCCAGGAATAAAACGTGATTGTTTTATTTTTTTTATATGAGAGGGGGCAAACGAGCATGTTTACCTGATGGAAAGTGATCACCGTCGCTTATAGACATCTGCTGCACCTACGCTCTTTTCTTGAACAACTGAAGGTCGTATCGGTCCGGAATTACTGCTGGCGACAATAGGCTAGTAGACCATTGAGTTGACTCATATCAAAAGTAATGAAAATCATGTTTCATTCACATACTATATAGTACAAGGGTCCGAAATATACCAAGTCCAATAAATATAAATAAGGGATTGCTGTAGAAATTCCATTTAAACTAAATTTAAATTCAATTACTTTTTTTTTGTTTTAGCTGGGAGAGATAAGCTTTTTTTTGTATGTCCTTATTTAAATGATGTAAATATACATTTCTTCTTTATAGGATACTTGTATAGATACTACGACAACTTAATTTAAAATCGACTCTCAACTTAGCAAAGCATGACGTCGTGTTTGTTCAGTCTAGTCAAATAAGCAATAGCTTTATCCGCCGGGTCCACCCTAAAGGGTCTGAAATATTAATAAAGTGAGGCACGCGGGCCTTGTGAACAAAATCGTTTTACAACTTTCAAGAAAAATAACTAGCTATTGAACCTTCCCACATTTAAATTTAAGGAGAATGGAGACGACAAACGAGACAACATATATTTCGGGCCTCAATAAGCTTTTTGATTTTCATTTTAATTAAGAATTTATCACCACTTCTTGTTTTGGAAGAATCCGCCATTTTGATACGGCCACCATTTTGATTTTAATCAGCTCCAACTTTATTGCTTTGGAAATAATATATAAGCATATTTCATCTAAAGTCCCAATTTCATTCCCGAAGATAAGCAAAAGTAACACCTTTACTTTCACTGGAAAATATGTGAACGAAATATTTGTTTAGAGTTTCGGCATGAGTACACATAGACTTAAGTTACATTTCATCAAAATGGCTGCTTCATCAAGATTCAAAAGTCGTACAAATATAAATTCTCAGTAAATCTTGTTTGTAATAAATAACACTGTTAGAGAAATAGTAGTTTAGTAGGCTTATAATAATCCTACTAAACTAGGTACTATCAAAAAATTTCCACTAAATCGTAACCGTTCAAGCGATAAAAAAAAAAAAATTCAGACCATACGATTCTCTACTTTCAACCAAATCACGTAGGTTGAATATTAGCTTGAATTTTACCCGAAAATAGTCAGAAAATTATAAGCCATTTTCGAGTTTTAAAGTTCTTCGGAGTTTTTATATTGCCTTTGTTTGTCACCAGTATTCATCATCAGTGCACAAATGGTTACTTTTTCATTAAATATTGATCTTTATAATAATGCTTTTAAAGTTCAAAATTGTTGAAAGTACCTGTGAGTATTGTACTGGTATCTTTACTTCAGAAATGAAAGCCACTGAGAATATATATTATATCATATATATTTATCACAGCATGGAATGAATGCTTGCTTTGTTACGATTGGTTTCAGTAGGGTCGTATTGTGTTACCAAAAACATATGAGCGTACCTTTAAGAAAGATAATGGTTTATTTGGAACTGTGAGTATTGTGAAACAAGATTAATCTTCTTAGAATTGGCGTTACAAGAGATTAATGCCAAATGGTTTATGGTGCCAAAATTGCAAACTGGTGGTTCTATTGAAAATATGTTTTATTATGTATTTTCTACATAAAATAATAATTAACATCTTTCTACTTTTTTACACAATACAGTTTTAATCATTGTAGACCAATAGGAAATCAATTAACAGGATTAGTGTCAGTCCAGGGGTTATCCATTTTCTGTTCGAACATTGTGCTGTACACCCCGTATCTATACAGTTTATTCACCCAAAAACTAACAAGGATCCCTTACGGACCGACATATGTTCAGCGGCATTCTGGTATGCAAAGTTGCATTGGCTCGCTAAATCCACCTTAATGCAAATAATTCAGTGAATCATTCTAAATAATGAGAAGCTAGGAATTTAGTTTATATAATATTTTATTTTACAGTAAGTGTTGTAATTAAACAAGATTGTAGCAGTTAATATAATTTAATATCAGAGAGCACTTACAAATTTTGTCACATACGAAAAAGTGGCAAGCACAGATTAAACAGACGTAAGCAATCAGAGACTCAAGTGTCATGCAAAGAACGCGGCAATTTTAAATAGATTACTACAACACTCTCTCCACATTGCAGCGTTCCTTATCACAACTCATAAATAACAAACAATGGTAAGTAAATTTTCTTATTTTATGTTATATAAACTTAGGGCTGACAGTCATCATTGATAGTTACTTATACACAAATTTGATACAATCAGTAGCAAATATATAACACAACATGTTAACTTACATATCTTGAATCAAAACAATTACTGTACCTATACTGATATAATATTACAAGACAGTTACAACTTACAAATACCTATTTTACTTCTTAGATATTGAAATTTATTTTTAGCTAGAGGTTTTGTGAATATATCAGCATTTTGTTCATTACTACAAATATATTTTAAATCAATTTCTTTTTCTTCATATTTTTCTTTAATGAACTTATATTTTATATCAATATGCTTACAGCGTTTATGGTAATTTTCATTCTTTATTACTGAAATTGCACTTTGATTATCTATGTTTAGGCTTATAGATTCTTGATTATATTCATCTATATCTAATAACAGTCTCTTTAACCAAATAACTTCTTTTGTAGCACTGCAAGCAGCCATAAATTCTGCCTCAGTTGTAGACAGTGCTATGCTCTGTTGACGCTGGCTGGCCTATGTTATAGCAGCACCATTCTTAATTAAAACATATCCTGTCATTGACCGCCTTGTATCAGTGTCATTAGCATAGTCTGCATCACTGTAACATTCTACTATATTTTGTTTCTTAGTTGTGTAATATAAACCGTAATTTTTAGTTTCTATAAGATATTTAATTATCTTTTTCACAGCATTCCAGTGACCTTTTAAGTTTACAAACTAATCCATCAGGTACATCTAAACCTTCGGGTGGAGTCATATATATATTTTCAGTTATATTTCCATAAAGAAATGCAGTTTTTACATCAAACTGTATCATTTTCAAATTATCTTGACACACTTTGGAAAGCAATACTCTTACAGAATCATACCTGACAGTTGGCGAGAATGTCTCTGTGTAGTCAACTTGATGCTTCTGAGAACATCCCATGGCGCAGAGCCTTGATTTGTAAAGTGGGCCTGATGACTCATCTTTAATTCGGAATACCCACTTACATCCTATTGGTTTTATCCCTTCAGGTTTCTTCACCAACTCCCAGGTCTCATTTTTTCTGTGTGCTTCCAACTCATCTTGTATAGACATTTCCCATTTTTTATGATCTGGAGATGACAGCACTTCTTGGTAAGTCTTTGGTGTGTCATTCACTTGTTGATCTCCACCTTGACAAAGGTAAGTATTAGATTCATGTTTCATATTCTTACTTTTAGATCTAGTAGTTATATTACTAATCTGATTTAAATTTATTTCTCTTTCAGGTACATACACGGAATCATCATTAGAGAAGAAGGATTCATCATCAGACAATGCTTCTGATGACATTTCTAACATACTAGATTTCTGAGTGTTTTGCATTCTTAGATTTTCTGAATCTATACTTTTATCTATTAAATTATTAGTGCTATATTTATTATTTTCATTTTCTGTTATTGGAACCATAGCAAATTTTCTATTTATTGAATTTTCTAAAAATATAACATCTCTACTGATAAGAACTTTTCTAGTTTTAGTATCTAATAAACGGTAGCCTTTAGTTGTATCTGAATAGCCAATAAAAATCATTTTACTTGCCTTGGCATCCAACTTTTGACGTTTTGAGTCAGGTATATGTACCATGACCTCACATCCAAAAATTCTAAAATGTTTCAAATTAGGCTTCTTCCCGGACCATAATTCCTCGGGGGTGACGTATGAGATTGATCTTGTTGGACATCGATTTGTTATATAAGCTGCTGTTGCTACTGCCTCTGCCCAATAGTATTTCTGTAAATTAGCATTAAGTAACATACAGCGAGCTCTCTCCATCAGAGTTCGGTTCATGCGTTCCGCCATCCCATTTTGTTGTGGAGTATATGGATTAGAAGTTTCATGTATAATGCCACAATTCTGGATATATTCTTTCATTTCATTGCTAAGATATTCTCTACCATTATCAGTTCTTATTCTTTTTATTTTTAATTCAAGTTGATTTTCTACTAGCACTTTAAATTGTTTGAATTTACTAAAGACTTCTGACTTATTTTTAAGAAAATTAACAAATACTTTCCTGCTGTAGTCATCCAAGAAGGTGAGAAAGTATTTTGCCCCGCCGACTGACTGTACTTCCAATGGTCCACAGACATCAGAGTGAATTAGTTCTAGCGCCTTCTTCGCACGGGTACCTTCTTTTGGAAATGGCAGCCGGAATTGTTTACCTTCCTGACAATATTCACACACCATATTCAGCTTACTTTCACTCATCTTAATGCCTTCAACACACTGTGAAAGCTTGTTCAGATCAGACATATTCAGGTGAGCCATCCTTTGATGCCACAAATAACTGTCACTTTCATTTGTTTTACATATGTATGCTGGTATACTGCTTAAGTTCAGACGATACATATTATTTAGTAACTTGCAAGCTACAACTTCCTTTTTAGAGTTATTGAGTATTTTACAGCCATCACTATCAAACTGTACAGAACACCCTTTCTTTATGAGCTGACTCACAGAAAGAAGATTGCTTGCTAGCTCTGGTACATATAATACATTGGTCACTTGTATTATTTGTGTTTCTCCATTGCTATTAATTACAGACAGGTTAATCTTTCCACAACTTTTAACTGCAAGCATTTTATCATTTGCAATACGGATGCTTGTAATCGGGGGCGGTGATTCCTCATATAGCCAGTCCTGCTTCATAGTCATGTGCATGGATGCTCCTGAATCAACAAACCAACTATTACTGTCATTTGATGTGGCTGTTGCCGAGAATACTGCAACATATCCAGATTCTTTCCCTGTCTCTTTACTGAGGTCCTTCTTCTTCGTTCTACAGTACTTGCTTATGTGACCATACCTATTGCACTTAAAGCATCGGGGACCTTTGTTAGTCATTGAAGTGCTTTCGTGTACTCTATTCTTATTTTTACTTGCATATAATGCCACTGACTCGGAGCCCTTTATTTCTTGTAAGAGCTTAGTCTTCACAGAGTCTGCTGTTATTGGTACACCAGAACTTTCAAGGGCCATTATCATTGGCTTGTATACTTCCGGTAATCCAGCGAGGAGTAATGTACCAAGCCATTCATAATTTACATCAAATGAAATGTTTCTTAGTTTGTGAGCCGTTGTCATTATTTTGTTTATATAATCTTCTATATTTTGACAATTTTCGAATGTGGTTGTGATCAAATCTTTTAGTAATCCAACTCGACGTGTCAATCCTTTATCATCAAAAGCTTTCTGAAGATTGTTCCAAACTTCTTTTGCAGTTTTTGCCTCTTGAATGTGTATATAGTTTACCGAGTCAACCAATAATATTATTTTTGCTTTTGCTTTCAGGTCGAGTTTCGTGTCTACGTCTTCGTCTTTATTTTCGATACAGCACCAGAGGTCCTCATGCTGCAAATATGATTGAACGGCAAATCTCCATGTATTGTAGTTATCACGGCCAACTAATTTTTCAATTAGCGTCATTGCGTTGGAAGACATCTCTTCTTTTTCTTTCACAAAACCACGCGGCGCACAACAGGTTAGATTGTACAAATTTGTAATCGGCAATTTATACGTCGTTGATGTAAATGTGCTTTTTAACTATTACAATCAGATTACGGTCTGGGCCCATAACCTGTTGTAATTAAACAAGATTGTAGCAGTTAATATAATTTAATATCAGAGAGCACTTACAAATTTTGTCACATACGAAAAAGTGGCAAGCACAGATTAAACAGACGTAAGCAATCAGAGACTCAAGTGTCATGCAAAGAACGCGGCAATTTTAAATAGATTACTACAACAGTAAGAAATGACTAAATTTAGAATTTTAAATATCGCTTGTAACGAAGGAGTCCAGACATCCTTTTGTTTTCGTGGTTAAATTATAAATATAATATTAACTTAAATATCGTTTTCTTGTAATTTGATTTGCAACTACAATATTTTATATTATATTACTCTTTTATTAATGAGTTTACCTCAGTTTTTTAACTCCTTTAAATTTTTAACTCCTTTAAGTTCAAACTGAAAAATTATTGCATAAAGAATGAATAGATAAGACGAGTGTGATCCATTAAAAAAGAAATAGGATATCAAACATTTTCAGAGCAATTACCAAGTAATAACACAGCCATCATTTTTAAAACATCTCGTATTTTTGTGACAGACATTTCATACAAGTCTCTCGTTTTCGCACCGTTAAAGAGAGAACTTCAAAAACCACACCTGTATTTGTTCAATCCTAAAGCACTCGATCGGAATCGGACAGTTGAAAGTGAAAAATTTTGGCGCCAATCGAATACTATGAAAAATCGAGCATAGTTGAAATTGTCGACGATTGCAACGATATCGATATAAACCAATGGAACGGTTTAAAATGTAGAACGGAGCTTTTTGAGGTGGAATATTTTGTAAGAAATTTTTTATGTGTAATGTTCCTTACTATTTTGCGAAGGTTACATGTAAAGTATGTATTTTTTTATTACGACTTTTAAGTATTTATTAATGGATGTCAGTTTTCATCCAAGATTTTATTAATTAATAACGACATCCAACGATACGCACTTTGCGTTCAATAAATTTCCATAATTGACTAGATAATTCGTATTATTCTTGACTGTTAATTGTGTCTCTGTAATCTTTACAGTGGAATTTCCTTTGTAATCTTTCCGTCCTTCATGAACAAGGGATAGACGCCTTAATTTATTTTATGTTAAAAAAAGAGAATAAACAATATTCCGTTAATGTACCGGCATATCTTTCAAACAGCTAAGATTTCAAATTTTCTATAAAAAATTTTTACATTTTTATGATGCTTTAGTGGTTTGTTCGTAACTTTCAAGTACGGCTCATAACCTTACATTACATACGTACAGTTCATTGTGAATACCGCTTGCCTCACATTGTGCTCGGTGCATGGCATCAGGCTCGCCACCTATTACATGGGGACCTAACACATCTGGCGAAATGTGGGTGGTAACACCTCTGCCTACCCCTTCGGGGAGAAAGGCGTGATGATAATATGTTTGCGTGTACGGCTCATTAAAATAATACTACCAACCCATCTCTTTCCGTAGATGTCGTAAAAGGCAGGCACGCAGTGCACATGTACAGTCACTGCTTGGTAAAACGCGGACTATGGCAGTGCACTGCTTTTGCGGTGCTTTTGCCTAGTGTCTGTCAATTATATGTTTGTATTATAGTATGTTGACAAACCGACTGTGACTGCGGTGCTCCGATCCAGGATACCTGTTTTCTGTACCACCTGCGACAAACGAGACCTCATGAAAGCCATAGCAAATGCTGAAAGTGTGGCTGGCTATTGAGAGGATAAAATTTAACAACAGCCATTGACACGAAAAGAAGAAGAAGTACGTTGACTACAGTTACTGTCCGTTGCATTTTTTTTATGATAAGAAATGGCTTGTCCTATTTTTTTTCGTTTTGACAATTTCACTAAAATTAGATTTGAATTAATTACTATTTAAGTGCTTTTTTTCCTTATAATCTAATTTTAGCTTACGAAAATACGCAAATAATGAGACAGGCTGACCTCGAAGATTCTCAGAAAATGTCTGTAAGAGATATCTAATTGAAATATATTTCAGTTAGTAGCCATTACCAATGTAATAAGAACTTTTCTTTTCGGGGATTTAAAGATTCTCATCATAATATAATTATATTCAATTTTCTGCTGTCATGCTGCTTGTCATCAGGCAATTCGTCTGCTTATTTGCTCCCCTATCCCAAAAAGAAATATTTTCTGTGGACTAAAAATACATGGCCACGCACGCCACCACTTACATATCTATATAGAAACAAAACAGACAACTTAAGAAAACTCAAATGTACAATGAGCGGCCTTATCATCATCATTATCAGCCTATGTTTATTCACTGCTGGATATAGGCCCCCGTTAAATCACGCCGCCGATCTCGGTTAACGCGGTATTTTGGCAGGGATACCAACAGTAAAACAATTTGAATATCATCCTTATAACATTAACTCCTTCCTGGTTTTTATGAGCTACTGCTAGACGCGCATTCCAAGCAGCGCAGCCCTAAAATCCTACTCAATACCTATATGTTTTTGACCAACATGGTGGGAACGTGCAGGCGAACGTTAGCTTTGCGACCAGACGTGACTAACGGTCACAATCGACTCGCGATAGCAATTTGATTTATATGAGGATTGCTTTGTAAACTGCTGCGGTTTCAAACCAGATAGTTGAGGCTTTTGAGGATCTTTGATCTTGATACTGTGATTTGGTTTGGACCGATTTTGTAAACTGTTAAGTTTCAATCTCGGCAAATAGTGCATAAAAACCACGTAACGCGTAAGCTGGTATTTAACTAAGTCCTTTTCAAACTTAACAACATTAAACGGTTTGGGAAAATGTTGATATGATTGAAAATTCAGCAAAAAATTTAATTTTTCGTTGGTTAATATTGGGTCCTTACCTATGAAATTGGTGTTTTTTTTCTCTCTTAGTATTTTGTCTGTAACTATTAAGATTCAGAGTATTCCTAAAAAATTATTACCTTGTCTAAAAATAGACTATATTTTTGAGCTCTTTTGATTTGTTTTGATAATTTGTTGTAAGTTTAATTGTGTTAAAATTGGACACGGAGACAACTCTTTTTAAGTGCCTCCCGAATACATCATTTTACTTGCATTCACTTAAAAACGATAAATAATTTTTATGAAGTGTGATATTACACATATTACTAAAGCTTGTCTAATGATAAATGCCAAATATGATTATCTTTGGATTTGTCGTTATGAAGAAAACTGAAAAATTTTTTGTATGGAAAATGCAGAATTCGCCAAAATCTCCATACAAAACACCAATTTTATAGGTAAGGACCTAATACATTATTTACAATTTAATTGTAAACGCTGTGTCATAAAAGGCGACTAATGGACTTAGAAGTGCACAACCATCCAATAGCTTATAGCGGCGACGGGCTCACTACCTGTCACGCAGAGCACATGTGCAATTGTGCAGTCACTGCTTGGTGAAGCGCGGACTATAGCTATGGACTCCTTTTGCGGTGTTTTTCCAAGTCTCTGTCTTACCCTTAAGGGATAATAGTCGTGTTTTTATGTTTGTATGTAATTGTAAACATTAATTCCAATTTCATTTGAAACAATTTTAAGATTATGACACGCTCTAGCCGTGGGTAGCACGACCCGAGAGAGCAAGAGAGAAAATAAAAGAATTGGGTAGATTATACACAATTTATTTGTCTCAGGGAGGTAAGTTCACAGTTTTCTCGCTCGGTAGTTCTCAAGTGAAGCAAAGGGACTTAGCTTGAAGGAGCTAAGGGGCGAAGCAGCAGGAACCGGTCACGCCGACTACAGGCGTGGTTGGCGTGGGTTCAGCTTCGGCGGGTAGAAGGCCGACGCTCAGGCACGGAGCAGCAGGGTAGGCGGCTGCCCGTGGATAGGATCCCTGAAATTGTAATTTTTAAGATATGAACAGGTGTTCCATACAGTCGACCGTCTAAGGGTAGGGTGTGGAAGCAAGCCGCTACAATTAAAATGCTTCTAGAATCAAAGGAGTTAAAAAAAATCAAGGTGTGATAAAGTGACCATAAAATATGTTAGATTTAAGGGTCGAACAAGGGTCAACAAGGGGTCACTTCATCTTATTAAAAGAACAGTTTAGTTTAAAGAACAGTTTAACAAGAACAATTTTTTTAGTTTAGAATAGTATATATTTTTTAAGAAAGCTAATCCAAAGTAAACTACCCACCGGTCTTATAAAAAATAATAGTTCACACATTTAAGGCAAAAGAAATTTAAATGTGGATTGTAATCCGTCCACGGTCCATTTAGTGGCCCGTTTCTCATGATTACAATCTTCATATAATTTATTGAGACAAAATCAAAAGAACTATATAAATTGTTTTGCAACTTAATTCTACCTACAATTCACTAGTTATATTTTTGATCAATATGGTATTAGCATGGAATTCGTTATATTAATTAATAGTTTAAGCAGTACAGGATTTAACACTAATAAAATTAAATTATTGAAAAGCAAGTTGCAAAACAATAGGTTAGGAACACACACTCACCCTAGTTCGGGGATCGCGCACAGATATTAAACAGATTTACAAGGATATAAGCGATAGCCAGAGAAAACTGAAGAGGTCTGCTTTCCCAGGACTACCGCTTATATACCAGGACTCTTCTAGAATGTTCTCCCAGAATTTAGTGGGAGCTTCGATGTCACGAATTATGTTCCATAATCTATTATGTAGAATGTAGAAGTATGTAGTTTTATCTATGGTCAAAACAACAACCAAAACTTTGATGAAAGGATTAATTTTAAAATCTTAATTAAAATAATCTACGTATTTTTCTATGGCAGAAAATACTAATTATTTAATTAATTAGCAATTAATGTTTATGGTTTAAAATAATTATAGTAGAATACCAACAACCGATTAATGTTAAAATACCCTCATTTTGAGAAATCACAAGATTTAGAAGTACCGGCGTTACCGATACATCAACTGTCATTAGTAGACAGATGAAAAATAAGTTAATCACAATAACAATCTTTGTGTTTATATTTGTATTTAAAACCTAGTAATTGGTTAATATTAGCTGAGAATGTTTAATTAGATGTTTGCTGTTTATGTGATGCAATGTTTTTGTATGGATTTTATATTAAAAATCAACGTGAGTATTGAAAACGGTTGTAAGACGGTTTTAGAACCGTGACATATCCCCCTCTTTAGAGTAGGATTTTGCTTATTCAAAATCCACTAACGAAAGCTACTCTCTCAAAAGAACTAAAACTTTAGAGTTATAGTTATATAGAACATTCAGACACTCCAGTTACAACACAACTGCAAAAGAGTACCCTGCAACATTGACGAGAGGTATCGACAATACAAGATTTAGAGTCTTGGTAGTACCTAGGACTACAATTGCGAGGCAAAAGAGAGTATTTCGATTGTTTAGCAATCGAAACACGAAAAGATTACAGCTGTGAAAGTAAAAGCAAGAGAGACCTCATAGTATTCTATAAAAGAATAAGAGTTTAGGAAGAACATGATCAAGCAAAAGTAAACATTATATTATGTAAAAGTATTGTATAGCAAATTTATTTAAAACGAAACTTAAATTTTGTCAAAAACACCAATATAATTTGAGTAAGATTTGTATAGGAATATCATTTTTTTAAAAATTCAAAAAATAATTTGTTAAAGCCATAGCAATATAATTTAAGTAAAAGGAATTGTATAAGCAATTTCATTAAAAGAAAACAAAAGTTTTGAGAAACAAACAGCAATATAGTAAATATTTCCAGTAAAAGGAATTGCAAAGAAATTTTTTATAAAAAGATTTGTATAGGATTTTTTTTAACAAAAATTTTTTTGTCAAAAGGCAACATAATCATCACAATTAGCGAAAAGAGTAAGATAAGATAATCATTTGGTTAGAACCAAATGCATTAGTAAACAACAAAGGAAAAAAAACTAGATAGTTTCATACGACAAGGAACCATTTTTATATTTAAATAATATTTAGATTTTTGTTTTTAAATTATTAAAAGCAACCAATACATCAGAATGTACTTGGTTGAACATTCATAGGTTGTCTGGAAGAAAACACGTATACAGGTAAGTCCGCCTTTTTAGTAAAAAAATTTTTTTTTAAACAATACATTAGAATGTATTTGATTGACAGTCATAAGTTGACTGGGAGAAATCACTTTTAGAGAGATTAAGTCCGCCTTTTTAAAAAAAATTTTTTTTTTTTATCAATGTATTTTAAGAGTATAGTATGTTTGTTGTATATTAAATGTTAGTAAAATTTTTAATTTAACAAATTATTATTTATAGTTTTAGACTACAAATGCAATAATTTGTAATTTATTGTGTTTAACTTATTAGTAAAGAATTTTTAGATTAATTATTAGTTAAGAGTAATTATTCAGTTTAAAATCTTTGATATGCCAAGAACCTAGATTTTTTCCTTTCATATCAACCAATTCATAGACCAAGGGCGATAGTTTAGTTTTAATACGACATTTAATATATTTAGGAGCAAGTTTTTTAGAAAATTGCTTATCTTTGTCGCTTTGATAGTATGTTTTCCGCCAGACAATATCATTAACGTTGAAGTCAAAGTTTTTGCGACGCAGGTTATAAGGACCACAATTACGAGCATGCGATTTGATTAGAGAGCTTTGGACTTGGTCAAATATTTTCCTAAGTTTTCCAGTATTTTCAGCATAGGCATCTCGAGTTGTGAAAACTATATCGTCAGATTGATCAACGTCAACGTAGTGAGAACCACACGTAACCAATTCTCTCCCGAAGACTAGAAACGATGGGGTATAACCCGTTACTTCACTTACAGCAGTATTGAGAGCGAATTGAATTTTTGGTATGTTTAGATCCCAAATCCTGTGATCCTCGTTGATGAATGTGGAAACAGCTGTCATAATAGTTTTATTATAACGCTCAACAGTATTTACTTGCGGCGTATATTTAGGCGTATAACGTACTTTAGGTACTTTATATTGAGTAAACATTTGTTGTAATTTTTGACTAACGAACTGTTTTCCATTATCCATCAGAATTGTACTGGGGATACCATGTACAAGAAAAACTTTTTCCTCTAAAATATTTGTTATGACTTCGGCAGTAGCTCGGCGTATAGGAAATAATAAAGAATATTTAGAGAAACAACACGTTACAACTAGCAGCATTGTATTTTGCTTCCTAGATGGAGGCAATGGACCAACTAAGTCCACGCTAATCATTTGGAATGGTCTAAAACATTCCTTAGGTCGACCCATAAGTCCTAAGGTAGGATGATTAGCATGTTTATGAGAGTTACACGCATCGCAATTATTTACAAAATTAGTAACATCTTTATGCATACCAGGCCAGAAATATTTTAAAGATATACGTTTTAAAGTTTTAAAAATACCGAGATGACCAGAGGTCGGATTTGAGTGATTATCAGTAACTCGTTCTAGGAACGAGAGTCTTTCGGAACGACTTCTTTCCATTCAAATTCTCTAGCTAAAGGGTTTAAAGTTTTTATGAATTTATATAATTTATTATTATTAATTTTATAGTTAGGAAAAGATGTAGAAGAGGATTTGCAACCTTCAAATATCTCCGAATACCAAGTATCAGATACTGGAGATGAAGATTGGCTTGCACCATCTATAGCCGTTACAGGCACAGCACGAGATAAAGAATCTGGAACAACATTGTCTTTTCCACGTCTGTGTTTAATGTCAAAATTGAATGCGGACAGACGTATTCCCCACCTAGCCAAACGTCCTGTAGGGTTATTAATATTGAGAAACCATTTTAAAGAGGAATGGTCAGTATATACGGTAAACTTTCTACCATTGTCTAAGTAACACCGCCAATGTTCTATAGCCGCAATTACTGCGAGTGCTTCGCGCTCCGTAGCGCTATAGTTACGTTCTTGGACTGATAACGACTTACTCATATAGGCTATAACCCTCTCTTCGCCGTTTTGGATCTGAGTCATTACCGCTCCAATACCATAATCGCTGGCGTCGGTGTGAACTTGGAAGGGTTCCGAATAGTCAGGACAAGATAGAATAGGAGGTGATGATAAGCACTCTTTGAGTTTATTAAAAGCAGACTCTGCCTCCGGCGTCCAAGCAAAAGGAGGTGCCGACTTACCTTGAGAGGTAAGTTTGTTAAGCGGTGCAGCCAAGGTGCTAAAGTTAGGGATAAAACGACGGTACCAAGAGGCAGTACCTAAGAAACGACGTACTTCCTTTTTATTAGATGGTGTAGGATAGTTAATAATAACGTCTACTTTCTCTGGATCTGCATGAAGACCACTTGAATCAACGACGTAACCCAAATATCTTAGCTTTTCCCTAAAAAACTGACACTTTTCGAAGTTTATAGTAAGATTGGCGTATTTAAGTTTTTCTAGAACACGCGAAAGTAACGACATATGTTCCTCAAAAGTATTAGAAACAATAATTACATCGTCGATGAAGACATACACCTTATTTTCAAATTCAGGCCCATAAAGAAGCAAATCTACTAGTCTTTGCTGGGTAGCGGGCGCATTAGTTAACCCGAAGGGCATAGACTTAAATTGGAACGTTCCCCTAGAAGGAATATAGAATGCAGTCTTGCATCTATCCTCAGGCTTTATTAAAACCTGCCAAAAAGATTTTGAGAGATCTACACTAGAGAGATATTTAGCATCTCTGAGATTATCTAGTATCTCAGTGATGTAAGGTAAGCTATAGGCATCCTTACGAGTGACAGAGTTTAGTTTCCTGCTGTCCAAACAAAACCTATATTCTCCGTTTTTCTTAGGTGTAAGAAGAACGGGATTAGACCAGGGGCTTTCGCACGGTTCGACAACGTCCTCTTTAAGCATATCTTCTAGATGTTCGGAGAGAATGGATTGTTTATGAGGAGAGATACGGTAATATCGTTGTCGAATCGGAGCCGCATCACCAGTATCGATAGCATGCGTTATCAATGACGTACGACCTAAACCACATTCCTCATATGAAATACCGCGAAATTTGGAAATGATATCGTCAGCGGCTTTCTTTTGTTTCTCCGATAGTTGAGCATATGAAAAAATTTGTTTAGGATCATCAAGAGCTATGTTAGAAATATTAGTCTCCTGAGATGCATTGACTACTAGGCCATCGAGTTCACTAGGAAACAACCCAAAACTTCTCCAGAAATCCATACCTAAGATTAAATTGTTTTGTATTTCTGGTACAATATAAAATTTTATGATATAGGTTTTGGTATTAAAAGTTACAGGTAAGATATAGTATTTAGAAGCGTAGAATTTTTGTCCGCCAGCTGCAGAAAGCTGTAACGGATTACATGAATAAATTTTATAGTTAATTTTTCTAAAATAATCATCAGAACTATTTCCCAATATAGATATGCCCGAACCAGTATCTAACAGACCAACGAGTTTTTTGTTATTAACAAATATGTTAACATAAGGGCGTGAAAATATATTTTCAGATCCCAGGATTGGAGACACCGAGCGGTTAGAAAAGACATTTGAAATAAAGGATAACCAATGTTTCCACTCGGTCTCGCTGCAGAATTTATTAAATTTTGAGCGATTTGAATCGCTATTTCTCCAATCCCGGCAAACTAGTTTTTTGGATTGCATTTAGTGCAATCAGGAGTACGTACACCCTTTTTCCCACACTTAAAGCATATAATTGTTCTAGGCTGCGTGCATGCATTTAGGCTATGCGAGTTCGAGCGACATCTAGGGCAATAAACATTTTGAGAAGCTAAAGCACTTACAAAATTCTTTGTTTTTGTAGTTCCGTTATAAAATTTATTATAAGGTTTTTCAACTAAAGCAGAAGCGCTGGATTTGCCCCTATAGGCAAATTCAGGAGCTAGAGTTGAAGAAGTTGGAGCAGCTGGCTCATTAAACTTTTTAAATTGGCATTGCACCTTTTCGAAATTTTGGCATACTGCCTTAAGTGTATCAATATTAATTATAGGCCAAACTGAAGCCAAGGCATTAGCATAACACGGTCTAATGTTGTGTGTAATAATTTCTAACCTTTCAACCTCAGGTAAGGGCTTAGTTAGTCGAGAGAACATGCCGTCCATTATTGACAGGTAAATGCTGATGTTTTCAGTTTCACCTTGAAATCGAGATCTTATTTCTGATAAGAATTGGTAGTCGTAATCGTGAGGACTAAAGTCTGTTTTCAAGGCATCAACGACCTGAGACCAACTGTCCACCTTGGGCTTGATGCAACGGAACCAATGTAGAGCATCGTCCGTAAAAATGTCGTAACCATACGACAGCAATTTTTCATGACTAATGCCCCTAGCCTCAATGAATTCATCTACCTTCTGAATAAAAGCACGCACACACGACTTTCCGTTGAATTTAATTTTAGATAAATCTGGCGTACGGTTATGATCAATTGTCAAACCCATAATAGCTTTCTGCAATTCGTTTATAGAAATAGATGTTTGACTCGAAGGCGACAAAGACCTAATCTCCCTCAATTGGGACTCTAAATTTATTTTGCAATCCGAGAGAATCGGATCCATATCATCGTCGTCAATCTCGATTCTATTCAACCGATGATATACATGTTTTAGTAATTCCTCCGTTCTCGAAAACAGGTTTTTATATATAGGTTAGCGAGCTGGGCGCCACTGACACGCTCTATCCGTGGGTAGCACGACCCGAGAGAGCAAGAGAGAAAATAAAAGAATTGGGTAGATTATACACAATTTATTTGTCTCAGGGAGGTAAGTTCACAGTTTTCTCGCTCGGTAGTTCTCAAGTGAAGCAAAGGGACTTAGCTTGAAGGAGCTAAGGGGCGAAGCAGCAGGAACCGGTCACGCCGACTACAGGCGTGGTTGGCGTGGGTTCAGCTTCGGCGGGTAGAAGGCCGACGCTCAGGCACGGAGCAGCAGGGTAGGCGGCTGCCCGTGGATAGGATCCCTGAAATTGTAATTTTTAAGATATGAACAGGTGTTCCATACAGTCGACCGTCTAAGGGTAGGGTGTGGAAGCAAGCCGCTACAATTAAAATGCTTCTAGAATCAAAGGAGTTAAAAAAAATCAAGGTGTGATAAAGTGACCATAAAATATGTTAGATTTAAGGGTCGAACAAGGGTCAACAAGGGGTCACTTCATCTTATTAAAAGAAAAGTTTAGTTTAAAGAACAGTTTAACAAGAACAATTTTTTTAGTTTAGAATAGTATATATTTTTTAAGAAAGCTAATCCAAAGTAAACTACCCACCGGTCTTATAAAAAATAATAGTTCACACATTTAAGGCAAAAGAAATTTAAATGTGGATTGTAATCCGTCCACGGTCCATTTAGTGGCCCGTTTCTCATGATTACAATCTTCATATAATTTATTGAGACAAAATCAAAAGAACTATATAAATTGTTTTGCAACTTAATTCTACCTACAATTCACTAGTTATATTTTTGATCAATATGGTATTAGCATGGAATTCGTTATATTAATTAATAGTTTAAGCAGTACAGGATTTAACACTAATAAAATTAAATTATTGAAAAGCAAGTTGCAAAACAATAGGTTAGGAACACACACTCACCCTAGTTCGGGGATCGCGCACAGATATTAAACAGATTTACAAGGATATAAGCGATAGCCAGAGAAAACTGAAGAGGTCTGCTTTCCCAGGACTACCGCTTATATACCAGGACTCTTCTAGAATGTTCTCCCAGAATTTAGTGGGAGCTTCGATGTCACGAATCATGTTCCATAATCTATTATGTAGAATGTAGAAGTATGTAGTTTTATCTATGGTCAAAACAACAACCAAAACTTTGATGAAAGGATTAATTTTAAAATCTTAATTAAAATAATCTACGTATTTTTCTATGGCAGAAAATACTAATTATTTAATTAATTAGCAATTAATGTTTATGGTTTAAAATAATTATAGTAGAATACCAACAACCGATTAATGTTAAAATACCCTCATTTTGAGAAATCACAAGATTTAGAAGTACCGGCGTTACCGATACATCAACTGTCATTAGTAGACAGATGAAAAATAAGTTAATCACAATAACAATCTTTGTGTTTATATTTGTATTTAAAACCTAGTAATTGGTTAATATTAGCTGAGAATGTTTAATTAGATGTTTGCTGTTTATGTGATGCAATGTTTTTGTATGGATTTTATATTAAAAATCAACGTGAGTATTGAAAACGGTTGTAAGACGGTTTTAGAACCGTGACAATTACTTGGAATAAAACTGTAAATAATCAAAAAGTTCCGGTTGGAAATTTTGAATGAAAATTTACGAAAAGAGTTTACAGCTGTTGTGTTAAGGATTAAGATTTTAAGAAGGGTTCCCCCCCTCCGCGCTGGCTGTGCTTCTAGTTGGTTGGTAGAGCAGAACTACGGTAAGCTTTCTCAAACTTCGTAAATAGAATTTCTCAGTTAAAGTGGCAATTTGTACACAAGAAAGTTGATGATAAGACTATCATTATACTTTAGGCTTTTTAAACCCACAGCATTCTGATAAGGTATTTACTATACTGTTAATGTATTTATTATTGTGATAACGACTATTAGTTTTGCCTTTTTTCCCCCATTATTGTAAGTTTTGATTACAATAATTAAATTTTTATTTTTACTATTATAATAATTAAGCATAGTAATAGTGTTCCCGGAGCCTATAGGCTTTTAGGCTGTTTATTAGGGTAGCCTATGAATTAAGGGCTAGGGGGGGCTTAAAGTCTAGACGAGGACTATAGGTTTTACAGCCCTGTTGAAGGCTAGATGCATAATTAAAAGGCTGAAAAGCCAATACATATTTTTAGTCCTTAAGGCTAGGTAATGGCTGTAATGGCAGAAAAGGAGAAACGGCACTATTCTTTGGACTCTTCCAAAGGAGGTATAGGTACATCGGGGTGGGATCATCACGATTAGATTCTGGGTGAACTCCGCACTTGTCTCTCTCCTCGCGCCAGAACATTAACCGCACGACGGAGCCTCAAGGAGCCTTGTAACGAGGTGCCATAGGTATATTAGCGACTCGTTGCTGTCATTGCGCTCTTCTCTGGCCATTTTTCTCTTGGTTTCCGTTTTTAAATTTGCTGTCTGTCTCTTTTTATTTGTTTGGTTCTCGAAGTTCATTCTTACCAGAATCAGCGCGTAGAGCGGTTGACTCCCTTCTAACAATAATTGTAATATATTTATAAAGTGATGATCAATTTTTATAAGCTTAAACAAAAGTTACAACAAACCACATGATCAGTTCATAAATAACAAAGACTATAAGTTTCTTTAAGGCACTATTGTAAGTAGACCTACGCTTTTTATAATATATTTAGTGTTAAATGTGAAATTGTTTTGTGTTCAGTGTAATTTACCTTTTTTTTAATAATTGTTTCAGTTGTGCCTTAATTATTCAATATATACAATACCTAAGTGACGACCCAGCGTCTTTCATTTTATCCCTGGCTTCACCCCGTCACAGCCTTATGCCTGAATACGTGTTATACCGCGCGCGTCTTGTGGGGCGGGTGCGTCAATCGCATCAACGTGCTTGTTTAAAAGCACCTACATACCTATTATGTCATATAAATTGTTCGGAAATCACGCAAGACTCAATGTGGCACCTTGCTTCCGCCATTCACGCGTAGGTGCGTGTTTTTTTATGTAGATAAATAATAATAAATTATAAATATCTTCAGACATTCACACGTATCAATTAGCGCCATTTTAACATTTTAAGCAACTCGTATTTATGTTACGAATACTAGAAGACGGATAAATATATTGAATAGATAAATACATATAAATGTTCAGAATATATACAATACTTAAATAAACATACAAGACTGGAGAACAAAGCCTGTATTCATCACGCAAACATCGAACCCAGAACCTCGAATTGGAGACGCTTTGACCGGCGCCCAGACCACTCGACCACACGGAGGTCGTCAAATGCGTTTTCAGTGTGCGTTTTTTCTATACTATAATATACTTTCATACAACTCGAGAACGCGCATCTACACAAAACCCATGTCGTGCGGCTCAGAGTGTGAATCGCCTAAGACAACCCGTTAACGAAATCTCCAAAAAAAGATACAATATCGCTAAAAAGGCTTATTTTCATTAAAAAGCGTAAGATTAAACCGTAATAAGATCAAAATTCCAAACAGCAATTTCAGCAAAAGAATCTGCAAAGAAATGCAACTTGCTTGAACGAACAATTAATTCGGAAGTTAGGAACCGCGCTGTTAAACTTTAATTAACCTTTTGCTGTCTTGCGTGTTGCTTTAGTTTCCATTCGAACTGAGATGCTAGTGATGTGCTTGTAGGTTCTATTATAGGAAAGACTATGTTATATGTAAAACAATTGTAAATGACCTCTCATGACTGATGATAAGGAATTTCGTGGCAGTTAAAACTGTAGTAATACCATGGAAAGTATTGAAACAGCTTTTTAACTGTACTACAAAATGAAATCGTTTTTATCATTATTGTAAAAGGGTGTCAAGAAATTACCAAAAATATTCTTTTTATCGTGTGCGCTGCAAAAATTATTAATGATGGTATAAGTTATGTACTACGATTTTGTAGACCTTAACATTATTTACAAAAAATGTTTGAGTCAGCTGTGCATGTCTAACTATTAAAGCTTAGCCACAATAAGATTATTTTTAATCTAAAAATGTAATAAATATTGTGCCGCTAGATAAGGCTCTATATTTGTATCTTCTTGGTATTAATTTTTATCAAAATAAATAGCTACATGTTCAAGACTGGGTCAATACCTTTATATAACCCTTTGATTTATTTTATTCGGACATTCCATTCAAAAGATATCCCGAGTCTAAAAATGTAAGCATTGAAAAATCTATACTAATACGAGTATTTTGCGAGGAATGCTTTGTATGTGTTTGACAGCTGGGCGTGATTTAAACGTGAAAAATATTATATCGTGCTGCTCATATACTTAGGTTGATTGACAGAAAAAATCCCTTTACCATTAGAATATGAACTAACTGCATTACTTCAGACTTACATAGGCTTTAGAATATCTTATATTAGAATTTGTTTTATACCACCAGGGTTAAACAAACATACGGCCCACAAAGATGGGCAGTGGTCACTGTAGCCTATGGACGCCTGCGACACCGAGGGCATCACCAGCGCGTTGCCGACCCTTAAAAAAACGACCATTTTAGTTCCAACGTGTGGGGATGAATTCTATAATGTCTCGGTTCTAAAACCGTGTTAAAACCGTTCTCTACGCAGTTCAAAGCTAAGTAGTTTCTTACTTAGTGCGATCAACTGAGTGTGAATCTAACCTACGCCCTGAGGATAATAAATTGATTGTAACAATATTGGTTGGCTTTCAATTCCATCTCCCTCCCTCTGGCCGCGCCTAACACGGGCAGAAATTTTGAAAAAGTAAGGGATCTGTATAAAAAATGAATACCTTATAGTGCCCAACAAAGTGGGCACGGGTAGCTAGTAATTTATAAATTTTTTGAACATATTATGCAATAAAATGTTAATTTGTATTAAGACCCGTTCTCTTCGCGTACATAGGTTGATGGCAGCGATATAAAAGAAGTGGGAATATTGAAACTTATTTGTTGTAATATCAGGGTGGTTTGATGTGGGCTGACCGCCAGCGCTAGCCAACAGCGTCGGCGAGATTTCCATATACTTTGACGTAAAGCGCGTGCGTGTGGCTGTGAAATGATGTTAGGTATCTCTTATAATTGCAAGCGCGCGCGCGTATGAAACCACTCTTAAAGTCTCTATTTACCAGTGGGGCATATATACAGGTAACGAAGTCTAAAAAGAGAAAAAGATAAGATATATAAAGCATCAAGTACCAGTGCTTTATGTTGCGTGCATTTATAAATATTTGTGGGAACATCAACATTATTATAAAATTCTCTCTCTTCTGCTACTCAAATAGTGGTTTAACTTGTCCCCCCTTATTTATAGCGCTATCTCGTGTTTGATTTAATATTGGCATACCAGAAATATACAATTCAATATATAAGATCCCAACACATTACACCTATTATAATTTAAAAACCATTTCCCCACCCTAGCAAACTAAAAGCTTGCTTGATTCTATGTTAAAGTCCACAACGATTTTTCACAGACTTATCATGGAGCTTCTTAAATGTAGTTTAAGATATTTAACGAAGAACTTTCCCTCAACTTGGGTAATTTTAAAATGTAGTCTAATTGACGACAAAGTTGGCATGGTGATAAATTGTTAAGAAAATTTGCTAAAGATCGCTCGTTTTAGAAACAGTCAATAAATTTAGGGAAGGTCTTGAAAGTTTTCGATTGTTTCTCAGCCCAAGTCTGGCTCAATATTGTGGAAGCTAATCCAGATATACCTAATACATATACCTAATACATATAATATAGACATACCTATACGCTTTTTGCATGATCGAACATAGGTACCACACAAATGAAAGTACAATGACATAGCAATCTTAAAAACCTTATAATAATATAATAGGAACTTTAATAAATGGTACATAAGGAACATGATATACATACTACTATTCCAATGTTCTGGTTTTTTATGGGTTGGGGGCAAGCGAGCAGACTGATCACCTGATGTTAAGCAATTACCGTAGGTTTGTTAATTAACATTGGAGACCAGAAACTCACCTCAAGGAACTATAGGACGATATAAAGATAAATATCGCAAAATTCATGTAAACGAAATCAGTCAATTCAGGCATGAAAACTCCAACAGATCATATTATAAACGACAAAGAATTTTAACGCGCTATAGTGCGGTAGAAAGGTTAAATTTATGTAATGCATGATAATTAATGGTGGTGGCTACGTGTTTATTACTGCAATGGAATGTGGCATTTACACCTTCACGATGAATAAAAAAAAACTTAAAAAGCCCCGACTAAAAAAGAAATACAAAAAAAAAAAATTGTCTCGTCGGGTCTGCTATGTATCTTGGCATGCTCTTAATTTGTTAGGCATAGAGTAGACCCCCAAAGAGAATTTTTTTTTTGTTCTTTTTTTTTTGATCGCAGGTTTTTTATGTTAACATTTTTTTTCATGGATTTTAAATGATGTACAAGCTAAGCCCAATAAGCAAGCCTTAATCTTTTATTTGATTTATTTGATATTTTTCATCTGGCTTAACCGATTTTTTTGACACATAGCTAAGAAAATTTACTTAATTAATTATTAGAAAATTTAATTATTAGAAAATATTAGAAAATTTAATTAATTAATTAAAAAAAAATTGTCTCGTCGGGTCTGCTATGTATCTTGGCATGCCCTTAATTTGTTAGGTATAGAGTAGCCCCCAAAGAGAATTTTTTTTTGTTCTTTTTTTTTTTGATCGCAGGTTTTTTAAGTTAACATTTTTTTCATGGATTTTAAATGATGTACAAGCTAAGCCCAATATGCAAGCCTTAATCTTTTATTTGATTTATTTGATATTTTTCATCTGGCTTTACCGATTTTTTTGACACATAGCTAAGAAAATTTACACTCGACTAATGAGGAGCAATACTAAAAGCTCGGAGCAGATGGCGCTCTAGACGACTGGTCTTTAGACATTTCTTTTTAATCTGTGACTGTGCCTTGTTTACTTCGAGCGTCAAGTGTGTGGTTGCGATTTTTATTCATTTTCTACGAAATTATTCGTTTAAAATGTATTCCTTTTTATCTTTACGTGAGCTTCAAAGTGAGCTTAAAAAGATAAATGCGTCAGTGGCTAATATTATTTTTGCATCGGTACAACACCAGTAGTAGAAGGGTTATTACTTATTTACATGTTTGAATACCCCTCCCAAAATAATCACTTTCCTCAAAATGTGCTGCACACAATCGCGCAGTGTTATTTGCCTTGAAATTTTTAATACGCAAAGCATTTTCCCACTTTTTTCTTCGTATTGGATCCTTTGGAAATATATGGACTCCTAAATTTTTTCAAGATAATGCACAACACTGAGTCATTTTGAAATAAAGTAATTTAATTAAAGATGTTTACAAAACATTTCAAACTTTCCAATGACAGCTACAGTAAGTACCACAGATTAGAGAGAATACGAAAGTACACTTACTCCTACGCCACCTATCGGGATAAAAAGTCAGTACTGCTCCTCATTCATCTTTGAACAAATCGAAATCAGTTCATCCGTTTGGGAGCTACGACGCCACAGACAGACTGACAGATACACACACAATTTTTAATGCTACTCCCTTATTGAAATTTTCTCCAGCCGCTGCAAAAGCCACTATAATACTGAAATATTAACTAAAGGTTTTAGTGGCTTTACTAACCAGTAAATTTAAAAAAACAAAACGAATATTGGACAATTTGTTTCAAACTGCTAAAAGAAATGCATCCAGAACGATATAATTAAAATAAACTATTTTAATAAACAGACCTTATACGAAAGGTTTGTTTGAAAACGACACAAGCAACAAGTTGAGAATGGTATTTACATTGGATATCATGGCTTTTAAAATGAAGATGGTTCGTTGCTACCTTTATGCTGAATATTAATGAAGGGTGTCGAAAAAGTGGACTAAAGTAAAACAATAACTGTCCAAACAACACTGGCACACAAATTGAAATAACAGCGACCTTATTTCACAGCAGCTGGGCGTGCCGCGTCATAGGAGTCAACGTGATAATCGAATCAGTTCAAGCTCAACAAAAAATGCAACCCGACCTTAATTTGGAAAAGGTCGTCTCGTGTAAACCCGTAATTCATTCCCCTGTTCAGAATCGCGAGCATCGACCTACTTATTTACATTTTTGCAATCATTGTTGCTTTTGTCGTTCGTTTTGTTTTGCATTGAAGAGCAAAGCTGAATGGTATAATTAACATGCACAGATTCTGTGACGCGTTGCGAATCGTTCTACATGTGTTCTTTGTTCAGTTTACATTGTTTTTCTTCCTTTATTTACGTTGCTTTATGAAGTTGCGTCACTTTATAGACACTTTTTGTAGCAATATCGATCAAGTAAAATTTTCTTTTTATGTAATGTTGCAAGCACTTGATCCAGATTTCGCAGTTTGATTTAAGCTTACATTAAGATTTTACACACGCCTATATACGTTTCATTGTTGAAAGTTTGACTTTTTGTCTATAACACTTTTGAACGTGTCTTCAGGATGAAACATTGAAATTGGTACCACTACTGAAACCCAAATTGAGACCCGCATCCTGCGACTTCCCAATTTAAGAGGTTAAGGAAATAGCGATCCCAATGATTTTGTTCACCTATCGATCGCCCAGCTGTAGCTAAATTAGCTTTGTTTTCAATATCGAAACAAAAGCAGACCACTATGCTAGCCAGCTTCTCAAACCTTTACAATATTCACTTCTTTGCTGCTATTTAAGTAGATGTTTATTACGACGAAAGTGAAATAAAGACTAGTAATAAGAGTCGGGTTGTTTATGAAATACTCGTAGTAAACTTAACTAGGGTTAGTATATCATCGTAGACTATGATTTCTCACTTTCCAATAGTAACTGATAGTTTCATAGATAAATTAAGTGATTTCACTTGTATAGTAACGCCACTAAATGTAATAAGTCGAACGAAGAGGTACAATCAACAATAATAAGTTTTGAACGAACTTAAAAACCCATGTATGGGAATAGCGATCTATACTACTTAATTTATCTATGGATGAGTTGACATCTACATTTCGCCTGAAATGTTTAAGTCCATACGTAACAAGCGGAAGCCTGTTGTCAGAGGCAAGCGGTGTTCACTAAAGTTCATAAGTTATGTATGTAAACTCAGATACACAGGCGCTAATAAAATAAGAGAAACTGACTTGTTATTTAGAATTACATACTTTGAAGAATTTTGTAGTAGCAACTAAGAGCGGAATATGTTTTAAGTGTAACATTGAGTTTTTTAACTGTTTTTTATATATAATACATACATATACATAGGGTTACTCAGAGACTAGGCAAAAGGACCGCAAAAGTACTCCATTGCTATTATCCGCACTTCACTCAGAGTGACAGGTGGTAAGCCCGTCGCCGCTTAAAGATATTGGATGGTTGTGCAATTCTAAGTCCATTAGTCGCCTTTTACGACACCCAAGGGAAGCGATGGGTTGGTAGTATTCTTTTAATGAGCCGCTACCATACGGCTCGTCTCAACTTTCTTTTAAATATTATATTTAAGCTCTAAGCTCTGAGCAAGGAAAAATATGTTGGAGTGATAGACACGTGAGTAGTTGAACATTCAACATACATTCAGATGTGAGGTAGATATTAAAGCTTCCCCCATTCTAGGTTCCAGATTCCTTTCAAATATGCCTGACACGATCAAAGAAGCTTTTGAATGTTGGTAAATCACCTGAAATTAATGTACCTTCACCAAATTTTGTTTGAAAGAGTTCCAAGGCAAAAAATTCCAATATCTCGCACAAAGATAAATTAAGGCAATTTTTAAAAAACCATGGCAAAGAATTTCCAGAGATAAATATTATTTACACAACAGGTATCCATTAGAGTTGAATTAATCCCTTTCAGTTATTATTTGATAGCAATTTTATCTATGATCTTAGAAACAGTGTTTTAGCTATTTTAAATTTATGTGTATGACGGTAAGTTTTTAAAATGCTTTGATATTTTGAATAACACGACAAACCCAAATGTGACTCACGATAACCTTAACATACAAATTTATTTTCTTTTCGACATACTTGTGACTGACAATTTATTTGGCGTCTGGAAATTTCCAATAATGATTCTTCGAAATTGACTTCTCACTACACGTATCCCGTTAACATTATATTATTATATAAGGTTTCTGAGCAAAAAGGAACATCTAAGTTTATAAATAATCCTGGGTTTTACTAATCTATCACATTATTAACACTTTCTTGATCAAAGGAACATAAATTCTCGGTACGATACCTTGGACCAATTTTAGATGTAAAATATAATATAGAAAATACCACCAAACTTGCTATGTTGAAAGAAATTGGTTTACAGGTTTATGCCTATAAACCTACTTCTTAATAATGTTTGTACATTGACAAGTAGGAATATGGTAAATTCTATGAATTTGTTGAGTTTACAAAGCTTTCTTTTATACAAGTCACATAATGTTGATATAAAATTACTTTTAAAATATTAACTTTTCTCACTACTGAGGTCATGAATTTAAAAAGAAAATGTGTTACTTAGGACGGATTGCTAATGAACGTTTAATATGTATGTAAACCGCGCACGCCAATCTTACGGGGAGAGACGCGGGAGGTAACTCTGACGTCTTTCTTTTGCGGCTCTGTCACTCAGTTCGCAAAAGCATACATTAGAAGGGCCAATACGTCTTCCAGTAATCGGAGAACAAACATAAAAAAAAAGTTTTCATCGAATCGAGAACCTCCTGTTTTTTGAAGACGGTTAATTATTTTGAAAATAACGGGTTATTTCTGGGAAAGAAATGGCAAAAAATAAAATCCTTTTAATATATCTATCAAAATATTGTTGAAAAACGATCTTGTTAGTACACGTGTTATATATATAGATATATTACTAACAAACGTGTATGTACCTACGAACATTGTGTACTAACAAGATAGTTTTTCAACAATATTTTGTAGAAAAACTATTGAGAGACAGTGACTTCCTTTTTTTCTAGATACCATGAGAATTACCTAAAATTACGAACTAGTTTTTTCTTCATTATTGTGTCTTAGGAACTGTTATCAAATAAGCAACGTACATATGTAGTTAATGGTACTCTGTATGTAAATTATAAAATCAATAAATAATGTTATCGATATACCTTTTTACACCACTACCACTCAAAATGTATGCTGATTTTGTTGATAGAAATATATCTATTTTATGCATTAATTTGATAATATGACATATGTGTCATGCACGGGGACTGGGATTATTCTTGACTTTGCTTGAAACTGTTGCAGATCAATGCGAAAGTGAAAACAAAATATTAGGTTGGGAAAAAGGCTTTTCGCATATTGGATGTATTAACTTATAATAAAATCTCTTTGGCTATACTATTTGTATTTGGCTGGTTTGGGTATCATTGAAAGTTTAAATTTTAAAGAACATAATTCCAAATTCAAATTAGGAAAATGTGTGATTTTCATTTGTTTTTCGTACCGCCAAGATGAGTGAATCTAATGAAGAAATTTGATACATTTTAAAATTTTACTACAAAAAAGGTAAAAATGCAACGCAAGCCGCGAAATAAATTTGCGATGTTTATGGACCTAGTGCAGTGTCTGTGAGAGTAGCACAAATTTGGTTTAAGCGTTTTCAATCCGAAAATTTTGATGTCAAAGATGCACGTCGCTCTGGTCGCCCTATTACAGATAAAATGGATGCCATTTTTGAAAAAGTGGAGCAAGATCGGCATGTCAGTAGTTACGACGTAGCTGAAGAACTGGGAATTGACTACAAAACAGTTTTGGCGCATTTGAAAAAAACTGGGTACACAAAAAAGCTCGACATTTGGGTACCTCACGAGCTCACTGAAAGAAACCTAATGAACCGTGTACTCATTTGTGATTCTTTATTACGACGTAATGAAACCGAACCATTTTTGAAGAAGCTGATGACTGGTGATGAAAAGTCGATCACGTACGACAAGAACGTGCGAAAAAGGTCGTGGTCAAAGGCCGGTCAGGCTTCACAGACTGTGGCGAAACCCGGGTTAACTCGCAACAAGGTGATGCTGTGTGTGTGGTGGGATTGGAAGGGCATTATTCATTATGAGCTGTTACCACCAGGCAGGACCATCGATTCTGAACTCTACTGTGAACAACTGATGAGATTAAAGCAAGAAGTTGAGAGAAAGCGGCCGGAATTAATCAACAGAAGGGGTGTGGTTTTTCATCATGATAACGCTAGACCTCACACATCTTTAGCCACTCAGCAAAAATTAAGAGAGTTTGGCTGGGAGGTGTTAATGCATCCGCCGTATAGTCCTGACCTTGCACCTTCAGATTTCCACCTGTTTCGGTCTCTTCAGAATTCTTTAGGCAGTGTCAGATTTACATCACGAGAGGACTGCCAAAACCACTTGTCGCGGTATTTTGACCAGAAGTCCCAAAATTTCTATAGCAATGAGATCATGTCCCTACCTACAAGATGGCAAAAAGTTATCGAACAAAATGGTACCTACATACTTTAGTTAAATGTAAATAAACTATATTAAAAAATGTTTTATTTTTCTTAAAAAATGCGAAGAAACTTTTTCCCCAACCTATTATGTACATTATACATTACATATACCTATAGTGAAAAAATCTCGATATGCTTCTTCGTTGAGCACAGGCCTTTACACTACCATGCTGGTCATATGCGGATAGGATTATTGTATAATTATCATTACTGTAAAATGAAAATAAATTTCAAGTCTACGCAAAATAAATAAAATGAACAAAATCTACTATTAATCAGCCCAATTCTTATTAGCATCAGTTAGTTTTTATCGAAAGGAAATATAGTCAAAGTTTGTTAGATTTAATAAAAACTTTTTTCAGTTGCGCTACTTCTAGTTTCGTAACTGGAATCACGAAGTAGATTTTAAATTAAGGTCCATACCCAAGAGTAATGGTCTAGCTAATTGGCTTTTGCAGAATAAGATAGCTTGTAAATTACATTATTTAAACCTATACATTCTTGTTATACATTATCATTATCACTTTCACCGACAATATTATTTTTTTATAATAGAGCTCTCAAACTCGAAGCTTAGCATTAGATGAGCCAATTTCATTCTACTGCTTATACTTTACATAATGAATAAACAAAATGAATATTATCTTAATTATTTTATACAGGATTTTGTTACTTATGATTCACACCGACAACAATAACAATAAAAACATTTAAAACATTGTTTACAGAAAATTTTCGGTTCGATATCCGGTTAGGTATGAGAGTTGAAACAATTTTTAGTGCCAATATTATTTTATGGCAGTGGACTGCTAATGCGGTGCTTGTGCCTGATTCTGACTAACCCTTAGGGTATATAAGTCGTAATTATATGTATATAATATTTTTTATTTAAAATCGAAGCCATGTCTCTAAGAACAGATTTATCTCTGATAGTTTCGGGCTTCGCCATACGAGTACCTACGATTGATCACCCTGAATACAGCAGATAGCTAGCTCAAATCGGGGAGCAGAATTTTTTTTGTTGATGGTAAAATGCATTGTTATTATCATTTTCGCAATCAGCGGATTCTCGCAACCTTGGCCTGGACGTCAACTTGTGGAGGACTTAATATCCCAGTACGTGGCCATTTCGGCTACATTCGGCTCCAAGAACAGTTATAAGAGAGATGTAGCAATGTTATAGTAGCAATGTGAGTCATGGACTATGCCTCTTCCTCGCATCGTGTTTCTCATTGATGAGGGTCGTGAGGTCTCCGTGGTATCATACATAGTATGCAAGGGACCTTTTCTTAGTGGGCGCCCGCGTCCTTCCATGGCGGTCGTTAAGAGGTGGTTTAGTGCCTCACGGTGACTACAGCCGCTCCTTCATGGGATTGTCGGTTAGTTGCAGCCACTCGATGTTCGGCATCAAGTATTTACGGCTGGATTGTTCTTCTCGAAAACAAACCCTCCTCTTTTCTCATCTGGACTTGGGACCGGCAAACGGCGGAGATAATGGACTCTGTCTAGTACCACTTAAAGCTATTTTACCACTTGTCTATTTTGGTGAGTCGAAAGTTTTCCTGGGGATATCTTCGGTCCTGATTCTACTATAATAGTATGTCTGAAACTTAAGTTATGCCTAACCCAAACCTACACGGTGCTGTATGTGATAAATTATACTTAAAAGACTTACACTCAGTTGCACAAAGATTTTTTAAGGACAACATTTGTGAATAGACATTAAAACTTTAAAGTTCATTAAAGTTAATGTTGTCACGCAAAACAGTTCTAGCTAATGACTCTTTAGCATTGGCAGGGTTCTTATGTCGTTTTGTGCAACGTTACACTACGCTAAGGTGTACTTTTGACACTTGAATAAACAAATTTAATTGAGCATTAGAGATAATGCTGACATTAAATTTTAAAGTTCGTTTCTGCAACTGGGTGTTATAGTGATACTTATCATAGACTACACTCGAATAGATGTCCTTAATGTTAGAATAATGAAGTGATTTCTTTGCCTTCCATGTTTGTCTATGTCATTAAAATTGTATGTTATCTCTAGTTCCAATGATGCTTCCTTCTTCTTGTTGTTCGCTGCTTGAGAGAAAAATTGTATTTGTAAAAGTAAGAAAGTAATTGATTATAAAGTTATAAAGTGTACAAGAAAAGTTCAAGAATAAAAACAAAGTATATTTACAAGGGTTTTTTATTCCATTTCGTTTAACAACATTAACACTTAACATGCGCATAGCATTTTACTGAGCAGGTATTTTGGCATAGCCTATATCGTGTTCAACAAATCGCCTGTGTAAGCGTTCAATTCGATATTAAATGTGACTAGGCGCTGGGCCAACAACTGGAGACGTGACCTGGACGAAGTTAGGCATAATTCAATGGCTATTAAGAACCAGCAATTTTAGTTTAAAAGTTTTTTTTGCCATTCCTTTTTCTAAAATTTTTATTGATTGCACTAAAATTACTGGCTACTTTAGAAGTTAAAAAGAAACACTGTATCTTGGGAGTAGTAAAGTTATAAATATACAGAAACTTAACTTAAATATACTTATAATCACGCCTCTTTCCCCGAAGGAGTAAGCTGAGGTGTTAAATACCCACTTTTCACTAGGTCCCGATGTAACAGGTGGTGAGCCTGTTGCCATGCACCGGGCACAATGTTAGGCAAGCGATATTCTCAATGTACAGTGTACTACATAAGTTTTATTCCAACTCAGTGGAAAAAATTCTATGATCAGTCAAAACCGCGATAGAGATAATATTAATAGAATAGAATAGAAATATTCTTTATTGTACACCAGAAAAGAAAATTATCACAAATAAAACAATAAAACATAATAATAATAATAATAATATTTAATAATAATATTTTCTAGCAATATAGTAGTAATACATACATTATTTGTCCTCAGCCTATATACGGTCCCGCTGCTGGGCACTGACAATGAATAGTATGGGCCATAATACCACCAGACTGTCCCAATGCAGGTTGGTGGTAGAAACGGTTGCTATACCGACCGGAACCAACGCCATGACGTGCCTTCCGGAGCACGAAGGAGTTCGAGATTTCAAAGTTTCGGTCACCCATCCAAGGTCTGATCATGGGGAAGGTAGCTTTGTGATATCGAAAGCCAAAGCGCACGCTACTTCGCCACCAAGCTCCTCGCATAATTATTATCCTATATCCTCTATACACCCAGACCATGCCATTAAATCCGTTGGTCCCACGTATTAGGGGTAAACTTATTGCCATTCACTGGACCTTGCCAATCATTACCCTACATGATTAAAGGCAATTTGATTTTTAGCAATCCTGACCCGTAAGCACCACTTATCGGACCAAACGATGAACTTTCTACCTAAAAAATGCAGTAAATAAATAAACTCTTTATTGGACAGATAAAAAAATACAAAACATAAAAATCAGAAGTATACAAGGGAGGACTTATCTCTAATAGGGAGGTCTTACAGTCAACCCGTCACAGTGTGTGTGTGTGAGATCTCGTGTTGCGAGAAAAGCGTAGTTTGCATATACTTATATATTTCTGTTTTGTCTCGTGCCACCAGTGCACAAGACAAAACCGAAATATAATTATGCAAAAATATACATAAATGACAATAAAAAATAATTATCCTATTTTTAAACCAATGAAATGATGTATATAATATTAATATTATTATATAGTAAAGACTCGTATAAATACTCGTCTAAGCACTAAATACATTAATATCAAGCATTTCCAGGTCAAGAATCATTCGAAATCTAAGGGGTCAATCGGAAATCTGAGAAATCCCAAACGTGCTGAACCATACCCACAACATTCTAGACAGTTTGTAACATATTGAATTGACTGAGCTCGTATTCACAATTGGTTTTGATGGCGTTCAAAGTGATTCGGACACAGATTGAGTTCTGGACGTTCGTGTTTGTGGAACGTCTTGTACCTGTAGGTTAAATTATTATAAGTAACAGTTCTGCGAATGTATGTTTATCGAAATAGAAAGACGAGATTAAATCCTGGCCAGACCAAAATGCTCATAGCCTAAACATTTATTGTGAATATTGACTTATCTACAGTCACGATAATTAATCATCATCATCTTCAGCCTACATTTGTCCACTGCTGGACAAAGGCCTCCTCTAATGCACGCCACCGCTCGCGATTGAATTTGTGGTCCAATCACCCAATGATGCACGATAATTTATAATAAATAATTAACAGTTTTGTTATTTAAAGTAATTTACAGCCGCCTTGTAGTATTACTTGTATATATACCTTCTTATGTATTATATATACGATGTGTAAAGCAAAACATAACCTCGGTTAGACGTTTAATAATATTATAATCAACAACCAAAACTTTTGTCACTATAATGAACTAGCTCTCTTTGTGCGTTTCTGTGAGCCCTAGCCGGACCCGTGTCACTTAGGTACAAACAGAAGGCTTTTTAACCGTAATTGACAATTTCGTTTTAGTTATATTAAGCTAAAAATACCCATGAAGAGTGAGATGGTTTCAAATCTTTTTGCGTCTGCAGTGCTGTAATCCAAGGGTAGTCTTCAAATCCTACAAAAGAAGCTTAAATTCACTTAGAAAATATATTTAGCTTCAAGGTGGACAGAGTTACATTTATTATAACTTGCGACTACGTTTAATTTTGAAGTTTACAACCTAGTTTTATCTTTAAAATGTCAGGTTTATAACTAAATGTCATTATGGATTTTTTGTTATTATTCATGGAATAAAGAGTCATCTACACTATAATAGGAAACTCTGTGGGGATATGTATTAGAAACGTCATGGGCATTCGATTTGGTACATCAGATTCGTATCTCTATTGAAGCCTTGATACAATTTGGATATTTTACAATATTTTAATATCAAATGTAAAACATGTAGATCCCGAAAATGGTGTACGGATTCGTATTCTCTAAATTAACAAAAATGAATTTGTTCATTATAGTTTTAACCTTATTGATAGACTAGCTGTTCCCCGCGACTTCGTCCACGGTTATTATGGTTTTTTCACTATCCCACGGGAACCCTTTAAATTCTTGGAACAAAAAGTACCTAAGACGTGGACCAGTGATATCACCGTGGTATCACCGTGCAAAATTTCATTTAAATCGCTTAAGCCATTTCGGAGACCAGTCCGTACAAACAGACAGAGACACAAAAAATTTGAATAAAAAAATTATATTTACATTTTTTTTTTCTTCTATGTACAGACATTTGACCTCAACAGACTTATTATATGTATAGACTACAAACATTCAAACTTATTGATGAATCCTTGCAGTACGTGTTAGATAAAGACCGTGTTTATCAGCGACTTACAATACGCATTTAGAATATAACATATTTTATGACATATTACTTGTACAACTCAATACTGAAAATACACTTCAATGAAAGAAAAAAAAGCTCATCACTCAGTCCCTAATTAACATTGCAATATATTTCAACGGAACCCTTTCTTAAGACGTGGCCTAACAAGAATAATTAAAGTGTCCCAAATGCGCCAAGGTCCTTGAGATTAGCCTTAATACAGACAGATGGATATAGGACAAGCTAGACCTTTGAATGTGCAAAATCGGTAGAGGCGCCCACGTGTAAAGTACTTTGTTAGATTGAGTTGTAATTTATGCTTGTTAATAAGACTTAAGCAGGGAGATTATGGGCTAAACAGACAAGGTACTTTAGAGTACCTGGCGATGTATATTCATTCAGGTGTCAAAGATCGTGTAGTTGTGTAATTACATGTTACTTAGATATGGCAATGAGATAGATTAGGTACCTTTATAATTGAGGAGGCGGCATATTTTGCGTCGGTCGGCACCACTATGGTCGTCCGACGCATCCGCCTCCTGGGACTGGACGTGGCCCTCGACAAAACGAGGGCCACGGTATTCCACGCCCCACGGCGCAGAATCCCACCGGGGCTTCGTGTCCGAGTGGACGGGGTCCGGATTCCAGTCGAGGTACACATAAAGTATCTCGGCTTGACTCTGGACCCTCGGTGGAGTTTCGAGGAGCACTTCAAGCTCCTCGCTCCTCGGCTGTGTGCCACGGCAGCCGCGCTCGGACGGGTCCTCCCCAACCTCAGGGGACCGAGCTCTGCGTGCCGTAGGCTGTACCACGGGGTGGTGCGGTCTATGGCACTATACGGAGCCCCGGTGTGGGCGGAGTGCCTTTCCCCTCGAACGGTGGCCCTCTTGCGGAGGCCGCAGAGGGTCATTGCGACTCGGGCCGTGCGAGCGTACCGCACGGTCAGCCACGGGGCAGCCTGCGTGTTGGCAGGCACGACCCCGTGGGATGTTGATGCCCTCGTGTTGGCACGGGTGCATCGGCATCGAGTCGCAGCGCGGGAACGGGGGGAACGGCCCATCCTCGAGGAGGTGAGGAGGGTCCGTACCCTGGCTCAGAGGGAGGCTCTGGGCCAATGGGCTGAGGCACTCGCCTCCCCAGCAGCCGGCCACTGGACGATCGACGCCATCCGTCCAGTGTTGGAGGAGTGGGTTGGGCGCCGGCACGGCAGCCTCACCTACCGCTTGGTGCAGATCTTGACCGGACATGGGTGTTACGGTCACTTTCTGCACCGCGTCGCACGGAGGGAGGAGTCGCCGCGGTGTCATCATTGCGACTCCCCCGATGATACGGCCGAGCACACCCTAGTCGAGTGCCCGGCCTGGCAACGGGAGCGCCGCGACCTTTGCGCGGTGCTTGGCGGGGGATACCTCTCGCTGCCTACCCTGGTCACGGCCATGGTGGGCAGCAAGAGAGTATGGGAGGCTGCCGCCTCCTTCTGCGAGAACGTGCTCTTGCAGAAGGAGGCAGCGGAGAGGGAGCGGGAGGAGGATGCTCTAGCCGCTCCTCTCCGGCGTAGACGGGTAGGCAGGAGAAGGCGGGCGCCATAAGCCCCTCCTTCTACCTGCCCCGCGAGCGGCCGCGTGCGTTGGATGGCTTCCACGCACGCATTCCACCGGCTGCCACTCTGGGGAACTCCCGAATATACCCGGGAATCCCCCATTGGCGCAAACCCCGACCTAGTGTCTGACTAGGTCGGGAAGCCCTGGGACCGGTTCGGAGAATTGCTTCGGCAGACCCCGGGTCGCTCCCACGGAAGGGCAAGGAGGTATATCGGGGAGTTTTAGTGGGTATTCTCGGCCGCCGCCGAGTGAATCCCACACACGCCTTCCGCCTCGCCAGCGGTTGGTAGGTCCGTAAATGGATTTTGTCCTCGAGAAAAAAAAAAAAAAAGGTACCTTTATAATTATATCATTGAAATTATTTATTTCTATTTTAGTCTTCTCTCACAGCCTATCTTTCCGCGGCCTTTGGCTAGGGTTCACGTTCCGCTCGGTGGCGTATTGGTCAGTGCGCTTTGGCTTCGATCGAAAACAAAGCTACCTTAGCCATGGTCAGGCTGTGGATGGGTGACCAAGACTTTGTGATCTCGAGCTCCTCCGTGCTTCGGAAGGCACGTTAAGCCGTTGGTACCGGTCGCATTTGTGACCATTTCTACTCACCAACCCGCATTGGGCCAGCGTGGTGATGTTACGGCCCATACTCCTTATGTTTTTCTCCATGAGGAAGGACTGTCCCAGCAGTGGGACGTATATAAGCTGATGATGATAAATACAAAATATATTATTATACCTAAATATTTTGTACAAGAACACACTTATAACGGGTTAATAGCGACCGTGGCCTAAGACAAGAGAAAATAATCAAAACATCATCATTATTCTAGACTATCTTCAGCTTGCCTATTGGACTTTGTAAGTCTTTACTAGACGACTGTTATCAATAATAATATCTATTATAATAAATTATGAAGGTAAAAAATATTGTCAACTAGTAAGCTGTTCAGACGGACTACCGCAGTTAGCATAGAGAAATATTCAGAGGGAAATATTCAAATATTTGTAAGTATCGTCCTTACTCTATATAGGCTGGGCACAGGTCTTCCTCATGAAAACAAACACACGAGGAGAATGGGCCGTAACACCACCACGCTCGCCCAATGCAATTTGGTGGGCAGAAAAAGTTGCAATAACAACCGGGACCAACGGCTTAACTTGCATACCGAAGCACGGAGGAGTTCGAGATCACAAAGATTTGGTCACCGATCCACGGCCTGGCTTAGTTTTTGATATCGAAAGCCAAAGCGTACTAACCTACATTTCATTAAAATTTTGCTTCTGAAAAATTTCATTATTCATCATCATTTTTTGTGGATTAAGTCTTAAGTAATAGCGTTACCCTGAATAAGATTACTTTGTAAGATAATACATTCGTGAAATCAATCAATACTGCGATTGAAAGATTAATGAAGACACACAACCAGTTATTATTAAGGTTCTTAGAATTTCAAATAATACAAAGAAACTTATTTTTTATCATATAACAACCTTTTTGCTTTACATGTATTTATAATACCGTCTACAATTATCATAAATTCATAACAGTGAAAAACATCAAAATAAATAAGCAATACAACACTAATTACGAGTACATAGTACACGAGTTAACATTAACTAGACCATATCTCAAAAATTCTTGGGCAACGATAACATTGACACCGTACCCTCAAAACTCGTTTCGGTTTCAACGAAGAATCAACCAATAGATTTTGCTGGCGACTGCTGAAACTTCATTTCAGGCCGTCAAAGCGCAGACCGTAGCCGCTATTCATGCTTTGTTAAAAACTAGTGAGAAACAGAACGTTAGTGCAAAAACTCGACAAAGTCCGCTTTGATGGCGCATTTAACGTTATTTTCATTGTTCAAGCTTCAAGCTGCCGGAATAAAAATTTTGACAGAACTTTACAGGTTCCAAGGTTTTGGTTTTATTGAGGAAGTAGTGCTACGGTCGCGCATGCATGCAAGGATTATTTTACACGCTCTGAGTTCGTAGTGGTTCCAACGAAGCGCTTTCAATGTTTAGAACCAATCAACGTCATTTAATCTTGGAGGGAAGACTAAGGGCCGGCTGTACCACCTTCAGATAAGATCAAAGTAAATTAACTGATACATAAAATTACTCTGGTAAAAAATTTTCTATAATGATGTATGTTAAAACACCTAAACCCGATACCTCTTTCGGTTTCCATTTTTTCTCCTTTTTAATACTTAGTTTGCACTAGTCTAAAATTTTAACTTGGAATATCGCCAAGCGAGTTACATTGTTGTTTTGCGAACTTAAAAAATATTCTCCAAGGAGAGCAGCTGAGTTTGTTTAAAAATTAATCTCTTAAAAAGTTACTAATCCCAAGGGAGATTTAAAACTTTTCTGTGAACAGTATCACTGAATTGAATTTGAAAAGCAAAATTGCATTATAATATAGCTGACATTACGTCTAGAGATTGATTTGTCTATTTACTTTTTATTGGTCTTCATTACTGCCAATTAAACAAAACTTGATACGGCTTTATGAGAGACTAAAAAAAGAAATTAGAAAATACTTGAAATATACCCGTAAGAATTACTAAGGGTGGTGTCAGAGCCAACGCCGGTCGCCGGTGCTGTTAACCATCGCAGGCCACACGAGCACAGCCGCCAGATTTTAATATTCTTTTACGTGTAAGCACGCAAATGTGCCAGGCGCCGGTTGGCGCGGCGTAGCTCTGGAACCACCCTAAATTACAAATGGAACAGCTACAAAATTACTTATGGTCTTTCGCGTCGTCGTCTCCTTTCACGTCGAGGCGAAAGGCAATGGCTAAGTTGGTCTTCAAGGGCTTTTTATTTTCGTGAACATAATTTTATCAATGTTAAAAATAAATTATTATTTTCTTTTCAATGGTTTTGTATGGCTTATAGTCCATAAAAATATCTATGAGTTTCATTCGAAATTTTACGCTAATTTCAATGTAACTAACATTTAAATCAATAATGCGTTATTAAAATGTCAATTTAGATCATTATTATCATTAATATAATTATTACATTAATACTAACCAATTCGTTGAATTTTGATTGTCATCAATAAATTGTCATCAACGATTACTTATTACTCTGTTGATTCCATTAATTACCGTCGTAATGAATCGTATTGACAGAGAAGAAGGGAGAAAAACAATTTTGCTTGTTATTATCTAATAAGGATAAGGACAGAACAACCACACCACATGTACAATAATCTATAAATAGGCACCGTATTACTTGAACATCTAATTAACACAATGGGTCACTGAATTACAGCTTATTGACAAATACACACCCAATTAAATATTTCTAACATATTTATAACGTCAGTCCGTCAATCTTTATACATACATACATATGATCACGACTATTATCCCCTAAGGGTTAGTTAGAGACTAGGCAAAAGCACCGCAATACATTGTCATATTCTGCGCTTCACCAAGCATTGACTGCATTCAGCGTGACAGGTGGTAAGCCCGTCGCCGCTATAAGCTATAGGATGGTTGTGCAGTTCTATGTCCATTATTCGCCTTTTACGACACCCAAGGGAAGAGATGGGTTGGTAGTATTCTTTTAATATGCCGCTACCACATGGCTCAGTCTTTATATCCATAATTAAAAATGCTTAATTATAGATTGAGCCCACAGATCACTGAGAGCCGCATCGCTTTTAAGCCTGTTGATTGAGATTGAGTGCAGTCAATGCTTGGTGAAGCGCAGAATATGGCAATGGACTGCTATAATTTGCGGTATTTTTGCCTAGTCTCTTACTATCCCCTAAGGATAGCAGTCGTAATTATACGTATGTATGTATAAAGATTGACGGACATAAACCATTTATGTACATACATTTGTTAACTTGAATTGCCTTGAATTCATTATATAATTATGTTTACATTTTAAAGCAAATTACTTAGACTTTGAAATATCCGAATTTTATATTAAAACGTACACTCAAGTTCAAAAATATGTATGCACGTTTGACAGTAAATGACTCTTATTGGTAGGGGATAAAGACTATAACCTGTCAAATGTGCATATATATTTTTGAACTCGACTGTACTCGTACTGCAACTCAAACTGAGAAAATTTCCGCTGCACCTTTTCTCTTGAGGTGATGTGGAAAGAATTGTGGCATTTTTGTCTATCTGTTGACGTGCTGTCTGCGTCTTGGATCGCTATTCTTAAAGCTCATCACCAACAGATACAGTTTTCAAATGGATCTGCTTCTTCTTGATTCGGTTACGTTAATAGTCCACACTTAAAGCATTCAAACCAAATTCACAAAATTTAATTTGGTATCATTTCCATAAATTTGTAAAATTTTTAATCTGCATTCTTAAACCCTCCCTACTTTTCTATGCAGAAACTATTTTAATCCAACATAAGCCAACCAATGAGGTCAGGGCCGCATTACACCTTACGTTGGTTGTGTTTGCCCTATTATTTTGGTTCACGTGTGTTTAGACTGATGAATATGAAACAGTTTTTCCCTTCTAGGGAATCTCTGTAAAAGTTTTGACCCCTTTATTCATAAAGGGAAAGCAAGTTCCTGTATGCTGTCTTTATCGCTCTTCAGTTTTTCGCTATTTCTACTCTAAACGAGATAAACTTAAGTAAACATAAGATTATAAACTGTTTTTTACTTGCTTGTATTTATTCATTTACGACCTCCTTGGTTGAGACAGCGACGTGGCAGATTCCGGAGATAAAATAAAAGCCGCAGATGTTGTCACTCTTCTTCTTCTTCTTCTTCGTGCGGGCGGTTTCCGCAACTCGACGACTTAGCGCCTATTTTGCGTTTGAGGGTCAAATGTTGTCACTCTTGTCGTATATATTTAAAAACTTAAGGCACACTGAAACAATTTATAAAAAAAGGTAAATTTCACAAATCACTGCATATAAAACATAAAGATATCATCAAAGGTAGAGCTACTTACAATAGTGTCTTGGGTAAACTTATCAAAACTTGAACAATAAATATCGATACTGTATTTAACTCGTTGTATAATTTATTATTATCACATATTAATGTTAAAATAATATTTGTATAATAATTGGCGTCGAGCCAACCGCTCCAGACGCTGACTCTGATAGGAATAAAATTCGAGAGCAAAACAATGAAAAACAAGAGACAGATGGTAAGTTTAAAAAAAGAAACAAAGAGAAAATGGCCAAAGGGGAGCGCAATAACAGCAAATAGTCGCCAACACTGATATAGCGCCTCCTTACAAGTGGATTGTATTAATTGCCTGTTAGAGCAAGCGCTAAAGTATCAGTGTGCATAATATGAGGACCGCATTCTGTAAATAGTTTTGATCTCAGAAAAGATTGCAGATCATGATTCTGTTGCCAGGAGATTTCTTGCTCAATTTTTTTTTCTCGATCCCTTTGGGATGTCGAGGAAATTGGCAGTAAATCGATTTGGAGCTTAGCGCTATAGTAACATTTATTAAGTTCCAAAATACCTATTCAAAGATGTGACACACATAGCTATTGGAAGGTATCTGGATCTACCACATACACAACGCGTATAACTTCTATGCTTAATAAAGAATTACTCTGAACCTGAACGGACTAAGATTTGGAACTAGGGGACATATTAACTTTTATTCAGCTCAAGAATACCTATACAATGATGCATACAATAGCCAAAGTCAAAGTCAATCTTTTTGTCACATAGTACAATGCAATAAATAATTTCACTTTGACGTTTGTATAATATTGAATGATAAACAAACAATCACATATTGCACCTACAGGAGTATGCACCTACGTATCTTAAATTATCGAAAATTTCAGATGGACGAACGATTTGAACAGCTGTAACCGGGGAACGTCCAAACATCCAATTAAAATTATTTCTTAAGGATACCTTACTTACCAACAGTTCATTTCATTAATCACGGTAGGAAAATCTTCTTTCATAAGCACTCCGAAAACATCCAAAAAGTTCAACGATGCTTTCATCTTCATTGAGAACAAATTCCGCAAAATCCACCTTGTGCGATAGAGATGTCATTCAAGCGTATTATTTTTGAACGATATTCAGGACGCGCGTTAATCCCCATACATTTCCTGGGTATTTTTCTCAAAAATATTCCCTGAAAACTGCTGACACGCTTAAAGGACTGAAATTCTGCCTGCTTTTGTTCGGTTCATCGTGGACGTTTTGTAATGATATTCATTGGTTATGTTGAAGAAAATTTTAGACTACTGATATCTACGTTCAGACTTCTTAGCCATGCCAATATGAATTAATTGCAAACTATATCGTTACTTGATATAAATTTTGTACTCATTGCCAAATATTTTTTTGCAAATTATTCTCTTTAAAGTGGTCGCCATTACCTCTGTTTTCAGCGTTTGAGACTACCACCTAATGTGGTACCAACACACTCACCTATACACCTAATTGTTTTGATTCTTTCTGTTGGAGCAATAGAAATACATATAGCCATTAGTTAGTCACTAGAATTATCTTAATTAATTTTCTATGGAGTGAAGAAACGGTCATCGGTATTACGATAAAAAAATTGCTCCAGGAAAATTGGAATCGTTTAAACGGACGAGTTAATTGGTATATCGGGAAGTTTTGTTGGGTGCCCGTCTGTGCTACCCGCAGGGATGATGCATAACATACATACATAGATACAATCACGCCTGCAATCCCCGAAGGGGTAGGCAGAGTCCAAGGAGCACTGTGTTCCTTAAGACCACATTTAGCCATACAAAAATTGGGTTTGGTCAGACTTTAAATTCTTTAAATTCTTGCAAAGGACAGGTATTGTATATACAACCGATTTAGCCTATCAAAACAGTATACCTATCACCTCAGAAGATTAAAATAATTAATGGAGTCAAGTCTCCCTTTAAGTCAGACACGATAGAGGCACTTATTAGATGAGAGACTTTTAGGGTGGTTACATAGGTGGCTGTCAGCGCCGACCAACAGCACCGGCGAGATTTCCATACATTTTGACGTAAAGTGCACGCGTGTGACAGTGAAACGATGGGTATCTCTTGTCGCGCGTGCGCGTGGCCAGCGCTGGCGGGCCCACCTATGAAACCACCCTCAAGAAATGCAGTTACAAACAAAGTTGGTAAGCTGACAGAGGAAAAAAAGAACTTGAATTTGCACTTGGCTTACTACAAAGGTGGCTTTAATCCCTAATATATTTTGTTGTTGTAACTCGAAGGCATTTTTTACCGATAGTTTCAACTATACCAATTATCTTTTAACTTTAAGTCTTGAGCAAGTGTTAAAGTTAGTTTCAAGTATCAAGTACCGATACCAGTCAATAAATTGTTCCAACCACAATGCAAATTAGGTATTTGTTTATATTTCCTAGTTTCGTATCAACCGAATATTTTGATTTATTTTTATGGACCATTATATTTATTAAAAAAAATGTTTATGTGTGTAATGTCGGGACTGGCATTATTTATTTTTAAATTAAAGTATTTATTATCACTGTCCATAAATTGGAATTCCATAACAGCGGACAATGTTGGTTCCTTCCTTAAACCCTAAATTCTTCAAAGAAGGTCAGGCTTTGTAGGTCAATAACCTATATTATATTTATAATTGTCAAGAGAAAATTATAGTACATTCCATAAAAAACAAATGTATAGAAAATCCCAAAAGTTTACTGATAATTTCATCAGGTTGTTTATTTCCTAATTGTTCGTAACTTGAATATAAACCAGGCGAGGATACTACATGCAGTTTTGTATTTTTTACCGCGTTAGTTTCTCTTTCATCTGGACGTTGAACTCCTGTACCTCCTGTATCTCATTTGATCAAACATGAAAACAAGTAATTTCTCAGTCTTTGCTTGATATTATAAAGGCATATAGACATCTTGGCATAGTTTCCTCATCGTGGACTGATCATTAGTCAAAGAACCGATTACCGTTGAGGAAGACGTGTTCTTGAGTGGACAAGATGGAAGATTTTAGTAAAATGTGGTGATAATTTGCGAAACGCTACAGTCAGAACGGGAGGCACTACCGAAAATAAAAATAGCACTCATCGCAGAAGACTGGCAGATGATGGTGATGGACATATTGCAAAAAATACTAAAGAAACATTGCACTGCAACAGTCACGATAGAAAGGGCTGATAGAACTGGTACGATATTGAGTTCCGCGCCAACTTCCCCCGCAGATGCCTTATGAATGCAAACTTTAGCTACAGAACTATTAGTGTTAGCAACATTAGATTGTGTTATGAAGAGCATCTTGTAGTTGCGCCCACAAAATTTACTACATGCATAATTATAAAATTGTAACAATCGAAAATAAATTCACAAAAACATAAATGACAAAAAATAGATCAAAAATTTTGCATCAGAAACCATAATAAGAGGTTATAGAATTTTAGTAGGTATATATTTATGTTTTAGTATACATCTACACAAAAAATACTGTACGGAATTCACTGTATTTGCTAACAAAACAGAGCTAGAGGTTGAGCATGTTGATTGATTTCAATAATTTTATGATAATCAGCTACTCTCTAAAATATTTCAATAGACTGGAATTGGATTTTTGTCTTTTAGAACATGACATTTGACGTTGCATTAGATCAATATTGATTTATCATCCTTGTTGCGGTCAGTTTTTATAAAAAATAATTACACATTTTGTCTATTTCTTTTATGTATTTTTTGATATGTCTGTCGTTGTCTTTTTATTATTACTTTTGCGTTTTGTCGTGTTTTGTGTTGGAGCAAAATATAGCAAGTTTTAAGATTTATATTTCGTTTCATTGCTAAGAAGAGTTCCATTACAACACACACGTATTCGTCCTTAACAATCATTACAGAATTGGGCAACAGGTATAAATTACACTTACCTATTTCAAGAAATTTATTTTCTAACTTTACACCTATTGGGATTCGAATTGGAGATAACAGTCGTCACTGACCATCCGTCAGTTATGTGTTTCAGGTTCGTTTCGATTCATATAATTGGAACAGAAGTCATTATATGGGAAAAGTGTCCACTGGTCGCAATAGGTGAGATGGCTTTATAGGTTAAGCTCCTCCTTTGTACTTAAATTCCACCAATTCCACTTCCACTTAAATTCCCTATTTAAGGCAAAAAAACATGTTTATTTCTTTATTTATTTCGCAAAATGTCTTTTTCTCAGAATTTCTCTTTCGCTAAACGAAAGCCAAAGGGATTTCGCAGAATTTAGCAGCTGGACGCCGCTCACGGACATCTTGATCCGTTCGAAAGTGTGCGCGAATTTATTTTATAGTTTTTAATTTACATTCTTTCTGTTTTCTTCTCCTATACTCCCATATTCCTCTGTGTCACATTCTTATCATATGCCCCATAATCCTCATCTGAACCCACTCAACCTGCATGTGTGATGTGCTACAGTCCATACTCCTCATATATTTATGCCTAGCATTCTTAGCCTATGCCCAGCAGTCACTGCATGACGTATATAGGCTGAGGACAATTATATTCCTTTTAACAACAAAAAATCCCAATGGTGAAAAGGCGAGATTGTATATAATTATGTTATAAAAAAGTGCTTTTAACATGATAATTTTCTGTATAAAAGCCAAAGTTCCCAAACCACACGACCGCCAAACGTCAGTATGAAACATGTACTCACTACTGTTCTCGCTTTTGAGATTGACTTTATCTGCTTATATGTTTTAAGCACTTCAGTTGTCAATTATGTGTTTAAGTCAGTCTATCTCACATCAGTTCATTTCTTATTTTCCTTTGCCGCTACGCAAATAGCATTGCATCCCACAGGTGCAGTCCGCTGAGCGATTACTCTAATCGACCACGTCTGGCCTCCGCGGAGCTCAGGCCTTATCTCATAAAGCCATTTACGTGATCTGCCTGTCTAATACCTCTAAATACCACGTTTGACTGTTATGTACTTAGGTATTTGTGCAATATTTAAAGTCTACTTTAGTTATAACCATTCGTGAAAATGTGCGGAATTAAAAAAAAAACATCGTCAGCATTACTGTGCTCTGCTAGTCTAATTTGACAGTTATATGTTCCTCGTGGTGTCAATAGGAAAATGTAAACAGTACATAATGTATTTCTATGTATGTACAGAAATCAAATGCAAATTAAAAAAAAGTTTCACGCGCTAAAATTAAAAAGAAATAGGAAACTCTTTTCTTTGAAATAGTCTATGTCTAAGATAAGCTTTCGCTGGTCTATTTTATGTATACCCATAAATAAATGTATGCAAAGAATCTGATTCACTAGTAGCAATCAACAACCTGAGGAACAAAAAGAGAGGGGTTTTTGGCGACATTTCACTATGGCGGACGTTTCAATGATTGCATAATTGTTACACAAAATCTGTGTAGTTTTGTGTAATAATATCTATAATGATGAGCAATATGGAGAATTATTGAAATAAGCTCATCATCTAGTTTTAGAACAATGTAAATTGGGGAATCATTGAAATAACCGTCACGTGGTGTGAAAAACGTTGAGTTTTTTATCGTGGTAATCCAACTCACCGAAGTAGCACCACAGTGTCTATCATCGATCATTTGGCGCCAAATTCTCCCAATATGCATTGACGTGTATTAAAATTGTATTTCAATGCAAATACTGAGGACATTATTATACTAAAGACTTGGCTCTATGGGCTCAGTTCCCCTTGCCTTCCCATTGTCCTAAAGTTAGGTAAATTCCGGCATAGAATAAAAAAATACGAAAAAAAAGACAAATTGTCCTTGAAATTAAGAATTTTGTACTCTATATGGATGCCAAACTCCCATACAATAGCATGAGGCAATGTTCTGTCTCGATCAGTAGGTGTGCCTTCTCATTCTATCACTTTAATGAATGAGATTGACATTGCGTAGTAAAGCTTTCTATTACAACTCATGACGTCCCACAAAAATACACACAAATTTTCCCAAACAAATACTCTTATTTAATATGTGATTATTGACTCAGCTGTAAAATGATAAGGTAGGTACATCCAGGGTACCACTCACTTACACAACATAAAACAACGCACGTCATCACCAGTTTTATAATTATTTATTTAAAATATTAAATTACAAACATTTGTAACAATTTTTAGTCTAGGCGTCAAAATGGCGTAAATATGACAGGTGAGAAAGAAACTACGGATAGAAAGAGAGGATTTGTTACGTGACAGTTCTGCCTAATACGACAAAGGAAAGAGGTCCTGTCAAATATCTCTGCCACAATAGAAGTGTAGCGGACCTCCGTGGTCGCTACGAAAATTATATTGACTTAAGTTGAATATTTTTTGACTTGTAAATGTCAGTGATAAAAAATAAACATTGCTTGTATTACGATCATATTATTCTAAAAATATATCTTTTATTGCCTGCCACAATTGGTGACCCCGAAAATCAAGGATGACTTCCGAAGATAATGCCGAACAACAGCTAAACAAGATCTCCATTAAATTACCACCCTTTTGGACAGAAAAACCCGAGATATGGTTCTTTCAGGTAGAAGCCCAATTTTCTATTAATAACATTAGGTCCGAAGACACAAAATTTAATTATCTCATTTCACAATTAGAGCCAAAATTTATTGAAAACATTTGGGATATAGTTGGGAGTACAACCGGTTCAAAATATAGCGAAGCTAAAAAACGCTTACTAAACATTTTTCAAGAGAGCGAGGAAAAACAACTCAAACGCTTATTGACCGGCATCGAACTCGGGGATTCTAAACCAAGCCAACTCCTCCGCCAAATGCAAACTTTGGGAAGCCCAGAGATTTCCAACAAAATTCTTCGAACTCTTTGGCTCGATAAACTGCCACCTACAATCAAAAACATCCTCATAATCAGCGACGAAAGTCTAGACAAATTATCAGCAATGGCCGACAAGATGGCAGAAATGTCAACAAATTCCGACATTTATAGTGCAGACGTCAAACCGTCAGGCAGTAACGACAGATGCCTTGATCATTTGCTAACAAAGATAGAAGCTTTAGAGAAGAAAATCGAAACATTAACCACATCCAGGTCAAGATCTCTATCGCGAAACACGCATCGTAGCCCAAGTCGCAGTCAATCCAGGCGACGATACAACCCAGACGGCAAATTTTGTTACTACCATTTTAAATTTGGGAAACGCTGCCACGCCGACAAATGCAAACCACCGTGCGCTTGGAACAGTTCGGGAAACTCGAAGTCGCAACAGAACTAGCGGTAAGCTCTGCTGCAGACACACTTCAGTACCGCAGGTCAAGACTTTTTATCACCGACAAAGTAACCGGTATACGATTTTTAGTGGACAGTGGCGCGGATGTTTCACTGATCCCAGCGAAGTCAAAAGACAAGATCGATGATTCTTTTAAATTGTTTGCCGCAAATAACACCCAAATACCCACTTATGGTATCAAGATACTGACTTTAGATCTTGGACTTCGACGTCAGTTTCAATGGCCATTTGTGAGTGCCAAAATCCAAAGAGGAATATTAGGAGCAGACTTTTTGAACAAATTTAATTTGATAATTGATTTACACAACAGAAGACTTATTGATAACACAACAAAGCTCCAAATCAAAGGCGAAATCACAGAAATATTTCAAACAGAAATTTTAAGCACAATTTTAAGTAAGTTATTGCCTGCCACAGAAGGTAAAGGAGAATTTTACAAAAAAAAAACAAAAAAAAAGGTGTGTGATAAAATACCTACACATTCAATCATTATTCGATTCAATGAATTGAACTAGATAGAACAAATAATTTAATGGTATCCCGACAGGACGACGCTCAACTTGAGCAATGGCATAAAATACCTGCATTCAATGACCTTTGACAGTTTCAACCTTTTTCGCACTTGAAAAGCACATTCAAAAAATATATTTATCTGGAAACAATAAAACAGCTTTACTTAATATTTATGACGTAGACGGACCGTAGAATTGGTAATTCACGTGGACAGGTATAACGTAAATGTTAAATTATTTACCTGACTTTCAGTTTTTTGGACATTAAGGTTTATTTTATCTCGAGATTTATCAACGATTTCATTTGAAATGGTCTCATGAAATAGGTTGGGATAAAAAAAAGATGCATTCGTATATTAGCCAACATACCAGACACCGACAGCTGCAGACCTCACTTCATAAAATTTAAGATGCTAACCTTAACCTTTATTTACATTTTTGAAATTTCCAAATAGGTGCGCAAGAATATATTTCCGTACATACAACGTGAATATCTGCTTGACCAAGTATTATTGTGACATATTCCGTCAAAATTTCATTTCATTTCTAATTTTAAAATTTCCCGGCATTGCAAAATAATTACACGACAACAGATATTTATCTCCATGACAACAATTAATAAGATGATACTGACAAGAAATGATAATTTCATTATTATAAATTATTAGAGGTTTTAGTTAAACTATTAATAATCAACATTTTGCTATTAAGAGGCAGGAATGTAATATAAAAAAACAATGGAGTAAAAAAAATGGAGTGTTATCAAACACACAAAAACTTTTTGTAAACTTTTATCGGCGTTAAGTCGATAGCCACACGAAGGACGTCGAGGACACAGCTAGTGAATAAATAAGTTTGAAATTTAGACTTCTATTTCCATTCAATGTACGCACAAGAATAGACCAGACACTGATTCCTACATGGTTTAGTTAGACTGTTGCATAAAGTGATCAGCTATTCCCGCGGCGCAAGAACAATAAAAGTGACATCAAATGCAGAATACGTACTTCGTTACAACTTAAACTTAGAGTTTAGAGTTCAATATCTTCCCAGGATATGAATCGTAGCTAGATATAACTAATACGTTAAGCAGTGAAGGAGCTCGGTAGTGGTGTGGACTAAGTGCGAATTCGAACAGATTCCGGGTTCCGGGACACGGTGGTTCAGACGTCAATAAATGCTTCAATATGATTGGTCGAATCAGTTGTGAAGACGTAATCTTGCGTACACGCATTTGACAGCTAAAGCGTTTTTGGTATTACTACACCAGTGTCGCTAATCGAGATTAGGTCGAACTCGCCATAAACAATTTATTTTCGAACCGAATCTAGAAACCCGAATAAGGCATTTACGATCACACGATCTATAGCAACAGTCTCATTCCCTGTTCATCTTTCAGCTCAGAGAAGCCCACTGGACACAGGGAGGCCTGTGTCCAGTGGGCGGGAGACTAAAAATCTCCACCATGGTCCTGAGCCGCTCCCCTCCAGCGACTTCTTGCGCCAGATCTTCGCCAGATCGTCGGTCCACCTCACAGATGGCCCCCGTTCGATGAGAAGTAATCATTCATAAAAGTTATACTTCTATCGATGATATTATTCTGTGACTTTTGATTACTTCCAAATTAAAAGCAAATCTCGACACACAATACTTTATATTCTTCTTCGCCTTTCCAGCAAATTGCTTACCTTTTATTACCTCCAAAAATATCCGTTCATTAGTTCAGTGCAATAAGGAGAAAAATAATTTACATTTTTAACATCCAAGCCCCGTATCGGCAATAAATAAAACGAGTGTGCCCAAATTCTGGGGATTAAATAAAAGCAAGATTATACTGGCAGCGATATAATTCAATGCCCCGAATGCTAATAGAATGTTAATTTAGATTTGCATCTGAATGTATATGAGGTAATGATTTATGAACTTTTTCTTGCGAGATACAAATTTATTGGTAATTCGAATGAACGATGTGTAGTGTTTATGTACTATCGGGTTTCAACAAAAGGGAACCACGTAGCTGGTAATAATTGAACATATGAGACCTAACAACACGTCTCGGGTGATGGGCGTGGGGCAGAATCCGAGACAGTTATTAGTTGCTGTTGAAATTGCATCTAGCGTAGGCAAACTGGACATTTATCATTAAATACGCAATGTCCTTCAGAAATATTTAACATTTTAACACTCAGGATAAAATAAAACGACAGGCGAAAAAGACATGATAAAATAAAGACTCTAAAATCAAAGAGAATTTAAAAGTTAAAAGATATACACAGCTGTTTAAAAAAGAGAGATTGAAACATTTTTCTTTAAAGAAATTACAAAATGAATTCTAAAAATTTTGCAATTTTGCTCCACGATGCAAAACTTATACGAGTACTTTTAAAAATCAAAATTCTTTTTCTTTTCCAGCTTTTTGTGACATCCGTGATCCACTAAAGCCCAGAATGCAAGTTGACTTTTAAACTAAGGTTACTTTGAATGAATAAAATTTTTAAATCTCCTAAGATTATAGTTTCGTCCGGGTGATTTTATCCGGCGCTCCTAATGTTCGGGACAGAGCTCCGGAAACTATAGTTTATATTGGATGAAGCTTCAAAAGGAATACTGCGCAAATAAGATTTTTATATAGCACAAACCTTGTGTCTACTTAGTTCGCTCGTGTGCTGGGCTGAGTACGACAGCAAAAAATCTAAAAAAATATTAAATGTTCTATAAAATGTAAGTTTCCTTCTCTTCTCACTTCTTCACTGTTTTTCTCTTTCATTTCAGTTTAGTATTAGAAGTATAAACGGTAAATTAAGTACAGTTGGTATGACCAGGCAATAGGCTCGCCACCTGTTACATGGGGACTTAACATCACGCGAAATGTCAGTGTTAACGCCTATGCCATACGAGTATAAATAATATTAGAGGATCTTTAATAACTCTTTATCATTACACCAGACAACTTAACTAATTTCAATTAACCACAAAATTCATACAACCCTCTCCAGGCTGGAATAATGAGAAAAGTTTCCACCACGGCAATGTTGCTAGGTGTCCCGTTGCCTTCTCGCTGTGCTAGGAGTGTTTGTCTTTATCTAACACTGTGAAAACAGTAGGTTTGATTTATACGTTTCCTAGATTTTGTACGATAATATTTTAGTTTGCACTAAAAGTGTCCTAGTAAATAAATATTCTCAGACATTCACACCTGTCAACTAGCCCCATTTTAAGCAACTAATGCTTGTGTTGCGGATACTAGATGACGGATAAATAAATATATTTAATAGACAAATACATATAAATATACATATAAATGTCTCTATCATCACACAAACATCTGTCCCCATCGGTTATCGAACCCAGAACCTCTCGAGATGGCGACGCCTTGGAGATCAGTATTAGGTAGAGTCGAGGAAGTTCGCGATTCTGAGTAGATTTTTTAATATCTTTATGTAAAACATAAGGCAATAATTTTAGGTCATAAAAATAGATTAATACCTTATTACCTTTAAAACAATGCTTTAAACCTAAACTTTGACTAATTCTGTAGAGTGACTTTTGGGTAATGTGCGTATGTACAAACAAAAACAAAACAAAAATGTTATAAACTGTTGTTTTGCTGACTTCACTTGCTGTAATAAATACCTCAAAATCTATGTTTGTTAAAAGTTAAAAATTTTATTACGGAATTAGAGTTCTGGTACGATATTGAGCGTTATATCAGGAGTCAGGTTCATTGGTCCATCAACCAAGCGTACCGTTGATGGTAGATACGAAATTCTTACATGGTTCATGCACCTTCGAGTGATTGTATCAACTTGTGGACGCACGCAGCGAGCTATGCTTTTAAGGTAAATTCTTTGCCTACGTGTAGTAAGATGTTCAGGGAATCAAACTTTGCGCTTACATCCAGAGCATTGCATAACATTTGTAAAAAACAATAATTGTAAAAAATGTGAAAAAAAGAGCAACCCTCGAGATTCTGGCTCGCTCTTCTCGGGGATGTCTGCGTTCCGAGCGAATGGTAGATTTACTTATTCATAAATTGACGTTTTTAAGTGTTTGTATATCAAGCCTATAAAATAAACATATTTTTGATTTTGATTTTGATTGAATAGGCCGGCACTCGTGTTCCCTCCATCCTACTCCATCGGTCTCCACAAAATAAGCGTGAAAAGGCATCTTTTGAGCCAGAAACGTGGAGGTAGCAGGGCCTGCTTTTCATTCTGTGACCTTAGCTTCCTTCGCAAGGACTCATTTACTGTATACCATCAGATAATGTTGAGTCATTTGCCGAGCTGGCTGTAAAAAAAAACTATATTATTTGGGATTTAAGTAACTATGACTGTGCATTTCCAACAAAAAGCTTTTTGTCTTTCGGTTAATTAATTGGGCTAGTACTTCTATTCAATCACTGGAAAGATTTTGAAGTCGAAAACTATAGCTATATTTATCTTTACAGGTACACGATTTCATTATAGGCGAATATATTGTGAACTTTTATAGATACATTTATATAAAATAAGTGTGTTACGTTTTCGCAAATTGGAATCTTTGCTGCGATTCCCAATTCAAGTTACAGTATGAAAGATCTTGCATAGTTATTGTTATATTCGCCACTTTACGTCAAATAATAACAATTACCTTACAACGAAATTCAATATCAGCATTCACTATTATCCCCTAAGGGTTAGTCAGACAGTAGGTAAAGGGACCGCAAAAGCCCTCCATTGGCATAGTCCGCGCAGCGAGATGAAAAACTCCTTTTAAAATCGAATCCATGATGTGACAATTGTGAATTTGAGAACCAAAACGACATACCGGCGTTCAAGAAAAGAGATACGAACTTTTGTCGCAAAGACCAGTAAGACATTTGTGACTCCTGATGTTTCAGCAAAAATTGTCGTCAATTTATTATATTAGGTCCTTACCTATGAAATTGGTGTTTTGTATGGAGATTTTGGGGATGTCTGCATTTTACATACTAACATTTTATAAGTTTTCTTCACAACGACAAATCTAGAGATAATAATATTTGGCATGTATCATTAGACAAGCTTTAGCAATATGTTTGTGAACACGCTTGATAAAAATTATTCATCGTTTTTATGTTAATGCAAATCAAATGATGTATTCGGGAGGCAGTTAAAAATAATTGTCTTTGTGTCTAATTTTAATACAATTAAACTTACAAAAAATTATCAAATTAAATAATAAGAGCTCAAAGATATGGTCTATTTTTAGAAAATGCAATTATTTTTTAAGAATGTTCTGAAACTTAATAGTTACGGACAAATTGCTAAGACACAATAAAAACACCAATTTCATAGGTAAGGACCCAATATATCAAAATATGGCCCAATACCATTTTCAGTGTCAGAAATTACCATTATCAAGAGCATAAAGTAGACTGGTGATTGATTGATTACTCCAAATATCTTGTTCCATAAATGAAAATTAGATAGTAGGAAAGCACTTAACAAATTTGTTCTAGATAAGTAAAGATTAAGGCCCGAGTTCACCAACATTTAAAACAACTGATTATAAGATAAACAGCTGTTTAAATCAATTTTTGTGTTCACCACACGTTAACCATCGATTACAGCTCTTAAACAACCGATCAACTTAACCGAGCCTGACAGCAACGTTTAACCTCCGTTTTACTTACATTTACTACATATTGACATTAAAAGTGTTACCAAAATTTAGCTTTATGGAGTTGGTGGTGGAGTCAGTGCGTTTATTTTCAATAAAATCATGGTATTTTAGCACTAATTTCGAAAGAATTCGCTCCTCATCGGTTGAGAAATTTATGTAAACCAAGTGTAAACAAATCAATACGAATTTGTTTTTGACATTGACAGTTACTGTTACGAAATGTGCTATCCGACCAAAATTAGAACAACGTCCTAGTAAAACGTTCTTACCACATCATCGCACATTACAAATTGGAAGCATTTTACGTTATGCTACTAAATTCAGATGTCAGCGTATATTGCGTCCGTTTAATATGGCAGCGCTGCTTCGTAAATAAGTAACTTTATAATTTGCGTTCATTCATTCTGAAGCATCGTTGAACGTCCGATTTTTTAACCATGGTAAAAATGTTTGCGGTGAACAGTGAAAATTTGAATGGTCATTTAAACGATGTTTCGGAATTAAATGGCCAATCACTAAAACGTTGGTTAAACAATTATTGGTGAACTCGGGCCTTAATGGCTATACCTAAACCAGTTCTACTATTCCTCAATATATAAACATCCGAAGTCCATTATTTCTGGAACATCGTATGGTCATCATTATCAGTGCTTCATTCTGGTAACCATAATTCATGAGGTAATGTCACCACTATTACTACTGCATTTGCATTGGCCTCCTTGTCCTCAGCCTATATACGTCCCACTGCTGGGCACATGCCTTCCTCATGGAGAAACACATGAGGAGTACGTAACACCACCACGCTGACCCATTGCGGGTTGGTGGGTAGAAACAGTCGCAATGGCGACCGGGACCAACGGCTTAACGTGCCTTCCGAAGCACGGAGGAGCTCGAGAACACAAAGTTTTGGTCACCCATCTACGGCTTGACCATGGCGAGGGTAGTTTTGTCTTCAATCGAAAGCCAAAGCGTACTAACCCCTACGCCACCGAGCTCTTCACTGTCACTGGCCTCCTACTTGCCAAAAATACTTGAATTAAATTAACACGTTTACCAAAATGAAAGTGTAAATCAGTGTTTTTTGAAAAAAACGAACACTAAGTGTCAATTATTTTCATTACTATGCAAACCATTAACCACCGATCACGCACTAGACACACTTTTGTTATACACCGCACTCGTAGAACAGAGGTAGAAGACTCGGGTCACACTTGCGGCGCTCCGTGCTCCGTGCGCTCCCCCGCAACTCCTCCACGACGCGGCACGCTTGAGCCGAGGTCCGAGCCTTAAGAGGCACCCTGAGGACGTCTGCTGATCCCCGAATCCAGCTCGAGCGCCCTAGAGACTCTCCCTGCAAGCGGGACATCATAGAAGGATGTCTTACAGAGAGAAATCTTCCAGTGGTGATTCGTTACTACAGGTTTGAAGACCCACCAAAGTTCTTGCCTTCTTTAGATTAAATAATCCAGTGATACCTGAATAGCCGTCAGAGGCATCAGTATAGGTCTTAAAAAAAACTAACCACCGATACGGTTTACTAGAATCTGACATCCGAACTCGATAGAGGAACCATGTTTGGCCAACAGTTGGATCTGCGAGAGAATTGAAGCATCAATTGAATGTCATTTTATTATTTTCTATATAAACCCATTGGTTAATAATTATGAAAATAATGTAATAATACCGTATCTGCGTTACACCGCCGCGTATAGAATGTTAACACATATTAGGAACGGAGCTACTCGTAGAGCCGCGGTCGGGTTTACAGCGGGAGTTGACTTCGAGCGGTGTGATCGTTGTATTTGTCGATGAGGTGTAACTTAATTTGTTTTTAATTAAGCTCGTTTTGTTTTTTTTCTTGGTTTTGATTCTATACGAAGTTGTGGGTAAAATCAGTATACAGAAAATTTTGGTAACTGTCAGATAATTGACAGGAAAAATAAAATAGGAGTCTGTTATCATGCTTGCAAGCACGTTACCACTTATGTCCCGCTAGCGCGTCCAACGAAACACGATATGATAATATGATAAATTTTTTTGATATAAATTCTTAGAAACTTCTTAGATATAGCCACCATCTTGAAACTTTTCCTATAAATAGTCATTACCTTAACATATTTAAAAAAAAGGTATGCACGATCTCGCTTCTGCGTTCGCACCCGCTCGCGCTCATTAATTGTAACACAGTGATTAAGCTATCATTATACGGAGAGTCCATGTTCTCTTGGCTTCCAGCCACACGTACTATACGACTGCAGGAATTAGTTTTAGTTAACGTAGTTTATTTATTTAATTGGAATGTTCGGTTAGTTCTGTTTGTAGTGAATGAGCATATTCAATGAGAGTTAAATTAATTATATTTCAGTACCTTTTAAAACGTCACGCAGGTAAATATTATCGAGGATAGTAATATTATTACAGTTTTATGCTATTATTACCTCGGTTATACCTGCAGATTTTTGACTACCGTGGTAATACGTGCGTTTACCTTGGATTTTTATTAACAATATCTGCGGAAAAATAATACTTACTTACAATAAATGGGAAAGTGTGTCATAGTTTAATTCTTTTGTAATAAGTTTTTAGAGATTTTTCTACATAACATAACATAATATCATCACGCCTCTTTTCCCGAAGGTCGATGTAAATGGAGACCCGGGTGCCATGCACCGGGCACAATGTGAGGCAAGCGATATTCACAATGAAGTATACATAAGTTTTATACAAACTCAGTAGTACAGGCGGTGGGATCGAACCCGCATTTCCCGCGGCCTCAATACTCAATATTTATTGCATTCCATAATGTACATTAAGATGGTAGTTTTTAGGATTAGGAACAATTATGGACTCTGGCGGGCACAGCACAAATTATTCAAACAATAGGAGAGAGGAAGAAATCTTATAATAATGTTATACGTTTTTGTAGCCCTTCCTATAGTTCAAGTATTACTAATTATTTATTTAACCGTATTATGTTACAGTTTATTTCTCTCGAAATAGTAGTGCACCGTTCGTCCCAACTCGGCTACAGCTACATAAATATTTTCTACATAAAAGTCCAAAATCGATAAGGCTGCAAAGTTATGTTCTAATTAACTAATTCGCTTCAGGCTGTATCAAAACTATTATTCGGGGACTACTTTAAAAACAACATAACATTAATTTACTCGTAATGCGATTGTGTAACTGGAATTCTAAAACAATGTCACTCTATTATTCTCTGTTTAAAATTAATACGTTTTTTATGTAGTACATTGCGGCATAATAATACTGTATCGAAAGCTTACATACAATTGAAGTAAAAATACGTGAGTGGAAAATGGTTCTTAATAGTTTTCATGGATTTAGTAGCGCTAGCACTCTGCACTGATATTACCTCGAAATTCTAAGAGGTACGATAGATTTTTTCAGTTTACTCTCTTTCACTCTACGAATATACACGTTGCGAGGAAACCCAACAAATTACGAACCCATGGTATATGGGGATCTTTAACAAACCAAAATGTAAAAAATAAAAATTTTAAAAGAAGGTCGTTTTGCAGCGATGAACTTATGAACCTGATAATACTAATGATTCTGACTATTCCATCGTTCACTCTTTGATTAGAACTAAAACAATGAATATTATATATTATATTAGGTTTGTATGTTTGGAGTAATCTTGGGACCAATTTTGGAAATTGTTTACGAGACTGAGGCGGGCGGTTAGTAGAAAAATGTAATATAACTTCATACTAAATAATAATGAAAAGATTCGTATGATGTCTAAGAGTTTTAAGTTTATTCAAGAATTTATAAAGGCCCAGTTTAAAAGAGCACAAAAAACTGGCCAAGTGCGATTCGGACTCCTGCATGGAGGGTTCCGTACTATTGACTAGCTATGAGCCCCCATGACAAATTTTATTTTATTATTAAAATAAATATATAACTCAGTATTTTGTGAATATTTCAAATTCCTACCTGTTAAAATTTATTGATATCGAGCAAAAACAGGCAAACATTTGTTGTATGGGAGCATTCTTACCTATGAAAGGTCCTTACCTATGAAATTGGTGTTTTGTATGGAGATTTTGGGGAATTCTGCATTTTCCATACTAATATTTTTTTAGTTTTCTTCACAACGACAAATCCAAAGATTTGGCATGATATTTGGCATGTATCATTAGGCAAGCTTTAGTAATATGTGTAATATCACACTTCATAAAAATTATTTATCGTTTTTAAGTGAATGCAAATAAAATGATGTATTCGGGAGGCACTTAAAAAGAGTTGTCTCCGTGTTCAATTTTAACACAATTAAACTTACAACAAATTATCAAAACAATCAAAAGTGCTCAAAAATATGGTCTATTTTTAGACGAGGTAATAATTTTTTAGGAATACTCTGAATCTTAATAGTTATAGACAAAATACTAAGAGAGAGAAAAAGAAACCAATTTCATAGGTAAGGACCCAATATTAATTTTATTTTGTTTTTAGTTATAGCAGCAACAGAAATACATTATTCGTGAAATTTTCAAGTGTCTAGATATTGTGGTTCTTGAGATACAGCCTGGTGACGGACAGACGGACGGACGGAAAGCGAGGTCCCGTTTTTTCATCCTTTGGGTATAAGGGTAAAAAGGGTACGAAATGTAAGAAAGAGAAGTGTTTTTCCAAATACTTGATTAATTAATTTTAAAATACCGTTACAAAAGCGTGGCTTAGCTCTTCTCTGTCAGCACAAAGTAGAAATATAGAAGTCCTTATTTACCGATCAGGGTCGTTCTTAATCACGGTACCCGTCAAAATTGCGCGTTGTCTCATTATACTAAAAGCTTTGTTTAGCTCCCAAAATTCAATCATCACTTCGACACAAGCCCGGCCCTTACCCCTCAACGTTAGGTAATCTATCACGCAGAGCATCAGGATTTCCTCCAATGACGGAACCTTACAAAACTAACAAATTGACTCATCTACTTCACAATCACCGTCATTCTTATCATCCGTATCTTTTAAGCGTTTAAGTCGAGAATCGTTTGTTACAGTCAATATTTAGGCTGCGTTTAAGTAGATCTTATTCTGATGGTGTAAGGTAGGGTTTTGTTTGCTGTGTTGTTTCGTAATATATTACGACATCGCTTCCGTCTGCAAACGGTATTGACATTGGCGCACAACTTTCTCTGAGCACCTTTAGCGAGTCGTAATAGGTGTAAAGTTGGTCAGGCGATAGTGAACGTGCTATCATTATTTTAATCGTGTCATGTGTAATAATAATAATAAATATCTTCAGACACTAACATCTATCAACTAGCCCCATTTTAAGCAATTAATACTGCTTGTGTTATGGACACTAGATGACGGATAAATATATTTAATAGATAAATACATAAAAAAACTGTATTCCTCGAAGCGCACCTATGCTTAACTTTTGAATAGTGATGGGGACTGAAGAAATCTTAAAAAAAAATAAGTGAGATTTCGTGAATAAGTGAGTGGTATTCGCTTTATAGATTAACTCCCTCTGACATATTCATATCATTTTGGTAACTCCACACATCCATAACAACATTCGCAGATTTAGCAAGAAGGATATCTATATTTCCAAAAAAGTACCAGGCTGACATAACTATATACGAACTATTTTATTTAATACCTTACCCAAAATATTTTGCTCTTCTCTATAATTAAAAGATGGTGCGCTTCAAACTACGTGGCTTCGAGGAATAATACCTAATAAAAAAACACTATTAATATACTTATTAAAACTGTACAAAATTTATCGGTAACATTGATTATAATGTTGAATTAGATATAATGTTGTGATACTTTCATATATCGTTATTTTTCTCATTGATTTCTCGTTAGACAATTTGACCTAAGTGCAACCTAAATCTGGATAATAAAAAACCAAAATTTAAATATTATTGATGTTTGTACTACTAGAAATCGCTTTGAGCGATAAGTTTAAGGTTTTTTTTTAGCAAATTAATGATAAGCTGGCATGTCTTTGATTTAAAAAAAATACAATATCAAGTGTTGTCAATATTAAATTTCATACATCGATTCGTTTGGCTTTGCAGAAAATTTAAATTAAAGTTATTTAATGAGTAATGATAAGATATTACGGGTGATGGGATAAATTCCGTGGAATGCCTGTAAATTAACATTTTGTTGCAGCCTTTTCAACAAAGATTACTTGTAAATAACAGACTGGATTAATGATTTATTTAAATTTTATTCCAGGATTTTCTTAACATTACGCCATATTGAACCATAATTATAAAAAACTGAATGCGTCCGAATTAAGGGTATTATAAAAGTAAAAGTACAAAGTAAAATGGTTTTTCTTTTAGTACTTTTTCATATTGACATCACTAATGTCTAGAGCGGCTGTAGCAAATATTGTTCTAAGACCTTAGAATGACACGGTATTAAATAAGCACATATTTTTGTTCGTATACGTTGAGAAGTTCGTTGGTGTTCCTGAGTATATCAGGAATCTCCCATGCCTTTCTCATAAATTCTCTTTTTTCTATTTCACAGATGAAAATATGTCGCAGAAACACATTAAATAAATGATAATTATTATTGGTTAACCCTGAAAGCTTACAAATTCACCCACTAATATTAAGTAACATGATTATATTACTATTATCTAATTATGAGTGTTATGTTTATGAAATCACAGTCATTAAAGATAATTATTACTCAATGATAGCTTATTATAATATCGACTTTTACTTATTAGTCATAAAAATACCCAATACGGCAATGTTTATATTTTCCAATATAGGTATTCACATAATTTATACTAGAGTTTATTATAATATTTTAAAGAACCTTCCAGTTCTATAAGAACTTTAACACATTGGGCGAAAAGTGGCTCAAATAATAATAAGGTAATTGATAAAAAAAGACAAAGCCTTTGACTCTAATTAAAATTTTCACGACTTTTAGTCGCCATTACATTGTATTCCAATATTCAGAACATTGACGTTATGAGAAATCAAAACGTAAGACCTTTTTGTAATAGTTCCTTTTTTGGGTATTCCGGAAATTAAACAAAAAAAAAATTATTACTAATTACTACTTAAGCTTATGACACGAAACAGTTCAAATAAGACGCAAATTTGCATGCATGTAGTCAACAATCGGCGTTAACTTACACGCATGCCGTCTCGTCTACCAGTCTTGCACTTACAAGTGATTGTGGTGGGACACACGACCCACTAGAGAAGTGACTGAGTGGTCAGTGTTGTGTCAAATCCGTTTTGTGACGGCCGAGTTACTGCGAATCGTGGTGTGGTGATTGCGGTAGGTGCCGTTCTGTTTTGTTACGAGACGCGCTGCAATGTGTTTATGTGGATAGTGTGCATATGTCTTTAGTGCGTTTGGGTTTGTGTTTGGAAGTTTGTACAAGTTTTTTTACATCTTTGCTTGCAATTTTTTTTGGTATATTTTAACTTGTGGTCGTTTTTTTTGTTAAGCAATGAAGGATCTTCTAGGCAATATCGTTCTTGTCAAAAAATTTTCAAAGCATCCTCGTAGCTGTAGATAACTGCATAATAAAATTAGTTTTGATTTTAATTTACTTTTTATATTAGGTCCTTACCTATGAAATTGGTGTTTTGTATGGAGATTTTGGGGAATTCTGCATTTTCCATACTAAAATTTTTTCAGTTTTCTTTACAACGAAAAAGCTAAACATAATAATATTTGGCATCTATCATTAGACAAGCTTTAGTAATATGTGTAATATCACACTTCAAAAAATTATTTATCGTTGTTAAGTGAATGCAAATAAAATGATGTATTCGGGAGGCACTTAAAAAGAGTTGTCTCCGTGTCCAAATTTAACACGATTAAACTTACAACAAATTATCAAAACAAATCAAAAGAGCTCAAAAATATAGTCCATTTTTAGAGGAGGTATTTATTTTTTTAGGAATACTCTGAATCTTAATAGTTACAGACAAAATACTAAGAGAGAAAAAAAAACACCAATTTCATAGGTACCCAATATTATTTTGTGTTTTATGGTATCATGCATGTGTGTGCAATAAATTATTTGTCATTGAATTATATCTCGAAACAGACATGCGCTAAAACAGGATACATTACAGAGTAACATAGTATTATTATAATAAAAGGAATTATTTTTATACGCTCATTGAAAAAAAAAAACATTCAAAAATAGATTTTAAAAATTATGAGAAATAGTAAAGTTTTACCGGCTTCTCATGGTAATAAAAATCAAGTAGTATTAGGAACTTGTTGAATACTCTATTAACAACGACATACCTGCATTAAAATATTTAAAATATATGTATGCTGTAGTTTTTGCGTGATGCGAATACAAACTTAGTAGACGGTTGCTTTCATTTTTTTTTGCTAAAAGAAACCTCTTTATTATTGTTTTCGAAATCAGTAGGTAATGTTTGTTTAGACATGGGTGTAATATGTTTTTATTATGATATGAATGCACAGATATTGTTCAAGTGAAACTTACTAACCTGAATCATAATATTCATCATCATCATTTGCCTGATCTTATCCCATTTATTTCATTATTTCATTTTAGGTCGGCGCAATATAACATGACCTGAATATAACATTAAAATTTATTTAATTATTCAGATAGCTGTTGCCCGTACATCGTTCGCGGTTACTATGGTTTTCTCACTATTCCACGGGAACCCTATAATTTTCCGGAATAAAAAGTAACTAATATGTTGACCAGGGATATAAGGTATCACCATGCAAAATTCAATCTATGTATAGGTAACATTAACTCTTAAAACAAATATGTCATTGGTTTGCTTTATTGACCGCATGAATGCGATATTTTTTTTTTAATGATCCTGTAATTGAAATCCTGGCTACGATTTGGTACGATACACGCATTTGAGTTCACAAATGTGAGTGTTGTAGCTAATATATACGTATGTTAGCTATGCAATTATGACAGTTCCATCATTAGCCTACGAAAGATCAACAACGACTAGAATAATGTACAGATTTGAATTGAGACCTAGATTCTATTAGCCTATTTTATTAATTATCCTTGAATTCTATTTCTTCTAACATCTTTTTCTAAAATTCACACCAAATTGAACATCATAAATGCCACTTGTTTTGCTTAAGCCAGCTTACATAACTGCCGGCTAACTCGTATATTAACATATTATTTTAGGAGTTATTAATACTCTTCTATTTCCTTCACAATATTGACATAAAAAACCACCCCTAAGGGTTTTTTTTTACATATAGACAAACAAAATATTTAAAATAGAAGAGATGGCTGATTAACTCGCATCCATATAGCGAACCAAACACAGCCCTTTGCTGAATAATATTTTCCGCATTCAAATTCAGGTGTAGAGGTTTTAATTATTATTTAACGACCTCCGTGGACGAGTGGTCTGTACGCCGCCGGTCTCAAGGCGTCGCCATCTCGAGAGGTCCTGGGTTCGATCCCCAGTGGAGGCAAGTGTTTGGGTGATGAATTTTCAGACATTTGTTGTCCACTCTAGGATGTTCATTAAATATGTATAATATTATGTGTATTCTGAATAATTATGTGTATTTATCTATTAAATATATTTGTCCGTCATCTAGTATCCGTAACACAAGCAGCATTTAGTTACTTAAAATGGGACTAGTTGATAGGTGTGAATGTCTGAGGATATTTATTTTATTTATTTATTTATTTTCAATAAAAGAGAAATATACTGATTTCTCTATAGGTAGGTGAATCAAAGGCTAAAATGTGGTGCGGCGTGAATAGTGGAATACTGAAATAGTTGATTTATGTAGATGGGTTATATCCGGAAGTGCTTGAATAGGTGACTAATGGCTAAAAATTTTGTGAAAGAAATTACACCACCTGCTTACAAAACTATTACTAGTATTTTTCAGATTCAATCCTCCCTTAACAATAATATTATCAGCCTAGGGTAGTCTGAATTTGTGTTGTGAATACTACAATATGCTCTTACCTGTTACTCTCTATGTACAGTCACATTCAGAAGTCAATTAATAGCTTAACAACTAAAACAGCTTGCCAGGAAATCACACACACATTAACATAAACTGCCTCAAATAAATTTCAACTTGAAGTCATAATTATTATATGATTGTTAAAATCAAAATATTAGCTTAATAACTTTTTGGGTCCTATTTGTTTAAATATGGTTAAAGCCATGTTAAAAATATATTGTAAAAAAAAAGAAAAACAATGAACATCGAAAATGAAAAATATAGCATTGGGTTTTACGTACCCAGCATTGCGGTTTTATTTTGGGTTTATTTTGAAAATTTGCACAAAATATCATATTGATATTTGAAAAAAAAAACCGAATACAATTTTTAACGATTGTTAATAGAATATTGGAACTGACTATACATTGGTAACTAATCTGGAATATAAGTGAGCTTAAGAAACTCACTTCATAGAGACTATGCACCTATGAAATCAGCAGATTATTAAATTAAACGACATTGTAATTCCTCTCCTAAATCACACCGCTAGTTCAACAATATTATTCCTAACCTCACGTTCCTGATCCTAACTACAGAACACAAGCTTTGTCATTACGCTAGTCCGCCTCGCTAAAGCCACCGACGTTTTAGTGGAAAATTAGTAAAACCGGCACTGTTCCTCTTTCCTATAATATTAGGTTTCTCAAGTGACATGTGAAGACTGAAGTACTTTGTTGACTAATGGGCGAAACCTAGTTTACGTTTGTGGCCCCGCTTTTCAATGTTATCTAAGATTTTTGTTCTACTGATAGAACATTTGATTTGTTCCTGCAATATTCCACTGATTATTTGTTCTTTTGGATTTTCCTTTCTGCTTATCTGATTTAAATTTTTAATTCATAACCAAACAATACTACAACGTCTCAACACCCACTCCCTTTCCCCTATGTCGTTATATGTCGTGTAGCATGTTTCTTCTTCTTCCAGATTTTTTATGACTCTAGGTAGTACGAGTATATGACATGTCGCATCATCATTATTAGCCTACACTTTTCCTCATTTCATTTGAGGTCGGCGCAACGAGCCTGTCTCCTTCACTCTCCCCTGTCATACGCCATTTCAACATCACTCCCATTCTAGCCATGTCCTCATTCACACAATCAATCCATCTCTTCTTCGGTGCTCCTCTCTCTGCATTACCACCCACTCTCATGTTCATAACTTATCTCTTACATGAATACACTTACATTCTCATTCTCTCTTCGCAAAATATGTCCATACCACGATAACTGCTTTTCTCTTAACTTCTCTATCACTGGAGCAACTTTTAGGCATCCCTGATATATTCATTCCTCACTCTATCAATCCTCGTCACCCCACACATCCATCTTAACATACGTATTTTGGCCACATGCAATCTTTTTTCATCCATCCATGTAAATAATATCGTGTTTATAATAAAGATCAATGTTATCGTAGAGCCTTCTGTGCCTGCACATGATGAAAACTGCAGAAATTATTCAAAGTTGTTTCACTTTTATTTGACGGAAGACCAGCGCTGTAATTTCCCTTGTTGCAGCAGATGCTGAGTTTTGGACTTGGTATTATGTGACTGTACTTACTGACCGAATTAATTGTAGGTATCGTTTAACTTATTTCCACAAAATGAGTTTTCTTGTCATTTTCAACCCTTGCTTTTTTGGTGTTTCTCTGATTGTAAGTTCATTATACAGTTATAATGTACATTGTTATTTTTGCCCGAATACTTTCAGGTTAAAATATATGTCGGGAATCTCAACACTATATTATGTAGTCGGAATCCGTCCTTCGCAGAAACCGTAATTAACCGTAAGTCTTCCTTTCATTTCCTCTTCTGGATTTAATTATCGATGACGTTTTTCAAGGGAGCCCTCAATATGTAATATCCTTTTTCCTTGATGAAATGTTATTTCATCTTATTTTCCTGATTCCTTTCAAAGGGACAAGATAAGAAAACCGCATGTTCTATGCATTTAATGTGGATGTATTGAAACATTAGCACTAAGTAGTTATGGAAAAGGTCAAAGAAGTAATAAACATATCAATATTAAAATTATAAAGTAGGTAAACAGCCCTTTGAAATTGTGGATTGTGTTATTTATGGATATGTTTTGGTCCTCTATTGGTATTAGTTTTAGAGAGTATTAAGTAATGGAAAACAAAATTAAAATCTAAATAAATTAACTAAATACTTGATCCGATTTTTTATGCGATTGTATATAATGATCTTTCTTGTCAGATATATATTTTCATAAAGAATAACAATAGTGACGTGATACGGGTATGTAATAAGCGTAGACATATACGGTCGCGGTCTTATCAGTTTTCACATTAGATTATTTATCACTCGAAGTATGGAAAAAACAAATAAAGAAATGACAGTTATCAAAAATGATTGCTTAAACGTCATTCGGACAAAAGTGAAATTTTAAAAATAAGATGAAATTTTTATTAGAGTTTATTTTTTAAAATTATTTATAATTAATTAAAACTGAAATATTAAATAAAAGTTTTCTTTAAAAAGTTATCGATACACATCTAAATGTCGTCGATGGATTCTCGCCTTATTAAAAAATATAGGTAGGTAACCTTTGGGTATAATCTGTGGTCAATCAAATTGATACGAAATTAATAGACATTTCGTGATTTCGACTTTTTTGACTTCAATGTATGCAATTTTGTTACTTAGGGTGGTTACCATTACCTGACCGCGACTGTACGTTTTCAAAGCATGTACTGCACGTGTCCGAAAACCCAGACCCATCGTTGGGGTTGGCCGCTGCTTGCTTATAGTCTGTGCGCGTGTGAATGGCTGCAAAGAGTTAAAAAAAGGTCTCTTTGTGTTATAATTGGAGGAGAAGCATCGGCAACATCTACATTTTTCAATCAGTTTGAATAGACAAAATTTAAAGTTTATAACCGAGCAGTTTTTACCCAAGGTACTTAACTACTCCCAGGTTGTACGGGATTGATCGGGGTACCAAAACTGCTAACCTTTATCTATTGGTACCTAAAATCATTCCCTTTGCAGCTATTATAACAAATCTTCCATCAGAAATCTGTAAATCAGCAATACTCTTTATTGAAGACTACTTGAGGGGTGAAAGGCTTAGTTATAATCACAGCCTTAATCCTAACACCCTTCAAGTCAATTGAATGGATAAGGTATTTTTTTTCTTAATAACCAACAACTTACGATTTAAAATCTATCTGATTTGAAACTAATTATCTGAACTATAGGTACTATAATTGCATGAAATTCGTGTCGTGAAGAAAAACACCGAGGCTCAAGGTTTTCTGTCAATGAAAATTATAATATTCATTCGTTTTTTCAGTTTTTTTTTCAATCACTGATAGACATTATGTAATTTACGCAGTTTATTAGGAATATCGGTAACCTCACATTGTGGGCTTAATTATGTATATATCAGGCGAATAGTGCTTGATGATAATACTCGTATGTACAGTCCAAGTACGAATGTTCAATTCACTATTGCTACCTAGTTTTGTAACCTATATAATTCAATCTAATGTCTTTAATTTCGAAAATACATTAAATTACGAGTACATTCTGTGTTTCCATTCTAACTCATCCATAATATGCAATGAGATGCATGTTGACAGCAAATTTCTGATTAACATGGACGCAATCTGCACACTGCGTACGACCGCTCATAATCAGTGAGAGTAAATTGCCGTGGACTATAACTTGTTTATCGAATATTATGTTGATATAATATGTTAGCAGATAATGTCCGTCTTTAGTAGGCCTAGTATGACCGATGTGATAAAAACAGTTGATTATCTTTCTGACTGACATTTGACACTTGATATTGAATATTGGATTGCGTGGTCATTGTCTGTCATCGTTAATAGAGTAGCAAATTATAGTATTTTCCGATTTGTAACGAAAATAGAGTATAGGAAGTTAGTTCACATAATAACCGCTTAATATTAAATCAATGTGGCGTTTTAGTAAATTTAAATAGTGTTAAATGAGAGCTATCCGATTTCATCCATTGAAATGTGGTTAGAGTAGGGCACCAGATTTAAGTTAAACACCAACAAGAGGGTTAACCTACAAAAAACTAATGAACAACAATGACATGAATTTTATTTTGTTGAAAATATATTTCTTTCTTTCTTGAGCCAATCCACCTCTTCGTATCTCGCGGTTATATTGATACATACATTCCACATACGGTGCCTCTACCTTGTTTTGTTACTTTTAGCATTATCTTATTTTTTTATAACACAACAAAGATTATCTTATATTTTGTGTTCCGCCTCGCATATCCCTCTGCCGTGTTTTCTTACTGTTTGCATAATCTCCAAATTTTCACACCCACAACTTTTGTAGCACAAAGCAGTTGAATAAAGAAACAGCAATAATTTATATTCAAGCTGAGATGCCGTAACTTGTGACTAATGTACAGTATTCCTGTAAATTAACTCGCAGAAGAGACGGCTAATGTAGTGTTGTTGTGAGAAAATAACAGAATTAACATCACGTTATCTCTGTCCCCTCGGGGAATCCCCGCGTCGATTTATTTCAGGATATACGTGTTAATGTGTGCCTTCAACATGCCGTTCTGGGGATTACTAAGTTTTGAGGTTGTTTCATAGACCACACTGTTAATTATCGGCTGAAATAACAGTCATTTATTGGTGTTGATTGTCGTTGATGAGAGAATGGATAACATAAATATATCATCCCGCCTTTTCCCCGAAGGGGTAGGTTGAGGTGTTATGTTGAGTTCCTGTGTAACATGTGGTGAGCCTATTTCCTCTTGTTGTTTAAAGGTATTTATTCAAACTCAGTGGTGTTGGGATTGAACCCACCAGTCCCGCGGCTTTTCGAACGAGTAGTGCCCCGTCCGTCCCAAATCGGCTACCTCTGCTTGCCGCTGACTGGGTAAATATACGATGGATTAATGCCGCGTTCCATTATTCAAAAACGAGAAGGTATAATAATATGTCTTTAGTGAGCTAATGTTAAGTACATGGTGTCTTACAAAACATATTATTTCTTTGTGAGGCATACATCATAATAACAATGTTTTACCATTGTTGTGTTTCGGCAATCAGAGGTCAGATAGCCAGTTCCTCAGTAGAGGATTACAGGTGAAGCTCGTTTCAACCTTTGGCCTTATCGTCACTTACCATCAAGTGAGATGAAAGGCCGAGAGCTTACCAGTCATATCATCGTTAGCCTGCTCTTTTCCCAATTTCATTTGGGGTCAGCGCAACGAGTCTTTCTTCTCCATTCTTCCCTTTCACAAGCCATATCAACATTCACTCCCATTCTAGCCATGTCCACATTCACACAATCTATCCATCTCTTCTTCGGTCTTCCTTTCCCTGCATTACCATCCACTCTCATATTCATAACTCTTACATGCTCATTCTCTCTTCTCAAAATATGCCCATACCACCATAGCCGCTTTAAATAAAATACACTAAAGATGTAGTAAGTCGTTAACACCTGTGCTAGTTATAATAAATCCGTTTGACTGACGCAAACTTTTAAAAAAGAAAGGTAATAGGTAAGAATAAAAACAAACTTAAAATCACGACTATTATCTCCTAAGGATTAGTTAGAGACTAGACAAAAGTACCGCAAAGCAGTCCATTGCCACAGTCCGCGCTTCACCAAGAAGTGACTGTGACAGGTGGTCGCCACTACAAGCTGTTGGATGTTGTGCAGTTCCAAGTCCATTAGTCGCCTTTTACGACACCCAAGGGATATGGAATAGGTAAAGCATAACTGTAATAAAAATATTTTTATCTTGCTAAGTGTTCCAGAATAAGTTAGAAGGTCTGTGTCTCGCCTGTGTCCAACAGTGTGACAAAAGCTGATGATTGATGTATGGTAATTGTTTTAGGAGATTCTTTCTTCTTTTCGGAAAACTTTTGAGAAGATTGCTAAATCAATATTGGCCTATTAAAAAACACAGTAGATGAAAATTAAAATTCTGAATGAAGAAACTACCAATCGTTTGAAAAAGGTCGATCTAACTAAGCCGAATCGGTGTCTATTATTAAAACGGGTGAAATTTTGTGAACACCGTATAATTAATTCAGTGGCTTAATTGCTGCGTTTAAAACTGGATTAATTTGTAAATCAAATTAAAAAGTAATCAAGCTTACTAATTTGTTGCGTTCTAGTATCATAATGACTTTGCACTTGTTGTTTTAAATTTGGCAATTTTTTCTGGTTGAGTCATAAATTATTCCATCCTTTGAAACCTTATAGAATCGCTTACATTTGCAAGTGCCATATAACAATCTATAGCGTCCTTCCGATAAGTTGAGAGGGCTTTCTGTATACGACTTACGGTTCACAGTGCATTCTCCCAAAACCTACCTTTTTTTTTTTTTTTTTTTTCGAGGATAAAATCCATTTACGGACCTACCAACCGCTGGCGAGGCGGAAGGCGTGTGTGGGACTCGCTCGGCGTCGGCCGAGAATACCCACTAAAACTCCCTGATATACCTCCTTGCCCTTCCGTGGGGGCGACCCGGGGTCTGCCGAAGCAAAACCTACCTACTGTAACTTTATCCCCACTCCATGTTGTTATTTCAGTCTTCATAGGAGCAGAAACTGTATTTCGAGTAATCACAAGATTGGTTAAACATAGTTATACTGTGAGTTCAATTTTACCAGTCCCCGTTAAAAAAAACGTTGTCTAGTCTGGTATGCCCTTAAAAGGTCCCCCAATAAAACAACGATTTTTTGATTTATCATTTTTTACAAAAGAAACAGAATCGAAATTGGTTTATCCGTTTGGAAGCTATGATGCCACAAACAGACTGACAGACACACACACAACCACACGCACACAAACACACACTTCAAATTTATAGCACCCCTATTTTGCGTCGGAGGTTAAAAATAAAAAAGGTGTTCAACACCCCGTCTTGCCTAATAAATGTAACTATAAGTTTAAATTGGTCGTCTACAGCTACTTAATACAAAAATTAACACATACTAAGTCGCTGGCAAAAGCTGCTCTAAAATAAACTAAAATCATATATTTGTCTCTCTAGTGCCATTTGATTTACATGAAAAGCGTATATGAACTTTTTGATGTCAAGTGAGGTGAATAGTTTTTATCTATTCAAACATTTTTCAAAGTACTTGATACTTAAGCAACAGGCGACAAGAGAAAGGTCATTCTTGTGTACATTATTCAATTACCTCTCATGAATATTTAACCTTCTACATTAGGCAACATTATGTTAGAGCCTCAGAAGGTTTTACTCCGATCCTAGATTCTATTTAAGTAATTTAGCAATACAATAAAAATGTCAAGAGCTGCTTAAAATGTGTCTTCAGTTACTGAAAATAACTGAGTATTTTTTTGGAAGCTACCATTTTTTAAGTACTCCTCTGGTGTTTCTCCATGAAGTAGCCTATATACGTCCCACAGCTGGGTAACAGTGAGACTTATATAGGCTGAGGAGGAGGCCGATAATCAACGTCATTTATATCACACAAACATTTTTTCAATCTAAGATTTACTATTTGAAAATATTAAAACAATGAAACTTAATAATTTAATGACTGTGTCTTTTCACCAGCCTATATACGCCCTTCTGGGCTCAGGCTTTCCTGTATGGAAAATCAAATGAGGAATGTGGGCTATAATAGCAAAAGAACTGTGATAGCTTGTGTATTTGTTGGTGGAAACGGTTGCTCAAAACAATCTAACTAATCCATATACATTCACACATACATATATACACGACTATTATCCCCTAAGAGTTAGTCAGAGACTACATAACCATGCAAAAGCAGCCCATTGCCATAGTCCACGCTTCACCAAGCAGTGACTGCACTGAGCCTGACAGGTGGTGAGCCTATCGTCGCTATAAGCTATTGGAGGTTATAAGTCCATTAGTAACCTTTTACGTCGCCCAAGGGAAGAGATGGGTTGGTAGTATTCTTTTAATGAGCCGCTAACACACGCCTTATCCATAGGTACATTGAAAACCTAGAAATAAAACAGGAAACAATGAATTATAAGGAAAACCATACGATTACCACCAAGTTTCGTTACTAACCATTTTTAAATGGCGAAGAGAAACAGTTGTATTTCATTACTTTTGTAAAATATTTAATTCCTTTTGAATAATTTACCGAAATATAAATAATTCATGTCAATGAAATAATATGGATTTATAAATAGCATTGAAAACGAAAACATAATTGCTAAGTAGTTAAAACGACAAGCTCTTACGATACAGACATACACTTGGCTATTTTTATATTGCATCGCTTCATTGAGTTAGCATAGTCTCGCTTCGTAGACTGGGTCAAGGGAAGATGCAGTTAATAACGTTACTACATAAGTTTAAAAGAATACAGCTTAATAATATTCCCACGCAAGAATTATGTTTTTGTGGCGACCACGGTTGAGTGGTCAACATTACCACCAAAACAACCTGATAACAAATCTGTTTGAAATAATATTTTTAAAATTCTACATTTCTAAAATCAAAATTTTGAAGATAAGAGTTCGAAGGCCTTGAATGCTTGGTTCCGATTTTAAAAACAAAATCAACATTCGCCAATATGCGACCTTACATCGGGATCAAAACATCATGATATTGAGATCCTCCATACTGTACCGTTTTGCATATACCAGTTGCTGTAGCAATTGTTTCTACTAAAGGCCTATATTATTATAATATGTTCCTGCACGAAGGAAGGCTTGTGCTCAGTAGTGAGACGTATGTGGGTTAGAGCCTTTATATTTGACCTCTTGCATTACAAGAATTTCCAAGCAGCTTTATTTACTTGCAGACTCAGATTGGTCCGGGACACAAAAAGAACGTACGAGTACCAACTGCTTGTCTTGCCTAGCATGTCCTAAAAGGCGACTAGGTGCATATTGGGTACTTACTCTGTAATTGTGTAGGCGATGAGCTAGTCACTAGTCACTACTCTTTCAGGATTTTTCATCTGACCAAACCCAATTTTTGTATGGCTAAATGTGGTCTTAAGGAACACAGTGCTCCTTGGACTCCGCCTACCCCTTCGGGGATTACAGGCGTGATTGTATGTATGTAGACTCAGATTCTGTGAAAACTGTTATTTAAGTCTTTATTGCTCTATCGAAGACCCCTATTTTACTATTTTTCAATTACAAATTACAATTACCTGGAAAAGATTTAATATTTCTGCCTTTTCCATACATTGTGTATTTTGGAATACATCTTATATAATAATAATACTATGTGAGGAATATAATTTAGAAAGGCAATCTCTTACGTATGATAGATTCCAATACCTTGTTGATCAGCTTGACTGGAGAAACCGTAGCTTGCACTTTTAGCATTTCCAGTCTGTTTCTCTATCCATATATTATAGACATTGACACTGGTTCATGCTTTCTTAGCCATGCTTTAAATGATAGACTAGCCAGTTAACTTGCACTTGCGATCATTGAAGAAGTGGGCACAGTGTGAAAACATGAAATAAAACAGCGTTTTAAAAATTTGTAGACGACGTTGTTACAAGAAATTAAGATTTAAATGATATTACGGGTGCTATTTATACTCGTTGTTTCTCTGTATTGGTATGCAAAGCAGATATAAATGGTATCTTTATAGGACAAGCGGCTTTATTAGCTATTGCTCCATAATCTGTCAAGTATTAGAATAATAAATAATAATAATAATAAATATTCTCAGACATTCACACCTATCAACTAGTCCCATTTTAAGCAACTAAATGCTGCTTGTGTTACAGATACTAGATGACGGACAAATATATTTAATACATATAATTATTTAGAATCTACACAATATAATACATATATTATTATAATGAGCATCCAATACTGGAGATCAAATGTCTGAAAATTCATCACCCAAACACATGCCTCCACTGGGGATCGAACCCAGGACCTCTCGAAATGGCGACGCCTTGAGACCGGCGTACAGACCACTCGACCACTGAGGTCGTCGAAAATATAATATTATGGGAATTTGAAAGGTAAACAATTTCTGTCTGCGAATCAGCACTGGGGCATGTATTGCTTAAATATTTAATTTGATATACATGAAAATATTATAGATACTTAGACTGACTTTAATGATTATCTTTTAGTTAGTAGCTCTTAAAGAATTAATTTTAATTTCAATTTCAATTTTAACCTTTATTCAATTAGATACGAGGTAATCTCAAATATTAATTACTTAGATCGGACGACTGCTTCTTAATAAAATTAATTTTGCCACCTTCATCCATCAGGTGAGGCTAAATACTTAAGTTCTAAGAAAAGGTATTACCAAATGGTAAACTTCTTAGGAAAGAAATTTCCTACTTTTGTAAATAAAGACAGAACTTCGTCAAAAGCCACTCCGCCGATTGGTGAAGTTTCAATGTCGAGAAAGTAAACTCGTGTTTCAAATTCCAATTAAATGTTAGAAGGGAATTAATCGTCCCCGATTGACTCATTGGAGTAATTCTTTTGAAACGTCTTTGTAATAAATCATTTTATAATAATTTAAAATGTAATGTTCAACTCAAGAACGCTGGGCTTAGGATGAAAATTGTTTGACTGATAAAAGAGAACTTCGAAGTTATCGCAAACGACTGAACTTTGACAAAATGGCGACAGGTTTCGACTGCTTCCAATGTTCTCATGCCTTGCTGGGCCCTATACAAATTTTAAGTATTTGCATGAATAGCAATAAAAATTCAGCATAAATCGAAGTCAAAGAAATTTTTATAAGTTGAAATAAAATTTGAAAAAGTTTGTAATAGTTACGAACTTGCGATGTTTTTTGGAATATAGTTGCAGAACTAGTCATAAGCTAAAAAATATTGAAAATATTGTTCAAATAAAAATGATACATTTGCTGGCCTATTAGGTGAGTTAAAAAGGAAATAAAAAAGTTAAAACGAAAAATCATAATTTTGATTACGTGGTATTATTTCCTGGTACACGAGTAAAGAGAATGTATTAATTTATTGGCTCGCAGATTTCGAAACCATTAAAATATTTAGAGTAGGCTTAACATTTTATATTCATTAATCCCACGTTTTACAATATTTTTAGAGAAGGCTATTTCTGTAAATGAAATGAAAGGGAGCTGTGATGGTATAGAGGAAATAGATATTCTGATTCAGTATTTTTTCGATTCTATTTTAATTTAATATTAGCTTTAATCAAAACCATTTTTCTACTTATATTCAGTTTTCATTCAAATAGTCCTCAGCCTATATACGTCCCACTGCTGGGCGCAGGCCTTCTTCGTGGAGAAACACATGAGGTGTATGGGCCGTAATAACCACGCAGGGTCAATGCTGGTTGTTGCGTAGAAACGGTTGCAATAGCGACCGGGACCAACGGATTAACGTGCCTTCCGAAGCACGGAGGAGCTCGAGATCACAAAGTTTTGGTCACGCATCCTAGGCCTGACTAGCGAAGATAACTTTGTTTTCGATATCAAAAGCCAAAGCGTACTAACCACTACGTCCGAATAGACATGACAAGTAATTAACTACTTAAGTATAGTTATTACAATCACTTGTATATTCTGATACGTCGCTTTTGGAGCATTTTCTTTCCAATTCAATTTTGACATTTGTGACTAAGGGTATAATACAGGTAAATTTTATTAGGTTGTAGAACATATTCATGTAAAGGGAGGATGGAACCCTTGCAGAGTTTCTTGCCTGTATCTTCTCTAGACAAGGTCTCCCGGTAGTGAACAGGCCGAAAAAAAAGTAGTGGTATTATCAATTTTAGGATAATTGTAATTTATTTTGTTTTGACTTGTCAAAAGTGCATTTGATGATACCAATTTGATTAAATGACTTTGAGTTTGAGTTTGAGTTTTGAGTCACCGAGCTCCTCATTTATTCAAATTTTCTTTACAGAAGTACAAATGAGTATAGAAATAGTAATCATAAAAATGCAGTTTGTATGCAGATACATCTTTGTCATACATATTAATCTCTACGGTAGAATGATTCGTGATCATTGAATAACCACGAAACACTTACCACGATTCCTTCGGCATCTCAGTACCATCGCTTAGTTTACCATTCATTGCTGGCTTAGCATCATCACTACACAGGTGATTGCTAACAAGATGTCAGTGTAGCTCATCTTTAGCGATGGAACCGTGTTCTTGTGCTAAAATATTCTCACACTTGGAGGCTACGCCTTTCACTTTCAATAGTTTGTCGTCTCGTACGGTTTTTATGTCATACTCGTTATATCGCGTGCATTCGCTTTGTGGACCTGTTTTCATAATAAGGAATATTTAATGTATTGCTGTGGATGGAATTTACGTGTTCGTTTGTAAGAACGACTTGCACTCTACTTAAAAAAGTTAGAATTTCTGAATTAATTTGAAATGATCCATAAACATCATAATAATTGAGAATTAGGCAATCATCTAGGATAATGATTATTAAAAAAAAAACTGACTTCGTTAGAGGGCCTACAGGAGTGACCGACGTGTAGCTTGGTAGTCAATATTATGTTTCGTTTTTTTTTCAGCAACTCTAATCCACTTCGCGAAAGTCATCCAACCTTAGTCGTTGTATCTATTAAAATTCAATGTTATTATTTCCAGAACCCACTTTACCTTATTATCTGTGCTTACAATTTATTTGTGTCTAAATAGTTATTATCGTATACTTTCTATTTTTCTAATAAGTACTTAAATTTTTTGAGTTTTTTTTAAGTTAATGACCCTGTCGTATAATGTTTGGTATACTTCCAAGCTGTTTATTACTTTTTTTACAGTTTATAGGTACATTTTTCATGACATGTTTTATAAGAATTCTGCTTGTAACATCAAAATAATTTTAGTCTTTTTATTAGCTTTTATACCAAAATTTGTAGTAGTTTGCGTATGCTAGCTTGCGGTTTGTTAACTTATCAAAACTTGCACTAACAATTAACGGATCATAAACTCATATCGCAATACTAAAAGAACTGTGCGCTTTAACTGTGACTTTAATAGGTGACCAAAACCAGTGATCTAGAATTGCATAGGAAGATACGTTCAGCTTATGACCCTGGTCGTTAGTGCAATCGTTTCTACCCACTAAACCTCATTGGTCCAGCGTTGTGGTGTTTCAGTTAATACCCAGCAGGTATTAACTGCTAACTATAAAACTTTAAAATTAAAAATTGTTTAAAATACGTACTAAGTTTCTAATGTTTATGTAAATTTTTGTGCAAAATTTCCACATCACCCTAAAAATATCACAATATCGCTTACCCGATAAAATACTTGTCCCAAAGTTCCTATTCGGGAGTTGGAAAACACGATGAATGTCCAATATTTTAAGAGGCAGTATCAACTTAGCGTCATAGAAATTGGGAGAAGTCGTAATATAATTTTCTCGATAAGCGTTTGAGTTTTATTAGGCCGTTTGATTAAGAGCTCCCCGGCTAAAATTCATAAAGGTGTCACCGATAAATCGCTCTTGCACTATTTCAATCAAAATATTCCTACTTTCTACCCTTTTGGTACAAAATTTACGCAGTAAATTCTTTAGAACTTTTTATAGGTCCTTAGTGGGTTGCGATGTTTCTAATAATCCAGTTTATGAGATAAGAATATTATCTATTTATTTACAACTAGTGGTTTCCAGCGGTTTCGTGTGGTACCCGTTCCCAGGGAAATATAGGGGTAAAAAGTAGCCTATGTCCTTTCTCAGGTTCTAGACTATCTATGCATTAAATTTCGATTAATTCGGTTCACTAGTTTTGACGTGAAAGCGGGACCGACAGTATATATATAGTCAGTTTATTATATATATATATATATATATCCCACTGCTGGGCACAGGCCTTCCTCAATGGAGCAACACACATGTCATGAGGAGTGTGGGCCGTAACACCACCACGCTGGCCCAATGCGGGTTGGTAGGTAGAAACGATTGCAATAGCGACCGGGACCAACTGCTTAACGTGGCCTTCCAAATTACGGAGGAGTTCGAGATCACAAAATCCTGACCACGGCGAAGGTAGATTTTTTTACGATATCGAAAGCCAAAGCGTATTAACCACTACGCCATCGAGCAATTGTGTGAAGATCTTTAGTAGAGGTCCTCATACTGATGTCACTTCAACTGGCCTCCTTAATAAAAAATTGGTATATTACGTAAGTAAACAAAATAAAATTTTTCATAAGGTGGTAGGTCGACTTGTTTGTCTAAGTTGAAAATAAATTGTCGCAGGCGTAGACGTCACCCACGTGTCGGTCACCTATGCGCGACCTTTTACTCTCGTTGTCTGCCATTGCACCACTATATTTTTATTAAGTGTAACAGACAGAGCTATTACACATTCAAATTATATTATTCGCAGGAGATTAAAAGTAGAAATGACTTAGGCCCGATTTTTCAATCCTCAGATAAAATTATCCGCCATTGGAAACTATCACTGTCACTTTTTAAAGTCATAAAAAGAAAAGGGACAGAGCTAAGATTTGACTGACAGATAGTTTTATCTGAGGATTGAAAAATCGGGCCTTAATGGGGCAAAACAAGTACACTAAAAAATAATCATCACACTGTTTTTTTGGACTAGATAAATAATTTGTGCGTTGCTTCCCACGCACGCATTTCACCACCTGCCCCTTCTGGGATCTCTCGAATATATATCCCCCTTTGGCGCAAACCCTGACCTAGTGCCTGGCTAGGTCGGGTAGCCCTGGGACCGGCTCGGAGAATTGCTTCGGCAGACCCCGGGTCGCTCCCACGGAAAGGCAAGTACCCTAAGTTGCCTTTCCGTGGGAGCGACCCGGGGAGTTTTTGTGGGTATTCTTGGCCAACACCGCGCGAGTCCCACGCACGCCTATCGCCAAACCAGCGGTAGGTATGAACCGTAAACAGGATTTTGTCCCCGAAGGGTTCGAATGGATATATCAGGTAGTTTAAGCGGGTCGCAAACCCTGCAAACTCTACTAGTCGATCGCGAACTTCCTCGACCGTACAAAAATACTGATCCTTCTACTTTCACTTTTTCGGCTATCGCGTTTATACGCCATCTATATAACGTTCTACGTACTTAAGCGCGTCATATAACGTCATAATTATTCAGACAACCACCGTTGACAATATCTCGCATGCAGGCTTCCTGTCGTCGTGATGATGTTACAGGTTCTGATTTTGAGTCACGAATATTTATACCTGAGCTATGGCTATTATACGTACTGTTTTAAGATAACATAAAGAAAACGTGGTTGATATTATGAACAATGACTTTTTACTATACGTTGATTGTAGTAGTGAGCCGTGTGGAAGCGGCTCATTAAAAGGACACTATAAAACCTTCACTTTCCTTGGGTGTCGTAAAAGGCGACATGGACTTATATCTGCACGATATCCAATAACTTATAGCGGCGACGGGCTCACCACCTGTCACACTGAGTGCAGATACTTCTTGGTAAGGCGTGGACTATGGCAATCGACTGCTTTTTCGGTGGTTTTGCCTAGTCTCTGACTAATCCTTAGGGGATAATGGTCGTGATTGGATGTATGTATGTATGTATGTATGATAGTAGTCGTAACCTTTAGCTAAATCCACAAATTGCTCATACTAGTGGCTTACCTAATAATATGGCATTGCAATGTGTGTTATTTATTTCGTATCTTGGTGATCAGTTCTTTTCTTTCCATTTCGAGACATAAAACTTTTCTCGTATAAGCCAAAAGGAGTCTTAGGGCGACTTGCAGGAATTTTTAAATCTCGATTTTGTCAATTTTTGACATAAGAGTCATAGTAAAAGTGTAAACAAATTACAAAATCGAGTTTTAAATCTTGATTTAAATTTCGAGACATAAAACTTTTCTCGTATAAGCCAAAAGGAGTCTTAGGGCCACTTGCAGGAATTTTTGAACCTAGTTTTTAAATCTCGATTTTGTCCATTTTTGACATAAGAGTCATAAAAGTGTAAAAAGAGTAAAAGTGTAAAAAAATTACAAAATCGAGTTTTAAATCTTGATTTAAATTTCCTGCAAATTGTGGACTTTAGAAATTTGACTTTCTGTGGGTATAAAAGGGCAGTCGATTGTTTCGTGTCATAGGTCCAAAGCCTACCGCTCGTCGATCATCGGGCAGTCACCCAATTCTCTTGGGCTTCAAGGCTGATTTAATTTATGTTTTATTCGAAACGGGGTCAGAAGATGAAAGGTTTATTCGATTACACCGATATTCATTTGCTTCCAGCTGTCAAATTAATCGCTTGAATTTAAAGCGCCTTTTAATATTTTATTGAGAACCAGAGCTTAGTCACAGTTGAAGTACGTTCGGATTGATCTTCAATATCTGAATTGCTATTAAAGCAAATGAGAAATATGTCGCTTGAAAGAAGATTTTATGCTTTTAAATATCTTCATATCATCCATAGTAGTCTTTTTATATATAGTCCAGTCAAAATAATTTAAAAGTCACATTAAATCCTACACACAAAATTTCATTTTCTGAGCGGAATTTGGAAGTCCACCTTGCAGATTTCCCCCCTTCCCCTGTTGAGCGTTGTAAGGAAACGGGCCCAAAACCCTCGTTAAACCCCAATATTCATAGTATAGATTAGATTAGAATAACAAGTATAGATTTTATACATGTGGCAAAAATTTGCGGTGAATTACAAAACTAATAATCTGAAAACATAGTAATAATAATTAAACTCTTTAATTCGTATACCAGAAAGAAAAAATACAAAAGAAAATGCTTAAGATGTGTTGCGACCTTATTGCTAGGCAGCAATGTCTACCAGACAACCCATTGATGGAGAAATAACAAACATAAGGATGCACAAAATAAGTCTTCATTAAATACATCATAACAAAAAAATTATTACAAAAAGAAAAAATCATGATAAAAATGATGAACAACAAATGAGAATTATTGAAATGAAAATAATGTAGATTCTTATAAAAAATACTTTGATTAAATATCTTTAATACTCGTAAGTCAATATGCGTCAACTCAACATAGTTTTAGTACACTTCAACAATCGAGAAAAATCCAAATCAATTCTTAAAATAACACTGTACTGTACTTTACACTGTACTTTACATAAAGAAAAAAAATTTAAACTATGTCTGGTGATGTAAAAAAAATTTTTTTTTTAATTTTTTGTTTCTCCGTCTGTTTGTAGCGGCTAATCTCCGAAATGACTGGACCGATTTCAAATGAAATTGCATGATGATACCTTATATCCCTGGTCATCATCTTAGATACTTTTTATTCCGGAAAATTTATGGGTACCTGTGGGATAATGATGACTAGGGCCCCTTATACCCGAACCATATATTTTTTAAATTGGCGCTGGCCAATTTTGACGACTATGAAACTATGAATCTCTTTTATTTATAACATGCATATCATAACATCACGCCTCCTTCCCCGAAGGGGTAGGCAGAGGTCTTATATTTATACTCGTAAGCTTCAAATAAGACTATCTAATAAAAAAGCAACTTCCCTCAATACCTCAAAGTGTAATTCAAATTACGTTTGGCAACTATTCAATTTCGGTTCCACTGCAAACTTTCAATTTAGTCCAAGCAGCGGTTTCCAATTCATTAGCACTGTTTGATTCGCAAATTAATTACCTATTATTGATATATTTAGTTGTGATGGCTTGATTGGCAATAATAGTAAGCCTTTGGCTGTGTATATAGAGGAATGGGGAGAAAGCTTACATAATGTGTATGTCTGTTTATACGGTTATTAATTATAACATTATAGGCACTAGTTTCTAGTCACTATTCACTATCGCACTTAACAGGAATATCTAATGCGATGATATTTAAAGGATAATTTTGTTGGATAAACCGCCAAAGAACTCAGAACTTATTATTATCTAGTCAAACTTAATGCATTGTAATCTGAAAATGAAATATAATTGTACCAACCCCTTTAAGTATTTAAGTATAATCTTACAGAACATGAGAAATAGAATTTACCCGACAATGTATATCTTTCTTATGTCATAAATGAATAATAAGAAATAAAAATTCATTGGAATAAATCCCCTGGGCTCATGATTTGTAGGTTCGTTCCTTTGTTTTTTCTATACAGTAAAATGTTTCATAAATACAAAGTAAATTGTTACGCATAAATTCATATACATTACGTAATTTCTGGTTTTAGAACATTATGGTACATACATTATGTTAATAACAGTCATGGCGAAAATTCGTAGTTAAGCAAATCTTCGAATGTACAACTCTCTATGCATTTACAAACTATGTTTCAGTTTGCAATGTCGGATTAGTTCTGAATCACTTTTCGCACCACGTAGCTTTGTGGCGCGCAGTTTATACGTAGACTGTGCTGTTGCTTAATCCGCTTAAACTTAAGTAAGGTTCGAAGCGTCGGTACATAAATATAGGGTATAATCTCGAGAACGTATCTGTGAAAGCATTTTCTTAAGTCGTACATTGTAACTTTTTAAAATGAAACTAGATTACATCGTGGAGTTTGATTGGTTTTGCGTTTAAGACCGCTGTTCTTGCAAATGACCTTGTATTTTAGTCAATGTGATCTTCAACATTTTGTATATAAATAATACGAACAAAATCTGATTTTTTTAAATTTTACTCTAGAATTTCTCGTCTTCTTCTTCGGTGTGATAAGTAGCGATATTCATACTCTGTCTGTCTGTCTAAATCTATTGAACCAATTTAACCGAAATTTGGTACACAGATAGCCTAGAGCCTGAGAAAGGACATAGGCTTTTATCCTTATATTCTTATGGGAACGGGTGCCATGTAGGTGAAAGTTAAAAAATTTAAGTAACGCCTCCCAGAAAAATGAAGGACAAATTTACACCACTATGAACTTTGCTTCTAATAATAGAGTAGACGTAAATTTTTAATTCCACCAATTGAGGCTGCTGTTCCAATTTAAAAAATCTATCAGCGTTGAATATCCTATTTATTAAGGAAAAATATAGGCTATATACCATCACACTATCTCAAAGTAACTATTCTACGTGGACGAAGTCGCGGGTAAAGGCTGGTCCTTAATAAATTAAAAGATCTATAAAAACAATGTCTTGGGAGTTAGCGATCGAGGTCTTTTACAAATTGCTTTAGACTTTCGGGAGTTAGTATAGTTACTACAAAGTATTAAGTTGAGGGCTAGAAATTCTTGCTTGAACGCGGTAACCTTATTAAGTGATACAGTGATTAAATATAAACTTACCGGCAATTGAAGCTAATTAACCTTAAACTCCGCGAAGTGTTCCTAACAAGATTAATTTTTGGGATTAAGTTTCAAAGATTTTCACCTTGTGGACAGTAAAATTGGTAACTCAATTTAGAAACTGAACTGAATAAAGAATAAAATTATGAACAATTTAATTATTTACAATTAGACGGAGCTACTAACTTCACAGCTAATCTTTTCACAGCCCACGTGCTCATACGTCACAGGGTGGTTTCATAGGTGGGCCTGGCCGCCAGCGCTGGCCACGCGCCCGCTTACAATTACAAGATATACTTAGCATCGTTTCACAGACACAAGCGCCCTTTACGTCAAAATGTATGGAAATCTCGCTCGCCAACGTACCAGCGTACCTATGAAATGGGAATTATTCCGAACTGTCACCCTGTACTATGCCTCCTTGAGGTGACAAAAAAGATGATAAAAAAATGAAAAAAAAAAGATGTTTGTACAAAAATAAAATATTTCGGTCTTTTATGTTCGTTCTGTCACCGCAAGGGGACAAAGCAGGGTGACAGTTCGGAATAATTCATGAAATGTCCTTTAGACAGATTTTTAATCAGCATAGATTTAGAATATCTACAACGAATGTCGAACAAATTCATGAACAATTACCTATATTCAGTTGTCGTCTGATTTTATTACATCCTCTGTCGTTTACCTAAACGCCGAGCTTTTTGAATTTATTGCAAATATAATTGAATTATTCGTTGGACGCGGTCACTTTACGCTCGTCCTGTGGATTCAATGTATGGATAGCACAAAAACAATTTTGTTTCCAAAGTTAAGTCAATGGCTATAGTTTCGATTAGTAATTCAATTTGGTCCTCAGTTGATTGAAGTTACAAAACATGTTTTACTTCCAATTCCATTAGTGGATTAGGTATTTATTTTGACGCTAGATATGAATTAATTGCCATTGCCATCAATATTTTTTATTGCCGTGACTATGAACAGATTGAATATCTACAAACTGTCCACATTTCACAATCAATTATGGGTTTACTTATTTGAACACTATGAAAAAATATTGGGTCTCTCAAGATATTTGACGGGTGTGTCGAATTGATAGCATCAGTAGATGAGATATTTGATACATTGTTTGTTCTTGATCATTGGGACATTGTAAGAATCTTTTCGCACATCATACAAACTCACATAATGTAAGCCGTGTGACTACGTAAGGTTCTCTTCATAAGGTAGATACTCAGGTATAATAATTTGCCAACGGAATACGATAAGGTTCACATCTTAAGGTATCCTGAAATAATAATTTGATATATATCTTTCTTCATTTCTGTACTACGCAAAACCAGCAAGCTGTTTAATTTGAAATAGATAAGCGTAAAAATAATCATATCATACGAGATCGTAATTTGTGAGAGTCATATGAGGTCGTTTAGAAAGTTATTAGGTCCTTACCTATGAAATTAGTGTATGGAGATTTTGGGGATGTCTACATTTTACATACTAACATTTTATCAGTTTTCTTCACTACGACAAATCCAGAGATAATAATATTTGGCATGTATCATTAGACAAGCTTTAGTAATATGTGTAATATCACACTTCATAAAAATTATTTATCGTTTTTAAGTGAATGCATATAAAATGATGTATTCGGCAGGCACTTAAAAAGAGTTGTGTCCGTGTCCAATTTTAACACAATTAAACTTACAACAAATTATCGAAACAAATCAAGAGCTCAAAAATATAGTCTATTTTTAGACGAGGTAATTATTTTTTAGGAATACTCTGAATCTTAATAGTTACATACAAAATACTAAGACAGAATAAAAACACCAATTTCATAGGTAAGGACCCAATATTTAGTACCTCCCACAGAATAAAGGGCAATTTTCCTTGAACATTTACTAGTTAACAAAAACTACCATATATGAGTATAATACAACAGTGTTTTCGTACAAGGGACGGAAGGAGCGAAAAAATTGGTCTGACATACATACACTTATTCTAACAACGTCTATTCAGCGAATTGCCGGTGTATTCAATGTTAAGGAAAATACGGCGAATATTGGGTGAATATGGGAATTCCGGATATCGAGTTATTCAATATCTTGTACGGCATGCGTTTACGTTTAATATAGTTTAAGTATTCATACTAACACTGTTCTGGTAACTGATAAAAATATCGTGTAATTAAAATTAATTAAGTATTTATAGCTAAGCCATAAAAAAGCCACGAAAAAGCTTTTTATTTAAACAAAATGGCTTTTGAACATTTTAACAACATCCTTGGCACATAAATATGTCTACATAAATATAGCTCACCGTAGAGTGTGTACGTGTTTTTAAGGACATATAACTATATCCGCGGAAGGCAGCGGTAGCCGAGTTGGGACGAACGGGACCCTACTAGTTCGAGAGGCCGCGGGAAACACAGGTTCGATCCCACCGCCTGTACCACTGAGTTAAATAAAAACTTATGTACAGTTCATTGTGAATATTGCGTGCCCGGTGCATGGCATATCTGGTGAAATGTGGGTGTTTAACACCTCTGCCTACCCCTTCGGGGAAAGAGGCGTGATGATATGTTATCTTATGTTACTATATCAAAGTCATATACTTACCCAGTCGGATACATGCTTTCCTACGCAACTGAGCATCTCCATCTGATGAGAAGATTGTACAAAGACAATTAATTAAGTATTCATAGCCAGGACGTAAAATAGTTTTTTGTTGTAATTAAATGGCCTCTTTATATTTAAATCACATATGGTCTACCTAAATTATGCAGCTTTGTACCTAATTACCACATTCTATTAAAAAGGTAGTTCCAGTTAGTTAGATGATCACTAACTGTCAAATTTAGTCAATACCAAAATTTGTATTTTATGTCTAAATCATTGAAAATCATGATTAAAGAATTTTGTTTTGATGCTACGAGTCTGACTTCTTTACTCTGTGCTCGGTAGAAGGACAACCGGAATATGGGTTACATCTATGTCTACCCCTTGCGGGATACAGATGAAAGATCAATCTAAACAGCACTTCACTCTTCTTGATACTTGAACACACATTTGTTTTGTAACGTAACATCATATAGGGACAACATCATTTCCTCTGCTTACATCAATGTAATTATGAATCCACTTGTCTTGGGTCATTGAAATTTACGTAAGCCCTTAACGATGTCCGTTAGGTTTAGCATAGGCTTTATTGTCGGTTAATTTGGGAATGCCAACACAGCCTATTGTAATTACAAGATGGGCATTAATATGACAATGTTACGAAAGCCTCCAAGTCCACTTAATAATAATTAGTTTATTTATTACCGTTAGACCTGCGATTTTGGATGTTGTTATAGGAGCTGCGGCGTGTAATTATAAATGCATTATGCGATAACTAACAAAAACAATGCGTATCCTAATTCTAATAAAAGTAAAATTTAATTGTAAATATAATTTATGACGTTCTAAAGTTTTAGGGATACACACAACTCTGGGCAGTTGCTCTTGGCACTTAATAATTATGACATAAGATGTAAAGTAAGAGTACTTGATATTTTCACAGCCTTAAGGCAAGACGTTTCAAAGTACACAGCAATGCAACCACTATTATTTTGTGGCTTAAATAGAACAGGTACCCATTGTGAATCAGTTCCGAGACGCCCCCTGATAAAATTTATATCCCTTTGATGTATTCTACATATATCCAAAGCGTTAAGATTGTACAAAGACGCAACACAGAAAATATGTGAGCTGGCACATAAATAAAGCAAACGACAACAGCGCTATTGAGAAAAATGATCGTATCCCGTCATATTTCATTGTATCGGTGAACGTTTGGTTGATCTCGAATTTCCATAAAAAAACAATGAAATAGAAAAACACTTTGCACGCGGATTTATACTTACCAACATGAGAAATAGTACCGTATAGAATATGTAAAGTAAATGCTGAGAAATATTTTCTTTTAATGGCTTTTGAAGCAGAAAAATATGATTTTTTATGCAATAAAAAGCTGCGTTACTTTATTCTCTATATCAATTTATAGTGTTACATTGGATGACTCTTCTTAGTTCTTTTATTTAATAAATTGTTCCGCTTGCTATGCCTGAAGATAACAGAGATATATTAAAACAAGATGTCGCATAAAACAAGCTTTAATATTATAAGGATAACTACTTTACATACATTAGAATTTTTCCCATCTTCTTCAAAAGAAACGTGCATGAAATAATTCCCAAAAACTGCTGCTTCATATGAGCCCTATTTACATTTTTATGTTCTCTCGTGCCATTATCTTAAATGGTATGATTTAAATAGACCTTGTTGCATCATGTGTGTCGGCCATCAGAATTTTAATAAGACTTGCTACAACACAACTTTGTATTTAATGTTCATGTCTTTACCGTGCAGTTATCTGATATAGAAGATATGTCTATTTCTTGGAATATCTTAAGCAATTGTTTTTGTGACCACTCATTTATATCGATTCAATTATTTAATGCAATAAAATTATTTTCTGTGTCAATACTTAATTTCAGAAATAAAAAGGTGTTTTATTATTAAATCGTTGTGCAAACTTTCAATACTAATTAAAATGTGATTATTTTGCAGTTGTTTGAAAGTAATTTTCCCAAACTATCTATGTTTCTCTAAACTAAACTAAACTATGTATAAAAGTTTTATAAAGGCAAAGATTATAAAATTACCTTTTTTGTTTTCAGATAATGAAACTGTATTTGTGCTACGTCATCGCAGCGACATTGTTTGCGGTTTCTATCGCAGTGGACGTAGAAAAAACTGTACTTCAGGTTCAGAATATACTACAAGCGAATGAAGGATTACCGCGATTATCGAGGGAAGAGATTATACAGCTGTTAAACGATATTAGAGCAGAAGATGCGAGAAGTAAATCAGCATCTACAGAAGATTCAAGGGAAGTTAAAACAACTACTACAACTGCACAGCCAAAGATGACAGAAAATGAAATTAACCCTGTGGACCAAGTTCCCGATATCAAAGAAAATATAATACAAGTTGACAAAGATGCTAAACTATCGACATCTTATCCGACGACCACGATTAAAACTACAACTGTGAAAAGTGAGCCTTCTGTAATGGTAGTTTTACCGTATACACCTCGCGATGGATCTTCTCTACAAGAACTATATACTCGTCCACCTAGAGTTCAAGTTTTACCAGAATCGAAAGTGACTCCAAGCCCACTTATCAATTCACTCGAAAAACTTCAACGCACCTTAACACATAATGCAAAGACACCCGAAAAGCTTATGAACAATATTCCTGCTGAATTGAAAGCTTTTCTAGAGACCCATGGGCTCAAAGGTAAACCAGGACAAGACAACTTTTTACTACCCTTAGATGGATTCAAGCCCTTACCTCCAGCTAGAGTGATTGATGGTACAGTTCAATTGCCGGAAAACATACTTTTGACCTACGATTTAATTTCAGCAGACTCCAACTCAAAGCCTGCTCTATCGAAACTACCCCCAAACAATTTCTTATATGAACCATTAAGACCGGAATTCCCGTTTGAGTTGGACGCCTCTCCATCTGAAACAAAAAACAATGTATTGCCGCTTGATATGCCGATAAGAAAGACTAAATCTACAAACGTTCCAAAGCCAAATTATGAACCAATAGACTACGAAGCAGTAAAAGTAATTCCACTGAACCAAGGCTTAAGTCCACTTGAAGACCTTAATTCTGGATTGATCGCAGAACAAAACAAAAGACAAGCTGATGTATTAACAAGTACAACAGAACAGCCGCAGAGCGTGTCAAGCACTGTTGCAATAGCTACAGTCGAAAAATCTTCGTCGGATGATACTGCGACTGTTGTATCAGCTGCATCAGACACTGGTGCCTCCATAACTGACTTGGCAGATTCCTTCGGTGGACCAGCTCCCGAACAGCCCGGAGATTCAGAATTGCCTCCTCCCAGAAAAAACGGCTTCTATTGGATGCTTGACTGGAATAGTTTCTTAGAAGTAGGTGACGGCGACACTAAAGTGAATATTCGTTTTGAACCTAAACTTGGTGATCCCCAAATGTTCATTCCTGTAAATGTCCCTTAGAATTTAAATTTTTTATTTATATTTATTGTAAAGATCTAGTCTTGTTGTGAATTTGATGGTATATTGGGAGCGATAAACAATCTCGAAATTTATGTCAGGATAATTTTGTTCAATACGATTTTTTCTTGTTGTCATTCTATAAAGTTGTTTGTAGCCTGGAAAATGGACAATGAACTGGTTTCTCAACTACGTATTAGTAATGCTATTTTTCAGCGCAATTAAGTCATCGAACGCTTCAATTATACTGACAACTGGTGCAAAACGTGATTTCTACAAGTTATGGGTTAATGTAATTTTTGGATGGTAGTGGAGTTTTATTTCACTTGCAATTTATTCTCGTATTATTGCGACGTTAATTTATGTGATACAACTGAAGATATTTAACACGATGTCTTTAGAACATACGATCTATTGAAAGTGAACTGGGAGAAATCATCGCGTGTTATGTACGTTTTATAATTAGAAGATAGTTAAATGCCATCTGAATGTTTGTACATAATTTTGTAAGTAAAAAATTAAATGATAATTACTAAAATATTATGATGTATTTTTTTTTAAGATAAGTAGTAAACTATAAAAATATATATTTATTCTGTGATGTCCTGAAGCAGTCTTGACTGTCAAGTGGCGTAAGTAAATATAATATTATTTATTGGGTTTCCTAATTTAAGCTTATGTAACTACTGGGTGCTTATCAAAAGTATATTCGTCCATGTGACTATACAGCCGCATCGCATTTTACTTATTTATGTATTAGATTTTTAATATTAAAGATTAAAAAATGACAGAGGAAATTGAACATTTTGTGGAAGTCTGAAGGTCAAATTTGGAGACAAATAAATTACACGCCGTATTTATGATATTATCGTTTTTTGTAAGCATTTTCTTCTTGATTATAAATAAGTTTCTTATACATACAAATTATAGGCAAGGGCTAATTACAAGATGCTCCTTTCATTCATAACATAAGATCTAGAGCATAGTTTGATTAAATTTGTATATTAGAATGTAAGGCTTCCTCGTAAGTACTTATAGATAGAAACTTGACTTCAAGCACTTGCATTCTACTTAGAATCAACACCTCATACAAGCTGCTGCGAAACAAGCGAACAGAAATGTTTCAATATAAATTATGGGCATGGTATTATTCACAGCTGTTTCGTAAAGTTAGTGCCTGCGAGGGCGCGAACGTGTTATTTCAAAGTGTACTTGAACCCAACATCAATGTTATAGCAGTTGTTGTATCCAGTATAAGAACTTCATCATGATTTCTTACAATTTCTACATTAAATAATACTCAGCTACAAAAACTTTGTGTTGTAAGGAGTAAACTTACAACAACTTTTGTAGTATGTTCGATGTTTTTAGCGAATTTATACTTTACAGCAGAAGGCAGAGTTAATACCCACCGTGACCGTGAGTTTAAGTTTCTGGGTTACAGGTGACACTTAAGGTGTGTCTTCTTAACCTAAATCTAAATTTTATTTCTATTATAACATTCTCTTTCTCTTTGAATGTGGATGAGCGTGTGGGGAGAGGAAGACCAAAGAAAAGATGGATGAATTGTGTAAATGATGATGTGATGAGGATTGGAGTGAGTGTTGACTTGACGAGTAATAGAGGAGAGTGGAAGAAGAAGACATGTTGCGCCGACCCCAAATAGAATTGGGAACAGGGCAGGAAAAAGAAGAATAAGAAGAAGATAACATTCTCTTTGAAACTGTGAAATAGGTGCGTCAACTGCGAACTGGTCCTTCGCAGATTTTCAAACATAACTGCAAGTACAAAAGAGATATATTGTTAACATTCCCAAGACAGGTATTAATATCTAAAAAAGGTTAAATTACACTAAAATTTTGGGAAGCATTCATTTTAGTTTGATTTGTAAAGGATCTTATGATCTTGAAAGGTTCGCATACTGTGCATCATTTACTATATCAAAGTTCATAGTTCGGGTCTGCGACCGAAATGCTAATATGTTTCACATTATTAATGAAAGACATTGCCTTGCTAATCAAATTTGGTCTCTAGGATTTATGTATGTCAAAATTAGAGCCCTTTAATTTTCGGGGACTGTTTTGTTGGTATAGCTACCTGAAGTGTATTAAGGCCCCATAACCCTTGATTCCCTGGAGACAAAAACTTTGTTTACGCGTTTGGTATTACGTTATATAATTAGTTTGAAAGCGAATAGTCCCGTTATGTCATCTATAAGGATTTTCACTATATTAAAAATAATACTAAAATAAAAATGAATACATTCTTTTTTCCACTTTCTTCGCTATTACTGTACACTACTGTACAGCTGTGATTACATTGCCGCATAACATTCTTAAAAGAGTTCCAACACTACACCACTGATACCACCGTCTTTCCTTAAATATAAGACATGTTAAAGGCAATTGATACTTGTAAGAAAACAACATACATATATACATACACATAATCACGACTATTGCTATAGTAATACTTTCCACTATAAAGTATTCACGTATAAAATTTATAACATCGAAACATCATCATATAACATAATAATAATGATATAGCTTGGTCTTACAACCAGCTGGTTTGTCTGCTTAAGGTAATATAGTATTAGTATGTAAGTAAATACTTACCTTTCATCCATCTAATTTCTTAAATTACTTATGGTTTTGTTAGTCCATGCAACCATCAGCCTATAGACGTCCAATACTAGACATAGGCCTTCCACCAATGATCTCCACATCCGGTGGGTCCTGCGCTGCCCGCATCCAGTGACGTCCTGCGGGCTTCGTCCATCTCGTTGGGGCCTACCCACGTTGCGCCTCTCAGTCCATGGTAGCCCCTGGAGAATCTTTCCGCCCCAACCGGCCGGCCGCTTTTGTTACTTCGGTTATTCGGTTTACATACTAACATTTTATCAGTTTTCTTTACAACGACAAATCCAGAGATAATAATATTTGGCATGTATCATTAGACAAGCTTTAGCAATATGTGTGTGAACACGCTTGATAAAAATTATTCATCGTTTTTATGTTAATGCAAATCAAATTATGTATTCGGGAGGCAGTTAAAAAATATTGTCTTTGTGTCTAATTTTAACACAATTAAACTTACAAAAAATTATCAAATTAAATAATACGAGCTCAAATATATTATTATGGTCTATTTTTAGAAGAGGCAATTATTTTATAAGAATGTTCTGAAACTTAATAGTTACGGACAAATGGCTAAGACAGAATAAAAACACCAATTTCATAGGAAAGGACCCAATATTTTGTAATTTGTGGTCTGCTCTATTGATTTAATTTACTCACTGTACTTTATGGGTTATCTGGAAGATTAGCAAGTATATTAAGAGATAAGCCCGCCCTTTGTATACTTTGTGTTGATTTTATATTATGTTACTGTTTTTTCTTGGCAATAATAATTGACGACCTCCATGGTTGTGTGGTCTGTACGCCGGTCTCAAGGCGTCGCCATCTCGAGAAGTCCTGGTTTCGATCCCCAGTGGAGGCAAGGGTTTGGGTGATGAATTTTCAGACATTTGTTCTCCAGTCTTGGATGTTCATTATATTTGTATAATATTATGTATATTCTGAATAATTATACGTATTTAACTATTAAATATATTTGTCCGTCTTCTAGTATCCGTAACACAAGCAGCATTTATTTGCTTAAAATCAAATGGGACTAGTTAATATCTGAGGATATTTATTTATTTAATAATAATAATATTATAGAAGAAAATTCAACAGAAATACTAATTTATAATCAAAGATCCCTGACACAAACCTTATACCTAATTAAAAGATAAAAGTGATAAGTCAAACAAAGATTGTACTTCTTTATCAAAGGACTGTGACCCAGTGCTACAAATGTCGGAGCATTTTCATCAGATGAACGGCCTGCCCTTTTGTCCCCTCGCTTATTTTAATACAACACTAACCTACTTTCGATATCCTGTGACGCTTATAGAACTCCTATATAACCAAGGTCAATGACAAATAAATCCTTGCCTAGAGCAAAATGCAAACAAGATGACTATTACAAAGGAAGCGAAGCGGCTATACAATCAAAACTATGTAGTCAGAAGAAGCGAGTCCATTGTCAAACTTAATAAGGGTAAGGCTGTGATGTGCGGGAAATACAGACCTGATAGGGCAATGTCCATCAATATCCGCCCTTTAGCTTAACAGGCTCGTGACGCGAGAGGGCCAGGGTGGGATATAGAGGACGATTTTTCCGTAAGTATCTACATTGAAATTTATACGTTGTAACTAGGCTTTTTAACAGGCCTCATGTCAATGTGTTCGATTCTATTGGATTCTTAGTTCTTTAAGCTGTTTTGGGAGTTTCGTTGTCAAACAAATTGTCAAAGAAGGTCATACTTTTTTTGGCGACTATAGTTGCGATGAATGACTATTTTGTGAAGACAACAACATTACACAATCCACCTGTATGGGAAGAGAATTTAACACCATTAATTATTTCGTCGGATTTAAGTATATACCTAAATAATAGTGTGCAAAATTATTGCCTGCTTCCTAGACTACAAAATTAAAAAAAATATATGAATGTGTAACTATAGGTAGTCGCGATAATAGATCTACTTATTGATTTCCTTATGCACTTAACTTAGGAAGCATTTTTAATTTATCAATATTGAAATCATCATTTGAGTCCAGAGACGTTATTATGGAGACTATTTTAGGTAAAACGGTAGTAGCCAGCCAGGCTGGCCTAGAAGCCCTACCACCAACCAAATCGAGCAGATTTTTTTTGCCCCCATAGAGAATCGACCGCGGACCTCCCAATCAACACCCGGTGGTGTGAACCACTAGACCAGAGAGGCAGTTAATAAGAGGTAAACGAGAATGACTTCCTGAATACGAAGATTCCTCTTTTTGAATACAAAGAAACGACACAATATACACTGACTAAAAATATTTTTGTGAATAAGCAAATCGAAGGAGAAACGAAAATTTGTTTACGTAGGTAAAGATAAATTTAGGAATAATATTTAAGTTAGCTTTTTATTTTTCTTGTCGAAATACTCAATCCATCTTAGGCAAACGTGTCAGCCATAGGAGCCTTACAGAATTAGAATAAGCCGATGATAGTCGCAAAATGTTTTTGGAATTCTAAAACGAAGCAGAAATATAAGGCGACGGAAAAATCTGAATGCTTTTGAAAATGTTGTTGAACATAAGAGTAATAAGAATAAAGGTTCCTTTCAAAATATTGTCGCACTCTGTCCGTGTTAAGCACGGCCAGAGGGCGAAGAAGAAAGAGGATAGATAAGAAAAACAAAATATTTGTTTAACTCAATTTATTGAGCTCAGAGCGTAGGTAAGGTTTCCGCTCAGAAGCTCGCACGAGGTAAGTGGCCGACTTTACTTAGAACTGCCTAGAAGAGGCAGGCGAGGGATAGCGACTCGACCCCTGCGATTCGCAGGCTCAGAAGCACGGAGCCATAGGGTAGGCTGCGGCTCGTAAATAAGTAGCTGCAGCAGGAGCGAACTAACAGGATAGATTGCTGCCCGTAGATAGGATCTTTAAAAAGTCATTTTAAAAGTATGAGCAGGTGTTCACTCTAGTCCAACGGCTATGGTTAGGGTGCAAGAACACGCGCTCCAATTGAAATGCTTCAAATGTTAATAAAAAAACTAAGAAAGCGTAAAGTCGACCAGAATGTATGTAAGAAATTTAAAGGTCGAAACAAGGTCAACAAGTGGCCACCTTACCCTATGGAAAGAGAAGAATTAATTTTACGGGCTTAAGAAAGTGAGCTATATATCAGAATAAAAGGTTTTAAATTTACTTTAAACATATTAATGATCTTAGCAGATTGATTACTACAAACCTTCCTTAACGGTCTTGCAAGAAATAAAATTTGACGGATGTAGAAATTATAGTAAAAAATATGAATGTGGATTGTTTTATCACCGATTCCGGCGAGACCTTTCAATCTCAGTCTCGCCGGAATCGGTGATTTTTAGTGGGTAGTCGTGTTTCAGCCCTACATTTTGCCCTCATTTTGCCCATCCCTTGCAGCAGTGGGGAAGGGACTTGGGGATGGAAGGGATTGGCAAAATTGCATTTTGAGCATCCTATCAAAAAAGGCATGATTAAATAATGTAACTATTAAGCTACGACGCTAAAGATTTTCTCTCATTTTACTGCAAATTAATATTTTTTAATAAGATCTATTATCTCGACGCCATCAAGTTACCCCTACTTTCAAATGACAAAGTTACATTACTTAAGGGGACAGCTATATGGTAAATATTTTAGCGGCTTCACGAGTATCGTTCTCAGAAACTCTTAAGTAGGTCCTAATAGTATGCCATTAAATGAAAATTTAATCCCACTCATAGACAATACAAGCAGCAGGTAATACAAGACCGAAATTTTGTCCACGTCTCATTGAATATGCCAGCATAATATAAGTATAAGGATATTTAAATTGTAAATGCTTAATTACTCTAGAGGAATAATCAACGGTTGTTATTTCAGAGACTGTAGGTTTAGGAAACACGTAAATGCCTATGTTAATGAGATTCACAGGTTAGTGTTTATTTGTGGATAGTAAAAAAGTCCATCTGAAGTAAAATCTGCGTTGAACCTGAGTGTATTACGATGACATAAGTGTTTGTCCACGCTGGATGCCCAGCATTGGGATGAATAGAGGCTAGTGACGTAGTGTTCATTCCGTCACCTTATACAATAATAAAAAAGTATATTTCTACTACTTTTTGCGTCCATCGCCTGGTATTTAATACAAAGATTAAAAACAAAAAAAACCTCAACTTATTTTGCATACCGCGATGGAATAGAAACGATAAGTTGGGTGTATTTAACGGTCTTGAAACGAAATTTTTATTACTTTTTTGTTAACAATATCTTATAATGATTTAAATAAAGATAAACATACTTAATATTTATAACATACTAAATAATAATATGTATAAATTTAGATTTATTTCTTCCATTTTGACACAATTACGATAAGTAATTTTAAAATGCAATTAGAAAAAAATTATCGTCGAATGTACAATTAATAATGATCTTTAAATATTGAGAAATAATTTAAGCAATGTTGTAAACGATCGTGCTTACAATAATTATAATGTTTCGTATTGCCTATTAAATAAAAATCCTGTCGTTTTTCTAACATATAATAGCCCACCACTGACTTGACATTAATAGACAAAATCGTAAACAAAGTAAAGATATAAAAAATATAAAGGATCCATCAAAAAGGTGTGCCAGTGCGGCACATAGAGAAAGAGAGACGTTATTACTATGCTGGCGGAGGTACATAATATATATTTCTACTACGCATGTAATACTGTTGCGTTCCGGACGCGAGCATGCTGTTCCCTAAGATTCCCTAAGTCCTGACGGTACAGTGCGAGTCGCCGTTATATACCCAAGTCGGTAATTCTTGCGTGAGGTGAGGGCGGGCAGATATTCTAATGCTTATTGTACCATTGCAAGAAATGGTCGGCAGAGCGTAAAGGCTTCTTCCATCTTGCTCGCCAAATCAGGTCTCTGTCTTCAAATGTCAATGCAGCAATCATAGTATACGATAGTCATGGCAGCAATCATTCTGTCTTCCAAAATTGACGACAGTCCTGACATCAATTCAAACAAAGAGTGAAACGGGGTTGGGGCGTCACTGGAATCAGAGTCCCAGATAACTTGCTGACCGTACTTCAGCCTTGGTTAGCGCGTCCGATTGTAGTTGCACGTCGAAAATATCTCTTTCCCGAACACTCCGTACAAGCGTTGGTCATCTATAATCGACCTTCTGGATGTAGGGCCGTGGCGAGAAGCATGTATACAGCTTCACGCGCCGCACCTTTTAAGGCAACGCTTAGACGAGCGAGATTTTCGGCCGGAGTGTAAGAGAGTTCTGAACTAGCAAAAGAACGCTTAAACACAAACCAATCCAAAGGTGACTTGCCGTCAAAACTAAGCAGGCTTATAATCGATTTTGACGCTTTACCTATGTCCAACTTACTTACCAAAGTCTCGAAGGCATTTACTAAAGGTGAAACATTATCACCAGCTCCGTTCCGGCATTTTACCAAAAAAGCATCAGCCGGAGATTCGTGGACGTCACGGCAGGGATCGGGTCGAGACGTCCCTGGCTGTGCTCGTCCTGGGTACAATACTGGAGGAACATCGTTGTAAACATTTTTAGGAGCGGGTGAGGAAGCCTGGGGATAATTAAAGACATTAATAGGTTCTGTATGCCTGTCAACAGAAATCGGTGCTTCTAAGCAAACAGTGTTGTCGTGTGGGTTAACCGACACTCCATGACTTTCATTTGGAGATACTAAACGATAGTCATTAATTGGAGAATCTCTTAACCATTTTTCAATACTAACGTGACTCCGACTGGTTTTACTTCGGCTACAACTGCCACGATCACTACGGCTAGCCTCAATTGCGGCAATTTCAGCCCGATGCTCCAGTTCGGCCGTAGATCTCTCCAGCTCCACTTTTCGGGCAGCCAACTCCAGACTGGCGAGGTGGCGGGCGTGCTGGGCCTCCGCTGCGAGCTTCCTCGCAGTGACCGTCGCCGAGGAGCGGCTCGTGCGCGATGTAGTGGAGTTCGTTGTGGAGGGGACCGGGGCAGTTGAAGAAGTCGCCCTCGGATTAGCTTCCTGTGAAGATCCGCCCGTAGCAACAGGTTGCGTCCGTTGGGTTTCATCTTCACAAGTCGTGGAAACTAACCGTGACTGACTGCGGGTTACAACCATCGTACTAAGTCGAATGTACACACAATTCACGACACTAATATAGGAAACAAAGTCGTAAACAAGGTAAAGATATAAAAAATATAAAGGATCCATCAAAAAGGTGTGCCAGTGCGGCACAAATGTATTGGGTCCTTACCTATGAAATTGGTGTTTTTATTCTGTCTTAGTATTTTGTCTGTAACTATTAAGATTCAGAGTATTCCTAAAAAATAATTACCTAGTCTAAAAAAAGACTATATTTTTGAGCTCTTTTGATTTGTTTTGATAATTTGTTGTAAGTTTAATTGTGTTAAAATTGGACACGGAGACAACTCTTTTTAAGTGCCTCCCGAATACATCATTTTATTTGCATTCACTTAAAAACGATAAATAATTTTTATGAAGTGTTGAAGAAAACTGATAAAATGTTAGTATGGAAAATGCAGAATTCCCCAAAATCTCCATACAAAACACCAATTTCATAGGTAAGGACCTAATATAAAGTAAAATAAAATTGATAATAATTTAAATAATATAAAATATAGAAGGTATAATTGATTTCATCGAATAGTCATAATTAAAATTTAAAAGGTCCCCATATTAATAAAAAATGATTACTTAGTATAAAGTAAAAAAATAAAATATATAATTAATTATGAATGTCAAGAAAATTAAAATAAATAATATCATTTCATTATACGACTATTTAGCAGGCAAATCCCTGAACCTCAACCCTTGTCATGGTAACGAAACCATCCAACCATCGTACACGGATTGTAAGCGAGATTTATGGGAATCACCTATGCGTCAGTCTATAAATAGTGGCGGTACAATAGACGCCTGACAGAGTTATCGAAGGATATGCAGAAAAAAATGTCATCTAAATATGAACCTTTTATTGAGAAGAAAATGGTTTTGCAACCTCTAAGGAGAATATTCTGTAACCTACTTCCTATGACATTTAAAGTAAAATACATTTTGCTTGCACTGTTTTTTCTTTTATTAGGAACGAAATAAGAATGTGGGTGTAATGTGTTATGTCTAAAAAAGAATTTTCTTATTTTTAAGGCTATTTTTGGAACAAAGTGAACAAAATACTCATCTTGATAAGAAAATGATTCTTATTGTAAAATGGCACACAATGCAACATAATGAAGCTGTCGCTAGAAAAATTTATTGAATTAGACAGTCCAGGCCCTGAAACGATTTTGTATGAAAATAATTTAGGTCGTAATACGAGAAGGAAAAATTAAACAACAAAATCATTTTGTAGTAATTTAAAGGGGCACTGTTAAAGTTTCTATCAAGATTGTTTCACTGCACACCTTTTGTAAAAACTTAATTGGATAGACGTAATATGTCTACCCAATTAAGTTTTTCGAGTTACTTTTATACCTTTACGCTTTGCATTTATGGCACTCCTAATCTGGGTGTTAATTTTTATATCCCTGAAGGGGTAGCGTGTGCTATTTTTCATTTCAGACCCTCGGGAATTTTAGCGAACACTGTTACTCTCTACTCTATGTTAAGTAATGTTGTAGTTGTCTTATTTTAAGTAATAGAAAGAGACACAGATTTAAACAAAGTCACACGTTTTATAATAAAAAGGTTAGAGCTACAATACATTGGGCTTACAGTTGATGTCGCCAGTAGCATACCCCAGACATCGGTAAACATTTTTTATGATTATTACGCCAGCAAACAATATCGTTCTGTATCAACAAACCGTCGACACGTGCTGACTCGTACTTCGCGGTGGTGACTCTCTGACAACTCAGTGGCTACTAGCTGTAGGCCTAGCACGGGCCGGAGAGAAAAAGTCCTCGGAGACAAAATTACTCATTGCCTCTCGCTTCCGCGCGAACGAAGAAGCGAGAAGCAATGACGATTTTTGTCTCTGGGGTACTTTTTCTCTCCGGCCCGTGCTAGGCCTTCTGGAAACTGTAGTGAGGGATAAACAGCTTACACATATCACTTTGCTCGCCAGTGCACTGTCGGCCGTGTAAGACAGAGATACTTATTGGTAGATGTTAACATTAAACCCTTGATTTTATAGACGAAGCCTTACAGTGTAAATTTTAGACGGTACTAAGGAAACTTTTAAAATATTCAATATGGTTTATTCGTATATCTCAATTATAATTACAGCTATATATGTTATAGAACCGTAATTGCTACATCAATGTGTAGAACCGTCCCAGGGGTATATAATGCATAACAATTATACCGACCCTAGTTACTTCGTGTAATTACGTACCAAGGGTGAAGTTCTCAGTCAGTTTGATAAGGTTAGATCATACTAGCAGAACCTATCGCAAGTTTGTCACAGGCCGTAATCAAAGTTCTCAAAGTGCCGTCATGCCATATCGGCGAGACGACCCTTCAATCCGAGGATTAATAGCTTCGAGATTCAAGGATCACTTACGTAACACATGTGAAATATTCCACAGGACCTTCTAGACGTCCGAGGTAAAAAATTGTGATGGAATTTTGTTAGAAATGTTACGAAAGGTATCCAAGAGGAATTCAGATATCGTTTTTATGAAAAACATTCTGATATGAGCTCGCAATCCACGTAAACGTAGGCTTTGCGAAGTCAATTTAGTTTTCTAGTTGTCTTATTTACATAGGTTCGCTCAACAGCAGAGCAAATGTGTTCTTTATATCTATTACCTTTAAGTGTCTTCACAGTTAGCGAAACGGTAATACTTTTTCCCTCATCTTGTATTAAAGAACTCTATATCATTCGTTTTCCTGAAAATTAGAGCAACGTACTGATGCCATAGCAACAAATCCCTCGTGCCGAGAGCGGCCATAGGCTACTTACCTTAATCATTATTGTCTCTTCGCAACAAAATATAATAATAGTTGATGGCAAGTCAGGTGTGAAATTAAAGCTTTTATTCACACCTTATAGCTAGGTATCAAGGGATAATTTTGTTAGTCAAGTAATTAATTTGGCAGCCATTTAATTACTTGGTCAGAAAGAAATTGTTGCCGAAAAATGATTAGGGCAGCAAACAAATATTTTGTCAGAAATGTAATTACTTGGCCGGCTAAATAATTATTTGAGCTGCAATGAAGGATCAAAGATCAATTCCTAGGAAATTCTGATAGATATTAGGTTATTATTATATTTTATTAAAAATTCAAAATATTTGTGTCAGTAATAGCTTTGTCTCAATTGAGTTGACATTAGAAATATTATTTTTAAGGGTCATAAAAAATAATAATGATTATATTATACAATTTGGCAACAGAGAAAACATTTGAGTTGCTGCCCAATTACTTATTTTGTTGACTGTTTAAATAACACCTTTTTTCTGATAGCTAAAAATTATAATATGTTGAAGTATGTTTCTATTTTAATAATTTACTTCAACTACTCAAATAGTACTTAGGTACATCTTGCAGATGATTGTTAAAGTAACTACTTCACCAGGTTCAACTAAGTCTTACACGGGACAGAGAATTTTATATTAAGTAGGAGATTATCTATATATTGGGTCCTTACCTATGAAATTGGTGTTTTTATTCTGTCTTAGTATTTTGTCTGTAACTATTAAGATTCAGAGTATTCCTAAAAAATAATTACCTCGTCTAAAAATATACTTTATTTTTGAGCTCTTTTGATTTGTTTTGATAATTTGTTGTAAGTTTAATTGTGTTAAAATTAGACACAGAGACAACTCTTTTTAAGTGCCTCCCGAATACCTCATTTTATTTACATTTTTATGAAGTGTGATATTACACATATTACTAAAGCTTGTCTAATGATACATGCCAAATATTATAAACTCTGGATTTGTCGTTGTGAAGAAAACTGATAAAATGTTAGTATGGAAAATGCAGAATTCCCCAAAATCTCCATACAAAACACCAATTTCATAGGTAAGGATCTAATAATTGTCCTATTTTCATCTGCTTTGGAAGTAAGTGAATTGTCTTTGCATTTTTCGTATCTAAAAAAAATACAAATTATTTTATATTCAGCATCATCATCATCATCATATCAGCCCATTACCGCCCACTGCAGAGCGTAAGCCTCCTCTCTCTTGTGCCAATCTTTCCGGTCCTGCGCGATCTGTCCCCAGGTCTTCCCCGCGACTCGTTCGACGTCGTCGACTCATCGCAGTCGTCTTTTTCCTTGCCTTGTCCACCATTAATTTAAGGACCTACTCCACCTGTGGTCTTCATACCTCGTCAAGTGTCCTGCCCACTGCCACTTAAGCCACCACCTGCCACTTATTTAATATCATTTATGTAATATTGCAACTCTGTTTTTTTTCCTTATTTCTTGAAAAAACTTCCAAAATTAATCTTCCAAATTTTATTTTTACTTTTTACAGGCTTTCAATCATAATTCTAAATTGCCTCTGACAAGGCACTGATATTAATCCATACCTTTTACCACGAAGACGGCAAAGTGAAAGCCTAAAATTAACTCAATATTATAATATTTACTGAATAAGCCAGCTTATTACAGCTTTTGGCTTAGAAATAAGGTCCATAAGGTCCAGATTACACAAAAGTAGCTGTCTTTGTATGTCCGTAATATTACTGTCAAAGAGAATGACGGCAACAACCTTGTTATGGCGTCAAGAGGCTACTTTGCCGTATGAGTTTATGTAGTCGCCTGTTTTACTTGAAGGCTAACAGGAATTGGAACTATACTTGTGTATGAAAGCGTGTTGAGAGAGGGCCCTGTATTATTTTTACAAGCATATTTCGCTGAAAAGCTCTTCTGATTATAAAACAAAAGAAGAGCGCTCTTATCAGAATTTATTGCCGTCAGAGTGCTTGCTTTTAATGATTTTTAATGAGATTGTGTGGGCGTTTTGGATGGAGTTTTGAGGATCGTGAAATTGGATATCGAAATTTCAAAAAAACAGCTTTTAAATTAATTTTCAACGTGGTTTAAATGTTTTATTCCTTTATGAAAGAAGGCGGTAGAAAATGTCTGCTTACGTGGATCATTTATTATTATTTATTGTACACAGAAATAATATATTACCTACAACATACAATACATAAACAAATAGACAAGTACAACAGGTACAGCATTTACCGCAAATATAGAGGTCCAGGAATCGATTCTTGAAATTAATTATAACAAATATAAGATACAAATTATACAAATATAGATACAATTAATACAAATATAAGATAAAACAACGGCTATGATCCATGAACACTACAAATGAATTTCATCATCCAGATTTGTGTCACCGCCAAGACTCGAACCCGGGACCAATATTAGATAGATAGATAACTCTTCATTGTTAACACCATTTAAAAAGAAATAAAATAATAATATGGAATAATATCGAAGATGGAACCTGCCCATAGCCATAGAGATGGTTTAACTATCATAAAAACCATGAAATATTTAGTTTGTATTTCATGTGGGTAATAATAAGCGCTATGATTAACATTAATGAATTTAATGTAATTCAACAACCGTTTTAAAAAAAATTTGCGCTAAGCGTTTAATTTAGTACATACATATAATCACGGCGAATATCCCATAAGGGTTAGTCAGAGACTAGGCAAAAGTATCGCGAAAGCAGTCCACTGCCATAGTCCGCACATCACCAAGCAGTGACTGCACTCAGCGTGACAGGTGGTGAGCCTGACGCTATTGTAAGCTATTGGATGGTTGTGCAGTTCTAAGTCCATTAGTTGCGTTTTACGACACCCAAGGGAAGAGATGGGTTGGTTGTATTCTTTTAATGAGCCGCTACCACACGCCCCTTAAAATAAATCCTCGTCATAATTTAGTAAAGGACACAATAAGCTGTAATAGAGTAATAAAGCAATCACTAATGTTCCATCTTGATTGATAGCCATTTACTAGGGTCGCCGCGATAATGACGCAGTCCTTCAGGCCTCGTTTTGGACGACAGCGGGCGTTGCGGGCGGTTTCATACAAATCTATGCACTTTACAGTGCAGCTGCCCTATTCTATAACCATGTGTCAGAAGATCGAAGTGGGATTTCTGTCATTGAACACTATTATTGAAATTACGCTTCAGTTACTTTGAATTTGAATTGGGAATTGCTAAAATTTGCAACTCTATGGCCGAATTTGACACAAAATTATTAAATACTGGATTGCGTAACCATCGGTTATATGGTAGCAAATTTTAGTAATTTCTAATTTGTAACGAAAATTGAGAATAAGAAGTTAGTGCACATAATAACCGCTTAATATTGAATCAATGTGGCGTTTTTGTTGATCCTGCAGAAATCCTGCAGAAATTCCATTACAATCTATGTATAACTCGTTTGTATGTAGAGTTTAGTTCGTGAGTACGCCACGAGATGGCGCTTTTAACAATCATAGTATAAGTAGAGTAAAATGCAAACAAACCTGAATCTCGCTATTGTGATGTCTCGCAGGCTATATATATACTTTTAGGGTCATTTTAAATATATACATTTAGTCACCTAATTTGGCCTTTTATTTCTTAAAGAATAATTAGCCCCATTAAGTACCTTGGGTGGTTCATGGTTTATTCAATCTATATAAATAATGATAGACAGCTAAATCATTGACAGCTCGAGCCAGTTTGCGGTTGAATCATAGCGATGGAAGCTATTACAAACTAAGCGAAGATTTAGCTAAGAAGGAGAAAAATTTACATCGCTGGAATCGTAATTGCAATGTGACCTAAAATAGCCACTTCCCTCGAAGAATAGTGCTCAATGTTTCAATATCGATGATTTTCAGGACAAAACTCATATAAAAAATAGTTTTTTTCGATGTCATTTGAGGTATGTGTTAAATACTGGTGGCATAAAATTTGGCAACCTGGCACCCGTAACGTCTGTCAATCTGCATATAAAAATCTTTTTGTTTCTCCTCTATTAGTTTTGATTTCAATGTCTCGTACGCTTCGCGGCCCGCTCCGCCCGCTGCCGTCCACAACAGAACCTTACACTCCTCGTCCTATTTCTACTCTAAGTATGATTGAAGCATGATGACTTTCAATTGATTAGCCTGGTGAAAATTACGGCTCAATTAGTTCTATGTGACGTTGAGCTCTGACTTCTGGTTCTGGTTCTGTGATTTGGAATAATGCGAATGGAAATGTAGTCAACATCACGTCAGATCACACCTTTTAGTCTTCATCTCAATGCATTAAGGCTTAAATCCTATCAGAAACAATCTCACAAATTCTGAAAAATTTTGCGTAAAGGGCAACGTAATAAAATTGAAAACGAATAATTATGATAGATTTGGATATAATTTTTGTTTGTTAAAAGGGATGCCGAGGCCTTGGCGTGCCTATTGTGTCTATGAAATCTATTGTGACAACCCCTTTGTATTTACAGCACTTCCCAAATTCTAACGCAGATCATTTAGGGGGTGAGGTTTTAATGTCTTCAGGAGAGATTACGTGGCTTCCGAAGTGCCGGCTTCTGTAATGGTGCAGCAGCTCACATTCGCATAGGATATGTATGAGCATTCTCCTTTACGCGACAAAGTCAGCAAGTCGTGGTTTTACTCAGGCCTAGAGTGTAAACGTGTGTCATTACTTTCTGTTGATTTATGCTGATTTCGAGTGCATCCTCAGAAAATTTACAGAAAATTTTTTAGCCTGGGGTGATCTTCCAGAGCTTTGTGACCTGTTTGAAAACCCAGGCCTTTAAGGAACTCAGTTCGCAACCAATTCCGTGTGCATCCAATGGGTATACCACAGAACGGTTCCAGACCAATCGGTTGATGAACCAGCTCTAGCTACTTCGTCAGCGGCCTTGTTTGCTTTGATGCCGCTGTGTCCCTGTATCTGTATATCTATAGTTTTATGACCTATTGCATAATTATGTGTATATTTTTTTTGGCATCATTTTATGTATGTCGTTGTGTGGATTTTACTACTCTTGCAAGATGTGGCCAATTCGATCCCGTGCTGTATATTAATGAATATCGCTTGCCTGAAGCAGTGCCATATGCATGGCAACAGACTTGACCTGTTTGCATAGGGGTCTCAAACGTATCAGGAGAAAATGTATGTTTATAATATTTCTCATAAACATTTTATCACATCACCTGATATGTTTGTAGACACAATAGAAAATCAATTGTGTCTCGTCCAAAACAGGATAAGTGTCAGTGCAGGGGTTATGGGAACTATTTAATAAGCGAAAAGTATTCTCATATAGATTTTTTATAAATTTGTACATCTATTTGATGGAAATTAAATAAAAAGGTCGAAAAAACTAATATTGTTAGAAAAATAGGCTGTATTTTCTTTATTGGAGCAACAGAAATACCAAAACAAGTTTTTTTAAATATTTGTTTCTATATTCGTAAACGAATCATGGAATATTTCGCGGAATTGAAAGCAGTTCACACTGATATATATTAAATTCCACGTGTATGAAATGAAACATTTGCCAATAGTATATTAGGTATTTCATATATCCAAAATGACAATGAAAGATTAATTTCGTTTTCAACGAAATGTTGACTTTAGGTATTTGAGAAAAATATAAGCTAACTTGAATAAGTATTCTATTTTAAGAAAGAGGAGCATCTCCTGGCACACGCAAATTTAGATTGAAAGGAGATTCTAGTCTAGTCTAGTACTACACTGTATTGTAGGATATGAAGGTCTTACGGGATGTTTCAAAAGTAATAAGCAGGAGTATTTAAACGTATTAAAAACAATATTTATTTAGCATTCTTCGCAAAATTGTTAACATGTATAAAAATTATTTTTTGGTGTTATCTTTGACTACTTTTAAACATAATGGCAGGATCTCTGCCTTTTCGCTGAAAATTGTTTTCCAGATTTTAACTTGTCAATCAACGTTTCATAGAACTTTATTTCGCCGAATGATTTACCAACTCATCAAAAAAAAATTATTTTTCTCAATCAATCAAGTGTACGTTTGGTCTTTTTTCATGACACTTTTCAATATGCCAATATTCCAGTAGCAGAAAGTTTTAGTTTTTTTCGTAATATTTATTTGGTTATTTATTGCTTAGCAAATGTTATAGTTAGCAGGGTTTCGCAACTGATTCTTTTTCATACTCTAGCTTAACCTACGTTCTTTTTACGCTCTTAACTTACGTTATTCTTATTTATTTGTAGGCAAATTGAAGTCAACAATAATATCAACGTATTCAATGGGACCTGCTACACTGGCAAAATGTTATTTGTGTGGCTTAGTGAAATATTTGCCAAATAATAAATTTTAATGTCCTAAACTTTTGGTGCCATTATAACAATCTGTTTATCAATAAAATTCTACCAAATGAAACGTTGTCATTCAAAAATTTGTTAACCGTTAGTTGTTAAAGTCAAACAATCAGTTTGGTTGGCAAGTGATAATCTGCCATACAATTTTTAGTAGATACCATGATGGCAATTATCATCTTCTGATAGGCCTAAGCCCAACTCTTATGTAAATGGAAATTAAAGTATTTACTAGGGCATCAATTAACACATTGAAAGGTTATATAAAAGCTAGCAAACCTTCATTTTTTCGAAATGTGGGAGAGATATCTTACGGGTTAAGCTTCTTATCCCTCTTATTCAAACAGACTTTTGCCAAATAGATCACCGATATTGAAAAAAGCTATTGCATAGTATTTTGTATCAACATATGCAATTATAATTTTATTTATTTAATATATTCATGCAGTATTTCTTTTTCTTTGATATTAATTCAAGTTACACTTTTTGAGCGTGGTGACCGATAAGAAAACAATTTTTTCTATTATTAAATAAATAAAATACATGTGGGTTTACACATCTCTAGTAGAGTGGTACAATACGTCTAATCGCACGCACACAACGCCGTGTCGAAGACTGCCGAACTGAAACGACGTTAGACGATGCACGGCCTTCAAGCCACACCTCCTTGCGCATCGGAGTGGGGAGCGTGAGGTTTTTTCGTTACGGAATTTCTGGATTCGGTCCCCGCGCTCAAGGCCCGCGATAGAAGCTATGCAATAGCTTAAAAAGTACTTAAGCCTAATATTTTAGGTTCATTCATTTGCATTAAGCAATATAAATATCCGGAATACTTTTGATATATCAAGTTGGCACTAGCTGCTTTTTACAAATACACTTAGCCAGTAAACTTAGCCAGTCCTTTGATGCCACTTAGCCAGTCCTTTGGTGCCATATAATAGGGCATAAGCCTATTGCCGTTACCGGGCAATATAGAAATGCCATAACCACTCAGTAATTCAAACCAAAATTCAAAATCAGAGTGGTTCATCTCAAGAGGTTCTGGGTTCGATTTCCGGTGTTTGTGTGATGAATACAGATATTTGTTCTCTAGTATTGGGTTTTTATATTAGGTCCTTACCTATGAAATAGATGTTTTGTATGGAAATTTGGGGATGTCTGCATTTTACATACTAACATGTTATCAGTTTTCTTCACAACGACAAATCAAGAGATAATAATATTTGGCGTGTATCATTAGACAAGCTTTAGCAATATGTGTGTGAACACGCTTGATAAAAATTATCCATCGTTTTTATGTTAATGCAAATCAAATGATGTATTCGGGAGGCAGTTAAAAATAATTGTCTTTGTGTCTAATTTAACACAATTAAACTTACAAAATATCATCAAATTAAATAATACGAGCTCAAATATATGGTCTATTTTTAGAAGAGGCAATTATTTTATAAGAATGTTATGAAACTTAATAGTTACGGAAAAATTGCTAAGACAGAATAAAAACACCAATTTCATAGGTAAGGACACAATATATGTAATATTCTGAATATTTATACGTATTTATATTAAATATATATTTCCGTCATCTAGTATCCATAACACAAGCAGCATTAGTTGCTTAAAATGGGGTTTGTTGATAGCAATGAATGTCTGAAGATGTTTATTTATTTAAATCTTTGTAGACCATTTAATTGCCTTTTAGCTTTGAGCTTTTAATTACCATACCATATCACTAAACATAAAATTTCCCCAAAAAACATCATTGTTTTATGGTAAAAACTGCGACGCCCTCGTTTAATTTATGCTTTAAAAATATTAATAAATAAATAAATATAAATATCTTCAGACATTCACACCTATCAACTAGCTCTATTTTAAGCAAGTAATGCTTATTTACGGATACTAGATGACGGATAAATATATTTAATAGATAAATAAATATAAATATTGTGATTTAATATAATACATATATAAACATACAAGATTGGAGAACAAATGCCTGTAATAAAAATATAAAAATAAAAAACAACAGCATTTATGCAGTTTAGATGCGTCTTTGCGCATGCTTATGAATGTCTTAAACATTTTACAATATTCCGTGAAAAAGAAAAGCTATGCCACCCGTTCACAAAAGAAAACAATCAGTTGAAAACAAAGCTACCTTCGCCATGGTCAGACCGTGGATGGGTGACCAAAACTTTGTGATCTCGAGCTCCTTGGTGCATCGGAAAGCACGTTAAGACGTTGGTCCCGATCGCTATCACGACTGTTTCTACCCGCCAACCCGCATTGGGCCAGCGTGGTGGTTACGGCCCATACTTCTAATGAGTTTCTCCATGAGGAAGGCCTGCGCCCAGCAGTGGGACTTATATAGGCTAGGTTGAGGACATTTAAAAATTATAGAAATGTTTTCCTTGAACCCAATATAAATTTATCATAACTTCCACAGAACGAGTGAAAAATTCTTTATGGGTCTTTATGCTTTCGTGAATAAATGTGATGAAGATTACACTGGCTTGTAAGAACTCTGTCTCAATGTAAACGAGCATAGTGCTAATGTGTTTCTTTATCTATTAGGAGCAGAGAGGAAAAATATCGTTGCCTTAATCCAGAAAGATATATAGCCAGTTTTTTCTACAATCTCTTTAATTTATTACCGTGAGTGCTAGATGCTTTTTGGTATAATTGGATTACCTTAAGCCTCTGTATAATATTATAGGGAGTAGCTTCTGTCGCGTAAAAATAATACTGCGAATAGTACAACAGCAGTTGTACATTCAATATAACTAAAACAAGTTTGTAACACGACGTTGGAAATTATTGAAAATTATCAATAACGATAAATTTCATAAGTTTTAAGTTTGGTAAGGCAGTCGTTGTCGAGTTGGAAAAAACGCACTACTCGCTCAAGAGTACAATAGTAATAGGTATTTCTATACTGTATGTTTACTTAAAATAAATAAATAATTTAAGTCACTCATAGCTTCTAGATAAGACCGACCCGTCATTATTGGAACTCAGCTACTAAAATACCCACTCTTACAAAAAATCCCAGCACAAAATTCTCTGTGGCTTCTACGATATGCGCAATAGAATTTAATAAAAAGTTTTCGAGCATTTTGTGGTCGTAACCTACTTTGTGAATCTTTCAGTGTACGGCTTCACGCTTGCCTGTAAAGTGGCCTCGCGTTCTTAGAGGAACGGTCAATTGACTTTGAAACTAGAAACCGATCGTTCTTCCAGAAGGACACTCCACAATGGGTTAGGGTTTTGTTTAAGAAAGTTTCTGCGTAGGTAAGCCTTTTGTTTTTGGCATTAACACGCAGAAGGTCTAATTGACAGATGTGGTAGGAAAGTTTGGAGTGGCTTAGGATTAGGGTGCATTAATAATGTCTTCAGGTAAAATGTAAGAAACCGGTATTACATAACATGCTAAGAAATGTGAGTAGACAAAATAAGACAATAAGATAAAATATTATGTATAGAAGACAACTGTTTCCCTAGAGAAAATGCATTTTGAAACCTGTTTTCGTTATCAATAAATGCAAAAGTGTAGGATTTGACAATAGGCAAGTGTAGGCGTTTGAAAGTTTTTAACAACTGCTATGCGAAAAATACAAAGACTTTCGAGATTTTCCGTTTGACGATAATAGCGAATATCAAAACGCATCTTGTGTACGGGCCCTTACATAATTACACGAGTGTAGATATAATTTAATGAATTTACACACATTACGGACACCACAAATATGGAATTTAAAGTAATGCAAAGAGGCGTGATATTTTTGCAGCTTTTGATCATTCAGATCGGCTTCGAACTGCGGTTCTTTGCATTTGTTACAATGTGGCCCTAATAAGTTTCACTCTTTATAGCAGTAGATATTGTTTCATATATAAATTGAACAAAGATATTAAGTTCAAGAAGTGTAACGTAGGGATGACATTAATGAATATTGAATTGTCTCCACCTTAAAATTACAGACTAGGAAATTTTTAAACCCATTTCTTGTTAAAGCCTTGAGCTCTCTGAAGGCACACGTATTTTTTTTTAACTATAGGGTGAGGGATTTTGAAAATGGTCCTAGAAATGCGTCTTATACGCACTTGTACCGCGGGCTAGAGTTTGTTTAATGTTGTATCTTCTCTGATCCCTGTTCCCAATTCTGTTATTTGGGGTCGGCGCAACATGTCTTCTTCTACCACCCTCTCCTATCACTCGCCAAGTCAACACTCACTCCCTTCCTCATCATATCGTCATTCACACAATCTTTTCTTCGGTCTTCCCCTCCTTACACGCCCATCCACTTTCAAATCCATTCATGTCATGGACATGTGTGTGTGTGTTATTTCATGTTGATAATTAAAAAATTTCAGCCTCGCATTTAATCATTCTTTCTCCATATTTAGGAAAATAAACAAAGCTTAGTGAAAAAACTAATGTATGAGGTGACGGTTACAAAATAAATGATTTTCTGTGATACAGAAATTCAGTATACTATTTTCATAATGAATCCATTATTTAATAATGACATCCATCAATACTCTACATACCATGATACATCTGTATTTATTGACGGATCACAATAAATACGCCTGTCGCCTGCGAGTATTAGAAAATCAAATATTACAATATAACAAATATCACACCTGCGTCAGAACTTCCCATCATAACTGTAAAATTTAATAAAACCCCAATATCATAAACAATCAATCCAAAGCTGGTTACTGACGTATAGCTTAGTAAGTTCTAAAGACCAAACCATTAATTTTTATTGAAACTAATTTCTCCTTGACATTTTCGAAATCGGGAACTAAGTGTCCCAGCAATAAATATCGGCTGTCACGGTCTGAACCGAATAAGTTAACAACTTCCCACCAAGTGGTAATGGCCGCGAGGGCGAGTATATTGATGTGCTCCGCCAAGATGAGAGCACAGATAAGTGGTCCCCAAACTTGCCAACTTGAAGTGATCGCAAGTTCTTTTAGGGTTGTCCGTTATTAGTGTTGCTACAAGGATATTTGCGGTTATTTATCAGGGTACCAGTTATGGACCTTCTTAGATATTAGTTATTTCGGCTTATGTCAGCAAAGTATTTTTTGTTCGCGAATACGAGTACAACATTTGATATGTGATTAGGAGGGTCAATGTAACATTTTTAAATTTTGAATTTTTTCAAATTATTCCACTCGCCAGCTGTAAAATGTTTCTATAAAAAGTAATAATTCGAACAATCCTTGGAAATATATTACCGAACTTTTTGCCAAACGGCTGCCAATGTCTATAGGTTGCGGTAATCGCTTAACATTAAACAGACCGGAACCTTTTGTAATAAAAGATAGCTAAATTGGCAGATAAATCGGAAATTAAGATAGGTCATCAAAATTGTTAGGTAACTACCCATATTATCATAACTCCCATTAAAAAAATCCCATCCCAATTAAAAAAAAACTTGATATCAATTTCACTCATGAAAAACTTGCTTTAATTTGAAATATGGTTTCTAATTATCAGAAACATAGAGAGACGATTATCAACCTGGAACGCAGGGTTGGACAAGGACTTGCATAACAAGTGCACCCCTGGGCATTGGCCACGCCCACTAGAGAAACAGAGAATTATTGGCCAGTATTATTGGCCTTTCAGTAATACGTCGAATATTGGATAGGATCCAAAACGGTGCTTATAACAGAATGTTACGAGAAGTTGCCTTTATGAAGGTTAAACATTCAGGATATTTTCTTTTGGTTACTACAAAATTACATTGCCTTTAGTTTAGGCGATATATATTTTTTTCCCTATTTTCAGAATGTTCCCCTTAGACACTCGCTTAAATAATTCTTGTGTTTGTAATTTTGTTTAGTTGGAGCACAATTTGCTACTCTGTTTATATTTTTTTAATTTTTAAATGTCTTATAATGGTCAGTTTTTCGATCCGAAGTAATATTCAAACCAATGGTTAAAATCTAGACCAAACGCGTCAATAGAAAGATAAAATCGTCATCGTCGTGTGAATCGTCAGCTTGATCAATGGTTTTTGACCAATTTGCGATGAATTTTCTAAGCAATATACATAAGCTGCGCCGCCAGGCGACATTTTACTAATTCCAGCATCGTTGTGGAATTGCATAATAATATGGTTATTTAACTATAGCAGTATCTAAAAATTGTACTATTGGTCAAGCTGCCATATCACGATATCGTCCGTTTACGCCATTAGTCAATATTTTAACCAACTTTTGAACCTGACCAGGGATTCTTGCGAATCGCACCTGCGGCTGCTACAGGGATCACAAGGTAAGTTACCAGCCTGTGATCTAAGACGTACCTATACTCTATACTCTACCCTATACCCTATACTCTTCAAACCAGAATAGAACAATGCAAGCACCGTTGCTTTGTAGCATGAAAAGGAAATCTAACTTTTTCGTAGTACAAGTCCGCTTTTAATAAGGTTCGATATCAAATACTTCGGAGAGTATCTGCATTACCTTATTAGAAACACACACTAAGATTCGATAAGTTTACAAAAAAAAATGTTTTTTTATCTCCGCCTGCAGACTTCAAGATTTTATTATCGTTGGAATGCCCTCAAAAGTTAGAAGTTCAGCAAAAAATATTAATTCACAAACAGCTTTTTCGAGGAAGCGTCGAATGCAAACAACAAGAATGCTTGCTTGCATTATATCAAAGGAATTTCCCTATTCTTGCAAGAGATAATAACGCTTCGCTTTGCTCGTAAAAGCGTATAATACTCTTATAAAATATGTACGCAGGTGTCGTAAAGGAAGTCGTGCTTAAGTGTAATTTTTGCCAGGAAACCTTAAAGAAAAGTTTGTGACGTGCATATGAATAACATGAAGTCTTAGTAACGACGAATAAAGCAATGGATTACGAACTCAAGGGCTAAGTAATAAAGTTGGTTATCTAATATTGGAATTAACAAAATGTCAACAGTTTTAAATGACTGTCTCTCGTACTCACACTCAGTTACACAAAGATTTTTAAGGACGACATTTGTTAATGAGACATGTTCGGAATGTTGGCCTGTAAAGCGGATGGATGAACAAAGATTGCATGTAGCTGAAATGCGAATGTTGAGGTGGATGTGTGGTGTGACGAGAATGGATAGAGTGAGGAATGAATATATTAGGGGAAGTCTGAAAGTTGCCCCGATTGCTGATAAACTGAGAGAAAAACGACTTTCTTGGTATGGACATGTATTGAGAAGGGAGAAGGATCATGTCACCAGGAAAGTTATGGACTTGAAAGTGGATGGGCGTGTGGGGAGAGGAAGACCAAAGAAAAGATGGATGGATTGTGTGAATGATGATTTGATGAAGATGGGCGTGAGTGTTGACTTGACGAGTAATAGAGGAGAGTGGAAGAGGAAGACATGTTGCGCCGACCCCAAATAGAATTGGGAACAGGGCAGGAAAAAGTAGAAGAAGATTTGTTAATGAGACATTAAAACTTTAAAGTTCATTAAAGTTAATGTTGTTACACAAAACAGTTCTAGCCAATGTCTCTTTAGCATTGACAGGGTGTTAATGTCGTTTTGTGCAACGTAAAACTACGCTAAGGTGTTCTTTTGACACTTCAATAAATAAATTTAATAGAGCATTAGAGATAATGCTGACATTAAATTTTAAATTTCGTTTCTGAAAATAGGTGTCAATGATTTTAAAATTCGTTAATGAACATTAGCTTAGTGACGTCTCTGAGTGCGGCCGTGTAGCTTTTAAGTCTAATGATGTCAAATAACACTAACTGGTCAATTACGGTTTATTTGAGGACCTTGGACCAGCACGCGTAACGAGAGGTGCCAGGAATGGGACTTGTTTTGAATGAGACAGTATACACCTATTAGCTATTTTTTCAAGAGCTGCTTTTAAACATCTGTTAAGTAACATTTAAAAGACATCCGGTTAGTAACATAGTAATTTAAGTTACTTTGACGAAATTCTTAATAATAAATATCTTCAATATATATCTTCAAACATTCACACCTATCAACTAGTCCCATATTAAGCAACTAATGCTGCTTGTGTTACGGGCACTAGATGACGGATAAATATATTTAATAGATAAATACATATAAAATCCTGTATATATATCTAAGCATCCAAGACTGTTGAACAAATGCCTGAAAATTCATCACCCAAACATTTGCCCCCACCGGGGATCGAACCCAGAACCTCTCGAGACGGAGGTGGTCTAATAACTCTGTCATATCATCATTATTGCGTTATCAAGATTTTTTTCTTATTTCATCCATCGTTAGCAATATCTGATTTGACATAGCTCAATAGCTATAAATAAAAAAATGAAGTTTAATTCGATGTTATACCTGGATATCGAAAAACACAAAAACAAAAAAAAAACGCATCTCGTAACAAGATAAGACAAAATTGTAACTGTGTCAGTGCGTAACTTTTTAATATGATCATTATTTCAGCTAATCGATTTATTTGAATTATAATAGAATAAAAATAATTAGGTATATTTGAAAAATCACGTTTTCCTACAAAAAATTCAACTTTCAACCCGAAATTGGTTATGTATAATAACCAATTCCGAATTCGAGTTTGAATTCGAATGGATTATTGTTTAGTTAGACTGAATTATTCTATACAATAGTAAAGATAACAGAGATAGATATCGTATACAGGTAGCTAGTAAGTATATGTTAGGAAAACAGCTTGGTAGGAGCTCACTGGTTCACTTCCCGTCTGTACCATTGAGTTTGAGTGAATCTTGGGCTAAGATTATTATGTCTTCAACTGTGGCAACCATTTATATCATACTTCTTTCTGGATCCCTTTTTTAACCGCGTAGTAACAGCGCACTTTTAGAATTACGATATCGATAGAGATTAAGTTACTCTGTATCTGGCGCAAGGCGACCGGCTCACCCCTTTTACAAAGAGACCTAGGTATGTCAGGCGAAATGTGTGTTATCACTAAATTTCGTTCCAATTGCGTATCTATCTAATATTGGTTCTTACCTATGAAATTGGTGTTTTTATTCTGTCTTAGCAATTTTTCCGTAACTATTAAGTTTCAGAACATTCTAATAAAATAATTGCCTCTTCTAAAAATAGACCATAATAATATATTTGAGCTCGTATTATTTAATTTGATGATTTTTTGTAAGTTTAATTGTGTTAAAATTAGACACAAAGACAATTATTTTTAACTGCCTTCCCGAATACATCATTTGATTTGCATTAACATAAAAACTGAACCAATTCAGTGGGTAGAAACAAACAAACACGATATATTAGGTCCTTACCTATGAAATTGGTGTTTTGTATGGAGATTTTGGGGATGTCTGCATTTTACATACTAACATTTTATCAGTTTTCTTCACAACGACAAATCCAGAGATAATAATATTTGGAATGTATCATTAGACAAGCTTTAGCAATAAGTATGTGTGTGAACACGCTTGATAAAAATTATTCATCGTTTTTATGTTAATGCAAATCAAATGATGTATTCGGGAGGCAGTTAAAAATAATTGTCTTTGTGTCTAATTTTAACACAATTAAACTTACAAAAAAATATCAAATTAAATAATACGAGCTCAAATATATGGTCTATTTTAAGAAGAGGCAATTATTTTATAAGAATGTTCTGAAACTTAATAGTTACGGACAAATTGCTTAGACAGAGTAAAAACACCAATTTCATAGGTAAGGACCCAATATTATAAATGCGAAAGTAACTCTGTCTGTCTTTCTTTCATGTCAAAATTACTGAGCCGATTCAATTAAAGTTTGGTACACAGATATTCTAGAGCCTGAGAAAGGACATAGGCTACTTTTTATCCTGATATTTCCATGGGAACGAGTACCACGCGGGTGTAACCGTGGCTATCAATATCTGCTCGACTGAGTATTATGTGACATATTCCGTCAAAATATAATTTCATTAATTTTAAAAATAATGACTTGACTAGAGAGATTTATCACCATGACAACAATTAATCAGATAACATAATCAACATTTTACTAATATGAGGTAGGAATGTAATGTTGAGCACTTTGTAAAAAACTAATGCAGTGTAAACTTCTATCGGCGTTAAATGAATAGCCACGAAAAAGACGTCGCGGGCACAGCTAGTTTTCGTTATTCTGACGAGTCTCATTTCGATGAACTTGTTCAAAAATTATTAAATGTAAGCAACATCTAAATACTTTTCGTTTAGCGTATAATATAAATAAAGAAAGGTGCACTGTCTATCGTCTATCGTCAAACATACGTCATTAAGAGTGGCTTTATGGGAACGCTGTCCGCCGGCGCCGGCCACGCGCGCGCGCTTCCAATTAAACGGAGCTACTTACATCGTTTTACAGCCACACGTAACTACTTCATAATGTATGGAAATCTCTCCGGCGCTATAGGCGAGCACTGGCGGCCAGTGTACCTATGAAAGCCCCTAATGGTAGTTGCTGGTTCATGACAAATAACATAAATTAGATAACGTGACCTAAATCTTTAGTCGAAGATAATTCAAATCCCATATAATATCAAGGGACCAGGAACGACTAAACATATATTGGCTAACGGCCCGGGATCTCAAACAGGAGTAGACAATCGAAAACAAGTTCTAGTTAGGGTAAAGTAAAGTCATTAATAACACCAATAAACTCTTCCTTATAAAATTTACATAAACTTCTTTATCGAGACTCTTTTTAGTTTAAGGTTTCATGCAAAATATGTATTAATAGGTCGTTCGTCCTATCTCGGCTATCGCTGCCTTGATTTTTTTTTAAATGTTGTATCCCATAAAGATATTTAGTAGTCGACAGAGAACTCTCTCACCTGCACCTGCATTAGCCTAAAACTTCCTGTATTAATAAAGTGGTATTTGGCAGCTACTGCTGACGTACGTACAACGAATTCGTAAAATGGAGCTTATATTTTAGGTTAGACTTCGGCTCTTGTTATAATATAGAGGTTGATTAGAAAACTTAAAATATTTATGTTTTTTTAAGCGATTTTTAAAATAGTTGCAATTTTCCTTGATGCATAGATTTTTTTTTTGTGTACCGAATGTAACATTGCGTGTTTTTTTGGGTGCACTCTCTAAGGCTGTTGTTAAATCATTAACAGTGTCGTTATTTGATTAGATTGGTACCCACCCAGAAAAACATTAAGTAGTTTATTATCTGTTCAAATCCAATCACTGTTGAATATTTAACAAGAGGCTTGGTTAAGTTACGTGTTAAGTTACAACACGGATACACCTAGAAAAAACGCAATATTACACTCGTTACCCAAGACAATTATACTATGCACCAAGAAAAAAGATTAAATTTATTTTTTTATTTATGACTTACATTAACAACAAAACAACTATTTTTTTCTGAAATTTCGACAAGATAGGATTATTAATTTATCCAAAATCGATGTCATGGTTCCAAAGAATACATTACGCTTTCTCTCATGGTTTTGGATTTCTCCCACCTGCTGACCCATTTAGATTGATAATTCTGTATACAACAGTGAAACCTGTATTTCATTTCGTAAAGTATTTTTGCGTGATGCTAGTAGAAACAATACAAATAGGCATACGAGAATAATAAACTATTGTATTGGAAACTATTCTTCTAATAAAGAATTCTAATTTAGTTTTGATGGGTAGAATAACCATGATAGAATTACTACCCGACAGTGGTCCAATGGCCATCGTGATGGTGTTATAGCCAATGGCGTGATAATTGTTAGTGTTGCTTATAGGATACTAGTATATTGCTACACGAAGCTAACAAATCACATAACTACTTAATAGGGAGGAGCTCGGTGGCGTAGTGGTCAGTGCGCTTTGGCTTCGGTCGAAAACAAATCTACCTTCGCCATGGTCAGGCCGTGGATGGGTGACCAAGACTTTGTGATCTCGAGCTCCTCCGTGCTTCGGAAGGCACGTTAAGCCGTTGATCCCGGTCGCATTTGTGACCGTTTCTACCCACCAACCCGCATTAGGCCAGCGTGGTGGTGTTACGGCCCTTACTCCTCATGAGGAAGGCCTGTCCCAGCAGTGGGACGTATATAGGCTGATGACGAGGCAGAAAAAAAGTCACAATAGAAATATCTATTGTCTGCGAACACCGGTTTTCGCAAACAATGCGGAAGTAAATAATGTAATTGTCTACAATTAGCTGTTATCAGAATATTATAGTACATATCTCAATTACCATCACACAAACTAAAATTGTGTAAAATTTTCGTTTTAGTTCTATTAAAGTTAGAAGCAAAAGTGTACTCTAATTTTATATCAGTATGTACGTACGCCAATTAAATTGAATTACAAATTTCTCGTACTCACAGATATGTAAATCACCAGTCTACGTTTTATTCAAGCACTAGAAGCATGGCTCTGCTGAAAATATCACTGTGTTGCCTGTTTTATTTTACATTTATTTACGTAAGTAAAGTAATGATAATATATTGTTTTACTGCATTGCTCTGTTCAAAACGCAAAGAGTTACAATTCAAAATTGTCCGTAAAAGATTATCAGTTATATTAAAGGCAAACATATTATAGGCTATGTGATAAGCTAACAACATTTATCTACTCAAACAAATTTATCAACATTTATCTACTCATGTTATAATGTTCGAATTATGAACTCGAACTCATAATGACATACTTTTTAACACAGATTATAAAAAAGAAAATTTAAAAATGGAAACTGTAACATAATGACCATTATGCAACAGGTTGGACTCATTATGCAACACTCATTTTTCTTAATAACGCACAAAACTATGGCAAATGTTTTCCAGACAGTCAACAATAAATAGAATTAATTTAATTTTTTGTTTATTTTTTTGAATAATGAGTGTAGATAAAGTAGTGTATGTAACTGCACATAACTCGGTATTACAACACTCGCGTGATACTAATAAAAAACTTGCTATGGCTCGTTTTTTAAATCGTGTTTTAATAACCTATATTATGTGACAGTTTCATAAACTACTATTTATAGGTAAAAGTTCATATATACATTTGAGAGTATTTTACTTCTGAATGTAAGGCAAGGATTTGCTAATCAATGAAAAATTTAACCATCTTTTGACAGTAACACATATATATCCTATTATCCTCAGAGTAACTATTATCCAATATATTTTTATGGAACTATTTTACCGTGAGACGGAAAGTTGCTTAATAACATTTTGTAAGTCCGTGTAGACACAGTCCCTGTCCTACGTAGATACAAAATTTTACGCAAAACAAACATTAACCGTTATTTTGTATTAATTTTCTTCATCAAAATTTGACACGGAAATATAGTATATATTTATTTGTTTCAAAGTATTCATCAAATTTGTCTATTGCATATTTATTTTATGTATTTCAGTATAGTCAATAGACCCGTTGTAATAAATTCACAAGATTTTTTGCCAAGCTTTTTTTGGGATAATATATTATGTAATTACATCATATATTACAGTTACATCATATGTTACAGTATAAAATCAAAAAAAACTTGTCTACTACCAAAAATATTCACCTACGATTTATTACAAATTGCTGGTTCAAATGTACATTACATCTATCTTTAGTACGAGATGAATAGTGCTAATATTTCTAACAAGCTATAGCGGTTATATTCGTATAATAATAATTATTTCTTTTCAGTGCTTATACCTGGTGCCAGAAAGGGCAGAAATTGACTTCTATAATAGCGAATACTTGTCTACGGCTACTATAAACGTGAGAAGATACAGCCGCCATGGAGGATACGTTGTGAACATTTTCGGGAAGACATTGAATACTTGGGGCAATAATATAACAGTAATAATTATTAAACTATAAAATGTGTGCAGCTCAGCCGTGGCTCATTAAAAGAATACTACCAACCCATCTCTTCCCCTGGGTGCCGTAAAAGGCGACTATAGACTTAGAACTGCACAATCATCCAATAGCTTTTAGCGGCGACGGGCTCACACCCGTCACGCTGAGCACATGTGCAGTTTCGGTGAAGCGCGAACTGTGGCAGCGGACTGCTTTTGCAGTAGATTTCCCTAGTCTCTGACTAACCCCTGGGTGATGGAAGTCTTGATTATATGTATGTATGTAATAAAACGTTGTAATAAAAACAAAAAAAATCTAAAAATATATATTTACACATAGGAGGCTGGTCGCAATCAATCTCAATAGGTCGCTGTGTCGCGAAACAGCCCCGAACAACCTTAATAATAATATTGACTAGGCCAGTAAAGTTTTTAGTTGAAGAATGATTTCTACTGTCAAAATAAGCATGCTCATAATTAAATGCATATCATCATGCGAAGTGGCTGGCGTAGGTCCACCTTTCATCTGAATGCTTAGTTCCTATGTAACTGGAGCACGGCTGCTTGTGAACTCTGTGTGTGAACCGGGCACATTGAAAGAATAAACAATACTTAAGTTTTATCTAAGCTCAGTGGAACATCTGAGATTAAGCTGGCCACTATGTATGACCTCTTTTCGTCAGCTTTTAACCGCCTCTCTGGTCTAGTGATTCACACCACCGGGTGTTGATCGGGAGGTCCGGGTTTGATTCCCCATGGGGGTAGAAGTTTTTCCGCTCGCTTTTTAGTTTTTCGAAGCTCCTAAGCCCGTCTCGCTAGCTACAACATTTTAAGCATTGTTGTGTTCCGGAAATCAGAGGCAAGGTAGCCAGTTCCTCAGTTGTTGAGGATTACAGGTGAAGCTCGCATTCACCTTCGGCCTTATCGTCACTTAACATCAGGTGAGATGAAGGCTAAGAGCTTATTTGTCATATGTTAAAAAAAACTATCGTTGCCTCTTTTCACTATGACTAGTTTTTCGTTTCATTATTAAAATCGATACAGTTTTTTAAAGATTTGATAAAGGTTTGATTTGACTTAAAATATATTAAGAGATAACTCGTATAATCACAATGAATAAAAATAATACATTTTGTTAAAATTTGCATTATAATGAAAATTTCTACTAGAGAAATCAAATAGCGCGTCCCTTTAGTCGCACGTTCATTCCAACTTAAAACTTATTACTTAGAACATTATATTGAACGCATTATTTTTAACTTTTGCACATGATCTATCTATATACATATAAAAACTGTAGAGGTCGAATGTCAGCACATAAAAAAATGCTTAAAACCAAGTCAGGATGTACAAAGAGGGATTTTTTAATTTCTCTGTCTGTTTGGCAGTTTGTACGGGCTAATCTCTGACATGGCTAGACCAATTTCAATGAAATTTTGCATGGTTATACCTCATATCCCTGGTCAACATCTTAGATACTTTTTATTCCGGAAAATTGAAGATTTCCCATGGTATAATTAAAAAACCATAGTAGCCGCGGACCAAGTCGCGGGCAACAGCTAATGTTAAACAAAATTAATCTATTCTGTTTATTTATAGTTCCATGTCTACCTTTTTGAGTTCCTTCACAACGAGTATAAGAGTACCTTCATAGAATTTCACTTCAAGTTCTGCGAACTTCTGAGTTCAGATCCTTACATCGGCAAGTCCGTGGTAAATACAGGGGCTATCAAAAAATGTCCAATGCCTCCTGTAAGTTGGTCTATATTTTACTATAACAGAATCTTTCCTAAGTTTGATATCAGTGGTAGAAGTATCTATCCTCAGCCTGCATACGTCCCACTGCTGGGACAGGCCTTCCTCATGGAGAAACACACGAGGAGTATGGGCCGTAACCACCACGCTGGCCCAATGCGGGTTGGTGGGTAGAAATAGTCGCAATAGCGACCGTGAACAATAGCTTAACGTGCCTTCCAAAGCACGGAGGAGCTCGAGATCATAATGCTTTGGTCCATCCTCCCATCCACGGCCTGACCATGGTGAAGCTAGCTTTGATTTCAATCGAAAGTCAAAGCGTACTAACCACTTCGCCACCGAGCGTCAGCTCCGAGCTTATAAAGGTTGTTGGGGCGGAATGCCTCCCGAGATGCTAACTACTAGAAATTCATAGAATTTCACACAGGAGCCCAATAAATAAATAAAATAAATAAATAAATATCCTCAGACATTCACACCTATCAACTAGTCACATTTTAAGCAACTCAATGCTGCTTGTGTTACGGTATATTTAATAGATAAATACATATTAATATCCTGAATATATAAATATTTATAAACATCTAAGACTGTAGAACAAATGTCTGAAAATTCATCACCCAAACACTTGCCTCCACTGGGGATCGAACCCAGGACCTCTCGAGATGGCGACGCCTTGAGACCGGCGTACAGACCACTCGACCACGGAGTTCGTCGCCAATATTTGTCTACCATGATAAGATGGATTGACGATATGGCAATGATCATGGGAAAGCCACTGGTAACGCTGGACCAATCGGCATCTTTTGGCTGAGATTATGGTGAAACATATTTAATTAGTATTCAATAACAATGAAGAATCTTGTGCGAGCATGGAGTTCGTGCATTCGAAGTCTGCCTTGATCTGGATTTGAAGCGCATCAAAGAAATTGTTAGGGTTAAAGTACTTTAGACTAGACCAGCACAGAAGCAATTAATGATCTCTAGTCGTCAGCTAGTCGTAAGGAATGAATATAATTTACTCTGTGTTTATTTATAATGAAGTAAATATTGATTGAATATTAACTTTTTCAGGGTAGTTACGCACTCGCCAATATGACTCTTGGAATCGACGACTTTCCATACCTATGGCCATTTGAAAGAGCCAGAGCTGAAGGTATTTTAATGCATGGCAAAACTATTGTTGCCAATGGCAGTATTTACTTACAATTCAAGCAGAAGAAAATTAAAAATTAAATATCAGTGTCAAAAATTTGTGTTCACATTTATTTCACTTTATTTTAGTACTAGCTTTTACCCGCGGCTTCGCTCGCATTAAGTAGTATTATCGTTATCCCCTATTTTATCCCCTTGGGGGTAGAATTAGTCAAAATCCTTTCTAAGCGGATGCCTACGTCATAACATATACCTGCATGCAAAATTTAAGCCCGATCCGTCCAGTGGCTGTGCGTTGATAGATCACTATTTCAGTCAGTCAGTCACCTTTGAGTTATATAATATATTTAGGGCGAATTCGACCAAATTGAGATAAGTAACACGGGAATAGTAATACCAAACTGAGCTGACACGATTGGTCGAATCAGCCCAAAGGGCGGAGCCGATTAGCTATCCTAGTATTTTCATGTTTGGCTACACGCGATTAATATTATTTTAACGGAGTACGCAGTTTTTCGCGCACGAATGTGTCGATGTCTCGTTTGACACAGGGCAGATTCGACCAATCGTTGCAGCTCAGTTTGGTATTACTATTCCCGTGTTACTAATCTCAATATGGTCGAATTTGCCCTTAGATGCATAGGAGTGTTACTTCCAAATGGAATTCTTTTTATATACTCATACGTGGTAATTATGTGATTCTTATACCATATGCTTTTTCTTTTTACATAGGGTGAGCTGTAAATACAATATTAACAAGATCACATAATTGTTCTTCCCTATTACCAAACTACCGATACCATCATTATCTCGAAACTCATTAGAGGAATCAAACTTTGTAAGTACAAGAAACATGTCATTAATGTCACCTTCGCTTTCTCATTAAAACTATGATACTAACTAAAACAAGTTACAAACTAGGAGGATTTCCGTGTGTCTCACATATATTATTTTTGCAAAAAATATACTTTTTGGGCAGTTTGACAAGACTCATTAATAATTTTTGCTGGAAACAAATTATAAGGGGAAAACATATTTCTGTTAGAATCTCACGATAAGAGTCTGAACTCTAGCTTTGATTCGATAGTGGAATACTAAAACTACCGTAATAGAATTATGTTCCATTTAGCCAACTTAACGCTTATCTATATTTTAGACATATTCCTTACCTAGTATATTACATACTAGGTAAGGAATTTCATCATCATCAAAAACTTTATGTGTCTACTGCTCCACAATGATCGGTACAGCGCCGCCCGCATCCAGCAACTTCCTGCGACCTTCGCCACTGCGACCACGTCGTGGAGGACCTTCATACGTTGCCCCGGACGGACGCTCTTCCCACTACGCACGTGACCGCTGCTCGAGAATCTTTCCACCCAGGGGCCGTCAGCCGTCAGGTTTCGAGCAATGTGCCACTGTCACTGCTATTTTTTCCTTTACTCAGACACAATTACAGTTACTCACGAAACATAGTTATTATTGTATACATAAACAAATTGTGAAAGCTTGCAACCAATAACAATTGTGCACAACAATAAATTATAATCTTACTTTAAATGCCTCTTGTAGGAAATTTAAATAAAGATTTAAAACTAGATTCATATTGTTAAATTGTTAAAAACACAGTCATATTGTTAAAAACTGACAAAATCTAGTTTTAAACAAGGTTTAAAATTTTCTGCAAATTGCCCTTAATAAACTTTAACATAGCACTAAATCAAATTACATTTTGGTATGAACTAAGTTAGTAAAAATATTTGAAAAGACATGTATCAATCGATATGTTACTGTAAAAGCTATTCGAACTTTTACCACCATTCAATTTAAAACAATAGGTATATGTGTTAATAATCGTTGTGCCTAAATTGAGTAGACATTATAAATAATAGTTTATAGGGGTCATAAAAAAATAACCATAACCTAATATGTATCAATATATTAGGTTATGGTTATTTTCAATATATATCGGTAACGGTTGCGCCAAAGTTCGCGGAGAATTTCAATACCGAAAATTGGAACTCCAAATTGAAATTATTCATCATAACAATCACTGTGCCTAACTACATACATACATATATAATCACGACTATTATCCCCTAAGGGTTGGTCAGAGACTAGGCAAAAGCACCGCAAAAGCAGACCATTGCCATAGTCCACGCTCCACCAATCAGTGACTGCACTCAGCGTGACAGATGGTGAGCCCGTCACCGCTATAAGCTATTGGATGGTTGTGCAGTTCTAAGTCTGTTAGTCGCCTTTTACGACACCCAAGGGAAGAGATGGATTGGTAGTATTCTTTTAAAGAGAAAGACTATTACTCTTCGAGAAATCTGATATGATATGTGAGACTATTGATTCTAAAATTTATTATTACGTATCCTTGGCATCGACCCTCGAATACGACAGTTCATTCGATCTTCTCACTCCTGAAAATAAAATAGAATATTCCCGGCTAGCCACATCTTATATGCTGGAAGTTCATACAATATTTATACGCAAAGAACATAGAACGTCGATTACTGGATACCTACATCACGTAGAACTAGCTGCTGGAAGTGACCATATTGAATCTAAGCATTGAAATGTATACACGACTTGACTTAGACATATTTTTTACGAAAAATTCTTAAAGGGTATTAGTAACATTTTAACCGCCTCTCTGGTCTAGTGGTTGACACCAGGGGGTCCGGGATTCGAATCCCCACGGGGCAGGAGTTTTTCGGCTTGGTTTGGTTGGTGGTAGGGCTTCTAATCCCTCCTGGCTAGCTACTACCGTCTTACCTAAATTTGTTGTCATAATAACAATATTATAAGCATTGTTGTGTTCCGGAAATCATAGCCAAGTTATGGCGGATTATCGGTGAAGCTCGCTTCCACCTTTGACCTTATCGTACCATCAGGTGAGATAAAGTCAAAGACGTGTTTTAAAAAAAAAATCCTGCGGTAAGTTTCGAATGGGTATATTGGGAGCTTTAGCGGGTAGTCTAATCAAAAATATATCTATTTTTCAGACTTAAAATCGTCAACATTTTTTTTTACTTAATAATATCTTAGATACAAAATAAATAACAAGCGGCTAGATTCCGAGAGAAAGGCATTTCATAAGAGTGGCAGTATTACTGTTTCCAGTATTGCCAGTATTACTAGCAAGTCCCACACACGCTTACCGCCCCGCCAGCGATAGGAACGAGAACTAGTACCGTAACTAGATTACTCCTCACCAAAAAAAAAGTCTAACCATAGGATATAAAATAGCCGACGATATATGGGAGCCACAGTGTCTATGACTCCCATATATCGTCTATGTAAATAGCTATGTTTTCGATTGAAAGCCAAAGCGTACTAACCACTACGCCACCGAGCTCCTCATTAACGCTTGATGAGGAAGTATAATTATCTCCTCACCTGATGACGTTTGTAGACACAAAATAGAAAATCAAGTGTCTCGTCCAAAACAGGACTAGTGTCAGTCCAGAGTGTAACCACAGTTGATATTAACAATCAGTTATCGACGTTTAACCGACGCCCAAAAACAATACCCGTTTTACTACAGCTAGTAAGTAAGATAAGCTTAGTGTAGAAAGTAAAAATTTTTCGTCTAATTAGAGGGAGATCAATTTCTATATAGCTTTGTCTTTTCCATTTGACTTTCCCAAGAAGATAACTGTATTAATATAGAGTACTTTACGCATGAACTGTTATATAGTTGTTTTAAATATTATTTTGTGAATTTCTCCACGTAAACGGGGCCAACAGTAATAAAAAAAAATAGGGAAGTCTGAGTAATAATAATAAATGCCGTCAAATTGCTATAGTTCTATGAAAATATGTGTCAACGTTTGTCCCATGTAGAATAGATAGACGTAATTTGGACGTTATACGGTCATCAGCAAATTCTAACAAAATACCTGCCATCGATAGAGATAACTCTAGTATAAAAAAAAATACTTGCAAAGAACTACCATCAATGCTTGTGATGCAATGACAAGCATTACTAAACGAACCGAACGCTTTATTTCGTTTAAAAAAATAAATTTAACTTCCAATAACCCAATTTCACCTTGCTGACCGCAGTCGCCTATCTTCCGTCGTAGGAATGTCTTTGCCCAGCGGTACTGCATATTTCTTTTAATAATGTAAAGGTGTTATTGGTTAAACTTAACACTAGGAAGGCCGGCATTCGCATGCTACCTAAATAACAACGTCGTCATTTTGACGCTAAGTTGACCCGGAGGTTGATATGATATTATCTTCAATAATAATACAGAGAAACAATAGTTGCTCTTAACTTTTTGTTATTTACTTTAGGAATTCGTTTAGAGCATATTGTGTTTTTTGTACTTTTAATAAATTTCCCACAAACGAGTTCTATATAACTATGTACGAATCACAAAAGCAAGACATTTTATTTTGTTAATATTTAGGGTTCTAGATATTAAGTCTTCTGTTTGCCTTCGTCTCTTGGACAGAAAATTTCATCTGCATCTTCGAAATCCCTAAATAAACCCGGGCCTGGACGTCATTCTTGTAATTTTTGAATGTCTGCTCATAATTTACAATCAAGTTGCAGTATAAATATTAAAAGTCAATGAGTGTCATGTTTTAAAGCATAAAATATGCAGACAGCAGTCTTTCTTGTGTTAAAAAACAAATGACGAACTATTTCTAGTTCAATTCCATTTTTATACAGTTCCAATTTATCATCTTAATCACTTCCCCAATTCTACTCGTCAACCGTACCTAAAATAACAAACTAGTTGTTTGTTTATCAAGCTATAGTTTATTTGTTTGTTATTCTATATCCTCAATGCTAAATTTGGCAACCATTGCTTTTGATTCATAACTCCCCAGAGACATATAAGCCTAACTGCCTATACATACAGAAGTGCCAAGCAAAAATGATTTGTAAATAAACAATATTCTATGAATGAACAAGATCCTTCATAAGCCTATACTTATAAACTTGAACATTTTCTATATTTTTTTTTAAGTTAGAATGTAGGCTTAGCAGCAAAAGTTGTAGGCATTTAATACCTCACGGTATTTACAATAATACTAAGTCCTTTCTAATGATTTCATGTAACAGAATTCTAGCGTATTTTTTTTTCAGGTCGGTAACAATAAGCATTGCATTAGCGTGTTGCAGACCGTAACTTGGAGGAAGGTCTGTATTTAGGTGATGTCATATTGTGATATCGTATAATAGCATATAAATCCGTATAATTATATAATGACTAACATAATTATACCTACATTATCTACAGCTAAGCATTCGCTTTGGACGCCTTTACATTTTTTATTTACTATTTCTATTTATATTTATTTGTTGAGGAGCTCAGTAGCGTAGTAGTCAGAATGATATGGCTTTCAATATCGAGAACAATGCTACCTTCGCCATGGTCAGGCCTTCGATGGGTGACCAAAATATTGTGATCTCGAACTCCTCTGTACTTCGGAAGGCACGTCAAACATTCGGCAAACGTAGTGGTGTTATGACCCATACTCTTCATGTGTTTCTTCATGTCCAGCAGTGGGATGCGTTTAGACTGAAGACGAACTTATTTCTACTGATATGGATAATGAAGTGCTGAAACAGTCTAGAATTTATCACTACACAAAGCGATCCTTGTCTCCATTCTTACACATAACATTACACGCATATTATCAGGCCTCTATTCCTGAAGAGACAGATGTGTTAACCCACCAACATTCTCAATTCCTTTTATTTTAAATGGAACGTCAGCTATAACGTATTCAATTTAGCTTACAGCTAATTCAATTACCTGGAAAATGTACAAAACTAAATAAAATATCAAAATATCGTCGAGTCGATTCAAAAAAAAAAGAAACCAGATTGCCTTTTTATATTGGTTCGGAATTTTTAATTCCGTAAGTGCATGAGAAACGGTGTCTGAGTGAAAGGATTATTTGGGATTTGAAAAATGTTGGATGCAATACTTCCGTTCTGATAAAAGTATATTTGAAGAATATTTTCAGCAGACCATATAATAAATTAACGAAATATTTATGAAAGTATATGTCTTGCCTTAAATATTTTTGAACAGCATTTCAATCTATTAGAAATTATTTATTACTTAAGTGAATAAAAAGTACAAAATGTAAATTAAGGACTTTACTAGACGTAAAGAAAAACATAGTGAAATAGTGAAAATAAGTTTTCGTATGGCTGACGTTCTTCAAAAGACAATACAAGTTGCCTTTAATATTGAAAGTGATACCGCAATGCGTTACTCATTCAAGTCTAAACGAGATTATAGAATTACAAAACTCCCTCAACAAAAAGAATAACTTTACAATAGCAAAAAACATTAAGCTTACCGCAGTAATCTTTGTACCTTAAAAATGATTGTTTAGAAACAGGGGTGCAATTAAAATTATTAATTTAGACGGGCGCAGAGCCAGTAGGTGGAATGATTAAAATTTCATTATTCAAAATGCACGAGAAAGATTCTTTGAATAATTGAGGCGAGATCAACGGATAAGAGACCCTTTCAAATGCTTCTGGTATCACTTATCATATTATGTGGTGAACGAGTCAAGAATCTCTTTAAATTTGGTTCTGATCAAAAGTAAAATAAATTCCTAAGAAGGAAAAAATGTTTGCCTCAAATTTTTCGAGGCCCTGTTGTTTATATTTTCGCTTTCTTGGTGTTAAATATTCTTTTATTTTTCCAATGAATGTCTACAACAAAGCACTGTTTAGATGAATCAATTTCATTGTCGGATTAATTGCCGATATTCGTAATTCTCTGTCAGATTTATTTTTACGCTAGTCAGTCACAATGAAACGATTTGCTCGTATTTCTCTTCTTTTATATTGGCTGTTATGTCTCCTACAGATTTGAAATATGGTTGTTTTCTTTGAGTATTATTTCTTTTTATGCGACAGTTAAACCGATACTTTATTATTATTAAATGATTTCAAAGAAAAAGGAGCTTTAGATAACCTAACTTTTTAGTTCTTGGGTTTAAGCCAAACCATCACGTAAACGGTTTTTTGTGGGTTCCGTCTACTTTTGTCCTGTTTCGCGCTTATAACATGACAATCATAGAGAAGACCCTATATACATACCTTATCTTGTAAACAGGGTTGACATTAAATTTTAATTGAAAGTCATAATGACTTCAAACATCAAAGATAATTTACTTTCCTTAGTCATTATTAAAGTCGGCGTTTCCGAAGCAAAATCACCTATTTGAACAAAATATAAAAGCCGTAGTAGCAAACCCGACCTTATAAAAAAGTGACTTAGAAATTACTCTCATTTAAGGTTGAGCGTACTAAATGATGGACCATTTGTGGCAGACTGAAGACGCACGTCTACTTAAATTAGAAGATTGGCCTGAACGCTTGGTATCAGAAGACGATTGGAACATTGAGTTGAGCTGTCGATTTTGTCACAAAATATTGTCGGGCGTTAAAAACGCCAATATTTATATAGTAGGTAATAATAATAGATTTATTTGCATCATTGTTAGTATATAAAACCTTGAAGGCCTCGCGAATTTTTATTCAGTCTCGTTTTGTTTGGTTAATGAACATTCTGATACAAATATTATTCATGATTACTTGCGATCCCATCGCCATTAGTACAACAGCAAAGGGTCGGTTTTTTGATCCGTGGTCAGGTCGACTTGTAGGCTCAGAGTAAACAGAACTGGAGTAGCCTTTGTCTAACATTCCCCTCTGCCAAATGCACAAGAATCGGATGCTAGCACGTTTAATAAAACTAGTTGAGCCGCCATTTTGACAGCCATAACATTGTAAACGTTGCGGCGAACAGAGCTCCCGCAAAAATGCCTGCCTGTGCTGTTTATTGTTGTAAAAATAAATAGAAAACATCGAGTATGCTAAAAGAAAGTGTCACCTTTTATTTGTAATTAAAATTTTTACGATTTGCTGATTATTTACTTCATTATTTCATGTTTTAGAATTCTACGATTTCAAATTTCGAGCGCTAGTCTCGTGGGGAGTGCGGCTGTGACGTTGTCAAAACGCACACCCCACGTGACTATTTTAAGCGTGTGTGTGCGTAAAATTTAAATTTGTGTGTCGAATTATGCATGTGTGCATTTGTAAAAACGGCTGGCTTTGAGTGTAGTGGTAACCTCACACCCCGCAAGAAATGGCAGAAAAAAATGTTTGAGAAATTGACTAATGGCTACTCCAGTTCTGTTTACTCTGAGCTTGTAGGATACAATATTGACCAATGACCTAAACGTATGATATCGGGATATGTCAGCTTAACCAATAGTAAAATATTCAGAGACTATAGTTAAATAGTCATAGACAATTTAACCACAACACGATGCTGGAATTAACAAAATAGCGGCTGGCGGAGCAGCTGATGAATATTTCTTCGCAAATGAATCGCATAATTAACCATTGATCAAGCTGACGTCACACATATCGATGTTTCCATTGAGGGCCATTGGTCTAGATTTAACCTTCGGTTTTTAATGATTGGAATATTACTACGGATCAAAAAAGCAAATCCTATGTTTTGTTTTTTACATATGACAGGCAAGCTCTTGCCCTTCATCTTACCTGATGGTAGGTGTCGATAATGCCGAAGATGGAAGCGAGCCTCGCCCGTATTCCTGAAAAACTGAGGAACTGGCTATTTTACCTCTGATTCTCGGAACAGAACAATGCTATAACATTGTTATTATGGCGACAGGTAAGGTGGTAGCTAGCCAGGCAGGCTCAGAAGCCCTACCACCAACCAAACCTAGCAGAAAAACTCTTGCCCCCGTGGGGAATCGAACCCCGGACCTCCTGATTAACACCCGGTAGTGACAACTACTAGACCAGCTCAAGTAGCATGAGCAGCGCGATATGATGTTTATCACTTTTTAATCACCCGCAATTGTCAAATTCCATAGTACCTACTTTGACAGTTGAACATGATAAAAACGCGATAAATATTATAATGTGGTGTTCATGCTAAAAGGGCAGAGAACCGGTTAAAAATAATATAAGTAATAGCTTCTACAGAAAATTAAAATAAAAAATAACCGTTGATAGGACGTAAAGTCACATCACCTAGTGAATTCACTGCCGTCCATAACGTGTAAAGTTAAACTATCAGATAAGTAAGCATTGCTGCCTTGCAGTAGAACAAATTTATTATAGAGGCACCCACCCTGACGACTCAGAGCCGAATTCACCTCTGGTGAATTACTGTCAATTATGAAAATAGTGTTCCACTTATACTTTAAAATCCTTTCATATTTCCTGTCTTGACATTGTGACAAGACGAAACCACATTCATAATGCTAGCAGGCACTTTGCATAAGAAATATGCCCCCAGACGTACAGACTTATAGGTGAAGTTTTCAAGTGTATCCTCGCATCTCGTCTGCAAAATTACTATCATAATACTATATGAGTAAGTGAAACCCCTGTGGATTACTCTGCGAGCTGAATAAGATGTACGTATCTGCGTATCTGTATGTGTCTGTGGAATTGGGCGGGGCATGTTGCTTAGCAGAATGATAATATATGGACGAAAAAGTTGACGAATTGGAGGCCGCTCTCCGGGAGAAGTGTTGTTCGACCAGCTACATGGGTCGACAATATTCGTTGAGTCGCGGGTCACGGCTGGTTTTGTTTGGAGTAAGATCGGGATGGCGAATTAGGAAATAGGCGTTGGCTCAGCAGTGAGCGATCACGGGCTGAAAATGATTTGAAGTTTGTTCTTAAATTTGTTCAATAAATTTTTTTTTAATGTACATCGCCTCGAAAACTTGTGAATATGCATATCTTAGTTGTAGTAATTTTATGAACAACATCACTCCTCACCTTATTAGTAGAATTGTAATACGTGGTTAATGTTATTGGTAACACAATGATAATTAATTAGTTAAGTAATAATGTTATTACTAAGACTTATTGTGTAAACTGTTTATTAACCCAAATAAAGAGAAAAGAAGAAGATTTTTCGCTGTGCGATATACAGAGTAAAGTCATATTATTATATAAGAAGAGAAGAAAGCGATGTCATTCCAGAGAAATAAAATTCAGCTCCTTTCCTATAGAGAGATAAATCTAATCAAAATGTAATGTTCTGCCACGAACTAGAGTCCAGTTTTGACATTTTGAATTTTATTTTTTTTTTAAATTACTTTAGCTTAGTTTAAAGTAATATTTAAACTTTTTCACATTTCAAAATTGGAAAGAATAAAGAGTACCGAAAGAACCCTAAGAGCTTTAGCAGGTTCAAAAAAAGTCAGTCTCCGCTCAAAAACTTTACGACTCCAACGGCCGTCAGTTACGGGTAATGTGAACAGCTCAACACTATTTTAATTTCCTAATTCGGAAAGCACGAGCACTTTAAGCCATTATTTGCTGAGAAATAGAGCTAAGCGGAAATTTTATTATAGTATTGACACTCACTTTATTACCTTTAAATTTATGCACCACTTCTTAGGTTGTATAACATTTAATTCACTCCATCTAATTATCAACAATAACTTTCGCCGTACTTAATAAGGTCGCCAATGAGTCATGCCCCTCAGAATTACAAACGTCTATTATTTGACGACCTCTGTACTGTTTCAAGGCATTTTCATCGTCTGGTTTCCATCTCTGGAGAACGCATACGAATTCTTCTAGTTCTAACATAAACCAGAATTCACCGCACCGTACAGGTCTTACCGTCACTTGCAATTCATACAAGTATTATAAATGCGATTGTAACTCTGTCTATCTGTCTGTCTCGCTTTCACGACAAAACTACTGATCCAATTTAACCGATATTTGGTACACAGATAGTCTGGAGTCTGGGAAAGGACATTGGCTACTTTTATCCTGATATTCCAATTGGAACGGGTGCCATGCGGGTAAATGTAAAAAAATGTAAAGAACGCCTCCCAGAAAAACGAAGGACAAATTTACGCCACTATGAACTTTGCTTCTAATTACTACTGTCCCAATTTGAAAAAATCTTTCAGTGCAGAATAGCCTATTGCTATTGCTACATAACATCACTCTATCTCAAAGTAACTATTTTACGCGGAAGAAGTCGCGGGAAAAAGCTTATATTGGGTCCTTACCTATGAAATTGGTGTTTTTATTCTGTCTTAGCAACTTGTCCGTAACTATTAAGATTCAGAGTATTCCTAAAAAATAATTACCTCGTCTAAAAATAGACTATATTTTTGAGCTCTTCTGATTTGTTTTGATAACTGACTCTTTTTAAGTGCCTCCCGAATACATCATTTTATTTGCATTCACTTAAAAACGATAAATAATTATTATGAAGTGTGATATTACACATATTACTAAAGCTTGTCTAATGATAGATGCCAAATATTATTATCTTTGGATTTGTCGTTGTGAAGAAAACTAAAAATAATTTTAGTAGGGAAAATGCAGAATTCCCCAAAATCTCCATACAAAACGACAATTTCATAGGTAAGGACCTAATAGTTAAATAAATATGGTTTATTGCAATAAATATTTTAAATTCTTTTTTTTTTCATTTTCAACCGCTGACTGACTATGCTCGATGGCAACCTAAGCTTATAAAGTATCTTTTTCCTGTTAAATGTGGCGTATATTTCTCACAGAATTATGTCCTCCAAGAGTCATGAATGACTTAAGGAGCATTAAGTCATTCTTGACTCAAACGCAATGACTCAGCAATTAAGCGCCGGCCATATTGCCCGCGAACTGGAGGGCGAGTACACTGGCGGGCGAGGTATTGCGATTGAAAGTATGATAAATAAACAGACTCTATATAGAAATAAAAAAGCACTCCAAAGTAAAAAAATATTTCTGCCTTCGTAAATACGTAAGGACAGAGAGGAGCTCGGTGGCGTAGTGGTCAGTGCGCTTTGGCTTCGGTCGAAAACAAAACTACCTTCGCCATGGTCAGGCCGTGGATGGGTGACCAAGACTTTGTGATCTCGAGCTTCTCCGTGCTTCGGAAGGCACGTTAAGCCGTTGGTCCCGGTCGCATTTGTGACCGTTTCTACCCACCAACCCGCATTGGGCAAGCGTGATGGTGTTACGGCCCTTACTCCTCATGTGTTTCTCCACGAGGAAGACCTGTCCCAGCAGTGGGACGTATATAAGCTGTTGACGAAATACGTAAGTAAAGTTGCTATTGGTACAATTAGTAAAAATAATTGGGGAAATATATATTAAAATTTTTGAATTAATTTATGAATCGGTGCCCAGCCAATTCTGAACAATTCTGCCAATTCAAAAAATCGGACCAACTTCCGATCGAAGCTGATATAATAACGTTTGAATCATAGAAGTCTGTTCAGCCGTTTCGGAGTAATCGGTGAACATACACAACAAAAAATATAAACAGACGAACAGAAAACCTCCTCCTTTTTTGAAGTCGGTTAACAAAGCGAAGCCTTGGAGGACCAGAGTGGCTTTGCTGCACATACAGACCTCCGTGGCCTCCATGGCCGAGTGGTCTGTACGCCGGTCTCAAGGCGTCGCCATCTCGAGAGGTCCTGGGTTCGATCCCCAGTGGAGGCAAGTGTTTGGGTGATGAATTTTCAGACATTTGTTCTTCAGTTTCGGGTGTTCATTGTATATGTATTATATTATGTATATTCTCAATAATTATATGTATTTATCTATTAAATATCCGTCATCTCGTCGTATTCCGTCATCTAGTATCCGTAACATAAACAGCATTTAGTTGCTTAAAATGGGACTAGTTGATAGGTGTGAATGCCTGAGGATATATATTTATTTATACATACATAAATAAATCACGCCTATATCCCCGAAGGGGTAGGCAGAGGTGAACTAGCACCCACGTTTCGCCAATTATGTTAGCTGTTCGCTGTATTTTATTTATATCATTCGCATCGCTTATGTAGCTGAGCTCTGTAGTTCAGAGTGTGAATCAAAGTAGTTATGTCAATACACAATATAGAAAACGAACCAGTGCTTTTGATTCCACATAAACGGACGAATCAGCGCACGCACACCTACAAACGTCGTTCACAAGCATGCTCTGAACGGTGAAGCAGCGCAGCAGTGGTCACGCCGCTCGCCGGCCGAGCGACGAGTTCAGTTATAAGTATAAATTTCAAGGACACGCCTGAGTCGGGCGATCGGCGAAATACCTTGGTGTGACACTTGACAAAGAAATCAATTAACGTAACGACCAATTCTATATGTTGTCCCGCCTTAACAGTATGTTAGGCAGGCACAGCAAACTCTCCCTCCGAAACAAGTGAACACTGTATAAAATCTACATAAGCCCCGTCATGACCAGTATTTGCCCACACTGACCCATCCATCCTCCACAAATTCCAAGTGATCCAAAACTCTTTCTGCCGCAGAGCTACAGATGCCCCGTTGTACATACGTTAGGAAAATGGACCTCCATAGACCTACCCACTATCCAATAACACCTCAAGTATTGCTCTGAGCGCTTCTTTAAGGCCGAAAAAGGGCCCCAAATCCCCCTCATTCAAAGCGCCGCGGGTTACGAACCCGGCGCTCCCCACTTCCCCCCGCATGGGGAGGTAAATACCCTTCTTCTGAGGATCGGAAAAAAACTGAGTCGGGCTTCTGGTTCGTTCTCTATAACGTGGTATATTTTATTATGGCGAGTTAATTTTAAATGAATCAATAACCTCACAATAATAGGTAGGTAACATCATAAATAGAAAAAATAATCTACGACTTTTCATTATTAGGCACATTTTAGTTTCATATAAAAATTAATATCAGTGATCATCGCGGGCGCAAGCGTCGCGCGTGGCGCCTTTTCTTATGAACGAAACATAGACTTACTTATGTCACGACATATAATAAGCATAATAATAAGCTAGTAAAATCATTACAAAACAGAACAAATGTTGTTACTTAAGATAAGCTGCCTAGACTTCCGAGGTTGTTGATTCATAAAAAATAATCTCCTTTGTTTCGCTTGCTCATCCGCCCTCTAGGAATGTGGCCTGAGCTTTACAAAGCGGCCCTTTTCCGAAGGAACTGAACTAGGAAGTTGGGGGTATTGCGGTAGAACCGATGAGAGGGTGACGGTAACGACGATTACGGAGCTGAACTTTGCTGGCAATGGTTAGAATACTTAACAGAGTTTATTGAATGGGCTTGAGATTGTTGGCTTGAAATGAAATAGCTAGGTTTTTTTTGTTGAATCATTTACTGAAGTTATGATACCACCGGATAAAGAACTTTTTTGAAATAAAGATACATCTTGTACCCGAGGCCATAATATTTGTTAGCCCTTAGCCCTATGAAGAAAAACATTGGATGTAGTTAATACCACAACGCTGATACAATGCAGATTGTTGAATTTTCTGTTCAATTATGGCGAAGTTTTTTTGTTTTACCCCACCGAGGTCCTCTAGATTATAGTAATAGTTTAATAAAATTTGAGACGCAATTAAAGTTCCATAACTTTTTTAATTATGAACTTACGAGTAAATATATTTATAATTGGAAATTGGAATTTTTAAAAAACTTATGAACACACGAGGTACCTACATACTAAAGAAACAAAAAAAAAATTCCGATGTAATGGTGCAAAATTAAATATCATCCCTCTAAATATGATACTTTTAAAAGTACAGACTCTTTAATAAGGGTATTTAATAACTTTGTATTATATATAAACTAAGCATTTTAAAGAGTTCTCCGCAGCTCCGTTTCATAAGCTTGGCCTTAACTCAGATTTTGTGACGTATTCGTGTTATATAAATCTATTTTTTTTTAAAGGAACCTCTTTATATAACAATCAAAAGATTTATAAATAAAAATCTCAGCACTTTATAAAGGAACCTATTTTTATGACAATCACAATTTTCCATTACAAAATTGTATTTAAGTGAACGTTATAATATGACGTTTAGAAGATATACGTACCTATTTTGATCACTAACAGTGATAACTTAACAGTGATCAAAATAGAAAAGAAAGTTATTCGTTGTATGTACAACGAAGAAAAAATTTTGTTTGTAAAGCTCAGAATACCTAATATATAGGTATGGAAACACCTAACTAAGGAACTGTCTGTTGGGATTACCCTGAATATTTAATAGTTTAATTTGACAAGGCCTCTCCATTCCCACTTCGCCAATATAAATAAGGAACTTTGGCTATTTGCTAGCCTAAATTCTTGAGATATCACGAAAAGTGGAGTAAAGAAAGCAAAAATATCAAAAGTTTTCGATCTAAGTCATCTTTTTATTTGATATAATATGACCAGACTCCAAAAAAATAAGCTTCAAATAATTAGGATGGCTAAGTTACCAGCCTGGCACTAAGAGGCCTAACGACTTTTTAATTATTCCCACGAAATTGAACTAAAATTCTGAGTAAATATAATTACTCTGGGCTGTATGAAACCTTAATATTTCTTAGAATAGAATTCAAATTAGCACAAATTTATTATGGATTAAATAAAATATTACTATTAAGTAGCGAAAGCCTTGTTGTACAATGACACTTTTAAAAATTAACTTTATGAATTTAAATCGAGCTTCTGTGATCGGAGAGCATGCATGGATATTTTCTATAAAAATTAAGCAAATAAATATATAGTATTTAAACTCCTTGTTGTGGTTTGATACTCAATCAATAATACGATATGATTTTTTATATTACTTTGACCCCGACTCTGACCTTACTTCTCTTTAAAATAATAAATTCATTGTAATCACTGTACATAGGACTTTTAAAATTTTTATTCAACATAACAAAATACATAACATCGCATAAAGTATACTTACTTTGTGCTGTATAGATTGATATTATATAACTGTAAATAGAAAATAATGAATGTTATCTAACAAGTCGATGCAGACTTTCTAAGTTCGGATTCGTGTTTGAAACCATTTTCGCTATTTAAACAGTTCGTATCATATTTTCGAAACGTGGCAAAGAATTTGTCGTATCTTGACCGCAATTTTTTGTATTTTTTTTATAACTTAATCTAACTAGTATATAACCTGTAGTACTATGGAAATAATCCGTAATTTACTCTTATATTTATGAACCGATTCCAATAATTCTGCTTTTGTAAATACGTAAGTAAATTTGCTGTTGGTACAATTAATTATAAAAAATAAAAAGATAAAAATATTTCAATTTAACAATTTATGAAGTTACTGCCAGCCAATAAAAATACAATAATACCGACGACCTACTTACGATTACAAAGGAAGAAATAATACGTTAAAATCTAATAGAAATTTAAAAAAAAAATTTTGCAGTTCGGTTTAATTTTTAATAATTATGACCAAATTCAAGATCAAAAAGCTTCAGTGTTACTTATTTCAAAAAAACAATCTTTGATTGCTTTGTCACCCCAATGGTAGTCACAGTTCTACGTGTGTCTTGAGAAAAATCGGTTCTTTAGGTCTCTAGTCACGTTCTCCACGTTAATTTACTCTGGGCTCAAGGCACTGATAACAATGGAATTGTTAAATTTATCTTTTTATTCTTTTACGGCCGCGTCCAAGAGCTTACACTTAATATTTTATTATCGCTTTAGCTTCAGCCATTGTTTTTTGTTTTGTTTTTCTTTTTGGGTTTTAATGCTAAAATTATAAAATTCATGAGACCATTTGTATGAACAGAAAAAAATCTGTAGTATGACAATGGAAAAACGTTTGAATAATGCTGTCCAAGAATATTCTATATCCTGCTGGTACTTCAACTTAGAGACGTCTCTGGGTGGTTTCATAGGAATGCAGGCCGTTAGGCCTGGCCAACAGCGCCGGCGAGATTTCCATAGATTTTGACGTATAAGCGCGCGCGTGTGGCTGTGAAACGATGTTAAAATCTCCGTGCAATTTTTAAAAAATTCGATACAAGTTGACGTACAAAAGCAGGCGCGAGGCCGGCGCTGGCGGACGCTGGCGTGGCAATGAAACCACCCTTAAAGAGGTCATGGATTACAATCCTAACTTTATATTAGAAAAAATATTTGAAAATAGCAAATAATTCTATTCTAATAGTTATAGTTTTAACTTCGTCATTGCGTGAACGTAAGGTAAGCTTACAAGCAACTCCTGTGGTAGGAGGGAGAGATTGCTACAATGGTCATCACTCCGGTGCACTTTCCAAGTTTCAGATTGAAACATTGAATTTACAACTACAATAATAATTCAACTTCCAATTCAAACAGTTAATAATTGGCACACAGTGTAACTGTCGGCCCTTATTGAGTGCTCTAAGGGTGCTGATCGGGGGGCTCGAACCCTCGAAACCTGGTCACTGAGACCACTATGATAACTGTCCACCCTTATATACGCTAAATATAAGGTATATAAAGAGGAGCATTTTTAGCTTTTATATTATTTTGTTTTAAGCTGCATTTGTAGAATGTGACCTAACTAGGACACCAGTAATAATTTATTTTCGGTTAAATTCCGTTTATGTATTGGCCAAATGATCGTCTAATTGGTGAACCCTAGTCGTGATAAATTAGTAACCTAGATCCTTTTAGTGAGTAAGAAAGTCATTTAAGAGCAAATTAAGTAATTCAACTACAACTAGTCGATTGAAATGCGTTCTGCTTTACTAACGAATCCCTACATCTATACACAGTTCTGAATAAATGGATGTATTAAAGTTCTGTCTTACACCATGTACGATGATTACTTAAGATTACAGGGTTTTAACCGTGTCTTTATTTTGGTGAAGAAATTATAAAGGTTATCAGTACTAATAATACCTAGGATGAAAGTATATAAATTGTGTATTTTGTGAAGAAGTGATAATATCGTCTTTATTCAACTAAGAATGTATATTTGTAATCATTTATTTTGTGTGGAAGTGATCATCTTACATAATATTCAAATACATGGACATACGAGTACTAGATATATAATCTTGTATTTTTTTGTGGAAGTGGTAATTCTTACGTTATATTCAAATACGTGGTCATACGAGTAGTAGATATATAATCTCTTATTTTTTTGTGGAAGTGGTAATTCTTACGTTATATTCAAATACGTGGTCATTCGAGTAGTAGATATATAATCGTGTATTTTTGTGGAAGTGGTAATTCTTACGTTATATTCAAATACGTGGTCATACGAGTAGTAGATATATAATTTTGTATTTTTTTGTGGAAGTGGTAATTCTTACTTTATATTCAAATACGTGGTCATACGAGTAGTAGATATATAATTTTGTATTTTTTGTGGAAGTGGTGAAGCGCCTCCTCGCTCCCCACGGTGAGTGTCTCCACATATTGTTTCACACTCCCCCCTTCCTAGCCCACAGGAAGTTCCTTTTGGCCCTTGAATATGAATAACTGACACCAGGCCCTGTCCGATTTATCTTTAGAGACAGTCAAAGTCCAGCTCAGGGGCATCGCCGCACCTGGCTTAGAGATGAAAGGTCCAAAGAAGTCGCCAAGGTTAATGGTGACAGCATCCTAACCACTTATATTTATTATTGTTTCGTATTTTGACTGAATATAATAGTAACTGAAACCAGGCCTTGTCCGATTTATCTTTAGAGACAATCAAAGTCCAGCGCAGGGGCATCGCCGCACCCGGCTTAGAGATGAAAGGTCCAAAGAAGTCGCCAAGGTTAATGGTGACAGCGTCCTAATCAATTGTATTTAATATAGTTTCGCATTAAGTCCTAATTATACGCAACTCTACCTATTTTTCGGTCTGATAATCAGTCACAGTAACCAGGCTCCCCAACACCAGCCCCTTTCCGTTCTATCTTCAGACACAGTCAATGTCCAGCACAGGGGCTTCGCCGCACCTGGGCCTAGAGATTGAGAGATCCAAAAGTCGTCGAGGTTGTTGGTGTTAGAGATAGTCACTGACACCAATGTGAGTATTAAATTACTGAGAATGTTAATATTATTTACTTATTTGTTGTATTTACTATTGCCCCTAGCGCCAAGCCTCGGTTGAATTGAGTGATAATGTAAGACGATGTTGAGGCTGTTGACGTCAGGTTGGTAGCGAATACCTAATGTAACATTTATTTAAACTTCTATATATTTGCCTCAGTTTCTTTCTACCCTGAACATTAATATTATGTTTTGGTTGGTTGAATAAGTTATGTCGTAAAAATCCGTATGTATCGTATTTTAAGCGCCTATTAAGTAACAATAAGTTATTCCGTTATAATTATATTTACCTAAAGTATTATTAGTTTGATACCTTATATATGTTTCCCTTTAGTTGTCGTAGTAAAGAAGTATAAGAGATCTAGGAAGAGATGATACCTAATATCCATGCTAAATAATGTTAACTTCTTTGTTTCTTATGACATAGTTATTATTGCATAGCATTTGATAATTAATTAAATTGTAAGATAAGAATGGCTTATGTTCCCACAGATATCGTCCGTAGTTTAATCAATATTCAGAGGTTTTATTTAACTAGTTTCAGTTAGTGCGTGAGAGTTTAAGTTTCGATAATAGATTTTAATATTGGTAAATAATATAATTAAAATTTAGGTCAGATCACTGCAAAAATAAACACAAAATAAAGAAGCACGAACTTAAAATAACTGTCAATTAGAAGTAAGTGATTTATTTTTAATTATTAATGGAAAATGTATCTAAATCACTCAATTCGCAATTGAACACACATGCTGGGTTAAATTCACAACTATAGCATGCAATTACAGCTTTCTCAGCTCTCCACTTCAGCACCTAAATCCTAAAATATACCTATATTGTATAGAACTAAAAGATCTCTAACCTCTGCAGACACTGGAACGTTCCATAGCTAAAAAAAAAAACATTATTTTCCGTATTCTACAATTGAACTGTAAAATGTTAGCGGAATCGAACCGCGTATCATATAGTGATATAAATATTCATATTAATTTATTAAGAGTTAATTTTATAATGATTTCTAGCGGAATCGAACCGCATATCTTATTGTAATTTCAGTATTTTATATCCATTTATTTCATTAATTTGAATCTGAATCTAACTTCTGAATCTATCTTTTAAATTTGAATCTTTGTAAATTTTGTCATATTTAAGTCCTTGGGATCAGACCAAGGAGTAATGCCTATTATATTTGTAGCGGAATCAAACCGCGTTTGTAATATTAATATTAGTATTCTGGAATAATTCAATAATTTGAACTTTGTAATTTTTTACATATTTAGATATTTAGACTTGGGTTCGAACCAAGAATCTGCCCTATTTATCATTGAAAACTTTTATAATAGTGTTAAAACACATGTTTAAAATTGATAATGTATCACAGAATTAATTCAAACAAATTATCGTTAACACGAGGAAGACGGATAGCATGCAAAAGAAGCAAAACACACACAACGTTAGTAATTGTTTCAATAATCTATCTACCTCAATCCTAGTCGAATATCGTAACCAGAATTACAATAGACAGAACATTAAAACGGTATTTACATAGAAGAACATTTAAGGGGCACATACATATTGAATTCATCTAAGTATCATAAACAATTTAATAGTTATTTTATCCTATGGTCAATATACCTATTCTTCTATGAAAATATTGTGATTACATATCTAGCACTTACTGATACCGCTATCATCTTCCAGGAATCACAATTATATACGTAAAATTAGATTTCGTAAAAGTATGGAATAACTAAACTGTACTGCAAATACAATAATTGCCGCACGAACTATAGTATAAATAATCGAAATCAGTTAAACATCGTTACAACTATAGGCGTCCTGCAAGGGGTAATCCGTCTGCCCCGTCTCCAGGACCAAATCGTTCTCCCCGATCCCTGGACTCTCACCCACTAACCATACCTTTTTTCTTGACCATAAATCCTAATAATTTATCTACATCTGAAACAACTTGTAAAATTTTCGAATTGTACACTTTAAAACTAATCAGTACTTCATTTAGTTCTTAAGGCACAGTTATAAGATGCATTTTAGAATAACAATTCTTTTGTTTGCTTTCGAATTGGAATTCCCATGATTTCTCAAGTTCGTTTTTTTTCTTCTGAATATTTTGGCTATCCTAATTCATTTGTAGTATTATGAACTCTAATGTTAGATTAATAAAGCAGAGTTTAATGAACCTATTTATTAAGTATTCCAAAATTTGTAGATCTGAGTAGGTAATAAAGTCTATTGTTTATTACCTTTGAGTATTTCTGTCATCTCATATTTTGTTCACAACCACGAGTGTTGTTATCAATATTATTTATTAATTTCAAAGAGGTACTTATATGAAACGGCATTCCGTTACATTCACCCCCTAAAATTTTATTCAACGACATCAAAAATAGAGTTTGAAGAAAATTTTACAATACTTAATCATTTGAATTTAAATAAGAGCTTAATTGTTGTTATGACAAAACTGTAATCGATTTGTTTTTTACTTTAACATTTCCATTTAACTTGATAGATCTACTTATTACAGATTAGTAACTTCGTGAAATAAAATTACTGTAGAAGAATCTACATAAGTCGTATAACAATAAGGTCCTCATTGTGTATTTGTTTTATTTTGGGAAGCTTACACCCCCCATTGACCTAGCATAACCTTGTCTTCTTAATACCTATCAAATTAATAATCTCGGTTTGTATTTTTGTCCTTTTTGGATAACCAATTGACAATCTTTGTTATAACACATTCTAGCTTATCTATGTTTTACACCTCAATTATTTATGTTCTTTTTATGACTAACAGCGTCACTTTTCTTACGTTATGCTAAAGTTTTCATTATCATCTGCGAGATAAAAATAGGCTGAATATCGAAAGGTAATTTGACCCAACATGTTGTGATGTCTTGCAACACCTCTTAACTATCCTAAAACATGTCGGCCAAAAAAAAAAAACATGTGTCAATAAATCCAAGACAAAAAAAAATATCAGTTGTTTCCAAAATGCGCTTATTGAAACACTTAAACAAGGAACATAAATTAAGCCACTTAAAGCCAAATGTTACTTCTAATGTCTGCCACTTGGACCTAGTGGACACTTCGATTGTTTCTTTATTACATCCATCTGTAGGAACACAAACCATTATACCCAAATTCCATAAAAACTGTCAAAGTATTTTGTAACTCAATTGGATACTTGTGAAATCTGGTGACACTTCATTGCATACCTTTCACAAGTGCTAACAAATTACTAAAAGGATGTAAATTTTATTGACATGGGGAAAAAAAAATATGAAACGTGTTTGCCATATTTCACAATCTTTTGTTATTGTTTTTAAGATTGTGTGTTTACAGGGTGAACAACGTTCTAACTCGTGAACTGGGTTCGTAGTTATTGTCCTGACTATATTCGTACACTTTCTACTTTCACTAGAATTAGTCTTTTTATAAAATTTTCTACAGTAAATTTTATGTGAGACTGAACTAACAATATATTTTTATTTGTTTATAACAATTCTAATTGTAATTTTACCAAGGATTGATTAAATATAATCTCTATCAGAGAAGAGCCTGCTTATTGCTTGCTTATTATATGTTGTACATTTTAGGTTACTTTTGTGTATTATTTTTTTTCATAGAGTATAGCAATAATAACATGCTACTAATTTATTAATTTTTGACGTCCCTGAAGAAACACATTGTTATGTATCTCTAACAATTGACTATATATTTTTTTTTTTATAATTATAACTATACTACGGTAACTGCACACTATTAGATTTAAATAAATTAGGAAATGGGAAGCCCCTCCCCGCTTCTCATGATGAGTGCCATCCATTTACACACTCTCTCCTTCAATTACATGAAGTTCCTACAATAACGTTAAGTACTGGGCATCCTCAGTCCACCAACCTTCTCATGGAATGTATTTGTTACGTGAGGTGTAATATTTAAACCAAAACTTCGAATGGCAACAATAGATCAAAGCTTATTAACTTCCAACAAATCAGAAGAAAACCATTAAAATCCAAAAGATAGCCTAGGATCTACTTGGGCGACTTGGTTGTGAGGCAAGCCTGCGCTGTCGCAATTATTGGTAAGAACTACGGCTTGATTAGGCCGACAGCCCATTTTTCAACACAAATATACTTATTTGGGTTGAAAGTGCAATAATTCCCCGTCTACCCTAAACTATCTGACCTAGTTTGGACTATAACAATCTTAACAACTTCTTTGTCTCGCCAATAAACCCCAATACAAATTCTCACCCCCGCGTTCTTGGAGAATGTAGAGTGTGCGTAAAATAATCTCAGCTGCGTGTAGAGTGTTGAGCTTATTTTGGTAAACAGTATTAGCACTGAATGTCATCTGACCTAAACCTAGCTCCAATACCAAAATGCACTCAATTGATAGTGTAATCCAATTCAAATGCCAATGGACTAAAGTACGCAGTAAGCCGTCATAATAACAATTAACTTATTTTTTTATTTGAGATAGATTTGTGAAGATTGTTAAGTCAACTGCCATTAAAACGACATAAAATATAGTAGAAATATATTACTTCTATATTAAATATTGTAATTTGTAAAACATACCGCAGTCACAACATTCCCTTTCTTTTCCTATTTGATTAGTAACTAAACTATTTACTATTCAAGACAATGAATAATTTTAAAGCTATAAATAAATTTGATTACACCCCCTACTGTCTCCAAATTAAAGAATATAAATGAAACCTCAATTTGACTGGAAGAAATTGCTGTAGAACAAGACAGTACATTATTGTTATTGATCCTGTAGGTACTAGTCTTATCGCGTGTAATCAAATAAATTGAATGTGTTTTTAATTATTTACATACATTTCTACATGACTATTTCATATAGCAAACATTTTATACCTATCTTAATGCTAATTAGGAACCTCCTAGACCTTGACTTGACTTGACGAATTTAACTACAACACTTTGTTTTGCAGAAACTTTCTTAAAATCACTTTCCATTTCACGGACAACAAATTGTAGGCTAAATAGCCTACTTATAATTTATTTTGTTTTCATTATTAATAAATTTTATATCCTGGTCACGGCACCAAATTGTAACTGTCGGCCCTTATTGAGTGCTCTAAGGGTGCTGATCGGGGGGCTCGAACCCTCGAAACCTGGTCACTGAGACCACTATGATAACTGTCCACCCTTATATACGCTAAATATAAGGTATATAAAGAGGAGCATTTTTAGCTTTTATATTATTTTGTTTTAAGCTGCATTTGTAGAATGTGACCTAACTAGGACACCAGTAATAATTTATTTTCGGTTAAATTCCGTTTATGTATTGGCCAAATGATCGTCTAATTGGTGAACCCTAGTCGTGATAAATTAGTAACCTAGATCCTTTTAGTGAGTAAGAAAGTCATTTAAGAGCAAATTAAGTAATTCAACTACAACTAGTCGATTGAAATGCGTTCTGCTTTACTAACGAATCCCTACATCTATACACAGTTCTGAATAAATGGATGTATTAAAGTTCTGTCTTACACCATGTACGATGATTACTTAAGATTACAGGGTTTTAACCGTGTCTTTATTTTGGTGAAGAAATTATAAAGGTTATCAGTACTAATAATACCTAGGATGAAAGTATATAAATTGTGTATTTTGTGAAGAAGTGATAATATCGTCTTTATTCAACTAAGAATGTATATTTGTAATCATTTATTTTGTGTGGAAGTGATCATCTTACATAATATTCAAATACATGGACATACGAGTACTAGATATATAATCTTGTATTTTTTTGTGGAAGTGGTAATTCTTACGTTATATTCAAATACGTGGTCATACGAGTAGTAGATATATAATCTCTTATTTTTTTGTGGAAGTGGTAATTCTTACGTTATATTCAAATACGTGGTCATTCGAGTAGTAGATATATAATCGTGTATTTTTGTGGAAGTGGTAATTCTTACGTTATATTCAAATACGTGGTCATACGAGTAGTAGATATATAATTTTGTATTTTTTTGTGGAAGTGGTAATTCTTACTTTATATTCAAATACGTGGTCATACGAGTAGTAGATATATAATTTTGTATTTTTTGTGGAAGTGGTGAAGCGCCTCCTCGCTCCCCACGGTGAGTGTCTCCACATATTGTTTCACACTCCCCCCTTCCTAGCCCACAGGAAGTTCCTTTTGGCCCTTGAATATGAATAACTGACACCAGGCCCTGTCCGATTTATCTTTAGAGACAGTCAAAGTCCAGCTCAGGGGCATCGCCGCACCTGGCTTAGAGATGAAAGGTCCAAAGAAGTCGCCAAGGTTAATGGTGACAGCATCCTAACCACTTATATTTATTATTGTTTCGTATTTTGACTGAATATAATAGTAACTGAAACCAGGCCTTGTCCGATTTATCTTTAGAGACAATCAAAGTCCAGCGCAGGGGCATCGCCGCACCCGGCTTAGAGATGAAAGGTCCAAAGAAGTCGCCAAGGTTAATGGTGACAGCGTCCTAATCAATTGTATTTAATATAGTTTCGCATTAAGTCCTAATTATACGCAACTCTACCTATTTTTCGGTCTGATAATCAGTCACAGTAACCAGGCTCCCCAACACCAGCCCCTTTCCGTTCTATCTTCAGACACAGTCAATGTCCAGCACAGGGGCTTCGCCGCACCTGGGCCTAGAGATTGAGAGATCCAAAAGTCGTCGAGGTTGTTGGTGTTAGAGATAGTCACTGACACCAATGTGAGTATTAAATTACTGAGAATGTTAATATTATTTACTTATTTGTTGTATTTACTATTGCCCCTAGCGCCAAGCCTCGGTTGAATTGAGTGATAATGTAAGACGATGTTGAGGCTGTTGACGTCAGGTTGGTAGCGAATACCTAATGTAACATTTATTTAAACTTCTATATATTTGCCTCAGTTTCTTTCTACCCTGAACATTAATATTATGTTTTGGTTGGTTGAATAAGTTATGTCGTAAAAATCCGTATGTATCGTATTTTAAGCGCCTATTAAGTAACAATAAGTTATTCCGTTATAATTATATTTACCTAAAGTATTATTAGTTTGATACCTTATATATGTTTCCCTTTAGTTGTCGTAGTAAAGAAGTATAAGAGATCTAGGAAGAGATGATACCTAATATCCATGCTAAATAATGTTAACTTCTTTGTTTCTTATGACATAGTTATTATTGCATAGCATTTGATAATTAATTAAATTGTAAGATAAGAATGGCTTATGTTCCCACAGATATCGTCCGTAGTTTAATCAATATTCAGAGGTTTTATTTAACTAGTTTCAGTTAGTGCGTGAGAGTTTAAGTTTCGATAATAGATTTTAATATTGGTAAATAATATAATTAAAATTTAGGTCAGATCACTGCAAAAATAAACACAAAATAAAGAAGCACGAACTTAAAATAACTGTCAATTAGAAGTAAGTGATTTATTTTTAATTATTAATGGAAAATGTATCTAAATCACTCAATTCGCAATTGAACACACATGCTGGGTTAAATTCACAACTATAGCATGCAATTACAGCTTTCTCAGCTCTCCACTTCAGCACCTAAATCCTAAAATATACCTATATTGTATAGAACTAAAAGATCTCTAACCTCTGCAGACACTGGAACGTTCCATAGCTAAAAAAAAAAACATTATTTTCCGTATTCTACAATTGAACTGTAAAATGTTAGCGGAATCGAACCGCGTATCATATAGTGATATAAATATTCATATTAATTTATTAAGAGTTAATTTTATAATGATTTCTAGCGGAATCGAACCGCATATCTTATTGTAATTTCAGTATTTTATATCCATTTATTTCATTAATTTGAATCTGAATCTAACTTCTGAATCTATCTTTTAAATTTGAATCTTTGTAAATTTTGTCATATTTAAGTCCTTGGGATCAGACCAAGGAGTAATGCCTATTATATTTGTAGCGGAATCAAACCGCGTTTGTAATATTAATATTAGTATTCTGGAATAATTCAATAATTTGAACTTTGTAATTTTTTACATATTTAGATATTTAGACTTGGGTTCGAACCAAGAATCTGCCCTATTTATCATTGAAAACTTTTATAATAGTGTTAAAACACATGTTTAAAATTGATAATGTATCACAGAATTAATTCAAACAAATTATCGTTAACACGAGGAAGACGGATAGCATGCAAAAGAAGCAAAACACACACAACGTTAGTAATTGTTTCAATAATCTATCTACCTCAATCCTAGTCGAATATCGTAACCAGAATTACAATAGACAGAACATTAAAACGGTATTTACATAGAAGAACATTTAAGGGGCACATACATATTGAATTCATCTAAGTATCATAAACAATTTAATAGTTATTTTATCCTATGGTCAATATACCTATTCTTCTATGAAAATATTGTGATTACATATCTAGCACTTACTGATACCGCTATCATCTTCCAGGAATCACAATTATATACGTAAAATTAGATTTCGTAAAAGTATGGAATAACTAAACTGTACTGCAAATACAATAATTGCCGCACGAACTATAGTATAAATAATCGAAATCAGTTAAACATCGTTACAACTATAGGCGTCCTGCAAGGGGTAATCCGTCTGCCCCGTCTCCAGGACCAAATCGTTCTCCCCGATCCCTGGACTCTCACCCACTAACCATACCTTTTTTCTTGACCATAAATCCTAATAATTTATCTACATCTGAAACAACTTGTAAAATTTTCGAATTGTACACTTTAAAACTAATCAGTACTTCATTTAGTTCTTAAGGCACAGTTATAAGATGCATTTTAGAATAACAATTCTTTTGTTTGCTTTCGAATTGGAATTCCCATGATTTCTCAAGTTCGTTTTTTTTCTTCTGAATATTTTGGCTATCCTAATTCATTTGTAGTATTATGAACTCTAATGTTAGATTAATAAAGCAGAGTTTAATGAACCTATTTATTAAGTATTCCAAAATTTGTAGATCTGAGTAGGTAATAAAGTCTATTGTTTATTACCTTTGAGTATTTCTGTCATCTCATATTTTGTTCACAACCACGAGTGTTGTTATCAATATTATTTATTAATTTCAAAGAGGTACTTATATGAAACGGCATTCCGTTACAACAGAACAGGAAAACAGGAGTCTCCTAAAAAATAACACAAATTACGAGACATGGCTTCGCAAAATGGTTCCTGAAGAGAAAAAATGAGAGCGGAAGATGCTCACCCAGGATCGTAATACCCTTATTAAGTTGTTCCCTCAGAATGGAATAAGTAAATAAGAGTAATATTGTAATATACAGTTTTTAAGCAATTACTTTAAGAACGAGGGAATTATTATTATTTGAAACATCGATATTAATTTAGTTAAATTCTGGCGTTGGTTGGCTTATATGATGATGATATGTAAAAGAGAGGAAAGAAGGATAGGCAGATGTGACAACTGATACATTTCTCCCGATTAGGAGTATTTTAAATAATATCTCTCTCATTTGGGCTCTTATATGTTCCCAGTGCCACTGGGTCAGTCCTACAAATACCTACCAGCTCTCAGCGGTAGGAAAATACCGTGAATAGATTCCCCTTCCGCTAAAAATTAAGGTGGTGCAGCACAAACCGCAAAGGGGTGTGTTAGGTGTATTTAGCCGAGCATTCCGTCTGCTTGACTGCCGCACAGTCTTTCATTAAATCAAATCAAATCAAATTAAATTCGTTTATTGCCTTCATGTTGTGTTGACAGATATTGAAATACATTATTATTTTATGACTCAAACATGAACCCTGTAAGGGCACTGCAATATTAGACTTATTCACAATAATGATCATTAGAAATATGTAAGGATCGTAGCAAGTGGAAGGATGTAATCTCTAATACCCCTGTGGGAAAAAGGCGTGATTTATGTATGTATGTGTATAATTGTTATTAAATTAACATTTTAAACCAAATTACAATGAAGACAATTATTAACATAATCATCGTTTTATAAGAATTATTCCTGAAAAAACTCTGACAGCGGGTAATAGCATTTGTTTATTAAATATTATTTAACGTGTTTCTAAACTTATACAAAGTTGTCTTCTCTTTGGAATTCTTTTGGAATATTGTTGAACACTTTCACACACATACCGAAAGGCCCTGATAATACCATTTTCAATCTTGCATTCGGGGCTGCTATTTTAGACCCCGGTCTAAGATTTTTTGGACGCGAGTATTGAGCAAAAAGATCGGTGTTATTTTTCACTAATAGGCATATTTCAAATATATACATACATGCAAGTGTCAATATATTTTCTTTAACAAAGTAGGACCTGCAGCTGACCATTACGTCTATATTTGTTATTATTCTACATCCGAACTATTTCCCCATAGGACGATGCCGCATTGTATCCATGCATGGGCATGCATTTTACATGTTTTACATGCCTTTTTAAGTTCATAAAGGGCATATGTGAATCTGGATAGTTTAGTTAACTTTATTTTAGTTTTAGTTAACTTTAATGGTTACTTATTTCAATACACATAAACGTTTTTTAAATTCGATAATGAACAATTAAGTTAAATGACATCTCTGATCGCGGCCGTTAATTCTAAATCTAATCAATAAATTTAATCTAATCTAAGTATATCAAAAGGTATTATTAGCTAATGAGTCTATGGTCAGACCCGTCACCAACAGGTGGCCTTGTGTTGTCGGAAAATTCATGTAGTTTTGATCGACACGAGGCCTATTATAAATAAAGCCAGGGGTGTAAATAGCCTACACCAGGCGGGAACGTAACCGAATACAAAATGAACTTTTTAAAGTCTCCAACAGCGTATGACTATGTACCTGAGAGCATCACGAAAACACCCACTCTTGATTATATGCTAGAGACACCTTCCTTAGCTCGTATAGGCACTGCAGCAAAACCAGAGTGGAAGTCCTGGCACGTGTATGAAGTCGAAAGTTGTCTTCTCACTAAACACTCACAGAAAAGTTCACTATGTGTATGATATGCACCAATAATGTCCGCTACCTCATGAAAAACAGCTGTACAGTGTAATGAAGCACTTTCACGAACACGTTGGTGGAAAGAAGATGCGCTGTATTCCACATGTGTAACCCAGAAGATGGTTACGGGCGAACAGAGAGAAGAAGAGAGGGGCGCGTGGCGTCGCGTCCTTCAGTAGGTACGGCGTTCGCGCGTTCATTCATAAAAACGCGCTCGCGCCCTCTGGTGTGCATCGCTCGCATCAAATGCAGGATTCGCGAGTGAATTTAGCAACACAAACAGATAAAATCATTACGCTGATAGGAGATGAATTAAAATATTAAATTAATTTTAAGGTCTCGTTATACGTCTATTATATTATAAGATATTTATTTGAAATTATTAACTAATGTTTAACGAATGGCTCAACCAAGGCCAATTACAAATTCTGATAAATATGAACTGATACAAAAACGCATTACAAGGTTTTCTTTACAAAGTAAAAAAACATACCAACCATTATAAGTTACAAGAATGTTTTTACTCGGTCTTATTAAAATCGAGCCTTCGTAAAAAACGAAGATCAGTTCCTTCTGTTTAGATCGCTTCTCTTCAATATTAATGAACCAATTTTCTAATAATGACCGTCGGAAATTCTTGGAGGTGAAATTTTGTTTTCAAACGCTACTACTTTTATACTGTTTTGTAATGAACTACAAGTTTGAGAGATCAGTCTTTCACGTAAATAGCGTACGATTTGACTGATAAAAGAAGTAACAAAGATTTGTTTTCGTACATACTTGTCAATGTTAAATAGCTACATTAAAATATATGTGACACTTCCTAGGCATGTGTGAGAAAGAAACCTTATTTTCCAGTAACTTAAGGACTAACCATCTGAATTCTTGATCATAATGAGATTCTCAATCGTTTTACGCCGCTCGAAATCTTATTTGATTTGGAATTACTTGCAATAGAATTTTGAATCGAAGCCCCGTGTATTGGGATGATGTAATCAGGCTCGCCTAAAATCCGATTTACCCAATTTGTTACATTATAGACTGGGAGATGTGATACTTTTAATATTTTTTCATTGACACAGCGAAGCTCCTGACCGTTTTTGACAGCGTCTGGCAATAATATAAAATGAATTCGAGTATTCGAATTCATTCATAAACCGCCCGAGCAAAATTCATATTTATTTATTTTAAAACCTATTCTGCACAGAAAATTGTACAAATGGTGGACTTAATGCCATAGGCATTCTGTACCAGTAGACTAGATCAGAAAGTATGAAAGTTAATACCTAAATAGGGCACGAAAAAAATACAAAATTAATTGAAACTACAACAAATATGAAAATAAAGCAATAGAACAAAAAAATAATAACACCTAATATCAAATAAATTCACCCAAATATACTTTTCAAATACTTATGTAATAAATATACACATATAATAGATATACGTAACTAGATAGATAATAAATATATTATTACTATTAATTGTGCTCTGCGGTTTTTTATCCACTCCGGCCGCCAGCGAGATAGTAGGCAGCGTTTCACTGCCAGCGCTGACCACACACGCGCTTGTAGGTCAAATTGTATAAAAAATTTGACAAGCGTGCGCACGTAGATACGAAACGTCCCTCTGAAATGAAATGTAATCATTTATTCTGCAATTTGATTTACATTAAAGACTTTTGCACGTCAATATTTTTATTTCCTACTAGCACTTCGACGTGAATGGCCTGTTGAGAAGAAGTGCCGCAGGAAACTCAACAGCCTTTTTTAACAGCCATAATAAGATTTTCAATATTGTAAAATAAGTATGTGCGGAGGAGCAGATTATAGTAGCCACGAATTTTTATCTTTAAAATAATCATCTATCTTATAATACCCTTTTTCATTGAACAGCTTTTAACAGTTGACTTAAATTTATGCAGGGGTAAGTCAATAAAACTTTGTGGCAACCTATTGTACATTCTTATGCTTATTCCTATAAAACAATTAACAGTCTTGTGACGTCTCTCAGTTTCTGTTACAATAAACAATGATGTGATGGCTTTCGCCAGATGCTTGTATGATGACTTCACGTAAACTCTGGCTCCACCAGACTTCGAAATCCTCGTACCTTTTGATTAAACTGAGAGGTAAATCTAGTAATGTGGGTCTACCTACTCAAAGGCGATTTCAGCGTGATGATAAATGTTATGTTATATTCAAATGACTAGTCAACCAAGCTGGTTATTTAAATTTTAAATGCGGAATAACAAGAAAATGTAAGTTGAACAATAATGGACATACATACATATAATCACGACTATTATCCTCTAAGGGTTAGTCGGAGACTAGGCAAAATCTGTCCATTATCATAGTCCGCGCTTCACCAAGCAATGACTGCACTCAGGGTGACAGGTGGTGCGCCCGTCGCCGCTATAAGCTATTGGTTGTAAAATAATGTAAGTGAAATAATATTTCAAAAATATTTTTCAACTAAAGTGGATAAGTAGATTTAGGTCTAAATCATACGGTTGCACTTCCACCAAAACTATGCTGTGTGCAAGGAAAAATAGACCAATGGAATGGTACTATTTTGGCACGATTTTGCGTGACATGTGACACGAAGTAATCCTATTAGTCTATTTTTACTCTCACATAGCATAGCTACTTAGTATAGTTCTGGTGAAAAGATACCCTAACGCCAGTCCCTTACTATTTTCCATCCTATAATAAGCAACGAAATATATCAAACCTTTCACTTAGAGTTGAGTTGCGTTTAGTATTGGATTAAGATACTCAACGCCGCAACCACAGGCAGGGTTAACAGCTCAACGAACCATCTGAAGCGTGATACCAATTGATTACACAAACCACTTTTTACTGCCTTGACAATACGGCTGTTTTTTTACTGTCTTTTTTGTTTTAGCACATTGATGGATAAAATAAAAAATAGAAGTTTAAAATTTCTTATGCCAAACTGCTTTAGGGTATACACGACACCTTACGTTACTAGCATCAACTCGTAAGTTGGTTCTTTTTTAGGATAACCTTTCCTGCGTTGACTCTTACTCTGTGCGTTGGCGAGGACCAGCCAACCCACAGAGTCTAACACGTTAGTAACACAACAAAACATATCATCACGCCTCTTTCCCCGAAGAGGTAGGCAGAGGTGTTCAACACCCAGATTTCGCCAGATATGCTAGTTCCCCATGTAGGTGGCGAGCCTGTTGCTATGCGGCGGGACAATGTGAGGCAAGCGATATTCATAATGACGTGACACAACACGTAAGTATAAGTAATTTTGTCTGTGTACTATACTACCACAAAGTCCGGTGCCGAGTTCCCAATCTATTTAGAAACGCCTGTACCCATTGGAACTGCAAGGAAAACACTTTATCGTGTACTAAAAAGATATGGCACGAGTATGCAAGTGGACATGGGCGGGGCACATTGCGAGAATGGACATGAGTCGCTGGACAAGACGAGTTCTTGAATGGAGACCCAGAGCGGACACTAGAGGACGCGGAAGACCACTGTACCGCTGGGTGGATGACATTCGACGACACGGAGGTCGAGACTGGATGAGTCGGGCACAAGATCGCCAAGAATGGAAGAAGAGGGAAGAGGCCTATGTCCAAGATTGGATCACTTAAAGGCCGCCATGATGATGAAGATGATGCAAGCATTGCGGTGCAAAAGCGAAGACAACACGGACGATAATAATTTTACAACCGGATTTTTCAGTTCGGAACACTAGAAATAATTTTTAATTAAACTATTTCAGTCTCCACGCGGGTAGCTCTGTTATATTCAATTTATTAAAACCGCGGCGAGGTAATTACGTTTCTGGGGTTGAAGATTAAGTGAAAGATAAATATTGAGCTAACGTACGACAGGGCGACCTCGTTAGTCTAATTACAGGGTGTTTGCTAATTAACTCAAGTTTTTAGGTTCGATTACTTTGCTTACCTTTATTGTTATTGTAATTTGAGGCGTGGGCGAGGAAATTTCAAATATTATATTTATAAGGTAGTTTTGATGTACGTACGATAAACTACAATAATAATTATTATTTTAGCAATGGGTTTTTGCATAATAAATAGTTAATAAAAACAACATAAAATAAATAGTTTATGTAACAGTCACATAATATAGGTTATTACAACACGAGGGCGGTTTTAAAAAACGAGCCCTGGTGAGTTTTTCAATAGTATCACGCGAGTGTTTTAATACCGAGTTATGTGCAGTTATATAGACTACTTTATCTACACTAAAAGAAATAAAACAAAAAAAAATATTAATTTTATTTATTGTTGGCTATCTGGAAAACATTTGCCATAGTATTGCGTTTTTAAGAAAAAAAAAGACGTGTGGCACTCGGGGCCTGCCGCGGTAAAGCTATTGCATAGCATTTTGTATCAACTTATGCAATTATAATTTTATTTCGTTATTTTATTCATGCAGTATTTCTTTTTCTTTGATATTAATTCAAGTTACACTTTTTGAGCGTGGTGACCGATAAGAAAACAAATTTTTCTATTTTTTTTTTCGGACACATACATACAATAACAAAATAAAAGTATTTTTTTTTTGAATTTTTAATACAGCTGCTTATGTATTCGTCCGATTTCGGAGCAGCTCGTCTCGATTCGTGCGAGTTTCGTAGAGTCGTACAATACGTCTAATCGCACGCACACAACGCCGTGTCGAAGACTGCCGAACTGAAACGACGTTAGACGATGCACGGCCTTCAAGCCACACCTCCTTGCGCATCGGAGTGGGGAGCGTGAGGTTTTTTCGTTACGGAATTTCTGGATTCGGTCCCCGCGCTCAAGGCCCGCGATAGAAGCTATGCAATAGCTTAATAAGTTTTGCATAATAAGTCCAACCTGTTGCATAATGCTCATAATGTTACAGTTTCAATTTTTAAATTTTCATCTGTATTAAAAAGTATGTCATTATGAGTACGAGTCTGAGTTCATAATTCGAACATTATTACATGAGTGTAGATAAAGTATATTATGATAACGATTCATACACATAAAGATTCAGGGTGGTTTCATAGGTGTGCTGGCCCCCAGCGCTGAACATTCGCGCACGCTTCAAATTACACGGTTCTCACTTACATCGTTTTACAGCCACACGGGCTCGCTTATACGTCAAAATGTATGAAAAAGTTGCCGGCATCGCTGTTTTGTATACATACATACATACAATCACGCCTGTAATCCCCGAAGCGGTAGGCAGAGTTCAAGGAGCACTGTGTTCCTTAAGACCACATTTAGCCATACAAAAATGGGGTAGGTCAGATGAAATAATCTTAAACGAGTAGTAAAAAGTAGCTAGCTCATCGCCTATACAATCACCTTTAAGACATGCTAGGCAAGAAATGCAGTTGGTACATTCTTTTTGTGTCCCGGACCAACACGGGACTATTGTTTTTTTGTTTTGTATAAATATTAGGTCCTTACCTATGAAATTGGTGTTTTGTATGGAAATTTTCGGGAATTCTGCATTTTCCATAATAAAATTTTATCTGTTTTCTTCACAACAACAAATCCAGAGATAATAATATTTGGCATGTATCATTAGACAAGCTTTAGTAATATGTGTAATATCACACTTTATAAAAAATATTTATCGTTTCTAAGTGAATGCAAATAAAATGATGTATTCGGGAGGCACTTAAAAAGAGTTGTCTTCGTGTCCAATTTGAACACAATTAAACTTACAACAAATTATCAAAACAAATCAAAAGAGCTCAAAAATATAGTCTATTTTTAGACGAGGTAATTATTTTTTAGGAATACTCTGAATCTTAATAGTTACAGACAAAATACTAAGACAGAATAAAAACACCAATTTCATAGGTAAGGACCCAATATATTTAACCCCTTGAGATAATGATCCTGTCAGTGGTCAGAAAACCACACACATGTTCTGGCTTTCTGACCACTGACAGGTTAGTAGTATTGAACATTAGTATTAATTTTATTAAAGCACAATAATAATAGCATTTTGCTTTTAAATAAATCATCACCTACCACAAAAATTTTAATAAAGCAACATTTAGGTCCCTTTTTCTTTTATACAATTCCATACTTTATTTATTACCGTGATCATAATAAAAAACATTTTTCAATGACTTCACCATGCGTTTATGAATAAATGTGCTACGACTAAATAAATGTTATTATGTAATAAAACGCACAGGTGGCTAATCTTAGAACAATGTTCAAACGACTTTTTTTACGAGAATCCTAATTTTGTATGGAAATTTCAGGCCGGTAGAACCAAAGTCAAGCGTCGATCTCTACTTGCGAACAGTTTGAAATGAATGTTGCTATCCCCCGCCATCCTACCCTAATGACTTATATTGAAACACGGATTGTACATCGTAACACCGTAGCGTGTAGCAACCGTAGCATGTAGCAACCGTAGCGCAAATCGTAACTTAGGCTATTCTCACACTGAGCGATGGAGCGTCGCGCATGAATGCGCCGCATCCAATTCGTGTTTTCTATACAAAGGGGATGCATATAATGTTGAAAGAGGCGCGACGCAATAGTTACGAGCGATGCTTCGTCGTGCGGCTCAGTGTGCTATCACCTTAACGAATATTAGAGTCCAGTGCGTAACAAATAATTAATTGCTTTAATGGTTATCATTTCCTACATTACTGCTGATTTGTGGATTCTCCGAATCATCTATTAACACCAGAACGAGTTTCTGCTTTGAGAATAATAATTTTAATTGCAAAGGCAAGCATAAGTAACTAGAAAACTTCACGATGATGTTCTTATATAAGCAAGCATTAAATGTAACAAAGACATAAATAAAACCAGACTTTATGAGTCCACTTTAAATAATCGCGCATGTTGTTGCAAAATGCAGTTTAGTAAAGAAACTACGGAGCAAAAATGACTCTTAAGCCTATTAATATAAGGTCTTCCAACACATATTACATACAATTTTTCCACCCCATTTCTCTCTCAACGCTACAAGCGATTTGCATATGAGCACGTTGATTATTTTGTTACATAGTATAATTTAATGGAACACGTTCAACCTGTTCGCCTTTTAGATGAATTTGAAGCGATTACACTCCGCACTCCACAGCTCTATGCAAAGGTTTTTACAAAACATTTTATGGTACATCGACTTCCAACTTTAAGCCAAAGGCATTGAAGACAGATTTGAATGAGCCCAATAGGCTTCACTTGATCGTGTAGTAAATTGTCCGGTGGACTGTCACTGCGTCACATATTGGATAAAAAAGCTCAATTGGCGGCTATCATCCATCTTTGAAATGTAAGTGACGCAATAGGCTAGTTAACCCTTTTCTTTAATTGAACCCTAATGATTCTTTACTGTTAACCACCATCATAAAAAATTATATAATTTTTTTAGGCTTATTATTTAACTATTTATTCTACGGTCGCGGTCAGAAAATGTTTATCCGTTTTCAAATTAGATTCTTTATCACTCTATTTTCAATAAAGACTATGACATATCAAGTTACTTATTACCCTTTGAAAATTAATAAACAATAATATGAAGTATGGAAAAGACAAATAAAGAAATGACAGTTATCAAAAATTATTGTTTGAACGTCATTCAGACAAAAGTGAAATTATAATCAGAAATTTTTAAAATAAGATGACAAAATTTTATTTAATAAAATAAAGATTGTTTGAGTTTATTTTTTTAAATTAATTATAGTAAAAAAAACTGAAATATTAGGTCCTTACCTATGAAATTGGTGTTTTGTATGGAGATTTTGGGGATGTCTGCATTTTACATTCTAACATTTTATCAGTTTTCTTCACAACGAAAAATCCAGAGATAATAATATTTGGCATGTATCATTAGACAAGCTTTAGCAATATGTGTGTGAACACGCTTGATAAAAATTATTTATCGTTTTTATGTTAATGCAAATCAAATGATGTATTCGGGAGGGAGCCAGTTAAAAATAATTGTCTTTGTGTCTAATTTTAACACAATTAAACTTACAAAAAATTATGAAATTAAATAATACGAGCTCAAATATACGGTCTATTTTTAGAAGAGGCAATTATTTTATAAGAATGGTCTGAAACTTAATAGTTACGGACAAATTCCTAAGACAGAATAAAAACACCAATTTCATTGACAAGGACCCAATATTAAAGAAAAGTTTTCTTTAAAAAGTTATCGATATACGTCTAAATGTCGTTGATGGATTCTCGTGTTATTAAAAAATATAGTACAATCTTTGCGTATAATCTATGATCAATCAAATTGATACGAAATTAATAGACATTTCGTGATTTCGACTATTTTGACTTCAATGTACGCAAGCAATTTTGATACTTAAGGTGGTAAACATTATCTGGCCGTGACTGTATACAAAAGAAAAATTGTGAATATACAATTTAACAAACACATAAAATAAAAAGACGAGTACAAAAGGTAGGGCTTATTTCTAATAGAGATATCTTCCAGCCCACCCGCTATAGGAGAAATGCTGAGAAGTAGACTGAATCGCATGTACCAAAAAACATATAATTATATATCATATAATTTATAAAAATAAAAAATAATTACTCGTACATATAAATATTTTGTTTGACAGGCAAAAACGCTGTCGCTCGTGTTGGACTAATTATCTGTGCCGTGTGATCAAGATTTTGGTAAACAATCAATACGCATGCGTGACGCAGCCGACAGACATGCTTGATAGGTTGCGACCGGCGTTTGACGGATTTTGACCATGCGTAGTAATTGTTCACATGACGCGTTACTTCACCTTTTTGGATTTATTGAACTGAATATATTTCGGCCCCTTGTCCTAAATACTATGTGAATTTAACATTATTTTTATAACTTCTATAATAAGAGTCAACTAGCCTATTAGACTTTTTCGACAGTCATAAAGTTGACTTGTTTTATTCTAGCCGCTTTCGACTGAAATGAATAAAAGCGCCTGCCCATCTTTCGCAAGAGTAGCAAACAACTATAAACTTTACAAAATTTTTTGCATATAATTTTCTTCTTTCTACATGTGTTAATTATTACTGTTTCACTTTTCTCGGTCATTGTTTTTATAACTTTATAAGCGAGCTTCATTCAAACTGTCCCTATTTTTGTGGTCCTATCATTCTGGGCCTCTTCCCAAGACTATACTAGTTATTTAATTTTGTTATGAAGGTTTCTTAACCCATGGACTGACACTCATCCTGTTAAAGGCGAGGCACAATTCATATGGTGCAGGTATGGATTTCTGCAGACGAATTGGATTTGCGCGGACTATGGGAGTGGACTGCTTTTACGGTGCTGCCTAGTCACTGACTAACCCTTAGGAGATAATAGTCGTGATTATATGTCCGTATGTATGAGAATTGGATATTTTGTTTTAATTCCTGTTTTGCTTATTAAGCTTCAACTTTGTAAGTGGATTGATTTTATATGTACAATATAATAAATATATCATGATCCAGATTATTTGTAATGTTGTTTTTATAGCAACCGTCCAAAGGTTCAAATTAATATCATACGTATTACTTTGTACGTACACCATGTGTATATTTGGTAATAAAAGTATTAATGACCGTATTTAAATAGTGATTTCATTCGGTTATTAAGCCTTTGAATCTGAACCATATGAAAACAGTTTGCTTAAAAACGAATAGTGCTAATAATAGGAAGAAATAATTATTTTCGGTTAACGAAATGTAATAAAAACTTACCTGGTTCATGATTCGAGGAATATTTTCAATCCAATCTGCAAAAGCTTTAAGAACAACTTTGAAAATAATTTCTAACATTCAAGCCAACCCTTTGAATGCTGAAAATAATGTTTGCCATGTGAATATTTATCCGTCATGTTTATAAAGAGAAAGTCATATTTGCAGACGACTCAGTTATCATCAAGTAACTCAATCTTGTTTATATTGCAAATAAGCAATGCTTACCTTACTGTGTTCCAGTTTGAACGGTAAGAAAGGTATAGAAACTACTTAGTGCTGTGAGGTAAAAGCATGTCACGAGTTAACACAGGCTTCCAGGCAGTTGCAACTCTTGCAGTTACTACCTTTTAACCGACTGTATCCACTTACAATAAGGCGTCTAGAATATCTTTCTGCAAGAAACTGTTTAACTAGTAAAACTATTTAAATTTCGAATTTGTTCAATCTCGAATCAGCCACAATACAAACTTCGATTTAGGATCAAAACAAGTTTTATTATAGGTTTAAAACTTTCTTCAAGTATCCTTAATCTATAATAAGTTTATTAAGATTTATTAATGAAACGTTTTTATTTGTATAAAACCCTTGTCCTATCGCTAATAATTAGTCTAATTTCATCTTCATTGGCAATCAAAGTCTCACTTAAAAACCAATCGCTTTTATCCCATTTTGACACGAGAAACCTTTTGAGTCGCTATTTTAGTCTGCAGCGTTTTGTCCGCTATTTTTACACCATTTTAACAACCAAATTTATTTTTGGCCTATAATTTTGTAATGTAAATATTATTTATAAATTTACATTTAAATGTCACCTTAGCCTCAGACCGACAAAGTTGCGAGGCCATAGTAAGCCAAACAAAGACGAAAAGGTGTTTTGCTATTGTGATGATTACGCCAATAGACTTATGAAAGCTTGCTGTAATTATTTGTTAAAATATAAATTAAAAAATATAAAATATAAACACTCTTTTATGTCTAACAATCGGATCGAAAGTATTATGCTTCATGATAGTATATTTTTGATCTGTTACATCACTTTACGCCAATACTTAGACTATTAAGGTATGAACCAAAATTCTCACTAAACTGATAACTATTCGTACCTTTTACCTATGTCTAGTTTCGTAAGTAAGCTTATTATAAGCCTTTGATGGTAACAGGATTAATTTGAAAGTCTAATACTTTGAAACAGATTTCGATGTTAGAAATAAATAAAAAAAGTAATTGACGGATTATTTATAAATAAATTTTACTAAAAATTCGGTAATTTTAGATTTTTCAAGGCTTCTTTATCGATATCGAGATGTATGATCATCACACCATTCCATTTCAATTCCTTTGAAGCTGATATGTTTCCCTTCCTATATAAATTTCATGCCAACGATACAACTCCGAGCGCATACGACGCACGGGAGACCCGATGAGTTCGAATAATACCTGAGCTGCATATTACATACGTGAAATCTCTGTTTATATGTAAACCCATGTAAATGTAATGCCTCGTTAGTAGTTTATTGACTAATTTGGTCTGATTAACCTTTTTTTTGTTTTTTTTTTTTTGACGCTGTGGAAATACTTTACTCAGAAACGCCCCATCGGGGGAATGCGCGAATACTGTGAGACTCTCCCCCTGGGACGGAACCAGGGGGCATACTCACTAAAACCACAGCGACTCTCCTATCCGCGGAGTGGAGAGGAGACCGGAACCCAAGGTTTACCCAGTCAGCCTCCCCGGCGTAGCCCCCCTAGGTGGGGGGCGCGGCAGAACCCATCCCGGCGCTGGGAGGGGGCGCGACGATAGCCAAGAGAGTTGAGCCATCGCCGCCCGGCAGTGGAGGCGCCGTGTGCAATGCCGACGACGAAGCCCCCGCTCCGTCAGCCGGCCGGCTGCCTCCACGGAGAGGAGGGAGACGTCTCGTATTTCGACGTCTCCTCCCCCTCCTCGCCGTGAGGGTCTTCCTCATGTGCGCGCTCTGCCGCCTTCTTCGCTGCCATCACCTCCTCGCAAAAAAGCGAGAAGGCTGACCACGCCGTCTCCCTATCCAGCATAGCCTCCACTATGCTGGGCAGGGAGAGATCGCAACCAACCTCAGAGATAAAGCTGGCGCGCTGGGGAGCCCACGTGTGGCACACCACGAGAGTGTGGTGCGCCGTGCCCTCCGCAGCGCCGCAGTCGTGGTCTGATTAACCTACGTGAACGTTATCAAGAAGAACAAACTCCGAGACCAACGGACAAGTGGAATGGTTGGCTAGCCGGCCGGCACACAGGCCCATCGATAGTTTCCCATCATTCCTGTCTATCCAGGTGAGTATTTGTGCATTTCTTTACCGCTGAAATCACGGGTTTCGGGATCAATCATTGGAGAAAACAATAGTTTCTTCAAAGAGGCTCAGTTATATTTTGTATAATTATCAATCATTAGTGTTTTAATATATTTCTTATTCATTAGTATCAAATAAGGATTTGTATTCGTATTTGTATTAATATCTCGATTTTAAGGAAAAAAATGATCGCTATCAACTAATGTTTAATTGTTGTCGTTCTTTTTATATTTTCACAAAATAAGCCGTTTATTCAGAAGATCAAAGAGTTGTAAAAAAGTATGTTTAGAGATAATTCAGAAGAATCGGGAAAAATATTACAATTAGGACGAAAAATCAATATAACAATCCACGTTACCGTAACTTTCAAATATTTTCTGCTTATTTTTTAGAAGAATTAATCGCCTATTATCTTTTTTAAATATTTGGGCTTCCGTTTGATAAAATTCAGAGTATTTTATTAAATTACATTTCATGAACCCTTAATTCACGCCTGTCAGTTCTATGTCAACACACTCCAGAAAGGGTCATGAAAGGGGATCGCTTAAATATTATTTAATTAGTGTATTGCACTTCCATATAATATATTTTTGGAATATTGGGAACGAAAATGTAATCTACAATATTTTACGTATAGTAAGTAGTATATTACTCATTTTCAAATGTTCACGTTTAACAATTAGAACGTACTCGTATTTTTTTTTACTTTATTTTGTTTCAAATGTACCTATTTTTGGGTTATTACATTTTGTCATTATGTGTTAATTGCTTATTGATATCTGAATTTATGAATTGTTTTAATTAAAAAAAAATGCATTTTGCATTGTTTTATTTTTTTTTATACTCTATTTTGGATATTTTTTTATAAAATTTGGATCATTCTTACTACTATAGTTCTTGTTATATAATTTTAGCCATGGTTTTACACTGTTACAATAAACGTAGAACGTTCAAACGCTCATAGAACTGACAGCTGTTGGGGCCAAATAGTTCGCGAGTGGCAATAATGTACAGTCGACGTCAAATATGTCTTTAAAATTGAGTGTTCCAAAAATATCTTTGTAAATAGTAATTATTCCTATGAGTGAAAACTGACCTGGTGATGTCTTAGTCTATGTCTATGTCTTGTATTAGAGCAATTACGGGTTTTCTTTCTAAAGTTTAAAGTAAATCGTTTTTGTTTACATTTGTATAGAGTGACCGTGTTTATTACAGTGAATAAAACCGTCGCGTAGTAAAATAAAATATTTGATGTTTGATGAGTATGGGTGAAATATTTTTATATTTTGAAGATACCTTTTTGGCTGATGACTTATCGGTAATACCATGCAATTACACAAAAAAAATATATTTACACCTTGTGCTACGGTATGATTGAAGCCTCAATTTAGACACCACCATGGATATTCTACTTGAAAAACATATATTATGAATAAATTGAGAAGTTTGAAATAAGAACGCAATGCAAGATTGTGATTATTGTAATGATTTGCAATTAGGATTTTGTTATTGAAAACAAAGCTACTTTTGCTATGATCTGTCCTTGGATGGGTGACCAAAATTTGTGATTTTGAATTCTTCCCTGCACGGAACGTACATTAAGTCCCGCTTTTGAAACCGCATTGAACAAGATCCCGTGGTAGTTTTACGGCTCATACGTTTCTTGTATCTTTCTGTAGAAGAAGGCAGGACCACGCCTCATGTTAAAAAAAATTACGGACCCACCGTACCCCAGCTTTATCCCTAGTGGTGCACTTAAAAAGTTAACCGGTACGTAGGTTCCGTAAAACTCACCGTGTTAGACTTTTCACTTGCCTTGTAAGCAAGTATTTGTTACTCTGTCTGTAAACTTCTTTAAATGTAGAGATATTGTTGGAGCATTCATATTGTAAAAATATCTTTTACGTCGACTGTACAAGGAGGGGCAACTTTGGGAATCCCCCACGAGATGGAGTGTCGATCTAGTGAAGGCCGCGGAAACTCGCTAGATGCGGGTGGCGCAGGACGCATTGTGGAGATCAAAATTCTGTAGTTTCCAAAAAATATTGCTATTATTATTATTAGATTTTGTATTAGATTGGTGACCAAAACATTGTCATCTCGAGATCCTTTGTGACTCAGAAGGAATCCTAATATTAATTTCATCATAAGCTCAAGTGGCCTTTCTTCGGCAAATATCAGAGCTTCTCATAATTTAATAAACGACCCATTTTAAAAGGAGATTAGTTTCCGTTCGTCGCTGCTGGCTGCTACCATTATCTCAATAAAAAATGCTAACTGAGATTGTCGTCTCAGTTACCTTTGGCGGCTGTTATTCTTAATATCACAAGGAAATATTGAGAGTTAAGCGGAGAAGTCAGCTAGATTAATTTGTTCGTAGCTGATTAACCAGACAAGGGAATTACATTTTTATAAAAGCCATTATAGTTTGTTTTATTAAAAAAAAATGAGAAAACCAGGCTTGAGGTTTCTTTATCATAAATATCAATCCATTTCTTCCTTATTTGAAAGAATTTATGGCTAAAATAGTTTGTGAATTAAACGCTCAGAGTAAACAGAACTGGAGTAGCCTTTGTCTAACATTCCCCTCTGCCAAATGCACAAGCATCGGATGCTTGCACGTTTAATAAAACTAGTTGAGCCGCCATTTTGACAGCCATAACATTGTAAACGTTGCGGCGAACAGAGCTCCCGCAAAAATGCCTGCCTGTGCTGTTTTTTGTTGTAAAAATAAATAGAAAACATCGAGTATGCTAAAAGATGGTGTCACCTTTTATTTGTAATTATAATTTTTAAGATTTCATGATTATTTACTTCATTATTTCATGTTTTAGAATTCTATATTACGATTTCAAATTTCGAACGCTAGTCTCGTGGGGAGTGCGGCTGTGACGTTGTCAAAACGCACACCCCACGTGACTATTTTAAGCGTGTGTGCGTGAAATTTAAATTTGTGTGTCGAATTATGCATGTGTGCATTTGTAAAAACGGTAAAAGTTATTGTTTATGTGGCTTTGAGTGTAGTGGTAACCTCACCCCCCGCAAGAAATGGCAGAAAAAATGTTTGAGAAATTGACTAATGGCTACTCCAGTTCTGTTTACTCTGAGATTAAACGTTGTTGTTCGCATAATTTCGACGATCTCCGTGGTCGAGTGGTTTGTATATCGGTCTAAAGGCGTCGCCATCTCGAAAGGTTCTTGGTTCGATCCCCGGTGGGGGAAAACGTTTGTGTGATTAATTCAGACATTTGTTCTCCAGTCTCCAGTCTTGGATGTTTATACTTGTCTTGTATTAATTACAAATATTTTAATGAAGCTATTTATCTTTTTTATATATTGATTACACAAGCAGCATTAGCTGCTTTTAATGTGGCTATTTGATAGATGTAAATGTATAAAGATATGTATTTATTTAATATTCTGCCGTGTGCAGTTTAAGTAACTTACAGATCCTTGATTAAGTTCAGTGAACTATACAGAAAGCCAGTTGTCAATATAGATTATTACCAAAAGAATCATTACTAAACGAGTAATGGACTTTATATTTCTTCACGCCCTTGATTGAGTCAGACCTTAATAACCTAGGTGCCATAAGCTAGGAATTAAGACCATTATTAAGGAAAGAGATAACACTAAAAAGAGATATAGCATTTTTCCTTATAAGCACTTTCGTTTTTCCGAAGTGGCACTCCGCTCTGAATGCCTAGAGAGTTCCACAAACAACTATGAGCTGAAACAATTTGCTGCATCACTAGTTTTGTATAAAGAAAACTTTGCGGATATTAATGCCTGTAAATTCAATACGTGCTGTTTCAGATGCAGAGACAAACATGATACTACAACCTCTTATTCTTGTATTGGTATAATAGAGATAGAAAATACGGAAACTCATCCGCTCAAGCTGTGGAATAAAGTTGCCTGGAAGTTTTTTCGAAGAATAACAATAACTTGGGATTTGAAGTGATAAGTTAAACTTGGGCTGCTTGAAATTGTTTGCTTATGGTATAAATTACGACCAGATTAGTAAAAACTCGTACAGATGACATGGTCGTATAAATTAATATTCTGCGGATGTAAACAAAAGTGTATTATTTTTAAAAGGCCTATTTGAAGTTTCTTTGTTTTAATCTTAAGTAGAACTTCAGAAACCAACTAAAACGTCAGAATCAGGTTTGTTTGAAGTTAGGCAGAGTCAGTACTTTGAGAAATCGAGTGTACCAGAAATTTCTGCTTCAGTTGGAACCGTTAGAATGAAAATGAAATACCTCATAGAAAGTTATGTAAAATAACGAATCCTCATAGTATTGAGTAGATGCGGTAAGATTTAAAAGATCATTCGTACAAATTTATTTATTTTTTATTATTATCGAGACCTTTTCAATTTTAATTTATTGTGACAATTCGATAAATTCTCATAAACCATCTCTATTTGACATTATTTTAATTATTATCAATTTCATTTAATTATTTTTTTAAATACACAATATAACTGTGTATTTGTTTAAATTATTTCTTATATTAGGATCATTATTAATTGTACATTTGACGATTATTTTTTTCTAATTGCATTTTACAATTACTTCATGTAATTGTGTCAAAAAGAAATCAATAAATCGAAATCTACTATCATTTATCTTAAGAACTGATATTGCTTGTACGAAATAATATATTGACATAAACTGCCTAAAATAAATTTCATCTTTAAGTTATCATAAATTAGGACTCAATGCAATGCATTTGTGTCATGAACTATGAACGCACCTACTTTTGAATGTGACCGTACCTGGATCGATTTCAAGGTTTCTGCTATTTATCTCATTAGTGTCCAGGTTTTTTTAAAGAATATTATAATATTATTTATAATCGCGAAAACACTAGTACCCTCTTATGAATGTATCTATTGATTGATATTATTTTCATAACATTGTATAAAATGAAGACACTAATAAGGAAAATATCAATAATGTTGAATTCGACTCATGTATACTTCTTTGTTTTATGAAAATCTCGTTTTTTGTGTTTTGGTTTGAAGAGTAACACATCCAGTGAAAGTACTGGGTAAGTAATGACTTGACATATTATTATTGCGTCACTTGGAAAGTTGTTTGAAAGTAGAAAACAGCCGTTTATCTCGGTTCTTTTTCCATTTTCATCCACCAATCCACGTCGGAGGAGCTCGGTGGCGTAGTGGATAGTATGCATTGACTTTCGATATCGAAAACAAAGCTACAGTCGCCATGGTCTTTGTCAGGCCTTGTGTGTGTAATGTAGCACTGGTTTTCTAGTATATGTCGGTTCGGAAGGCACGTTATGCCGTTTTTTTTCTGAAAATTTGAGTTTGATTTGTCAAGACGCTTATATCTTGGGGCACTTTCGGACTACGTCGTCTGATAGGAGCCTGATTTAATTTGTTATAGATATTTTGTGTTTTAACTGTCTATATTTTGATTCTTAGGTTTCAGAATATTAATATGTTTATTTATATTGTATTCATAGTATACATTTATATATATATTTATTAAGTTTAGAGAATTACATTGTATTTCGTTGAAATTAATATTAATGTGATGGATTATTGGCTCTGGTCGCTATTGCAACCGAGATACTCATTAACTCGTATTGGGCCATCCTGGTGGTGTTATGGCTCTCACTCCTCATGTGTTTAGATCTGTACCTATCATTGGGACGTATAATAAATAAGTATCCTCAGACATTCACACCTATCAACTAGTCCCATTTTAAGCAACTAAATGCTGCTTGTGTTACGGATACTAGATGACGGACAAATATAATTAACAGATAAACGCATATAAATATCCTGAATATATATAAATATATATAAACATCCATGACTGGAGAACAAATGCCTGAAAATTAATCACCCAAACACTTGCCTCCACTGGGGATCGAACCCAGGACCTCTCAAGATGGCGACGCCTTTAGACCGGCGTACAGACCACTCGACCACGGAGGTCGTCAAACGTAATAGGTTGGGGAAAAAGTTTCTTCGCATATTTTAAGAAAATTCAAAACATTTTTTAATATAGTTTATTTACATTTAACTAAAGTATGTAGGTACCATTTTGTTCGATAACTTTTTGCCATCTTGTAGGTAGGGACGTGATCCCATTGCTATAGAAATTTTGGGACTTCTGGTCAAAATACCGCGACAAGTGGTTTTGGCAGTCCTCTCGTGATGTTAACCTGACACTGCCTAAAGAATTCTGACGAGACCGAAACAGGTGGAAATCTGAAGGTGCAAGGTCAGGACTATACGGCGGATGCATTAACACCTCCCAGCCAAACTCTCTTAATTTTTGCTGAGTGGCTAAAGATGTGTGAGGTCTAGCGTTATCATGATGAAAAACCACACCCCTTCTGTTTGATTAATTCCGGCCGCTTTCTCTCAACTTCTTGCTTTAATCTCATCAGTTGTTCGCAGTAGAGTTCAGAAACGATGGTCCTGCCTGGTGGTAACAGCTCATAATGAATAATGCCCTTCCAATCCCACCACACACACAGCATCACCTTGTTGCGAGTTAACCCGGGTTTCGCCACAGTCTGTGAATCCTGACCGGCCTTTGACCACGACCTTTTTCGCACGTTCTTGTCGTACGTGATCCACATTTCATCACCAGTTATCAGCTTCTTCAAAAATGATTCGGTTTCATTACGTCGTAATAAAGAATCACAAATGAGTACACGGTTCATTAAGTTTCTTTCAGTGAGCTCGTGAGGTACCCAAATGTCGAGCTTTTTTGTGTACCCAGTTTTTCAAATGCGCCAAAACTGTTTTGTGGTCAATTCCCAGTTCTTCAGCTACGTCGTAACTACTGACATGCCGATCTTGCTCCACTTTTCATAAATGGCATCCATTTTATCTGTAATAGGGCGACCAGAGCGACGTGCATCTTTGACATCAAAATTTCCGGATTGAAAACGCTTAAACCAAATTTGTGCTACTCTCACAGACACTGCACTAGGTCCATAAACATCGCAAATTTTTTTCACGGCTTGCGTTGCATTTTTACCTTTTTTGTAGTAAAATTTTAAAATGTATCGAATTTCTTCATTAGATTCACTCATCTTGGCGGTACGAAAAACAAATGAAAATCACACATTCTCCTAATTTGAATTTTGAAATATGTTCTTTAAAATTTAAACTTTCAATGATACCAAAACTAGCCAGATACAAATAGTATAGCCAAAGAGATTTTATTACAAGTTTATACATACTATAATGCGAAAAGACTTTTTCCCCAACCTAATATATAGGCTGACAATGGAATTCACTTCGGATTAAGTAATGTTATTGCAGTTCTAACTCCTGATGTATTTCATCCAAATCGTAAAGCTTGAGTCCAGCGCTAGTACATGTATAGGTTGATAACGATAACAGTTAATAAATATTATTATTATTATAGTTTACCTCAAATGACCTTACTTGATGACAAATGGGAAGTATTGGCCTTAAATTGTGTTTCTGAACAAGGGTTACGAAATATGGCTTTAGAAATATGGTCAGAATCCAAGCAAGCTGCCGCCATAGCTGTGGCTCAGGAGCCATAAAGCTAAAATACTGGTAATTGATGTGTTTCCAAGAGCTCGGAATGGGATTTTAGAAACAAGCGTACGTGCTTAGAACAATTTTCCTAAAATCTCAATTAGACCTACGTGGAAAAACAATTCTTGGTATCGTATCATCTTAGAATTACTTTATTACTTTGGTGAAACATAAGATCAGTTTGTTGTTGTGATAACTATGGTTTTAACCTTAACCTTAATCTTAAATAAATTTAAAAAAAGATTATACGAAAGTTAACAAAACATTTATAAAATTTACTATTTTCTAATTGAAAATAGTAAATTTTATAAATGTTCGCAAGTAGCGCTTGCTTGCAGTGAGCTGGATGTTTAAATAAATAAAATAAATATCCTCAGACATTCACACCTATCAACTAGCCCCATTTTAAGCAACTAATGCTACTTGTGTTACGGACACAAGATGATGGATAAATATTTAATAGATAAATACGTATATGAATACCCTGAACACATATATATTTGTTCTCCAGTCTTGGATGTTTATAACATCAGGGTTATTTTGCTCTTTTTGTGTCATTTAAAAAAGTGCGATTTCTCAGATTTTTTATATTAATATTATTTTCTTGTTTTATAATTGAAGGATGTTTTATGAGAGAGAAGAAATAAATAATTTTTAATAAAATAATTTTGCTTTATTTTCGACATCGAAAGCCAAGGCGTACTAGCCACCATGTCACCGAGCTTCTCAATTAGCTCATACTTTCCCCATGCCTTAGATGGGTGACCAAAACCTTCTGATCTGGAACTCGTCCGTACTTCGGAAGACACGTTAAGCCTTTGGTTACAGTCACTATTATAACCATTTCGACCTACCAACCTACATTGGGCCAGCGTGCTGGTGTTACGGCCCATATTCCTCATGTGTTTCTGCATGACGAAAGCCTTAACCCAGCCGTGGGACTTATATAGGCTGAGGACGAGTATAATTAAATGTGTGTCCCATTACTAACCTATTACAAACGCAATATATTTATCTCATACTGTCCCAAGTACACTTGACACTAGAATAGTTTCCAGAGCATTCACGTGGCTTAAAAACTTTCGCATCTGTACCATTGTTTACTGTGAATACATGTCTTAGACTAGGGCGCGCAAACACTTCGGTAATAGATTGACTTACTAGTATGTAGTAAGAACTGTAGTTCACTTACTTACAGTTCGATCTTTATGACATTTGAGGAGTAAATAAATTTTTTGAGTTCTGTGTGTACGTGTGTGGAAAATAAACTTACCTTTTATTTTCCAACCACTCACAAGTAAAAATTTTTTACGTTCTTCTAGATAAGCTAAGTATTGAAATCAATATAATCGCTATCACCAATCTGCAGATTCCACGGCTGGACTTAATAACTTCAATATCAATAAAACGCTTAGAAGTATGAACCGTAATATCACCACATCTAGCTCAAAGCGAATTTATCAGTAGTACTGAAATTTCATATCACAAAATTATAATAATAATTATGATTTTTTTTCAGAATCGCTTCCATATTGTGTTAGTAACAATGAAAATTATTCTAGGGTCAGTAATTACATTAAATAGAATAATCAATTTTAATTTCATAATTTTAAACATTTTATGAGACTCCTGCGCTGGCATGCGCTACATGTATATATACTTAGCAGCAGTGGCGTGAAACTGTACCCAGTGTCATAGCAATGGGGAGTCCTAACGGTCAGCCAAGGTATTCAGGATGATGTTTATTTGAGCAGTCGCACCCACAGCGAGGCGCACAATTTTTGTATAACTATGGTCACTTACGAAAATAATGGTCATCCATCCAGAGTGTTCGTAACACTATCTTCCATATACTTACCTCCAAGACGTAAAATTTTCCCCAGCGTCTAATCGAACATGAAATTTTGCCATTGAATTTGCAATCGGGGCAAGTAATTCTAGTTAAACAGATTCACTGTTACCTGAGCATTGTAATATTTATTCACAAGACAACGTAAAACAAGGTAAATACTGTTAATGTTTATGTTAAGTTCAGCTCAAAGCGCTCACCAAGGCGTTTTGATCGCTTTCATTAAGCGTTGTAAGCCTAAGGCATTCACTTTGTAGTAAACATCTATGTATGGTTCTATTGTGTTTATTTCTTGTTGGTTTAGTTTCAAGTTAAGTTCAAACAGTCCCAAACATAGTTGCTTAGCTAAAACGGTTTTCTTGGTCCAGTTGTTAACATTTCAACATGGTTTCCTTAACTTTTTATAACTTTATTTTGAGAATTATTTCATAAATTGCATCTGGAAATCAAAAACGTTTATCGTGATTAAAGACAGATACAATGCTTTTTGCAAAATATTACGCAACACTAATACAGGCAGCTTTGACGCCTAAAGCCATTTCTTTCATGCAACTTGCGAGAAGACATAAGAAGAAAAGTTAGATGCACTAATATAATAGCCTGATGTCTGCTTAAGAGTCAAAGTTCCCTCAAATATGGTTGAGTGAAGCGATGGCTGGTTCATGCGTCATGCCTGTGAACAGGTGCCACTGTCGGTGTCTGGTCAACTCATGCTTGTCTGATTCTTCTCAGAACAAGGCCTCCTGGTAGTTTTTGCGAACGGATGGCGTAGTTTTTCTCTTTCACGAAATAAGCATGCGCTAAGACGCATCTAAACTGAATAAATGCTTTTGAATTTTGAATTTTTTTGAAAGGTCACCCTGCAGATGATTTGAAATTTATTCTCACTTTTATTTTTCTTCCATGAATCTTAAAAGATAATAGTAGTGGCAGAAGCAAATAATGTCAACTGAATTCTCCACGCTAAAGAGCTTACAGCATCTGCTGTAATTAAAGAAAATGCTTGGAAGCTAATTAAAATTTCCTTATTTAAAATGTGTTAAAATTCTGTGCAAGCTTATGCCAATTAAGCTTCAGAGCTTATTACAGTAGCAACATATCGCAGACTTCTAAATCTCAGAGCTATTGTCGGGATCAACACTTTGCTACAATTTATATTTGCATGCCATTATAGTCTTTATGGACAAAGCATTGTTTGAAACGGTTATAGGGTCAGGGGTACACTTATTCTGACCGAAGTGTGAAATTGTGTGAAGTACAATATTTGCGTGCGTTATGGACCTATATTGTGTTGACTGAAGCTAGCGCCATCCAGCAAATTGGTCCATGCGGCAAACAGTTGAAAGAAGCTTTTGAAAGAATCCTGTTTGCCGTGAGGCATAACTTTAGTATTGTTTAAATAAAAATGATGTAATCCATGGTCTGGTTTGGCAAATTATTGCTTCCTGCCATTTTGTTCAACGCCTCATAGACATGAAAATATATGAGATCAATAAATAAATTCCTAAACCCTCACACATGAATTCAGAAAAGTCAGACAGTGAAACGTAACTCGCAACAATTAATGACAGATAATAAATGTACGAAGAACCAATTATCATACATATGTTGGATTTCTATATAAAAAAGAACTACATACATATTATACGGCGATAGAATATCTTAAAGTATCAACCCGGAACCGCTTATTAAATGAAAGTTACAGTCTACTAAAGTAGTCTTTTGCCGTATTAAAAAGTCTTAAATAAAAGATAAGAACCAATTAAAATGTGCTTTACCTCCAAGCTATAATAGCCCATTTGGGATCAAAAGTTACTTTTATTACATAAGCGACTAAGCCGAAAATATGACACGAGTTGACGACGAGCGTCTTAGATGTTCCAGTTTCCCAATAAAACGTCGTAAGTCCTCAGAAAAACCTGTCGTATAACAGTATTATGAAACATAACGAAAGTTATTAGACTTCCTTAATGTAGTATTTGCTGTAAGAGGTAATTTATTTCGACGTGGAGTAATAAAGCGCCAGCGACTTCTGTGTTTGCGTTGTGTTAATCATTTGAGCTATAATAACTGGACAAAACAATAAGCTGTGGCCTCTTAAAACATGGAAATGAGGGCAATAAGCTGCATGTGGTGCGCCTTCCCACTACTAATTGAATGATGTTATAAGAGATCAAGGTAAGGCCGCCGAATCACCTGATGCATCATCATTACGATGGTAAAGTTGAAAGTGCATGATCGTGGATTTGTATTTTCTGAGATGTCAATGTATAAACAGCTCTAAATATAAACCGTCAAGATGTACTCATAGTTAGTCAGCCGTAAAATTAAGCCTGACAAAGAATCACTTCTAATATTCTATGCTAATAAATCATCAAAAATATTACAAGCCCAAACAAAAAAATGGTAAAAAAATAACAACGATAAACCTAATCGCTTGAGCCATTGAGATAATAGTGTAAAGATTTGCTTTCTACGTAAAAGCAAATTTGACAGCATTACGTACTACATTCTGAATAATTTAATAGGTGCATTTGAGACATGAGCTTTATGGACCATTCACATTGATATGGGAATCAATTAATCTCATTACAAACAACTGTCAAAGTGCATTAAATAATTCAAACTGTAATAGCCATTTGTCGTTTTGGAATCATTATTTTCTTGTCAAGTGCACAAGCAGTGCACAACGGTGTGCTGGTCCCAACACTGATGTACGGGAGTAAATGTTGGGTATGGGAGAAGAGACACGAAAGTAGAATAAATACGGTAGAAATGAGAGCTTTGAGAAGCATCGTCATCAGCCTATAGACGTCCCACTGCTGGGACAGGCCTTCCTCATGGAGAAACACATGAGGAGTAAGGGCCGTAACACCACCACGCTGGCCCAATGCGGGTTGGTGGGTAGAAACGGTCACAAATGCGACCGGGACCAACAGTTTAACGTGCCTTTCGAAGCACGGAGGATCTCGAGATCACAAAGTCTTGGTCACCCATCCACGGCCTGATCATGGCGAAGGTAGCTTTGTTTTCGACCGAAGCCAAAGCGCACTGACCACTACGCCACCGAGCTCCTTGAGAAGCATGGCTGGAGTAAAATTGAGTAACCGGATATATAATGATGTGATAAGAAGGAAGTGTGGTTTGAACGAGGATGTAGTTACAAGAATAGAGAAAGGTATGCTAAGATGGCTTGGACATGTGGAAAGGATGGATGAAAATAGATTGACTAAAGGATATATGAATCGGGTGTGAGTGGAGATCTGGGACGAGGCAGACCTAGGCGAACGTTTCTCGACCAAATTAAAGACGTTCTAGAGACGGGTCAGGTCAAAAGTACCCGAAATCGCCGAGCATGCATGAGGACTGTAATGAGAGTTGATGAAGCGAAAGAAATATGCAAGGATCATAGCAAGTGGAAGTATGTAATCTCTGCCTACCCCTGTGGGAAAAAGGCGTGACTTATGTATGCATGTATGTAAGTCAAGTGTCAAGTCTCCAACAAAGCTGTAAATCCTTATCTGGAGTTGTTCCACCGCTATTTTAGGATCGAAAACATGATATTAGATATCAATAGTCTTGGTTTGTCTGTAATTAGACCTGCCGTCATGTATGAATCATAATATTTGCCTGTAAAGTGAATGGATGAACAAATATTGCATGTAGCTGCAACGCGAATGTTGCGGTGGACGTGTGGTGAGACGAGAATGGATAGTGTGGAATGAATATATTAGGGGAAGTCTGAAAGTTGCCCGATCGCTGATAAACTGAGAGAAACACGATTTTGGTATGGACATGTAATAAGGAGAGAGAATGACCATGTCACCAGGAAATTATGGATTTGAAAGTGGATGGGCATGTGGGCAGAGGAAGACCAAAAAAATTATGGATGGATTCTGTGAATGATGATATGGTGAGGATGTGAGTGAGTGTTGACTTGGCGAGTAACAGAATAGAGAGGAACAAGAAGACATGTTGCGCCGACCTCAAATAGTAGAATTGGGAACAGGGCAGGACAAAGAAGAAGAAGGTCCCAACCTTTGTATTGGAAACTTTGTAATCATAATTCAGATAATGGTTAACAAGATGTGCAAAAATTTTAAATATTTTTTCGATGTTCAAGAGAAACTCTTCACGACATCAATTATTTTTACCACTAAATGCAATCAAGCATACGACCCACCTCATGGGAAGCCTATGGACCTCGAGCGTTGCCGACCCTCCTTAAAATACCATTCATATTATTACAAAATAGTTGTACCTTTTTCACACCACCCCAGAGGCGCAATTTCCTTTATATTTACGAGGACGCCAGATGGCAACATCGTAACAAATTGAATTGAATATAATAAACAGAGTTCACATTTTGTTTACAACCTATTTTTCATGACGTACTGAATAATGAGAATAATGCACATTTATATAATCTGCTAATATTTAAATCACAATTAAAATATCATAACATAATTATTATCACCCCTTTTTCCCGAAGGGGTAGGTAGAGGTGTTAACACTCACATTTCGCCAGATATATTAAGTCTCCAATTAAGTAACAGGTGATTGGCCTGTTGCCATGCACCGGGCACAGTGGTAGGCAAGCAATATTCACAATCAGCTGTACATAATTTTTTATTCAAACACACCTGAACAGGCTTTGGGATCGAACCTGCGAGTCCCGCGCCCTTTTGAACGAGTAATGCCCCATGCTTTCCAACTTGGCTATGGCTGCTTAATAAAATGAAGCATAATAATATAGTGTTATTCGTATTGTTTATTTAAAACAAGCTTCGTAAATAACTGTTATTTCTGAATATCAGGAACCAAACGAATACTTTGAAAATCTATTACGAAACTAAAAGAGGTATGCACATTTTCATGTCTTTTCGGGATGCTTTTTTGTGCCATAATGTTTTTACTCATAATATACTTTGACATATAAATTTGGCATAATATTCTTTGGCATTATATTACTTTAGCATATTTTTTTTGGCATAATATTTATTTCGCATAATTATAATTAAGAGTAGTGTAATTATCCTTAATGTTATTCTGCATTATGGTTTACGGCATAATTTTAAGTCGATTAGGTACGACAACGACCGAAGCGAGTAGGAGTGTTAGGTAAAACTGTGCCCTCAACACGCAAGCCAAGCTAGCAAAAGGCAGCTTACTTATTGATAATTATTTTTAAAATTGTATGCGAATAGTTAAATATGCCTTAAGATGGCTTTGCCATTTGTAATTATGCGTAAATAATTATGCATAAAATTTTATGCCAAAATCAATTATGCGTAAGTTTATTTAAATTATTATTTAAGTTTATATTGTGTAGGCCAATTAATATTATGCTTGAAAATTTTATAAAAGCAGATAGAGAACTTGTCTTTTGTTGCTCATCGTATAAAATGATGTATCATCGGAAACGGACATAGGGTAAATAATAATACAACATATACATTTATGTATACTTTTATACGAGTACGTACGTTTATACGTTAAATATGAAAATTAAAACACATATTTCCCATTTCGAATCGAACACAAATGGTGCACTGGGTATCCATTATGTTTCATTAAAACATAAGTAGACACTTTATTAACAGAAACTCGACGCTACGGTGCAAAATTATTTCAAAACAATGAAGATAATAGCTGTTAATGGTGTTCGAGCGCGATCTCCATCAAACGCCTATATATTTTATAATAGCAATGTGTCGCGCTCCTTTTAAATTGCTATGAGTGTTGCGTAGTCATATTATTGTAATTCTTCACTTGTCATTCTGTAACCGAGCTGTTAACATCAGATAAAATTTTACTGCATACAAGTTTGAATATATGTTTTATTTGCCACCTTTATGTAATCTAAAACATAATTTGGTGGCCCATGAGGGGAACAAAAGAAGAACCAGCGAATTAATTAACAAATTGAAGATAAAATTTCACGACGCGGCGGCTGGCAGAACAAGTTGCTCGTCGTACGAATATTGTTGGATTCAAGGAAAAGGAACAACTGTATCAAGGAATACCAGGATACTCCAGCTAGCGAGCAGTGATATTCTCTAAAATTCACATCGCGGAGTACTGTTCTACAAAAGATAAGTGCCCTTTCCATTGTCCACACCTATCAACCGTCCATCGCAATATTATTTTTTTTTGTTAAAATTTGCATAAATCTATTTGAATGCAAACAAATTCTTGTTTAAATTGATTGTCAGCGCTATTCATTTGTGCAAATAGACATATTTATCGGTTTAATTACTGAAATACGTAAATTTCGTCTTGGAAAATGCGCATGGGTGACTACCCACATTAAAAAAAAATATATATTTAAAATTGTAATTTTTCTAATAATTAAGCCGTAATTTCATTAAATAAAGTAATTGTGACGTAAATTCTTTGAAACTAAAAGAAGTATTATCATAAATACTACCATTTATTGTTTGTTTTCAGATTTAATTGTAATCTTTAGTTGTAAAATTCCGTAAGTGAAGTAAAATATTTTACTTGTATTAATATTAATTTGTTTGGAAATAATATTAGTCCATGCATATTAAATTTATAATATTCCAATCACCTAAAGCATAATAAAATAAATTAACAGTTTTACTTTTTGCATTACGTTGCATAATAGTTAAATTCTTATAATATTATTTGCAGTAGGCTCATTGATAAGCGACAGCTATTTAACCCATTATTCACATTACCCGTTGCGAAATTCCAGGTTGCACAATATACATATAGAAGTATTGGCGGTTTTGATGTGCTGAGAACGTAGCAAAGAGGGGTCGCTGCATAGCTGTTGTCATCGAAGTGAGGAACGTGAGCTAAACATTTTCAGTATATTTAATTTGCCTTGCGTAAATTTGTTGATTTAAAACTTTCCCTAGTAAATTACATATTATTGTCGGTTACAATGCCGGACGAGACAGCTTCAAGTCAAGGCATTGTTGTATCAAAAACGTTAAAGGAATTGTATATAAAACGCAGCTCAATCAAAGGCCAGATTACAAAGTTCAAAAATTATTTAGTCAAATTAACGGAAGAACCTGAATTGACTAGTGTGCAATTAGCTGAATTGTCATTGAAATTGTCTCGTTTTGAATCATTGTCAGTTAAGTTCGAGGACTTGCAGGGTCAGATTGAGGTCATAAATTCCGAAAATATTTCAAGTGAACTTGATGAACGTGATGACATTGAGCAGGACTTTATTTCATCCATCGTTGCTGCAAAAAGTTTGGCTGATGCTAATTGCAAAAATTGTTCTAGTCATGATGAATCAATTTGTCATCGCGATCATCAAGATTCGGGTTTGAAGCTACCGCAGATACAGATTGCAAAATTTGACGGAGCGTATTTCCGTTGGTTGGAGTTCCGTGACACATTTGAAAATTTAATTCATAAAAATAGTCGCTTAACGGACATACAAAAATTTCATTATTTAATTTCATACCTAACGGGTGAAGCAGCAAGAGTTATCTCGAACTTAGAAGTTTCCTCTGCGAATTATGCAGCAGCTTGGAAGCTCCTTTGTGATCGATATAATAATAAAAGAGTTTTAATAAACCACCATCTTAGTTCACTATTTAACATTAAGCCACTTCCACGTGAATCTGAAAAATCATTGCGGTACCTAGTGGATCATGTAACGATGAATTTGCGAGCGCTTTCCAGCCTGGGTCAGCCGACAGACAAGTGGGACGTACTTATAATCTATATGCTTTCATCTAAATTAGATAGTCTTACTTTAACAAAATGGGAAGAATATCGTAATAATCTCGATGTGGATGTTCCAACTTTGTCACAATTTTATAAATTTATAACAGATCGTGCTGGCGTTTTAGAAACTATAAACCGTAGTAAAGGCGATAGCAACTCGAATAAGATTGTACCACAATTTAATCGTAATTTTTCATCAACACACAATCAGAGGCATGAGCACGTAACAAAATCATTTGCTAGTTTTACTAAGAAATCAAATAATTATAAGTCTCGGATGCCCTTTTCGTGTATTATTTGTGGTGGAAACCACAAAATATACGATTGTGCTACATTTAAGTCAAAGGACGTAGAAGATAGGTTGGAAGACGTGGCGAAATATAAATTATGTAGTAATTGCCTACGACAAGGTCACCCTGTGAGTGAATGCCGCATGGGACCCTGTCGCGATTGTAATAAGAGGCATAATAGTTTACTGCATAATCCTAAAACAGCAAACAACACTCAAAGTCAAACTGATGTAGTTGTAAATTTTTCTAAGCAAATTTCGGCTCAGGTTATTCTATCTACCGCCATTATAAAGGTATCTAATCCTAAAACCAAAAAATTTGAGATGGTTCGCGCACTGTTAGATTGCGGCAGCCAGTCTTCATTTGTAAGTAAATCTTTATGTGATAAATTGTCATTTACCCTTACCCCAGTTGATTGTCTAAAGATCATCGGTATTGGTAATAATGAGGCCAACACAACATACGAAAGTTGTAACCTCCAAATATCTTCACTAAATAGTTATTATAATGTTGTACTATCATGTTATGTATTGAAAGACATAACTGGTTATTTACCGAAAACACCTATTAATATACAAAATTTGCAATTGCCCAAAGATATAAAATTAGCTGACCCTACTTTTCATCAACCAGCTAAAATTGATGTCTTGATAGGGGCAGATGTCTTTTGGGATATTTTAGGCAATGAAAAACGCTCCCTTGGTGGTAATAAACCAAGCTTAAGGAGCTCTAAGTTAGGCTGGTTAATTTCTGGTCCTATAGGAATGCAAAACTCTAAATCATACGTTACTCACTGTAACCACGCATCAATCAACGATGATCAAGAAAATTTTACTAATATGCTTTCAAGATTTTGGAACATCGAAAAACTTCCTAGCAGAAGAATTTTTAGTAGTAATGACATTTATTGTGAACGGCATTTTTTAACTCATACTACCAGAGATGAGTCAGGTAGATTTTTTGTTAAGTTGCCACTAGTAGATACACCAGACTGCCTAGGAGATAGTTATAAATTGGCAAAAAGGCGATTTTTTAACTTAGAAAGGAGATTTCGAAAAAATCCTAATCTAAAATTGGAATATACTAAATTTATTCAGGAGTACGCCGAGTTGGGCCATCTTACTCCATATCCAGATAGTATTCCATCAAGTTACTCATATTTCCTATGTCACCACGCCGTGTTCAAAGAAGACAGCGAGTCTACTAAATTAAGGGTAGTGTTTGATGGCTCTGCTCCGTCCTCTTCTGGATACTCACTAAATGATATTCTGATGGTAGGGCCGAACATTCAAGATTCCCTTTTCTCCATTTTGATACGTGCGCGACAATATAAGTTCTTACTAACTGGAGACATTGAAAAAATGTACCGTCAGGTTAAAGTCAAGCCAGAAGACCGTAATTTGCAATTGATACTTTGGAGAGAAGACGAGTCACAGCCCGTTCGTATACTAAAATTAAATACTCTCACTTATGGTACAGCAAGTGCGAGTTATTTAAGTACACGTTGTCTCATGCAATTAGGAAATGAGCACAATAATGAACAAGTTCGAAACATCATACAAAAGGATTTCTATGTAGATGACCTAATTACAGGAGCTAATGATGAAGCAGAATTACGTTTTATATTAAATTCAGTCAAAAGAGCACTTTCTGATGGTTGTTTCAATCTACGAAAATTAAAAAGTAACTTACCCACACTTTTCAATGATACAAACATTGCTACTAGGGGTGACTTAGTGATTAGTGAGTCGTCAAGTACACTAGGTTTAGGTTGGACACCGTTAAGTGATACGCTCCATTTTCCGCTAAAGCATTTTACAAAAAATGAGAACGCAATAGCTACGAAGCGTAGTATAATGTCAAAATCATTTCAGATTTTCGATCCCTTAGGGCTCCTAAGTCCAATAGTCATTATACCTAAAATTATTCTCCAGAAATTGTGGCAAGAAAAACTAGATTGGGACGAACCCGTTCCCCAAAATATTTCTAACGACTGGGATCAGTTTGTTAGTAAATTAGGTTCCATAAAAAACTTACAAATACCGCGACTAGTTTTATGCGATTCCGTAAAGAGTATAGAGTTGCATTCATTTAGCGACGCATCGCAGCACGCATACGGTGCTTGTATTTATATGAGAACTATTGATAATAATAATAAAATTAATGTTAAATTACTATGTGCCAAGTCCAAAGTGGCACCTTTAAAGCCAAGTACAATTCCGCGTTTGGAACTTTGCGCTGCTTTACTGGCAGCAGAACTATCTAAATCGGTACTTGATGCAATTAGGTATAAACCAGACCACGTCGTGCACTGGTGTGATTCGAGCATAGTGCTGGCTTGGATAAAAAAGGATTTATCTAAACTCAAATCTTTTGTAGCCAACCGCGTTAGTGATATCATAGATACAACAGATGCATTGTCATGGCGTTATGTTCCTACAGCAGCAAATCCAGCTGATTTAATTTCCCGAGGTGTACATGCAAGTGATTTGGCGTCTATGGATCTGTGGTGGTCAGGGCCTACCTTTTTGCATGATGTTGAATCTGAGTGGCCAAGTTTGCCATCCAACGAGTTTCAAGACTTACCAGAAATAAAATCAAATACGGTAGTGGTTGCCAATACCACAGAGTCAATAGTAGATTTCCAACGATTCTCACAATTCAACAGGCTTCAAAGAGCATTTGCATATTGTAAAAGGTTTATAAATAATTTAAAGAATCGACAGAATAAGCAGTTAGGATTTTTAGCAGTTAGTGAAATTAATGAATCATTTAATAAATTATGTTCAATTTCACAAGTTCAGTCCTTTCCCACCGAGTACGAATTATTAACTCAAGGTAAAACGCTTCCAGTTAAATCTCGTTTACTGTCATTATCACCTTTTTTAGATGACCAAAATGTCATTCGTGTGGGGGGAAGGCTTGACGCATCAAGTTACCCATATGAAAAAAAACACCCCATACTTTTACATTCTAATCATAGATTAACTAAACTTTATTTTGAGTGGGAGCATATTAAAAATTTGCATGCAGGCCCTCAATTATTACTAGCCATAGTAAGAGAAAAAATTTGGCCTATTAATGGAAGGCATCTGGCTAGAAGCACTGTTTTTAATTGTATATGTTGTAAGCGCATACGTGGAAAAACTTTATGCCCAAGAATGGGTGATTTGCCCGCCAGTAGGATAAATCCGGACTTTCCATTCATGTCTGTCGGATTGGACTTTGCTGGACCGTTCTATACCGTTAACAGAAAGGGGCGTGGAAGCCGTTTAATCAAATCTTACCTATGTTTATTTGTTTGCTTACGGTTTAAGTGCATTCATTTAGAAGCCGTTAGTGATTTGTCAAAAAATGCGTTTATTATGACTCTTAGGAGGTTTGTGTCGCGGAGGGGTAAACCGACGGAGATATTTTGTGATAATGGCCGCAATTTTGTAGCTGCAGCTAAAGAATTAGGAGAATTTTTGAAATTAAACTCTGAGCCCTTGGCTGATTTTGCAAGTCAGCAAGGCATACAATTTAAGTTTATTCCTGCGTACACTCCTCACTTCGGTGGCATATGGGAGGCAGGCGTAAAGTCGGCCAAATACCATGTTAGGCGCGTTATTGGGAACAGTCATCTGACATTCGAGGAGTTATCCACGCTATTTGCACAAGTGGAGGCAATTTTGAATAGCCGACCTTTGAATCCTTTGTCCTGTAGTCCCAATGATTTCCTAGCCTTAACTCCCGGGCACTTTTTAATTGGAAGACAGTTAACTTCACTACCTACACCTGATTTACGAGAATGCAGCGAGAGCAAACTGCAACGATACGCTCGATTAGAAAAAATAAGACAACACTTCTGGCAAAGATGGCAAAGAGAATACATCTCCGAGTTGCAGCAGAGGTCTAAGTGGAAGCTCAATATGGACAAAGTAAACGTCGGCAACTTAGTTCTTCTACAGGAGGATCATGTTCGTCCCTTATGCTGGCGTCTTGGACGGATTGCTCGCTTATTCCCTGGACCAGATGGCGTATCCAGAGTCGCAGATGTCGACACCATTCGAGGCTGCGAGCGAAGATCTCTTGTTCGGTTATGTCGACTATCTGCGTCAGATGTATGAACCGGTTGAAAGTCATCCTTTCAACGAGGCCGGAAGATGTTCGAGCGCGATCTCCATCAAACGCCTATATATTTTATAATAGCAATGTGTCGCGCTCCTTTTAAATTGCTATGAGTGTTGCGTAGTCATATTATTGTAATTCTTCACTTGTCATTCTGTAACCGAGCTGTTAACATCAGATAAAATTTTACTGCATACAAGTTTGAATATATGTTTTATTTGCCACCTTTATGTAATCTAAAACAAATGGTAAGCTCAATAACTTTCCTCTTCTATTGGAGTAGAATCTATTTAAGTTGAGGAGCTCGGTGGCGTTAGAAATTATTTGCTCTTATTGCGCTCTTCTCTGGCCAATTTCTCTTTGTTTCTGCTTTTAAATTAAGCAACTGTCTGTTTCCATTTCATTGTTTTGGATTTTCATTCTTATCAGTGACATCTGAAGGCCTTATTAAATATAATTTTTATTACAAACAATTACATTTATAGGCGTCGAGACAACCGCTCCAATAGGCCTAGCACAGGCCGGAGAGAAAAAGTCCCCAGAAACAAAAAGGCTCATTGCCTCTCGCTTCCGCGCGAACCAAGAAGCGAGAGGTAATGAACATTTTTGTCTCCGGGGACTTTTTCTCCACGGCCCGTGCTAGGCCTATTGGAGCGGTTGTCTATACGCCTATAAACGTAATTGTTTGTAATAAAAATTATATTTAATAAAGCTATAACGATAAATCTTCATATTTCTATTTTTTTTCGTTTTCCCAGTGATTCCAGTGTTATTTACCTTTTACAAATTGTTCCAGTTATTCCATCCACCACCATGCGGGCTCAATGCGGGTTGGTCCTTTGAATTGAGAACGTATAATTAATAAATACGTATTTATTCGTAATCAATGTCGCAGCAAAATATGTCTTAGATACAGCTGGGTAAGTTTACTGCAATATCTCTCTAATAATAGATATAAGAGTTATAGTGAAGACAGTAGTTAAGAGCACAGGTCGAAACTAAAACAGTGTACTATCGAAGTAGTTAAGTTTATTACTATAGTTTGTGAAGTAGTATACATGAGTTACTTAAGTGAGTGCTTAAGTACTATTAAGAAACTAGAAATAACATGGGTAATAGTCGCGGTAAGTAGGTCGCGTGGTCATCCCTTTTGTACGTGAACCGTACAATTAAAATGGAAATGGAAATCCTATTGTTCATGCATGGATCATGGCAACTTGCATTACTTATGTTATTATCTTATTCTATATTCTGTTTCAGGTCTTAAGCTTAGCACGCACTATGGTTAAACGCACACGTTTAATCACAAGTCTGTTAATCTCCGAAATGGCTGGACCGATTTCAACGTAATTTTGCATGGTATCTTATATCCCTGGTCAAAATCTTATATACTTTTTATTCCGGAAAATTAAAGGGTTCCCATGGGATAGTTAAAAACCATAATAACCGCGGATGAAGTGGCGGGCTACATCAGGTATTAAATATTAATTTAGATTACAAACTAGCCAGTATACAACAAAACCACATAAAAATGTAACAGCTTTCATTACAAGCTAACGACTTATTTCAGCAACTGATTTTAAAAACGGTGCCCGGTGTATGGGGACTTAACGTATCTGGCGTTTTGTGGGTCGGCCTACCCCTTCGGGGTAAAAGGCGTGATGATATGTTTTTGTGTTTATGTTGTTTGTTTACGTACGTAACTTCGGATAACCACAATCGGATATTTCTTCAGTTTTGATTGGGCGAGCGCAGGTGATGGTTGTTTGAGTTAGGGTGAGTTTTTTGATGATGCTAGTTAAATTCTAGACCAATAGCGTCGATTGAAACACATGTGTCCCGTCAGTTTGACAAATTGTTTAATTTGCGATGAAAATCTAAAGCAAAATACATCAGCAGTGCCGCCAGCCGCCATTTTACTAATCCCAGCACCGTGTTGTGGTTAAATTATCTATGATTATATCTTTGGTTACATTTGAAAATCTGACTATTGTACAAGCTGTCATAATAATATCACATCATACGTTACGTTCATATAAAAACAGACCTTTGGTACCAAGAATTTTGTACTCTATATGGACTAACTCCCATACAATAGCATGAGGCAATGTTCTGTCTCGATCAGTAGGTGTTCCCTCTCATTCTATCACTATTTATGAATGAAGGCTATCCGTGGGATATCCTCTTGCTCTTTTCCTATCCATAGTTTTTTCTCACATGTCATATTTACGCCATTTTGACGCCTAGACTGAAAATTGTTACAAATGTTTGTAATTTAATATTTTGAAAAAAAAATTATAAAACTGGTGATGACGTGCATTGTTTTATGTTGTGTAAGTGAGTGGTATCCTGGATGTACCTTGTCATTTCACAGGTGAGTCAATAATCACATATTAAATGAGAGTATTTTTTGACAAATTTGTATGTATTTTTGTGGGACGTCATTAGTTGTTATAGAAAGCTTTACTATGAAATGTCAAAGGCATTCATTAAAGTGGAATTCATTAATGAATATAATAAAATGAGACGGAACACCTACTGATCGAGACAAAACATTGCCTCATGCTATTGTATGGGAGTTTGGCATCCACCAGAAAGTACAAAATTCTTGGTTACGTTCATATAAAAACTGACCTTTGGTACAGAAGTTAGTGATCTCGGAAACAACGTCTGTAGACCTTGATAATGAATCTAAAATGATTATAAATGAAGCGGAAAAAAGGCTGGCATTACATTTTATGAAAATCGTTATATCAATACTAAATAACACTTATCGGGAACCTTGCGCACCTCGTTATACATTTTACAAAAAAATCAGATATAAAAAAAAAACTGTTAAATAAAATATCCTTTTCCCCCACAGGACAGGCTAGACCTAGTGTGGGAGCTAGTTTATAGTTATGTTGAGTATTTTTCCTTGTAATAATGATATTATGTTTTTCTTATTACATGAGTTTGATCTGTTAGTGAATCCTGTACCTATAGCAGCGGCATTGTTTACAATTCCTATTTAAACCACATTCTACTCATCAGAAATCGATGGTGATATTGAAATAAAAGTAAGCCAAAAACCAGCCGCAGTTCATTTTTGTATGAGGTTTCGCTTTTTCAGCGGTTCCTAAATCTGTCCTTATCCTATATACGTCCCACTGCTGGGCACAGGCCTTCCTCATAAAGAAACACATGAGGAGAGTGGGCCGTAATACCGCCGTAACTCCTCGACGCTGGCCAGATGCGGGTTGGTGGGTAGAAACGGTTGTAATAGCAACCAGGGTCAACGACTTGACGTGCCTGGAACACGGAGGAGTTCGAGATCACAAAGTTTTGGCCACCCATCCAAGGCCTTTGGCCACCCGTCTGATATCGATAGCCAAAACGTACTATCCACTACGCTACTAAGCTCTTTTTCTAAACACCTCGCGTTTAATCACAGTGCGTTCTAAGCCTTAGGTTGAATAGGCACTTTCTGGAAAAGCTCATTGCATCGTCGACCTTATTTATTTATTTATTTCATTGCATAAACATGTAGTAGTTATAAAGGTGTTACAATTAATTAGTACAGCACATGCACCCAGCAAGGGCACAGCAATACAAAAGATAGGTAGGCAGATAATATTATACATTGGTAACGAGTTCAAATAGGTTTCATAATACTAATAACATTATCTTGTATTAATATGTACCAAATTGAACAATACCAGATAGAACATTTCATCAAATATGTTGCAATTATTAAAATGTAAATATAATACCTACATGTCAATAAGTTACTGATTATAATAAAATAAAATGTATAAAAAAATATATCTAATTGCATTATTAAAAAAAAAAAAAAAACCTTTTTTCTACCACAAAATTAAAATTCATACAATAATGGAATGACATAAAATCGATAAAATTTAATAACAATAATAATACTAATTAAATAAAAATTATATATTATGCCTACGTTTTGAATAAAAAAAATTACCTATTATATTTTTGTGGAAGTCACCTCCTCGGCGTAGGCCTCCCCCAGCTTCCTCCAGTTCTCCCTATCTTTGGCTTGTCTTCTCCAGTGTAGTCCTGCTATTTCTTTAAATATATCCTCCCAACGTTTTTTCGGTCTCACTCTGTTTCTGTGCCCTTCTTTGCATTATTAATCATTATTAATTATATTGCATAAATAATCAATTTAAAATTATATTTATATCAATTTAAATATTATATAAGGCGGAAGATGGGGGGGCTGACATTATTTATGATTTTTCATTAAAAAGTTCGTCTAACGAATTATATGATTTAAAACTCAACCATTTTTTTAAAGTCTTTGAAAACCTACTGTATCTTACTTCAGCTTTTAAAGTCTCCGGTAACTTATTTTAAATTTTTATCGACATAGGATAGGGCCCAGATCTATAAAGTTTGAGATGCGATGCTTCGGTGGTTTGTACAAGATTATTTTTAAAACGAGATACCTTTTTCAAGGGAACATCTTTTACTTTTTTGTAAAGATCTTCGTTCTTCCGGACAAATTTACACGACTCTAAAATATAAACATGGTAATGGCAGGATGTTAAAATTTTTAAAATGTGGCCTACAAGTTTCTCTCTGCTGGATATTTGCAAGAACGCGTATACACTTCTTTATCTGCAAGATAAACACATCTTGTGCATCCCCACTGCTACCCCACAATACGCAGTGTGTGCTGTTTTTAAATTTGCTGTTTTTTTAGTTCTCTCAAGGCAACAAATTGTGATATTCAGGTGGAACTAAATCATTTGCTGGGCTGATTTAAAAAAAAAATTGCACCTACATCTACCCTCACTCTCTCATGGATTATTTCCTCTCCATCCTAGGGTTGCCTGGAAGTAACATTTTTTATTGTTGCCAAGTTGTAATTCATTTATCAAAAAAATCTATTTTCTATTCATAAAATTAGTTATGAATTAAAATTCACATTCACACAGCACAGCATGATACGCAGTGAGTGCTGTTTTTAAATTTGCTGTTTTTTTAGTTCTCTCAAGGCAACAAATTGTGATATTCTGGGTTTAATTTTTTGTATATGCGATTTGAAATTAATGTTCGTGTCTATATTTATGCCTAAAAAACAAAATTTGGGGACGCATTCTATATTTGCTCCATTGCACGCGAAATTTAATGTTAGTTCTTCTTTTTGTCGCGGTCGGAATTGCATAAGTTTGGTTTTATTAAAATTTATTTCCAAGTTATGATCTTGCAGCCAACTTAGCTCAGCTGTTGTGGATGGTCGAAGGCTACTATCAATACTAGGGACACTAAAAGCCAAAATTAGAAGCCAGTTAAAGCGACAACAAAGCATGAAGCGTGTAAGATCATCAAAAGCGAAAACATTTTTATCGTCCCAAGATTTTATTGCGTGACTAACAGCGCTTTATGCTACATTATATAACTGACTGAAACTTGGAATATTTATGGTGAAACATCTCCATGTCAACATTTATGATCGACAGTAAAAGTATGAATAATATGACTGATATGGCATTCCAGTCACTCTCGAATCTATCAGAATGTTTGCCCATGTATTAGATATTTTGCGTCGTTTTTACTATTAAGCTTCCCTTCATATATCAGTTATAGAAAGTTTAATAGTGTCAGCTTATATACGAGTGCTGGGCACAGGCCCACATGGAAAAGCACAGAACACGTAGCGCCACCACGCTGGCCCAATGCGAATTAGTGGGTAGAAATAGTTGCAATAGTGAGGACTTAACGTTCCTTAGGAAGCACGGAAGAAACCAAAATTTTGTCTGGTCACCCATTCAAGGACTGACCTTATCGAAAGTAGCTTTGTTTTCAATATCGAAAGCCAAAGCGTACGAATCACTATGCCACCAGACTCTTCCTTTGAGATACTATTCACAGCTTATTCTAAATAAGCAGACAAGATCAGGAAAGGTTCTATGAAATCCATTTTCGAGAAAAATGTAAGTTAATGTGGATATGTTCGCAGGGTGCGAGGCATGAGATCAGCTTCTTATTTTCAACAGATGGTTCACAGATTCCATTTGGAAATTATCATCCCGTCTCGGTCTTATTTGCTGTAATAAAAGAGACAGGTATAGAAATTCCGTGACCGTTTGTTTTCCGGCATTTGAGAATATGGAGGCAAAAACGTTTTACGGATTGCCTCTATAGCGGGATACTTTGCGGCGAAACTGAATGAGATTGCGACCTTCCTGGTTTGATATGAGATTGTTTTGTGATATTGAGAGCCTTTGTAGGTAATAGTATACAGTTCGAATTTTTTTATACCTTATTTCTTGACTATAAAGACGAATTTAGGTACCTCAGTTTGAGACATCTGTGGATTTTTAGTGGGGTATATTATAGTCGTACCACATCAGGAGCAATTTAATTTAAATATCAATTTATTTTTAAATGTGTATATTTTATATTGATTTTAGAATGGTTGATACAGTTAGTTTTATTTTTAGTATTATACTATTAATATTGTTTGCCTGAGAGAGCACTCGGAATCTCATATTATTAGTAAGATATCAATTTAACAGTCGATCAATCGAATATCAATTTCATTATATAACCAAAACGAATTTGTCCTATAAATACGAATGTAATGTACCTATAAAGGAAGAAAAACAAACCTTAATACCATAAATTCAATAGCGTGATTGCGTTACTTTTTACGACTTCTAGATATTCTGGATATATTTCAAATTTATTACTTTAATACATTACCAATAATAATACTTACTTGGAATCACGTGATTTATATGCTGACACATACATACATAGAATACTTACTTAGAAGGAGTAGCCCTGTGTCATAAATCTGGCTATTAATGGCTGATTATGGAGCATCGTATCTGCTATCTATTTAAGTTGCATTGATATTTGTTTCCTAAGGTATATCAACACGTGTTCCCTCCTTCTTACAGCATGGGTTCCTTCAAAAGAGGCATGAAAAGGCATCTTATGAGCCCGCAACGTGGAGCATTCTTTGGTGCTGCCCTAACATCCTTCGTAAATGAATTATCTACTGCTTACCATCAGGTGGTGCTAAGTCATTTGCTGGGCTGATTTAAAAAAAAAAATTGCACCTCCATCTTCCCCCACTTTCTCATGGATTATTTCCTCTCCATCCTAAGGTTGCCTGGAAGTAACATTTTTTATTGTTGCCAAGTTGTAATTCATTTATAAAAAAAATCTATTTTCTATTCATAAAATTAGTTATGAATTAAAATTCACACACCATTCTAGGCTTTTACCGACTCATTTCTGCTAGGAAAACTTTTACCGACTCATTCCCGTGTCTCACCATACATTCTTCTTACTGTCAAAACGTGTGCTGGTCCGTGTGCTGGTCCTGGTGTGCAGGGTCCTTACAAAGTGGTCTGAAAAGACACTAATGCCTTTCGATCAAGAGGCGTAGCGCGAGCGCATCATTACGACGTGCGTCCAACGAGAGCAATACGAGCGCCTACATTTAAAAAGAAAACAAGAGGCGGTGTTGCGGCGAATCGTATGAGATGCATGTCATTATGATCAGCACCCCAATTCTACTATATATTTGCAATTGCATAATGCTTAGCAGAATAAACATTGATGATTTAAATGTTAGCTTTTGCTTTACGTTTTTGATATAAGTGAATTAGAAAACTGAATTTACATTTCAATCATCAATGTTTATTCTGCTAAGCATTATTTCTTCAAACGTATTGGTTACGCAAGGCTCCGTAATTTTAAGCATAACGTTTATTGTCATAATATGAAGATCCATAATATTGAAAGGCATAATCATCAAAACGCATAAAATTGCGACGCATAATTTTGAGAGTCCTAATATTGTATCGGCTAAAATTGTTTGTCATAATTATTAAAAGGCATAAATTTGAAACGCACAACTAATGAAAAGCATAATGATCACAACGCATAATATTTTTCTCTGCCCCAAATTGTTTACTAAATATATTTCGATGACACAAATATAGTTTTTAAGGGTCATAAAAAAAAATATCCTCAACCTAATATTTACCAGAACACATTTCCTTGGATTTGGTCCTATCGAATCTGGGTGATTATTCGAATCATTTTAGGGCTACCTAATGTTGTGCTAAATGAAACTAGGAATTTCTATAGTTATGCTTTATGCCCTTAGAGAGTTATGCCACTTGAATGTTATGAGTAAGAAGAAATATGTGACATGAGTGTTATGCTATTTGATGATTATGCCATTCGATGACAAACGATGTTATGACAATCGAAGTTATGCGAAAACATACAATCCCGTTACGCAATTGTAAATTTATGGTAGACGTCCTTCCAGCCTGTAACCACGAAGGTTGCATACCTGTGAAAAAAGGAAGAAGTAAGAAGATCGCCGCGCGGTGCGAAAGAAAAAACAATCGACAAGCAATTCACTCACGACACGCCATGATTTCAACTGAGACCCAAAGCAATATTTCAACGCAATGATTCATTTGTGGAGCACTGTCCGTTTCGTACGTGAAGTGTAGTTACGATAATCTTACGATTCGCCTACGCTCTCGCCTCGTTTGCTAACGGCCTATGGAATCGGACAAAATGAGCGTCGCTTTTGCAGTTTTTTGGTCACACCACCTGCGTTTTATTCGGGACTCCACCCTTACGAGTATTTTAATTCTGGTCAGAAAAAGTAAGTTGACGGGTATTATATTTACAAAAAATTTATTTATACATAAGATGACCAAAAATAATAAAAAAACCGCATAACCGCTGTACGTTATGGAAATGTCGTATTCGATTATAAATGTTCTTCAAGTTGCCATTTTATTCTTTCTAGCTCATAACTGGAATAAGATACGAAATTGTAATGTTCCAGTAATTCCGTTTTCGCATTACGCCCGGAATATATTGTGTATTTCGAGCAGAGTTAAGTGCGACACTTTGTCATGTACTTTTATCACGTAAGGTGCAAAAAGTCCGAATGCCAATTGTTCTTTTTGGATATATTTTGTATGGAGCTGGAGGAATTAAGTAATTCATTTTACCTTACAGGCATTACGGTAAGCCGAAAATACCACTAAAAGAAAATTAAGAGTGATTTGATTTTTAAATAATTACGCGATATGGATGTTATTTTTCTTCCTCTGACCCTATTACCCTATGACCTTTAACTTATTGTCACTTGTAATCTTATTCACTTCTTGACCTCATCCTCAGATCCTCAAATCTTGATGATCTCCGTGGCGGAATAATTAGCAGTTATATAACTCACAGTGTCAAATTCAGACGCTTCTTAGATGTCACGCCTCCGTTCCTTTACACGCGGTAATGCCTCAATACTGTAACTTTGAAAGAAACCCGAGACATAGTGAGACCTTGAAGCCATTATACAAACCACACGATCACGTTGCCTATTTCAATAATAATGTATGAAAATATAGCATATAATATTGCAGCAAGGTATGAAAATATAAAGTGGGGAGGATGAAACGGCCGAAAATCGAGAGCGGTGGCGAGATTAGGCCGTGGCCAAACATAGGCTGATGACGATGAAAATCAATAATAAGTAAAACTTTATTACTATGAATTATCAACGTTATGTATTTGGAAATGAATTAAACGAATAAAAAGTTAAAGCCTGCAATGAAATGGTTATGACAAAAAAATGAATAACAAGTGCAGAAACGCTTAACGGCCAGCCAAGCCTGGCATAAAGTTTCTTCTCCGGGATATTTTTGTGTCTGTTCCAAGCCACAGGTTGCCAATAAGATGTCATATTGCTTTAGGTGCATAGAGAATTGTCCTCCGCTGAGACAGTATTCTGCGGTTTATCGAAATATCCGTAAAAGGAACCTGTTCTTGGAAGACATGCTTCGCTTTTAGCATAGGAAGATGCTATTCTTACAGATATTACACGCAATCTAGGCTACTGTGTAGTCCTGTCCGTCCGTCATATCACCCGGACGACTGTTTGCTTATTTGATATTTTTTAATAATAAATCTGTGCTATACTGCATCTCGTGCTCTGATTACCTCGATGCACTTAGCACTACAGTTAAGGAAGTTTAAAAATCATTAAATTCTCAAGTATTACGGAAAATGTGAGCTGAAAACGTTTTTGTACAAATTAAAGTTTTGTAGTACCTACATTAAACATTTACCTACACAGTGCCCGGTTTCATTTAAAAGCCAACCAACCACAGTGTTTTTGTAAGAGAGATATATTGAAAGCCCTGTAATGGATTCAAACAGAAATATCTATTCTCTGAACTTTTTGATCCGTGAGTGTTTAGTTCTATAGAAATGTTAAAATTTAAATAAACAGAGAGCGACGTGTGCTTAATTATAACTCCTAGTACATACCTTTTAGCGATAACTTAGAAAGATTGTCGCACCACACCTCGGCATAATGCCGCGCCGCAATTTCCAGGGACAGCGAGAAAACGCCCGCAACTAATTAAAACGGTGTTAAAGTTCAGCCCAAGGGTGTCGTAAAAACTTTGCACTTTCGTACAAGGGAGTGCTTGGAGTATGTGCTGTTTTGACAGCTTGTCAAGTGGGTTCCGTTTAATCAGTTTCAGAAATTGCTATCTGGTTTTCTGGACTATTTACCCACTAATCGAAAGTTTATTAGTTGAGATCCGGCTCGAAGGACCAATGGGTATACAAACTAATTGAGCCTTTCGAAATAGTTGGAGGCATGTGATGTCAAGTAATATTACAATGAAAACTATGTTATGTATCTATTTATGTCGTCTATGTCTACGTCTCTGCTCTCTACACTGAAGAGATGATGGGCGTAATCAATAAAACATTTTTTTCCCAACATCAACCTTTAATGAAATTATTTTTAAATTAATAAATACTTTACATAGGTTTTATGTACATTGCAAACAGTTAAGATTTAAGTAAAACAAGATACCTTATTTTAAACGTGATCTTTTATACAGAGATTTTTGATCATATTCGTAATCCAATCTGTCGGTGATACTGTTGAACAGAAAGCTAACAATATTGATCATAACAAAAACAATCATGCCGTCTTTTACGTGGAATACTTACACTATTTTTAAAATTTAGTTATATCAATATGTACTGCAATATAAATGAGGAGCAATACTAAAAGCTCGGAGCAGATGGCGCTCTAGACGACTGGTCTTTATAGTAGATATTTCTTTTTAATCTGTGTCTGTGCCTTGTTTACTTCTCGTGTCAAGTGTGTTGCGATTTTCATTCATTTTCTACCAGTTTTTCTACGAAAATACGATTAAAATGTATTCCTTTTTGTCTCTACGTGAGTTACAAATTGAACTTAAAAAGAGAAATGCGTCGGTAGCTAGAAAACAAGCTGATCTGGTAGAAAAGTAATATTGTAAGTATTGTATGTTTACAAAACTTTCCAATGACAGCTACAGAAAGTACCACAGATTAGAGAGAATACGAAAGTACACTTACTCCAACGCCACCTATCGGGATAAAAAGTCAGTACTGCTCCTCATTCATCCGTAGTACTATTACATAAAAATATGAATTGATAGTGAACAAAGTTGTAAACGTAATATAATCTGACTTACGTTAGTATAACCTATATCTTCACCCTCGGTAACATTAAAAAGTTATCCTCATTTTGTTCGCTCATGAAAGTAGCTCACTTTCACAATAGGATAAAAGCTTTTTATGACTATTGTTAAAAATTAATAATTCAGAAGAATCAAGAAGATATCTAGAGGTACATCACTCATAAATACAGAGGATTATACTTCTCTTCCTAACTTTGCCAAGCGAATATGCCAGAATTTCACAATATTTTTTTGGTGCTTTTTATTTTTTGTAAATTAAACTTAGGAATATTAGAGTTTATGTTTGTTTGATTCTAAATTCAACAATTTGATGGGATTTTAATGGTAGAACGCCAACAATTCGTTGAAACTGAACAATTTCGCCAATAATATTGTCCGATAAATTTCTAGAACAATGGTATTATTATGCAAATCAACACAGACTTTTAGGTTCGATTCATGCTAAAATTTGTGTTTTCACAGTGATGTTAATAAGTAGTTCAATTATTTAATTTATTTCTAATATCAGACGCCAACACCCTAGAAAACTGACCAATAACGCAGATAATTTGATTAATTACCGCCATAAAGAATTTGGATGCACAATCATTTCGTTTGTGTTCCCATCGAATATAGTATGAATACAAAATGAATTTATTATTTGTCAGAAGAGTTAAATACACTTGTAAAACATAGATTAGCTACAATACAATTAATAAAATTAATTAATGATAACATGTAATTATGTTGACTTTCATTCTAAAATGATATTCTGATCAACCTGTAGAAAGTTAGTTAAAATATTTGGTACTAAATTTTAAAATATACCACAAAATAAGTTAGCAAAGATATGATGATTTAAAACACGTCTCACGATAAACTGTTTACCCTTAATTTGATATTGAGGGTGTAAGTATAGGCTAAATACGAGATATTAAGTGTCACATTTTTAAATGAAATTATACAAGCTATGTCCAAAGTATATTACAGTAATTAATATCAGATGAATTAATAAACAATCGCAGTTTTTATACGACATAAAAACTTAATGATAATCTTTCTTTACTTATATACCAATATTTACATTTAAAATATTTAGTTTGAGTAGATTTCTATATTTACAACAATTATAATAATTTCAATAGGTTTTCCCAACAAGAAAAATAATGTTGATCTTTTTTTGATATCACTTACGTGAATGATTTTTAATAGAAAAATTACATACCGTCCTTAGTTATTAAAAAGATATTTTACAATTACACTTATATTTATATCACATTTTTACATATCTAAACTAATATTTACAAATTCATAAGTTCGTAAAAATTCTGATCAAGATAACACAAAATTCTCTTTTTCAAAACGCTCGTGCTCTAAAGTCAATTAAGGCATTCAATGCCTTTACTATAAATGGTCCTTATTAGTATTTGAGAAATAAAGCAATAAGTGTAAAGAAAAACGAAATTCCGAACGAACTAGCTCTTGAAGTGGACGATAAAATGAGATTTCTATAATCTTTCGCCTCATTTTGCGATGGGTACGTATATGTGCGATCTGTAACAGTCTTCACATCTTGAGGACAAGGAAGTAACTCAATAGGTATTTGAAGAAGCGTTTTCTCATTTTCTTTCCTCGCCAATTTCGGTTCATCTGCGTAAGTGTCATCTATTTCATCGTGAAAAATATCGTCGGAGTTATCAGAGTATTCTTTTGTTTGACTCTTGTCGTCCGCTTCGTACAAATTGTTTGAATTTATCGCGCTCCTCTCAAAGTAAGTAAAATGAGAATTCAGAGATGGATCTATACTGAATTTACAAACGAAATTCTCGAGTGAAGTGCGCACCTTCATGCTTTTAGCTTCGTGCCGAAGTTTATGCATCCATGCTAGGTGACAATCGCAGGTGAATTCGTTGCCTGAAACAATCGACGACTTAATTAAATCTCCTAATTGGAGTAATAATCACTTTTGGATACGACAGCTGAGACTAATTGGATTTTTTTCGATAATTGAATTTGCTGCTGTCTCTTTGGCGCTAAAATCATTTAATTAGATGAGTAATTTCGGCAAATTTGAAATTCATTTAGTCGGGAATGAATACGATTGTTTCAAAGTTCTCACCTGTTTAAGGCATCTTAGTTCTTTTCGTTTCCTAAAATAAGATACCGGCAATTGGTTCCCAAGGACATAGCCTATTTAAATTTTCATATTCAAAAACCTTTAAGTTTTGCTTGCTTAACTTAAACCTTTATACGAAAGACAGTCAAATTAAAAGAGATTTTGCAGTTAATGATAATCCTATCATTAAATTCTTATCTAAGTACTTACCGTCCAAGTAAATATAGCTGTTTTGATTCTTCAGATTGTCGTATATCGGGCGAACGTTTTCTAAAGTGAATCTTCTCAACTTGTTATGCCTTAGGTCTAAGGCAAAAAGTCCTCTGACGCCTTCAAATAATCCATTGGACAAAGTTACAAGCTTATTATGGCTTAAGCTTAATTTTCGAAGCTGTGATAATCCATCGAAGGTTCTCTGAGCCAGCACAGTGATCTCATTATAGTCTAACAATAATGAGTGTAGATTCCACAACTCTATAAAAGTAAAGGAATTCAGTATGGCTATTTTGTTTCTTCTTAAATCTAAACGTTTCAGATTTGCGAGACCATCAAAACATTCTTTTCTTAGTTCACTTATGTTATTTCTATCCAATTCTAGTTCTAATAAGTTAACCAGATGTCTGAATGCACCATCTTGTATTACAGTTATGTTATTACTAGTGAGATATAGTTTTTGTAGAGCTGGAAGCTCGTAAAATGTTTCAGTTACTAGTTCCTTAATTCGGTTTTCATCCAGAGTAAGTATCGTTAAGTTTGGTAAGTTGTAAAAAGCGTGTTTGTTGATGTAGACAATTTGATTCTTCGTAAGAGTCATCTCTTGTACAGAAGTTAGGTTGACAAAAGTATTTGTGTCAAGTTTTGGTATGGAACTGAATTTTATGCTGAAGTTTTTCAACTTCCTCAAGTACCTGAATACTTTTGAGGGAACGAAATCGAGACCACCGTCTGCTCTTACGTTGAAGGCTAAAGTTTCTACGTTTGATTGCGAAGTGAAACTTGTCCATAATGGATCTGTTCTTTCTATGCCTCCATTGAAAACCCAGCATTCTGTCTTAACAGCTTCATTTATATCTTGGCTGAATTCACAGTAGCAATGTACTTTTGAGTCTCTATCATTTATGTCGCATATATTTAATATTGTTGGTATCTTTTCTTTCTGTTTTCTCCTGTTGGCGTCGAGTGCTTCTATTGCAAAAAGCAACAGTAGCAATGTTGCCGGTATCTTCTGAGTCCGCATAACTCTCGCCTGTAACAAAGGAAATAAACAGTATGTTAATAAAGCTGTTACATTTGCTGTAAATGAAATTGTTTACACGCCCTAACTTAAATATTAACAAGATGAGTATATGAGTGCTTATTAAAGTAGCCCTTCCATGCACAAAGAGATTATATTGGCCTGCACTGGTAATGGATGTAAAATAATAACCATTTTATCACAATAGTGACCGCGCATAGGAAAATATCAAATATTCGAGAATTATTGATATTTTGACGGAATATCATTTAGTATCTAGTTAATAATTTAAACTGAGCAAGCAAAAACAGATCTTAAGTTGATCAAACTTTTCATTCCGTGTCTGTACATTTTCAGTCGTCAAGCAATAAAGGTCAATATAAGGAAACAAAAACAAACAAAAGAATTCAATGAAAATTTTTATTTTGGACGAATTGTAATAAGCCTTGTCTTTTTAGTAGAAATCTATACAAACGAAAACAGGATAAAATTCTCATCCACGATTTGAATTCTCAATTATTCGCAAATACTGTAATAAACACAACAAAGGATATTTTATGGAAGATGTTTAATAAAATAATTCAATTTTAATTTCTACCTATATTAATTTCAGCGTCTTAAGGAAATATTGAGACACATTTACGAATCTTGCTGAAAAGTCAGATTAGATATAGTTGTTAGATTTTGTAACTGTCGGCCAACGTTCTCAATGCCTTTAAATAGCCATTTCTTACAAGTAAAGCGCACTCGTGAACATAGTGAATCTGTATTTATTAAGCTTACGTAACGATTCTACGAGTATATTAATCATTCTGATGAACTAAGTTCTTAATGTTTTATCTCAATTTATCTCAATAGATATTACTTTTGACAGATGGTATTGACGTTCGAATGCTTCATAAGTTTAAGAATAACGTAATCCGAAGATGTTATTGATGAGACTACCAAGTCTTATTTTCAGATATAATATTGCTATTATTATTTGGACTTATACCTTATACGTACCTCTTTTCTAGTTTTATATTTTTTTTTCTGTTAAGTTAATTTTACTATTGTTTTATTACTACTATACATATAGTGAGATGCTTTTGCTAAAGTTACTTTGATGAAATTCACAAAAACCTTCTTCTGTGTGATTACCTATTTCTACACCAAATTGTCCACAAAACATGAATTTCTGTGTTTCGGCTTTAAGGGTAAAAACCGGCCAAGAGCGTGTCGGACCACGCTCAATGTAGAGTTCTATAGTTTTTTATGTCCCTACTTAAGAGGTAATAAGATTTAAAATAGCCCAAAGTACAGCGTCAACTCTCGATACAAACTAGAAGGTTTATGTATGTTGGGTATTCGGTGGTTTTGGATTACGTGAACTGATTTTAATAATATTGTTTTTATTTGAAAGAAGATATGTTCTGTTTGATTAAAAATAAAAACTAAGATAAAAAAAAATCCTACTCATACGGTTAAATTACAAATTTAGTTCAGAAATTATTTTGTAAAATTTTCCAAAAACTTGTAAGTAATTTTATTACAAATTTGCTCGTAAAGGGTCTCTTATTTCACCAATTTCAATATCGTGATCTAGTACTTGTGCGATAATGTTAAGTAAAACGCACAGATATGATGTTCCGTCTAAAACGAACGATACTTTTTTAAATCTTAGCAAAGAGTTTTTATGTCAGAAAGGTAGTCAACGTTTCCTTAATAAAATTACCTTTGGGAGATGAAATATATTAAATAGACATTTATAAATTGTTCAAATGTTTATAAGTGCTTTAACAAGTGATTAAAGACTTATAAGTTTAAGAATGTCTGAGTTTTATTTATTTCCTCGCAAATGTATTATAAAACGTCGTATGACATACGTGCGGTTTGATAATTACAACCTTATAGCCCTCAGCTACGGCTCGGGCTAGCAATATCACCTCGGCTGTAATTTTCAACTTACCGCACTTATATCATTATGTACTAATTACTAGAATGTCTTTGTAAAGTTCTAATTTTGAGATTTTTTCATATTTTTTAAATAATTCATGGCTCAAAAGTTAGAGGGATACATTTTTTAAACTTTTGAAGCGATTATTTCCATAAATATTAACTTTATCAAAAATTATGTTAGTATAGCTTTATTAATTTTTAAATAAATTAATTTTTAAATATCTGTCAATAATATATCATACGTTAGGGTTCAAATAAAAAATATAAGTACCGAAAAAAAACATATTTTTCCATTTTGTATTTTACCATCTAATATTTACTGGGCAACCTTTAAAGGAATTTAAGATAGATTCTGATGCAACTCTTAAAGAATTATATAACGCTTAGCGACTGAAACCACACACATAGCTCCTATTACATTAGTTAGTCAGTCTGCTTGTATATAATATTAGTATGGAAAGTTGGTTTACACGAACTACCTATCCATACTAATATTATAAATGCGAAAGTAATTCCGCCTGCCTGTCTCGATTTTACGTTAGAAGTTCTGAAACGATTTAATGTGTGCTTATATGGGTCCTATCTCACGCTCTAGATTATCTGTATCTGTTGTGTACCAAACACAGATAATCTACAGCGTGAGATAGGATATAGGTAAAAGTCCATATTCCCATGATACGGGCAACATATATTCCTATGGAACGGTCAACACGTGGGTGAAATTGCTGGAAGCCACTATTTGTGGGGGATAGTCCACGTAACTAGCATTGGATAATTCTGCGTATCTGACAAATTTTGACAATTTGAGTTTTCGCGTGCAATCCACCCTAAATAAGTTTAAGCTTTAACCTTCCTCTGAAAAACTTGATTTATTGCAGGTACTTTACTTCTGGTAGATTCACGGATTTGCATTAACCTCGACGTATTGTGAAATAAAAATAAATGTTCTACGCTTTCAATTTTAATTAGAAATAAACAAACCAATATTTCTAACATGTAACAATATGTAATTAAACCTTGGTCTAGATAATTGTACATACAATGGTAGGTACTTTCTCTGTGCTTGAATTCATTTATCTTACTAAGCACGTTAACAATGATAAATTGATATCCATTATCCTTAGTGGATCAAGTTGATTAATATTAATAATTACAACGACTCTTCGTTTGTTGGTACAAAAGATTTTACATGAAGAAAACGTACCAGCAAAAAAAGATTTGCAAATAGATGTTACAAATGAGTCAAAGAAATAAAAAACATTAAGTTGCCTACGAGAAAAACATGTCAGGGGAGGATTTTATGTTACTTTATACAAACCTTGGAACCATAATATGTTTGGGAGCACATTCGCGGATCCCTTGACCGGGCGGTAAGCTTATACACAGTAAACAGTAGACTACAGTAATAAAATAAATTAAATATTACTTTATTTTTATTTGGTACAATTTTTATAGAACTATATACACGGTACCTATTTAGTGTTTGTATCTATTGGAACCTAAGCTCAATATTCCTGTATTATAGAATTCTAAGCAATAAAGTAATAAAACAGTGCTAAAAGATTTCACGAAACCGAAGGCTCTTCTCCTCTCAATAATATTGGAGTAATAAAGAAACTCTGAAACCTTTTTATACCCATTAGTTTATAGGTTGAAGGAGACATCAAAGGACAACTGAAACTATATATTCTCAGAAATTTTGTAATGTACAATATTTGCAAGTACCTATTATGGAGTTTACGTATGAAGCTTCTGTGACATACAAAAGATAAATTGGTACTATTAATATTAAATTTTTGCTTCAACTCATCATTTTATGTGTAGACACGTTAGAAAATCAATAGTGTCTCGTCCTTGACAGGATTAGAGTCAGTCCAGAGAATAAGTACGTTTCCAAAGTCCAGATAAAATACGTTATATAACATTGTCTAAATTTTGTAACAAGTTTTATAAACATTGCTGCAACAAAACTATAAATTACAATGTTATATATTATCTTGTGACACCATGTGGATAGTGTTATAAAAAAAAGTTTTTGTATATATTATGTCACATAATTGGACTCACCTGAGCCAACATTTGGCCAATATGGAAGGATGATTCTCATACTGCAGTGAGACCTATTCTACTGTTAGTCTCAGTACAGTGCGATCGAAGTGACACATCCATATTTAAAAATCTTGGCAGATCTTCGGCAATCCCTTCACCGATACCGAACCCTCCGAGATTTAGAAGATAATCAGTCATTCATTTCCTTTAGAACTAAGATCGATGGTATACGAAAGGTAATTTCTTTTTAGGGTTGTGTTTTAACCACACTATTGTATTTTGTTTTCTATTTAAAGGAGAAAAAAATGTCGGGAAAATTTCCAATACAATTGCGGTACTTGACCGTAATTGTATAGGAAATTTTGTCTAAAAATATAAGGTGTAATAAGGTCCACAGGAATGGGAGGCCAGTTCATCATTGCGCTGGATTTGTAGTTGTCTGACGATGATATTTAACTGACACCCAGCTGATTTGTAACCTCTCAACGTTAAAGGCACTAAACGAGACACAATAACAACAAAATATTGTAAGGGAAGGCCGGCGTTCACTTAATCTTCAAGAAGTTAGGGATACTAACTTATCCATAAATCAGTATTGTATAATCTGACGTGTTATATGCACGTCTCGTTGTGGGGCGATTCCCACACTGCCGCACGTAGTGCGTGGGTGCGTGTTACGCGCGTACTTGCGTATGCGGCGATCGCATCTCCGTGCGTAAGTAAGCGCACCTACGCGCGTAGATGCGTTTCACTGCCCTGTATGCGTTTCACATCTGTTTGACATGATGCCAACAGCTACTTTTTATTACCGCACCGCTCGCCATCGCCAGGGAATTCATCCTCACACGTTAGAACCAAAATGGTCGCGTGCCGTGCGTTTTAGGAGGAATTTCGTTCCTCGTACGCTTAGGCTGTGGAATGAACTCCCTGGTGAGGCTTTCTCAAGAGACTACAGCATGGAGTCCTTCAAAAAGGGCGTGAAAGGTTTTTTAAGGGTCTGCAACGCGCTGGTGATGCCCTCGGTGTTGCAGGCGCGCATAGGCTACGGTGACCACTGCCCATCTGTGTATGCTTGTTTGCCAACCTGGTGGTATATAAAAAAAAAACAAATCAAATCGATTCAGAGTCTAGTTCATTTAGATGTAAGATTGGCTCAACATAACTTACTATGTCACGAAATGGACAATTCGATTTATAAGACACTTTGAAGTCTTGGCACGTATTCAGCGCTATAATAATAAGACGATTTCATGACAAGCAAACGATTCATCCAGTGGCTACTATTGCCTATAACGAATTGTATTTGTTATCTTTAGTTCAATAAAGCACTCGTAAATATTGTTTAGGTTACTTGGATAATAAATAAAATATATTGATTGCAATGACTTTGATGGTTCTCATTTCAAGATCACTTGATCCTGATGTTAGGTATAGTGTTGTTTTCGTGATTTCGCTACTAATTAATAAATGATCCAATATTGTTATGATCGGTATTTGTTTCAATTCATGTGGCATTTTCAACTATAATACCTATTTATAAGTTAGATAACATAGATTTTAATAGAATTGCATTGCATTATTAATTATCACTAAACCTGTTTTAAGCCACTAATGCCTAGTAAATTTATTTAAACTATGCATTGAATTAGGCACGTATTGCACGGGCGTAGATAATATTTTAATTAAGTCTCTTTATTGATAATGCTCCTTTGCTGAAAATGGGTTAGTTTGGTTCGTCAAAATTTCATTGGGATTTAAATTACATGAGCATTATTTTAATTTATTTTTGATATAGAAGAACCTTCTCCGGTTAAAGCTTCAGTAAAGTATTTGTATAATTTGGAACATTATAATACAAGTAGGAATAGTTACGAGCAAAAATATATTTATATAATATTTGAAAGGTAATACATAGTTATTATTATATTCCTTCAAATATGTACTGTACACACAACTTAGTTCTTATAAGGTTGTTAAAAACTGAAAATTCAATACATTTTGCACTTTATTTCTAGCATAATAAATATGACAGAAAATTTATTGGAAACTTCGACAGTTTTGTATATTCTGAAATAGATTATATTCCTCATATAAAAGCTTAGCTTATATGAATACAATGCTGGATACCAGTATTCTGAATTTATAAATTGATATAGTATACAAGCAACGTCTATGAAATCAAGTCATTTCAAAACATCAATTAAAAATGGACACAACTCTAAGCATCCAAGTAAAATGTAGTACCTACTCCTTCAAAATTAACGTAACAATTTTAGGCTGCAGATAAATGTTCAGTTACCATTTCTCGTCACATCCATCAGCGGAGATAAAAAAGCTTTTGAATTACGAAACTAACTTTCCATCTAAATCTCTGTTTAGAATCCTTATTCAAAGTCTAACTGCAATAAATTTCACTTCCATAGCTTCAAGTCTTCGACTGTGCCAAATTACATTTGGTTGTCCGCATATTAAACGAAATGTAACCAAATTTGGTTCTTATTATACTTTGTAATAAGATTCTCTGGTTCATAAGTGATACATTCTCGCGGTATTAGCAAGTTTTTTGATATTATGTTTATAGTGACGTCACTGTATCCATATATCGTCATTAGTTTCCGTTACCAAATGTTAACGGAATCAATTATTTTAGGAAACGCGACCGCGTGCTGTAGCGACCGGGACCAACGCATTAACGTATCTTCCGAAGCACGGAGGAGTTCGATATTACTAGTAGTTTTGATCACCCATCCAAGGCCTGACCATGGCGAAGGTAGCTTTGTTTTCGATATCGAAAGCCAAAGCGTATTTAATCACTACGCCACTGAGCTCCTTTCTCTATTCAGATTATTTAGTGTTATTATATACATGAGCATTTATAAAAACAGTAATAATAATGTATTCAGTGTATAAACAAATAATAATGCAGTGTTTTAGTCTATTTTAGTAGTAGTGTAATATATTATCGAATAGCAGTGACTTTACAGATAAATAAAATATCTTCAGGCAAATAATACACTTAAACAAGTAATATTTTATTGTGTGCTTGAACATTTTAGTTTCACACATTTTCGTTTTATTTACTTTTATACAAAACTAGCTTTTGCCCGCGACTTTGTCCGGGTACAATTGTTACTTTGAGATAGTGCGATGGTTTGTAGCCTATAACCTTCCTCGATAAATAGGCTATTCAACACTGAAATATGTTTTCAAATCGGAACAGTAGCCTCCATTGGTGGAATTTAAAATTTTACTCCTACTCTATTATTAGAAGCTAAGTTCATAGTGCCATAAAATTGTCCTTCATTTTTTTGGGAGGCGTTATTTAATTTTTTTTACATTCACCCGCATGGTACCCGTTCCGATGGGAACGTTGGGATAACAGGAAGCCTATGTCCTTTCTCAGGCTCTAGACTATGTTTGTACCAAATTTCGGTGAAATTGATTCAGTAGTTTTAACGTGAAAGCGAGACAGACAGACAGAGTTACTTTTGCATTTAAATAATATATGTATAGATTCATATTTTGATGGGTCTTGTACAAATAAACACTATGAAGAAGAAAACAAGGCTACTGTTCACTAATATTGATATATTAGTGAAGAGTAGCCTTGTTTTCTTTGATGCTCAAAACAATCTGAGAATTAATGCTACAAACGTATATCATTCTACACCATTTCCCCATTTTTAACAGACACATTTATATATGTTACCGCAAACGGACGTCAACCGTCAATTTATACAATTCCTAAGAAATGTGTAATCTAATAGAATCGGGTTTTTTCTATGACTCTTAAAAACTATGTTTGTGTCAACAATTACTTTGTTTAAATTGAATAGACAATATAAACAATGGCTGGATAGTATAATGGGCGATATGGGCGACGGTAATCACTTCCAATCAGGTGAACCGTCTGCTAAATAAAATACTACATTTTCTAGGTATTCCGGAAAAAGGAAAAAATCCGGTAACAGGATATACATTGAAGCAGTCCAGCTCAATCCCTCAAATTCATTTAGCAAAGAAATGAAGCGACATTGGCATAATTGACACATCAACGTAAATTAACTATTTAACTTTGAAATGGTCTGCTAATTAACTACGGAAGTAGATTTACGTGACGTGATGTTACGTCTTACAAACAGCCGTAAGAGCCGAGACTGAAATGAGATCACAGTTTACACCTGCGGGTAATCAGGTGGGCAGCTTGTATTGTGTTATTTCGTGTAGGAATGTGTGTTCTAATATTGTAAAGGAGTTTGTTTGTAAAGGAGTTTACACAGTTAGTTCCAAAGTAAGTTCCTAGATGGCGCTAAATCGCGCTAGCAATCGGTATCACCTTTGCTGTCAGTGTTTGGGGATTTGTGTTTTTGTATTCATTAAAGGTACAGTCGAGTTCAAAAACTATTTTGTACGTTTGGTAAATGACGAATTTGGTTAGGAAAGTAATAAAGACAGTCTTCTGTCAAAATTTAACGTGCACACGTATTTTTGAAGTAAATAGTATTTTTTGTATTCTCATCTTCAAACAAAATCCGTCGCTAGACCTGTCGTAATGTATGAATCTGTACGTTGGGCCACGAAAGCATTGGACGAAAGAAAACTGCACTCAGCAGAGATACGAATGTTGCGGTGGATGTTTGGAGTCAAGAATGGACAAGATCAGGAATGAGTATATTAGAGGAAGTTTGAAAGTAGCGCACGTGGCAGAAAAGACTCGGAGATGGAGACATGTGATGAGGAGGAATCTCACATTACAAAAAGGATGCTGAACATTGATGTGGACGGACCTAGAGTGAGAAGAAGACCAAATTTAATTGGATTGAATGCGTGAAGAAAGATATGAGAATAAAAGAAGTGGATGCCTAACTGACGAGTGGCAGAGGAGAATAGAAAAAGAAGACATGTTGTGCCGACCCCATCTGGAGTGGTAAAAGGGCAAGAAAGGGAAATTTTTAAGTTTTACGTTCAAGAAAAAATACAGAGATTTTACGATTGCATTGAATGAATGTGTGAATTATGATTTGAGATCCTTTTATCTTAAATCATAATTCACTGGATGTGAGCTAACGAGTGACCGAAGAGTATTGGAAGAGGACGAGATGGTGTGCCGATCCCACTTCAAGTAATTTTAGAAGGATTTAACAGTTTATGTAGATAAGAAGGTATTGTTAAAATGCACAGTCACGTGTTGCCTTAAAGATGCTTACAATTTTAATTGTCAAAAGAGTCAAAATGTTATAGTAGGTAGTACTAGTAGTACTGAGTCCAGTAAAACTTGGTGATTATTATTTATTACAACGATAATCGTTGTATTGCAAGTAAAAATGTTGAGAAAAGGTATTTAGAATTGAGAACAAAATTTTCCAGAATCTGCTATTAACTCAGGTTCGGCAAAAATGTGACTGAGTACAACAATCTGTTTAAAGGTAAAGGTAAATTCCAGATGCGTGGTTTGAGCTCGCTATGCCTATGAAATATCTCATTTCGTGAACTGGAATTTAATGTCATATAAAGATGTTGAATATTTATTTTTAGTGAGGAATCACCTACAGAATACCGGTCTCAGAACCTGCCTAAAATGGAAATTTTAAGGCGATATTAGACACAATTTGAAAAATGTGAAATTGGGTACTAGCACTTGTGCCTATCTCTTTAGAGATGAGAAACTTTAAGAAAAATTAGGTCGTAACAAGTATGTTATAAAGCAATCGTCAATTTAAAGTAAAAAAAGAAAGAGGATTTGAAACATTGCTCGATCTGTCTTTCAAGTTTAGATAACAATTTACTTGCTTGATTTTGAACTGTCTTTGGGTACTTTATAAATAACGACAGAATCCGTGTCACATTACCCACACAATCGTAATAGCAACTAAGTTTTTATAGTACGTAATGCTTATGTAATAGTTAGGATAAGTTTATTGGATAAGTTGTTGTTATTGGTTATTTGCTTAGAGCTCTAGTTCAGGTTCAGGATAAGTCATACAAATATGTATATTTCTTTTATAATAAATCATAACGAATCTGCATACATATTACCCCAACACGCATAGTAGGTATCCCAGCAGGTCTATTGTCAGTACGAATTGAAATTTGGTGGCGTTTTGATTAGAACGCTTTGGTTGTAGTAGTGATAGTGAAAATAATGTCGACATGGTTGGATATTGAATAGATAGCCAAAATATTGTACCCTCATGTTCCTCAACAAATGTGGGTGTGTCTATCTCATGGGGGGTAAAGGCATGATTTTGCATGTTGTATTTCTCCTTGCTTCGGAATTCACCGTTGTTGACGGCGCTAGCTATTGTATCCGGAGTTTTGAAGGAATGCTTATAGCGTTATGGTGTTATATGTTACTTAATTAAGGAAGACCTGTGTCTGGAAGCAAAATATATTAGGCTGTTGATATTTGTATCAGCTTTTAAGTGCCCTAGCATTTTTCAGCACTTATTGTATGGAACATTTTCCTTATACCTATACCATAATAAGGTTTCATCTCCCATAAAGGTTTGACGGTTCCCTTTATTGAAATTGAATGATAGCGTACCGCCAGACCATTTACTATTGATCCTTCGCCTCTCACATTGAGGCCCAAACGGTGCGGTTTACCAAATCATAAATTATTCAACCCACTCATAACCATCCACTGCTCGACGAAAGTTGTATTGGAAAATTTATCGTGCGAAGTTTGTTATATATGCCACTAATGTTACATTTATTTGTAAATGTGCAGGCATATTTTCGGGAGGAAAGTTCCTTATCGTAGCAACAGTTTTAAACAAATGTGTTTTGTTTTCTAATTGTGTACGTAATTAAGTTATTCGTAAGGTCTTATTTGCATTAGTTGATAACGTTGTTATTAAATTATAGGATGAAATATTTGGGTACATAGTATTATTTGAAAGGTCAGTTTATGGTAATCTATATTATTATTGAAATTTAGGAGCAGTAATTTTATTACGCTCACACCCATTTAAATAGACCAACGTAATAGCGTAGTGTAGTGTTTAATATTGTAAGCCATTTTTAAATTCATTAGTTTTATCAAGAAAAATATAGGACAGAAATACATTCATACGATTCGATATCCTTACCGGGAATAGAACTCAGAATCCTAGAGATGGTGACCTTGAAACCAGCTTTTATGCCACGGTTACAGGTATCATCAAAAATTTCGACCATTAATGTGGAATGAGTCTTCGTTTAAAATTAAATGACTAGAATGTTATCCAGCTACTCGTTAGTCATAAACATAGTCATGCACTCAGCTAAGTCCTTCGTGTAGCCAATAGATGTACTAAGTTTAGGAAATGCTCAGTAGCAAGCTAGATTTACAACTTCAATGTTCGCGAGGAAAGTTCTCTAAAACCACTTAGTTTTCGAACTGTTAGGTTCTAGATTCGAACAGACATGTTACATATCTATGGCTTTTGCAAATCTTCCACCGTCCAGAAGTGTCCTAATACCTTTTTGTGCATTTCTTTGGGAAGCAAACTGACAAAAATTATTATAGTCAGAAAATTAGGAATTTAAGAATTAAGTGCCGTCCATCCGCCAACTGCTTGAAGCAAATTAAAATCTCTCCTAGAGTAATTAAAACCTCGCTCTGTCAGAGATATTTTCGTTCTTGCGAATTGATTCGCCAAGGAAACGAACTTTCCCTTCCCTCGACTCTTTGCCCTGATTGTTTCACCTTAATTATTTATTTGTCTCTGTTTTTCTGCATAGAAAAATCAATGATTGCTAACCCTTTTTAATTTACTACCTACTACACTTCTACCCTTTCTAACTTTTTCACATTAAACCCTCTTGGCTTCAGCTATTATTATGTTTGCTGCCTGTAAAAAAAATGAAGAATATCGAAACCCAATATTAATACAATAACTAAACAAGGGAGATCGCGTTATACAACCATGTTTTGTTTTATCATACAGTCGCGGTCAGATAATTTTTACCACCCTAAGACATTGAAGTCAAAAAAGTCGAAATCAAGAAATGTCTATTAAAATCGTTTTTTATTTTGTAAAATTCCCATGTAGAGAAGGCAAAGGGAACAAAGCCCATACAGCCAAGTCTTCAGTATTTAATTTCTTCAGTGTAATGCATTTCAATGCAGAGTTTGACGTCAAACGATTGATGGCAGACACTGTGGTGCTATTTGGATGAGGTGGATTACCACGATAAAATACTCATCACTTTTCACACCACTTGACGCTTATTTAGATAATCCTCCACATTGCTCATCATGACAGACACTTATTACACAAAACTACACTGAATTTACGTAACAATATCCACTCCAAATCAATATTACAATTATCGAAATAAAAATCACGTCCGCCATTAGTCAAATGCCGCCAAACTCTCCAATTAATTTCGTATCAATATGAACATAGATTATACCCAAAGATTATACCTATATTTTTTTAATAACACGAGAATCCATCGACGACATTTAGACGACGACGTGTATCGATAACATTTTAAAGAAAACTTTTTCAGTAATATTTCAGTTTTTTTTAATTATAAATAAATTTTAAATTGAAACTCAAACAATCTTTATTTTATGAAATAAAATTTAAAAATCTTATTTTTAAAATTTCTGATTATATTTTCACTTTTGTCCGAATGACATAGACGTCATTTCTATAATTGTCTTTTCCATACTTCATATTGTTTATTGATTTTCAGAGGGTAATAAGTAACTTGATATGTCATAGACTTTATTGAAAACAGAGTGATAAAGAATCTAATTTGAAAACTGATAAACATTTTCTGACCGCGACCGTACATATTTTGTTGTATTGTCTGGGCGCACCTTTAAACACACTAGCAATCTTTTTCAAGCATGAAACGAAATTGGAAGAGGATTAAAATAAACATTTCCATTTGATTTGTGTTTTTGTTTTATCATTCAGAGCTACTTATTAGTTCAAACGTTCAAACATAGAGCTAGTTACTTCCTAAATCAATAATGTCAACGAATTAGTGTCAGTATAGTAACATTTTCATTTTGTTTGCGTGGAAGCCAAACTCTAATTACGAACGTGAAACAAAGGATGTACATGGCCTCTAGGCACAAATGTCCACAGAATTGTCAGTAATTATCCAAATATCTAATAGATTACCATTTGACAAACGTTTGGGCTTTGTTTGTTTTGTACTTGCCTATCCTTTTTATGGTTACATTTATGTTTCAAAATTGTACTGAATAATTGGTCGTTCGTCCATTAGTTTGTTAGCGCTTCGTACAAATGCCAAATTAAATATTTTACTATTCTAAAATTTGCGAACACAAATCAGTTCGTTGCTAAAATTCTTTGGGAAGTTGCTAAAATGCTCATCACAATTTGAAAATAATACTTGCATTAAGTCCGCTATAATTAAAAAATTATGTTCTTTTTGAAATTTCATGGAAAGTGCGAAGTTTGATTAAAAATTAGGTGCTTAATTTTTTAAGTAATAAACTTTTAAGACGTCGTAAAGTAAGATTTTAATGGTACCATTGAAAATAATAAGGATTTGGATCCTCTTAAATTAAGCCATTAAATTAATTTGCTTAAGACTAAGAGAAGCGATTTTGATCATATGACATAAATAGACTAAAATCGTTCAAACAAATTAAGACGATAAGGACGAATTTCCAGTAAAAACACATTTTATCCAAGTATTCAAGATGATTCTAAGATAAATACGAATTTAAATTGCGTTGATGTTTCACTGACGAGTTTGAATTCTATTGAATTCAGAATCAGACCGCAAAATCAACAAGGCGAAATTTTGTTTTAGAATAATTTCTCGGCTCACAAATAATGTTATTCGGTGATCCGAACAGATTACAATATCCCATTCTTATAAATTGATAGCGATCTCGTTGTAATAACACCGTCTTTCCGTTCCCTTCTGCAAAGTTTTGTACCTTTGGAAAATTGTATAGTAGATAACCATCTCCAAGACGTTCTTTTTCATTTAACTTTTATATTGTAAATTTAGGCGCAAGGACAACGATATTTTTTACCAATTTAACGGGTTCCTCCCGATATCTAAGTAGAAATCAAAGCGGTTATTTGTTGCGATTTTATGGTAGATAACAATCGGATTACGAACAAAGGATCAAGGGCAAAAAGGGCGTAGACCCAACAGAAATAAAAGGTGTTGTAATTTACTCTATTGTACTTCCAAATAACCCCTAAATACTTGTTTACCCCAAAATGCACCGGGTATCCCGGAAAAAAGATTGGATAATAAAACACACACATTTGTTATAAACTACTATGAATTGATAACTTTTATTCAAATATTAACGGTAATCATCAAAATAAATGTTTTGCGGGTGATTTGAAAGGTTCATGCCATGCTAAGCCTTAAATATTACAAAACTTCCTACTGATATTTTGCATGTTAGCAAGTACAGTAATGATCTACTATCGCATTTCTAACGATTTGGTCCTTGTCAATCAAAAAGCAATTATTATAATATATTATTATGCTAGATCTGACACGCTTTTACTTTAAATTGAAGCATTAAAAGGCTAGCATCAGGATTGGTACTGGAACTGAGGGCCTTTTTTATATCTGCGCCACTTAAAGGGTTTTGCCCATAATCACTACGCTGAGCGCCCGGGTTGGTGAGCGCAGATCATTGCTCTCCTGTGGTCAGGCACTTACCTAGCACTATTTTACTTGGATAGATATTTCGTCATCGGTCGGTCGCCAGAGCCTCGGTTATTCTGTAGGATGCACCGCGAGCAAGTGAGGTTGATCATCAGATCAGAATAATTGGTCAGTAGGAAGATGTGCCCAAATAGTTTGTTTTGTAATTTTTAGGGTAAGCACAGCATGAGCCTTTCATTGCACGTGCAGGACATTTATATGATAATAATAATGTGATTAGCATTGATATTTCAATAAATGGTATCGATTCATAGTAAATTTAACAAAAATATGTGTTTGATGTAGCCAATGTTTGGCATTTTTTTCCGGAATACCCGGTCCATTTGAGGATAAAAAGGATTTAGAGGGTATTGAGGGTATTGAGAAGTACAGTAGAGTAAGTTACAATACATTTTATTTCTGTTAGTTTTACGCTCAAATTCCAATGCAAAAGGACCCATGATCCTTTGATAGCATTTCGTCTAATCTCCAGTGCATAAGTAATTTCAAACTAAATGTCGGAATTTATAAAGCATACTCACATAAATGGTTGAACTTTTCTACCCACTTTAAGCCTGGTGACGTCACATCGTTTGTTGGGATTAAAGTTGCCACTAGTCACAGCGGAGGTTCACATAATTCTAATTAACTAATATTGGGTCCTTACCTATGAAATTGATGTTTTTATTCTGTCTTAGCAATTTGTCCGTAACTATTAAGTTTCAGAACATTCTTATAAAATAATTGCCTCTTCTAAAAATAGACCATATATTTGAGCTCGTATTATTTAATTTGATAATTTTTTGTAAGTTTAATTGTGTTAACATTAGACACAAAGACAATTATTTTTAACTGCCTCCCGAATACATCATTTGATTTGCATTAACATAAAAACGATGAATAATTTTTATCAAGCGTGTTCACACACATATTGCTAAAGCTTGTCTTATGATACATGCCAAATATTATTATCTCTCGATTTGTCGTTGTGAAGAAAACTGATAAAATATTAGTATGTAAAATGCAGACATCCCCAAAACCTCCATACAAAACACCAATTTCATAGGTAAGGCCCTGATATAAACTTAGAGAATTATCCAAAAATGTCTACCTTGAATAATAATAATGATTTTTTTTCTACATAACATACGTATCATCACGCCTCTTTCCCCGAAGGAGTAGGCAGAAGTTAACACCTACATTTCGCCAGATATGTCAAGTCCCCATGTAACAAGTGGCGAGTCTGTGCCATGCACCGGACACCATGTGAGGCAAGCGATATTTACAATTACCTGTACTTAAGTTTTATTCAAACTCAGTGGTACAGGCAGTGATATCGAACCCGTGTTTCCCGCGGCCTCTCGTACGAGTAGTGCCACCTACCTTTATTTCTACCTTGATCAAATAAAATAAAATAAATATTCATCTTTGGTAACGCTCACTTATTTATTTTTTTGGAACATAAGCAGCACTCTAACCTTGTGCTGATAAAGGAAAAGTAAAAAGTCTCCGGAAACGAATAAAAATGTGTATTCTTGTCCTATCCCAAGTTGCAAAAATGAGGTCGAAATAAACATTTATTAATCTTTGTTGTTTGTTCATACAGTTTGTAAACTGGAGAGTTTTCTGAGAGGTTGGCAACTTTTAAATAATCTGCGGATGATAGCTTTAAGCCACTGATGTGTTCAGGAGTTCGACGCAGTGCGAGGATCGCAACATTTGCGTTTTGATATCAGTAAAGTTTCCAGCGATTGTTTATTTTATGAAGAAAGTTGAAAAAGTTAGGGCTTCTCTTACGATGAGAGTAATAAGTTTGGTGTTCGTACACATGGGGATCTTGATAGGGGAAAAAATTTCAATATCAAATTTTCGGCGCGCGATGATATGTTAGCGGTTCTCTGAGATGTATTTCACAGCGCCACATTCGGTTATGGGAAAATAATGATTATTTACACATACTTTAGGGTGAATAACAATGTTTTCTTATTCCTACATAAGAATAATATTTCCAATATTGAGCCCAATATACTTGCTTAAAAATGTATAGAAAAGCAAAATTTATCACATGCGAATTTTCACCTTCATTGAAGCAATCAATATGACCAATATAAGTCTTTATCCCGGTTAAAAAAATCTCCTTAATTCAACTGAAAAAGCGACATAAATGCCACGTAACCTGAGGGATTTGTATAGCTAACAATAGAATGCAATGAGCCAAGCAAAGATTGATCATAGGAATGTTTCAATAAGACTTTCTTGTAAGGGACTTTTCTTATGTAAGAGACAGGGTCCAACAAGGGCTGCTAAAATGGTTATTTCTGGAATAATATACTTCTGTGGAAAGAAAATCTCAAAATTAACCAAAATAGGACACCATAATAAGTATCATTGTAAATAATTTTTCTTTTTTTGTGGCGGAATCTGAATCGTTTTTAGTTTCTATGGGAATCGTGATTTCTGGTACTTTCCGCTAGGGGCGCTTACACGTTTCCCATAGAAATTGAGCTTCATACGCTCAGTTGCACAAAGATTTTTTAAAGACGACATTTAGTAATGAGACATTAAAACTTTAAAGTTCATTAAATTTAAAATTGGAACACAAAATAGTTCTAGCTAATGTCTCTTTAGCATTGATAGGGTGCTAATGTCGTTTTGTGAAACGTAAAAACTACGCTAAGGTGTTCTTTTGACACTTCAATAAATAAATTTAATGGAGCATTAGGGATAATGCCGACATTAAATTTTAAAGTTCGTTTCTGCAACTGGGTGTTATTGCTACAAAAGTAAGTTTTAAAATGATAACTGACAACAGGGGTGCTATATAATTATTAATCGTAAGTTTTTCAGATCTTTAGTAGTATTAAACATTATTAATATTTTGGATAACAGAACACAATAATTATCATAATCACCAAATCACCACGGCTTTATCTCAGGGGTAGGTAGAGATGTTAATACGTTACGTTTGCAATGATTAAATCCCTATGTAACATACGAGCCTATTACATAAGCGAGCTTATTGCCGTGCACTAGGCACAGTGTATGGGCTATGTACTATAAAAATTACTTTACATAATAATAAAGCTTATTCGTTCTCTTGTTTATGGATTGATCCCTGCTACCGCAGTTTATCGGCGGTAGCGTAGTTTATCGCTTTCACGTAATTTTGTAAAATGCTTTTGACGTTCATAAGCATCTAAATTGATTAAACGATTTTGATTTTTTTGGGCGAAACAACCATTTTTGGTTTATGTTGCAATTTTCAAGAAAGTTTCTGCCTCACACATAAAAACTGTAGAAGGAGTCAGCGGTTTTGACGGACCAGTGCGATGTCCAGTCCTTCAAAAAAAGGGCGTACTCTCACTTTAAAGGCTGGCAACCCAGAAGACCTTTCTAATGTTGAAGGTGTCTATGGGAGGCAGTAATCTCTTACTATCAGGTGATCTGTATGCTCATTTGCCCCCTATTCCATAAAAAAAAATAAAGTCAGTGGTACAGGCGATGGGGATCAAAACAGCGACCTCTTGCAATTATTGGATGTCATCAAAACACTTGCTTAGAAATATTCTCCAAAAAACTAATATATTTTCAGAACAATTGAGAATGTAACATAACAATAATATTAAAATGGAAAATCATTATAAAGTAGTACTTTGATTTTAACACCTAATAATTATTGTTGGTGAACATAAAATATATTACTACGAAGTCGTAACAAAACGTTATAGAAACTCGAGCGCCATCCTTGTTACCAGCCACTAATTAGCAAACTGCATCTAGAACGCATTAGTCTGACTTGATTTACAACCCTCAGTAGAATAGCTTGAATTTATGCACATGCGCCACAACAGTGCTATGCTGATACTTGAGGACTTATTTATGATAAATGAACAATAATTGTGTGTATTATAGCATTCTCCTGCCTGAATTTATCACTGGAATATTCTTGATCTTTGACGTGGTGATTTGGATTTTAGAATAGCTAGTTTTGAACAAAGAAATATATTAGAATTAAGAATTAGGACCTGCTGCCCTATTCTCAAATCAAATTTAAATGGATATGATTTGGATTTCTGTCATTTCGAAGACTTTTTTGAAATCAAAGGACATATGACGTTGTATTAATTTGTCAACATTTCGTTGCGTAGTATTGGCGCTGACATGAGTATTGGCGGCATAATAATAAGCGGATGCCATATAAATCGCATGGCCGGACGCCACCGGGCCTACGGAACGACTCGGAGAATTGTTTCGGCAGAACTTGGGTCGTTCCAACGGTGGTGTTCGAATGGGTATATCGGGGAGTTTATGAGGGAAGTGCCAAAGCTTATTAAAGGTGAGTCCCATCCTCTACCACCCAGCTAGCGATGGCTTTACCTTGTAACGAGGCGCCATAGCTATATTAGCGCCTCGTTGCTGTCATTGCGCTCTTCTCTGGTCATTTTTCTCTTGGTTTCCGAACTTAAATTTGCTGTCTGTCTCTTTTTATTTGTTTTGTTCTCGAAGTTCATTCTTACGAGAGTCAGTGCGTAGAGCGGTTGACTCCCTTCTAACAATAATTGTAAAATATTTATAAAGTGAATTAATTTTTATAAGCTAAGACAAAGTTACAACAAACCACATTATCAGTTCCTAATTTATAACAAAGACTATATGTTTCTCTAAGGCACTATTGTAAGTAGCCCTACCCTTTTTATAATATATGTAGTGTTAAATGTGAAATTGTTTTGTGTTCAGTGTAATTTACCTTTTTTTATATAATTGTTTCAGTTGTGCCTTAAATCTTCATTATGATATACGATACTTAAGTGACGACCCAACTGAATTTTAATTATCCCCGGCTTCACCCCGTCACAACCTAATAGATTCATCAGATAGATTCATCACAACCTAATAGATTAATCTATGCACTGGCTGTACTAGCCAGTGCATAGATTCATCCTCGTCAAGAAAAAACTGGGCCACTTTATCTCTACTGAAGAAATTAAAACCGATGGCCTTCCTCTGCCAAGGCAATCTTTGCCCTTCGTTGGAATTGAAAAGTGCTATAACTGTTTATGGGGAAGTTACAACAGATTACTTGGGTCTAGACAGCTCTCAGCAACCGTTTTTACAAAATAATAAATAGTTTAAAAAACTAAAAAAACGCTTTTAACACGCACTAAAAATTACAAAATAATTCGGATATTTAGATTGCTGATTCAATATTTACTATGATTTATTATGTAAGAAAGCGTTTTGTCCAAAAATAGTAAAGATTACATAAGCGCTCCACGCTTTCTTACATAATAAATCATAAGCCTTTAAACTTAAGTTCTTACTAAATAATTTTATGAAATGTTTTTATCTCCAAAAGTGTAAAGGCATTTTAAATATCATTTTAAAGGAATATTAAAATAATAAAACCTATCATAACAGATAAAATCATGTTATAAAGCTTCTGACACAATAATATAGCAAGTTAGAATGAACAGATTTTAAACTTGAATCGTGCTTTTGCGTCTGGTAATTAGAGGCAAGTACCTATAATTGAAGAAGCTGGCGTCCACTAAGGCCCAATTGCACGATCGAGAGTTAGCGCCTAACTCAGGGTTTTCCATATATTTGCCCCAGGGTTATGTGCTAACTCTCGACTGCGCAAGTGGGCCTTAGTCGCAAATAAGGAGCGTTTAAAATTTTTCATACTTTAGCAGAATTATTTTTTTTACATTTACGTGGTTAAAAACTATAGGCGTTTCGAAAATAACTCTGTTGGCTTTTCCTTCGTCTTACCACAAAGGTCAAATTGAATAGTTGTCTATCACTTGTTTAACTAAACACTATTTAAAGTTTAAATGCGCGTTCAACACCTGTTTAATTTTTGTTTAGACAATTAAGCCGCGTCTAGCTCTAGACAATCGTAAAACACGGTCTTGTGGTAACGTTTTTTAAAACACTTGCTTAACAGATGTTTAAGTTTTTTGTGGTAAGACGGTCTCTGTTTAACCTTTCCTATTCTTCTAAATACATACATGTGTTTATCTAAGGCAATTTAAATTTAATATACTTTGTAAACAATGCTAATCAAACTGTTAATGCACCAAATCCAGAACATCTGTTCACCAATTCTAAATGCTGTATCGACTACCCAGAAATTATGATTCCAACCAGTTAACTAATCGTATTTACCCCAATTTAACTAATAGATGAGGTTTCATCTGGCAGCCGTAATTAGCTAGTGTACCTATTGGAAATTTTCGAATATACTGGCCTAATAAAGATAAAATTTGTACTACATTAATTATGAGTGTAACGAAACAGATTATTAACTCTACTTATCAAAGAGGTGTTTTGCGTCTAATTTTTAGGTAATGAAGACGTATAAAACGTTTATTGCTTTAATTAAGAGATTTATCTTTGTAGAATATTTTTTTCAATTGCACATTATGTACGTATAAGTATATTATTCAATGCTTTTGATACTTATTGTTTTAACAACAGAATGTAAAGTGTCATCATTCAGACTAAAGACACACATTGCTGTAAATACGCCACTCCCTAGGGATCTTCATACTGTCGGTCAGTATGGAGATATATAAATGATTTTCTGCGTCCATCATATCTTTGACACGCTACGAGGGAGACTACCTAAGTTCACATTTAAATTGTGGTTGTCGCCGAAAAGTTTAGTTGAAAATATCGTGTTTTAAATCTTGGTTTACACCCTCCGTAAACTAAAACTGTCAGCGACTACTCTAGTACAGAATAGGATTAGTTCAGTGGCGTAGTGGTTAGGCTTTGGATTTCGGTATCAAAAACGAAGCTACCATCACCATGGTCAGGCCTTGGATGGGTGACCAAAACTGCACGCACGCACGGCACGTTAAGTTGAACCCAGTCGCTATTGCAACCGTGTCTTGTGGGTACCAACCCTCATGGTGACAGCCCATACTCCTGATTTTTCTCAGGCCTGTGCTCAGCAGTGAGACATAGATAGGCTGAGGACGGCTTCTTCTTGAGCATTTGCTTCTTATTGCATCTTTGCCTTTATTTGACTTTGCATTTGCTTTTTCTTGCAACTTTGCCTTTATGTCTGAGGATATTTATTTATTTTATTTTATTTATTTACTTTTCGATTCCGATGAACATAACTAATAATGTCTTCCTTTTTAAAAGAGCTCGGTAGCGTAGTAGTTTTAACGTTTCGGTTTCATTTTTTCATTGGCCGGACCTTGGATATCTGAACGATACTTCTAGATCTCGCAATCCTACGTGTACATAATACCGTTTGCTGTTGCGATCGTTTCTTCCCGCAAGTCAACATTGGACCAGCAGCGTGTTGTTTTGTGCAATTTAACTTTGTTCTCTGTCTCTCATTAGGGGCGTAATCTCTTCTTCTTTTCTTCTCATATCACACTTACACTGAATCCACCGCTGCCTTGGACGTCATCTCGTTTTACGATGAATTCACTTAGTAAACATTCTTCTAGCGACGTTACATCTCTTTTCAAATGTCCATACCACGCTAAACTGTTCGTCTGAATGAACATATTATAAACTGAGATTATACTATGGATATCTTCTTTATTTATATTATCTTCTTTATTTGCGGATATCGTAGCTATGTATAGAACCTAGATAAAAAATAATAAGACGAGGCAAAACATCCGTCCATCATTTTTAAATTAGTATTGTCATCATTTGGTGAAGCAATTGGATTTAGTGCGTTACTAAGAAACATTGATATGGATTATCAATTGTACCTACTTCATTGATTTAAGATTCATCACGTACCATTCATCAGACCAGTATAAGGCCATGGTTCACTTTCACCAGGGTGCAGAAAATTATTTCTCTGGAAGACAGATATCAACCACACACATCCAACCTTCCCGGGAATGGCAATACCCGACATAGCTTCCACGACTGAAGCAGATACCAGCATAAGGCTTACCACTAACTTACTGTGACCGCAAGACACTGCATTTTGTGGCTTTGTCTACCTTTCATGTATAGTATTTGCGGTGTTTATTAGGTCAACGTATTACGATATTTAAGTAGTGTATAAATTGGTCTATTCATTGGATCATTTTGACGACCTCCGTGGGCAAGTGGTCTGTATGCCGGTCACAAGGAGTCCGCTTCTCGAGAGGTTCTGGGTTCGATCCCCGGTTTGTTTCCCCGGCATTTGTTTTCCAGTCTTGGATTAAACATCCATTTATAAATATTCAGGATATTTATATGTATTTATCTATTAAATATATTTGTCCGTCATCTAGTGTCCGTAATACAAGCAGCATTAGTTGCTTAAAATGGGGCTGGTTGATAAGGGTGGATATTTGAAGATATTTATTTATTTATTATTTATGAATACCATTTAGTTTATTACTGCAGGGTGTACGTTGAATGACCATGAAAGGAAAAAATAATTATAACAAGAAACAGCAAATAAATTTTTTATTGGTTCTCCTTTGTCCTGCCATGTTCACAATTTTATTTGGAGTCGATGTAACATGTCTTTCACTTACACTACCTATTATCACTTGCCAAGTCAGCATTCACTTTTATTCTTATCATAATAATATTATCATAAAAAAAACTATTAAACTATTCCTCAAATTTCTGTCGATTGGATTATCTACTTAAAATATCACTTTTAATAATTAGTACATAATGTTTCTTTCCGTCTCGGTATATTATCAATATCACCAGCTGCTTATATTAAAATCTGATTTTAATATTCAAAATACTCCAATTTTTTCGTCGCCATTTATTCCCCTCATTCCAAAACATTTTGCCTACCAGATGCTTATTATGAAAGTATTTATTCTACGATAAATCCTCTGTAGGGTACATTGGTGCGACACATTTTATCCACAAGGAAAACAGGGCTGCTTCTGACAAGTTGCAAGCGAAAGGAAACATGGCACAACCATTAGCTTAAGGGATTTTGCACTTCTTAAACTAACATTAAGCTGGAAAAGAATAAAACGGAACGACGCCAGTTAAACTATCTCTTTATTGAGCCTATTATAGAACTAGTAATCATTTTCAATCAATTGCTTACAATAGGGATTTTGTACAGTGATAATTCTAGAGGTATCGTCACCATAACCAGTTAATATTTCGCTGCTAAACACGGGCCTGTAGTAAACACACACAAGAAATAGGGGCACAATGTCCACGCTCGTCCTGGTTGGTTGGAACAAATAGCAATAACTATTTTATCTTTGTGTTCAGATATAATTATTTCATCGATACGTGGTAATATCAATTTAACGAGCATTAATTTCAATGTCCATACTAGATACTATAAAGATTATCATGCTCTACTGTACTGTTATGAAAGATTTAACACGATTACGTACCAATCGAATTTTAAAATATATTTAAATATATTGTGGTTCGGATTCTCTTCAGTTCATCTGCTGGAAGCATTACCTGCAACAAATATGAACACATTTAAAATTCGGTCAAAATGTATAATAAACTTAAGAGACCGGCTGATGCTCGCGACTTCATCGGCGGCTTCTGGAATTTTTCGAAATAAAAAGTATCTAAGATGTTGACCGGGGATATAAGGTATCACCATGCAAAATTTCATTGAAATCGGTCCAGCCATTTCGGAGATTAGCCCGTACAAACAGACAGACATACAGAAACTTTCTTTTGGTATTTTCCCTCTTTTTACATCCCCTAACTTGATTTTAAGTATATTTTTTTCTATGTACAGACATTCAACCTACAGTTATATTATATGTAATATTGGGTCCTTACCTATGAAATTAGTGTTTTTTTTCTGTCTTAGTATTTTGCCTGTAACTATTAAGATTCAGAGTATTCCTAAAAGATAATTACCTCGTCTAAAAATAGACTATATTTTTGAGCTCTTTTGATTTGTTTAGATAATTTGTTGTAAGTTTAATTGTGTTAAAATTGGACACGGAGACAACTCTTTTTAAGTGCCTCCCGAATACATCATTTTATTTGCATTCACTTAAGAACGATAAATAATTTTTATGAAGTGTGATATTTCACATATTACTAAAGCTTGTCTAATGATAGATGCCAAATATTATTATCTTTGGATTTGTCATTGTGAATAAAACTGAAAAAATTTTAGTATGGAAAATGCAGAATTCCCCTACCTAATAGATATAGATGAGATAACACATAAGTTGAAAAAAATACAGTCAAATTGAGAACCTATTCCTTTTTTGAAGTCGGTTAAAAATAAAAAGCCTTACTTTATTAAGGTAACATGTGGCCTGATGGGGCAATACACGAAGAACGTGGGAAAGATTTTAAGGGACTAGTGAGGGTAAGTTGTTTTTGATGTTAAAAATTTCCATTCTAGCTCGACTTCCTAAGATAAATTGTATGGTAATTTGCCATCTTGTTTAAATTCAGAAAAGAAGTATTATTCATAAAGACTGAACCTATAACGGCTTGGGATCAAGTGAATTCATTCCTCTCTCTGATACGTAAATAATTATGTTTGGCCTAAATAAACATAAAATGAATAACTTAATAGTTACTTTCATAAAATATTTACATACGTGTAAGCTTACTGTTTGCCAATTTAAAAAATATATGTTTTCGTGTTAACTAGTCTATATCATCAAAAATGAAGCATTAAAAAGATATTTCTTTTTTATAATAGGTCTTTACCTATGAAATTGTCGTTTTGTATGGAGATTTTGGGGAATTCTGCATTTTCCATACTAACATTTTATCAGTTTTCTTCACAACGACAAATCCAGAGATAATAATATTTGGCATGTATCATTAGACAAGCTTTAGAAATATGTGTGTGAACACGCTTGATAAAAATTATTCATCGTTTTTATGTTAATGCAAATCTAATGATGTATTCGGGAGGCAGTTAAAAATAATTGTCTTTGTGTCTAATTTTTAAATTAAATAATACGAGCTCAAATATATGGTCAATTCTTAGAAGAGGCAATTATTTTATAAAAATATTCTGAAACTTAATAGTGACGGACAAATCGCTAAGACAGAATAAAAACACCAATTTCATAGGTAAGGACCCAATATTAATAGGGGGCAATCGAACTGACGGTTCACCTGATGGGAAGTGATGGACGCCCATGGACATTTGCAACACCGAAGGGGTCAAAAGTGCGTCCTAGTTCATAATCATTATCATTGTATCATCCCCAACATTCCTCAATAATACTACTATTAATGGAAGAGCTCGGTGGCTTAGTGGTAAGTATTTTTAATATTGAAAGTAGGTAAGTGTTTACCGCCGCCCACTGACATCTACAACTCCGAAGGAGTTGCAAATGCGTTGCCGACCCTTAAAGAGGGAATACAACCTATTTTTATGTCGTTGTTAAAATAAAATTGGTGTGAATATTCCTGTTATTTTTATCCTTTTCAAATCCCAATTATAAAAAACTAAGAGATTCGATGCTTTATTTGCTCCGAAAATTTTGTGTACAATTTTGATTGAACTTCTAAAAAAAGTTAATTACTCGAACTGAAATTCAATAACTATTCCCAAACATTAAATATATGACCGTTCAACTACACAGCATATTGGTTTTGTTTATTACAAACATTCAAGCATCCGTACCCTAGACTCACTGAAACTGAATGAGACGGCTTATTGCTGTAGCTACACGCTAAGTACCGTTTAAGTGTACGGCCATTAGACTTCGATTGCCCCTTTTTCGGCAATCATACTCTTTCCTTATTGCTCGTTCCTTTTTATTTTCTTTTTATTTGCAGCTTTGACAATTTGATGAACAGACCGGCCCCAAAATTGATCCCTGTGGAAGGACAAATTGGTAGATTTAGGGATCTTATTGCTGTAATTTTTAACTTATGTAGTCTCGATATCTAAAAAAAAATTGTGTTAATCAGAATTCTAGTTTAAAATGAAATTAAGTTTGGTTCTAAACTGAGCATTGTGCTTTTATAACCTTTATTTAATAATGATTACTTTTGCTTATATATTATTTATCCTTTTTTATAATTTTGAAATTTTCTTTATCCTTTTGTTTGTTGTTTGTCTGCTTAAATGTCTTGTACTCTCGTTTATAAATACTTTCAACACATCACATCATCATCATTATCAGTCTATATTAGACCACTGGACGTAGCCCCCCCCCCCCTCTCCTAATGTACGCCATCGCTCTCAATCAACATATTGTAAGCCGCCATTTTTCTCTTAGTTTGCACTAGGAAACACACCTCATCCATAGTGTCCACTCCACTAGCTATTCAAAAGCGTGTTCTTAATATTAGGGCCTTACCTATGAAATTGGTGTTTTGTATGGAGATTTTGGGGATGTCTGCATTTTACATACTAACATTTTATCAGTTTTCTTCACAACGACAAATCCAGAGATATATTTGGCATGTATCATTAGACAAGCTTTAGCAATATGTGTGTGAACACGCTTGATAAAATATATTCATCGTTTTTATGTTAATGCAAATCAAATGATATATTCGGGAGGCAGTTAAAAATAATTGTCTTTGTGTCTAATTTTAACACAATTAAACTTACAAAAAATTATCAAATTAAATAATACGAGCTCAAATATATGGTCTATTTTTAGAAGAGGCAATTATTTTATAAGAATGTTCTGAAACTTAATAGTTACGGACAAATTGCTAAGACAGAATAAAAACATCAATTTCATAGGTAAGGACCCAATAATTAATGTATTTAGTTGGGACTTTTACTTCAAAAATGGATTCCTCCAAACGGCGAATAAGCATCAGAATATTGCACTTAAAATGCAAAGTACAGCTTGCTTACTTTTAAAGCTAATATCGGAAAGTTTGCATGAACATTTTAAAGAATATAGTAACCAAAGCCATGGTCTCATAAATCCCAGTTACTACGCCACTAACATTCATTATTGGGGACGGGTGCAGTTCCGATACTCTAAGGCCGCTAGAATTTATCGCCAACCACTTAGCGCAATATTTAAAATAATATCCTAAAGTATATAGGTATCATTGTGAAAGAAATATACAGCATTAAGGAGGAAATCCTGAATAATGCCGTGATACCTTTATTTATTACGTGTGAGTTTCTAGTACAGACTCTAGTCTAACGTTAAAATTGTCCGTATACTTTCTCACATAACCAATTTGAAACTTTGCTATTTGTGAAAAGTACATACATACACATACATATAAACACGATTATTATCCCCTAAGGGTTAGTCAGAGACTAGGCAGTCCATTGCCATAGTCCGCGCTTCACCAAGCAGTGACTGCACTCAGCGTGACAGGTGGTGAGCCCGTTACCGCTATAAGTTATTGGATGGTTTTACGACACCCAAGGGGAGAGATGGGTTGGTAGTATTCTTTTAATGAGCCGCTACTACAAGGCTTGAAAAAATGCATTCCGGCGGCGGCGGCATTAGTGAAAAAGATTACATAATATATCACCACGCCTCTATCTTTGAAGGGGTAGACAGAGGTGTTCATATCCTCATTTCGCCATTGTTATAGGTAACCATAGCCGGACAAATGATTCCAGCCAACTCGATGCTTCGTGAGTGGGGTTCGTAGCATGGGATTATATTATTATTTTTTGGCTTGCATATTGACATTTCGCACCTTCTATGAACGTATGTACTACTGTGAAAATAGATTAATACAGCAAAAAAAAGGACCCAACAACGTATTTAAGCAAGGAGTTTCCTCTAAAGTATATTTAAAACTTATCTTGTGACAACAGTTATTGAATAATTTAATAAAATAATTTATCAATAACAAAATCATAATTGAGTTTAGATTTTAACATGAATCTTCAGCGTAAAATATTATAAACTTTTCGACCTGCGACTTCCCCTCCTTCGAATTAGCGAGTCCTTGCAAGTAAAAAATGGTGTCTAAAATTAAAAAACAAATGCAAGTGTAGTATTATGTGTCCCAAGGGTAAAATAAAGATCGGATGCTGAATTAAAATTAATTTGGAATGTGATGGTTCCATTTTTTTGCGACCCCCATGTTCAAGTGGTTTGTGCGCTGATTTGTGGGCTGCTATTTCTGCGGTTCAGGGTTCGACTTTCGGTTAGGCCTTGTTTATTTCATTATATGAGTACTTTTTGAGTCATAGAAGTTAATATAATATTTATTTTTATATAAACTTTTGACTATCCATGTATTTCTTACGTATGTATATCGTTCGGAGCACGTGACAACAATTTTTCTTTAAAATATATTCTTGCCCCCTTACTAATAAACGAGTTATAAGGGAGGAATAGTTATTCAGTGTTTTTTTCACTTTCTGACAACTACTGTCTTCTGAATGTCTGACGAAGACAAAACACTGAATAATTATTTCAACCTTATACCTCGTTTATTAGTAAGGGTGTTAGAGTATAAGGCTCGTGGTTCCCCTGATGTTTTTTTTAGATAAGGATTATTGGTGTCAACGTAAGATATATTTGTATATTAAAATCCACATTAATATATTGAACTTTAACCTGTACCCTGTATTTTTATGTCATGAAATTTGATAAAATTTAAATTTAATAATAAAACATTTGCTCAAGACTCAAAAGGTTCTTACTGTCACTTGTCGTGCCAGGAGTTCTTTGTTTGTTTTTTGATTTTTATAGCTTAAGTAATAGTTTCATTGCTTAAGCCGACACGAGTCATAATTATTAAACATAATAATATCCATTAATAAACAACAGAAATGGAGCTGCAAAAATACGAGCTTCGTGAACCTCTTAATAATGTGGCGTGGCTTGTCGGTAATAATGTTTTCTTTAATTACCATCTCGAATATAAGTAGCCCCGCTCTCTCTTCATCATTAAATGAGAATTCAGTGGACTAATTTATTTAATTTATGAACAATGTTGGGAAATTCTCTATTCGGTACAGTTGTTGAGGAATACTGTTGAAGCGCTTTCACCTTCGGCCCTTCGTCGCCTATCATATTCAGCTGAGATGAAGTTTAGATTTTACTGGTAGGATGCTTGTTCACTGATTGGAGGGAGGGAGCAGAGTGGAGAATTAAAGCAATGCTATTACTTTATCGTGATATCCAAACCAAGAGTCGGAAACGTTATTTCAAATAAAGTTTTTGATGCGGCCAGTCGCCCTTCACCAGTGACAAATATGGACTCTTTGGACGCAACAAAATTAAATAAAAATCGGTTCAAACATGTTTACGGATCGATTCGGCATATTTTTTTGGTTCTTCAAAAAAGTTTTTATATCGTTCCGTTCGAACATAAACGAGCTTAATGTTCTGTGAATATTAAAGTTTCAAAAAATATGCCAGTATTCGACACCTGATCGAAACATTGAAGGGGAAGTTACAAACAAAACTATTGGTTGATGTTGAGACAGGTCAAGTTTCGCTTCTCCGCTTTCAAGTGGACAGACAAGTCTTTGCCTAAGATCCCACTGCTTGATTCTTCAGGTACCTTTCTTGATAAAACTAAGCAACTCTCAGTCAGCCGCAGCGTTGCCTGTTGATGACTTGTTATGTTTTTGTGCTGAATTGTTTTTCTTTTTGATTTTATCAGCTTTCTTAAATAACCCTCTCTATCTAGAGCACAAATTATTGTATTCGTCATTAGCCATAGAGGTCATCCTATTTATGTCAATAACAAAAGGATTGGTGTTAAAATTGGCTGAAACAAGCGGCCTCTGCATTAAATGGGATAAACAGGACGGTCCCCCGAACCAACGTCCCAAATTCTTCAGGAATATTTATTTATACTCTTAAACGGCTGAATAGAGACACTAAGTGGAGGAAAATAAATGGGTCAGACCAAAACCCAACTCGTGTTATCAATAGACGGCAAAATTCTGGATGTGATCAGCCAGTAACACGAGTCCATTAAAATTTGAATGTTCGGTCTTGCATCCAAAATTAGATTTTACTAGTATTATAATTAATTGTATTTAGGTATATTTATTTATTTAACAGTTTATTGTACACAGAAAAATTTATACAAAGCACATAAATTAAATAGAAAGTACATAGGATGTAGCGAATCCCTAAAGAAATCTCTGCCAGCCCACCTGCGATAGGAGATAGTATGGCATGAAACATAAATGTCTACTTTATTGCCTTGAATGCGCGCCGGGCCTTAAACGTACCTTCCGAAGCACGAAGAAACTCAAGGCCACAAAGTCACCTATGATCACGACTGACCACGGCTATGATTCGACACAATAATGAGTGACAGTTGACAGAGAGAAGCCGTGATTCGATTGTTTCCCGATGTGTGTGAAAGCGGGCTTGTTATCTATTTAATAATTTAATTAACCTCGTAACTACCAAACAAATTACAATTCTTATTTTTTATTATAAATGTGACTTAATCATACATGAAGGTCAAAACTTTGTGTATAAATCTAGTTACAATTAATTCAACTTTGTAACTATGATTAATTTTATAATTTACTTCAAAATTATTCTTGTAGTTTTAGAAATTAGCAATTATTATATTATTATTAATCTTACAATAAACCAAGCTTCTATTTAGAAAAGATTGTTAAACAAAGTACAAACAAGCTCGTCATATTTACTAAGCATAATTATTTCTTTAGTTCTGCTAATGGTTAAATCTTAATTATGAGATCAACGATCCTATTCATTTTTGTTACCAGTATTGCCTGATGTAGCCTATGCTGAGGCCGGGTCCTAATTGATCCATAGTTTTTAGGGTTCCGTAGTTAACGACACCTATAGTGGAGTATTTTTTTTTCATTTGAACCCTAATGTGTGATTTATTTTTGGATAGGTATTTAAAAATAAGTAAGGATTTAAAACAACAATGATTAAGTTAATATATTTTGAAATAATCGCCCCAAAATTTTAAAAATGTGCACCCCCACCCGTTCTAACTTTTGAGCCATAAGTTTCAAAAATACCTCAAAAGTAGAGCTTTATAAAGATTTTCTAGGAAAATTATTTTCAACTTGATCAGAAAAATTTTACAAAATAATTTCTGAACAAATTAATTTTATCGTTATTTATGCAAGCATTTTCATCGTTGTTTACATAATATTTTATATTACGGAACGTATCTTCTTTCAAATAAATAAAGATTTATTTATCGGTTCACGCAATCTAAAATTACCACCGAAAACCCAACATATATACATAAACCGTCTAGTTTCTAATTTCTATCGAGAGATGGGGACACTTAATGTGACGAACGGGAAACTACGTTTTTAAATTGCCTAGAAATATATTTGATACATAATAATATTATCACGCCCCTACCTTCGAAGGAGTAGGCAGAGGTGTGGACACGCACAATATCGCCAGATATGGTCAAGTCCCGTGTTACAGAGGGCGAGCCTGTTATCGTGCATTATGCACAATAAAGTGTACTTTAGTTCACTTCTCTCTTTGAGAAGCTTGGTGGCGTAGTGATTACCACGCTTTCGATCGAAAACAGAACTACCTTCGCCATGGTCAGGCCGTGGACGGGTGGCCAAAACATGGTGATCTCGAGCTCGTCCGTGCTTCGGAAGGCATTTTAAGCCGGTAGCTCTGGTCGCTATTGCGACCATTTCTAGGCACCAAACCGCATTGGGCCAGCGTGGTGGTTTTACGGCCCATACTACTCATGAGTTTGTTCATAAAGAAGGCCTGCCTGTGCCCAGCAGTGGAACGTATATAGGCTGAGGACGTAGGATGACGTGAGTTTTCTTCAAACTTTGAGCTAGAAATCGATCTGACAACCTTTGGCACATGCTATTATTCCTATCTGGGCTATCACTGCAACCATAATAACGATATAATAACTTTTTAATTATAAAAATAAATGTTATAACACTCCTTATCTACTACTGTCAATAAAAAAAATAAACGTAATAATATAAGTTGCCTCTTCAAACACCACTCTGTTAAATGAAGTCCACAGCTCAGGAGAAATTAGTTTGAACATAAAGTTACTAAGGGATACTCGCTATTGAATAAACCAAACTTCTAGAGTTTGCTTGAATTTTCAAGTAAATGTGAGAACCAACTGCAGCTTCCCTTGACCACCAGTCAATAGTTTGTTGGATGTGTGAAATAACACGCCCCTATCAAGTGCTGAGTTCCTATCAAAGTTTTGGAAATAAGATAATAATAATATTAAGACTAGCTTGTGCAACTATCGTGAGAGAATAACGTTGTCGGTAAGTATTTAGTTTTCTCTTTATCCTTTAATTTTGTTCAAGTCTGTAGTTTCTTAGTATACCTAATTAAACATTGACGTCAGTATTTTTAAGAAACTATACCCTTATTTCCAATGGTACTAGTAAGACTCACCATTTTCTATTCTAACTTAATTAGTGCATTCAATTTATTTTAGGTAATGTTATTTCATTTTGTCCTTAACATTATTTCTTATTATTTCAGGACTTACAATCCGAAAAAACTTCACATTAGGTAACCACTATAAATTGAAGATTTATGATAATACTAGCTTTTGCCCGTGAATTCGTCCTCGTACGATAGTTGCTTTGAGATAGTGGGATGGTATGTAGCCTATAGTCTTCCTCAATAAATAGGATATTCAATTGGTGGAATCGAAAATTTACTCCTACTCTATTATTAGAAGCAAACTCGTCCTTCATTTTTCTGGAATGCGTTATTAAAAATTTTTAACATTCACGCGCATGGCGCCCGTTCGGATGGGAATATCGAGATAAAAGGTAGCCTATGTCCATTCTCAGGCTCTATCTGTCTGTGTACCAAATTTCGGTTGAATATTGGTTCAGTAATTTTGACGTCAAAGCGAAACAGACAGACAGATAGATATCATACATTAACCATCATCATTATAATCATGTTAGCTTTTTGTCGCTCACTGCAGGGCATAATCCTCCTCTCTGTTATGCCAATTATTCTTGTCCCGTGTAAGCCGCCCTAAGTTTTTCCTGCGCCTGCGAATTTTCATTCATGAACAATAACTATCACTAAATCACAAAAAAAATCACAAACATTTTATAAACAACTTTCGGTAAAGCTCAGGATATAACACTGCCTTAATACAACACAAGGAAGTCATAAAAGGTCACTAAAAGACCCTGCTGACCTTGGCACACTGTACTATGGGGGCCCAGGTTTTATTGTGGTCATAATTTCTAGGATAAGGCTGAATGACTTATCCCTTGTCGCTACTAAGACAAAAATATAAGAGATGCGACAACAAACACAAAGAATTCTAAAGCGGCTTTGTGTTTTATGGAACGGGACTTTATTATTTTAGCTTGGACTACAATGTTTTTTGCTGCAGAAATAAGTGCTGTTTGCATTAAGAGATTTTCCAACTTTCACATAAAGAATTTCCTGAAGTTTTTTATTATTTTCCATATTGTGTTTATGAATGAAGGGTATAAGGTTAATTGGGCCATTTCTGCAACTCGACGTCTAAGCGCCTTTTTTGCGTCTGTGGGAATGATGCTCTTATACTCGCCAGCCCAGCTCATCCAGAAACTTCAGCAGGTTCTTCAACTTACCGAAAACCTCCGGTAGTGAGCTCGGCTGTCCGAGATGTCTTACCCGATAGTCTGCTACACCTGGACACTCCATGATCACGTGTGAAGCCTCCATGCACGCCCTGCACATGGGGCTGTCGGTTATATCATTGCTGGATATTTTTAAATGAACCAGCAATGATCTTTTAGGCAGTGATAGCGTATATCGCAGAATTTGAAAAAAACGTGTACATTAGAATATTGCTAAACGTGGCTGAGGAGCTCAGTGGCGTAGTGGTCAGTGCGCTTTGGCTTCGATCGAAAACAAAGCCACCTTCACCATGGTCAGGCCGTGGATGGGTGACCAAGACTTTGTGATCTCGAGCTCCTCCATGCTTCGGAAGGCACGTTAAGACGTTGGTCCCGGTCGCATTTGTGACCGTTTCTACCCACCAACCCGCATTGGGCCAGCGTGATGGTGTTAGCCCAAACTCCTCATGTGTTTCTCCATGAGGAAGGCCTGTCCCAGCAGTGGGACGTATATAGCTGAGGACGAAACGTGGCTGAAGAAATGGGGACATTAACACCTGTCCTTACAACTAACTAAATAAAAATGTTTTATCAATGAATACAATAGTTATTATTCATTGTTACAGACTTTTTTTATGTTTTGTTACAGACTTTTTTTATTATTACCATAAAGAAAACAATAGAATATTATGTCATCACACAAATATCTTCGAACGGGGAAGGTTTCAAATTCAAAAATATGTATTCAGATTAAAGTCATAGCGCATGCTTATGAATGCCAAAAACATTTAACAAAAATTCGTGGAAAAGAATAATACGCTTTCCGTTCACAAAATTACCAGAGGGTCTTGTTCTAAGACGAAAAGGAAAAGGAAATAATTTGAGGTCCAGACTGCCACATTTTGCTTGATGTTTCTAAGTCGTTATTAACACGGGAGCTTGCTATCAAGCGCCGAGCACAGTGTAAAGTTAGTCTTACATATATGTAGTATAAAATATATGATATTTTGTTTTATGTTCTCTTCTTTTTCTTCTTGTCCTTTTTCCGCTCTAGGTGGGGTCAGCATAACATGTCTTCTACTTCCATTCTCCCCTGTCACTCATCAGATCAGCATGCACTTATTTTATTCCCATATTCTTCACGCATTTAATCCATCGCTTCTTTGGTCTTCCTCACACTCTAGGTCCGTCCTCATCCATGCTCAGCATCCTTCTTGTAATGTGACATTCATCCATCCTCATCTCATGTCCATACCACGCTATCCGATTGCTCCTAATCTTTTGTCACATTCTAACTTTTTCTAATATCAACATTTCCATCGCAAGATTCGCATCACTACTGAGTGCAGTTTTTTTCATCTATCGCTATCGTTGCCCAACATTCACATCCAAGGTCTAACGACGGAGGGATGTTCTGTCAGAACCAAAGACTAGTTAATCAGGTTGGTCTTAACTTCTGAATTCTCAGTACACCCTTGAACAACTTTAAGCAATAAATATTCCTATTACTCTTTCAAAAAACTTTATTTTCTATAATTTCTCTGACAAGGGTTTGGTGAGATTAAAGTGAACGGAACTTGTACCGGACCCTCAATTCTAAGAAGGCTTTTCAAGTAAAGTGCTCTTTATGTTTTCACTATATCAACTTTATTGCTTTGGAGATTATTTTAAGAAAAACTTCACTTACTTTAAGGCACAGTCAAGAATTAATCTAAGATCAAAATCAACTTTGTTTTTCATATAGAGTATTTTTAATTTAAGGTTGTCTGGTTCATATTATTACTAACTTCAAAATTTAATTTGTCAATAAGCTTTTTTTAAAGGATTTTTCCTAATAAAATAAAATAAGCGGATCAAATAAATGTAGACTAGCAAACCTTTCGTTTGCTAAAATCTCTTGGGCTAAAATCTCTCCGGCTTGAGAACATTTCTTTGAAGTATCTTGAAGAAGGCTTTCAACAGTTACTTCTCATGAAAGTATCTTCTATGTCTGAAAATTATTTTAACATGAAGAACGAAAATCTTTACTAAAATCGCTCTCACCTCGTCTAGTGTTGGGTTGTTCTATTTTTCTATTCGAAGTGTTTAGTTCGTTTGCAAGAAATAAAACTCATTGCAAATACACCGCGCACATGTGAAATGGGTCTCTACGGGAGGGTTGTAACTTAAGTGTTCCTTTTTGTTCCAAGCTGTGGAACGCTTATTTTTAAACGTTCAGTTGCTACGCGAAACACGCAACGCTCTTTAGTTTTGACACGCAATAAAAAGAAAATGCTTCACTTACAGTTAATACCTATGAATAATGCTAAAACTGTGGCGTAAATAAATTATTTCTGTTTAAATGAGTTGTTAGTTGTTTAGTTTTGTATTCATGCTTTTACAGTAGTGTTTTTTATAATTTGTTTGTATGTTGAAAAAGAAGGAAGGAGCCACAATAATAGTAAGAAAGAAACAGTTTAAATGTCTCATCAGCCTATATACGGCCCACTGTTGGGCACAGGCCTTTCTTATGGGGAAATACATGAGGAGTATGGGCCATAACACCACCACGCTGGCACAATGCGGAATGGTGGGTAGAAACGGTCGCAATAGCGACCGGGACCGGCTTAACGTCCCTTCTGAAGCACGGAAGAGTTCGAGATCACAATTTTCGGTCACCCATCCACGGCCTGACCATGGCAAAGGTAGCTTTGTTTTCGATCGAAAGCCAAAGCGTAGTAACCACTACGCCACCGTGCTCCGAACGAAATTTTTTAAAGAAGCAAAAGTATCACAGTAGAAAAAGTAGCACCAATTGCTGATAGCTAAAATTAATCTCGAAGAAATTCTGACTATTAAAAAACAAGATCGAAATGTTGAAATTTCATCCGCTTGTTTTCGCATTCTAATTAATCCGTTATTGTCAATCAATTTACTTAAAATACCAAAATAATGGGACGACGTAATCTTATTTTCTTACAAAATCCGTAAAATATTTTCGCCAAACCTTTTGAATGAAGGCACGAGAGTCGAACTAAAACGCGACCGGCAAACAGAATTTATGATGAATAAAAAAGAGACGTATTTATTCACTGTCACGTATATTTTTCCCTCTGGAATTTCACCACAAAAACGTGGCAGCTCAACGTAGATTCAACAAAGAACAACGTCTTAATAGAATCGTCCAAAAATAAATTTATGATGTTAATTGGATTTAGAGGTTTTTTAAGGTACGATTTGGTGAAGGTTAAAGTATTGTATGTTTATTATTATATCAAAAAAAAGATTACATTAATCCTCCTTGTCGTTTCCGACAATCGTGAGCCTTCTTGGTATGTTTATGTTGTCACGGACGATGTTTCGCCATCTGCTCCAAATTTCAACAGTATGAACAGCCTCAGTCACATCAATTTAAGTAGATATAATACCTATATTTCATCACGCCCGCAGAGGCGTTAACACCCAAATTTCGCCAGATATGTCAAGTCCACATGTGTTGGCACAATGTGAGGAAAACGATATTATAATCAACTGTACATACGTTTTATTCAAACTCATTGGTACAGGCGGTAGGATAGAACCCGCGAGTCCCGCTCCTCTCGAACGAATAGTGCCCCGTCCGTCGCATCTCGGCTACCGCTGCCTTCTCCGTCGCAACTCGTCCCAAACAATACCGTCTTGTTTAAGTGTAACGCGGATCAATATTGTTTTATTGTAGTAGGTAGCTATTTGGTATATGTAATATGTTTTAAACAAAAAAGTGACTATCAAAGTTAACGAGCTAAATTATTTAGTTAAAATGTTCGTAGCAACGCTAACTAACCTGAACTTTTACTGAAACTCTGTCAACGGTGAAAATGAAGATGAAAATTACCCCTCATAATAATCCAGGTTCTAATGCAGTGCTCCCCCGGGATGCGTAACGCTAATTCCTGCGGATGAAGTTGCGGACAATCCATCGTTTCTCTCGGGAACTGTAAATTTTTTAGCTTAGTCTAGAGAAAAGTTCTGAAACGTTCTGAAGGTTCAAGGCTGCAAGAATGTTATCAGCAAGTTTTAATATTGTTACGTAATACAAAAATTATGATAGATAAGTTGAGAGAACAATTGGAACGTATGAGGTCGAACCGAAAGTTTGGCATCGATGTGTAAGGTTATACAAGTTTACTAAGTGGTACCAGAAAGGAAAAATTATATTATAAATGAAAAAGTTTATAAGCTTTCATCTTATAACTTTTTCTTGCTTGTAGCTAGTTATACACTCGCGTACACTGTTCTTTCATTAGTTGTGCCCACACATCTTCTGAAATAAATATAATAGATATATATTTTGACTCTTCTGGCTAGATGGAGGCAAGCCATATATCATTGGTTTTTAACGTTTTTCTATGTGTGTCACTCAACTGTCGTAACGCAAAGTTCGTTCACTCTAATATATAGGAATGTTTGTTACTTATATGTATAGCAAATGTAAATGTTCTATTAGGAGTGTTTTGCGGTCAACGAAAAAGGGATAAGATAGATTTTAAGATCAGCCCAATAAGGCCAGCTGAAGACTAATACGTAGGGGTAAGTCCCGTAACGTCGGACGCCGGACACACGTATTATTTAAACAAATATAAACCTTATCGGAGGAGCTCGGTGGCGTAGTGGTCAGTGCGCTTTGACTTCGATCGAAAATAAAGCTACCTTCGCCATGGTCAGGCCGTGGATGGGTGACCAAGACTTTGTGATCTCGACCTCCTCCGTGCTACGGAAGGCACGGAGCACGTTAACGTTACGTTAAGCACGTCCCGGTCGCATTTGTGACCGTTTCTACCCACCAACCCGCATTGGGCCAGCGTGGTGGTGTTACAGCCCATACTCCTCATGTATTTCTCCATGAGGAAGGCCTGTCCCAGTAGTGGGGTGTATATAGGCTGATGACGAAACCTTATCGATTCGATCTACATGTGAAAGGGGAGGGGGGAACACAGGTATAGAGGTAAAGGTCAAACTGGTTTATAATTGCTGAGAAATTACGACTGTTCGACCTGGTGCCGTCCGGTGGTACGGGACATCTCCTTCCTTATTTTTAACGTCCAACATATGAGTAAAATTAGCATAATGTTAATATTATGGAATTATATTAATGCGACAAAAAAAATTTATCAGAATATTTTATAGACAACGCATACTTAATTAACATCAGTTTTTAGACATTTTCTGTGTTTGTTGGCGCATCACGCAAAAGCTTCTGCATGAAATCAAGAAGTGCAATTTTAATAGCCTTTTATTTTCTATTTTAATACTTTCATCTAATCTACACGCGTCCAAAGTCGCCGTCAAAAGATCCACATATTCTCGTAACTCGTAACGCGGAAGTTTCAACTCTCGGCCCTCGGCGCAATGCGTTTCGCTGTCTGATTCCCACCGTCATTCATCATATCTCAACATTCAGATCCCATAACATGATTTAGATGGGTTCTCCGATTTCACTTCCTATGTTATTTTCCCTCAAATTTAAATGTATAATATAGGTACTCGATCATATATGTAGCGAGGCTCTTGGGACAGTGAGATGTATATCTCGGTTGATGAAGTTTTATAAGGCACACTAATTTGTTGATGTAAACGGAGGATGAAATCATAGAATTTATTGCTGGTTTCATAATGTAACATACTAATAATAACTATAATATTTACAACCTATTATTACTATACATATATATGAGATATGAAATTGATATTGTTTTCATAGACAGTCTTTTTAAATAGTCAAGTGCTTTTAAAATAATTATGTTCGAAGTGAATTCATCTAAATATGAAATCTGAACATGATTGAATGCGTTTATACATTGGTACTTTCATCGACGAAGTGCTAGGTTTTCATATATTTCATTTCTTCTTTTAAAGCTGTTCCCATTTGAAGCCCGCATGCCTCTATTCCAGTCTAATTTAGAGATAAAAACTGAAAGAAAGTAATCTTTGAAATACTATTTTCCCACGCAATTTTTTTTTATTTTCCATAAATAATATAATGTTTCCTCAATCTGTGACCAAAACAAAAGAAACATACATTTATCTGGTTCATTTCGAGCCTTCGCGTGTTGCTTTCGAATAAGAAGACTTGTGTAAACCACCGAAATGTATGTTTTCTTTGTTTCGGCTGTCTCGACTATTTTACTCTATATTTTTGAGAGCTATATGCCGATAAATGGAAAATAAGAAAAGATTATATTTTCTTCTTTCATGGTCTGTTACATTTACCTCGCTGTGATGCCAGATATATTTGTTATGGTCAGTCGTCCTCAGCCTATATACGTCAACCAACGGCTTAACGTGCCTGGAGCACGGAGGAACTCGAGATCACAAAGTTTTGGTCACCCATCCACGGCCTGACCATGGCGAATGTAGCTTTGTTTTCGATCGAAAGCCAAAACGTACTAACCACTACGCCACCGAGCTCTTCAAAACTAAAGTAGCTATAGTCCCGTAAAATACATGTGTTAATTGTAAGATTCTCACACCTCCTATGGGGATCGCAGTATATATTTTCAATGACGTCTAATATGTAAAATTTCGATACTTGATATTTTCCACGCGCGCATCCTCAATTACAGGGAGCTACTACTATAGTGTCACAGCTACGCGCGCGCTTATACGTCAAAATGTATGAAGCTGGCGCTGTTATCCAACGCTGGCTGCCTGCGTAACTATGAAAAGTTCCGTATCTTCAAATCGTTTCAAGAGCATCTGAATTATATTGAAATTTGATAAATAGAAGATATTTAACTCTCAATGGCCACAAAACGAGACACAACAGAAACTTTTTTTTTTCACGGAACTAATGCTGCTTGTGTTACGGACACTAGATGATGGATAAATATATATAGTAGATAAACATATATAAACATCCAAGACTGGAGAACAAATGCCTGAAATTTCATCACCCAAACATTTGTATCGAACCCAGAACATCTCAAGATGGCGACGCCTTGAGATCGGCATACAGACCACACGACCACTGAGGTGTTCATCGTGTCCCTCAAGGGATTAATGTTGTTTTTTTTGACTTGTATATACTCTCCGTGTACACGACCCAAAAATTACATACCATCCAATAAGCACATTAGTTTATGGAGATTATATGAGATAAAATGGGGTACGCTTCCACGAGCCGCTGAGCAAATGTCCTCCAAACTTCGCCTAATGGTCACCACACTTGCCCTTGCCGGATATTATTTGGGACCCGGCCTGAAATGTAATTCTATCTATGGAAATATCCGGAGAACATTTCGTGGGTCACGACGTGTTTTCGTATTGAAATTATTATTGTTCCTATTATGAAGTCACAGTGGTGCTCTGTGTCATAGTCTCTGTGATAGTGTATTAGGTGCTCTTTGTCTTCCACTAGTGCAAACCCCGACATAGTGTCCAAGTAGGTCGGGAGGCCCTGGGAACGGCTCGGAGAATAGCTCCGGTAGACCTCGGGTCGCTCCCACGGAAGGGCAGGAACGGGTATATCGGAGAGGTGTTCCCACATCTCGCCAGATATCTTAGGTCCTCATGTAACAGGTGGGGGCCTGTTGTCGTGAGGAAAGCGATATTCTTAATGAACTGTACATAAGTTTTATTCAAACTCACTGGTACAGGCGGGTTCGAAACCGCAATGCCCGCGGCCTCTCGAACATGTAGTGCCTGTCCCAACTCGGCTACCGCTGTCTTTTTTATAACATTTACTTGTTGATAATGATTTCAGGGAGAAATGGATTAATATATTCCGGTTAAATAAAATCCAATTATAATAAATATATCTAGCTATTTATAAAAGGAACATACGAGTAGGTACTCTTAGCATCTAACATCGCACCTTACGTCCAACCATTCCAGCCCTTGTAAATGACCATATCCAATATTAAAGACGCAAATGGACAGCCACGCGAAGAACAAGGTTTCCGTTTTAGTTCCTTTGTTCCGCACTCAAATGGTTCATGAAAATGACCGTGGAAATAGCTTTCCAGAGTTTTTTTTATCAAATTCACAAGTATATTCTGGAAACATTGGTATATTACTTTATTTAACACACGCAATTGTTTCATGTAAGCACTCAAAGGGAAGCTAATTTTGTAAGACCATTAAAGGCATAATTATCAAGATAACCATTTTCTCTGAGGCTAGAATGAGATGTAACAACATGATTAAGATTAAAACATACACTTATTCCCTCCCTCAACACAATGAATTCCTTTAAAAGTGGCGTAAAAAACACATTAGATGTAGAGAGACGAACGCAATTTTTTGTCAACAAGTTGGCTAACAAATAGGCTCCATGTGGTCAATATGCTCATAATCTCAATGCCTATTTTATCTTTGGCTGGAGAAAAGCAAGCACTTTGCGGCAGATATTGGTCGTCCTCAGCCTATATATAGTATGGCTAATCCAAAAAAATTTTTGGAATATATGCTAAAGGTTCCGCGATTAATGATAGTTTAGGAGCTAGAAGCTTTTAAAGCATTATTTTTGAAATTTTCACTTTACTTTTGTTTTTAATTTTTATTTCTTTCTTCCTATCATTACCAGACAATTTTTTAGTGCAATTAATCGGCGATAGTACTCGTAGTAGCTACAATCTGAAAAAAACAAGTCATTTGCCTACGCATTGTAGAACTTACAACAAAATTAGCCAACAGTAAAAAATTACCGTTCAACCTTAATAATCCAAAACATTTAGAGCTTGAAACATAATAAATTAGGAGTACTAGAGGTTTCTAAATGATCAAGAAACAAAATCGTAAAAAAAAATTGTTAAGACGGGTTTATTTCGTGTAAAACCTGCTTTGAAAGCAATAAGAGTATTTTTTTATTATTTTTGTTTTCGTTTTTTCCATACGCTATAATCATAAGACGCAGTAGAAAGTTAACAAATGTCATTAAAACGTCCTAAAAGATTTACGAATTGCGCCCCCTCGACCCCACAAAAATGAAACGAAGTAAATTTTCTTTTAGCTGTCTAAATGCTTCTCTGTTTCTTTTAATGGTCCCCCAGGCTTGTACTGAGCCTGATAAATAAATTCTTTAAAAGCTTCTAGCTCCTAAACTTTCAATAATATCGAAACATACATGAGGGGTGATTCAAGTACCCCTTAGCATGAGGCATCTACATTTTTTCCTTCCTCATGGAGAAGCATATTATTTTGAGGAGTATGGGCCGTAACACCACCACGCAAAATAAATTGGTGGGTAGAAACGGTTGCAATACCAACCGGGACCTTCCGAATCAGGCAGGAGTTTGAGATCATAGAGTTTTGGTCACTCACCCAAGGCATGACCATGGCATTAATTTGAATATGGGTATAAAACCTGAAATAAATGATTTTTATTTTATTTTTTTTATTTTTTATTTATGGCGAAGGTAGCTTTGTTTTAACTAACCACTACGCTACTAAGCCCTTGATATTGGTAAGATAGAGGTAACAACAATGCAGATGAGTCTGTACAGTGCCTTTTGGTGACAAGATTTCGTCTCTGATAACTGGTCCTGTAATAAAATCATTCATTACCAGTTGCCATCGCGGCCATAGTGGTTCAGTTTCTCACATCGAATCATATACTAGAGTTAGGTAGGAAGAAGTCACTTGTTATAAAAAAAATACACAAACATTTCTCAAGTAATCGTGTCTAAAGACACCGACCATACAGAAAAAGAACTTAAAAAGTGCTATGTACTTAAAACCCAAATTTTATCATATACAAAGACAAAATAGTTACTGTTTATTTCGTACCAAATTCATTAATTACACAATCTCATGCCCGGAGCTGTAAATAGTTGGGTTTAAAAATTTACCCATTTAAATAAGTAAGTCGGAATAGTTCGGACTTACAATGCCTTTAACTCTATGATAGATTAGGGTACTGATGTAGCTGGCGTGGAACGGACAAAGGGTGGCCGTCGGAATGGTATGTTATCGAAGTGAGTAAACAATGTTACTGAAACCGATATTTGGGACGCAGGAAATGAAACTTTGGTGTCCTAGTTACTAAATAATTATTAACTAATTAGTTGATGATTCGATTAACATGGAACTCCTTAGATATTTCTAGCAATAGGTACCTAAATTCAATCTAAAAGCTATTATAACACTTCAGCATTTGAAATTACCAGAATTGGAAATGTGTCTTGGTTCTCAACAGTTACCGAATTTTGTTAGATTAAAGAAACAAAGAGAATCATAACCGAATTCGATCGTGAAATTGTGTCGAATTTCAATACATTTATAGTAGTCAAATAAGAGAACGAATAATCAAATAGCCTTTTGGAAGACCATACAATGCACTACTCCAAATTGTTTCGAGAGCTTAATAAATGCCACCGAAGGACTGGGGCTGGGACCAACGTCTTTATTTGCCTTCGGAGGCATGACTGGCTCGGGATAACCCTTTTTACGCCGACTTCAAAGTCTGATAGCTTATAGCTTCGGTTGGCAAATTTGTTCGTGTGGAATAATCGGCGTGCCCCAAGGAAATGTAATTTTTCCAAAATGAAAATGTTCCTCGGTGTTTATCTCAAGACTGATCAATCAGCATTGATGTATGTATTTGCTTAGTATTTTTTATTAAAGGAAGGTCTGGGTTCGGAGGGATGTTTACAGACTGTTGGGTTGTGTATTTAGAAAGGTCGTAAAGAAAATTCTATTTTATGTCGTTCAGTAATGACACAGATTCATTTGGCAGAAATCCATTTTACCTACTTTTATTTCTTAAAGGCATAAGCCGAAAAGTTTGTTGGTTAAATTTATATCCTTACAAGGATTTGAACTTATAAAAGTAACAAAATATTGCTTAATAGCGTAATAAATGGAAATTGATGTTATCAGTGAAGTGGAAGTCCTTAGTTTCGTTAACTTTCAAACTTCCCCTAATATACTCATTCCTGATCTTGTCCATTATTGTGACTTTACACATCCATCGCAACATTCGCATCTCTGCTGAGTGCAGTTTTTTTCATCCATTGCTTTCGTTTCCCAACATTCAGATCCATACATTATGACAGGTCTAACGACGGATTTATATTGGGTCCTTACCTATGAAATTGGTGTTTTTAATCTGTCTTAGCAATTTGTCCGTAACTATTAAGTTTCAGAACATTCTTATAAAATGATTGCCTCTTCTAAAAATAGACCATACATTTAAGCTTGTATTATTTATTTTGATAATTTTTTGTAAGTTTAACTGTGTTAAAATTAGACACAAAGACAATTATTTTTAACTGCCTCCCGAATACATCATTTGATTTTTCGTTGTGAAGAAAACTGATAAAATGTTAGTATGTAAAATGCAGACATCCCAAAATTCTCCATACAAAACACCAATTTCATAGGTAAGGACCTAATAGATATTCCCCTTAAGCTTATGAGGCAAAAATTTTAAAAGTCTGTGAGCTAATTAAGTGAAAAGTCTCTTACTCTACAGGTTGCATACATCCCTAATATTCTGGTTTCTCATATTCAGAAAATCATTAAGAGTGTGGATCGTTCCGAAGCAAAGAAGATCCCAAAGTTACAAACGTTCACTCCAAGGTTCACCTTGAAGAAATTTTCTTGGTTTGGGGTTTATTTACTAAAAGGTTTACTACATTAAACCCCACCCCTCTTGCTGCTAAAAAACTTAATTAAATCCGTATACTAAAACCCACCATTTTATACAGAGCTCTAAAACGTTCCCAAACCGCGTAACCCTGATCCCTCAAAGTTCAGTGGTTCAACGCTATTTGGAGTGGGGAAGGCAAGCATTATTTTTATTTATGGAGTTATCCGGAACAAAATGGTTATTGCTAAGGCTGATATAGATATTGGGGTTCACATCTTTGGGTTCAAATGTTTGTCTGCTATTGAAAATTGCTATTACCGCTTCATGAAATTGAACCAACACGAAGGTGAGAATTGAAAACATAAGTGGAAACTATAGTATTCAATTCTATATGTAACCTACGAAATATATTATTGATCACTATCTATATGACGAGCTCGGTGGCGTAGTGGTCAGTGCGCTTTGGCTTCGATCGAAAACAAAGCTACCATCGCCATGGCCAGGCCGTGGATGGGTGACCAAGACTTTGTGATCTCGAGCTCCTTCGCTCTTCGGAAGGAACGTTAAGCCGTTGGTCCAGGTCGAATTTGTGACCGTTTCTAGCCACCAACCCGCATTGAGCCAGCGTGGTGGTGTTACGACCCATACTCCCCATGTGTTTCTCTATGAGGAAGGCCTGTCCCAGCAGTGGGACGTATATAGGCTGATGACGATCTATATGTCGTGGAAAACTGTTCATAAGGGACATTATGACATAATGACTTTCTAATTATAAATATATACAATATAAAATCACGCCCATATTGTTTGGCAGAAGTGTTACCATGTTTGCCTGATTTGTTTATAAATAAGGGAGAAATCGCCCATATTCCGTATCACTACCATAGAAGTTATATTAGTTTTTCGAATAACCTGGAAGAAGCACTGACAAATAAAAAGATTCAAATTCCGACTTTATTCCTAAGATTTTAGGAATCAAAAGTCAGAAAATTTATAACTGTTCTTAGGGAGCATCATCGTATGGATTGTCCCTCTCAGTGTTGTGTCCTCTCTCTCAGTGTGCAATAAGTGTCTAATAAATATCGAATTTAGTAGTTATTAACCAAACTTTTGTACATATATTATACATATACATATATTATTATTTGTAACACAATATAGTCATACTTTATCCTAGTTTTTTTTTCTACAAACGTACATATAATCACGACTATTATCCCCTAAGGATTAGTTAGAGACTAGGCAAAAGCACCGCAAAAGCAGTCTTAAAGGGGTGAAACGGTAAATGACAGAAATAGCTTAATATTATTATAATTTCGCTGAGCCACCATTAGATTATATGAAATACCTACCCATTTATTAGGAACGACAGCATCTGCTATTAATCCATATAATGGGACAGTAATAGTCAAAACCATTTCGGCGGACGAGTTATACACCCTTATCTCCTATTACTAGGATGCTATTATCATACATTATTACGGACTATCATTTAGTCCTATCATTTCGATGACGTCCCAAGAATTTGATGAGCATTCCAGTGACGTCATGCGGTCAAGCCGGACGTTGAAACGACCCGGTAATGTCTTAAATAAATTGAAGGTCCATAGCCCTTGGAACTTTTATTTTACGAATATTTGGTTACATCTATCTATTGGCTTGTATATCGAAAAAATATCCAGCTTAATTTTATTTAAACTTTAGCGATAGCTTAAATTTTACCTATATAATTTAAAAATTTCTAACTTTTACTTCTATCAATCAACTCAAAGCAAAGGAAGCATATTACTCGCCGCTAATATGGAATCTGGGCGGCGAATAAATAGAGTAGGCGGTCGCTTGCAGGCGCTAGTTTATGGCCAATGAAAGCGGATGGGCGTATTAGGACAGGGGACTGACGAAAAGATGGATGAGCTTTGTGACTGGTGATGTGATAAGGAAGGAAGTGAGTGGTGATATTTAGGAGAGGATCGAAGAAGAATATAATATAAGACCGCCAATCTATCAACCAGTAACCCGCTGTCGGGGTGGTAGGCATGTATCACGCTGGGAATACCTCTTAAAGCTGATATGCTGATGTCCTGATGGTTCATTATAAGGTGAGACCAGTCCAGCAGCACATAATTAATTGATAATAATACATACTAGTCTATCTGTGGGAACAACGCACATTCTGTCAAAGCAATTCTCCACCCCAAATCATTCTGATACATGTTTACGCAAACCATCAGTAGCATGCACAAATAAACATTTACATGCATGAACTGCGCATGTCCGAAACCCCGACCATAACAAAAAGCCTCGATGTGTGATAATTGGCAGAGGGGTATCGGCGGCACGGTATTTTTTTTATATGAGAGGAGGCAAAAGGGCAGACGGTTCACTTGATGGAGAGTGATCACCGTTGCCCATAGACATCTGCTGCACCTGAGTAACTGCAGATGTGTTGCCGGCCTTTTCTTAAATTACTGAAGGTCGTATTGGTTTGGAAAAACTGCTGGCGCCAATTGATTCCACAGTCTGGATGATCGCGGCGAAAAACGCAGCGCAGTGCACAGCAAAACATCCAGAATATGGGGGTTAAATTGACGTCGTGAGGTGCGGCAACGAAAGCAGCAGCTGGTATTAATCAATGACTTTGAATCTCCCGTCTCAAAATGACGACCACCGTGGTCGAGTGGTCTGTACGCCATCTCGAGAGGTCCTGGGTTCGATCCCCAGTGGAGGCAAGTGGTCGCGTGATGAATTTTCAGACATTTGTTCTTCATTTTTGGATGTTCATTAAATATGTATAACATTATGTATATTCTGAATAATTATGTGTATTTATCTATTAAATATATTTGTCCGTCATCTAGTATCCATAACACAAGCAGCATTTAGTTGCTTAAAATGAGACTTATTGATAGGTGTGATTGTCTGGGGATATTTATTTATATAAAAATATACGGCAGTGACGTCATGATAGACGTCAAAAAGTTATCGCGCTTGGTTTTAATACAAATCGTTCTACTTGCGTTATCTAAGTAAATGTATATCTGTGGTTCTCGCATGCACACTTCACTAATTGACGACGTGTCACGACCTAACGAGTACAATTTAATCCAAAGTATGTTTGAGCACTGCAATTCCCAAAGGACCTCTTGATATTCTAAGATATAACGCTACTAAATAGCGTGGAAATTTTATTACGGACAAACGAAAAGCGATACGGGCTGTGAGGTCGTAAAGCACTTACCCCGGCAGCATTCATGTCATCCGTTTTCTCTAATCCTTTCACACTCTCTATATGAAATTCACTTCCTTTAAATTAACACGGTGGATTTTATGTTACACTTAATTTAAAACTAAAGTTACTTTTGAGCATAAAGGGATTTTATTCTGAGTAGTCTTCTTGAATGTCTATTGTTAAATTATTTGAAGATTTCTACCCTTGGGTGTCGTAAAAGGCGACTAATGGACTTAGAAACAATCCAATAGCTTATAGCGACGACGGGCTCCTGTCACGCAGAGCACATGTGCAGTCATTGCTCGTTCACCGAGATTATGGTAGTTGACTGCTTTTGCGGTGCTTTTGCCTAATATCTGACTAACCCTTAGGGGATAACAGTCGTGATTATATGTATGTATGAAAAAAGTAGATACGAATATTATGAATGATTTTCTGGGTCAACCAAGAAGCTCTTATTTGCTTGAACATATCTAAAGAAAAGCATACTTCGTCCTATCTTCAGACCCAGTTATATTATCATCTGATGAAAGTCAGATACATTTTTATTTGCCATCAAGAAAACACAAAGGGACAATGAAGCGGCGGTTTTTTGTCGAACTACTGACGTAAAATCTGCATAATTATAGTCGTAACGCAAAAAATGATGTACAGTACCTACAAAGTTTTCTTGTTCCATTGTGTTCAAATGACAATTTATTATCAACTCTAAGGCACGGTAATAAGGTCATGCTATTAGGTGTCGTGTGTATATTTTGATGTATTTTCCGCTGGAGAAAAAATTTCCGCGAAATTGCGTTGAACCGTAATGACGAGGTGTGGAAACGTGATGAGAATTTGAGAATATCCAAGCGTCACTCACCAACTTGTAATTTTGTATTCTTCAGCTAAATTATGAATTACATTACTGAAATCGTTTGTAATGTTCACTGAACCTTTTGTGTGGTGACCAAATTTAATCCAGATTTATTACTTTTATCTTCATTACACACTGTGCCAAACTATTAAATGGATAATACATGCTTTCGTAGCTGCGGAACTTATTACTCTTAAAGTATACTTTGAAAGATCATTAATAATATTTGCCTTTTTATTGCCTACTCATATATTAATGCTGGTTATATTTGTTTTGTCTCCTTGTTCGATCATAGTGACCGTACCTACACATCTACATATAACTGAATATCAATAATAATGGTAATATAAAATGTACGAGTATACACAGTAAACAAACCAGTTTATAAAAATTTTGCTTCAATTTAAATCTATTTTGTGCTAGTTCCGCAAGCCATTTTCAATGAAAAATTTACACCCCTACATTGGTTTACTTTGAACACCAGATAAATGGAGCTAATAATAATTGACAATGGCATTGTTAAAAAAAATGGATAATAGATGGTTTAAAAATCAGGAAGAATATTTTTTTCTCATTTCTGATAATTTTTCATGCTTAGCAATATCGCTAAGCAGTTCTTCTTTATTTCTTTGTATGTTTATTTCTCGCACATATATTTTTATTTATTATGATACGATTAAATTATCTAAAAAAGATACTAACAAACTCATCTGGTTCAAACTTTATCACTAAATGTAAACAAAGCATTAACTTCAATTTAAATCTGATAGCTCATGGAGAAACCCAACAAACCAACCGTTCTATAGTCTGATTAATTTAATAGGTGCATTTTAATAGTTATTTGTAGTGCATTTTGTTAGTTGTTTGTAGTGAGATTAATTGATTGCAATACCAATGTCAACGGTACATAAAGCTAATCTGTCAAAATGTACCTATTAAATTATTCAGACTGTAGGTAGTCTAGTGTTGTTTAGATTGAAAATTTCTCCATAATTTTCTATAGATATTCACCCTTAAAATTTTAAGTGTTGTGGTAGTCAAACAAGCTGTAGTCTGGTGCACACTAAGTGTGATTAAGAAAGAGAAAGAAAGAAAGAAAGAACAACTTTAATTTACCATTTAACAAATACAACATATAAAGAGAAGAAACCACAAAAAAGACAGGATACAATGAATAATAAGCGATACAATAGATACACAAAATGGTCAATTAGGACCCGGTCTCAGCATGTGCTCCATCAGAGACTAATGCAGCACATGAACTTATGATTAAAAATTAAACTACAAATAACCCTTATCTTATTTCGCAGAATTCCTAAAAGACAAGTTACCAGCTTTCTTGGTCCAGCCACACTTACTGCATACACAAGATGAAAACTGTTGAGTTTCCAAAAAGTTTGGCAACATTACTACATATAGAGGAAGTTGTAAAACTCGAACATCGTCCTCGTCTGACCTCAGTTTTAAAGGAAACACCGAATGTACTAAGGATTTAAGGAACATTTTAAATTAGTGTGCGAAGGAATTACAACAAGTAATTCCCTTTTTGCCGATTGGGTTTAACTTTTACTGTTACTTTGTTGATTTTGCAACCATTGATTGATTGGCAATCTTATATTTGATCGTACTTGGTAACAAGATCGTTTCTGGATATAATTGGTTTGGTTGTAAAATATTATTTGAAAGAAAATACCTATCGACACATGAAAATTACACCGTATCATCCTATTGGATTATAGTTATAGAGATAAATGGTTGGTATCTGAGATGAAAGGTTTTGGTCAACAAAATTAATTAGCAGTTGGGCTGGAAGATATATCTATTAGAAATAAGCCCTACCTTTTGTACTCGTCTTTTTATTTTATGTGTTGTATATTCTCAATTTTTCTTTTGTGTACAATAAATAGTTGAATAAATTAATTATGATTCATTTTTGAATATCAAAAACCTAATTCCAAGTGCTAATCGTTACTATTAGTTCTACTATACTGCTAGAAGCTGCTAAGAGATTCTAATTGAATATACAAATACCATGGTGATAATTAAAAATATTTCTACAAGTTACTAATGAGTCAAAATGCAGCTTTAAAAGATTTGCTGACTTTACTACAGTGAATAGTCCGCCTATTGTACTACTGTGTGAAATTTTACATGTTTTTTTTTTACCTACGACAGGTAAGCTTCACCTCACCTGATGGTAAGTGACGATAAGGCCGACGGTGGAAGCGAGCTTCACCTATAAAATCCTCAACAACTGAGGAACTGGCTATCTAACCTCTGATTGCCGGAACACAACAATGCTTAAAACATTGTTATTATGGCGACAAATTTAGGTAAGACGGTGGTAGCTAGCCAGGCGGGCTTAGAAGCCCTACCACCAACCAAACCGAGCAGAAAAACTTCTGCCCCCATGGGGAATCGAACCCGGACCTCCCGATCAACACCCGGTGGTGTGAACCACTAGACCAGAGAGGCGGTTAAAACACATGTAACTAAATTGGTGTGCAATAAAGATTATTTTCATAAAGAAATGATCTTATAATAACTATATGTTTAATAAAACCTTTTATGCATTTAATCAAACTTACTACAGTTGTTGTTATTAGGCTCTGCGACTGCAACATTGCCAAGAATGACCACAAGGCAGTCCGATGTTACACTTAACATTGTACTCTAATTGTAGGCGGTTACAACTGTAATTGAAGTGACCGTTAGCTTAATCGAGCAGCCGCGCCAAAATTGAGACTTGGACGAACTCTGTGTCCAATTTACTTTTTTCATTACCTACAATGCTTAAGGCGAAAGGTAAGGCAAATGACTTTCAGCGTTTGGCGTAATCGAAATTGAGCGACAGCGACATCTATTGAAAAATTTAGGTGCGTCACAAAGCACATTGCACCGTAGCGCCATGTTTTGATAGCTATGACGGCTAGTGTTTATCACAGAGTAATTTCATCGACAGAGAAAACTAAGGGTTTCTAAAAAAATTAAAATGTACAATTGATAGTTCGTAAATGAAATAACCTGATAGTGATGGGATCGCCTCAGTTCATGTATCCAGTTTCCAGCATGTCAGACGATCCAAAATTAAATCAAGTTTTCTCAATTGATTTCCAACTCAATGTTTTGTGTAAGAATTGAGTTCATTATCTATCGATAAATTATTTTGTGGCAGTCTGATGTGCTCTTATCCGCACAAAAATTTGATTATACAGCCAGAACCAGAAGAACATGTACAATTCTTTTTTGTCTTTTAGGTACTGTATCTTGCTGATCTGTCTCTGAAATGTGTTTTCTTTTTAAAGAATTTTAGTGTCTCTTTTTTTGTATCATCATTACTGTAATTGTTTGTACAACTAGGATCAGAACTGAAAAAATTACATTATATAGTTTTGTCCGATTTTTTTTATTTTTTGTCAATAGAAACATAATATTTACTGATAAAAATCGTAAAATAATATGACGTCTCAAGTAAATACATTTAATAATGGAAAATGTTACGATTCAATTTTTTTACAGTATAGGTTGTATGAATACAAGCCAGTTTTTGTTTCATTCAAAACGAATCAGTATTTTTGATTTTAGACTTATCTAAAAGTCTTAGTTCCGCTTCCAAGCATGAAACATCGTATGACGTCATCATATACACGCAGGCCGGTTGGGACGTAGGTATACATTTTTAAAATCGCGAGAACTATCGAACGGACTGTCATTAAATGATTCAAAAGTAATATAAAGGTATCGAACCAGTCTTGAACATAAAGTTATTTATTTTGATAAGGATTAATACCAATAAGGAAATAAAGAGCATTTTGTAACGAAATTTTAATTAAATTGAATAACAGTCACTGTGGCTAAACTAATTAACGTAAATGATTATTATTTCTAGGCATTACGATATATTCACGCCTACAGTGAAATCCACACATATTGACCTTCGCTACGAGCATAAAACTTTCGATAAGCCAAATTTGACGACTATGATTGACAATATTGTCGAAAAATTCGGTAAATTTGACAGATAACTCTTAAGAGTGAAAAGAACGGATGACTTTATCGATCTAATATGGCGACTCACTGATGTTGAAACGGCGAAATTTGTTTCATTTTGCTATTTTCACAACGTAATGTCGTATAGTCTACTGTTGTGGGGCTCCGCTGCTGACATTCAGACTATCTTTGTACTGCAAACGAGAGCCATTCGTGCCATTTACAATCTTAGACCACGTGACTCGCTCAAGGAATTATTTAAGGAAATTGATATATTAACTGTGGCGTCTCAATATTTGAAATGTTCTAACTGTTGAGTTTCTTGCGGCACTTCTTCTCAACAGGCCATTCACGTCGAAGTGCTAGTAGGAAAAAAATATTGACGTGCAAGTATTTCATGTAAATCTAATTGCAAAAAAAAAATTCATAGCTCTGCTGCCTTTGCAATAAAGAAAATCAGACTATTATCTGACGTTGAAATGGCAAGACTTGTCTACTTTAGTTATTTTCATAGTATGATGTCGTATGGCTTGTTGCTATGGGAGTCAGCAGCTGATATTGGGAATATTTTTATTTTACAAAAACAAGCTGTATGAGCCATTTACAAGCTTAAACCACGAGACTCACTCAGAGAGTTATTCAGGGAAATTGATATATTAACTGTAGCCGAATACATCTGTGAAAATATTTTATATAGAAATAAAATATTTTATATGTTTATAAACATAACCACACATTTAAGATGAACAATGAGTGCCATAAATAAAATACTAGAAGCAAAAATGAACTTGCTGTGCATTTATGGGAGAATGTTAACAATTTTATAATAAAATCCTACCAAACGTGTTGGGCCACGCTCAATATAGGGTTCCATATTTTTCCATCCGTCACAATTTTGATTGCGTGAACCAATTTTAATAATTCTTTTTTTATTTGAAAGACGATATGTTCTTTATCATAAAATATGTAAAATGAGATTTAAAAAAAGCTTGCATATATCGTAAGTCACAAATGTAGTTCAAAAAATTATTTTGTAAAATGTATCAAAAACTGTTCAACCTATAAAGTTCAAAATAATTTTCATAGAAAGTACTTATAAAGTTTTACCTTTTAGAACTTTTTTTCATTTTTTGAACTTATGGTTCAAAAGTTAAAGGGGGGGGGGGGGGGGGGAACTTTTTTTTTAACTTTCGGAGCGATTATTTCATAAAATAAAATTATTATCGTAAAATGATGTTAGAAAATTTAAACGTGGTGCGAATTAGTGACTTGCCTAGTGATATAATTATTTATCATATTAAGTAACATTTTCGAAAATTCTTTTAACCAAAATATTTATTTTCCCCTTCTTAGGCCATTAGTAAAACGTTTAATACAGTATTTATGTAACCCTTTTTTTATTTTATTTTTATATATTTTTATTTAATATTGTATTGTCACTGGGAGCAAGCCTGTATGTAAAAATTCAACTCAATCGGATGTCGGGAAGTGGTCGAAAATCGATCGCCAGATATGATCTCCACAGACAAGAAGGCAAGCTAAGAAAAACGTAGTAAAAGTGTATCATAATTCTTCGTTTGTTATAAACACTAAATTATGTGACAATTTCACTATCAGCCAGTGATTAGAGAGCATACGTCTAAAGAAAACATTAGAGAAACCAATTTCTATTAACAATACAATCTTCCCTGCGTAGATTCTGTATCGGCCACTACTCTGTGCATTTTAGTAGTGAGAAGTAATTTTTGGTAGCCCGATTGTTGTTGCACACAGATCTGTAGGTACAATTATCTACATTATGACGAGGATAGGCAAGGTAATTAAAGAGGGTGGTACTTACTCTAGTGTATTATCAATATTTTGCTCTAGACAAATAATAATTATGTAGAATGTTTAATAATTAACCGTTGCTTAGCAACAATGTCATTTCTTTGCAAAAGCGCCTACGAAATTTTGCCAGCAAATGTACAATTATGCAACTATAATATTTTAGTAGGCGCTACTAGGAAAATCATTGCAATTAATAAATTCGTGGTCATTTCTAAAAAAACTCACCGTCGGAGACTAGGTATTAATGTAACGGATATGTAAACTGAGTTTGATAATAAACAGAAAAGTCGTTAAAAGAAAAAAGTGTAAAAGAAATTTCAATAAATTATGATAAATTGAATGTTCTCCATATGTTGCTATAAATAATTACTAGTATTTTGGACCGTCACGAACAAGTTTATGATATATGTCATAACATCAAATAATCTGATCATCCCATGTGCTGTATTTTTGCCAGACTACTGTACCAAAAACACCTCATTATGAACATTTGCCTATCCCTTCGCCTTAACATAAAAGTGTCATTATATTCCGTGTCATTTCGTATCTGTGTAATTACCACTTTATTATTAATATATTTGGAGGCAAAAACACTGTTACTGGTAACTGCAAACAAGGTTTAATCATTATTGTATTACGTAGAACACAAGCTCAGATTCGCAGAGTAAATTAATTTTTATTTTAATCTTTATGTTAATTTTTATAGAGTCTGGCAGTTTGCCACATACAAATAAAGCCTCTATTTTTATATCAGCTTAGGGTTGTGGATTGGGCTACATATGCTCCTTCATTCCATTAGTTGGATAAGCGACAACGTAGGTAACAATGAGCACACAATTATGATTCCTGCAAATAAACCAATAAACTTGGCCCGTGATTCTACCTATAGTTTAGTTTGTGAATACGGCTCCAATATCGGGTGCGCTAGATCACTCCGAGTCTGGCATAACGCTGAACTAGCCTCCAATTCCATTGCACTTATAATTATTTTCACTTATTGCGAATTAGTCACTTAGTGCGAATTATACCAAATGTCGATTAGCGAAACTGGTGTAGTAATACCAAAAATGGTTTAGCTGTCAGATGCGTACACGGCTAGCCTTATGGGTCGTACTGGCGAAATTGGGATGCACAGATAAGCTTGTAAGAATGATCCGACTCCTGCATGACGACATGCATTGCTGTGTCAACGTGCAAGGCTAAGATTTAGTTCTTTACAGTGAGCTGCGGCGTTAAACAAGCTTGCGTGCTCGCTCCAACTCTGTTCGCCCTGTACTTTGCAGTTGTAGTTAAGGAAACCTTGTAAATGCTGTCCGATGGCATTCGTGTTCGTTTCCGTACCGATGGCGGTGGTGTCTTTAAACTATCGAGACTCAAAGCTCGCACCAAGGTGTCGCACGCGACTATTACGGAGTGATGTACGCGGATGATTTGTGTTTTGTGGCGGAATCCCCAGATGGTTTGCAAACGCTTATACTTATGTCAAGACTTGATGAGTCGTGTCGCAGATTTGGCCTAAAAATCAATGTTAAAAAGACCGAAGTGATGGCCCAAACGTTGACTAGTGCTCCAGCTGACATTAAACTCGGTGACGTCTCACTTAAGCAAGTGGAAAAATTCAGGTATCGGATGAGCATCCTAACATCGATTCCTCCTTGATAATGAAATCAACAGCAGAATTCGAGCAGCTGCTGCAGCCTTTGGCAGACTTCGTTCCAGGGTATTCAGGTCACACGATATAAAGCTCTGTACAAAATAGCCGTGTACAAGGCGATCGTTCTGTCGAACTTCCTGTATGCGTCCGAAACGTGGTGCCTCTACCGCAAGCATATCCGCACATTAGACGGATTCCACCACAAATGCCTCCGCGACATAAACATAAAACTTCCGTGTTCGAAACACGGAAGTTCTTCGGCGGGCGAATGTCGGTGGAATCTTGTCTTTTCTAATGAAGGGGCAGCTACAGTGATGCGGCCATGTTTCCCTGATGTCTGAGAACAGAATAGCTAAGCGCATCTTCTACTCTAAGCTGCAGGATAGCAAGCGAAAACAAGGTGGCTAATTTCTGCGGTATTAAGATGTGCTTTAGCGACACATGAACAGATGTGACATAGATCCATCACTGTGGGAGACAATGGCGGCGGACCGGCCACAGTGCATGCAGTGGAGGCATACCATAGACACCAAGGTGTCCAAGTTTGAGAAGAAACGCAGAGAACAGCTCGATGCTAAGCGAGACGAGCTCAAGGCCCGACCACCCACGGCCATACATTATAATAATGTCGGAGGGGTACTGACTTGTTGCATATGTGGTCGTACATGCGCTACAAAGATCGGGTATGTCAGTCACCTGAGAGCACACCAACGAATCTCTCAATCGCAATCGCAAGCCAGTCGCTGTGGCCGAAAACGGTCAGGATGGGATGCTGATGCCATTACAGCGGATTCGACCAATGAAATTTAAGCAATTATTTGTGTCCGAACCCCCGTGTTTTTCCAAACAAAATTTGGTCGAATTCGCCATTACTAAGCTATTCTTCGGTGAATTTACGTAAAACTTAATTTTTTATAGCATATTAAAAATATTCTGAGCTTAACTTGGAAAGTTTCATCTGTCATCCATTGACAGTATCAACATTTATACTCGCTGATATTATCTTGGATTCTTCTACAATATTGTCTAGAATTTTAAACTTATTCTACACTTATTTAAGTGCTCGTAAATCCAGTTGTCCGTATTGGGCCAGCGTGGTGGTGTTACAGCCCATACTCCGCCATAAGGAAGGCCTGTGCCCAGCAGTGGAACGTATATAGTCTAAGAACAATCTTCTTCTTCTTGCCCTTTTGTCTAAAGACAATGACAATGACAAATCCCATTATGTGATCAGGCTATTTTTCACAACACATTAATGGCTTCTTTACAAAACTTCATTTGATTACCTATTACGGCCTTATTTAAATGAAGCAACTAAAAAGCACACTCACCAGGAACCATTAGCCTAATTTTAGACGTAAAATTCAAATGTATTGCTCATATCTGTTGTAAAACAGCAATATTGTTATCTCAGCATTATAAAACTGGAATTGTGCAAATACTATTTGTATAGCAGCAAATGACTAGAGAACATTAAATTACATTGCAACTATGCGCTTTAAAAACTGAACTTCTAAATGGCTTGGGTCTATTTATTTGCAAATTAAACGGTTTGACTGTATTACATTGCCATTAGAACTTATCATGTCGCCAGATATCATAAGTCCCCATAAACAGATGTTGAGTCTGTTGCCATGTACCGGACATAATGCCTTTGTCATTTAAAGTATATAAATAATATTCATTTGTAAACTGCAATCATATAATTCTTCATGATAATCATGACGATAAGCGGCACACTGTTGGGGGCAGACCTTCCTATAAGTTAGACACATACGTGGAAGAAGAAATGTTGAGTTATGCTTAACCATAAGTCCACAACGCTGGACCACGAGCGTTGGGTAGGCAGTTGAACGTTAGTCTGTCCTCAGCCTATATACGTCCCACTGCTAGGCACAGGCCTTCATCATGATGAAACACATATGGAGTATAAAGCTTAATTAGCTTATGGTGAACTTGCCTAATTTTGATGAGTGACACTGATGTGATATTACCAATAACGCTTTAGCTGTCAAATTTCAGCATTTATTTGTGTCCATATGTAACCCCCGAGGAATTAGGTCTACTTCGCCTTTACTTTATTTATAATAGAAAATTCATTGGTCTCATGTTTTAATATTGGATTGTTGAGTTACTTTACCAAGACACACAGATGGTTTTCAATCTGCTTTTGCTTACAGACAACAAGAACTTTCTCAAGGAATTAAATAGAGTAAGCATCGATTTTAGCTTTGCACGAATGATCTTATTTTAAATACACGATTTCAAATCACTCCTTTGGCAATTACGAGTATTCTATGCCTATCAGATAGGTGCTCTCAACGCAGTTCGGTGACCTTTTGGAGAGAGTTTTTTATTTTATGGGATAGGGGGGCAAACGAGCAGACAGGTCACATGATGGTAAGCAACGTCTATTGACACTCGGAACACCACAGGAGTCACAAGTGCGTTTTCGGACTTTTTAAGGGATGGGCATCCTTACTCCTTTAGTGAAACACAATGCAAGCGTTGCTTTACATATGTTTTCTGTGAGGCCGTGGGGTGGCGTGAGTGGATACTAGATGGGAAGTTAGGTAGAATAGGTAATCTTATTACACAAAAAGTATCAGGGTGTCTGTTGAAAGTTATTACGATACTTGAATCAGAACTGTAAACTCTAAGCTTTGCAGTTAAGATTCAATTTGATATCGCGTTAAATATAGTTGTACACCAAGCAAGTTTAAAAATAAAAGTTGATGAGCAACTTTCCGCAGAGATCGACTGCCTCTCTATCAGCTCACTCCAGCTAACCTACATACATCAAAATTATCGTCACGTAAAATCGTATCTACGTAAAACTATCACGCAATTTTCAGGGCATGTGGGGAAAAATGTTGAAAAGATGATTTTGATCCTTCATTGATTTGAACTACATTTTTTGGTGTGTATGCCAGTAGTGCTCTGGATGTGGACTATACTTGGATTGTTTATGGAATATGTAATCAACCTTCTTATTGCCCTGCATCCAGAAAACTATTAGCTTTTGTAACATAATGTTATGTATGACGCTTTTATATCAGTTTATTTGCAATTTAAATATTCAGTCAAAATCACTATTGTTATTGAAATATTTAGAAAAACCTTTGAACGCTTCGAATTAGTGAATATACCTTTCTACTTCAAATTATTTAATTTATGGTACCTACAGGTTTGACACTCTCTTGGAATTTTGTAATTTTGTTAAAAATTTCAACCTCGATTCTCAACTTATTTTATTATTAGAAATCTAATGGGAAATAATATTCGAAAAAATCCAAATGAATTCCAACCTTATTTTAGTCTTTATGATTTCAATAATTAAATACATCAAAAGTACTGGGAAAAACAAAGAAGAGAAATTTCACTCGGTCTCGGTACTAAAACATCCCACAAAAGCAACATTTTTACGACACCGCTCACCACCTACGTTGGGACGGCAAAATGGCGTGACTCGGCAAATATTCCTGGCTGGCTTAATTAGAAGAACAATATACCAAAAATGTATTGTTAAATTCGCGGGGGCAATTGTTTCAGCGGCGGTATTTTTCATTTAACCCTGTGCGGGGAGGAACATTAGTTGGGTCAAAAGTGGAACGATCGCCCGCCGGAACGGTTAACCGACCTTTCTGCGCGGCCTTTCCAACTTTTTAAGAAGCTTTCTGCTCAAACAAAAGCAGCGTTAAATACGCATTTAGTTGTTTCGGTGCCTTTTAGACCGGGTCTACGGTATTAGTGTTGGGCGATTACCAAATATAACACGTGTCGTCTATTATGAAAGTAAGAGCGTCAGTTATAATTATAAATCCATTACACATTCCGTTAGGTAGTGTTTTGCATAATTATACCTATACTGAAATAAATTATTTTGGTCTGATTTTAGTATAATTAACCCTAAAATAGTAGGCGTTGATACCTTATTGTTAGTTAACATGAAAGATTTTATAGCAGCGACGTAATAGCTAAATATCAAGAGACAGAGAATGGTTGATCATCGATATGTACAACAGCCGACACGAATGGAGTTACATCAAGCAAACAATAAATGACATCAGAAATAAGACAAAACTTAAATAAATTGTTAAACCTGAATCACTATCACAAAGTTTTCTTAGAATTTAACTCGAAACCCGATCCCAGTGCACCCAAAAGCCATCCTTCTTGTCAAATGTAAAAACGAACGAATTCCGAAATTTATATTTATACCTGTCATTTTCTATTCAAGCGATTATGAGCGAGACGTTAAATGACTTTCAGTGTCAAATCTGTGAACGACAGTAGAAGGTTGGTTTGGAGGAAGATTTTCCCAGTAAACTGTAAATGCTACTTTTCACACCTCAATAATTAACAAGCACAATAAATAAATAAAGAAAATTTTGCAGCTTAATGTTTGAATAAAAAACCATTTTGGTCATCGAGTAATTGTTTAACGCTCTATTTCTTCTAAAATATTGACCTGAATTAATGGTGTTGTTTAATAATACTTGCTTTATTGGATTTCAAATTAACGTTCTTGTGCCGATGTTTATAAACAAAAGTATTTTGTTAGTCACTATAAAGTCCCAAGAATTTTTACTTATATTTTTTTACTAAAACGTATTTCAAAAGGTCGTGTGAAAAATAATGATTCAAAGATATTATTACTTTCAGCCTATATAATGTAATGCTAAATCGCATTATGCATTCAAATTCTTCTTTTCCTTGCGAAAATTCTCGCATAATCTTTTATGCTCTTGAAAACACTACCTGAATTGGAAATAACATTGCAACATGAGTGTATCATCTAATACCCTTACTGAAATAAGAGCCATTACGCTGTATCTTTACTGTTCTGGAAAAACATAAATTTCTCGTGTGTTTCGTCAGCTCGGTTGTAAATAACTCGATCGAGCTTAAATAACGAATACTGTGGGAAATAGAGTTAGTGCCAAGTTCAGTTCGTGAGATTGGACTTTGAACTAGCGCGAATTGGAAAACAAAACAATGTCGTAAATATTGCGTTCAAAATACAGATGTAAATAAGGAAAAAAACAGAATTGCAGTAAATTAGATAAGTGACAAAACATGCTGTAATACGCATGTAGGTATGCGTATTACAGCATGTTTTGTCAATTTGTGTATTGTTGGTTTGTTAGCATATTTTGTTAATATAGGTAAAAACACAAGATATTAATTTTAATACTGTAACATTAAGTAATGATTTTCTATGCACTGGGTCTCCACAACACAGGGAATCCTAGTGTGGAGTCCAGAGAACTGTCAGACAAAATAAAAATTTAGAATACTAATGTACTAGTGCTATGTAAGACCTAGAATTGTTGTGTATCAATGTATTTGTACGAAATAAAAAACATTTTTATTTTATTTTTTATTTATTTTTATAAACATGCCATTCATTCTAACTGAGATTGTTTCACATATGGCTCAGCTTGTAAAATATGATCAATTAGTCTTAGCCCCTTGGCGAGCACCGCGAACACCGGCGTTCTCAAGCAATAGATATTTTTATTATGTCTCGTTTTGTGCCCGTTGACTTGTTACTATGAAATAAATGCTTTGATGTATTTATTCCATAAGATTATAATTTGCATTTATTGTAAATTATTTACCCGAGAAAACCAATTTAAATCATGCCGAGTTCAAGTGCATAGTTAGGAAGCATGTTAAAAATAAAGTAAAAATTTATTGAGAAATTTTACTGAACGTGATACAGAAGTAACTAAAGGACCATTAGATTACATAGCGCTGCCGGGCAACCTGCTACAATTTTACATCAATCGATTCTGGCATTGAGTAAACTAATTAAAATTTTCAAAGAAATAAGCAATTCGCAGTTATAACGATTTTGTTGTATCAAATATTCGTCAATTGGTTCCAAAGAGCTATAAACACGGTTATCTAAGTCTTCTACTTAAATTTGTTTCCAGTGAATACTGATAAGAGTAAGAAATTCAAAGACATCATCCCATAGTCTTCATGATTATAACTTGAAACAAGATAAAACTAATATTATCTTACTATCTATAGCAATGCTAAAACGAAGGAGAGATGGAACCGTAGATTACTCTGAAAGTAATTTACGCTTTGAAGTCTAAGCAACAAAACAATGAAATGTTTACCCAGACGTTATTAAATCTAATCCGCGGAGGCCTAAATTAACTATACTTGAAACAGTAGATGATGATAGAGATAAACTGTATCTTAGAAATGGTCCTTTTCAAAACAATCAATTTTGCGTTTTAGATAAAAAAAATCGTCAACATAAGGTTTCTATTTGACAATTCGCCAATTTTTATGATTTTAATCAGGAGAATTTTTATAATTATATCAATATATTTTTTGATCCTGAACAACAAAGTGAAGAAAACAAATCAACTAAATATGAATTTCTTATAAGTTTCTGTTTTAGCAATCGTCATAACTCAGCTCATACATAATACATTTTCTAGATACTAAACAAAAAAATATACAGACTAAGATAAAAAAAATGCAAACTACATAATTTTTAGGTTCCTTTTATTGCAAATAGGGTAAAAGTTATGTTGGTTGGTATAAGTGGTATTGGACGAGTTTTGTATAGATTTTTAGTGCTATTTGGAGATATGCCTCATGGGTAACTTATTCCATATAAAAAAAATTTGAAAATTATTTATAGGTAATTAATTATGTATAGGTAAGAAGCAATGATAGCTGCTGGTTACTTTTTATGTAAACATATTCAGGAAACCACGAGGTGTAAAGATGTAAAAAGAATGTCGTACAAAATAACTTCCTATAATATATCATTGTTTTCAAAGTACACGATTCCGGCAAACGCAATTAGGCACATACAGCCAACTCAATATTGTAAAATTTAAATAAAGTTATTTCATCATTGTGTATTGATTTTAAATCATAATAATAGTTTACCTAGAATTAGGCTAATGTAGGTCTTTAAACAACCTACACATGCAATTAGGGTAACAATATGGACTTTGAAACATAAATAAATTCGTAAAACTCGAACATCTACAAAAGTTCACAATAACAGGCGATGAATGGGACATAGAAGTTTGGTTTCTTCATACATTTGCAGATACAATAAGAAAGTTCGAAGTAGCTGTATTGTTCGTGTAAAGATCCGTGCCGAATAGTTCTGGTGGGATCCAATGGACCGGCGGCAAATTTGCTTGGTTCATTAATGTTTCAAACGTGTGTTTTGGAAGCAGAAATTGTAACAGTACAATAGGTTTTAGTTCGGGGTCGTTACCACGTATAGTGTGTAATTCTTAACTTTAATATAGACTATTGTCACTTGATTGTGAAGAGCTGTGTTGTTGAAACGCTTTAGTTTCAATATTAGAAATAATGGAACTTTCCGTCCAAATCCTGGAAATGTAAGCAAACTTTATGATGTCAAGATTCTCTGTGCTTTAGATAGGACGTACTCAACCGTTAGACCTGGCTATTGCATTAATCCGCAGTTGGCAGCGTGGTGATGTTATAACTCATGCTCTTTATTCCATAGAATGCTTGTGCTTTGGAAATTTTCTTTATATTAATATTATACTTTGATAAATTTTGGCTTAAAGCAATTTTTTTTTTACATATGACAGGTAAGCTCTTGGCCTTCATGTCACCTGATGGTAAGTGACGATAAGGCTGAAGGTGGAAGCGAGATTCACCTGTAATCCTCAACAAAAGAGGAACTGGCTATCTTACGTCTGATTGCCGGAACTCAAAAATGCTTATAACATTGTAATTATGGCGACAGATTTAAGTAAAACGGTGGTAGCTAGGCAGGCGGGCCCAGAAGCCCTACCACCAACCAAACTGAGCAGAAAAACTTATGCCCCCATGGGGAATCGAACCCGGACCTCTCGATCTACACCCGGTGGTGTGAACCACTAGACCAGAGAGGCGGTTAAATTAATTAATGCCATATTTTTACTCGTTAACATGAATAACATAATTTTGTAACTTTGTAATTAGACTATGTATATTAGAGATAAGTCCTTGTTTGCATACTAATAATATATAATGACCTATATTTGTTTCTTGGTGCAATAAAGAGTTTAATAATTAATTGTTTTGCCGTTCCTTGATAATTTTTTGAAATATTGATATTCTTTTGAAAAGTATTTCAATTACTGATTAATCGACTCTAGTCTCATTAGGAATTCAACAAAAGGAAGCTTTTATTTAACTTCATACAATGACGATGTACGAAGTAGTAAACTACAAACAATTTGTGTATGTAATATAACTTTACTGACAAAGTTGAACTCACAGCCTCAACCTCGAGTCAGTGGTAATCACTTCAGTTATTTCCTGCTAGGCCTTTGTGTTTACGTCATTTAGAGAAGGTAAAGTTCTAGATATTGTCTTTCTTATAATAAAGTCTACTTAGCAGCAATGGTTTTGGTTAATGGAGCTTAGCTTATTAGTCTTCATTCATGACTTTTGAGTGTTGTGTTTTAGTAGTAACTATACGCAGGTGATATACAAATTTCGCCATGAATGTGTGGAGTCACTATAATGGATAGAATTGAGAATAAGTATATTAGAGGGAGTTTGAAAGTAGTGCCAGTGATAGATAACACTAGGAGCAATCCGTTAGTATGATAAGGTCATGTGATGAGCAGGGATTAGTTTCACATAACAAAAAGAATGCTAAATATGAATGTGGATAGACTTAGAATGAGAGGAAGAACAAATAAACTATGCCTATAATTAAGTTACAATTTAATGTATGAATTCTAATGTGAGAAGTGGATCTTGAATGACAAAAGAGAATAGAAGAGGAAGTCATATGCAGACACTATTAAAGTGTGCAAAGGATAGAAAGAAGAAACACTATATTGAAACTGGAAACAGATAAATAAATGGTTGTTGTTACAGCTATAATATCAGTTTATGATTTAAGCCCTATGAATTTTCTTTTTGTTATTTATTTTACCAATAAAGACAAAACAATACACCCACTTAGCCCTTGTTAGTCTAACTATCAGATTTAATACTTAATAACAAGAAAGCTTATCAAGTAATATCTCAGATAAATTAGTTTAGCATATAAAAACATCTTCTCCTTCTTCAACATATACGCCAACCAATCTATTTAGGGCCACTTGCAGGTAATTTTAAACATTGTTTAAAATCTTGATTTTGTCAGTTTTGACAATTTCACTATGGCTAAAATTTAAATCGAGGTTTAAAACTAGATTTAGTGATTTTTTGACAATTTTACGATGGCTCTTATGTCAAAAATTGACAAAATCGAGATTTAAGCTAGGTTTAAAATTTCCTGCATGTGACCCGTCTTAAATCCACAAACTGCTTGTAAATCAAATAAGGTAACAAAGGGAGGAGCTCTGATCTTGTAACTAGTAGTAATTATAGAAGCCAGCAGTGATTCCTAGAATGTTCACTCAAAAGTGTAGTTTTTAATTATGTGCCAACATAAAGTGTTTCATTTCTCCTCTCTGATACTAACTACGGGTACAGAGATTAATAACACTACACAATATTGAATATTATTTAAGATCAGTTGCTTTAGAAGCATACAGATCTTTGAAGACGTTGTTTCATGTCAATATTAATTCGGAACACTTCAAAAACATCGCTCAACCGAAGTGTATTATCATAATGTTTAATTCTAACCCAGTTTCCACCATAAAGTTCATTAGTTTCAAGGTTTAATTTTGAACTTTGGGAAATATATCAAATGTGGGTGTAATCAAAACTTTCTGCAAACTTTTGTCCCTGTTATTTGCTCTTCCTCTTAAATTTAGCAACTTGTGGCAACCACAAACCTATTCCTCAAGTCCTATAAGGTTACTTGTTCATGTTCATTTTCTTCGGATGTGTTCTCAACTTAAGTGTCAAGTATATGTAAGACTTTAGAACTGAAAGATCTTAGGAGAATCTAAGGGAATTTAGTTTATAACGTTAAGTTATAAATTTGATTCATTGTCAATCAATATTTCTTTTTCATATTATAGTGAGCAGAAAAAAAATCTTTTGTTACATAATTTTCCAGCAAGAAAAAAATTGTTAGAAAATTTATATCATGTAGGAATAGCTATTAATGCAAAACAACACATGTCGGACAAAGGCAGCTTAGTTAGCGGTAACGACTATCTTGATTATAGGAAACGAAATGCCCTTCCAAAGTATCCCACAAGGGTCCAGAGAAATTCTGTCGGTCCCTCTGACTTGCAAATCAGTCAATTCTCCACAATGGAAAGTGGCGCAAGGTAGATAAGATCTCACGCCTATTTAGATCTGGTGTTCGAGACAGGGATTTAACGGTTTAGGGCTATTCACGTATATCGGGAGCAGCAGAAATCGTTTTTCATGAGAGAATTCTACGCATCTCAAACCTATTGCAGGCGTTCTACATTTCCAAGGATGCGAAAACATTTTTCCGATATTTCAACAATTTTCCCCTGTTTGGAACAATTTTCACTTTACGCATTTTTCGCTTTTATTTATCTGTAAGCACTTTCAACTTGAAGACAGAACCTCTTACTTACTCTTACCTACTAAGACACACCCTTACTTACTAATAAAACATAGACCGTACACGTGACTTTATATGACATCTTAAGCTATTCCAATATCCTAGTTGCTAATAATTTTATGAATATAATTTTTTTGGCCGTTTACAATGCCTCGCATAAGAAAGCTCAAGGTCACTCAAAGGACAATGGAGAGGGTTATATGCTTTGAGTTTCTCTGCGTGACCACAACAAACGCGAAAAGATCCACATGAGAACTAAGGTCACCAACATAGCCAACAGAGTTGCGAACTTTAGTGGCAGTGGCAGGGCGCATCTCTTGTAGAACTGACGGCCATTGAGGCGGAAAGGTTCTCGAGTGGCGGCCACGTACTGGGATGCACGACTTTAGAGGGCGCCATAAGATGGACCCACGATCTGGCAAAGGTGAAATCGCTGGATGCGGACGGCGCAGGGCCGGTCACTGTGGAGATCCTTGGCAGACATATGTCCAGCAGTGAAGTTCTGTGGACTGAAATGATGATGAACTTTTTTCTTATTTATTTAAATCTACCTTCCGACTTATTGAAAGCCTTTGAAGTCAGGCGCAGGGGCGTTCTATTTACTCTGTTAAGATGGAAATTGGGAAAGCGGTAGAACTTGTTACATAGGCGAAGTTTTCTTTGTGTCGATAAATTACTGATAACTTTTCAAGTTGTCCAAAGTTCTTATCGTGTTATTGGAATTTTTAATACGGCTGTCAGGAGACTTTATGGTTGGCTAGGAAATTGCACTCCTTCGCGGATGTATTCATCAATCTTGATATTTAGCAGAGAACTTTATTTTGCAAGTTCTGCCTCTTGATTGGGAGTTCTAAAACAATCACCACAAATAGATGTTCTAAAACAATCACGCTAGAATTGAAATTTTAAATATTATCTTTTGTAATAGTAATACATTTTAAGTAAGTAAGTAATTGCAGTAGGTAAAAAGTACAAAAATTTATTTAATGGTTTAAATAAGATCAATTTTTTTGTTATTCGTGTTGTTATCCCTACTGAAACCATATTTTGCATTAAAGTGTAACTCATTGGAATCAACTATTTTAGATAAAGGGGTTGATGAATGGTTCAAAATCTATTATTTATTTTATCCACGTTTCTTTTTCGTGACTTTTATATTACACAACTAACGTTATTGAACAAAATTGATACAACATTGTAAAATATTATATTTTATACAAAAACAATGCCTAAGTTTAGCAGTGGGCACCATATGCTCCCAAAATAAAGAATAACTGGATCGTGTGTAACATTCATAACGTTTACGAGAATACAATGCTCTGTATAGAATCTTCCAGAAATACTGCCACGCACGAATACAAAGTAGTACTGAACGCAAAATAAAAATATACCCGCATAATATTTGGGCCCAAATGCTTACGCATTTGGGCGAGGCAACAGTAATGACTTTAGACGGCCTTGAGTGGGATAATGCTTCATGTGCATATGTAATGTCGTTTCAGAGCCAACGATATGTTTTGTGCATCAGAAATATAAAAGAAAGCTTTGTTCTTATATTAAGTCAAACGACAAAAGATTGGCTCACATCACAGACCAGAAATCCGCAGTTGGTTTTACAGCAACAAATTCAATGAGTCTGTTCAAAGATGCGTGTCTGTGTGAACTCTGTGACATGTATTTATATTTACCGTGTGTTCGAAGCTAAATCAAATAACATTGAATTTTCTTTCTTGTCAGTTTCATGAAAAATATATTTCCTCTTTAGTGATTATTAAAATATTTTCCTATATTATTTCCTTTGAACGTTTACTCTGAGATGGGAATCACGGAAATTAAAACTAAGTCGTTATATCGTTTGTTCAGACGTTTATGTTTTGAAGACTCTTTTCATATGTCGATGGAACGCTCAGAGTAAACAGAACTGGAGTAGCCATTAGTCAATTTCTCAAACATTTTTTTCTGCCATTTCTTGCGGGGGGTGAGGTTACCACTACACTCAAAGCCAGCCGTTCTTACAAATGCACACATGCATAATTCGACACACAAATTTAAATTTCACGCACACACGCTTAAAATAGTCACGTGGGGTGTGCGTTTTGACAACGTCACAGCCACACTCCCCACGAGACCAGCGTTCAAAATTTGAAATCGTAGAATTCTAAAACATGAAATAATGAAGTAAATAATCATGAAATCTTAAAAATTATAATTACAAATAAAAGGTGACACCATAATTTAGCACACTCGATGTTTTCTATTTATTTTTACAACAAAAAACAGCACAGGCAGGCATTTTTGCGGGAGCTCTGTTCGCCGCAACGTTTACAATGTTATGGCTGTCAAAATGGCGGCTCAACTAGTTTTATTAAACGTGCAAGCATCCGATGCTTGTGCATTTGGCAGAGGGGAATGTTAGACAAAGGCTACTCCAGTTCTGTTTACTCTGAGATGGAACGAGTATAATACGATGATAAAAATATATATTGCGTAAAATTTGCCAAAAGACAGGTATAAAAAAATATTAAAAATAATGATGATGGTATTAATAAATAATTTAGATAGCAACGTGGACTCTTAGGCCCGTATTAGGCGCTATTGATCCCACACAGCGCCATCCCTTTTTAACTGCGCTCAAGCAGAGATCTACGCTTGAGTTTAGTTCCGTAATACGGTCCTTAGACTTGATGCACCTATTTATCATTGCTACCTTCAAATATATTTCTGTATTAAAAATGGGCACGATTTTTTTATTTCTGTTTCAAAACGCTTATGAGTTCCATAAAGTCTTTTAAATATTTATCTCCTCAAACAATATTGGATCTCGTTCACCTTATCTGATACCAAATTAATTCTTTGTACAGGTCGAGATTTTGTTGAAATGCGGTGTTATTTGTTTCCCTTCCGCTGAATCTTCTAGACGTTCTTTTTATAATGAGAAATTGCAAGGTCATATTCAGTAAAATACAAACGCTGACCTCAATGCTTTGTAGAAAGAACTTTTCGCTGATGTTTGGTAAAAAATCACATTCTATTCAAAGCAATTTAAGGAATACTGTTCTGATAATTGTTCTTTAAAAGGAAATTTACCTATTGATGGTAATATCAGACATTTTTATTGCTGGTCGGTATAAAACCTTTTTTTTCCTGTATTAGTATCGAGGCAGCAGCCAGGCAATGGCAGAAATGGAAAGTGGATGACAAGTGCCCGGTGCCTATTAGTGCCCGGTGCATGGCAACTGCTTCGCCTTTTATCTCTTAGAAAGCTAAAAATATCACGCAGTGTGAGTTAATACCCTTGTCCACGTAGTTTGCTTTCAGTTATGATGATAGGTTGTGGTACAATTAAAGTCTCATCAAGCTGAAAACTTGTTTCGATCAAGAAATTTGAACACTATTTGGTAACTTGAGCTTTAAAGAGCGTCCAGATATTCAGAAGACTTTGGAAAATTTGATTATTGGCCATGACGCCTTTATAATCAAAGTCTATGTAATAGACAGTGACGAAAGGATTGAATGAACATTTTAAGGGCAAAAAGTTAAAACGGGACACCAATAGGGTAAAACCGGGATAGATGCCTTTACTTTTTGAAAGTGTCTCCTATTTTCAAAACTATAATTTTTTAATGAATTATTTGTATAAATGTAGCTAACTTATTTACTAATGTTCAATTATTATTTGTTTTCTTTGATCTATCAATTACAGATTTTGCAGAATTCAATTTTTTGTAGACGTCTTTTTTTGGGGATAGATGCCCACCTGTATGGATAATTGCCCCACCATGAAAATACTAAGAGGAATAGATGCCTGTGGTGTGCGATAGATGCCTTCTATAAAGTTTAAAAGAAGAACCCAGCCAAATTATATAAGATCCATTAAACTTAAACGGCTGCATCCAAGAGACATGGATAAATTTAAGAAAAAAATATGCATTTCGTTTTCAATAGTTCAATAATCACAATCAAACAATAAAATGTTATGCAATGAGATAAAAGTTCAAATACGAATATAGGTTTGTAATGTACGAAAAAAAACAAATATATTTGTACTGACACCATATAGTGAGAGGAGGGATATGTGCCCTTTATATGTAACCTAACCTGTAACCTATCCCGGCGCAACTATCCTTTTTTCCTTGTTCAAGGAATTCATTTATTTTATATATAGATTAAAATCAAAAATAGAGTTATTTGTACTTGGATCCAAACTTAATAAACCAGTACATGTACATGGTAAAGAATATAATAGATTTCTCAAATAATTAAAGTTATACAAAGGCAAATACTGACACTTATATTATATTAATTCTTAGATCTTTCCTTCCTTTTTACTTTCAATTCAATTTTGACATTTGTGACTAAGGTTATTAATATTGTATCGTGAACAGGCCTTGAGTTTGTGTTTGAGGCATTGAGTTTGAGTTATGAGTTCGGGAACAAAGGTATTTTGAAAATGGGCATCTATCCCACTAAGACATTTATCCCGGTCTTACCCTATTCCATATAAGCGTCAATTTACATTTCCAAAGTTCTTAAACTTAACAAACTTACCAATCAACGGAAACAAACTGAGAAATTAATTAAACATGAGCAAATTTAAACGTATTCAAACTCACCAAAGGCCAGAGCGGACTAAAAAGTATACGGGCTTATTTATCTTTCCCCAAAAAACAATAAATGTTAATACAAGGGAACACTTTGGAGTGAGATCGTGAAAAGAACAAGGCAAATGAGCCCACTGAATCAAAGTCCAAACTCGTTCAGATTTTATAAGCTCTTATAAAAGCCAGTGGGCCGCGCCGCCGTAACCGAGAAAAATAAATTTAAAACTTAAAAGATCTAATAAGAAACTCGATGAAGGATTTTTTACTGTTTTCTTGGGATAGCCTTATCTTGGGCGAGTTGAGTATTAAGTAAATATTAGTGTTCTACTTCTGTAACGAAGTTTCGTAAACTTGTCGGACAGACTGTTCAAGATGTACGATGCACAATACTAGATACATTTAGTTGCCTGGTTTACTGGTTACTACTTTACGGTGAAGAAATGTAGAATACGGTATAGTAATCTGGGCCACTTTGATCCTTATAAGAACCCAGATGGCAATGGACAGTTGGATCAGGTATAAAAAAGAATTGTAGAAGAAATAGATTCTCACATAGTCATAAATAATGGCGAGTGGCAGTGGACAGGGCGGGAGGTTGAGGCGAAAAAGAATCTCGACTAATGGCTATGTACCTGGAAGGGGCAACGTTAGTCGGCCCCCACTGTTCAAGTTCGCGTAAGCTACTGTTTGTGGACAGCACAAGATCGATTATTGTGGAGATCCTCCAAGAGGTCCACCAAAGGATGTCTCTGAGCTGAACGATGGGTGAAAAATACCCGTTCTTGGTTTTTTATAAGTGTAGTGTGTTTAGAACTATTCGTAACGTACACGCATTACAAATGAGATATACAGCGATGCCCGTACCGATCAGTCTTGTGATGCCCGCATCCATTAGTTTCATTCGAGATAGAACAGGATGTTAGTGTGATAAATAAAAATATTTTGCCAGAAATGGATGTGTTGTTATAAGTAGTAAAAATCGTTTTTCTATGCCGTGTACATAAGTAAGCTTAGTGTCAGATGTTTGCTTTGATAAATAAAAAATAAAAAAAGAAATAAAAATATCTTTAGACACTTACACCTACCAATTAAACCCACTTTAAGCAAGTAATGGTGCTTGTGTTACGGATACTAGATTACGGATAAATATATTGAATGTTCAGAAGATTATACAATACTGGATAACAAAATGCCTGAATTCATCACACATATATTTGCTCCCACTGGGGATGAAACCAGAACACTCGACCACGAAGGTCAAGTAATATTATATGAGGCGATGGAATTAATGATTATAATAAAAGCTGATAGTAAAATATTAGGTCCTTTCCTATGAAATTAGTGTTTTGTATGGAGATTTTGGGGATGTCTGCATTTTACATACTAACAGTTTATCAGTTTTCTTCACAACGACAAATCCAGAGATAATAATATTTGGCATGTATCATAAGACAAGCTTTAGCAATAAGTATGTGTGTGAACACGCTTGATAAAAATTATTCATCGTTTTTATGTTAATGCAAATCAAATGATGTATTCGGGAGGCAGTTAAAAATAATTGTCTTTGTGTCTAATATTAACACAATTAAACTTACAAAAAATTATCAAATTAAATAACACGAGCTCAAATATATGGTCTACTTTTAGAAGAGGCAATTATTTTATAAGAATGTTCTGAAACTTAATAGTTACGGACAAATTGCTAAGACAGAATAAAAACACCAATTTCATAGGTAAGGACCCAATATAGTCTTTTAAATAGATTGGAATCAACTATGTTAAAAATAATACTTAAATGGCGATGACGCTGGCGATGATATTTTTTTTAATTTTTTAAGACAAAATAGATAAATCTTACATTCCTCCCAAAAACATAAAGAGATAGACACTCTGTCTGGCTGACTGAAAACGGTGGTTACTCCCTCGGTTACTCCCCATTACATAACACTCCAACATGTTTTACTAAGCAATGACAACAACCTCTTTTGTATGCGCCATTTTATATACAACCGAGGTTCACCTGCCTAGCTTTTCTACATTTGCAATTTATACACTACTTATACGGAAACGGTTCTGAGGAAATCTACTCGCAGGAAAAGGTTGAGCCCATTTTTAGATTACTTTAGGTAAATAGGCTTATGGTTCAATGTAGCCCTAGCGAAGCTACATAAAACTACGGGCTCCGTCTGTGCTTTCCAACTTTGTTGTATTTTCAATATTTCATACAGATTCGAAGATATACAGAATTTTACATTCGTGTACGTATAATTTTACAAGCTAATAGGCTATTTTCCCATTTTTTATTGGGTCTTAAATGATTAATTACTTAGCCATCACCATAAAAAATAATATAAATTTATGTGAGGCCTTTATCACAATAAATTTTAAAATACGTTTTTGCTTAACTGTCAAATACACCTTCGTTCATGATGGTCTATGAATTATGTGTCGTAAAGGCACGATTTTGGTAAATAATTCAAAACGCATGCGTAACACAGGCTTGATTGGTTGCGACTGGCATTTGACGGATTTTGACCATGCGTTATATTTTTTTACATGATGAGTTACTTCACTAATTTCACGAATATGGTGGATAGCGTTATTGGCAGATGAAAAAAAAGTAAAAATAAAACATGTTAAACTGAATTTTTACAGCAATCCCTTATTTATATTTATTAAACTTGGTATATTTTTGATCCTTGTACTAAATACTATGCGAATTAAACATTATTTTCATTATTTTTGATTTGAGTCAACTAGCCTATTGAGTTTAATATCAGAAATATTTCTTTTTAAGTATGTTTGCCTCCGCCAAGTCGAACGAAGCCACAGACAAAGCATTATTTTATCGAAGTTATTCAAGCTATTTTCAACAGCCTGTAATATTGGGCTGCCTTGAGCTAGATTCCTGAATTTTAAGTGGAATAAAGGGCATACTTTGAATATATTCTAAATAATACAATGTCAATTTTATGGACGGTCTCAGACACTGTTTAAAACAGTCCTCGTTACCTCATAGTAATCACATGGTTTGAACAGTAGGTAAAATGTTAATAATATGCAAAAATACTTCTTCCCTTTTCGAGTCACTAACTGCAAAAGTGTCTACATATTTTTTCCCGTGCGTGTACATATTATTAACATATTACGAGAAAGGCCTTTTAAAAATAATGAAATGTATCTAATATTAATTCTGATAAATATTCTATTGACGCTCCCGGTACCGACTAAAATAGCAGACTTTGTTCAAGTTCGTATTCCAAAAGGTTTTTGTAGTATGAGTTGTGTTGCGAGACTTTACATTGTTTTACTCGTAATGCTTTTGATAAAATTTACATTTTCAGGAACCACTCAAATAAAAAATATTACCTAAACTAAATACATCTCATTACGCACGTTTCCGTGGGAATTCTCCTCACTGATTGGGAATTTCGTAACAATATTAAAATTAAATGAAGAAAGAAATGAAATTTGATTACGTGTAGGTTTTTCATGGCTTTAATATTTTTTTTTTACATATGACAGGTAAACTCTTGGCCTCTTCTCACCTGATGGTAAGTGACGATAAGGCCGAAGGTGGAAGCGAGCTTCACCTGTAATCCTCAACAACTAAGGAACTGGCTATCTTACCTCTGATTGCCGGAACACAAAAAAGCTTATAACATTGTTATTATGGCGACAAATTTAGGTAAGACGGTGGTAGCTAGCCAGGCGGGCTTAGAAGCCCTACCACCAGCCAAACCGAGCAGAAAAACTTCTGCCCCCATGGGGAATCGAACCCGGACGTCCCGATCAACACCCGGTGGTGTGAACCACTAGACCAGAGAGGCGGTTAAAATATTATTTAGGTATGTAATTTTTAACTGTATTATAAATGTAAATAACGTTCCAAATGGAAATTACCTACATCAAAATATATTATAGTATTCAATGCTGAACATGAACGAATGAAGAATATGCAAAATGTTAATTAAAATGGAACAAAGATATTATTTCCTGCTTTAAATAGGGGATTACACTTGTAATTGGATATTTAACAGAAGCATATTGTGTTTTTCATATGAAAATATTAATTTTATCACGGAATTAAAATTTATTAACTTTAATTAATGCCATATTATTGGGTCCTTACCTATGAAATTGGTGTTTTTATTCTGTCTTAGCAGTTTGTCCGTAACTATTAAGTTTCATAACATTCTTATAAAATTATTGCCTCTTCTAAAAATAGACCATATATTTGAGCTCGTATTATTTAATTTGATAATTTTTTGTAAGTTTAATTGTGTTAAAATTAGACACAAAGACAATTATTTTTAACTGCCTCCTGAATACATCAAAACGATGTGTTGGCGATCCAACCTCTTTTGTACAATTTGTATTTTATAAGTATTTTACTTTATGGTTTTTATAAATATATTAGATGACAGAAATACGTCGTTTCATTTACATGTGGTGTCAGAAGAAATAAAATAAAATTTAACAATTTTTGCAAAATGCCCTTCACAAGAGCTCAGAAAAAAGTCGCCATCGTGTCATCGTCGCCACCTCCAGCTACGAAGCCCGAGAGTTCGCCGGGAGATGGTGCCCTCGAGAACACTGCCGTCACCGCGGCGGGCCCGTCTTCTACAACGCACCGGGAACCCTCTACGGCTATAAGTATCGTAGCTTCAACTTCTTCTCATTCTAAAAGTGCTCGTTCCGCTCGTACTCAAAGTACGATTAAAGCGCAAATGTTAGCGGCTAAAGCGGAACATGCACGTCGTCTCGCAGATATTGAAGAAGAGCGTGAGCGCGCACAAGCAATTCGTGTGCGTGCTATAGCCGACTTAGATTTACAGGTGGAGCTAGCCGCCATAGAAGCGGGCTCCTCACGCATGTCTATTGAGTCTAAGTCGCATAGTTCCCAACGTGTGAAACATTGGGTGGCCCAATCTCGTCACAATAAAGAAAATGACGATAATGTATTGCTTGACAGGGAACAGTTTTTCAACGTTATGCCGCAGCCATCGCCGCGGCTCGTGCTACCCGCTGCAGCGGATGTAGCCTCACCAGCGTTTCTGGACCCTGTCTGCTCGCTGCCAGCATTAGTTGAGCCAGCTGAACCAATCATACAACACACACATGTAGGCACACGTAAAGAAAACCATTGTAATTGCTACCAAAATAAAGTTACCGAACCAAATGTAGGAACTCAATTTAATCAGCTGGCCAACGCCATCTCGAGCTTGGGGAAGAAGACGACAAAGGTTTGTGATATCTCTAAGTTTGACGGACATGCTGCGAATTGGCTTCTGTTCAAGAAGTCCTACGACCAGTCCAAGGCACATTTTTCCGCTAGCGAGAATATCGCTAGACTTAGCGCAGCGCTCCTTGGTGCCGCTCGAGAAGCAGTCGCCATTCTCCTGGTAGCTGCGGGCGACCCGGAGCAGATCGTGCAGGCCCTGGAGACTAGGTTCGCTCAGCCAGAGGTCATCGTGCTACACCAGCTCTCACTCGTGAGAGCTCTTCCGAAACTAGGTGCGCAGGAAGCCTCTCGTGAACTGAACATTTTCGCCTGCCGCATCCGCAACTGTGTGGAAGTCGTCCGGCTGCTCAACCAACCGGAGTATCTTGCTTCTCCCGAGCTGGCTAACTCAATAATAGGCAAGTTGACTCCTTTATTAAGGTCCAGATGGGTTGACTTTGCATCCGCCAGAGTGGGCTCTGGCAAATACAAATTAGAAAATTTGGCTGATTACCTCGACAACGAGGCAAAGTTACAAAATTTATTTGGCGTCTCCGTACCAGAGCCGACACCTGTCAAAAACCTACATCACCAGGTGAAAATGCAGGGTCAGGCCATCAAACCAGGAATATTTCCCTACCTAGTGTCTGAATCGCCTGTCAAGCCCCAGAATAGGGCTCTATGCGGATACTGTTCGAGTTCCCGTCACGAAGTTGGCGATTGTGAAGATTTCAAGGTGCTTCCACTAGACGATCGTTGGCACTGGGCTATGGAAAACAAGGTATGCCGTAGATGTTTAAAGAAAGGCTCCCATCAGTACCGGAATTGCAAGAAGAGGTGTAAGATGGAAGATTGTACGGCCAGCCGCACGCATCACACCCTCTTGCACAGACCTAGGTCCTCGCATCCAGCTGTCCATGCCGTAGCCCACAGCGCCGCTCCTGTCGCTGAAGGTACTGTCACGGTGGCGCATAACACCGTGCCGCAGGTAAATATCAGAGCGCAGCCCCTCTTAAAAATTATTCCTGTCACACTAACGGGTAAGAAGGGCACGTTCGATACATTCGCTCTTCTTGATGACGGTAGCTCAGCGACATTGCTAGATAAGTCCATAGCTGATTTATTAGACGATGAGGGGCCAAGCGAATCTTTGCGTATCCAATGTATTGGTGGACTGACAAAGGTCTCTCACATCAGCTATGTTCGCATCAGGGTAAAGGGTCAGTACCGACCCGACAGCTTCGAGATTCGTGCACGCGCTTTTCCCAACCTAGATCTCAGAGTCCAATCAGCTAACATCGACGACATTCAACGGTACAGTCACCTTCGCGATTTAGCTAACGAGTTGACTTACGAAAAGGCAAAACCCACCTGTCTGATCGGAACTGACAACTGGCATCTGTTGCTCCCTCAAGCCATTCGGCAGGGAGCCAGATCAGAGCCAGCTGCTGCTCTTACTCCTCTTGGCTGGGTACTATTTGGGTTTATCGGTGTAAAACCTAGCTTGACAGAGTTTATAAACCATGTCCAAATCGACGAGCATGACCGTAGGTTAGAGATTTTAGTCAAGAGCTATTATAAATTAGACTCAATCGGGATCGCGAAAGTATTTCACCGTAGTTCCGGTGACAAACGGGCTATAGAGATTCTGGAAAAGACAACGGTGCGTATGCCTTCAGATCGATTCCAGACAGGTCTGTTATGGCGCAAGGACATTTGGACCGTTCCTGACAGTAAAAAGCTCGCTCTTACTAGATTTTCTAGCCTCGAAAGAAAGATGTCTCGCGATGAAGACTACGCTTTGTCTTACAAACAAAACGTACAGGCTATGATCGACAAAGGATACGCAGAGATTTGTGTGGGTCCTCCTAAGGGTATCGTGTGGTATCTGCCACATTTCGGGGTAGTACATGCACACAAGAAAAAATTGCGGGTCGTACACGACGCTGCCGCGAAGGTCAATGGAGTAAGCCTGAACTCATTATTGTTATCAGGTCCAGACTTACTGCAACCTTTGCTAGCGATCGTGATGCGATTTCGTGAGGGTCTTATTGCTCTTACCGCGGATATAAGAGAAATGTTTCCGCAGGTTAAAATTCAGCCCGAGGACCGAGACGCGCAACGCTTTTTTTGGCGGAACAGTCCTAAGGAACCACTTCTCGAGTACAGAATGTCCTCCATGATCTTCGGAGCCACCTCGAGTCCATGTACCGCGCTTTATCTTAAAAACAAAAACGCACAGGACTTTCAGCACTCGCACCCTGAGGCGGCTCGGGCGATCATAGAAAACCATTACATGGACGATTACCTGGGAAGTGTGGACAGCGTGGAGGAAGCGGCACGTCTTGCATCTGACATAGTGTCTGTCCATAGCAAGGCCGGATTCGAAATGAGATCGTGGGTGTCGAATCATCCCAAGGGCCTCTCTTTAGTACACCCCGACCTTCACGCTGCCGACGCTTCCGAGGTTGGTTTGGGCCCTTCTTCTCCCCTTCAAATTCGAGTTCTTGGACTTACCTGGCTCGTTTCCAGCGATTCTCTGCGCTTTTTAAAATCCATCCCTAAGTTGCCTCCTACCTTCACTAAACGATCTACGCTATCCCTTCTTATGTCTGTTTATGACCCTTTGGGCCTAGTGGCCCCTCTTATCATCAAGGGTCGCATTCTCTTCCAAAAAACTTGGAAGCTTAGCTTAGACTGGGATCAGACCTTACCAGATGGTCTTGTTCAGCGCTGGAAGGCCTGGTTCTGTGAGCTTGAAGGTCTGTCTGGCGGAACCGTCCCTAGGTGTTATTCAGGCGGGTTATCGATAGTAGACGCTCAACTGCACGTTTTTTCTGATGCGAGTGAGCTAGCGTACGCCTGTGTTGCTTACTGGCGTTTTGTTCTGGCGGATGGTTCAATTCGGTTGGCCTTAATCGGTGGTAAAACTAGACTAGCTCCTTTAAAACCTGTGACAATCCCCAGATTGGAACTCCAGGCGGCACTAATTGCAGCACGATTTGCTAATTATGTCATTGAGGCTCATAGCCGAAAACCGGCTAGATGTGTTTTATGGTCTGATTCAATAACCGTTCTCAAATGGCTGCGTAGCGACGTTTGCTCATTTAAGGCCTTTGTGTCGTTCCGGGTTGCCGAGATCGTAGAGCTAACAGAGGTGCAAAGCTGGAGGTACGTTCCCACTGGCCTAAATATAGCAGACGACGCTACGCGCGACACTGGGGACTGTTCGAGCAGCTCCCGCTGGTTTACCGGCCCGTCCTTCCTGCTCTTACCTGAATCCTCCTGGCCTGGTGAACCTTCCCCCGTTGTCGATGCAGCACTAGAAGAGAAGAGGGTCGCTTCCGAGATAGTCGAGTCCGTTTTCAACATTACTTCAGATCAGATTTCTGTCTCCATCATAGTCCCAGACCACAACCGCTTCAGTAGTTGGCTGCGTCTGCTCAGAGCCACGGCGCGAGTGCATCAGGCAACTAAAGTATTTCGGTCTCTTTTACCTCACACTCCAAAATCCGATGCTTCGCTACGATGCGCTTCTAACTTTCCGCTCTTGACTGTTGACGACTTAGACTCCGCGGAACGTCACTTATTTTGTACCGTACAGCGCGATTCATTCTTGGATGAACTAAATTGCATTAACGCAGGGCGCCCCGTTTCGAAAACCAGCCGGCTTAGTCACGTATCCTTGCTCTTGGGGGAAGATCACCTACTGCGCCTGTCAGGTCGCACATCGGCTTCAACCGCCATTAACTCACGCCCGGTTGTTCTCGACGGGAAACATCTGATAACGAGGCTCCTCATCCATTATTACCACGTTCGATACTCCCACGCCAATCACGAGCTCATAGCCAATGAGCTACGACAGAAGTTCTTCATAATCGGCTTGAGAGTTGCCGTGAGGAGCGTGGCCGCGAGGTGCCAAATTTGTCAGATTCGGAAGGCCTCACCATCACCACCTCCTGTCGGCGATCTACCCGAAGTGCGGATGGCTCACCACGAGCGCCCGTTTACATATGTCGGTCTTGATTACTTTGGCCCTTACCACATCACCATCGGCCGAAGACACGCGAAGAGATGGGTGGCACTTTTCACCTGCCTGACAGTTCGAGCCATTCATTTGGAGGTGGTCGAGAGCCTCTCCTCGGATGCAGCTATATTAGCATTGCGCCGCTTCATCGCGCGGCGAGGGTACCCCGGCTGCATTTACTCCGACAATGGGACTGCGTTCGTCGGGGCAGCGAAGATTATACCTGATGTGTACGCCTTTGCGTCGGAGAAACGGATCCGTTGGAAGTTTATTCCACCGTCAGCCCCTTTTATGGGTGGATGCTGGGAGAGGCTAGTAGGGAACGTCAAGAGATCGCTAGATGTGACGCTTAAGGAGAGATCACCACGTGAAGAGACGTTCCTTACGCTCTTGCTGGAAGCTGAGGCCGTTGTAAACTCGAGGCCGCTTACCCACGTAGCTACCGATTCCGATGCCGAGGAGGCTATCACTCCATTTTCCTTCCTGCTGGGCACCTCGTCAAACGACTTGCAAACTCGACGGTTCGACGACAGCGATCTCGCGGCCAGAGCTCAGTGGCGAAAGGCGCAACATTTTGCCGACCGTTTTTGGGAGCGCTTCGTTACAGAATATTTGCCGACATTGGTGCCTCGCCGAGCCTCATCCACTGAGTCCCGGGCACTGAAGATTGGGGACGTTGTTTGCGTAGCAGACGGGACTCTACCCAGGCGCAGCTGGCCATTAGGGCGCATCGTTACAACATACCCGGGCAAGGATGACGTCGTTAGGGTAGTAGACGTGGCTACGAAAGGGGGGGTCCTGCGTCGACCGGTGAGAAAGCTGGCTTTACTGATCGCCTCCTAAATATGCTGGTTTCCTTACCGTCGGGGGCCATGTTGGCGATCCAACCTCTTTTGTACAATTTGTATTTTATAAGTATTTTACTTTATGGTTTTTATAAATATATTAGATGACAGAAATACGTCGTTTCATTTACACGATGCATAATTTTTATCAAGCGTGGTCACACACATATTGCTAAAGCTTGTCTAATGATACATGCCAAATATTATTATCTCTGGATTTGTCGTTGTGAAGAAAACTGATAAAATGTTAGTATGTAAAATGCAGGCATCCCCAAAATCCCCATACAAAACACCAATTTCATAGGTAAGGACCTAATATTATATAGGTAACGATTTTAATAGTTAAACATATTATTATATTATTTACCCGAACACAAAGAAATGTTATTGAAAAAGGAAACAAACAAAAATAATTTTTTTTATGAATTATTATCATGCAAGTCATAACGTACAGAGTTATTACTACTTAAAACGGAAGGTAGCAAGAGCAGTCTTTTCTGCCTGGTTGAGGTGGAGGTGTGGGCCTACGATCATTCGCTTTTTGCCCGTGCGTCTTCTAAGGAGCCTCCTGGATCCTGAAGCCAGCCACTGCTGGGCGCAGGCCTTCCTCATGGAGAAACACATGAGAAGTATGGGCCGTAACACCACCACGCTGGCCCAATGCGGTTTGGTGGGTAGAAACGGTCGCAATAGCAATAGTATCGCCTTCCAAACACGAGTTGAGCCACGCCTATCCAGGGAATAAATGCGGCTGGATAAATGTAGGCTGCGCCTTGTAACAGGTGCAATCACAGGACACAGTCTTTTTAACAAACATCTTTTCAACATAGGTGTCACAGACAGTCCGCTATGCAGAGCGTGCATGGCGACAGAAGAAACAGCTTCCCACGTCTGGTAGGGTGTGACGGGGTAGCAGAATGCCGGGCTAAGTACCTGGGCACACTGGGTACCCTCCGGGAGGCCATCAGCGACGTGAAAACGCTGGGTGACTTCCTGGCGGAGCTTGGATGGCTGGAGTGATCCAGAATTCACCCTCCGACGCAAAACAGGCGCAAACTGGACGTCGAGTTGCGGAAACCGCCCGTAATGTAAAGAAGAAGAAGAAGATCGCCTTCCAAAGCATGGAGGAGCTCAAGATTACAAAGTTTTGGTCACCCATCCACGGCCTGAGCATGGCAAAGGTAGCTTTATTTTCAATCGAAAGCCAAAGCGTTCTGACCACTACGCCACCAAGCTCCTCATAAATTCACACGCCTTGGCAGCGGTAGGCATCTCTTCGCCCCCTGTTTTCCTTGTTTTTTTTTGCCCTTTCCTCTACTCAAAGGCGAGATGAGAAGCCCTCGCGGACCCCAAAAATGTGGGCAATGTGTGAATTCAGCTTTAGATACGATTATCTCGTAGAGATTATCGAGCTGAATACTTTGCAGTATTGTGTGTCTGCAGTGAGTAGGTCTTCAGAGCTCATTTAGAAAGTGTTGCATGACGATTTCGGTGGCGTAGCGGTTAGTACGCTTTGGCTTTCGATCAAATACAAAGCTTCGCCATGGTCAGGCTGTGGATGGGTAACCAAAACATTGTGATCTCGAGCTCTTCCATATTTCGGAAGGAACGTTAAGCCGTTGTTCCTGGTCGCTATTACGACCGTTTCTACCCACCAACCCGCATTGAACCAGCTTGGTGATGTTACAGTCCATACTCCTCATGTGTTTCTCCACGAGGGAAGCCTGTGCCCAGCAGTGAGACGTATAAAGGCTGAGGACGATACGTGAATATTGCCAAGATGGTATGGTCTAGTTCAAAATTAGTAAGCACATTTGACAGGTGACAGTCTTTATTCCCATTCAACAAGAGTAATTTGCTGTCAAACGTGCATACTTATTTTTGAATTCGATTATGATAATCGTGAAAATCTGTAAGGTCTTTAAAAAAGGAGACGAGGCAGCTCCCATGCATCGTAAGCAAGTTGATCTATACAAACTTACGTTCTTTTCAAAATCAGTTGTAGATTCGGAGGTATCTCAAATAGGGTCTTACTACCTTTCAGTGAATTTAAGCAATGAAAAGGTATTATCGATAATGGTTGACGAAATATCGTTTTTCATGGAAAATATAATACTTTAGCAAAATCCAATAACGACTTTGCGCTACCTATAACCCTTTCACCGCTATAACATATCAGAACACGGCATTATAAAAAGGTCCATTCAAAATTATATCGCATTTACTCACAATAACTTTTCAAATTATTGATATTTCTTGCACCATAACATATCACGCCAATTTCCCGTGCCGTTGACCATCGCGTCGCAACAGCGATGTTTCTGTTCACGAATGGCGCGTTTTGAAGTGCATGACAAAGAAATGCGACTAATAACTAGTGTAATTATAAGCGCGCATGTGACCAGCGCTGGTCAAGCGCGCGACTATGAAATCATACATACAAACATACATATAATCACGACTATTGTCCCCTAAGGTTTAGTTAGAGACTAGGCAAAAGCACTGCAGAAGCAGTCCCCTGCCACAGTCCGCGCTTCACCAAGCAGCCTAAAAAAAACAGCTAAAATTCATTACGATCTAGTAAAATTTGCAAAGTAATTCATTTATACTCTATCGCAAAATGAGATTCCATAAGCTTTTAATTCTAATCAACTACTTAGCCTATTACCTCATAGACCTCAGTGTCTTCAAAAGTAATTTTATTTTAAATTAATTTCTCGGTTGTGATGGCGGCCATTATGATCAACTTACTCGGTTTGAGAATAATGGGTCAAGGTCAAATCGTTTTAACCCTCCTTTGACTTGGGTCTTTTAATCTGCGGCTGACAGCTTTGCATTAAGCACTGGTTGTATTGAAGCTGTTCCATTCTACGTTGCTGTTCCATTTATGCCGTAAAACCTCGAAAGAGTGCTTAATTGATTTGAAGACTGAATAATGTACATACACACAATCACGCCTGTAATCCCCGAAGGGGTAGGCAGAGTCCAAGGAGCACTGTGTTCCTTAAGACCACATTTACCCATACAAAAATTGGGTTTGGTTAGATGAAAGAATCGTGAAAGATTAGTAAGAAGTGGCTAGCTCATCTCCTACACAATCACAGACCCAGGACCCAAAACGCCCTAGTCGCCTTTTACGACATGCTAGACAAGAAAAGCAGTTGGTACATTCTTTCGTGTCCCGGACTAACACGGGAGAATGACAGAACACGGGACTGAAAAATGTGATTACAAATACTAATGGCAGCGGCAGCGAAATTGGTTAAGCAACTAAATTTCTGTGAAAGGGTAGCTGAATTAATGTTTCGAGCCTGTACAGTCAGGGGCATGAACTTGTGTACATTTTTGAGCAATTATGTCTTTATCCCCTCGGTTGAAGTCATTTACTGTCAAAAAATTTTACATGTTCATGATCTTGACTGCACTAAGGCAAGCGATATTCATAATAAACTGAACATGTTATTGACATGTAGGTATACCAGCTATGTAGCGCTGTATATCGCCTTGATATTAGCTCCTTTCCTATGAAAGTGGTGTTTTGTATGGAGATTTTGGGGATGTCTGCATTTTCCATACTAAATTTTTTTCAGTTTTCTTCACAACGACAAATCCAAAGATAATAATATTTGGCATCTATCATTAGACAAGCTTTAGTAATATGTGTAATATCAGACTTCATAAAAATTATTTATCGTTTTTAAGTGAATGCAAATAAAATGAAGTATTCGGGAGGCAGTTAAAATAATTTTCTTTGTGTCTAATTTTAACACAATTTAACTTACAAAAATTATCAAATTAAATAATACGAGCTCAAATATATGGTCTATTTTTAGAAGTGACAATTATTTTATAAGAATGTTCTGAAACTTAATAGTTACGGACAAATTGCTAAGACAGAATAAAAACACCAATTTCATAGGTAAGGACCCAATATTTGCTTGGTACAAAGGTATCGGCTCCCTGTTACATACGGACAAAACAATATATATTTTTTGTGCTCTTTGGCCTTTATCTCACCTGATCGTAAGTAATGATAAGGCTGAAGGTGGAAGCGACCTTCAACCATTACAGGCGTGATTGTATGTATGTATAAATATGCTTACCTTTTTAGTTTGCATCGTAACGAATGGTACACCGTTCATTAGGAATCAGCTATAAATTGTGTTCGGTTCTGGCGCTTCGCCTGTCGGCTGTCTCGGCACGCTCACTTCGCCCGGCTTGCGCGTTTAAAGTCACAGCTATACCTAACACGATTCTCTCGTCCTGATACCTAACAGAGGCCTTTCTTTACTACTTGATTCATCAGTTACTAACGAACGGTAAGAAGAATAAGAATCAACTTAAGAATCAAATTCACTTTTACTGACCCAGCTAGCCAATCTGTAGAATACCCCAATAATCTGCACTCTTACTGATTTATATACTGTAACTGACAAAGTATCGCTAATATCTATTTTATCATTTACATACTTTAAATCCATCGCAGACAAAAATGACTCGTAGACTTACCTGAAAAAATAAACATTACATCAAAATTTCAAAATACTTCATCATCAAATAATATATAGGAAACATCATTTTCGTTTCAAAAGTTTCTGTTTCTAACAATAAAAGTAACGAACCTTTATTATTCAGTAACTTTTAAAAAAAATATCGTACCATAACTTTAATGTAACAGGCATGTTATGTTATATGTTTGCTATGTAGAAGTGGAAGATACACTCGTAAGACATAACAGAAGTTCACCCTTTTATGTCGAAACATGAACTCGACGTTATTTCTGAGTTTCGTAACAGATGTCATTAGCATTTTTGTGTTCTTGAAAACTTATGAATTCCTTACAACATTTTATGTTCAATTGGGTTGTAACTTTTTTATATTTACAATAATATTTCTATTTGATATAGAGAAAGACTGGACAAAGCTGAAATTAGAATAGACTGTTGGAAGAACGCTGGAATGACCCAAAATTATATTCGGATTAGGGTAGCGAAATAATGATGACTAAAGTAAAATAGAAGCGTAGACGTCTTAGTACAGGACCCTCCTGCCTGACATGTCGTAGTTTACCTATTTCTGTTTATAGTAAAACACAGTATTGTTTCTTTGACGATGCAACGTTTAGCTGCTTCCTAAGCCACGTTCCAAAACACCGGTGATAGTAATAACATACTCATAGATGCTTTAATACGCAACTCTAAATTATATTCTTAGATATCTATACAGTATACATTCATATAAAATAAAACTGCAGAGGTCAAATGTCTGTACATGGAAAAAAAAATGCTTAAAATCAAGTCAGGAGGGTGGAAAATATTTGTTTCTTAATTTTTTGATTACTTCCTGTTTGTCTGTTTGTAGGGTTAATCTCCAAAATGGTTGGACCGATTTTAATGAAATTTTGCATGGTGATACCTAATATCCCTGGTCAACATCCTAGATACTTTTTATTCCGGAAAATTAAAGGGTTCCCGTGGGATAGGTAAAAAACAAGTAACCGCGGACGAAGTCGCAAGCTAGTTAAAAATAAGGGCGGTTCCATCCTTACAGCTTAATGGAGAACTGTGAATTTGTTTAATACTTTAAAAGTTTGCTGCCTCTCAAAATACTTCACTAATGAGCCTTAGCTTTAAATCAAGATACTAATTTGTACGAAATACCTTTTCGCTCTAATATCCAAAGCGATCGATCTTCCAGATGCCACAGTAACGATTATATTTTACGGCGCGCACAAATTACTTCAAGAAAAAAAGAAGATTAGTCTTTTCTTTCTAGGGAAATTTAATTCCCGGTGTCCTCTCCATATAATTATGATTTGAGATCAGAGACACGAAATTCTAATTTATGTCGCAATGTAATAAAGTTTTTGTATCCCTTGTGAAAAAGATGCCTTCTTTTCTTGAAAATGACAGCCAAACTATCTGATACTGATGATCTGATACTATACAGGCTGGAAAATTATCATGGGTTCTGGGGGCAAGATTTAATATTTCTCAGAGAATTTTTATTTTGAATAATAGTTGTTTCAGTAAGGGCGAATTCGACCAAATTACGATTAGCGACACTGGTGTAGCAACACCAAAAATGCTTCCGCTGTCAAATGCGTACACGGTCAAAAATCGGCCGAGAACGCATGACTCCGTCATTTTATCGGATTTGACGAATGAAATTTAAGCATTTATAGGAATTTGGTCGAATCCACCCTTAGTAGAAATAAAAAAGCGACATTTTACTTTCTTAATTTTAGCTTCTTCTATTTCCAGTTCGGGTAAGCTTTTTTTGTAAAAACTGACGATGCAGTTTTTTTCTTTTTGAATATAAAAGTATGTTTCTTTTATGTAATTTAAGCTATTTTAAATATTTAAGGTACTTTCCCTTCATGGCCCACAAAAGTTTTCCATTCTGTATACGTTCCATGGTGGGACAGACCTTCCTATGTGGAGAAACACACGAGGAGTTTGGGCCCGTTACACCATTACGCTGACCCACCAATACTCCAAACCAATGGGATAAACGTGGCTTCCAAAGTATGGAGGAAGTCGAGATCACAAAATTTTGGACACACATGGGGCTAACCATAGCGAAAGAAGCGTTGATTTAAATATCAAAAGCCAAAGCGTACGAAGCACTACACCAGAGAGTCCCGCAACAAGTTAATTTGTATTATTCATAACAAAACAAAACATATCAATTTTATTTTAGGCAGAGGTGTTAAACACCCACATTTCGCCAGATATGTTAGGTCCCCATGTAACAGGTGGCGAGCCTGATGCCATGAACCGAGCTCAATGTGAGGCAAGTTTTATTCAAACTCAGTAGTACAGGCGGTGGGATTGAACCCGCGTTTCCCGCGGCCTCTCGAACGAGTAGTGCACCGTCCGTTCTAGCTCGGCTACCGCTATTTATATTTTTTGCGAAAGAATTTATATTTTTATTGAAAATTATAACTAAACTATCTGATATTGTGTGCTTCAGCATAAATGTTTTCTTTTCAAACATACAGATTGCGACAAAATTGTTTTCCTGTTGTTGGATCACAAATATTTCACAACAACAAAATAGTGTGAATTCATGAAACGTGTATTAGCTGCTATTGTGATGGATATGATATTTACAATGCTGCCACAAAAATCTTTGTGCAAATAGAATATTAATTTTATTTTCCCGTGGAAATGAAGCCGTAAATGAAATATGTAGGTGAAGTGGTAAACCGTGCATCCAGGTTTCAATCAACTTAAATAGTAAATGTGACCTGTTTTATTTAAATTCGACACGTGAAATTAAATAATATTCTTTCGGAACTGTTTTACGGTACATGGGCACCTATTTAAGAATATGTTAACATGAAACAATTTATGGGAAAACATTTATAACGTTATAGGAAAAACCATTAGTAAACCTGTTTTTATGAACTCGTTGTTGATAAATGGAAACAAGTTGAATCATTTTCAAAAATTCTTCTGTTGTACATTTAAGTTTCATTTTGATTTGAATATTCCAAGTAATGATATTATTAGGTCCTTGCATATGAAATTGGCGTTTTGTATGGAGATTTTGGGGAACTCTGCATTTTCCATATTAACATTTTTTCAGTTTTCTTCACAACGAAAAATCCAAAGATAATTTGTTGATAATTGTACCTAATAATATTTGGCATGTATCATTAAACAAGCTTTAGCTACATGTGTGATATCAAAAATTATTTATCTTTTTTATGTGAATGCAAATCAAATTATGTATTTGAAAGGCACTAAAAAAGAGTTGCCTCCGTGTCCAATTTTAACAATAAAACTTACAACGAATTATCAAAACAAATCAAAAGAGTTCGAAAATATGGTCTATTTTTAGTATTTTTTAGAGGAGGTAATTATTTTTGAAGAATACTCTATAACTTAATAGTTACGAACAAAATACTAAGAGAGAAGAAAAACACCAATTTCATAGGTAAGGACCCAATATTATATAATAATGATTATAAGAAGTACTCTGCGTACACTTGTGGGAAATGCTTGATATTGACAGAAAAGACAAAACAATGGTTTCATCCTTGCATGATAAATGTAAATGTAAACAGTGAACTTAACAATTTGGTATTCTCTATGCTATTTAACGAGATTATCCAGTTCATTTAAAAAAAAGCGTCTCACGTTTCTTTTGTGTAACAGTCAGAATATTTTGTTACTACGATTTTTGTCCTGTTAAAGTTATTTTACTTAGATTATTGTATGTGTTATTTTTATCAAAGATAACGGGATTATTCTCAACAGAGCATTATGATGGATGTAACAAATAATGGATTATAATATGATAGGTACTTATATACTATAAAAATACTTTTTCCTTAATAAGAAAAAGTAAATAATACTATTAGTAATGATGGTTATTGTTATGGCCATCGGTATCGTTGTCTGAAGCATATGAGGTAACGGTCAAGACGGGTCGTTAGTTAGAATAGATAGCTATTGCAATTTCGACCAAAAGCGTTCGGTAGTTTAGTTCTTATTTCACTAATCCCTAAGGTCTTGTATATAGAATAGCGCAACCCTGTTTTGTATGCAATGCACTATAATATTATATTAAGTAATAATTTTGGATTTCTCCACAGATCTAGTAATGGACGATAATTTAAAATTACGAGCAACGATACAGATACAGACAGGTGAACCGTCGTAAATAATAAATATGGGCTCATGCATGATTCCATATCATACTTTATGGCTTTTGCAGTAATAAAGAAACGAATAAAATATTTTATTGTACCTAATCGAAAATAAGAATGATATTGTATAGTCCCTGTACCTATTAAAGGTATTAACGATTGCCTTTCAGATAAATATTTATGTATTGTGTGACATTATTTTTAAATTATCGCAAGCATTTAAAATCAATTTATTGAAAGAGACTTAATAGTTTCAAAATGAAACTGTATTCCCAATAAAGACAAAAGCTTTCACATTTAGTAAGCCTACATATTCTCTCTAATATCTATTTTGTGTTTTATTACCGTATTTTGATATAGAGAGCTTGCGGGAACCAATATATTAGCTTTTAGAACGTTTAAAGGTGAATTAAAATTTCATTCGTTTAGTTTTCGCCTATATTGTACACATTATTCTGACGAAAAATAATATTCTAAATTGTGTTTAATGTTTAGTAATTATAAAGACTACGTTCCAAAGCAAAACATCCATAATATCTTTATGCATACCCTTCGATCAAAGATTTATTTCTCCTGATGAAAATCGCATAATTACGTTGTTCTATTTTGTTTAAATCAACTGTAATTTGTTTTTTACTTAAGTAATTAAGTAATGGCAAAATTTACACTGTTACTTTAAAATTATACATCCAAAAAAAAAAGACATCAAAAACCTAAGTGTACTTCGATTAGGCTGGTACATTTTTTTCTATGAATATTGTACTTGTATTAAAATCTCATACATTTTAGTAGGTGTGTCACTATGATACCATGAAAAAGTTAAAGCTTTACAGCTTGCTTATGCAAAGCAGGGAAATGATTACTCTTATGAATATTTGATGTTGCTTTTGTCGTCGGAGGACCAAGAAAAAGTTCTATGAAACGACACAAACACAGGCCTGAATTGCCGTCTAGCCGTAAAAAATCTTATTACTCTATTTCTGGCGTAATAGGAACCTGTATGTAATAAAATGGTTTTCATCAAAAATTTTCTTAGTCATTAAAGTGAGCTCCTGCACGGCTCCAAGATAATGGTATTACCGAGTCTCAGATAACTAAGTTGATGGTTTCGCTATTGATTGGACCCCCGAGAGAATCAGCTGGTAATATAACAAGACTCGAGTAATATTTTAGACATATATTTTTAGCCTGCACTCAAATTCAAATTCGAAAGCAATTATTTAGTTAAGTTGCATCTTGGCGCATGCTTATGAATGCCATAAACATTTTACAATATTTCGTGAAAAAGAAAACGACGCCATCCGTTTACAAAAACTACCAGGAGGAAGTTCTGAGAAAAACGGTCAAGAAACTCATCAGGTTTCTTGCCCTTTTTTACATTTTACACTACATTAACACCATTTAAAAAATTTCATAAACTACAACGTCATTGAAGTTAAAAAAATCTATAATCTACATTTTCAAGTACTCTGAAACATCAGACTGTTCTGCCAAAATTCTTCAATTGATTTTCAAATATGATTGTTTATTGTGAGTTTCGCATGCCTCACGCTGTTCCCCGTGCGTGACAATGTTAAACATATCAAGCGAAATGTGAGTGTTAAAACCTCTGCCTATCCCATTGGGAATTGAGGCGTGTTGATTGTTGCTGTTGTTTATTCTAAGACATAACGAACATAATGTATGTTCTGTGTAAAAAGCAATGATGACTAAGGCCCGTATTACAGAACCAAACTCAAGCGTAGATCTCTGCTTGAGCGCAGTTAAAAAGGGATGGCGCTGTGTGGGATCAATAGCGCCATCCCTCTCTAACAGTGCTCAAGCAGAGATCTACGCTTGAGTTTAGTTCCGTAATACGGGCCTAAGTATCCAACTATAACGAAAATTGTATTACATATTTGGAAAAGATAAAAACATATTTTAAATAAAAGCAATGGGAACAGACAAAACTATGTAGTGTGTATGAAATGAAATTGTGGTTTTTTATTGCCAACTAGTCGTTGCCCACGACTTCGTTCGCGGTTACTATTGTTTTTAAAAATCCCACTTTAATTTTCCGGAATAAAAAGTATCTAAGATGATGACCAGGGATATAAGGTATCACCATGTAAATTTTAATTGAAATCGGTCCAGCCATTTCGTAGATTAGCCCGTACAAACAAACAAAAAGACAAACCGACAAACAGACGCAGAACCTGACATTTTTAGCATTTTTTTGCTATGTACAGACATTCGACCCCTACAGTTTTATTTTATGTATAGAATAAACATTGTTCTTTCTTTCGTTTGCATTAGAAGACTGTAACAAGAAATAATTCTAAATTGAATATATTGGGTCTTTACCTATGAAATTGGTGTTTTTTTTCTCTCTTAGTATTTTGTCTGTAACTATTAAGATTCAGAGTATTCCTAAAAACCTTGTCTAAAAATAGACTATATTTTTGATCTTTATTGATTTGTTTTGATAATTTGTTGTAAGTTTAATTGTGTTAAAATTGGACACGGAGAAAACTCTTTTTAAGTGCCTCCCGAATACATCATTTTATTTGCAGTCACTTAAAAACGATAAATATTTTTTATGAAGTCTGATATTACACATATTACTAAAGCTTGTCTAATGATAGATGCCAAATATTATTATCTTTGGATTTGTCGTTGTGAAGAAAACTGAAAAAAAATTAGTATGGAAAATGCAGAATTCCCCAAAATCTCCATACAAAACACCAATTTCATAGGTAAGGACCTAATATAAGTCCAGCGCTTTATAAAAGGTTTATATTTTATAATTGTGCAATTTATTTACACCAATTCAGAAAACAATGCCTCTGTATTTTAATTCCCGCTGTACTTAACAGATGTTTACCAGCGAGATGACTCGTTTTCCTAATGGCCTATACAAAAGCTTGGATTGTAAATGCACAGTCAACTTAAGAGTTCTCAAACTTTTCAGTTTGAAAGAAGCGCTCTGAAAAGTTGGCAATTGTCATCTTTGTTAAACAAAAAAGATTCTCATCTACTTTCTGAAATTATTTTGATTGAAAATTAAAACGCAAAACGCGGACATGAAAATATTTTGTTTTGTTTAGGATTACGTCAATGTTAGGTTTGTAGTTATTTAAAGACTACTACGAATACAGTATTGTCTGTCATTTTATAGTCTCTTTGCGTTAGTTCAACTAAATCGAAATAATTTTTCATACTAATGATTGATATCAAAACTCAATTGATTTAATTTAATTGTTGCTAACAGATAATAAAAATATCGATCATTGAGTGCATAACACATCATATTTATATTTAACTAGCAGCCCGCCCAGGCTTCGCACGGATAGCCCCCTTTGCCACCTAAAGGTTGGAATTTCGTAAAATATTTTCTTAGCCGGTGTCTACACCCTATAAGGAACCTGACAAACTCCAAATTTGGAGGTATTAAAGTTTCTGAGATTTCGCGAATAATCAATAGTGATATTTAATTAATTAATAAATATAGACAGAAAATTCGAAAACTTAGGCCCGGCGAACATAATCGGCATGGGCAAGGAAAATAATCCTTCGGCATCCCTAAATGCTTGTATTTATACTTACTGTAACATACTGTTGGCAACTATGCCCTGGCATGCTGCACCATCCTTAGGGATACCGTACCGTCCAAACTACCCCCGAGTATTGACTTGACGCAGCGGGCGGCAGTGTGCCGAAGTATCCCGAAGGATGCCGAAGTATCCCGAAGCAACCTCAAGGCCGCCGATGCAGCAACCTCAAACATACTGGAGCGGAATTTTGTTACTACGGCCATAAATCATGGAAATTTCTTATTTGTTGCCATGAAGTATATATATGATGTTACTTATCACCTAAAATCCTGATCCGCGCTGATGCCGATAATGTGCGCCGGGCCTTAATCGTACCACCGAACAAACAAAAATAACCATAACCCCTTGTGACCTCTGCTTACGCACATTACACCTGGGAGTCTTGAAAACGAAAACCTTTTCCAAAGAATCTCATTTGTGCCTCGAGGGGAAAAGTTTTGTAGCTCGCCCGCAGTCAACCGTCAAATAATATCTAAATTAGATGGAAATAGTTTTGGAGGAGGTGGTGACACTATCGTGAGTATTTAACGTTGGCAGAGGTAAAGAGATTTCTCTCGCAAGACTTTCGACTTTAGATACTTTAATACACGGACGGATGATCATAATTTTGTGTAGATTTTGGTCTTGCCTAGTCATGCGTAACTTGGTGAGATATTTTTCAATATTTGGGGACTTATTCTGCAAATATTATCGCCATACGTATATATTAGGTCCTTACCTATGAAATTAGTGTTTTGTATGGAGATTTTGGGGAATTCTGCATTTTCCATACTAAATTTTTTTCAGTTTTCTTCACAACGACAAATCCAATGATATTTGGCATCTATCATTAGACAAGTTTTAGTAATATGTGTAATATCACACTATATAAAAATTATTTATCTTTTTTAAGTGAATGCATATAAAATGATGTATTCGGGAGGCACTTAAAAAGAGTTGTCTCCGTGTCCAATTTTAACACAATTAAACTTACAACAAATTATCAAAGCAAATCAAAAGAGCTCAAAAATATAGTCTATTTTTAGACGAGGTAATTATTTTTTAGGAATACTCTGAATCTTAATAGTTACAGACAAAATACTAAGAGAGAAAAAACACCAATTTCATAGGTAAAGACCCAATATTTGACATAGTTCAATATTTGAATATTACTCTGTTATGTTTTTTTGATTGCTTATTTGATATTTATGTTTTAGCCTATAGAAACTAAACCAATTCCACACAAAACGTCATTTACACTGCTCTGCAATATTATTAGTTTTCGCAATAATTGGACTTTTCATCTTCCTATGACTAGTCGCCCGAAATCCATTTGAATCGAAACTTATATCATCCTCAGTCTCCTTACTATTTAGATTGTCATAAAATTTATCCATAATTTATATCATGATTATTCTTTGTAGCCTTTAATTCTATTATATCATTTATTTTAATTGGTCTCTTCAGGCTATCAATTAAGATTGTGTTTAAGCTAAACCGGTAGATGAGTTGGGAAGACGCTCGAAGAGTGACGGATTCCATCACATTGCACCGCCTGTACCACTAATTACGAATAAAAGTTAACTATGGTCGATTGTGAATATCGTGCATGGCATGTGCCCGGTGCATGGCAACAGGCTCACCACCCTTCACATGGAGAGTTAGACATATCAGGCGAAATATGGGTGTTTAATACCTCTGCCTACCGCTTTGGGGATGGAGACGTCATGATAATGTTATGTTGTTTTTTCTTATACTTATCTCCCATAAAAAGCGTAGCCCTCCTTATACGTATTTAAGTCAAAATAAAATATTATTTCCTTCAATCTTTCTAATGCCTACTTGTCACTTGTCAATTCTCTAAATTCTTCTTTTATCAGAAGTCTGGTACTGACTTAACAAGTGTAAAGATATTCACCAAAAATAACTTTAATTCCTGTCATGATATTTAATTTCCTAATAGCCGTTCATATAAAGTAAAGCTCTCGGATATTGCCCTAAGACGCTCATGTCAAGAAACCTGATATGTCAGAAGACAGTAAAATACGAGTACAATAAAATCAACTTTCGCGGTTCTGATGGACAGGACGATAGCTGGCTTATATGTGATGTCGGAAATTCGCCAATTTTCCAATTAACTTCTTTAAAAATTGTAAAAAAAATTAAAAGTATAAAATTTATATGTTTGTATCTAATGTATCTTCTGATATATCTATGTAACAATATGGCACAAAAAAAGTTAATAATTTAGTTTAGTTAGTTAGTAGTTAGTTAGTTTAGTTTAGTTTTAGTTCTTTTTTTTAATTATTTTATAATTTATATTTTTTTTTATGTAAGCGAAATGTGAGTGTAAGCATATTATCTGTCTACTTCTATAGGAAACAGTGGTGACGATAATAACATGTATGTACATGTTCTTTATTTGTAGTAATCACTGTACATTCTTTTTTTTTGATGATTATTTATAAAGTGTAAATGTTGTCTTATATTGGGTCCTTACCTATGAAATTGGTGTTTTTTTCTCTCTTAATATTTTGTGTGTAACTATTAAGATTCAGAGTATTCCTAAAAAATAATTACCTCGTCTAAAAAAAGACTATATTTTTGAGCTCTTTTGTTTTTTTTGATAATTTGTTGTAAGTTTAATTGTGTTAAAATTGGACACGGAGACAACTCTTTTTAAGTGCCTCCCGAATACATCATTTTATTTGCATTCACTTAAAAATGATAAATAATTTTTATGAAGTGTGATATTACACATATTACTAAAGCTTGTCTCATGATAGATTCCAAATATTATTATCTTTGGATTTGTCGTTGTGAAGAAAACTGATAAAATGTTAGTATGGAAAATGCAGAATTCCCCAAAATCTCCATACAAAACACCAATTTCATAGGTAAGGACCTAATATTATATTTTGATTTGAGTATTAAAATTTATATGTATAAGTTAACTTGTGCCTTGTCTAGCTACAGCTGTGATAATATTATTTTAATTGGACGTAATTAAACATAAATATATTAACTGCAAATTATGTGCTTAGTACCTAACTCCACGAATATTTCTGCCCCAAACAACCCTCAGCCGCACACATTGCGTAACTGTCAACCGTAATAAAATTTCAAGAGGTACTAAAGACCATTAAACTTTATAACTTTCTTCATAGGGTCAAGCCTGAGATCGTAAAAAATCAGATGTTAAATACAAAATACTGCCTTGGTCACATAAAACTATCTGATTTGGTAGGTAAACAATAAAAGTAATGAAATGTGATCCGCAAGAAGATTTTTTTATATTTTTGCTACGTAGATATGCAGTCAACATTCACACTTCTTTTAATAGGTTTAATTAACATAAAGTTATTGTTATATCACGCCTCCATCATCTATCATACATTTCGGCAGATATATATGAGTTTTTGAAGTCTATATAATAAGGCGAATCTGTTATTATGTGTGTACTGCCACGTGCGAAAATATGTATTCACATTTGACAGGTGACGTGCCTTTGTTCCCTTCTATGAGTCACTAACTGTCAAACGTGTATAATTATGTTTTTTCACGTGTCTGTACCGCCAGAGTGATCTAAATTCCAAATAGTGACATCTGTTATATACTCTAGAAGCTTTTTGGATTATTTAAAGTCTAAAATATTAGAGAAAGCGATAACTTTAAACATCTATTCAAAAGCACAAAAGTGGAATCCTTTGCCGTTGTACAAATACAATTCAAAGCTTACACTGCCCAGGCTCACATTTTAGCTTTAAATATAAATCGTGCAAAACATTTCATAACAAAAACCTGTGTGTAAGAGTTAAATACGGAAATTATGATTAACGCGACCTTTGTATGTTATTAAAAAGAGCCCGCATTTAAAAGGTGATTACTGAATCTCTTGCGGGCTATACATGTATACAAAGTAAAGCGAGGGCCAGATTACTAGCGAGCAGGTGGGCGAGCGAAACAAACGAGCATCGTTAGATGTCGTTTCTTGGATTGGTTCACACTCAGCGATGCGAACGAAACAAATGAAACATCAATCAATACTAGCGAAGCCACTTTTTCACTATTTTCGCCAAACCTTCGCTACATTACATTTAATATATACACAGCTAGTGGTTCTGCGCTGCCCGCATCCAGCGACTTCCTGCAACCTTCGCCAAATCGTCGGTTGGGACCACGTTGACACTGAAGGGTTCTTCAGTACGTGGTCGCCACTTTTCTCAAGTGGCGGCCACCTTTCCGCCCCAGCGGTAGTCAGTTCTCCGAGCAATGTGCCCTGCCCACTGCCACTAAAGATTCCCACTTTTGTGGGTTGTGTCGGTGACTTTAGTTCTCCTGCGGATCACCTCATTTCTGTCACGATCACGATACTTCAAGCTTACCCCTCTCTTTTACCCTTTGAGTGACCTTGAGCGATCTTATGAGGCTCATTGGCCCATTGCGGCAACGCCTCAGTTCCGTATGTCATCACTGGTACAAATTGAAGACTTTTGTCTTAAGACACTGCGGTGAATGAACCGAGCTTCCTGAACGGCCAGCATGCTCGCTCTCCCGCTAGCAATATGGACTACTCTGAAGCGAGGTCGCGTGACTCAGGAAAGGTTCGTCTATTTTGAAAATCAAAGAGCATTTCGAGGAACAATTATTATTTACCTAAAACCGTTTAGCTTTACCATGAAAAGAATTATTTCTTAATTGAACCCAAACTCATTAACTGTGTAAGCATTTTAAACTTGTTTGTCAAAACAGGTTAAATTTAAATTCCATCTCGTAATGATGAGAACCTTTACATTTGAAACAAAATTTAAATTTACCCTTGTTATGTAATGTTAATAATACGCACAGTTCGTAGATTTATTAAGACGTATAGATCATTATTCAGAATATTATTCGCTTGTGACAGTTCTATTCAACGCTCTACATAGTAACACAATTACATGGCATGCAATCGTACCGAACTAAATTTATTATCTATAAAGCTATTGTCAGTATTGCTTAGGCAACATTTACTATTTTGAGTTGTTAACAGTAATTCTACGAATTCAGTTAATATCACGCCCCAATGATTTTGATAAATTGAAACGAATCAAAGTAGTTACTTTTGTAATTTTGCTAGAGCTTTATTTGAGCATCGAATCAAATGGCATATTAAAATTTATCGTCAAGATCACCTAAAAATTTCAGCCCATAAATTTTAAGCATTTCTGTTCAAATGATTTAAGCCTAGAATATTTTAAGTAGTCTTCAGCTTTCACCAATACAAAACAAAGTACCACATATATTTTCTACAATAATCATCCTGAAAGTGTCTTCGTATTTACGTTGTTGTTCATATATACATGAAGATTTCAACAGATGATAATCTTGTGCTCGTATCCAACGAACTGTGACCTTTACCAGATCACTGGTCAGGTTGTCGGAGGTCAGTTCACACTGCGTTTACGACTTGAGGGTCAAACAATCTTAAATGTTTCCACCAGAACGACCATTCAGTCGAAGTGCAATGCCCCGCCCACTATCAATTAAGCTTAGCTACTTTTTCAGCTATGTCATTGACTCTGATTTTCTGTACACGTAAATTTTATTAGATTGTAGAACATATTGATGTAAAGGGAGGATGGAACCCTTGCAGAGTTACTAGCCTGTATCTTCTCTAGAAAAGGCCTCCCGGTAGTGAACAGGCCGAAAAAAAAGTAGTGGTATTGTCAATTTTTTTTTTCATTTATTTGTCATAAAAATACAAAGTTAGTTGTTTACCTTCTGCCAAACTGCGATACAGTTTAGGATACTTACTTATAATGTATTTTGTTTTGACATGTCAAAAGTGTATTTGATGAAACCAATTTGATTAAATGACTTTGAGTTTGAGTTTGTAAGTCTCGTTCTTGACTCGATTCATGAGAATAATTCGAAGCATAGCTCGCTCCATCGTTTTTTAAGCGAGTCTATAGATAATAACGAGACCTATCTTTAAATATCCTAACGTGGTAAAAGACGCTGGACCAGCTTTGGACCAGCTGGGCGGAAGTGGCTAAGACTGTGTTTTTATGCAGTGTTAGCTACTTTCGTGTTTGGACTCCACGTGCTGCTTAAGATCAGGCAGAGTGTGGTCATCAGCTGGGTCACTCTATAAAAATAAAAAGTAATCAGTTGAAACATACTGGACAAATACTAGTCTTGAGCAATTGCAGAATCTAGAACGTGAAGTCCAGTTGACTTGGATCAAAGTGGTAAGTAAACCAATCTAACAAAACCGATGCACATTTATACAAACCTACTTCATAGATAAATAATGTTGAAAACAAATAAGCAAACATTACACAAAACGCTTATCGACTGAAGATCTAAAAACCACTTAACAGAGAATTGTTGGTTGGAAACTTAAAGAGCCATTGTTTGTAACAATGCCTGTATCTAGTTCGCCTCGATATTTTGAAGGATACTTCATTATCTAGTGGGGACAAACAAAAGCCTTTTATACCGCGTTGAATGTGCCTGGAAATGTGGAGTATGGACCGAATGCGTGAGGCGCAGAAAAATTTTATGAGCTTTCCTAGGCGGGGATAAATTAATTAACCAGATGCTTTATTTTGTAAGTAAAGCTATTGTTTGCTTAGCCATGTCTCATTAAGTGAATTTTGCAAAAGAAGGTCTGTGCGAAACTAAAATTTTTAAATGATAAATAGAGGCAGAAGAAGAGTTAGCCGAATTAGCATGGACGGCAAAAAAACTTTTTTTTTAATATGACAGGCAAGCTCTCGACTTTCATCTCACCTGATGGTATGAGAAAATAAGGCCGAAGGTGAAAGCGAGCTTCACCTGTAATCATCCTCAACAACTGAGGAACTGGCTATCTTACCTCTGATTACCGAAACACACCAATGCTTATAACATTATTATTATGGCGACAAATTTTAGGTAAGACGGTGGTAGCTAGCCAGGCAGGCTTAGAAGCCTTATCACCAACCAAACTGAGCTGAAAAACCCTTGCTCCCATGGGGAATCGAACCCCGGACCTCCCAATCTACACCCGGTGGTGTCAGCCGCTAGACCAGAGAGTCGATTAAAAATATCTGCATAAAGGGGTCTACCGACGTCCCTTAAATCAGAGTCAACATCGGGCCAACATCGGGGCAGTGGAGGGGAGCACCCTAAATATCCCTAAGTTGCCTCTTAAATCGCCTTGTGTGTAGGCAAATCTTTACGATTTTTATTGTGTTGAGTTGCAGCCAATTTAAAATTTTAGGACCTAATTAAGGACCGATATTAGGGCCAAATTAAAAGCCAATATTGGGGCCTAATTAAGGACCGATATTAGGGCCAATTTAACGGCCGATTTAAAGGAAGTGAGTAGACTACTTAAGGGCGCCAACAAATCCGCCGTCACTGCAACTAAGTTTGAGTTTGTAAATACTGTTTGCCTCACATTGAGTGTTCCGAAATAAGTTTAATTTCCATTTTAATCTTTTATAACCCTTGGCGGGCACCGCGTGTACCGGTGTTCACAAACAATAGTTTTCTATTGTGTGTCATTTGTACCCTTTGACTAGTTAATATTTATGTTAGTTTTTCATATGTCAAAGCTTGTCACATTTGGTCGACACCCTTCCTCCCCCTAAATTTGTGTCACATAATTTATGGATGGCCCCGAATATGAGTATGTATGTAAACTCATCTAGCTAACATTCTCCCATTTTAAAACGCTCACACCATTTTCTAAACTTAAAATTACCATACCAAATTTTAATTGAGACGAAAATGTGGAGCTTTTATAATAGTACTTTAAGAGGTACGTGGCATTCCACTCCCTGGTGCTTCATTATGAAGTCCCATTGTCTAGAGGTGTAAGGCTTCTGCTTAATGGGCGGCACATATGAGATAAAGACGTAATGTTGTTTGTTTAAAATTTACTATAACACATAATAATTTTCAAGACGCACGCATTTTTGGGAGGACATTTTGCAAGAACGGTTGTGGTTTCAGTTATAGCGGAAAACGCAGTAGCGTTGAATGCGAGTGATTTCAGCTTTATACATTTTTGTTCAATGTTATTGAGAAGTAAGCTGACCGTTTATTTGTTAAGTCGGAAGAACCGCTTATAATACACTACCGCGGTTTCACCAGCGCGGTACCCGTTCCCATGGGATATCAGAATACGGACTATCTATCTAGGACTATCTATCGACTCTTAATATCGATAAATCGGTTCAGTAGTTTATACATGAAAGCGAGACAGACAGGGATACTTTCACATTTATATTAACACTACAGTACACGCGCCACATTTTTTTACGTGAGTTCACGCGTGGCCTACTATTTAAGGCCATTTTAAAATATCAGTATCTTAGCAAAATCCTAATTAACTGATTAAAAATACATATGGAATGAAGAATTTTATTTATATTACTTAGTTTTACGACCTTAAGTTTTAGAAAAATTATTCAAAATACTGAAAAATCAACACTTTTTGTAAACATCTAAGAAAAATTAACAAAAATGGCACTCCTGAGATCCATAAGTTTTTTTATAAGTTAAAACAAATTTTAGTCAGTATTTTTTTTGTTTTCTAAGCATTTGGGATACACTACTGCTTGGCGATCAGGACAAATCCATTTATTGCAAGCCTTGCACCACTTTTTTGTCGATCCATTTTGGGCTCTCGAGCAGAGTGCACATCGACTAATTCGTCCATCAGTTCTGCCTCGCGGAGTAGGGCCTGTAAGTCTGGCTCTGCATGAACTTCATCCTCTTCACTCTCAACTACTTCATCGTCAGTTTTTAGCTCTCGCAGCCACCTATCCACTTGCGCATCATCCATGACGTAGTAAATCTGTAAATAGTACTAAAATTTAAAAAATATTAATTATATGTATAAGTATACAAATATTATAACATTATTCGTGAAATAATCAATAATGATTTAGTTTACATACATATAAATATATTAATGCTTACAAGAGAACAATGTAAAATCGTTTCAAATCGATAATGCATCAAAAGTTACATACCTGAACTTGGTACACCAATACACGCACGGACTACTCTGGTAGGCCCGAGCTTTTGGCGCCAAATTTCTTGGCTGTGCGTGCGTGCTAGGGTCGCGGGGGGTACTGAGGTCGTGTCAAATATATCTGACAAAGATTACCTGGAATCACTAGTTTCTAGCGTGCGTATCTAAAAAGTTATGACAAAAAGAGTCGGCCCGGTCTACTATAGTAGGCCGCGCGTGTACTGTAGTGTTAATATGGATTTAAGCTTATTCTTCAACGAGTAAGTCAAATTGACCCCTAGTTGTCGTTATAGGCATCTCCCTCTTACTGCAAGTGAATGACACCAATGGAAACGAGATTAGAAGTGACCATCTCATTTGATTTGTTAGTTGTTAGTTAGTGTAAACCTATTGTGGCCAATTCAGTTAATCACCTGTACGAATTTCATTATGATGCAGTCCCTTTATCCGGATTGGGATTAATATCAATATACACCGTCCTCATCCTATTTACGTCCAACTGCTGCTAAATGCAGGTCGGTGGATATAACACTTTATTAACATTATTATCATCAATTCTCCATCGCCGATGTGGTAGGAAAAGGTGTAAACACCCACACATCGCCACTTATGTTTAAGTCCCTGTAACAGAGGACTAGCCTATTGCCATGCACCGAGCACAGTTTGAGGCAAGCGATTTATACAAAAACAGTACTGTGTATATTAATAGCATTTAACTAAGGGTGTTACTAGACCAATCTATCGGTGACATGGATAGATGGTAAAAAGCAAACGATTTGTCTGATAACACCCTAAGGTAGGTAGGTGAATTCGACCAAAAACCGTGTTCGTACTAATAAATGCTTAAATTTAATTAGTCAAATCCGCTCTAATGGCGGAGTCCTGCATACACGGAAGAATTTTGGTAGTGTACGCTATCTGACAGCTAAAGCACTTTTGGTATTACTACACCAGTGTCGCTAATTCAAATTTGGTTGCATTCGCCCTTAATCATATAACTTGCAAAGTTTATTATTCGTACTTCAACAAAGCCTCATGACAAAAAAATTTACCGATGGTATAAATTCGAAGTACAAATTGTAGTACGTACCTAAATCAATAAATATTTAAAAAGCCCTCAATAGGAAAGACTACGACATCCGTCCACAAAACTACCAATAGGCCTTATTCTGAGATCTTCAACTTGAGGCCACAAATGTTTTCACTTCTTAGAATTTGAAATTGAGCCTGTGATTTCACTAAAATCCTACAAATTATTCCTCTTTTTTATTCAATCTTAGACATTTTGATCTCCAAATAAAAAATGTGTGGAATAACCTCAGAAGCATAATGATTAAATTTAAATCTCAAAGGTAAAAAAAATTTTGCTAAGATTTCATCACAGACTCATGGGCTTTGTATAATCATACAAAATACTTATGTACTGAGTAAAAGAGGTATATAACTTTGACATCAAATACCTGCCTTGGATTAAGGATGTTACCATATATCGATAAATAATACCTATCGATAGATCTATGAATTATTGCTTCAATGTTATTACATGAAAAAGAGACAGACATGTTACACACTCGTACGCGCGCGAAGCGAAGACTCAAATTTGTGTTAAATGAAATTTTTGGCAAAAATTATTAGTTACCTAACTTCTTATTATTCTATACCTTAGAATGAGAACTACAAAGCATCCATCACTATACGCATAAAATGCATAATAATAGGCTGGTTTTTATATCTTTTGTATTTTGCGGAACAGTATAAAATATAAATTACTATGAACATCACATATTTTTGGTATATAATAATAATATCATTTTAATGTCTATTGTTTTCTTTGTTGAAACTGACGACAAAGAGGCAGTAAAAATTGCAAATTCATTCGACGTATTTAGAATAAAATAATTGGTATGTTACAGTTTAAATCTTAACCAAACGAAGAAGGTCCTTATTAAAATCTGTAAAAAGAAAACTTCTTCCATAATACAAATAGCTTTTTAAAGATCACAAACCTTGTAAAAATCGCTTTTATTATAAACGCACCTGTAATGAGGCAAATTACCAAAATACACGGTACGACACGAAAATCATGACACGGTACGCGTTTTGCTTTTAGCAAAACATGCTTAGAAAGTATTTTTGGTAAAATTTTGCAAATAGGTTTTTCTACAGAATTTGTTAATTTCACCTAAGTCCTTTTTGAGGCTTTTTTTAATATTAGGTCCTTACCTATGAAATTGGTGTTTTTATGGAGATTTTGGGAATGTCTGCATTTTACATACTAACATTTTATCAGTTTTCTTCACAACGACAAATCCAGATAATAATATTTGGCATGTATCATTAAACAAGCTTTAGTAATATGTGTGTGAACACGCTTGATAAAAATTATTCATCGTTTATATGTTAATGCAAATCAAATTATGTATTCGGGAGGCAGTTAAAAATAATTGTCTTTGTGTCTAATTTTAACACAATTAAACTCACAAAAAATTATCAAATTAAATAATACGAGCTCAAATATATGGTCTATTTTTAGAAGAGGCAATTATTTTATAAGAATGTTCTGAAACTTAATAAATACGGACTAATTGCTAAGACAGAATAAAAACACCAATTTCATAGGTAAGGACCCAATATAAACATTTCTAATAGTATTGATAATTACATCGATAAATGAAAAGTAAAAGAACTACAGCACTAGTTTAACAAACGACCTTGACTTTTCTTTATCTTTAACGAATTGGTTGGGAACAAAATTTATTTACGTACGTTATGATGTACGTCATGTGATATCATGTATCTTAATCTAAACATAAGTAGAAATAAAGTAGGAGTTGTGACTTGAGAGCAATATATTATTCAGTAGCGTTTCATCTTGTCAGTCTGGGAGATAAGCTTAGAACTGAGTAAAGATTGGGATTTCAAATGAAGATATTATTGTCATACATCATAAATATATATTTATAATATCAGACCTATATCCCCAAAGGGGAGGCAGAGGGGTAATAAAAACCCGCATTTTGTCAATTTGTTGGTCGCTCGTAATAGGGAACAAGCCTCCAGCCGTAACTAATGAAAATCCATAACCACTGTTATATGATTCAAACCAAAATTTGAAACTGCTTAGACAGGTGTTACAAACCACTAAAAAGAATATCTGCTGTCCGAGCAATTTATCGTAGTTACTTCATTATCAATTCGGAATTAGGCCTGAAAAAGCTTTTATGGTAAAATTTAACTTATGCATCTTTTAGTTCACACTTTTATCGTCGACTGCGTTAAAATTTTTGTAGATTTTTTTATGCGTGATCAAACATACCGACGGACAAATTGATAAATTGCTTTTTTTCTATATACACAAGTTTTTTAATAAAAATAAAAGCCTTATTGATGTATACAAAATTAAACATAAACCCAGGCATATTATTTTGGATATTTTGGACAACATATTCCATATGGACCTATGCCAATTATTTCAGTTTTCACAATGATTTTTATTTTCCTGTAATACATATTTCCCTAAAGTAAAAATATTTTCCTTAAATATATTAAGAGCTTTATTTATTGCAAGAGCTTAGAAGTATTATCGTTCCAAAAAAACATTCCAATATTTTATGGAGGAAATACCCATAAATTTGTCCTTAATGAATTTTCTTAAATTTTTAATTTACTGACAGCTTTCTTGCTGTTGTTTTATTAAATCTGGACTAGATTTTGAAAATAAAATTAACAAATCGAAAGTCAGTCCTTAGAGTCCTTTCATTAGTAAATTTTCAGTTAACCCTGAAATAAAAATAATTTACCTCAATAAAGTTGACATCAAATTAATATCAAGTTAAAAGCAAAGAGTTTGAACTCGCTTAGGTTCAAACGAACGCTGGCGTTCGCAAACAATAAATGTTTGTATTGCGTCTGGTTTTGTGACCGTTGAGAGGTTAAGAAATTCGAACGTGTATATCGGGGAGCTTTAATTGGTAGTGCCAGCCAGTATGACTCGCTGGTAGGTATGGTTCGAAAATGGATTCCTCCTCTTTATCAAAACGTGCACAGCGTAATTTACTCAAACCACGAGCTACCGTACTATTTTATCAATGTGGGTTATGACATCTTATTCATTTAATTTTAACCTGAATTATGCACATTTTAGAAATTAAGTTTAATTTTATGTAATGGTAGGGTGGAATACCTCGACCGACAGACTATGACCGAAAAATAATTAAGGAACCACTTCCTCAATTATTATCTACAAAGTCTTGCCTGTCGAGGTATTTAGGTATTATACTGAAGTCGACATATAATTCACGACTCGATAGAGAGACTTTTCTTGACCTGTTAGTCATATTTATGAAATGTTTAACTGATGAAGAAATAATATACACATTGCTTTTTATCGAAATAACATGGTCATGTAATTGATCCATATATAAGATAACAGTGTATTTATTAAAATGCTGCCGATATTCGTTCATCTTTTATTAAATTTTACATTGCGAAATACAAAATATTGAAAGCTACTACAACTAAAAGTCATTTTAGCTTGGTTATCACATGAGCGTAAACCCACGCGTATTTGTGAATCTGATTATTAATAATCATTAATCTTTCAATATTAATGCAAATATTAAATGGTTCAGCTGAAAATTTCATAATGAATTGCTGAAAAAAAATATCAATGGATTTTTATCACGTTTTTATTCACTTACTTTCTTGTTTGTCTCTTTGTATGTCCGGTTGGATTTTTGTAACTCAATTTTGAGGAACTTCCGGACAAGCTATCGGGCTGAACCTTTGGGAATAGTTCAGAACCCGGTGATAATGCAACTTGCAACTACTCTCAACTTTCTACGAGCACTTTCAATTCGAAATTTCAAGTTTCAGGTTTTGCATGGTGATTGTTGATTACCCACAGCGCCATCTATTGATTGGTGTTAAATCACCAAAATAATAATAAACAAACATGTGGGGCCGAATGAGGGGTCTTTCAAAACGTGGGGGCGCATCTTTGTTAATATAAGCATGCAATACATACATACATACATAAAATCACGCCTGTAATCCCCGAAGGTGTAGGCAGAGTACAAGGAGCACTGTGTTCCATAAGACCACATTTAGTCATTCAAAAATTGGCTAGCTCATCGCCTACACAATCACAGACCCAGTACCCAATACGCCCTTAGTCGACTTTTACGACACGCCCGGCAAGAAAAGCAGTTGGTACATTCTTTTTGTGTCCCGAACCAACACGGGACCAATATATTACATTATTATCCCCATAATTATAATGCATGCATAGATCGTAAGTGACCACACGGCTTATTAACACCGAAGGTTCTTAATTCTGAAATGGACTACAACATCTCATTAACTATTCTAATTTGATCAAAATTACGTACCTTGTGAGATAAAAGCTGAATAGGTACCTAATACCATTGTGCGTGTTCACTGGGGAGGTGTGAAACATGATCGCTAAAAGGCAGTGTAGGCGTAAAATTATAATAACATTATAGGTAATAACTCTAGGAACACGTAGGTGTATTCTAAAAATTATTTTCTCTTTCGAAATCAATTATTTAGTACCTAACATATCGATGGCTTCGGAACGTCTTGAACAATAATAACATTTCAAAAGATGAAAAAGGAGACAAGCAAGATAAAAAAATTATAAGCAGTGGGAAGTGTTTCATAATACCTACATTATGTAATACATAATTACATAACCTCTCCCTTTATCCCCGAAGGGGTAGGTGTGTGGTGTCAACACCCATACTTCGCCAGATATGTCAAGTCCCATGCATCAGGTGGCGATCCTGTTGCCATGCACCGGGCACAATGTGAGGCAAGCGATATTCACAATGAACTGTACAAAAGTTTTATTTAATCAAACTCGGTGCATAATAATATGTCGTATTACAACTATGTCATAAAATCGTCATGTAGGGATCGGAATGTTGGCCTGTAAAGCGGATGGATAAACAAAGATTGCATGTAGCTGAAATGCGAATGTTGAGGTGGATGTGTGGTGTGACGAGAATGGATAGAGTGAGGAATGAATATATTAGGGAAAGTCTGAAAGTTTCCCCGATTGCTGATAAACTGAGAGAAAAACAACCTTGGTATGGACATGTAATGAGGAGGGAGAATGATCATGTCACCAGGAATGTTATGGATTTGAAAGTGGACAGACGTGGGGAGAGGAAGACCAAAGAAATATGGATGGGAGGATGGGAGATGAGTGGCGAGTAATAGAAGAGAGTCGAAGAAGAAGACATGTTGCGCTGATCCCAAATAGAATTGGGAACAGGGCAGGAAAAAAAAGAAGATTACAATTATGTCATATTTTGAAAATGTTAAGAAGTAGAAAATAAAAATCTGTCGCTAAGGAGTATAAGTTGACATAAGAATCTGTCAAGAAAGAGCCATCGAGGACGAATAGTTAAAGGGTAATATAAGAACTTGATTGATTAATTTAAGAATACTCGTAGGTACTTCAACAACCCGTATGAATAAATAAATAATAAACAATAATGTATACTATAAAAATATTTACTTTGTTATTCATTCACCCAATTTTTGTATGGCTAAATGTGGTCTTAAGGAACACAGTGTTCCTTGGACTCTGCCTACCCTTACGGGGATTGCAGGCGTGATTGTATGCATGTTATTCATTGCTACAAAGCAAAGATTTCGATTGAATCGCTTACATACATCACATCCCAGCTTTTCATGAAATAATAAACTGTCTATTGTGTAGGATTCGTACGAATGTTTGCTTTGTACACACCTTACATTGAGTTGTAAGTAATAGGCTTAGGGAGTAATCGAATGTGACTAATATTATTTTGTGTGTAGGCGAATGTCTTACAAAAAAGTTGCAAAATATATTCTGTACACTTGGAACATCGTGACTTCGTTATCACATTTCGGGCTGGAAAAATAAATTGAAAAATCAAACGAGTATGGGCCGTATAGCATACCAAGCTGGCTCAATGAGGATTGGTGGGTAAATAGTTGCAATGGCAACGAGGAACTATAGCTTAACTTGCCTTTCGAAGCCCAGAGGAATTTGAAATAACAAAATTTTGGTCACCCATCCAAGGACTGACCATGGCAGTAGATTTTAGGTTTCCAAAACCAACTCGTACGAAACAGTACGCAAACGAAATCCTTAAATTCCAATGTGGTATTAATATTATTTACAAACAAAATATTCATAAAATACTGTAAAATCATTGTTGAAGATAAGAAAGACTAGAAGGAAGACTTGAAGATGAAGTTAAGAGAAAGTAAGAAACTGGAAATTATGCAAATAAAAAACTCTCGTCTTCGTGTAAAATTGAATGAAGTATAATCAAAAACGTCAAAAAACCAAATCTTTAAAAAGTATAAAAAATAATTTTCATCAAAAAGTATAAATATCTATAAAAGAGGTTGCTAGCTTAGCATCGGCAAAAATCATAATACTTACACTTGTGGGACGTCGCATCCTTACGATAATTTTACAGCTCCAGACAATATACTAGTTTCAAGGTAAACAAGCACACCAAAGAGCCTTACATTCAAATGCGTAACATTTCCCCAAAAATCCGTGTTCAAATTCAAAATCCCAATTTACCTACGCCGCCTAATCTTCGCCACTTTTCAAACTGGAATCAAGATGGAGGCAGAACTCGTTATTTATACAAACGGACGTGCCCCGGGCGAATGTCATAGCGTACGTGAAGCCTTGTTCCTTAATCTTAAAATATTCTTTGGACGGTGCTGCTTTCTGATTCGCGCCCAGATTATGTGAGACGAAATTTATTTTGGCACCGAAAATGTTCGTAGCGATGATTCTTACGTGAGAACGTTAATGTAAATCGTATTTGATTATGAAAATGTATGTGACAGGCCTTTTGAAATTGTCTTTTAGCAGACAGAGCAGCTATAATCTTAAAATTAAACATGCTTTGGTTTTTGATGTGTAAAAACTTCTTAAACCCTAATAGAATTGTTGGATCCGGCGTGACAGATTTCAAGAAAATTGAAATAATAAATACGAGGCAATTTTCAGAAACTGTGTATACGCACGCATATTACAAGTCACCAGCAGACCTACTTACATAATGAATTTCAATGGATAGTACCTGTACCAGATGAATTGACAGGTAATCTATGCCGCAGGCTCATCCCCCTGACTTGATTTTAAGTTTTTTTTTTCTATGTACAGACTCTACAGTTTTATTATATGTATAGATAGATAGATTTCATTGTACCAGAGTTAGATCCTTAGAATTACCAAAGTTTTTTTATGTTTTTATACGATTAGTGTGCTGTCTAGTCCTTATGTATGTAAGATTCTCGTATTTATTATAATTTTGTTTTGAGCACGTCTGTTATCATTTTGAATATCTGCATCGAAAGCGATCTCTACCTATCCGTGGTGATTTTTTTTTCGATTTTAATGTTTACTGTGGTTGTGATTTTTATGGTGCTGACGATAAGGTATTTTCATTTGAATTACATTCGAGACCGATTTTCTGATTATGCCGTTAATGTTAAACAAACTACACATATTTATGCAGTATTGATGAATTGAGGCTGCTGATCTAATATTTACACAAATCTAAGCCTCAGGCTACAATATTCACAAACTATTACATTCTCGCACACCAATTATCTGGCATAAATTAATTAGAACCATATTATTCTAAATACACAATGCAAAATTGTATTTGATTCCTACTAGTGGGGGTTAGTTCTAACCCTATTGTGTGGTATTGTAAAGCGAATAACAATATAATCATTGAGCAATTTAATGTTTAGTATTTATCCTGTTCCTTTTTTCAAGTCCGTATAAATATGAATGAAAGAAGTCGTATTTGTTGTAATAGTAGATTAGTAGCCAAGGGCTGTAAGGCATCAATTGCAGCCCGAGATATTTAGGCGCACGAGCGCAGCGAGGGCGCTTATAGTTCGAGGGTGCAATTGATGCTTACACCCGAGCTAACTACTCTGCTTTACATCTCGGTTGTGAGGTAAGTGGAAAAAAAGGCATTACAAGAATAAATAAATTTATTTTCAAGAACTAAATTTAGCTTCGCCGTTCGATATTCAAAATTGATGAAAATAGCGAAGCGACCTCTTTTGTCATTGGGCTGAATGCATGATGTCTAGTGCCAGTAAGATGGTTAGATGTACGCGAACTTTTTGAAAGAGTTCTTTTTTTAATTACTTACCGCCCTAGGGCGTTTCTAGCTACATTATTAACCTAGGGCGGTAATTGATCACTTACAACCCGCATCTGGGGGTATTAAGGACCTACTTACCGAACATGAGAGATGTAAAGTAATATTTATGAGAAGTATGAAAGGTTAACTTCCAGCAGCGGGATAAATGTAGGATAGTCATGATGACTTTATGCAAGGTAAGGATGGTGAGTTAAAGAGTGTCAGAGGATGAAAGAAGAAGAATTTTTTTTTGTATGTGTTCTTTTTTTAAATGTCAGGTTTTTTGTGAGCTTTAAGGAGTTTAGGTGATTTTTTTTAAAGTAAGAAATAATACTTTGTAAAACATTTTAGTAATCTCCAATTACATTTGACTTAAAATACCAGAAAAAAATTACATAACAAAGTTACATTTACTATCTTTAACTCAAATGCGAAGGGGACTGCGAGAAGTTATTTAATATTTCAACCACAAGATTCACAACCATAAGCTATAGTTTTGCGAATCTGTACTAGAAATTTGATCACGGCTAGTTTCCAAAAACATTTTTAATCCATAGTAATATTATAAATGCGAAAGTAACTCCATCTATATGTCTCGCTTTCACGTCAAAACTACTGAACCAATTTAACCGAAAGGTACACAGATAGTCTAGAGCCTGAGAAAGAACATGGACTACCATTTATCCCGATATTCCCCTGGGAACGGGTGCCATGCGGGTGAATGTTAAAACATTTAATTAACGCCTCCCAGAAAAATTAAGGACAAATTTACGCCACTATGAACTTTGCTTCTAATAATAGAGTAGGAGTAAATTTTCAATTCCACCAATTGAGGCTACTGTTCCAATTTGAAATAATCTTTCAGTGTTGAATAGCCTATTTATTGAGGAAGGCTATAGGCCACATATCAAACACACTATCTCAAAGTAATTATTCTACGAGGACAAAGTCGTGGGCAAAAGCTAGTATATTATATAGCAGTACTTTGCTGGAGGATATAATAGTAGATTAGTAGCCAAGGGCTGTAAGGCATCAATTGCAGCCCGAGATATTTAGGCGCACGAGCGCAGCGAGGGCGCTTATAGTTCGAGGGTGCAATTGATGCTTACACCCGAGCTAACTACTCTGCTTTACATCTCGATTGTGAGGTTAGTGGAAAAAAAGGCATTACAAGAATAAATAAATTTATTTTCAAGAACTAAATTTAGCTTCGCCGTTCGATATTCAAAATTTATGAAAATAGCGAAGCGACCTCTTTTGTCATTGGGCTGAATGCATGATGTCTAGTGCCAGTAAGATGGTTAGATGTACGCGAACTTTTTGAAAGAGTTTTTTTTTTAAATACTTACCGCCCTAGGGCGTTTCCAGCTACATTATTAACCTAGGGCGGTAATTGATCACTTACAACCCGCATCTGGGGGTATTAAGGACCTTCTTACCGAACATGAGAGATGTAAATATATTTCTGACTTCGGGTTCTTTTTACATACATACATATATAAAATCACGCCTGTAATCCCCGTAGGGGAAGGCAGAGTCCAATGAGAACTGTGTGAGCAGCCATATAAAAATTGGATAAAAATCGTGAAAGAGTAGTAACAAGTCGCTATCTCACCGCCTACACAATCACAGACCCAGTACCCAATGCTTCCTTAGTCACCTTTTACGACATGCTAGGCATGAAAAGCAGTTGGTACATTCTTTTTGGGTCCCAGACCAACACGGGAGGGGTTCTTTTTATCCTAATAAAACATCGTACCACGAGTAAAATTAACTTAAATGCTGACCAGTAAGTCGGAAACTCTGATACGGCACTATTTACGGGGCCGCTATCGGCCACGCATTCTGTCAACGTCGCAATTTTAATAATATAACAGGCGAATAAAGATTCAATATTTCCAAAAGAAAAAGCACAAGCTATTTCGTCGGTACATTCGGCGGGAACGGGTTACTTTCGCAATCCTTACACCCCACTGGCTCCAGCGACCTTTGTCGAATACTGAACATATCACATTATGTAAATAGATCCGCGAATGTTGCTCACCGATAACGAAATTAGACAAAATGTGAACAGTAAGTTCCTTTGCGTTGAAGGGTTGAGATTTTGTACTTCATTACATTATCTTTTATATACTATTTTGACGACCTCCGTGATCGAGTGGTTTGTATGCCAGTCTCAAGACTTCGCCATCTCGAGGTTCTGGGTTCGATCCCCGGTGGGGACAAATGTTTGGGTGATGAATTCAGGCATTTGTTCTCCAGTCTTGGCTGTTTATATATATTTATATATATTCAGGATATTTTTATGTATTTATTTAATACATATATTATTTATACGACATTTAGTGTCCGTAACACAAGCAGCAACAGCATTAGTTGCTTAAAATGGGGCTAGTTGACAGGTGTATATGTCAGAAGATATTTAATAATTTATTTATTCGCGGAAAAAATATTAGGTCCTTACCTATGAAATTGGTGTTTTGTGTGGAGATTTTGGGGAATGTATGCATTTTACATACTAACATTTTATTAGTTTTCTTCACAACGACAATTCCAGAGATAGTAATATTTGGCATGTATCATTAGACAAGCTTTAGCAATATGTGTGTGAACACGCTCGATAAAAATTATTCATCGTTTTTATGTTAATGCAAATCAAATGATGTATTCGGGAGGCAGTTAAAAATAATTGTCTTTGTGTCTAATTTTAACACAACTAAACATACAAAAAATTATCAAATTAAATAATACGAGCTCAAATATATGGTCTATTTTTAAAAGAGGCAATTATTTTATACGAATATTCTGAAACTTAAAAGTTACGGACAAATTGCTAAGACAGAATAAAAACACCAATTTCATAGGTAAGGACCCAATATATTGTAGAGAAATGGTGCTAACACAAACGATTAAAGTCATTGAGTAAACTATTTCTCTTACTTTCTTCCTACAAATATCTCTGTACAAAATATCGGCTAAGTTCAGTAAATATAGGTGATTTCCAACAGAGTAATTTTCTTGCGAATAAAAAAAGCAACGTCTAAAATGATTTGTATTGAATTCTACTAAAATTTCTGTACACGTACTACTTATTCAATGTTGGAAATCATTAGGCAAACCAATCGAATCGAATTCCAAAATAAACCATTTGTCGAGTATTTTTCTTTCCCCAGAATACTTAATTTCGATTTCCATTCATTTAAACTCCGTTTTTGTAACTCCGCTGTATTAATTAAAACGAATTGAGTATCGGTGCATATTTTAATACATCAGGCATTCATTATTCTAAAGTTATCGCCAGCGTATAATTTGTGTTTGAAAACAATATTGGAATTGTCTTTTTCGATTCGTTTCCAAACTGTCTCGTGATTCTGGCTGATATTCGATCATACACTACTTCACGTTTACGTTCATTTTCCATTAGGTAAGCTGCTTGCTGCTCTTTCTTATAAACTACATTATTAAAATGTTTCATCAGGCTTTTACACCTGAAGGGGTAGAGATATAAACAATTTAAACCTTTCGCCATGCACTGATGCACTGGGTGTACTAAATAATAGAGTTCTCTTTAGGCCTCTATCTGACAGACGCGGCCTAAGCTCGCGGCCAGGTTGGCGGCTTTTTGTCTAGTATGAATATCTTGGTATCGTTTCAGTGAAACGTTGCCTGTTGTCTAACTTATGAAGATATATTCGTACTAGACAAAAAAGGACATTACTTGTGCATTTGTACCTAGTTCATCTATATAAAATAAACTAGCTGTTTGTTACTATGGTTTTTTTACTATTCCACGGGAACTCTTTGATTTTCCGGAATTAAAAGTGTCTAAGATGTTGACCAGGGATTTGAGGTATCAGCATGCAAAACTTAATTGAAATCGGTGCAGCCATTTCGGAGATAAGCCCGTACAAACAGACAAATAGAGAAACAAAAAACCTTTTTTTTTATTTTCCCTCTTTTGACATCCCTCTGACTTGGTTTTAAGTATTTTATTTTCTATGTACAGACATTCAAACTCTACAGTTTTATTATATGTATATAGATATGTCTATCTGTTACTATAGACCCACAACACGAGCCTTACAGTGTTTATTATTTTCTAGGCTTATTGTATGTACGTTATACGTGCGAGCTATCAATGAATTAAATTTAATCTTCAGTTGCATTTAATAATTTAGAAAGAAGAAAGAAAGAAAGAAAGATAAATAATTTATTCTGTGACATCTTAACTTATTATCTAGTACACAATTACACATAATACAATAAAAATTTGCAACAGAAATGGCTACTACTCAGTATAATTGTTGTGACAACGTAATGTCCTCACAACACTGATCTTCCGTAGAAGCCAAGATAAAATATGAAGAGGCACTGCTATGGCACAGCAATACATACATTGACCTTAAACATAACAACTTTAAAATCTATACAAACAGCTTCATAACGCCATCATCTCGTGGGGGGAGCCAGAGGCGTAAATATACGTCTCAACTCAAACAATAATAAATCAAACTAGTCATATTAGACAATAATTTTGACTCTATAATAATACTTAGAATAAAGTCTTCATAGTCATAAATAACCGACTATACAAACAGTCCTCTGTAACCTAAAGGCATGTGTCTCCGCACACTCCATTTAGGTATGATAAGTTATCTGCTCAAGAGCTGGAAAATGCGGTGAAGTGGAAAATGTTGTAAGAAAGCTTCCTAGCAAAGATGCTGACTAACTTTCTACGACAAATGTTTCAGTTGGATACTACGACAAAATATAAACTTTACCAGCGAGAAGGCTAAGTGATCAACATTTACTATACAAGAGATTTTTCTAGAACTTTGACTTCAGATGCTTTTCAGTGCTGTTTTGTTTGGAGATTTTAGGGACGTTAGGTACGATGGCCGCGTAAGCGTGCGCGCTTGTGGCTCTGAAACGATGTTAGGTATCTATTGTAATTGTAAGCGTGCATGGAAATCGCTGGCGGTCAGCCTATCTATGAAACCACCATTAGGAGTAAAGGGCTTTTGCGGGTGTAAACACTGCCTACCACTTCGGGGAAAGAGACGTGATGATACCTTCTGTGTTATCTTAAGTAGAGGTGTCATGTTAAGGCCTATTGCGGAAATAACTAGGCGCTTTGAATATTTAAAATATTTTATTTTCAAAAGCCGTTGCACATAGGTGCATCTCAGAAGACAGAAAAAAAATGTTGCCATAGGGCAAAAATATATTAAAATACATTGGTGTTGCAATAATAAACCAATCAATTTGCACAACACAATTAAAGTAATTAACATATAAAATATGTTTATGAGTTATAATTTTGTAATAAATACATATTTGTGTTCAGTACTTATTTTGTACTGAACAAGGCCATGTAAGAAAAAACTTGATTATTGGTGATATGTTCTTGGTAGGTTTTTGGGAGACAGTTAACAGCACGCCAGACAATGACAATTTTTTTTTATATAACAACAAATTATCATCACTCTTCTTTCCCCGAAGGGTTGGGCAAGGTGTTGAACATCCATTTTACGCCAAATATGTTAGGTCCGCATTGTAGCAGGTGGCGAACCTGTTGCCATGCACCGGGCACTATGCAAGTGATATTCACAATGAACTGTACTTAAGTTTTTATTTAAACTCAGTGGTACAGGCGGTGGGGTCGAACCCGTGATTCCCGCGGCCTTTCGAGCAAGTAGTGCCCCGTCCGTCCGAATCGACTACCGCTGCCTTTTCATATAAAGGTATAGAATATTATATTGAGGAAATCTGACGTGTAGTGTAGTTTGAAAAGGCGTTGATACATTATTGGCGTTTCTGCCGTTTAATAGCATTTGAGAATATTATTATTTTTTATCGCAAATATACATAAACTGTAAAATATCAAAGCTCTTGCCTGTGGGTGTCACAACAATGGCTATTACGACAATAGAAAATTGAGAAATAAACTTCCTCAGCCTATATATTTCCCACTGCTGGGCACAGACCTTCCTCAAGGAGAAACACATGAGGAGTATGGGCCGTAACACCACCACGCTGGCCCAATGCGACTTGGTGGGTAGAAACAGTCGCAATAGCGACCAGGACCAACGGCTTAACGTGATTTCCGAAGCATGGAAAAGCTCGAGATCACAAAGTTTTGGTCACCCATCCACGGCCTGACCATGACGAAGGTAACTTTGTTTTTAATCGAAAGCCAAAGCGTACTTTTTTATTTTCCACCAAGCTTCTCTTACACACCTTTATTCATAAACCCTATTATTGTTTTAATCAAGTGATTAACCATAGAACGTGATTAAATGATGGCTAAAACTTAAATAGCCTTTATGAGTAAGTGTTTAACAGGGTTATAGTACTTCAAATGCCAGAAAGTAACAGCTGTTACATTGACAAAGAATAACGTTCAACCCACAACTAACTTTGAAGCAAACGACCTTTGAACTCGGAATATAAATCGAAACGCAAAATTTCATCTCATTGGAACCCTATAACATTTCAAATAAAGGATACAAAACATCTTGAACTTTGAGACATTGAACCTGAAAGCTTTAGCCCAAAGCCCGTTGCTTACTTCTTCGATAGAAATCAAGACTTGCGAGTTTACGTGCCTACAGTAATATCTACAAGACAATGTAATAAATTCTTGACTTTAATCTTTATACAATAAAGCTGTTGAAACAAGCGATCTGGAAGTTGAAACAGATTTTAGGCGTCTTTAATAAGACTTCGATAGTGATAAGAAAAGGTTTTATATAATCTTAGAATTAAAATAAAATTTCGAAAATGATATAATACACAATTTTTAAATACTATATTGTGAAAAATTTAAAATTGATTGATTGATTATTCTACTATTAAAATGTATAGAAATGTTCATATACTAAGTTGAAGAATTATCCTGTAAATTTTAATTGAAATAGATAATGCTGTAGGTTTAAAGAGTGAATTCAATAGAATTCACCTCTAACCTATACTAATAAGCTGCTTCTCTATCTCAAATTTCGTGTTATCTATATAATTCATATAAATATTTACTATTAATTAAAACATGAATAATTTATGATCAATACTAAATTGTCATCAGGCTATGAAGGCAAACTATGAATACTCAATTATTTTGGCATTTTAAGTCTAACACGCTATTGAAAATCTTGACAAATCTTGGTATTTTGACAGTTTAAACAGACTGACAAGCTGTTGACAGTATAATAGACAATTAAATTGTAAATTAACAAAACAATAGCACGAAATCTAATCAATTACCTTAATCAAGTAAATCCTTTACAAGTCACCGCAGCTGAAGTTGACAAAGATTTTGTTTTGTTCGTCGCAACACATTGTAACGGGGATGTCGACAAACGACAGTTCAGGAGCAGTTCGCGGCGTAAACAATTTACGAACTTTCACAGTTGGCCGCTCTGTGGCCTAAAAAGGTCGCTTTTAGCAAAATTGCTAAACAATTCTGCTACTGAATTCGGGGCTTAAATTATGCAATTCATTAAATGTACACCTATTTTAGATTTATGAAATTCCTCAAAATGGTGAATTACTACAAATGAAATTTTAATCAAACAAAAGACAAGGCAAGAACGAAAGAGACCTAAACCAAAATAAAGTTTCCCAAGATTTTCCTTTTTTTCATTTGTAGCTGTCTTTTGAGTCAGTATGTAAATTTAAATTTCTAGATTGAATGACTTTTGTACTCAGTGTCAGGAAAAATCTTCAATTTACCTGACACTGAGGACAAAAGTAGTCAATCTTACTGAACTTTAATGTTGTGTAGTATAGTTATATAAATAAATAAATAAATATCTTCTAAAATTCACACCTATCAACTAGCCCCATTTTAAGCAACTAATACTGCTTGTGTTACGGACACTAGATGACGGATAAATATATTTAATAGATAAATACACATAAATATGATAAATATAGATAAATATATATAAACATCCAAGACTGGAGAACAAATGCCTGAAAATTCATCACCCAAACATTTGATCCCATCGGGGATCGAACCCAGAACCTCTCGAGATGGCGACGCCTTGAGACCCGCGTACAGACCACTCGACCACGGAGGTCGTTCATAAGAGGAACTGCTAATGCTACCATTTTAGACCCCCGTTGTCTTTCACTGGGACGGGAAGATGAGAAATGGTATTTGTAATCTGTCAAATATCGAACACAATGAAAGAGTGTACTGAAATGAAAAACCATCGCTTAAAAAAATTCAGCAAGTCTTTGTTCCAAGAATTTGACGTTTAGGGAAGGGAATGTTTATACAATCAAGCGTATACTTCCAATATAGGGTCCTTACCTATGAAATTGGTGTTTTTATTTGTCTTAGTATTTTGTCTGTAACTATTAAGATTCCTAAAAAATTATTACCCCGTCTAAAAATAGACTATATTTTTGAGCTCTTTTGATTTGTTTTTATAATTTGTTGTAAGTTTAATTGTGTTAAAATTGGGCACGGACACAACTCTTTTTAAGTGCCTCCCGAATACATCATTAATTTGTATTCACTTAAAAACGATAAATAATTTTTATAAAGTGTGATATTACACATATTACTAAAGCTTGTCTAATGATACATGCCAAATATTATTATCTCTGGATTTGTCGTTGTGAAGAAAACTTATAAAATGTTAGTATGGAAAATGCAGAATTCCCAAAAATCTCCATACAAAACACCAATTTCATAGGTAAGGACCTAATATTTGTCCAATTATTGAAAAAGTTCAATGCTCTTAATTTTCTCCACTTACTAGAATGTGTAAAATCATTAATAGTAACCTGCAGCGATTATATCGACCGGCGGAACAATTCAGTGTACATCGAAAATACGACGTCATGCAATTAAATAAGGTAGTTCTATGCGGAATGTCTTTTTAGAGCATTTCTTAAAACAAAAATGATGAATGAAAAAAAGGGTATTTAAATCGACTCAGCTTACTCAGACGTAGTAGCCCCCGCAGCGCCAGACCCTGACAGAAGCCATCTTGCAGGCTTGCTTGTAGCTGCGTGCCTTTTGCATGGCATACCTGCTTATATGCTGCATGCCCGACTACATGCTAAGTTTAGTATTAATCAATAATGATAAATAAAACGAAAAATGCAATGTCATTTTACCGCCTCTCTCGTCTAGTGGGTGACACCACCGGGTGTAGATCAGGAGGTCCGGGGTTCGATTCCCCACGGGAGCAGGGATTTTTCTGCTCGGTTTGGTTGGTGGTAGGGCTTCCTAGCCCACCTGGCTAGCTACCACCGTCTTACCTAAATCTGTCGCCATAATAACAATGTTATAAGCATTATCGTGTTCCGGTAATCAGAGGTAAGATAGCCAGTTCCTCAGTTGTTGAGGATTACAGGTAAGCTCGCTTCCACCTTCGGCCTTATCGTCACTTACCATCAGGTGAGATGAAGGCCAAGAGCCTACCTGTCATTTAAAAAAAAATGTACCGAGTTCTATATTTTTGTTGTAAAAACGATACAAGTAATTTTGCCTTATTAAAATGAGTAGGTGTTTTGTTTGAGGTTTTTAATTTTGTGCAATTTAATATTTAGTAACTGCAAACTTGTGGGACTACGAATTGTTGTATCAATGGCCGCATTTGGTATATAACAATACGGCGGTAAAATGTTAGGCGAAGCGAAATTAGACAAACACTATTATGAAGAGTGAAATTATGCGGATTTTTTTAGGCTAACCGTTTGTGTGCCATTACCAATTAGAAGTACTTAAAGCTAGACGACCCGTTATATACCCACTTTTATAAAATTTAAGTTCCATGTACCGTTTTTCTGGGAAACAAAACAAATTTAAAAGATTTTTTTAAGAAACGTTTTTCGTTGATTTAAAACGGTTATGAATAATTTTTCGATTAACTGAAAAAAAATTATTAAAAATCGGGGAAAAGTTTTCGATGAACTGAAATTCGATACAAAAAAATCTGTGTACTAGTAGACACCCGTATCTTTTCACACATTACTCGATCTAAGTCTCAGTAAAAATATTGTAAGCCAAGTCATTAAATTGTAAACATGCTTGTCTCTTTCATAAAAAAAATATTATAAGTTTTCTAAGAAGTCTCTTCAGTAATTCAATTTAGCTCGAGTCTGTATCGTACTAAGAGCAAGTAAACTTTCTCTTAGCTTATGAAGTCTGCAACTGCAGTGATCTTTAGGGAGGAGCTTTAAAAGTTTTGCTCATCTACTCTTCTCATATTTGGAGCGTGTCACTTTTACAAAAAAATATTCGTCATCAGCCTATATACACATCCCACTACTGGGCACAGGCCTTCCTCATGGCGAAATGCATGAGAAGTATGGGCCGTAACACCACCACGCTGGCCCAATGCGGGTTGGTGGGTAGAAACGGTCGCAATGGCGACTGGGACCAACGGCTTAACATGCCTTCCGAAGCACGGAGGATCTCGAGATCGCCAAGTTAAAGTTAAAAAAATATTGGTTAAACTAAATATAATGCATTTTTCGCGACGGGCGATTTCGCCAAGTCTTTTAAATATCTGGAAATGTTGTTAAAGACCTTTTAGAGAAAACAGTATGAGATCTATCAAAAATGATTTGAGTGTTGATGTTGATTGAGCTTAGTGGTCGTACAGGTGCAACATTGGGTATGTTGCACCTGTACGACCACTAAGCTGGTAATTTAAAACTTATTTGAGATACTACCACCCTCGTTTAAATTAATAATATGAGCTCTTGCATAAGCTTCTGCAAATTTTATTCAAAGTAGAAATTTTTACACTTGTTTTATTGTCTGCTTGTAAAAGCGTGATACGAAATAAGATTTTAATTAAAAATATCTAAAGTGATAACGTCGAAATTGAAAAGTCGTTGTTTGTGTTTTAATATAAGCTGTTGAAAATAATCGAATAACTGTTATTTAATCTATTGTTATTACGTTGGAAATTTGCAAAATGACGAACCTTTGATAGTTTTCATCAAATCAATGTTGAACCCTGTAGATTCTGGGACCATTCGATGTGACAATCAATGTGGTATACCGTGGATTGATGACCCTTCGATGGTTTCTGTCGATACAGTGATCATTCAACGTCGTGACATTCGATGTTGCATACCATCAGTTTGGTGACCGTGTGACGCAGGGTTTTCAGTTTCGAGACACATTGAACCCAACTTGTTTTCATGTAATGGTGCATACTCACATACATCTCAGTTACATTATGTTGATCGACGATTGCATTCCACAACAAAATGTTGCAGTGTTAGTATTATTTTGACCAAAACTACACTTCACATGTATTTTGCACGGTTACAACCACTGCTGGGCACAGGTTTTCCTTATGGAGAAACAAATGAGGTATGGACCTTACCGCGGATTGGTGGGTATATAAACAGTTGCAATAGTGACCGAGACCAATGGCCTAAGTATTGGTCACCCATTCATGGCCTGACCGTGGCGGAGGTAGCTTAGTTTTCGGTATCGAAAGCCAAAGCGTACTAGCCACTACGCCACCGAACTCCTCTGTTCAATAACCTATTGTGTACTTGTGGTAATCGTGATCAACAAACAGTAACGAGTAGCCACAATAGTTCCATTATGTTATGTTGGCTACAGGTCTGGCCAAAGACACATTGTAGGTAGCATACTTTTTGATATATTATATTTATGTTTTCTTTAATTTTTGACTGATATTTTTTTCTTGTCATTTTTTTTATGTTGTCTTTTTTATTTGTATTTTCTACATCTTAGCTCGAAGCTGGTTTTCTCTACACTTACTGGTTGTCACCAAGTAAGTGCGGAGTATGTATGTGTTATGTTGTTGGTACATGATTCTCTTCGGTTGTTTTTTATTATTATTCTTATTATTATTATTTAAACTGTTAGACGGAAGCTCGGCCACTTGTTTATCTCCGATACTTAGGTATCGGTTACATAATATTACAGTGTTGCTGAGTATGCAGTGTCGACGCACCTTAAGGAGTCCGGGCAGTGGGGCGTATATAGGTATAGAGTGTGTTGTAAAAAACGGTAAATTCGACTTCAAAGTCCCTGTGGTAACCTGATTCGGTGGGAGCCATTTTAGCCGAAGATATTTCCTTCTAAGAATAAATTCGCTTAGATAATCTCATAAGGTGAGCTCTGGCTGCCTGCCAGCATTACAGAGATACATTCAGTAGGTATATAAATACTAAAGGACTATTACACAAGGAGATAATGTAATGAAAGTGTAAATAAACTGGTAGTTATATTCACTAGTACAAAGCAGTATATCAAATTATGACTGTATGAGATATTATTACCCCATGTTTATTACCTCAGTCAAATTAAAGTGTACAAATGGTTTACATGCGTATCACAGTACATGCTTATACACGACAAAAAGTTTTAATTTGAATGAAAATGATGATATGAAATGATGATGATGATGATATGTTTTAATTCGTTTGAATTCGTGAAAGAGAAATACTACGCCACAAAATTACCAGTAGGCATTATTATAATTATTTTCATTAATATCATTTAAAAGATAATGTTATAAGTTACATCACCATTAGTGCGTAATTTTAGGAGTTAAAAATACTTTCATTTATCTATGTTCTCACTGTCGGAAATAAAGCTTTCGAAATACTACACTGACAAGCTTCTCAACATTAATTAATAAATTCAGTTCTAATCATCGTTCTTAATCATATTAATTAATTCCTCCATAATTATATAAACAAACAGGTATACACGATAGCGCGTTTGTACAATGGTAATGTTTTAAATATGTATTACCACTGCTTATTTGCATATGGATTCGCTTAATATATTTTTGATGAGGTAACTTAATTTTTAATGAACTGTTGTTATTCATTATTCATGTAAGTAGTACCCTACCTTGTTTGCATACTGTTATTATTGTTAATGACTGAATAAGTAAGACTTTCATTATTATAAAAGTTTCTTATTATTTTCGTTTGTAATGTGGCCGGTTCATTTTATTTGTTTGTTTCATAATTCGTTCGTTTTAAAATTCAAGTTTGTTGTCACTTTTTCTTCCCACTCTAATTATGTTTGGAACAACTTTCTTACTATTTCATTGTCCTCTTATTGTTCTTTAATCTCATAATTCACGCACTCAATCTATCGCTTCTTTAGATAAACTCCCATAATCCCAGGCCATGCCATATCTTCTATTGCAGGTGGGCTGGGACACTTTTCTGTTAGGAATAGGCCACAACCTTTGTACTGTCTTTATAATTTGTCGTTTTGTTGTTATGTTTTTCTGTGTACAATAAATTGTTAAATAAATAAATAAATACTCCCATAGCTTTTGTGCATATTTAGTTATTTCATTTATATTATGCAATGCTACTGCGTGGTGTAATGTTGGTTACGTTAGTTGTAACTGGTACTAACTGTATGGAACTGCTTTTTCTTGGCAATAAAGATAATAATAATGATAAATATGGTACAGCAATATTCGCATTCTAACCACAGATTGGTCCTAAATTGGTCACACGTTAACATGTTAGTGATGTAACCAATCGCAACTATTTATTCCCCCCACATGAGAAGTGTGTTCTGCTACACCTTTGTGTTCTGCTACACAAAGGTGTAGCAGAACACACTTCTCATGCGTCTAATTTACTGAACAAGGTTTATGCGCAGCTGTAGGTCTGCAGGGCGTATTTAGGCTCTAGTTGAAAGCTTACGTTAGGTTTTAAATAAAAAAATAAAATAACTGATGTGCTAGCATAACTTAATATCAGTGAATAGCGTATGGGTAATCTGTGTTTTTATGTATTGAATTCAATAAATAGCTTTTCTATTCTGTCTTTGAAAAACTTTTAGATATTATGCATGCATATTAAGCTTACAAGGCAGAATAGCTTCAAAAAGAAAATAACGAAAACAATAGGTCTATATTATATTTTATAGCAATATCGTTAAGAAAGTTAGAATAACATACCCAATGTTCTTGTAAACTTTTGTCACTTTGAAACTAGTGATGCCTCTTTGTCGATAGATCGTCAATAGAAACAATTACACTTTGTAAATATAATAATATTCATCTGTTCAAAACTATTTTAATAATTGTATAGGAATAAGTAAAATCCATTTGTATAAATCACCTTCAAAAGACAGGTAGGTGGATTCTTTTGAGTTGTAGATTGCACCAAAAAATTAAAGTAAAGGTACCTGCTACCGCCTTCTTGTAGATTATTATATATACTAAATAGGCCAACGAGACTGAACGAGACGAGATAAAGAATATAAACAATCAGACTGTTACTGAATGACATTGCGATACCGAATTATTACTATCTGTATCCATAAGTTTTACGCAATTACGGCGTCCTTTTACGACAGCTGCCTTAGCATGATTCGTGGTACAGGAATCAAACAGAGCCGCAAGTTTCAACATTTGTAAAAAGTTATGACAACTTCATTTCCATATAAATTGTGTTCGAAAAAATGGAAATGAGATATTTTTCAAAAATGTTTAAAATCCCTGATTTTTTGTTTACATTCTTTTCTCTCTTCTTCTCTTCTTGTTTATATTCTTCTATAGATCAGTTTAAAATCAATGTCAGGCCTGCTGCAAAGTTAATTCTAATTTGTACACACTTTTTATTATTTATCTGGCTATCGGATACATTTACAAGAATTATATTGAAATAAATACCACCCAAATGAAAGAATTTTGACTGTGCTTTTTAGCAGGCCTACCGGATACATTTTCGATATTGAATCTTATCGATAACTTACCATCACTACGTAAAACTTATTATGGATAATATATTATCTTTACGTGATATGTTGCAACTCATGAAAACATTCTGGTCCGTAAATCGACACAGGAACCGTTATTAGTATTTTATTTGCAAAACTTAGAAACGACTCTAATCAGAAGATATTTTTGGGAAACAGTGATAAATATAGTAATGTTTATCTTGTTTTGGAAACTATTTATGTGGGGATTCGGACAATATAACAGAAATGAATTTAGTGGGAACACGTATGTGGATATGGAATCAGGATCCATACAAAACAGTTGGTGTGTGAGTGATGTAAAATCCAACAGAATATTCATTCTGACACTATCTATAACAGTTTAAGCATCGAGATAGTGATCATAGTACGTATATATCTATGATGTAGTGAAACTAGAGATCACAAAGCATTGGTCACCCATCCAATGTTCAACTAACAAAAGTTGCTTTGTTGTCAATATCGAGTCAAAATTGTTCGAAATGAAATATTTTGCCTTCGACCTTTTCAAACGTGACCACGACTACAGCGTATAACTGAAAAAGTTAGGGATTCTATCCCGATTAAAAAAAGGTTCGTGTGAGTTTAAAGGGGAGTAAAATTTATTTTAAGTTAGCTGTTGCACGCGACTTCGTCTGCCGTCACTATGGTTTTTTAACTGTCCGACGGGAACCCTTAAATTTTCTGGAATAAAAAGTATCTAAGATGTTGACTAGGGATATAAGCAAAATTTAATTAAAATCGGTCCAGCCATTTCGGAGATTAGGCCATACAAACAGAGAAACAAAATAAATAGAAAAATCTTTTTTTATGTATTTTCACTCTTTTTACATACCCCTGACTTGGTTTCGAGTTTTTTTTTCTATGTACAGACATACGACTTCTACAGTTTTATTATATGTATAGATATAGATTAGACTTACCTCGCGTATTACCTGTATACTCAGATATTATATTTTAAGCACAAAGCGTTATTGGTTTTATAATGTATTCCTGTAAGCACGTAAAAATAAAACCTAATTATAGGTATTCAGAAAAATCAGTTGTTTTATAAGAGTAGCTTTCATTCAAATAAGAAAGCTTTGAATAAGAGTTTGAGTGTTGATGTGTTTAATAAAAGAAATTAATGACTTTGAAATTAAAATCAAACGAAATACAGCTTGAAAGCGCGGTCTGAAACGCTTAAAGGTTCAAGAAGGTCATAAAATTTTATATTTTTACTACACTATAGACGCAGTGCGGATATTTTTAAGTGCACATTTATTGCACCGGTTCGGGAAATAGGTCTCTCAAGCATTTTGTTGAAACAGCGAATTCTGAATTTTGCAAAAGTAAAACGGTATAACCAAATATTATGGTTTCTTTCCGGTTTTTGGGTCAGCTGTAAAGGAGAATAGTCATTTATTTGTGACACAGACCCGGTAAGAGTGAGACCTATAAAATTTTTTGCTATGTTCAATGTAACACAAATATGTAATAATAATATTAGTGGCCAACATTAAATATGTTGCTTTGTATTTGCCTATTTAAAAAAATCTTTTCTTAATATCCTTTTCACACAAATCACACAATTTATATGGGAATGAAGTTGTCATAACTTTTACTAGCGGCTCTGTTAGCTTCTTGTAACATAAATATGTAATTTTATATTCAATATTAATGGCTAACATATAAATATGTTGCTTTGTATTTTCTTTAGGCAAAGCGCATAAAGCTAGATAGGAATACTAGGAAACAATTTTTTCTAAATTTTCGCAAGTCTGGATGGTTTGAGATAATGCTCGCGTTAAAAAAAATATCATCTGGTGCTTATATTATCGCCAAAATATTTATATAAAATATAAATATGATGAAAAGGATATAAAAACCATAACAAAAAAAATTTGATACGTCTTATTCTTGTCGAGCTTGGGTAAGTTTTGTAAATTTTGTTTCCAAGGAATAGTGGGTAACGGTAAATCAAATTTATGTTACATTAAGGAATGACAGAAAAAAACACGCTCTTCACATAAAATTATATTTTACCACCCAATTTCAAGACATGGAAATATTGTAACCCGCATATCTATACAAATAAAAAAACTGCAGAGGTCGCATGTCTGTACATATAAAAAATCGGGATGGAAAAATACCAAAAACATTTTGTTCCGAAATGGCTGGACCAATTTCAATGAAATTTTGCATGGTGATACCTTATATCCCTGGTTAACATCTTAGATACTTTTTATTCCGGAAAATTAAAGGGTTTCCGTGGGACCCCGTGGGAAAATACCATAGTAATCGCGGACGAAGTCACGGGCAGCTAGTTGCCAAATATAATTTAACGGGGGGCGAAACCAATTTAATTATGTTTAAAATTCTTTGGAACACGTAAAGGGAATGCTTGAAACCAAATACTTGGAAATGTTCACTCGTTCTACCCCAACCAATTTTAAAAACTTCCACATTGCTACTCCTGGGATTTTACCTCCGGTACAACCTTTATTTCCCGTACGAGTTGTGTTCAATTTAATTCAACGTGACTACTACAGTGATTTATAATAACGACCCCAAAACGCATAGGTCCAATTGCTTCCACGACATAGATCTGTGTAACAGTAGCTGTCGGCTAGAGACATTTATTTCACTGCTGTCCTCTCTAATTGTTCAGCTGCTTCGAGCAGTCAAGACTAACTACTGTATGACGAATTGAAACTTCACCAGTCGCTTTCTAGGTCTATATTTGAACTCGACTTCGAAAGCAATTTGGCAGGGACGAGATATCTATTAATCAATTGGAATACCAATTGATTTGGTGACAATGCAAAATGGATACCTGGATTAATTTTTCACATTTTAATGTAAAGCAATCGTTTATTCATTCAATTATGGGTGACAGACATAAGACAAAAAATATGTTGACATCAAATAATACTGTATATATCACTGTGTATATGGTATATTTAAAAATATTACTCGTTTTTAATTATCTTTATTTATTTTATTTTCTGGTTAACTCGATAACATAGCTTTTTTAAATGCTCTGTGATTAGAAGATAAACATTTTTTTGAAAAATTAGAATTAAAAATAAATAAAATGACCCTTATTTTGGGTTACATTGCAGTTTTGTCATTACTAGGTAACTAGACTAAAATTTTGCTTAAAATATTGGAAAACTCAATCTTGAGATACTCAACAATGCTCACAAAATAATAATTTTTAATGTATCTGTTAACAAGCTTAAAAGATATGTATTCTACAATTTGAACAAAATCGCATTTAAGGTTTTATTTAATGCCGTAAAGGATCGTGACGAAGGACCATTATAAAAGCAGACAAAAACAAACCTTATTTGTATAAGAGCTAAGTACGTTTTCAAACATTCGCACCTTAACGTTGATGTACAGCTTCCATAAAAGCGAAAACATGTTTTCAGGATTTCTGAAGAGCATATGAAAACAGAATGGTGCAAGATCTTATCCGACCACCTTTCAAACGACTAATTAAATTTGCCCCGAAACAATATAGCTGAAACGCGAAAATCGTTTATCGAATTTAAAATTTCAACACAATAAAATTTATGATTCTGGGTAATTGCTGCTTTTTACTGGTAAAACCCGAAGCACACTGGGCGCTAAATAGTATTTCAATGGTCGAAAGTTATGAAGGAATTAACGAGCAAAATGGAATGCTTGGAGATCCGGAGAACACTGTTAATTAAAGAATCCATAAAATTTGCTTATCTCGTAATAGCGCGCTGCAGAATTTGCGAATTGTGCATAGAGAAGGGCAATAAGTGTCAGAGATTTATGATTCGAATCCCAAAAGATTGTCTCGTATTTTTGTGTCACGGTTTGCAAATGCGGGCCCGGAGCGATATCTCCATCTCTCATTTGTGACGGCTTCACGCCGGTTTTTGGTCGGTAAACCTTGATGTCTAGTTCTCAAGTAAAGAGTTGGAATTGATAATCTGTATTTAAATCGTTTAGCTGCCTCTCTGGGCTAGTGGTTTACACCACCGGAAGTTCATTGAGAGGTCCGAGTTCGATTCCCCATGGAGGCAAAAGTTTTACTGGTATTGTTTGGTTGGTGGTAGGGCTACCTCCCGCTACCACCATCTTACCTAAATTTGTCGCCATAATAACAATGTTATAAACATTGTTATGTTCCAGCAATCAGAGATGAGAAATCCAGTTCCTCAGTTGTTGAGGATTACAGGTGTAACTCACTTCCACCGTCGGCCTTCTCGTTACTTATTATCAGGTGAAATGAAGGCAAAGAGCTTACCTGTCGTATGTAAAAAAAAGGAAACTTTCTCATCAACATAGAATATTAAGGTTAATTCCTAGTACTATCTTGGAATAACGGAAATTGCCAAAATCAAGTATTTAATTCGTTTAGGCTTAGCGCTCACTGCTGGACATAGGCCTTCACCAACGATCTTCAATCAGTCCACAACGATCAGTCCTACGCTGTCCAGTATCCAGTAACTTCACACAACCTTCAACAGATCAAACCCAAACTTAGTCCTATAATCATGTTGGTATTAACAATACACTTATACATATATACATTTATAAATCACGACTATTATCCCCTAACGGTTGGTCAGAGACTAGTCAAAAGCAGCCCACTGCCATAGTCCGCGCTTCACCAAGCAGTGACTGCACATGTGCTCAGCGGGACAGGTGGTGAGCCCGTCGCCGATATAAGCTATTGAATGCTATGCAGTTCTAAGTCCATTAATCGCCTTTTACGACAGCCAAGGGAAGAGATGGGTTGGTAGTAGAGATGGTGTTAACTGTTTAAAAAAATTATCTGTTAAAAATTAAATGATAAATATTTAAAACAGTTAATTTTATCTGTTGAAAATATTAGTTGATATTTTCAATCTAATAATTAAATAAACTGGTTTTTAATTTAAACGTAGCCAATGAATATTATTATATGAAAGCGTAGAATGAATCAATGTACTTGCTTTCATACTTTACAGGCTTAAGTTGTCCAGTACCGTGTTGCTAATTAGAAATGATTACTGATAGTGCCTAAACGATATATTTTTTTGCAGTACATGCAACATGTAAATTTTTCATCTCCAGTTCACTTTCAAAATGTGTCCAAATTTCCGTCTTTCGTCTATACATGAAAAATAAGCACCAACAAAACAGTTCCGCAACGAAATCACATACGTACGCTTCAACTGACTACTTGCTCGCAACTAATAAATAAAATATTCAATCTAATAAAAATATCAGTAAGAAATGAACTGTTAATTATCATTATTCGATCACCAATACCATTTAATTTTAATACTTATTCCAAAAGCAACAGAACCTAGAATCGAGTGTAATCAAAAAATTTTAATGTTGTCATGGAAGAAACATGCATAATTAGAAGTCAATTGAAATCAAATTCGATCGCATCAGTTGATCAGCTTAGGCATCGATGCGCCTGGGTCACCTGCCGTCTCGCTCTAACGGGCGCCGGATGGGCTCTCGTCGGCTCACTCACTCAGCTCGGTCCGTTGATATACCTAACTAATATTTTCAACTGCGCGCGGTAAGGTGTCAGGATGTCCGAATCGAATAATGATAATTTTATCAGTTAATGTTGATTTCAATTATTGACTGTTAATGATATTTTTATTTATCTGTTAATTTTAACGAATAAGTAATATATTTAACAACTCTAGTTGGTAGTTTGAGCCGCTACCACACGGCAATACACTTATGACAGGTCAAAATAGGAGATCATCGATTATTTTACATAACGTGTTTACTTTGAACCTATTTTACCATTATGGCGTATATACAAGAGGTACACATATAAATGTAAATTACTAAACAATAATAGCTACAGAATTTTCTATTCTGACAAGTTCTTTTCTCCTAATACAAAAGCCACGTATCAGATGTCGTGGCATCTAATTCCAAAAGATTATTTACCATTAATAACACTAAACCCTAACATTACCAAACAAAATGTCTAGCTTGTGCGCAATGAATCACGTAGGCAATATTGCCAATTTCAGCAACGCAAAAAATATAGACTAAGCCATTGTGGCTACACAATACATTTTTCAGCGAAATGTCTGAACCATTCAAAAGCGTACACTTAGGTAAGTGTTGCTAGCAAGAGAATTAATTCGTCTCATCTCCAAGGCAACAGATAACATGAATAGCACTAATCTCGCCTTGACGCGCTATCATACGAAATAACTCATAATTTATCTCGTTGGCTAGGCCTGGCCGAGCGCTTTCAAGTGAAAACGGGCATAATTTACTCTTGACATACAGCTCAGAGTACTTGAACTAGGAGAATGTGACGGAGTTTCATGAATCATGAGTATTACTTAAAAAGGTTTTTAAGGTTAGTTTGGGGTAAGGTCATGGTGTAGAAATAGGATCCTAGACCATGACCTTATCCCAAACTGACTGCATTGTCTAATAGCAATCATTCACGACATTTTTAGTACAACAATAAACAATGTTGTCTCATGGATTTAATAAGATTCCACTTTTTTTTGAATAAGTTATTTGACTCTAAGGCCCACTTGCAGATTCGATTTTGGATTTTTTAGAGTTCCGTAGTCATATAGGAACCCTTATAGTTTCGCCAAGTCCGTCTATCTGTCTGTATGTCCGTTCGCGGATAATCTCAGGGACCTTTAGTACTAGAAGGCTGAAATTTGTTACCAATATGTATATCAATCACGACGACGAAGTGGTGAAATAAGAAGTGGAAAAAATGTTTCATTACGGTACCTCCCCTACACGTAAAATTGATAGTGATTTTTTTATGTCATGGCGGACTACGGCAGTGGACTGCAAAAGAATCTCAAAAGTTAAACTTTATAAAGACTTTCTAGGAAAATAATTTTCAACTTGATGAGTTGAACAGTATTTGAACATTTTTAACAAAATAATTTCTGAACTAAGTCTGTAATTTAACCGTATATGCTAGTTTTTTTTATCTTAGTAACATACATAAATCGTCTAGTTTGTATCGAGAGATGGGGCTATACTTTGGGCTATTCTAACTCTTAACTGAACTCTACACTGAACGTGTCCCAACACGCTGTTGACCGGTTTTTTGAAATTTCAGCCATATTAGAATTATCAAAAAATTACTAAATCTAGGTTTAAATCTGGACTTAAATTTCCAGCAAGACGCCCTTAGTGTTTGTACATAAATACAGTATTCTATTCTGTATAAGAACACCTGCTCATTAGCAGATAACGGTGTGAGAAATGGAAAATGGCAGACTGAATTAGCAAAAACTGCTACAGGCTAGCCTCCTATCCTCAGAGTAAACAGAACTGGAGTAGCCTTTGTCTAACATTCCCCTCTGCCAAATGCACAAGCATCGGATGCTTGCACGTTTAATAAAACTAGTTGAGCCGCCATTTTGACAGCCATAACATTGTAAACGTTGCGGCGAACAGAGCTCCCGCAAAAATGCCTGCCTGTGCTGTTTCTTGTTGTAAAAATAAATAGAAAACATCGAGTATGCTAAAAGATGGTGTCACCTTTTATTTGTAATTATAAATTTTAAGATTTCATGATTATTTACTTCATTATTTCATGTTTTAGAATTCTACGATTTCAAATTTCGAGCGCTAGTCTCGTGGGGAGTGCTGCTGTGACGTTGTCAAAACGCACACCCCACGTGACTATTTTAAGCGTGTGTGCATGAAATTTAAATTTGTGTGTCGAATTATGCATGTGTGCATTTTTAAAAACGTTATGCGTTGTGCTGGCTTTGAGTGTAGTGGTAACCTCACCCCCCGCAAGAAATGGCAGAAAAAAATGTTTGAGAAATTGACTAATGGCTACTCCAGTTCTGTTTACTCTGAGCTCCTATCACATTTGAACGTACTATAGTCTGACCACAACCTCTATACCGGGCCTTCGGTATGTGCGCGTGCCAAAGGGGGGAGTATCATCCAATCGCTGACGGCGGTTGCTATCCTTCCCCGCATCCCACCCCGCCGCGCAGTGCTAGGGCGCGGTATTGTGGTCGTGGTCAGACTATAGCACCTTTTACTATCCCAACATATTCAGATTACGATTTTGTTCCTTGTATTACTATTATAAATATACGTAATATACATAAGGTTACTTCTCCTCATGGATAGGCAGAGATTACAATCTTTGCGTATTTTTTTCGCTGAACCCACTCTCAGAGCTCTAAAACATACTCAGCGTTTTTGGGTACTAAGATAAATGAATGACATAGAAGTATGAACTAAATTTGGGATTTTAAACTTTACTTTGAGACAGGGTTGTACTGTTGTACTTTCGATCGCCAATAAAATGCTATCAAAAAAGAAATACAGTATCTGTCAATGTACGTCTATATTCACTGTCCCCATAATATGGATTGACGGCGGTCCAATGTTATTGAATGAAGTCACCAAAAAACTAAAATAGATTCCATTAACTAAATCCGTTTAGGCCTTTTCCGGAAAATTGGTTTTCTATTGAAAATGGGCCAATGCCGCAGTTCACACAATTTTGTATCTACCGAAGATTAAGCCGAAAAATACCCTGCACATAATCGATGATAATATAGTTTGTACAGTTTACCACACCCCTAACGGGACAGGTACAAACAAAAACGACCGCTATTAAAACTGAAGAAGGTCGATGATGCCAAGCATTCAATCTATCAGATTTTATGTGAGGGTTATCACGTGATGTGGTCTGGGAAAGTAATGTATACATATCTTCAATATATAAATATAATAAATGAACAATAAATATTTTACACGTATTTAAATAAAATAAATAAGGGCCTGGAGAACCTGGGGAAGTGAAATGGTTGTAATAGCAACGCCTAAACTTGATCTTAGCATTTTGTAATGAAAGATGTTACAGTCTGTAAAAGACTATGTTTATTATTAGCACATGAAATTCTTTGCTTTCTTGGCAATTGCACACTATAAAATCTTCCAAATAAGAAATATATATTGTAAAGGGAGAAAACAACTAGCTGAGTTTCTTGCCCGTTCGTCTCAGAACAAGGCTAGGTAGCTAGTGAACGGTTGGCATAATTTGACATTCATTAGAGTATGTAAATACCGAAAACAAATAAATGATTTGAGTTTCATAAATATTTGCTATTTTGGACCACGGGTATGTTGTGCTTCATAAACCAAGATCTGCTTTGAGAATCGGCGAAGATCAGCACCGCAGGGTTCCCATTTGTATCAAACCTTTATATCAAATTATTATTAACAGAAGACTTTAGTGAAATATTGCAAAATAATTTTTCAAACTTGAAACTGTTTGTGTTCTAATAACAATATTCATTATAAATTCAGTTACTTCCGAGATAAATAATACTTAAAGCGAAATGTTTAGATGCTTCAATCTTATTACTCGTATTTGCCCTGTTCAAATGCACACAAGAAATATGGAGTTTTATGAAAGATGCGATGAAAAGACGAACAGCGCATCTTTATTTATAACAAACTAAAATACGGATGTGTATTCAGCCTGCCTTTATTGGGTTCTTGTATATAAAGTTAAAATGGAACAGGAATAGGGGCGTAGGAGGTTTCGTTATATTCAAATCACTAGTCTTAGTAGTTTTATGAACTTTTTTCGATGATCGTCTTTTTTTTTGAGACCGATGCATTGCATACCGACTTTTTTATGGCTTTTACTAGCACATTTAGCCAGTAATTCTGATGGTCCTACATAACACCAAGCAAGCCGGTACCAGGCACTACAGAAAGTACAAAGTCCGTCACCACTCTCTCTGCAGTTTTGTTCTGATACTCTAAGCATTTTTATCTCCAGGATTCAGATCAAGAAGAAGTGAATGGCATTTGCAATCATTATCTCGGTCATTGTCCATTATATTATTACTTCATTCTTTTTCCCGTTCCATCCTTATTCTTACTGCTGAAGAATTCCAGATGTCTCGACGGTGTCTGGAAACTGACATGGTAAATTTTATCTTACAAAAGAAGAATTTATTTGGCTGTTTTATTCGGTATCTTGAACTGCGAACTTTGGTGTTACAAAAAGAGCACAACAAGAAGTTTCCAATTTATTCTCAGAGTTTTTGATAAACATTATTGTTGGTTGAAACTTGTGTGTTGTAACATAAGTGGTCGATGGTTGAAACTTACTCGTAAAATTGCAAATGACAGTTATGTATAGAGGTATGTGAAAATTCTTTCTTCGAGGAATTTAGAAATATTCGTGTACTTATTACGCCTGGAGGCATAAATCACAGAGGGTGGTATAAATTGTGTTGTTTGTGAATTATTGGTGTGGTGATGTTCTTTTTTATCATTAGCTCGGACAAAGGCATTGTCTTATCTTTTATTTCGTAATTTCAATCGCCATGGTCGCTCTTAATAATATTCAGTCTGTTATCATCACGATTACAATTAAAATCTTGGCGTTAATATATGATTAAAAATATGCGAATCTTATAATAATAATCTAATACAGCACCAGTGTGTACGTACTGAGAAGTCATAATGTAAGACAATAACTTCTTTCTTGGAATCAGAGTTTCTAGAAATATCTATTTAATATTGATAAACTCAAGCAAATTTTTTGTGTATCTCTCTGTTTTATTACTTGTCATTCTTTGTATTTACTACTTATTCACTTGTCTCTGGGCAATATTAGGTCCTTACCTATGAAATTGGTGTTTTGTATGGAGATTTTGGGGATGTCTGCATTTTACATACTAACATCATATCAGGTTTCTTCACAACGACAAAACCAGAGATAATAATATTTGGCATGTATCATTAGACAAGCTTTAGCAATATGTGTGTGAACACGCTTGATAAAAATTATTCATTGTTTTTATGTTAATGCAAATCAAATGATGTATTCGGGAGGCAGTTAAAAATAATTGTTTTTGTGTCTAATTTTAACATAATTAAACTTACAAAAAATTATCAAATTAAATAATACGAGCTCAAATGTATGGTCTATTTTTAGAAGAGGCAATTATTTTACAAGAATATTCTGAAACTTAATAGTTACGGACAAATTGCTAAGATAGAATAAAAACACCAATTTCATAGGTAAGGACCCAATATTAACATTCATATTCATAAATGGTGTTGTTTATAACATCAGTATTCCATGTATATTGTTAATTAAGTGATTTGTGGACCAACAATCTGGTATCGAATTTAAACAAACCTATTATGTGAGTTCATAATACACTTTAGACCTTATTAGCCGACCCTAGAACTCCAAATTGTTTAGCTATTATATTGAGTCCTTCAACGTAAACTAGTTGAACCAATTAAGCTTATAACAATACTAAAACAATATTATGCTAATTAAATCGGAACAATGACATTTAATAAATGCCTTCGAATTGTATACGAGTAGGTATTAATTTCCTTCACTACAATTATGTAATTAGGCTCCGACTCTGTACAATTTGTATTTTTTTTAATGGGTAAATTACATTGTTACAGATACGTTATTTGAGAAGTTATTGGCGCGTTTCGGTGTATTTATCGTTTAATTTTCGTTTTAATGCTTTCTAAAGTATGTGTGAATTATGTCAATTTAAAATTTTTTTGAATTGTTGTAAAAAAATGAGTTTAAATTGGATATTTACTTAATATGGATCTTTCAATGACAAGCTGCAGACCGTAATTCGTGCAAGAAAAAATATTATCCATTTACGTTTTAGAAATTAGTATTTTTGTATAAAATAACCCTAGCATGTTTCCCGAATATACCCGCCCTCAAAATTTGCGATCCCAAACTAAATTAGCAGCACCCGACACAAAACTAAATATGGTTTAATCCGGTCCATTTGCAATATGCGTAAAAATATATAATAACATACCGACGCAAATAAAAAATGAAAGTGGCATAAATAGATTTAGAATAAAATTTTAAATATTTAATAGAACAATGTTATTACTCGTTACCAGAACATTTTTATGAATAATTAATTAAAATGTATAATTACCCTACCTATTTCAGTTAATATTTTAATTATAAATAATTTAAAAATCGGATAGTACGTAGTTAATATTGGGTCCTTACCTATGAAATTGGTGTTTTTTTTTCTCTCTTAGTATTTTGTCTGTAACAATTAAGATTCAAGTATTCCTAAAAATTAATTACCTCGTCTAAAAATAGACTATATTTTTGAGCTCTTTTGATTTGTTTTGATAATTTGTTGTAAGTTTAATTGTGTTAAAATTGGACACGGAGACAACTCTTTTTAAGTGCCTCCCGAATACATCATTTTATTTGCATTCACTTAAAAACGATAAATCATTTTTATGAAGTGTGATATTACACATATTACTAAAGCTGGTCTAATGATAGATGCCAAATATTATTATCTTTGGATTTGTCGTTGTGAAAAAAACTGAAAAAATGTTAGTATGGAAAATGCAGAATTCCCCAAAATTTCCTTACAAAACACCAATTTCATAGGTAAGGACCTAATAAAAGAAATGCTTATTTTAATTGCGATGCGAGGGTTTATGTTAAAACTATTATTAGTTTTAAGACCTATATGTATAACATGAGTACAATAAAGAAGTTGTATTTAATATGTAAGGATCGTTCCCAAGGAGGTTTGACGTAAGACAGGCGGTCGGTCGTAAAATATTATCCAAAAATTGTATTACATGACTGAGACCGACCGACCCCATCTCATGTGGGAAAAAGCTCGGAGAAGAAGAATATATAAGGATCATAGCAAACGGAAAGAAGTAATCTCTGTTTTTACAAAAAGGCGCGATTTAGTATACAGTCAACTCCAATAATATGCAACCACTTCTGACAGTAAGTGATTCTTATTAAGAGGAAATAAAGATTGTCACGTCTAAATTGTGTTATAGTAGATTAGTAGCCAAGGGCTGTAAGGCATCAATTGCAGCCCGAGATATTTAGGCGCACGAGCGCAGCGAGGGCGCTTATAGTTCGAGGGTGCAATTGATGCTTACACCCGAGCTAACTACTCTGCTTTACATCTCGATTGTGAGGTAAGTGGAAAAAAAGGCATTACAAGAATAAATAAATTTATTTTCAAGAACTAAATTTAGCTTCGCCGTTCGATATTCAAAATTGATGAAAATAGCGAAGCGACCTCTTTTGTCACAAGAATAAATAAATTGAATTTTCAAGAACTAAATTTAGCTTCGCCGTTCGATATTCAAAATTGATGAAAATAGCGAAGCGACCTTTTTTGTCATTGGGCTGAATGCATGATGTCTAGTGCCAGTAAGATGGTTAGATGTACGCGAACTTTTTGAAAGAGTTTTTTTTTAATAACTTACCGCCCTAGGGCGTTTCTAGCTACATTATTAACCTAGGGCGGTAATTGATCACTTACAACCCGCATCTGGGGGTATTAAGGACCTACTTACCGAACATGAGAGATGTAAACATATTTTATATTCGGCTGTAGCTATGTTTAAAAGGCAGTGATAGCTGAGTTCACTTGTAAGAACTCGCCGGTTTGATGCATTGTTGTTTGATGCAAGAATTTGCTTATAAGAGGTAGTAATGTAACTTAGAGCACTTTGAAAAAAAAACAATATAGTGTTACCAACACACAAAAAAAATTTGTAACCTTTTATCGGTGTTAAATCAATAGCCACGTGAACGGCGTCGCGGGCACAGCTAGTATATAAATATTAAACAGACATTACACTATCACGTCTTTATCCCCGAAGGGGTAGGCTTTCTCTAATTATTAAAATCATGAAAATAACATATCTTGTCAGTGTCAGGAATATCGGGATATTAAGTGGCTTATGTCCTTTCGCTGGCTCTAGACTATCTGTGTATTAAATTTCAATTAAATCGGTTAAGTACTTTTGACGTGAAAGCAAAACAGACAGACAGAGTTACTTTCGCATTTATAATATTAGTATGGACTAGTATGGATTATATTAGACACACAACACTATGAATTTTAAAAACTTTACCTATATTGGTCACAAATTGAGTTCGGAATAGACAAAAACTTCACACAAAAACAAAATCCGATTTTCATAATCATCTCGTTGATGTCATCATGAATTCAACTCGCCGCAGGACACGAAGGCAAAGTAATGAATAAAAGGACCGTAATCGTATAAAACAAGGTCCGCACAAACGTGTGTTCTGTCAGCTGCTCGTCAGCATGCCAAAAACATAAAAATATCGATTTTGAACTTTTACTTCATAAACTTAAAACCCAAAATAGTTGAGAGACAGTTTCAGATCTCACAACTCATTACAAGTATTATCGACAAACATCTCGGTTGATGCCCACGACTTAGGCTTAGGCCTCATTCAGCCAAATATAATTGATATGTTGTAACAAAACTACTGGAAACTGTTAATTGTGACATAAGAATATAAGTTATCAATCCAATATCGAAAACAAATTAATAATGAAATTAAGAAGAAACTTTTCCTTTTTAACACAGGAGTCTTACTTTGAACTTGCATTAAAAAACTGTATGATGATGTGAAAAATTATATACCTACTATGATGGAAAATCTTCATCGCGTAGTCTTACATCTAAGGCATGTTTGCTCATTATTTTACCCTTGCGAGTTTCCTAAAAGTTCCCACGTCTTCGAGTAGATGGCGCTTTAAACAAAAATCATATACTGCATACTACAACTTACGATGGTTTCATAAGTATGCATGCAGGAGATTTCCATATATTTTGATTTTGTATCTCTTATCTTATCTTATCAATACGGGTGGTTTCCGCAACTCGACGTCTGGTTTGCGCCTGTTTTGCGTTTGTATCTCTTGTAATTGTAAGCGGCAGCGTTGGCGGCCAGCCCACCTATGAAAACACCCTTAGGGAAACTGTTTTTCCTGCATAAATACATTTAAGTATGGTTCACTGGGTCATGAAAATCAACATGATAAGAGCGTGTAGCTTCGTTTATTTCCAGAAGAATTTTTCAGTTTTTTGCATATGTTAATATTAGCTTAAGACCGTTAAAATTTTACTGTTTGTGTTAATGGTTTTTGATGGAAAACGAATGTAAAATATGTATATTGCATAATATTCTTGCATGCAAATTAAAAAGAAGGAATCGAAAAAAAACGTTGAATCACCGAAACGTATCACGCTGATATAAAGTTTTTATGGAACTCAATGTAATAATAATAATTCAATGAAAGTACATTAGATTCATAATGTTTACGCAATATGGTTATATTTTTCCTCTCCTGTTGAGAGAATGGATATGTATACATATGAAATTAGTTAAATTCTGAGGTGAACGATAGGTGAATGTATTTCTATTCATAAGGCTGATTGCTCCACAAAATCAGCCTGACCTTGAATAGAAATATAAGATAATTTAATGATTTTCATACACAATGCCATGCCTTTTTCTGGTATTGGTAGGCAGAGACTACTTCCTTCTACTTGCTACAATCCTTATTTATCTTGCTTTATCTGTTCTCATCACATTCCTTCCGCTCGGTGATTTCTGGTACTTTTTCCCTGGCCTTTCTCAAGAACGTATAGTTGGGATCGAAAGAATGTTCGCCTAGGAAAAAAGGGCTTCCTCGCCCCGTATCTCCACTTACTCCCGTTTCATAGAATCAAATTTTTATAGTTTTCTAAGACAAATAATAGATACCTTCTCATTGAAATAATAATATGAACAGACCAAAATATTTATCTGCCTTTAATGGACCAGCCAGGTCAAAAGCGTCATTAATTAACGGGCCTGTCTTAAGGCCTGTCTTAAGGCATCAGTAAAAGTAGAGACAAAAAAGAATGTCTGGGTTGGAGCTGCAATTTTCCCCCAAAGCACCCAAAAAATTATGTGCTTACCTGTGAATTCATATTATTATATGTCTTCTGACATTGAGTCAGGAATTAATATTATTACTTGTTACAATGTGGTTTCAGCTGGCATTACTTGCTCAAGATATTATTGAGTTTCATAATTTTTGTTCATGTCACAGAAATCGCAGTACCAGTCCTCCAAATTACCGTTTATATTATACTTTTATACTTCTCGTAATGTTGCAATGACGGATTTTTAACATCATAACGGTGTAAATTTGCTGATCTCTCGGAGCTTAAATCTGGTGTCTTTAAGTCACAAATGATTCATCCTAGGTTTCAAATTGCTTCAGGCGAAATACTGATCAAAAGTTAGGCTATTCATCATAAAATGAAATATCTTAAATACAAATATACACCAGGCTTCTTATATCTAGTGCATCCAGTAGACTGGCTGCAATTTAATCTCAATTCAGAATGTTGTTGGCACCGATAAATTTGAAATAAGCTAGTGAATGCATATAAATTTTTCACTAGAGATAGGTCAAGAGCTAAATATTGAGCGTAATGGCACGATAAAAGTAATGATATTGAAATTGAAAGTATGATCATTGTATGTGATATCGCGGATCTTAGGTATTATAATCCATAGATCTCGTCTCTATCTTACAATGTCCCATTGTTGGACACAGGCTTTTCTCGATGGAGCATACTGAGTATAACACCATTTATGCCCCAAATCAGATAAGGTCATAATAAAATTATAATTGTAATTGAGACGCAACGGCGTCAAATTTTAATGCTTCACGGGTTGTAGAACGCACATAAAACTCATCACAAAGACATTTGATAACCCGTTTGTGGTTCAGCCATGGCAAAAGTTGGCATTGGCAAAAATTATTTAGGTTCAAATAAAAATAAATGAAAAACAAATATCAATATTTTTTTGTTTTTGTAAATTTGCTTTTCTAATACTGTGCAACGGCCACACAACAGGTTCGACAAATTATTTAGATAGATATTGTGTGTGTTCGTCGTCATTTATTTGGATAGATCTTGTGTGTAAAAAAATGTACTACGAGTATGCCTTTATAACATGTCACTTCAACATAATCAGAGCTAATATTGATTTCAGAAGTTCGCTGTAGATTGCTGGTTATTTCATTATGTTAATATTGCAATTAAATTTCGAGTTCAGTGCAATGTTTACGCCTATTCTCTCCTGTCACTCGGCACATGAACACTCATTTCCTAGCATTCTCACTATTCACACAATCTATTCATCTGTACATTCAGATTTCAAATTAAAATCAATATTAAAATACCCAATAGACGTTATCGTTGATAATCATGAAATTAATTGGTTGATAAGGCCAATGTTATAATCACTTCGATAATAATTTTAAGAACGTATCACTGTTCTTCATACAGCAATCCTCCATTGCAAAAATGCCTGTATCAACTAACGGATAATCAAACAGAGAGAGAGAGAAATATTAATGGAACTTATTGTTCAAACCAAACCAAATCAAATTTGCAATTTATTTGCAAATACAGGTAATACAGAGGTATTACAGTATAGTATGCAAATTTGCAATAAAATTTTAGATACATGATTAGGAAATTGAAATATTGGGTCCTTACCTATGAAATTGGTGTTTTTTTTCTCTCTTAGTATTTTGTTTGTAACTATTTAGATTCAGAGTATTCCTAAAAAATAATTACCTCGTCTAAAAATAGACTATATTTTTGAGCTCTTTTGATTTGTTTTGATAATTTGTTGTAAATTTAATTGTGTTAAAATTGGATACAGAGACAACTCTTTTTAAGTGCCTCCCGAATACATCATTTTATTTGCATTTACTTAATAACGAGAAATAATTTTTATGAAGTGTGTAGATGCCAAATATTATTATCTTTGGATTTGTCGTTGTGAAGAAAACTGATAAAATGTTAGTATGGAAAATGCAGAATTCCCCAAAATCTCCATACAAAACACCAATTTCATAGGTAAGGACCTAATATTATGTCACATTATTATTCATTATTATCTTGCTTCTTGCTTGTTTGCTCGACTTTACATTATACATGTTAACTCTCGCACAGTTTTGAAAGTACGGTAAAATTATTATCTTAACTTGACTTTACTATCACAAGAAATTAACCAAAACCAAAGATTGGTTGAACTTTTTTGTATTTTAACTTTAGCGCAACGGTATCATGTCGAGGGACATCTCTTATTGCAAAGGTTCAACATATTCTGCCAACTACAGCGAAGATAGCTTAATTTATAATGGCAACAATACCAGCTACGCCTGTAATATTTCCAGAAGCAATTCCGAACGGCGTACGAAGTAAAATATCTCCTCCGTAAATTACCTACTTATTTTCTTTTACAAATAATAATTTTTCAGCTGAGAAGTTAACATTTTAGTATTTATGGATACATTGTCCGCTCCACGGGTGTCTGGCGACGTTGCAACTTCTGTGAGTTATCATATTTCTTGTTTTTTTTCTCCCTTGTATTATAAATGGTTCCTTAGTTCTCAGAGTGCTTCAGAATTTCATGCTTCGCGAATCGAGAAAGATTTTTCATTCGAGAAACGCTTTGTTTGATAGTACTGTTTGTGTTTAAAGATATTGGTTTATCTGCAAGCTAATTTACATTCAAATAGCCTGCCTTTGTTATACAAACTTTCTTTTAAAATTTTATTATTATTTATATTGTACATGCACGCTAGATATTTGTTATTTGCATACTTTTATTTACACATCACATACAAATACAAACAAATCATACTCATATTTAAACTGAAGTAACTATGGAAAAATTATCATAAATGATTCGTACAACTTGCGTGCAATGCGTTTGAAGATAACAAAGAAGAAGAATAGATTCTTATTTTGAAAAATTATGCCTTATGTTATCAAAAACTAAACAAAACATAAAAACATTGCACCTTCGCCCTTCCTAAGAATTGGATTCTAAATTGTACTAAGTGACAACTGATGTGTGGTATGACGAAAATGGATAGAAAGAATGAATATTATGGGAAGTCTGAAGTTGCCCCGATTACTGATAATCTGAGAAAATAGCCACTTTCTTGGTATGGTCATGTAATGGGGAGAGAGAATAATAATGTCACCAGGAAAGTTATGGATTTGAATGTGGATGGGCGTGTGGGATGAGGATGACCAAAGAAAAGATGGATGGATTGTGTGAATGATGATTTGAGAATGTGAGTGGAAGAAGAAGGCATGTTGACCCCAAATAAATATAATTGGGAACAGGGCTGAACAAAGAAGAAGACTAACTGACCACTAACCAAACTGAAGATATATTGTGGAACATGGCATGTTTTATCTTAACTGGCATGGTTTATTATTACACAATACGAGCCGTTAATATTTGAAATTGCACATATTCCATATTTGCATATTTACCGCATAATAACTCGGTCACAAAGAACAGATAAAAGTGAACAGAATGAGCGAGCAAAACGAGCAAAGCAAGCGAATTCATTGTACGAATAGTGCCACCAAAGAGTTATTAGTGTTAACGCTTTGGGGTCATCAAAGCCGTATATGACGCAAAAAGAGGAAATAAAAACAAACGTTCGTATTCCGTAGTGCATGCACACTGGAGGTCATTTTGTATGACTGTATGAGCCGTTGTTTATTTCCCTGAAATTATTATTAATAACACAAAAACTATTATTAATGTTGATTATTTGACGTAGATCTCAGAATTGTAAAAAAATAATTTAAAGAGATAAAAAGCCAGCGGTAGCCGAGTTGGAAAAGATGCACTACTCGTTCAAAAGCCGCGGGTTTGCTGAGTTTAAACAAAACTTAAGTAGAGTTGTTTGAGAATACCGCTTATATGGGGACTTAAATCTGGTGAAATGTGCATGCTTAACACTTCTGCTTAACCCTTTGGGCTGTCCTCGATGGAGTAGGTAGAGGAGTTAGAGTCGTGATGAAAATGTTTATTATTGCGACTCAGCATCAGGTGGGCAGTTAATTTTTTTGTGAATTCATCATCGTCATCAGCCTATATACGTCCCACTGCTGGGACAGGCCTTCCTTATGGAGAAACACATGAGGAGTATGGGCCGTAACACCACCACGCTGGCCCAATGCGGGTTGGTGGGTAGAAACGGTCACAAATGCGACCAGGACCAACGACATGACGTGCCTTCCGAAGGACGGAGGAGCTCGAGATCACAAAGTCTTGGTCACCCATCCACGGCCTGACCATGGCGAAGGTAGTTTTGTTTTCGATCGAAGCCAACGCGCACTGACCACTACGCCACTGAGCTCCTTTTGTGAATTGGTGGAGAATAAAAAATAATTATAGTGTCTGCTCATTTCGAGTGTCGTGTACCCCTGAGTCAAATTTTGTAGTGTTATACATTATCACTCCTAGATGGCGTGCATATCCACTCAAGGTCCTAATATTGCAATGACATTATTGATATTTTCTTCTCCAGTGTGAACACGCCGCTATAAAGGCCGTCCACACTGTTAGTGCGTGGCACTTGGCCAAGAGTTGGACATCAGTCAATGTCAAGAGCCACTAGGAAGTTCTTTTTTCTGGTTTTTGTCAAGCACTTCATTTCTTTCACGCTCAATGACATCGGAAGTTCCACTGACAGATTTCATGTTGGAAGTTTATGTTATTGATAATATTGGGTCCTTACCTATGAAATTGGTGTTTTTATTCTGTCTTAGTATTTTGTCTGTAACTATTAAGATTCAGAGTATTCCTAAAAAATAATTACGTCGCCTAAAAATAGACTATATTTTTGAGCTCTTTTGATTTGTTTTGATAATTTGTTGTAAGTTTAATTGTGTTAAAATTGGACACGGAGACAACTCTTTTTAAGTGCCTCCCGAATACATCATTTTATTTGCATTCACTTAAAAACGATAAATAATTTTTATGAAGTGTGATATCACACATATTACTAAAGCTTGTCTAATGATACATGCCAAATATTATTATCTCTGGATTGTCGCTGTGAAGAAAACTGATAAAATGTTAGTATGGAAAATGCAGAATTTCCCAAAATCTCCATACAAAACACCAATTTCATAGGTAAGGACCTAATATATACCGTTATTCAGGAATTCGCAATAAAACACTTTCTGAGTATAAATATGTTTCTGTATTTACTAACATTATATTTTATTCTGTATTTCTCTCTCTCTCTCTCTCTTCAGCCCACATTAGTCCAATGCTGGACATAGGCCTCCCCAATTTGCGCCATTTTACCTTACCCCTGGCCTGCTGCATCCAGCATCTGCCTGCAGCGATTTTTCTGTATTTACTAACATTTTATTTTAATAATAGTTTTTTTCAGTATTGTGTATAATTCTTAATTTATTTAATCTTAAAACAATCATCTTAATTATCAGCTTTTACTACTACTCTCTGGGTCTGAATCCTTCCCTGAAGCAATGAATGTAGGATACTCGGACAACTCCACATCAGTAAGTCAGTGTCTATATACGTCCCACTGGCTGGGCAGAGGCCTTCGTCATGGAGAAAAAACATGAGGAGTATGGGCTATAACACCACCACACTGGACGGGGTGGTTGGTAGAAACGTTTGCAATAGCGCCTAGGACCAACAGCTTAAAGTGCTTTCCGAAGTACTGAGGAGTTCTAGATCACAAAGTTTTGGTCAGCCATCAACGGCTTGACCGTAGCGAAGCTTTGTTCTTGACCGAAAACCAAAGCGTGCTAACCACTAGGAGTATAGTTCAACGATGGTTTTCTTCAAAACCGTATCAAAAGAAGCTCAACCATTACGCCAAGGAATTTGAAATCCCTACTATCAATATTACTTCGACATTTTTCTTCATTTGCGAGCAGACTGTACAAGTTCTGTTGGTAGCCTCTTTCGCTCTCTCTTACACTTGTTTGAGTCACAATCTTGTTTGTTGGATGCTGTATAAGAAAATAGTTTGTTACTTGCCGTCAAGTTTTGACATCTCTGCTGCGATTTTGTAATGGAAAACTCGTCGTCACACTTATTTTGAAATTTATATTTATGTCAGAGTCGACGAATTAATGCTGCTGTATTAAATCAAACTATAATTCAAATGTTTCTACATTTGAAGTTCAACTTAGATTTACTCATTAATTCGTGTTTACATTGACGATATCATAATTTCTTGTCTCAAAGCTACGCTGGCTACTATTTACTGTTTGTAATTAAGGTGATAGTCGTAGCATTTCACACCACACGCGCGCGCTTATCCGCTAAAATATATGGAAATCTCGGCAGCGCTCTTGGCCAGCGCCGGACGCCGCACCAGCTCGATCATAGCCGAAAACTCAAACTCAAATCATTTTTTCAATCTAGGTATTCAACAATAAACTTCTGAACGTGACAATCAGGTTTTATTTTTTTGTTATGTATTTATGTACATAGGTTCTCAACGTTCGCATTAAAGTCTTAATTTACTCAATAGACAAGAAAGTACTTAATTGAATTAATATCACAAAAAATACAATCTTAAAGTGGACATGGTATTCTGCAATAAATGGTGTCCTAATGGAAATATTTCCATTCTTCTTTTCTTTTTACTACCTGAACGCTTTCGCTTTTAAGTATACATTTCTTGTTTTACAAAGGCACTCCCACACCATTTGCGTTGGCAGGACTTAATGTTTATTTTAAATGTAAAACTAATCCGTAAACGATCTCTTTACCGGTTTCTGGCTCCAGTGGAAAATTATCGGGAAACGAATCTTACTCAATTTTTTTTTAATACTAGTTAATCTCTGTTGTCGTGTCATTACTTTACAATGCCGAGAAATTTTAAAATTGGAAATAAAATTACATTATAGTGGTAATAAAGTGGTAGTATACTAAATTATCTGTGTACCAAATTTCAATTGAATCGATTCAGTAGTATTGACGTGAAAGCAAGACAGACAGACAGTCAGACAGAGTTATTTTCGCATTTATAATATTAGTGTGGATAGTGCTAAGAAGAAAAACATTTTTTTTGTGTTTTTATAGAAGAAATATGAAGTTGAAAACTGACATCCATGACTGGGTCAAAGTTGACCCAAACGCGCTAGGAGATAAATATAGCAAAAAAAAATTATAGCATTTACGTGGTTAAAATCTCGTATAAATAATATATTATCATATAAGGTTGGGGAAAAAGTCTTTTCGCATTATAGTATGTATAAACTTGTAATAAAATCTCTTTGGCTATACTATTTGTATCTGGCTGGTTTTAGTATCATTGAAAGTTTAAATTATAAAGAACATAATTCCAAATTCAAATTAGAAAATGTGTGTTTCATTTGTTTTTCGTACCGCCAAGATGAGTGAATCTAATGAAGAAATTCGATACATTTTAAAATTTTACTACAAAAAAGGTAAAAATGCAACGCAAGCCGCGAAAAAATTTGCGATGTTTATGGACCTAGTGCAGTGTCTGTGAGAGTAGCACAAATTTGTTTTAAGCGTTTTCAATCCGGAAATTTTGATGTCAAAGATGCACGTCGCTCTGGTCGCCCTATTACAGATAAAATGGATGCAATTTTTGAAAAATTGGAGCAAGATCGGCATGTCAGTAGTTACGACGTAGCTGAAGAACTGGGAATTGACCACAAAACAGTTTTGGCGCATTTGAAAAAAACTGGGTACACAAAAAAAGCTCGACATTTGGGTACCTCACGAGCTCACTGAAAGAAACCTAATGAACCGAACCATTTTTGAAGAAGCTGATAACAGATGATGAAAAGTGGATCACGTACGACAAGAACGTGCGAAAAAGGTCGTGGTCAAAGGCCGGTCAGGCTTCACAGACTGTGGCGAAACCCGGGTTAACTCGCAACAAGGTGATGCTGTGTGTGTGGTGGAATTGGAAGGGCATTATTCATTATGAGCTGTTACCACCAGGCAGGACCATCGATTCTGAACTCTACTGCGAACAACTGATGAGATTAAAGCAAGAAGTTGAGAGAAAGCGGCCGGAATTAATTAACAGAAGGGGTGTGGTTTTTCATCATGATAACGCTAGACCTCACACATCTTTAGCCACTCAGCAAAAATTAAGAGAGTTTGGCTGGGAGGTGTTAATGCATCCGCCATATAGTCCTGACCTTGCACCTTCAGATTTCCACCTGTTTCGGTCTCTTCAGAATTCTTTAGGCAGTGTCAGGTTAACATCACGAGAGGACTGCCAAAACCACTTGTCGCGGTATTTTGACCAGAAGTCCCAAAATTTCTATAGCAATGGGATCATGTCCCTACCTACAAGATGGCAAAAAGTTATCGAACATAATGGTACCTACATACTTTAGTTAAATGTAAATAAACTATATTAAAAATGTTATGAATTTTCTTAAAAAATGCGAAGATACTTTTTCCCCAACCTATTATTTCATGAAAAGTCGTAAAAAGTTACGATCATACGCATAATAATGTATTTAACTAGAGCAGAAAGAACATCGACATGAGTCAAATTTGGAACGCCCTTCTAGTAATAAGTCAATGATGACAAATAAAATTTGCAAGCCAGAAACACTACATTTATAGCATTTTTCGTGTACTTTAAACTGTCAGGAAATAAATGATTTGAATTTTTTGATATCAAAATTGAAGAATTATTTTGCATTTTTTTTCAGTTTTTCACACATAATATCAAAAATAAATGGGATTTTATACATCATTTTAAGCGGCATTGAATATTCTTTAATATAGTTTTTAATTCATAAACCTAGGTTAAGTACTTTTTAAGATATTGAAGATTTTCCAAGTGACCCTTTTTCTTTGCTGTTCAGTGTATTAAGCCTACAAATAAATTATTCCAACGTCAGAATACACAAAGCATTTTCTGCCTGTCAAGGTTTTCTCAAGAGATTAAGGCATTTTATTTTCGAGAAGGGAACGAACGAAGGCGCCTGGTGTTGTATGCTCAATTGGTTGTATTAATCACTTATAGGAGTCGAGATCTAGGGGCCGATCGTTTGATTGCGACGTTTAGAGGTATCAAAGGTAGCAAAGAAATGTATACCAAATTCGGAAAACTCAAAGCAGTTGAACCGTTTCACAAACAGATTTATAGTACCTATTTCACATATTTTTGAACTATTTCACTCGAATGTATAAACGTGGTTTCTAAAACGAGATTTTGATTCAATTCTACGTGTAAACGCGTGCGTGTGCGCCAGCGTCGGCCACCGGCCACCTTCACTGAAACTGGTACTGTAATTATTGATTGCTGTAATGATAATTTTTTTTACAAATAAATTAGCATTCGTAAATTGAAGTTGTAGTAGGTATCTGAAGGTATTAAAGACACACGTCCCATGATCCCTTTATGACTCCCATTCTCGCATATTAAGATCTTCGGAGAAACTTAGACTTAAGATTTTAGTCGATTCTACAAATTTTGTCAGACAGTTGTTTGGAGTGGAGGCTGCACGCCTTTGAAATGAGCTACCAATTCCAATTAGAAAAGCGCACTCCGTGGAAGCGTTCAGAAAGAAAGTAACTACATTATTGTCGCTGCAAGTGTAAACATTTTTGTTAAATATTGACTTATTATATTGATATTATGTGTATTTTTGTACGTTAGTATATATACTGTTGTAACGCACCCGTAAGACCCGTACGCGCCTTACGGTCGACATCGCTACGCGCATGTGCACGCGTAACTAGGCAACGGGAGGCTGTTATTGTAAACGGTTTGACTTTTGGTTTTATCTAAGAAGTGAATAATTTTATGTTTTTGATTGTTGTAACGTAGTTCAAATAAATGTGCTTACTACCGTTATAAATGGCGCCCAACTTGCAGATTTTAAACACTATTACGTGATTTAAAAGAAACCACGCCTTGCAAATCTTCGTCCGTGAGTATTTCCTACTGCCTTATCCACTCACATCTCCGCTGTATACCGCTTTATCGAGTGTCTAGACCATGCCTCCTAAGACACGTCGACAGGCTGGACAAGCGAAAGACCAACCTCGCACGCAATCTGGCGACGAGGATGTTGGACCCAGTAGCGCCCCGTACCACGAACCGTACCTCGAGTCTACACAACCATCTCATGAGATGTGCGAAGGTGTCAGCTCGAGCGACGAAGACTTCCAGCACGCAGCAATTGATCCGCCGCCAGCTGATACCCAGCGCGAGGACAAATTTATTTCTCTATCCGAAGAGCAACTATCCCGATTGCTCTCAACTGTAATGAAGAGCATCGCGCCGCCTATTCAAACTGAAAGTTCGAATACTAACTGCTTCACGACAACGCCACCGACATCACGAGGCAACTTTGCTAGTTGCACGGCGCGTTTTGACGGGTTGCGACGCGGAACAGAAACCGTAGAAGCTTTTATCGATGCCATGGTTGTATACAAAGAATGTGCTTTGGTGTCCGACGATCATGCATTGCGAGGCCTGTCAATGCTGCTCACCGGTGACGCCGCCGTGTGGTGGCGCGGCGTCAAAGCGACAGTGTCGACGTGGGATGAAGCGTTGAAGAGGTTACGCTTTATGTACGGTGCTCCTCGTCCCGCCCACCGGATTTTCCGTGAGATCTTCGAGAGAGAGCAGTACCCAGAAGAAAGTGTCGATGTGTTTATTTCTAAAGTGCGTGCTAATTTAGCTAGTCTTCCGTATGTACTCCCGCAGAATGTGCAAACAGACATTATTTACGGCCTTTTACATCGTAGGATTCGTATATGCGTACCACGAGAAAACGTAAGCGATGTCGACTGTCTGCTAGAGCGTGCAAGGTATGCAGAGACAACACTAGACGAGGCAGATTCTAATACTTCTATTCCAATACCTCACAGTTCCGCCAATAGACATTTTAAAACATCGACCATCAAATCCCATAATGTAAACATCAACCCGCCATTGCGCGATGTTCGACCAGTTAACCCTCCAGCAGTCACGTCCCAACCTAGTTCGATCTTAGCAAGCCCTAAACCGCTCAGACCGCGATGTAGCTTCTGTAGGCGTCTTGGCCATTCAGTGGACGAATGTAGAACTAAGTCGAGAGCTAGTGCAGACGAAGCAAATAAACCAGTGTCTTGTTATGGCTGCGGACTCGAAGGTGTAGTTCGTACTAAATGTCCTTCTTGTTCAGGTTCCGCTCCCACCGCTCTGCAGACAAAGCGAGCTTCAGGAGCGCGCTCACCAACGAACACGACCGATCAGACTCACCGGGCCTCATGCGACCCACCGTTTTCATTCAAGTCGAATCCGTTACAGGTATAGCTATATTAGATAGTGGTGCTACCGAGTGCCTTGCGAGTCCCGGTTTATACAAAGTACTCGTGGATCGCGGCACCGTCTTCAACAAGACACAGCGCTCGATTACGCTCGCTGATGGCACTTAGCAACTACGCGACATCCTGGTGTGTAACACTATAGTCAAGATACACCATCGCGACGTACCCACTACCTTTTTAGTTATACCAGAGGCCGACAATAGAACCCTTTTGGGGCAAAATTTTCTTAAACGAGCCGGAATCGCACTCGATTTTCAACACGGGTGTTGGTATTTTTCTGACTCGCCTAAACATTTATTCGATTTTGTGAAATCCTATACTCTCTCCAATGGCGACGACGCTGCGCTGACGAATAAAGATTGTACCAGCCTCCTGTTGAGAGAGGATGAGGGGTCCAAGCTATCGGATACTCAAAGGATTCATCTTAACCAACTTATAGTAAGTAAAGCCACTCGTTTTGCCACCGAAGGACCACCAACAACCTACGCCACGCATCACATCAGGGTTGACGAGAGGCAAGAGCCTATTGCCTCCCCACCCTATCGTCTGTCGCAAGGTAAGAAAGAGATACTCGATGGTGAAATAGAGAAGCTGCTGAAGGCGGACGTAATTGAAGAGTGCGAGTCACCCTGGGCCGCAAACGTTGTCCTCGTGGGGAAAAAGGACGGAGGAGTTCGGCTTTGTGTTGATTACCGTAAACTTAACGCAGTGACGGAGCCAGACCGTTACCCGCTCCCACGCATCGAAGACGTACTCCACGCCGCCAAGACAACCGTCTACATGACGACTCTAGACCTTCACTCCGGCTATTTCCAGGTTTGCGTCGCCGATGAAGACCGCGACAAGACTGCGTTCATTACGCCCTCCGGCACCTATAGGTTCAAGAGAATGGCCATGGGACTTCGCAATTCTGGCGCTACGTTCCAAAGACTAATGGACCGCTTCAAAGCAAACCTGACCGTACCCACTAGTACAGATGGCAAGAACAATTCTAGTGCTAAAAAGGGCAGACCTGTCACTATTTTAGGATATCTCGACGATTTGATAATACTGTCGCAGAGTTTCGAGGATCATCTGGAAGATCTGGAAGCCGTTTTAGACAGACTCGAAAAGTTTAACCTGCGCATCAATAGGAAGAAAAGCTTTTTCGCGCGCGACTCTGTCAAATTCTTGGGCCACATCATAGTACCTGGTGGTCTCCAAGTAGATCCCCAGAAAACTTGCGCTGTATCTGAGATGTCCCCCCCAAAGACTGTTAAACAGCTTAAAAGCTTCTTAGCAACATCCAGCTGGTTCCGGCGATTCATACCAAATTATGCTGCTATCGCGAAACCTTTAACTGATCTTTTGAAGAAGAACAGCACCTGGAAGTGGCAAGATGACCAACAAGCTGCTTTTGAACGCATCAAATCTCTTCTAACCTCCGCGCCAATTCTTCGACAGGCGGATGAGACCAAACCGTTCTCCCTTAGAACGGACAGCAGTGGCTATTGTCTTGGAGCAGTTTTGATGCAGGGGGAGGGTCTTGATGAAAGACCAGTCGAGTACGCCAGCCGCCTCCTGAATTCGGCTGAGCGCAATTATACAACGACAGAGCGTGAAGCTTTAGCTGTTGTTTGGGCTGTCACCAAATTTCGGTGTTACATTGAGGGATCAGAGGTAATCGTAAAATCCGATCACCAGCCCCTACGTTGGCTCATGAGCTTAAAATCTCCCAGTGGTCGTCTCGCACGTTGGGCCTTAGCTCTTCAGGCTTATAATTTGCAAATTCAATATACGCCTGGAAGAATAAACGTGTTAGCAGATGCTCTGAGCCGCCCCGCTTGTTGCGATGAAAACACGAGCGATTGCAAAATTTGTTTAGTGACTGTCGATATACCACACCGAACCCCTGCTGATGTTCGAGAAAATCAACTAAAAGATCCCGAACTCAAAACAATTGTAGAAGATTTAGAAGCGACCGACGACTTGTTTAGGGGGAGGAGCTGGTCCAATAGAGGTTACCTAATATCGGACGGAATTTTATATAGATGCGCACCTGAATCAGAGGATGTCGATTTTGCATGCCTCGTTGTGCCAAAGCACGAAAGGGAGAGTGTGCTCAAGGAGTTCCACGACGCTCCAACTGCGGGTCATTTTGGCGTCGTACGGACTTTACAGCGTATTAGAAGTCGCTACTTCTGGCCAGGTATGAAATCCTATGTTGTGGACTACCTGAAACGTTGCACGCTCTGCCAACGCTACAAAGCAGACAATAAGAAGCCCGCCGGCCTGCTGCAAACTCCATCGCCAGCACGAAGATTTGAGGTGCTGTCAGTAGATTTGTTCGGGCCCTTACCAAGAACGCCGAAGGGTAACCGATGGATATTGATAGTTGAGGATGTATGTTCTAATTGGGTGGAGCTGTTCCCGTTAGAAAACGCTACCAGCGTTGAATGCGCCATAACCCTCATCTCGGAAGTTTTCCTGAGATTCGGAGTGCCCCGGAGGATGATAAGCGACAATGGCGTACAATTCGTGGCCGAAGTGATGCAACAGGCTTGTCATGTGATGGGTATCAAACAGTCCTTGACACCGCTGTATCACCCCGAAGCGAACCCCGTTGAGCGCAAGAATCGCGATTTAAAGCCGCAGCTGGCCATTCTTGTCGGCAAAAACCATGCTTCGTGGGATACCCATATCGCAGCCGTTAGGTTTGCAATGAATTCCGCTGTGACAGCGGGCACTGGTTTCACGCCTGCTTTCCTGACATTCGGTAGGGAGCTGCGTGCGCCTGCGGATGTATTGGCTGATATGAAGACCATTGTAGACAACGACAATTTCGTCGCGAATATCACGCCGTACCTTCGCAATCTATCGTATGCGCTTCTCGACGCTAGAGACGTGCATGAGCGCGCCCAGGCTGCTTCTAAGAGATACGCAGACGAAGGCCGGCGACAGCCACCTGAATATAGGGTCGGAGACTTAGTTTTGTTGAAAACTCAAGGCGCAAACGACACCAGTACGGGGCAAGCCGCGAAGTTTATTCCCAGAAGAGACGGGCCATACCGGATCCGCGATATTTTAGGCCCAACCACCTATCTGATAGAGGGTGTTACCCGGGGGGAGCATGTAGGGCGTTATCACGTGTCTGATTTGTCTCCCTTCATTGGTGTTGTCGAGGCTCCTGTTAGGGAAAGGCGTAGACGTGGTAGACCGCGTAATCAGTAGTGCCTAGTCCGAACGCGAGGGCGCTAAGTTCGAACTAGAGGGGGAGTGTGTAACGCACCCGTAAGACCCGAACGCGCCTTACGGTCGACATCGCTACGCGCATGTGCACGCGTAACTAGGCAACGGGAGGCTGTTATTGTAAACGGTTTGACTTTTGGTTTTATCTAAGAAGTGAATAATTTTATGTTTTTGATTGTTGTAACGTAGTTCAAATAAATGTGCTTACTACCGTTATACTGTTTATTTTATTATTATTAATGTGCACCTTGAATGCCTTTTACCTTTGACACATTCTACTGCCTATCCATCCCTGTTGCCTGAAAGATATCGCTCTTAGCGATAAGGCACTTGTACTCTTGTTTATAATGTTATTTTGGTTATTTAAATGGTGTACAATATATATATATATATATTACATCATACTTTATTCCAGCGAAATGAAGGTGGAATCATATTTAGGCAGAATTCTTTCGCTGAGCTGAGGCGGAAAGTAGGTATAAAAATAGACATCATAGTAGGCAAAAGATGTATCCCGGGATCATAGCGTGTGGAGGTATGGACTGCCTCCACTGGAAAAAGGCGTGAATATGCATGTATCAATGTGTGTGTGTATGTCATGTGTTGCGCGAATTAATGCTTTAATTCGAACACTCAACCGTTATTACCAAAATTGATTGTGATTATAATACAAACAGATCGGCACTCGAGCTCGGCAGAATATTTGATTTGGCTATCGCTACTCTACACAGCTGTCAAATATAACCGTATTCAATTTGTTCTGAATTAAAACAGAATTCTTGTCATTACCAACCTCACACAATTTATCGATACGCCCATGAAATACTCGATTAATCCAAATCGAATCAATTTGATATATTCCAATATTTATCACAGCAATCACAATGAATAGAAAATCGAATCGAATTTGTTAACGATGTTTCGCGTCCGATGTCAGTGTGAATGCTGTTTTCACAGTTATGTGGATATTTGAATGACAATGTATGAGTACTGTCATTGTTTCGCAATCAAGTATGGAAGATGTTTCACAAAATTTATGTTGAACGGACGACAGTAACGACTGTTATGTTATGAAATTTTATTGGTACAGTTGAGTACTATAATATGTATACACATCTGACAGGTCACAGTCTTTAATGACGTTTCATAGGTACTGTACCATTCTACCCTGCAGGGACTCGAACCCAAGATAGAACCATCTTCATGTAAAGGAATAATATGTATTATATATTTGACTAAAAGGATATACGAATCGGGTGTGAGTGGAGATACGGGACGAGGCAAACCTAGGCGAATGTTCCTTGATCAAATTAAAGACGTTCTTGAGAAGGGCCAGGTCAAAAATACCCGAAATCACCGAGCATGTAACAGGACTGTAATGAGAGTTGATGAAGCGAAAGAAATATGCAAGGATCGTAACAAGTGGAATATGTAATCTCTGCCTACCCCTGTGGGAAAATGGCGTGACTTTATGTATGTATATATCTAGTTAATAGGTAATACATTAATATTTTATAACTAATTGATGAATTCTAGTGAATCATAGTGTATTGGCCGCTAGAGAAAGTCTAGTATTGATTTGACCCAAGTTGCTGTGTAGTAGTAACCCAGTGAACTTTTGAGGCATTATTTATTTATTTAACTAGTATTTTCAAAACATAAAACGAATTTACCTAATCATGTCCTTAGTATAAAACCAAAACATTCATGTTTAGTTCTGGACTGAAATCAATGAGTGAAAATAGTAAATTCGGCTTTTATTTGTTTTAGAAACAACAAAGACTTAATGTATTTGAAAGTCCTGAATCTGAAGTCATTTATAAATCTGAACCTATATTGCAATACTTAGGTAATAGACATACATTACTAACAAACATAAATAATTATGGAAATTAGTAAATCATTGTATAAGTAAATATTATTATGTGATAATATTGTAGGAAGTATATACATACATACATACAATCACGCCTGTAATCGCCGAAGGGATAATCAGAGTCCAAGGAGTACTGTGTTCCATAAGAACACATTAAGCCGTACTAAAATTGGGTTTGGTCAGATGAAAAATCGTGATAGAGTAGTAATAAGTGGCTAGCTCATCGCCTTCACAATCACAGACCCCTTACCCAATACGCCCTTAGTCGCTTTATACGACATGCTAGGCAAGAAAAGCAGTTGGTACATTATTTTTGTGAAAGTAAATATGGTATGGAAAATCAAACAGATTGTCTAAATTGTCTGTCTCAAAGAACAGGTCTTCCTCTTCCTTTCTTCTCTGTCTCTTATCTTCAAGCAGTTAAATTGTTTTCGTATTGAATACAAAAATACCCTTTTACTCCTAATCAAACGAAGTATAGATTCAGACAATTGGCGAACGAAGTGTACTTCTTTTATTCAGTACATTTTCAATAAAACGTCGGATTAATTGAAATGCGCAGATGTTATTTTCCAATGCAGCATAATAAAAATTCGACATTACATCTTTTCTGCAGTCGCAAGTACAAAGGAATATAAAATACTGCTTATTTAATGCCAGAAAACCATGTTTTAATGGGAAAAGTTGAGCCATTATCCTGTATAATAAACTGAATTTTTCTCAGCCACTTAAAGATCTCAGTATACTTTTATTTGTATTTATGTAGGTAAGCAAATTCATTAAACTGTAGACTGGCATGAGTATTTTTTCGGACTGCGACATTAAGATTTTCAAGTAAGGAGCGTACTGCATTTTCAAAGCCCGGAAACGCATTTGCGATTCCCCCGGTTCACTTTCATTTAGGCAAACTGTCTGTCCACTCATGATCTCAGCCTAAATTCGTTCATTATTCGTCATTAGCAAACAGTAGGACGTGGATACAATCTGGGCATCATACCAACAGGACAGTTTATCTATATCTATACATATATTGGGTCCTTACCTATGAAATTGGTGTTTTTTTCTGTCTTAGCAATTTGTCCGTAACTATTATTGTCCGTAACTATTAAGTTTCAGAACATTCTTATAAATAATTGCCTCTTCTAAAAATAGACCATATATTTGAGCATGTATTATTTAATTTGATAATTTTTTGTGAGTTTAATTGTGTCAAAATAAGACACAAAGACAATTATTTTTAACTGCCTCCCGAATACATCATTTGATTTGCATTAACATAAAAACGATGAATAATTTTTATCAAGCGTGTTCACACACATGTTGCTAAAACTTGTCTAATGATACATGCCAAATATTATTATCTCTAGATTTGTCGTTGTGAAGAAAACTGATAAAATGTTAGTATGTAAAATGCAGACATCCCCAAAATTTCCATACAAAACACCAATTTCATAGGTAAGGACCTAATAATAAAACTGTAGAGGTCGAATGTCTGTACATAGAAAAAAATGCTTAAAATTAAGTCAGGGGTATGTAAAAACAGGGAAAATACAAAAAAAAATGTTTATCTGCTGTTTATCTGTTTGTTTGTTTGTACGGGCTAATCTCCAAAATGGCTAAACAGATTTCAATGAAATTTTGCATGGTGATATATACAAGATATACCCTGGTCAACATCTTCCATATTTTTTATTCCGGATAATTAAAGGGTTCCCGTGGGATAGTTAGAAACCAGTAATCGCGGACGAAGTCGCGGTCAACAGCTAGTATAAAATATTCGTAAATATTAACTTAGAGACACAGACGCGGATTTACACCGACATTGTATAGATACAGCTTTCTTTCCTATCACTTATTCCTTTTTTCAATTAGTCCTTTGAATTGGTGTGGACGTTGATTCAAAAAAATATATCAATTCTTTTACCACCTTATTGGTACATTATGACTTGCAAAAAGTATAGAGTATTGAGATACTACAAAAAAAGAAAAGATGGATGGATTGTGTGAATGATGATATGATGAGGATGGGAGTGAGTGTTGACTTGGCGAGGAATAGAAGAGAGAGAAAGAAGAAGACATGTTGCGCCGACCCCAAATAGAATTAGGAACAGGGCAGGGCAAAAAAGAAGACAAAAATACAACGAGAAGAGGTTGAAGAGTTTTTGAGGCGCTCGGAATCTTATCAACTTTCCAAAAATAAATCCAATTTATAAATTAGACAGAAGTGAACTCGAGCATTGCACTTCATAAATTGAATTTTCGAATTCTTTTCACTTTCCGCACATAAGCAAAGAGGGTAGACGTCAGACCAGTCGTAATATTCGCAGCCAAATCTATAAAAAACATAACTACGTATTTTTTGACTGTCTAAGTTTTTTTAGCAGTTGGACAACGACTATTTGGGATTGGAATCATTAATATCTTTTTATCGTAAGGAAAAACAGCCAGTGTGCGAAGTCGAAGACCGACTTTTCTTCCGTTATGAAGACAGTAAAATACGCGGAAATAGAATATATAAAATGTCATGAACACTCTTTGGGAACTAATGAAACGTTATTTCTTGAACGTCTTTTTTTTCAGGGTCAAACCTAATCTTAAAATGGAATTCTTGATATGGAATTTCTGATGGAATTTTTGATATCCTATTCAATATTAATTGATGTTCCTGATGAACTCAAAGCTCACAAATATTTTTTTGTAACAAACTTAATTGTAATAATGCAATTCAAACATTTGTAAAGCTCAACTAATACGACTAATGGACTTTGGACTGTACAACCATCTAATAGCTTATAACGGCGACGGACTCACCACCTGTCACGCTGAGCACATGTGCAGTCACTGCTTGGTGAAGCCCGGACTAATGGCAGTTGACTGCTTTTGCGGTGCTTTTGCCTAGTTTCTGACTAACCCTTAGGGGATAATAGTCGTGATTATATCTATGTATGTTAAGCTCAACTTGATCAACAGAAATAAACTTTTCTGCATCGTACATACCTAGGTACTTATTCGGACAAGGAAAATCTCATTGGCAATTTTAATAATACCACAGTCGTGAACCAAAATGGATATTTTTTGACGACCTCCGTGGTCGAGTGGTCTGTATGCCGGCCGGTCTCAAGGCGTCGGCATCTCGAGAGGTTCTGGGGTCGATCCTCGGTGGGGGAAAATGTTTGGGTGATGAATTCAGGCATTTGTTCTTTATATATATATATATATATACGTATTTATCTATTTGATAAATTTATCCTTCGTCTAGTCTCCGTAACACGAGCAGCATTAGTTGCTTAAAATGGGGCTAGTTGATAGGTGTGAATGTCTGAAGATATTAATTTATATCCTTAAAGTAACATAAGGACTTTTTTCTGGAAAAAAAAAATGTCAGTCGTCAACCTGGATATTTATTCACGTAACATGTAATACTAGTGATACTGAATGGCGTTTTCACTGGTGAATTGGTCGTGGTCTAGCTGAAAATATAGGATGGATTTTATTACTAGACAGTATAAAAATTTAAGCCCATTAAGAGTCACAATCGAAGCGAACTGTAATTCGAGGACAATAATGACAATTTAATGAACCTATTTCCTTTTCACATTAAGTAACATTTCCATGCACGGAGGATTAAAAATGGACGTACCGTATTATGGCAAAATTAGATTAAATCTGTTCCAGATTTACAGAAAGAGAATTAATTAAGCTCCGTAACAATGGGTAGTTCCTTTACCATTCTATGTAGGCTTACTAAAGCCGGACAAACAAATAAGTTACGACGAATTTCCACTTAATTAAATTTCAGCTCGAGTAATTGAGCACCCACCCTTATGGTAATTGAAAATGTCACATTCATATTGTCCCAGAAACTATAATACTAACTGACAGTCTTAGCACAAGCACAAGGTTTATATAATAATTCTAATTTTATTTTATAATAATTGTTGTTTATCATAGACCAATTATTACATACAACATAAACATATCAAAGGTGAAAAGGTTAACGAGTGACGAAATAAGTATCCTATCTAACGTTAGCATGGCCAACCTTTTCTTTTGATCAATTCAGGTTTTTTCTAAAAACTACTTGGTTTGATCTTATAAATTGTTAGCAGCACCATGAACCATGTCCTAAGAATCTCACTTTTTCCACACTATCATTTTATTGGGAAGAAGCCTGAGAACAGTGACAATCTGTGAAGCTTGACAAAACCTTTGATCATAATCTTCATCACACGTCCATGTTGTATATGATCCACTTTTTTTTATTTAATTTTTTTGTTTTTATTTTATCTTTATTGGTCAACCAACAACTTATACACTATTGCAATGACAAAAATTACATCACTAAATTCTTAAATCTAAGTACACAGTTAATTAAAGGTTAACACCACATGCAATGTCAAATAAAAATCTAAACATAACAATGTGTAAATGTGTGTGTTGTCATCAGCAGTTATCAATCTATCATTTTCAAAAACGCTTCGGTTTCATTCGACACAATACAGAATCGCTTTTGAGCTCACGGTTCATTAGGTTTCTTTCAGTATGTTCGTGTGGAGCCCAAATAGCGAACTTTTTAATGTACTTAAGTACCTAACGATTTCTAAATGACTATTACCTTTTTTGTAGCCCGTCGCTAGTTCTTTACCGATTTAGTAACATTAACATTTTAATAACAACATAACACATCATCACGCCTCTTTCCCCGAAGGGGTAGGCAGAGGTGTTTAACACCCACATTCCGCCAGATATGTTAGGTCCCCATGTAACAGGTGGTGAGCCTGTTGCCATGCACCGGGCACGATGTGAGGCAAGCGATATTTACAATGAACTATATATAAGTTTTATTCAAACTCAGTGATACAGGGGCGGTGTGATCGGACCCGCGTTTCCCGCAGCCTCTAGAACGAGTAGTGTCCCGTCCGTCCCAACTCGGCTATCGCTGCCTTAAGCCGACAATTTTAATGAGATTTTGTTATTTTACATTTTTATGTGCATACATGTGTACATTAGATCTCGGTGGTGATGTTAGTAAAATTACGAAAGGTATACTCTCTTTCGTTGAAGAATTAAAGGTTGTAGCAATCCAAAAATGCTAATGCACACAGTTGTTTCATAGCATGCATTGTCAAAAACAGCGACAAAAAAATTATTTTTCCATCATTTCGAATGCGTGTTTTGCATTGATTTACAAAACATTAGTGTTTAAGTGCTGATGAACCGTTTGGATTCTAATTTTATTTAAGAAGACCTCTCGGCCTTCCAACTATCATTTCATTTCCATCAAATCATATACAATCAAAGAGCTGAAGCAGTAGGTATTATGCCCTGCTCTGTTCCAAGTCTGTTATTTGGGGTCGGCGCAACATGGCGTCTTCTTCCTCCACTCTCTCCTATCACTCGCCAAGTCAACACACAAATTAGTATTATGTGTATATATAAATACTCCATTACTTTAATTATTATCGCTTTATCCTTTTGTCCCTCCGTCTGAGAATCCTCCTCCTGATTTGTACCGTCTGGGAATTCTCAGACGGTACTAATCTGGAGTGCAGCCGCGGTGCGTATCCGCAGTCTATGGAGCACCTATATCCTGCCACCCAATTACAGGATCACGCGCACGCGGGAAGATCTCGTGATTGCCACTGACAGTGCAATTTCTGTGGCAGAGTTTTGGACAGACACCGTTTAGGTTCCATCGACACGAAAAGAAGAAGAAGATCGGTTTATACACTTTTATGTGATACTGCGTGATAAAATCCTTTTTATATGGAAACTACAGTAGTATAAGCCGTAATACGACCACGCTAGCCAAAAACGGATTGATGTTCGAAATTACCAATTCCAATCATCTCAAAGTTAACTTTGTTTTTTATACGAACCAGTGCACTATCATTTCTTTAAGTACTACTTTTATATTACTCGTATAAAGCTGAAAGTGAAATTTAATTTGGTATTAAAAATGGTCTCTTATTAACTACGAGTGAAATTAAAGTATAGCGTAGTAAACAATACAGATATTGAAATCTGATAAGCTCCATTGTTCAAGATTGATTGATGGATGGATAATATTTTTGATTTATTGCGAAAGATATTATTCAATAAGTTATTATGTGGTGAGAGAACACAAATAAACATCAAAGTTAATCTGTGGAAACATTCCAAAGCCTCTTTATTTTACATTGTTGATATAACTAATTATTTTACATAAATGTTGAGTATGGGTAATTTCAGATTATTTTGGCATTACAAATAATAATAAGTTATGTGTAGCGACGAAGAGAAAACCATAAGATAACCAAAACTGATGTAAAAAGTTAAATTATAAGAGATGATCTTAGACTAAATGCAAAAAGTTCTTAAAATTTATTAAAAATTTTACAAACGGAAAATCGTTCGACCAATATACTCGTAGTGAACAAATTTATATAATCAAATGATGCTTGGCCGAATAATGTAACTATAATTTACATTTTCGTATTCAGAATCCAGAAACTTTCATTTTTATATGTGAGGATTTTACGTTAAAAGAGATAAATTATAATATATTAATAATAAATCTTTAGATATTCACACCTAACTAATGGGGCTTGTGTTACGGATACTAGATGACAGATACATATATTAAATAGATATTCATGAAAACATATTAATATACAGCATATAAACATCCAAGACTGGAGAACAAATGCCGGTATTCATCACACAAACATTTGCCCCCACCGGGGACCCAGAACCCAGAACCTCTCGTGAAGGCGATGCCTTGAGACCGTTGAACAGGCCACTCCACCACGAAGGTCGTCAAATCATGACGCGTATCGGGTTCTCTATTTTGTCTCATAAATTTTTTATCCATAATCTAACGTGACATAACGTGACGTTTTGTGACCTAATCATCATTTGTCCGAATGATAAGTATCACTAATTTTATGACTCATAATATCACTTGCCCTAAAATTGAAATCTCTAAATGTAATTTGTCCTATTTTTTTAATCTATAATATTTAAAAGACATAAAAGGCTATGTGTCGTAACGTGCCCGAAAGTAAAAAAACTATAATTGCAGCTAATATAAAATTAGCGTAGAATTGTTTTCTATTCAATTATTATTTAATAATAAAAACGAATGATTACATAATATAACTTAGGGCGAATTTGACCAAATTGATATTAGTAACATGGGAATAGTAATACCAAACTGAGCTGAAACGATTGGTCGAATCTGCCCTAAGGGCGGAGCCGATTAGCTATCCTAGCTTTTTCATGTTTGGCTACACGCGAGTAATATTATTTTAACGGAGTACGCAGTTTTTCGCGCACGAATGTGTCAATGTCTCGTTTGACACAGGGCAGATTCGACCAATCGTTTCAGCGCAGTTTGGTATTACTATTCCCGTGTTACTAATCTCAATTTGGTCGAATTCGCCATTAAATATGCAAAACAAGCAAACATGCAGCATGCACGCAAGTATGCAGCATTCAGGCAAGCATACAGTATGCAGGCAACCATGCAGCATGCAAGCACGTATGAATTTAGAATTGCGTGTGCTCCGGCGCTACGGGAAGTGCAGCCCCTCCACCCTAGCGTAACAAAGTACAGGCACCCACACTCTCCTTCGCAGCTTTTGGCTTGCTGGGGCTGCCTCCCTCCGCGCCTCCGCCATTTTGAATTACACTATAGAGGTAGGGCAGACAAGTACCACGTGAAGTCGGGGTTGGCTGATTCGGTTCTGAGACAGATTTGATACGAAATCCTAAATCCATACGATTACAAGTGTATGATAACCTAACCTATAATAACTAAACTTTATGAGGATAACATAACCAAGATGAAACTTACTTTCAATATATGTTTTAGGACTAGCAGTTTTATTATAAACCATTAGAACTAACAATATTATCATAAACCACCATTCGGACTAACACACATTATACAATATAACACTTAGGACATGTAACTTTATAGCAAGATAAATTATGATATCTTATTATTATAGCACCTGATATCATAATATCGGGTGCTATAATAATTGTGTCATAACACAAAAGTATTAGAATTAAAGATAATTAGGCACAATAAAATTTCGTATATTCGAACATTATGGATAGTGATGATTATAGCAAACGATTTAGGGATTTTGATTTTCGAACGAACGTTTTTCGGAGAAGAAAGGGACTCATCGCGTTTCGACTAAAGAACTTTAATTGACATTACAGATCTAATGAACAATTTACAACCGCTACTGGAATTGGGCCCAGATTCCATAGAAACATTGGCATTGTCCTTTACAGGTGTGCCTAACCTAAACACAATATTTATTCTCTCTGTAAATATTAAGACAATTTGAATTAAAAGAAAAATAATATTTTTAAACCGCATGTCAATTAGGCACTAACTACGACTCAATTGTATCACAAAAAGCTTTTTTCTGGAAGACGAATACATTAATCTATATTTGGACATTGGGACCGATCAAATTGAAATCCTACTTTTACGCCGGCCCAGTCTATCCATTAGCCATTTGAGAATTTGATGTTTCATTTTCATTTAAAGATAGACTCGTGTATAGAGAATTTTTAAAACTGTCTAAGGGACCCAGGAAACCTCCAACTGTAATGGTGCTGGAAGTCTTCCTCGTGGATTTAAGATGGCCGGAGTAGTTTAAGAAAGAAGGTAAATATGTGTTTCGAACGTTGATCATTGTATATTATGATTGTCTGAAGAGACATTAATATTGAACCGTACCTCGTGGAGACTTCCTTTTAACTGTCGACAGTTATGGTATGTGGATGACAGTTGACAAAATACAATTAAGTTGAGTCTGACAATTGGCTGATAGATAGATAGAATTAAGTTGAGGTTGGTAATAAAGACGAAAAAAATGCAACGAATAAAGAAATTCAGTATTGCGCAAAATGAAATAAATTAGAAGAACCGCAATGTGCTAACTCCAATAAAGAAAGCAGTACTGGTTGTTAATGAAAACATTTTTGAAGACGTTTGAAGTGTCGTCATAGACCACAGTAATGTAAGGTAATTTACTTAATTAACATTCCCGTATTATAAGTCTATGTTGAATACTTAATAGAAAATGCTCCTGTAAAAATTTGCAAATGAGTTTGAATTAAGCAAGCAAACCTTAAACTTATTTGTAATAAGAAACAAATTTCATAAAGCGTCAACTTTTTCGGTGAAGTGTAATCGAGGGTGAGATGAGGATTGTGGACAAAAAGTTTGGCAACAATTCTCAGAACTGAATTTTATATTAGAAAATTTTGTTTAATTCTGGAACTCTTTTGTTTCACAATCACTAATTGTAATTGAAAATACAGTCTATTATTAGGCGTACGCTATTGTGGTCGGAAACGAGAAAATCTTAACAAGTGGCTTGTACGCTTGTACCACATTCACGGCTAAGTAAACATGATATTTGACATTAAAAAATATAAGTATAAATAATTAGTCCTCTTATCCTGAATAACTCTCTTTTATGTTTTGATGTCCTAGCTAAAAAATGTAGTAAAATATGCAATTTAAATGTAAAGTAGTTCTTCAGTCCATTAGTCGATCCCACCTGTACCACTGAGTTTGAATAAAACTTAAGTCCAGTTCATTGTGAATATCGCTTGCCTCGCATTATGCTCGGTGCTTGGCAAGGGGTTCGCCACCTGTTACCAAACCTAACCTATTAATTATTAAAATTAAAAAAAAAATATCTGGTAAATGTGGGTGTTTAACACCTCTGCCTACACCTTCGGGATAAGAGGCGTCATGATATGTTATGTCAAGCTTCACAAACTGTTTGAAGTTCTCAGGTTTCTTCCCAATAAAATTACGGTGTGAGAAAGGTGATCGAAGATGATCGAAGATCAATCCAAGCAGTTCTTAAGGTGGTCATTGGCCATGATAACGTTAGATCGGATAATTATTTCGTTACTCATTAAAAATTGAAAAGGCTTGACCAATTAAAGGTTTGAATTTGCTATGCAGCCTTGGCTTTGTATGTATCTGCAATACCAGATTCTTAAAGTCGAGAATTCAACGTCAGGAAAAGTGCATGTCACGTTATTATAATGACAAGTCCTAAAACTACAGCAACGGGATTATACCACTACCTTTAAGGAATAGGGGGGAATTCATTGTGCAAAATAGCTCTTACGTAGTAATAATATATAATAATTGTAAATAAATTTTGACATTTTGTTAAATTTTTCTACCAACTTCACCATTAGTCTTTAAAAAAAAATAGACTGACAAGAAGCATCGCAAAGGTTCCATTCTCCCATAAACTGTCCCACAATACAATTTTATTGATATTTCGGATTCCCTTTCATCAATCTAGTACACACGCCTACTCTCAAAATGTGTTCTATTTTCTACTTAAGCCACAAAGTAGACAATATTCTCCGAGGGATAATTTAGCAAATATAATTAGAGCTAACATCTTCAAGACACAAAGGTGTAACGTGTCCAATTCTGTTGAATTATTTACTCGAGCTTACATGATTAAATGAAAATAACAAGTAAAAACTATTTATCCTCAAGCTAAGAAGTGGGGAAAGATACAAGCACAAGAAAGGTAGCAAAGGTGTTCTTTAGAACTTAGAATTCAATTATAGAACGATAGTCACCTATGAGGCTTTTCCGTGAATTGAAGACAAACATGATACAGAGATTACGAGTATGCGAAGGGTAACATTGAACCCTCCGGCGTTGAAATGTTTCTGTCTGACTCTGCAGGGTAACTGATATAAGATGACTATTGGGTCCTAACCTATTAAATTTGTGTTTTTTTTTCTCTCTAAGTATTTTGTCTGTAACTATTAAGATTCAGAGTATTCCTAAAAACTAATTACCTCGTCTAAAAATAGACTATATTTTTGAGCTCTTTTGATAATTTGTTGTAAGTTTAATTGTGTTAAAATTGGACACGGAGACAACTCTTTTTAAGTGCCTCCCAAATACATCATTTTATTTGCATTCACTTAAAAACGATAAATAATTTTTATGAAGTCTGATACTACACATATTACTAAAGCTTGTCTAATGATGGATGCTATCTTTGGATTTGTCGTTGTGAAGAAAACCGAAAAAAATTTAGTATGGAAAATGCAGAATTCCCCAAAATCTTCATACGAAACACCAATTTCATAGGTAAGGACCTAATATTTTATAGTACAAGCAAATCTTACTTATCTCAGTAGTTGTATTGCTATATGGAAAGTAGCAAACTCACAATGTAGATGAATTTGGTGTTCAAGATTGTAAAGCAGATGTAACTAGACATGCATAACCCAGCAGTCTGTCGCAACTTCGTACAAAAAAACGGTAAAAACGATATATGAAACGGGGGTGAATTTTAATGGCGACTATATCTGACTCATTCTATTCTTCAACCTTTCCCATTCTTTTATGAAAAGTCAGTGTTATGAAAAGTCATTCATCTGTCAGCGCAATGGACGTAAAATTTGTGTTGATCGGCATTAAAAGTTGTTGCAAATTGGCTTCTGAAAGAGTGTTTCATAAACTTCTGTAAAGGTGAATCATAATCTACAACTGAAGTTTAAAAAATGTGAAATTGTGGTTTAAAATCTGCACGAATAAACGACACAAAGCGGTTTTTTATGGCACGCTTTCCCCTGGAGGAGCATCGGTATGATGAGCATGAGTAGTTGATTATCAATTTAATACTCGTATATACTTTTTAAGATGCATTTGGATGTAATATTTTTATTCCGTTTTAAACTAAGATGGAAGGCAGCGGTAGCTGAGTTAGGACGGACGGGTCACTACTCGTTCGAGAGGTCGCGGGAAACGCGGGTTCGATCCCACTACAGTACCACTGAGTTTGAATAAAACTTATTGTGAATATTGCTTGCCTCACATTGTGCCCGGTGCATGGCAACGCCACCTGTTACGTGGGGACCTAACATATCTAGCGAAATGTGGGTGTTTAACACCTCTGCCCACCTTTTCGGGGAAAAAAGGTGTGATGATATGTTATGTTATGGAATAGATTGCTAATCCATACTAATATTATAAATGCTAAAGTAACTCTGTCTGTGTATCTGTCTGTCTGTCGGTCTTGTTTTCACGTCAAAACTACTGAACCGATTTAATCTAAATTTGGTACACGATAGTGTAGACCCTGAGGAAGGACATGGGCTACTTTTTATCCGGATATTCCCATGGGAACGGGTACCGCGTGGGTGAAACCTCGGGAAGCCACTATAGCACTAACTGCCTAACTGCAGCAAAAACTGCCTATAGCACTGATTTACAAAAACTCAAGTACAAGTATAATATATCTCTTGGTTTTACACTTTGAAAGGCGACAAAGTCGTCCCAAGTCACATATAACATACATAACATATCGTCACGACCCATTTCCCTGAAGGGGTAGGCAGATCCCGCTGTTGGGATCATGACTATGTATACATTTTGTCATCAGCCTACATACTTCCCATAACTAGATACAGGTCTTCCATTACAAAGAGATGTGTATGCAGATATTCCGAAGCACGAAGGAACTCGAGATCACAAGGTTTAGGTCACCCATCCAAGGTTCAACCTTGCCGAAAAAAACCTTAATTTTCAATATCGAAGCAAAGTGTTCAATTACAAAATGTATCTTCGTAAACGTATGAACCAATACGCCATCGAGGTCCTCAAATTCAATTTACTTCCAAGCAAAAAGCTTATACGAGTATGCTTTTTAATTCAATTTATTTTGCGCCCACAAAAATCAAAAGATCTTTAATGCAATATTATAAGTACGAATAAGGAGTATAAATAATATTATTATCCTCTTTCTGACTTCAAAGCTTATAATTAACAAAACAAAACAAAACGGGCTACTAATGAGACTTTTAATAGGTGGCGGCTTACTATATCGACCGTCCGGCCTCAACCTGTATTACGGCCCTATCTGGGCCATAACACCACTACACTGGCCCAATGCAGGTTGGTGGGTAGAAACGGTTGCAATTGCGACCGGGTCCAATGGCTTGACGTGCCTTCCGAAGCAAAGAGAAGCTCGAGATCACAAAGTTTTGGTCACCCATCCAAGGCCTGACCACGTAAAAGGTAGCTTTGTTTTCGGTATTGAAAGCCAAAGCGTACTAACCAATACGCCACGGAGCTTCTAACTATTAAAAATATCATGGAGCTGATTTAAGGAATACCGAGAACTCATTTTCTATACGTTTATTATTTATGTGAGTACAGTTTTACTTTTTAACGTCCTCGGTGGCAAAATCGTTTATATTCTAGTTTCAAGGCGTCGCCATCTCTAGAGATTTAAAGTTTGATTCCGGTGGTTGGGGGCTTATTAACGTTTGCGTGTTGAATAAAAAAAAAAACAGATATTTCCTATCGCTATTTATATATATTATTATGTTTTAAGAGTAATACAATTAATATTTTTATACATATGCCAGGCAAGCTCTTGTCCTTCATCTCACCTGATGGTAAGTGACGATAAGGCCGAAGGTAGAAGCGAGCTTCACCTGTAATCCTGAACAACTGTGGAACTGGCTTTCTTTCCTCTGATTGTCGGAATACAACAATGTTTATAACATTGTTATTATGGCGACAAATTTAGGTAAGACGGTGGTAGCTAGCCAGGCGGACTTACAAGCCCTACAACAAACCAAACCGAGCAGAAAAACGGCCCTAAGGGACTCGAACCCGGATCTCCCGATCAAAACCAGTTGGTGTGTACCATTAGACCAGAGATGCGGTTAAATTTATATGAAGAATTATTATGCAATTTTGTCTGTCATTTATTTTATTAGATCTATATCAATATGTAATGGCGTGTAATGTTAGCCTCGGCAACTTCACCTGCTATTTTAGAATGGCGGGAACTAGGTAGAAATTTTCCGGTAGTGACTCGCTTCTACATAGGGTAGACGTACAAATTCTCCCTGATACGCATACCCACCAGGAGGTCCCACTTTGGTAGTGGGAGCGTCTTCATGACGGGTCGGAAAGGTCCAAATCACTATTACATTAAATGCTAGCTACCGTTATATTTTCTCATATGTGCTCAAGAAGTAATGTATGATGAGATTGCGTAACGGAGTCGTTTCTTAGACGAGGCAATGTAATAACTTTGATATTAAATCTGTTTAGGGAGTTATATAAATGTTATGTTTGTGTAGATTACGAAAAAGTTCATGTTAATTCATCAAAATTGACATTAATATTTACTTTATTAGGAATAAACTCACTTTATCCAATAGCCACTGTTATTGTGTTTGTGTTTTGCAAATTCGTACTTCACCCTTGTCTTGTCCTGTTTTATATTTCTCTACATCATCTTCATAATTGTAATTTTAATTTCTTTTCTCGTTTTATTACATGCTAATCCTCTCTTTATAACCATTATTTTATTAGAGGAGACCTATGTCCAGCTTTCGATGAATACGTGTCGATCATCAGCATCGATGATTCAAATTAAACAATTAAACTAGATTCAGAAACTTAACTTGTTTTTGATATTTTAGTATATAATTATCATATTTTTTTATAATAATTTAAAATATTTTTTATGCTATTTGCATCTATTCTATTGAACGAATCGTCGTATTTTCTAACTATATCGAAACTATTGATTGATGGTCACCTAATGTTGATAAAAGCGTTTGTTTTTTAAATATTAGGTTCAATACATTATGATTTTATCGCCACTCTATGACGTAAAAAGAAATTATGTGTTAAATTTCCATTGAAGATAATTACGTAGTATTCAAAAATCGACCTTCGTCTAAAGACTAAAATTAGATATTCCCTTACAAAAATTATTCCGAAGCTTCCATCTGATATAATGTCTAGAACGCTAATTCAGAATTAATCCCTGAATAGGGGCTGCCGATGATATTAGGATGATTGATAGTATTTAGCAGTATTAGTGGAACAATTAAACGTTAACCCAGAAAGGCATAGGGTAATTAAGGTATAAAACGTTTGTTACAGCTCCCGATGTGAAAATTATTTTTAACGCAAGTTTTAGTAACTTATTTTGCAATTTACAAAATTTTCAGAAGCGAGGAAAATATTTTGGTTCATTTAAATTACGCAAAAAAAAATATACCTAATGAAATCCTATTCATAAATTGTATGGAAAATATGTATAAGACATTAGCCTGAGTTGGCTCGGATAAATTTTTTTTAAGACGTCTGTTTATTTATTTTTTCATCTGTTTATTTATTTTTTAAATCAAACCATATTTCCCGCAAACAAAATAAAAGTACTCACCTAATATTTCCAATGAATCCACGAAAATCAGTGAACATACAAAGCCACCATAGTATTTGTCAGCATATTCACCAAAATCACTGTTTAAGGGCACACCACTCGTACGAAAGCTACTCACATTTGAATCACGAAGTTGCCGGGTACCTTAGAGGGAGTGACACACGTGCGCTCGTCATGAAGGCTACCGTATCACTGACAGGCGCGCAGTCTCCGACGAGCATCAGTGGACCAGTAGGGTTGCCAATAATGTTGTCAAAATTTTGAGTAGGACATGGTTAGCGAAAAAACTTTAGTAAATACTTATTTTTGAGTATTCTTTTATTGGATTTTTATTTTATTTAAACGAACAAAGAGTGACTCAAATTATTATAATTTCAGTTTTCTTTACAAAAACACAAAATAAAAATAAAAGCGTGTGAAAAATTAAGTGGAATTTTATTTTGCACATACATAAATATATCATCACGCCTCTTTCCCCGAAGGAGTAGGCAGAGGTGTTTAGGTCCCACATTTCGCCAGATATGTTAGGTCTATATGGTAAAGTCTGTACGGTATGTTGGGTAAATCAAAATTATTCATAATAATTCAATTTTATTTTGAATGAAAAATATATCGACTTTGCTTACTTATAAACTCAACATATCACGACAGATTAATTCGATAAAAATATCATATGGTTAGTGAACGACTGTATTTTTACAGTGACACATTTATATTTTGATATGGGTCAAGTCTCCGAAGTGAATGGGATATCACCTTTGAGAAAAATATAAAGTGGCTTATTTTAAGTCACATCTAGTCTATATTTGCAAAAATTATAGCATATTCCAGACTATTGCAAACATTAATTGTAAGGCTAGCAGAATTAGGTAAATTCATCGCAATATTACTTTACGCAAGATTCCACCTCGATGCAAAAATATATATCCATTGGCATACCGTAATATTGAGCCTACGAATATATCTAATGATCTTATTATCTATTTTAAAAGATTTTTTTTTATGTAAACCGGGGCAAACGGGCAGTGGGTTCACCTGATGGTAAGTGATTACCTCCGCGACATCTACAACACCAGAGGTGTTGCAGATGCTTTCCGACCCTCAAGGAGGACAGCTCTTTTTTTTTTAATTCGAAGGTCATATTGGTGCACACACTGGTGCGTACATTTAAATCCAGAAACTGAAGAACGTTAGTAAAATTAATTGAACCACTTTTAAGAAGCTCGACAGCCCTACCATACGAAGTCCGCATGCGAACGACAACGCCTCCGAGCGGCCGCTTGCGTAAATTATGATTAACGCACCAATTCTATCATGACATCTATACTTTATTGAATATTTTTACAGGCGAACAGCCAATATCAATCAATCAGTGCTTGAGGATAACAATTTTTCTCGAGACTCCGCCAAAATGGCTTCTGATTTTTTTAAGGTTGAAGTAAAAATAATTAAAGACCATAATATTGTATTACGTCTTCTTTTAAGGATTAAAAAAAAAGAATAAGAATGGAGAGCATGGGGGAGGGGAGGATGATTAAGAATATCGCTTAACCCACATTGTGGTCGGCGCATGTCAAGAGGCTCGCCACCTTTTACATGGGGATTTAACACCTGGCGAAATGTGGGTACTGACACCTCTGCCTACCAATTCGTGAAAGGAGACGTGATCATAATTATTATGTTATATATATTATGTACTTTAAAACGCTCAGTTTCATAAACTTGATATGGAATGAATTAACGGAGCGCCTGCGTAAATGTTAACTTCTTATTCTTTGTTTAATGGCAACGGGAGTAAATGTTACTGAATAGTTGATATAGCAAGCAATGTATAGCATAATAATTATAGAACAAAGAATTTTAAATGTAATTTTAATGTTATACGTTACAGCAAATGGACGTGAAGGACATGCCGACCACAACTAGAAAAAACAGTTTAGGATAAATAATGTGTTCCATTAATAAATAAAAATCCTCTTTCGATGGAAGACGGTCCAAACCACCAAAGAAGCAAACCTATATAGAGGCTGATATCCAGAGACCGTTCCCAGCTGCTTCGATCCTGTTACAATATTATATTGGGTCTTTACCTATGAAATTGGCGTTTTTTTTTTCACTCTTAGTATTTTGTCTGTAACTATTAAGATTCAGAGTATTCCTAAAAAATAATTACCTCGTCTAAAAATAGACTATTTTTGAGCTCTTTTGATTTGTTTTTATATTTTGTTGTAAGTTAAATTGTGTTAAAATTGGACACGGAGAAAGCTCTTTTTAAGTGCCTCCCGAATACATCATTTTATTTGCATTCACTTAAAAACGATAAATAATTTTTATGAAGTGTGATATAACACATATTACTAAAGCTTGTCTAATGATAGATGCCAAATATTATTATCTTTGGATTTGTCGTTGTGAAGAAAAGTGAAAAATTTTTAGTATGGAAAATGCAGAATTCCCCAAAATCTCCATTCAAAACGACAATTTCATAGGTAAAGACCTATTATCTTCCTTTCTTCTAAATACAATTTTAAATTTCAATATTCTTTGTTGTACTCGTATTCATTTATGCTTCCTTTAAGACTTTCCGTCCTTTCGTTGACGACCCTATAAAAGTTTAGGAGTTGCATTTTTGTAACAATTTGTATTTTAGCTGCTAACACAACTGCACACTTTGTGTAAGATCGTGGCTAGAATATGTTACCACTATGAGGGCTATTATTATTATGTGGTGCATGGTTGTTATGAGATCGGATATAGCTTGGTTAAGGAATTACATTATATATAAATATATCCGCAGACATTCACACCTATCAACAGGTCTCTAGGATTCTAGATGACGGACTAATATATTTATAAGATTAATACATATATCAGAATATATACCATACATATATAAACATCCAAGAGCGGAGAACAAATGCCTGTATTCGGTATTCAGTCTACAATCATCAGCCCCCACCGGGGATCGAACCTAGAACCTCTCGAGATGGCGATGCCTTTAGACTGGGGTACAACAAAAAAGACCTCCGTGGTCAACACGGAGGTCTTTTTTTTTAATATGACAGCTAGGCTCTTGGCCTGCAATCTCACCTGATGGTAAGTGACGATAAGGCCGAAGGTGGAAGCGAACTTCACCTGTAATCCTCAACAACTGGGAAACTGGCTATCTTACCTCTGATTGGCGGAACACAACAATGCTTATAACATTGTTATTATGGCGTCAAATTTAGGTAAGACGATGGTAGCTAGTCAGGCGGGCTTAGAAGCCCTACCACCAACCAAATCCAGCAGAAAAACCCCTGCCCCCGTAGGGAATCGAATTACGGACCCTCCGATCTATATCAGGTGGTGTCAACCGCTAGACCAGAGAGGCGGTTCAAAGGTCGTTCATTACATATTAACAAACATGCATTTTTGGGTAAGGGTGGATTGAGCACTATTGATGACAATAAGATGGATAATGAAAAGGGAAGGTTACGGATTCTAGGTGCAGCTTATCCCAACCTAGAGGTTTTAATAGGCCAGTATCATTACTTGTATCTAAAACATTTTGGGAGCGAGAGACGAATCGGGAATGGAAGCACAAAAGATCCCATAGGATCGGGGTGCTTCGATGTGGTCTCAACTTTAGTTTATATAGGAAAACAAAGGTTAAGTTGATGATTTTCTTGTCTGTTCTTATCAGAAAAAAAACTTCCTGGTTAATTAATTATTGCATAGTTAGCATTTAGCGCGGTTTCGTAGGTGGGCTGGCCGCTAGCGCTGTCCACGCACGCGCTTATTATAAGAGATTCATAACATCAACACACAAAGCGCCGCTTTATGTCTAAACTATGGTTTTTTTAACTATCCCACGGGAACCCTTTAATTTTCTCTCAAAGAGCCCGATCGGTTTAAAATTGACAAAGTTTCATACAAATTTTTATACCCTATTTTATCCTCTTGGGGGTAGAATTTATCAAAATAATTTCTTAGCGGATGCCTACGTCATAACATCTACCTGTATGCCAAATTTCAGCCCGATCCGTCCAGTGGTTTGGGCTGTGCGTTGATCGATCACTATGTCAGTAAGTCACCTTTGAGTTATATATATTTAGAAGATGTATGAAAATCTGTCCGGCGCTGTTGGCCAGCGCTGGAGGCTAGCGTACCTATGAAACATCCCTAACAGTATATATTTAAAACCTTCAATGTACCTACTTCTTCAAATATTTAATTAACATAGAACTCCTTATAATACTTGCGTCGAAATAAATAAAGTGAATCTGTGTGGTTTACGAACACAAATATACTAAAAGAACTTTATCAAAACTTTATTCAGGAGGCAGACTTAGCTCTAGTGTTATAGGGCTTTGAATGGTTTAGTTATTTGGAACCAGACAAAAATTTACGAATGAAAAGAAGAACTCAACAACTGAAACTTTACAAATGAACAAACGTCAGAACCAGCGCGGTTCAATGACTCTTACTAAATTTCCAAGCAATTTAACTTAACTATAATTGTTTTTAAGCCAAAAATAAAAATGAGGCTCGTTGCCGTGTGTTGTACGTTTTGGCTTTCTATTTCGTTTTGACCACTTTCTGGATGGGTGACCAAGACTTTGTGAACGCGGGTTCCTCCGGCCTTTGAAAGGCACTGCCTTGATGCCGGTTGTTATTGACACCGTTTCAGCTCACCAGCCCGTTTTGAGCCAGCGTTGTGGAGTTACGGTCCATTCTCCTCAGAGTTCTCCATGTTCTAGAAGGCTGCAGTGCACAGTGGGACGTATTTAGGCTGGTGACGGCTAAAATAAAAATGCAAGAATTTTTATGCTTTACCTCATTTTACTGGTGTGAGAAGTAACCTATTGTTTATCAGCTGTTATTGAGAAAATTCGATTGAAAACAAATTTCGCATTTTGTTGTCGAGATAGAAATGGGATAATCTTGTTTGACGAAGCGGGCTCTTGAAATGAGCAATTTGTTATAATTTTTATTACATTGGAACCGAAATGGTTTTTTATTATTGTATTTTAACCATACTTAAGTCTAACTTCCACTCTTCCTGTTCAATACTCATTTATATTTCCTTTAACCCCTTAAGAGTCACCGCGAACACCAGTATTCGCAAACAAAAGGTATTTTTACTGTCTGGTTTTCTGATCATTGACAGGCCACTATGCGTTAATTCCAGTAAAATATTCTTTGTTTCTGTGACCATTCGAGTATTATAATTATGCAGAAAAAATATTAGCATATAGTCAAACATAATTATTATCTCAACTATTATCCATAGCATAGGGACATTATGGAGAAACACAGAGGACTGCAAACGAACAAAGGCTTCCTTGCCAGAAATTGACACACGTCTCTCAAAGAACATCCTCAAACTAAACAGGAAGCAACTCAGCCAGGTAACCGCGGCCAAGACAGGCCACGCACCATTTAACAAACACCTTTTCAACCTAGGTATAACCGACAGCCCCATGTGTAGGGCGTGCATGAAGGCGGAGGAAACGGCTGCAAAAGTGATCATGGAGTGTCCAGGTGTGGCTGACTACCGGATTAGACATTTCGGACAGCCGGGCTCACTACCAGAGGTTTTCGGTAAGTTGAAGAACCTACTGAAGTTTCTGGATAAGCTGGGCTGGCGAGAATAGGAACATCATTCCCACACACGCAAAAAAGGCGCTTAGTCGTCGAGTTGCGAAGAAATGCCCGACTTACCTTATACCTTTCAGGGATAGTAAAATCATTATTTACGATTTATTAGATTTGCTCGGAGGCGTAGTGGTTTGTTATACTTTGTGATCTTGCTCTCGTCTGTGCTTCGGAGAGCACGTTAAACCGTTGGTCACGATCGCAATTGCAACCGTTTCTACCCACCAACCCGCATTGGGCCAGCGTGGTGGTGTTACTGCCCAAACTTCTCATCTGTTTCTTCATGAGGAAGGCCGGTGCCCAGCAGTGGGACGTATTTAGGCTGGGCACACAATTAAATTACGTTTGTTCAATTTGTTCACAATAAGTAAAACTTTTTGTAAAAGCAACATCAGACAACAATTAATAAAACTTTATACTTCCTGATACTCGTAGTGCGTCGTTTTAGTCGTTTGCTTCACCATGCTCCGTCGTAGTCGTCGTAGCATGGCGTAGCATAAGACTACGACGGCAGCTACGACTCTAGGAAAAGTTCTCTCCTTGTAGTAATATTTTTAATTATGACGTAATGTGACAATTTATTCGAATATTTCTTGCCTTGTGTTGTCTCTCATGACAATGCTACGCTCACCACAGCGCATGCTACGCTCGCTACTGAATAATATCACATAATCTGCTATGAAATTCGATATATCAATAGCATTTCATATTTGATGCCGAGGTTAGAGAATTTAAAGTTTTTATTCTATTGAAACATTTGCTAAGAAAAAAAGCAATCTTGAATTTCATTAATATAGCATAATAGCATTTTGAGACTATGCAGGTACAAAAATTGAATAAATAATGATATTTTTTCTTTTTCTTTTACAAAGAGCTATTTTATATTTTAACACAACGTAGGTAATAATTCATAAGCGTATCAAATAATTTTTGCGGAAATAATTAGATTACTTAGACGAAATTTTAACCTACCGATCTGCCCACCAGTCTAAAACTCATTATTATCCTGTATACGTAAGCTACCGGCAGCGACAAAACCTTGTTCATTAATTTTCCCAACTACAATGTCTTCTATTGTCATTGCTTGCTAATTGAAACAGCATTGGTTCGAAGCCAGTACACGGCATTCAACAATAGCTGAAAATTACCTGTGTTCGGTGAAGCTATCGTCTAGACTGAGAATTATTAGAATTGGAAACCTTTCTCAGATTTGTTTCACCTTTTTTTTTTTTGGCAGAGACAAAATCCTTTCTAGGGACCTTGTCTACTGCTGGCTAGGTGGTAGGTGACTGTAGGTCTTCACAAAAACTTCCCGTTATACCCTCAGTGACCTTCTGTGGGAGCGACCCGTGGTCTGCCGACGCATTTGTCCGAGCCAGTGCCAGGACTACTTGACCTTGTCAGGTAGTAGATTAGGGTTCCACCCTAAGATTTGTGTCACCCTAAGACTAATACCTACACGGCGATGGCTGAGAGTGAAAACGATAGATGACCTGGCAATATTATTTTGGCATAATGTTTATTGTTTGTTTCTTTTTCCCTTACATATTTTTTTAAGTCCTTTGTGGTTTGTTTAATCAAGTATAATGCTGGTAAAAATTTCAGTTATTTTTTAACGTAACGGTTAAATATAAGCAATACATAATCAATTTATTTATTTTATTTATAAATAAATAAATAAATTTAATAAATACATTTTAAACATCTGCTTACTTCAAGATTTTAACCAATGGCAGCTATATTGAATATTTTAAGAAACTGACCCCTAAATAAGAAATATAAGACAGTTGTTTCAAATAAAAAATACATACATATAATCAGGACAATTATGCCCTAAGGGTTAGTCAGAGACTAGGCAAAAGCACCGCCAAACAGTCCATTGCCATAGTCCGCGCTTCACCAAGCAGTGACTGCACTCAGCGTGACAGGTGGTGAGCCCGTCGCCGCTATTCTATTGGATGGTTGTGCAGTTCTAAATCCATTAGTAGCCTTTTGCGACACCCAAGGGAAGAAATGGATTTGTAGTATTCTTTAAATGAGCCATTACAACACGACTAAATAAATAACTAATACTGCGTATATAAGTAGACTTTATTACACATACAATTTTCATTATGTGTTTAGATACGCTGAAATAGTTATTACAAGCTAATAGACAGTAATTTATCTTTATATAAATTACTCTCGCATATCTAGGTCATATAGCAAAACTAGCTGAGGCAAGACTTTCAGACGTTGGCAGTATATTGTACCTATTTATAGGTAGGTATATATGATCAAGTTAATATCATTTAGAGAACAGGTGGGAAGATTATTTTGAGAGTACACAAGGAAAGATGAGAGATGCGGCAACCATTCATACAAAGATTTTGTGTAAATAATAGATATAGCTCTTTATCAAGGCGAGATTTTTGCCGTTCATACTAGTAAGTGTAATGTGGGTTTCAATGCTAAAAAGAAAGCTATTTTACCATGGGTGGAAAGCGTATAAGTAACGAAAACTTTGACATCTCGAGTTCCTCAAAAAACTAACATCACAACTTTGATATTTTTATATGTCTACAAGGATTTAAGCATCAGTAATTTTGAGGAACACCGATACATCAAGAGCATTGTCTTTATATCAATATAATTACGCGTGACTTCAAAGTCTTAATCAAATATTGATCCTTCCTGACAGTTCAATATCCACAGGTGCAGAGGGACCGAACTACAGTATCGATCAGTGTATGTAAATGTTTGCTGGTCCTCAGTAGTCATTCCCTTTGGTAGAAAGTAAACGAAACAATTAGGTATATACTGTGTTTGTGCCTTACTATCCTCGCAAGGCTTCATAGATTGAATGCAGGTATTGATTAATTTCGAAGTTGTACACTCAGTATTAAAATTCATATTGACATTCACAGCATATTAAAAAATCATTAATTGATCGTTAAATATAGCATTTAACACATAACCAGGGATAAAATGATAATTTTACTATAAATTTGGTATAGAACTGATGTTACATCTATTATAAAGTAAGGATAAGGAATGGATGAAAGTCTTTAAGGCTCGTCCTCAGCCTATATACGTCCTACTGCTGGGCACAGACCTTCCTCATGGAGAAACAGATGAGGAGTATGGGCCGTAACACCACCACGCTGGCCCAATGCGGGTTGGTGGGTAGAAGCGGTCGTAATAGCAACCGGTTGGTCCCGGTCTTAACGTGCCTTCCGAAGCTTGGAGGAGCTCAAGATTACAAAGTTTTGGGCACCTATCCACGGCCTGACTATAGCAAAGGTTGCTTTGTTTTCGATCGAAAGCTAAAGCGCACAAACCACTACGCCAATGAGATCTTTACTTACACGAGACTCACTTACAGGTAATTGTAAACCTAGTTGAAGACTCGATCGTCGTTATTCAACTTTTAAAAATGGATTTAAATTTCCTGCAAGAGGCCCTAAGTGTGATATTCGCTAATCATAGCAATGCAGTATCCTGAATTGAACTTTACTTTTGCAATGATGTTGTCTTGAGAGAAATAATATTATCTCTTTCTTTTTTAGTTGATGCGTCTCGAATGTCGGACACATAATGAGTGTTGCTGGAAACAAAAAAAGCCATAAACAGTGATCTTTGTTCCAAGTCTATATAAATCCCACTGCTTGACATAGGCATTCTTACATTGATAAACATTTTATCCCCACGCTCTGGCCCAATACTGAATCGGTTGCAACAGCATTCAGGATAACGGCTTCACGTACTTTCCGATACACGGAGGAGCTAGATCAAAATTCTGGTTACCCGTCCAAGTTCCAATCATAGCGAAAATGGTTTTCAAAGCATACGGATTAGTTCATGCTAAGACCCTCAAGGGATTGCGTATTTCCAATTTATATTATTCATTCAGAAGCACAATGCTCAACTTTGGTTCCGTAAACTCTGCCTATAAATTGCACTTTGCACTGTGACTGTACTTCGATGGCATAACCGTATTCTGTAGCGTAAACTTCAATTTATGGAAGCATTGGATGCGGCATTTCAATATTAAATTCTTCATAAATTATAAACAAAGCGCAATACCTTACTAACATAAACATTGTACGTACACACAAACTGCCAGTCTGTTATACCTAAAATGTAATAAAAGTCTAACACAAAAACCAGTACTGATTTTAGGTGTCAAAAAACCTCCGAATTCGTAATTTATATTACATCAACTGGGTATTCATCTAGCCTATTGATGTTCACTGCTGTTCATAGGCCTCCCCATGATCTCCACAACTCACGGTCCTGAGCCGCCCGCATCCAGCGACTTCCTGCAACCTTCGCCAGTTCGCCGGTCCACCTCGTTGGGATCCTTCCTACGTTACGTCACCATACATGGTCGCCACCCGAGAACCTTTCCGCCCCAACGGCCGTCAGCTCTGCGAGCAATACCCTGCCCACTGCCACTTATGGTTCACAATTCTGTGGGGTATGTGACCTTAATTCTGCCGATCTCCTCATTTCTGATTCGATTCGGAGAAACTCCAAGCATCGCTCTCTCTATTACCTTTTGAATGACCTTGAGCCTTCGTTTTTTTATAATCAGCCGAGCAAATGACTCACCACCACCTGATGGTAAGCTGTATGATTATTTAGGTCAGAGGGGCTAAATTAAAATACGGAATTATGACGACAAAAAGTATATTCTCAATACTTTCACTAGGAAGCTTATACGGCTGACTCCTAGCACAGCAGAATTGATAAAAACTTGGAAGTGATTTGAATTGGGTGAAGCGTGAGAATGAACGAATGATTGGCAATCGAATGAACTTATGATTGAGAATAATCAATTGAATTTCTTCATAATTCTTTAACACTGTTAAATTACAATAAAAACAATATTTATATTTAATGAATATTTTTGGAAACCAAACAAACGTTAAATCCAACATAAGCAGTAGATAAGTCCATTTGCGAAGGATGCTAGGGCAGCACCAAAGGATACGGCCAAGCGACCTCTACCTTGCTGACTCACAAGATGCCTCTTCACACCCCTTTTAAAGGAACCCATGCTGTAGGAAGGAAGGAACTCGTGTGCCGGTAGAGAATTGCTAGTTTAGGCTTAAAGGCTGAACTAGGTAAATTATGATATTTTCGCTTCAAACCATTTCCAATTCATTGCAAATTGAAAACGTTGTAATAAGAATCGAGGTGTTGTATACAGAGAAAAGAGGAATATTGCTTTTGTTAATATTATCCCTATTTTTTCGTAGCACCTCCCGGAAAAGTAGCTGTTAATGCCACTATTGGCTGTTTTGTAAATCTATTAATAATTTGTGAGATTTTCCTCATAGATTTGTTACTTTGACAACACTATCATGAAAATTTTGATGGTAGACATAAGAAAAGACGCCTCTACCTTGCTGGGTATCCGTAAGGTGTTATCTACGCCTCATAATAAGGACTATTTGTAGAATTTTAAAGAAAATACTTATACCCGTAAGAAATCCATTGCTCTAGATGTGCGCCATGTAACATTGAACTCATATTAGGTGAATTGTAGATTTGTTCCAGATTCGTCATATTCCTAATTGGTCATATTCATATACCTTATACGTCACTTTCATAACTAGTGATATTCCTAACTCGTCACATTCCTTTTTCGGCATTCTCCTAACTCGTCATTGTACAGTCAAATTAAATCGCGATGCTTATTAATAAGTATAAGGATGACCAATTAGGAATATAACGAATCAGGAACAAATCGAATTGTAGGTGTTCTTCTTATCACTTCGAGTATCGTCCTCAGCCTCAGTCCTCACACGCCTTTCTCGTGAAAACAAAATGAAGAGTATGGGCCAAAACACCACCACGCTGGCCAAATGTGGTTTGGTGGGTAGAAACGGTTGCAATAGCGACCGGGACCAATGACATAACGTGCCTTCTGAAGCACAGACGAGCTCGAAATCACAAAGTTTTGGTCACCCATCCACGGCCTGACCATGGCGAAGGTAGCTTTGTTTTCGATATCGAAATCTGAAGCACTCCGAGCTTCTCATTTATATATATTGCTATTTACTGCTAATGGAATATCCTCTATATTCCAATTTTCTGTCATTAATGTTTCTGTCAAAGTTCTCAGTCTGCAACTGTCTATGGTTGATTTAACCTTCTAATTGTTTTCGTATACTTCTCACCGAATGCGCCATTCGACATTGTTTTAAGTTTGGATCAACAGCGAGTCAATTTCAGCCTTTTCAAGGAGCCCTTTATAGCCAGAAGCTAGCTAAATAACTAGCTGTTGCCCGCGACTTCGTCCGCGGTTACTATGGTTTTTTCACTATCCCACGGGAACCCTTTAATTTACCGGAATAAAAAGTATCTAAGATGTTGACCAGGGATATAAGATATCACGAAAAAATTTGCAAAATTTCATTGAAATCGATCTAGCCATTTCGGAGATTAGCCCGTACAAACAGATATACAGACCTCTGTCTGTATATCTGTTTTTGAGAGAAATATTTAAAAAACTTGCGCATCGGAGTGGGGAGTGTGAGGTTTTTTCGTTACGGAATTTCTGGATTCGGTCCCCGCGCTCAAGGCCCGCGATAGAAGCTATGCAATAGCTTAAAAAAATATTAATTATATTTATTGTTGGCTGTCTGGAAAACATTTCTATAGTTCTGTGCGTTTTTAAGAAAAATCAGTGTTGCATAATGAGCCCAACCTGTTGCATAATGGTAATTAAATTACAGTTTCCATTTTTAAATTTTCGTTTTTATCATCTGTGTTAAAAAGTATGACGTTGTGAGTTCGAGTCTGAGTTCATAATTTGAACATTATATCACGAGTTTAGATAAATGATAATTAATTGCCAAGTTTGTTCTCCCAGTGTTAAGAAAAGGCTAGGTGGCGAAAAACGGGTTAACGTGAAAATCCTTGGAGGTGACCTATGTCCAATAGTGTATGTCTCTGTGCCGAGAAAGATGGATACTAATTAGATACCTCTAAGTTATATTTATACGTAAACCAATACCGCTTTTTATGCGCTTCAGGCAGATATTTTGATATTACTTCATTCGTCCAGACGAACGTTCGTTATTATATATTCTTTGATTTTATATTATCTAAGAAGTTTCTGGAAGTTATGTCATAAATTAATCTTGAGATAATGGTAAAAAATGATGAAATTATTTTACTTATCATATTAAGTTGAATATTAGTAACTTATAATGTTATTTAGCAAATTATATGATAAATTTGAATTCAGACTTCAACGAAAGCATCTTTTAATACAATTGGGTAGTAATTGCTTTTTTTCGAAAAATAGCTCGATGAAAATCTATACATCGTTTTTCAAAACATTCCGATATTGCATGTCCTAGAAGCAGCATGTCCACAAAAGGCCGAAAATGGACATTGTCCTTTCAATATCACAAACAACGTTTTTGTAACGTAAACATACAAGGGCCAATCAAAATCCGATATCGCATTAATGGCTAGATGCACATCAATATTTCGCTTAACAATTTTAGTTCGAGTTCTGAAGCGAAAAGTTGGGCCGGTTTCAATTTGAAACAATTAAGTGTGCTACTGGCATTAATTGGCCACTCTGTCAATAAAACTTGGCCGTTAGTTCTGAATATTGCAACTACAGTTTCACTTGTTCGAATTTGGATAAAAAGTGAATTTGCTGATTGGATTTCTATTACCGAGCAAATTGAATCTAATTTCGATTACAGTTCAACGTCGGTCCTTCTTATCTGAGGATCGTGGTCAGCATCGCGGTTTCATCAAGTGTCAATGATCTGCCTCCACCACTTATCTATCTAAGACCGTATAGAATTTTGGAGGACAATGAGTCTTACATTTGGATTGCATTCGAACAATCTTACTAATGAACGACCGCGTGAATTTCAGTTAATGTCCTAATAAAAATCGATAAAAGTCTTACGATATCCCATGAAAGTTTTAAAAACTTTTTTTGCAACTAGCCGTTGCCCGCGACTTCGTCCGTGGTTACTTTGGTTTTTCAACTATCCTTTAATTTTAGGAATAAAAATATTTATGATAATCACCAGAGATATAAGGTATCACCATGCAAAATTTCATTGAAATCGGTCCAGCCATTTGGAGATTAGCCCATACAAACAGACAAACAAAATATAAAAAACAAAACTTTTTAGGTGTTTCCCCTCTTTTCACATCCCCCTGACTTGACTTTAGGCATTTTTTTTATGTACAGACATTCGACCTCTACAGTTTAATTATATGTGTAGATTATAATTTATATTAGGTCCTTACCTATGAAATTTTGTATGGAGATTTTGTATGGAGATTTTGAGGAATTCTGCATTTTCCATACAAAATTTTTTTCAGTTTTCTTCACAACGACAAATCCAAAGATAATAATATTTGGCATCTATCATTAGACAAGCTTTAGTGTAATATCACACTTCATAAAAAATATTTATCGTTTTTAAGTGAATGCAACTAAAAGGATGTATTCGGGAGGCACTTAAAAAGAGTTGTCTCCGTGTCCAATATTAACACAATTAAACTTACAACAAATTATCAAAACCAATCAAAAGAGCTCAAAAATATAGTATATTTTTAGACGAGGTAATTATTTTTTAGGAATACTTTTAATCTTAATAGTTACAGACAAAATACTAAGAGAGAAAAAAACACCAATTTCATAGGTAAGGACCCAATATATAATTACAAGAACAACTAGTCGCCGTTACTTGCACCCTTAACTGTTTTGAAACTTTCTGGAAGTTTCCCTGTAATTGTGTTCGGATAAAAAATATGGCTATTATACGTGGGAACAACCAACCGGTTGGACAATATTTTTTATTATTTTTTTCCTAAATGACCTACTTTGTTCAGTGATCAATGACTCTGGCTAGTTAAATAAAAAGATCTTTTTAATGTCTATAGCTAATATTCGAGAGCATGTCCAATGAAGAAGCAATTAATAATATTTGCATCCTGGCGAGACTATTTCCATGTACCGAGAACTTTTTAGGCATGAAATATTCTCGATTAACTGTTCATAAGTTTATTGACTCAGTGTGGTACAGGCAATGGGATCATAGTTGCGACTTCTTGAACGGGTACTGCCGTTGCCATAAACCAGGCATAAATATATATGGGTATAGGTGTAGGCGTGATAATATATGGATATGTTTTTTAAAAAAACAATGGAAGTCTAGTAGGTTATATAACAAGTATAGTACAATAATACATTATTTTATCTTGCATATAAACGACTACTTTGTCTTTATAACATTATTTTATAACGTTTCCAATGAACTTTACAGTTCGATCGAAAACTTCCTAGTCTACACCTAGTTCCTAGTCATTTAATAATGGCTTAAATACAAAAATGTTTAATACGGTTTTAATTAACAAAATGTAACGGACCCAACGAACGGGCAATTAATTACTTACCTTAAGTAATTAATATGAAAGCACTGTAAAATAAAAAAACTGGTTTCAACTTACGATTACTAGGTGGTACTGAGACAGTGGAAATGCAAATCTTGTGAAGTATAGTCACCTGCACGACAAAGGACGCAGTTGAACTGCGAATATAAATTTTATTGCCAACGGAACATATGCGATCTAAGATTCGAAATTTAATGTGGTCCATCCTGTGTCTTGTAGAAATGAAACAGTCTGGCTATAATATTACATAAATAAATAAACAAATATCTTCACACATTCACACCTATCAACTAGCCCCATTTTAAGTAATTAAAGTTTCCTGTGTTACGGATACTAAAAGACGGATAAACATATTTAATAGATAAATACATATAAATATTCAGAAAATATACAATACTTATATAAACATCAAAGACTAGATAAAAATGCCTGTACTCATCACACAAACATCTGCCCCCACCGGGGATCAAACCTAGAACATCTCGAGATGGCGACGCCTTGAGGCCGGCGTACACACCACTCAACCAGGTCGTCATAGGGCATAGAAATCAAAACTGGCAGCAGCGTAATATCGGTCTTAATATTAGTACTTCTTGAAAAAAGTGGAAGAGCTCAGTGTCGGCTTGGCTTTGAGCTACCTTTGCCATAGTCAGGTTATGGATGGGTGACCAAAACCTTGTGATCTCGAACGCCTTGGTGCTTTGGAAGACACGATAGGCTTTTGGTTCCGGTCGCTATTGCAACCGGTTCTACCCACCAACCCGCATTGGGCCAACATGGTGGTGTTACGGCCCATAAACCTCATGTTTTTCTCCAGGAGGAAGGCCTGTGCCCAGTAGTGGCATGTATTAAGCTGAAGACGAAAATAGACCTTCTACATACAATGACAATAAAATGAAAATAAACTTTACAGGACTTTACCTATCAGTAATTAATAAAAACTATTTATTTTGCAAAATGCAAAATTTTACCGAACTTGGCCTCTGAAATAAAATTATTTTTGATTTTGATTTTTTGATTTGATTTTGAGTGCCTAATTGTTTTTGCGCGTCTGTTGACGAACTATTTTCCTTCTTTCTTTCTTAGGACATCGCAACAGACATAGAGCATCACATACTATAGAAATGTTTTTAAGCCTATAATACAAAAAAAGCAGAGTTTCTGATCATAGCTGTGTAACTTTTCTTCCAACTGATGATTTCGAACAAAGAGCCAATCTTTCTTTCTTCAAAGAAAAATAGGTAAAAACAAAGGTCACGTGCTCAACATCAAGAAACAAGCAACAGAAGCTCCAAACTGCACTCACACAGAATCCAACAGAAGAAAAATAAAAATACCCAGTGTTCGCGCTTTCATTACCGTTCCTAGAAAAATAAAAAAAATCACACCGAAGAGAGAACGACGTAATTACAACTCATTGTCTGCGGTACCATCGAACGTTCTATACGAGTGATTAAAATAAAATTGCCTCTTATATTCTTGTAGTTGTCAACTAAAATAGAACTTTATCTCTTCACAGTAGGATCGGATTTCTATATCGCTCATAAGGGGATGAATGCAAGAATTATTCGATCACGACACTGGACCAACAGTAGAATGCAATTAATTAAATTGATTAACGCTGTAAGCGGTTAACGTCATAGCACTTGAATGTTTTACGAGTAACAATGTGAAAATTTCAGAAAAAAATGTAAATCAAGATTTTCATAGTCATGTATTATAAAAAAAATATTGGTAACAGGCAGCGTCAGCCATACTAAGAAAACTGCATTATTCGTGCAACATTCACCAGTTTAAGCCCGACAGGTACCACAAAGTTTTTTTTAATAATCTTAAGTACATTTTATTTGCGCTGTGTTCAGAGCAGCAAAACTGAACAACTTTGACAGGTAAAATTTCATATTTGAAGTTCAAATGAATGTAATCGAGGTTATACCTAAGTCATATTATGCCCTATAATTTCCAAGCATTTGTTCCCCAGTCTGTTGGGGTTATTTATCTTATATATTTATTTAACACAGTCTTGGATGTTTTATATGGTTATATATATTCATAATATTAATAAGTATTTATCTATTAAATATATATTTATCCGTCATCTAGTGTCCGTAACAAAAGCAGCATTAGTTGCTTAAAATAGGGCTAGCTGATAGATGTGAATGGTTGAAGATATTTATTTAATTTATTTATAATGTTTATAAAAACATTCCAGGGTTTCAACTATTAGCCAGAAAACAATTACAGAATGTCGAAAATATACAGAAGGCTCCGAGAAAAAGATCGACCTACTTGTATTGCTCGACTTGGCGGGGCCACTACCGCACCCCCAGAAAACACATTATTGGTAGTGGTACACAATTACAGCTTGTATTACAATATAGCTTATGAAGTGAACTGAAACTTGAACCGTAACTTCGGTGTTCAATTCAACCAGCGGCTTAGAGAGTAGGTCAGACTACTTTCAAAGTTGCTTCATGTAAAGCAAATTGAAGTCGCTTCGACGGTTTTCGTGGTTGGTTTTAAGAAGTCATCTCTAAAGTCCTGGGTTGTGTGATGAATATGAAAAATATTCGTGGTAAAAATCTATATTTTTTATATAGTTAAGCTTCAAAAACGTAGTTTATTTAGCTGCTTCTTTAGGCTGGATGTGACTGAGAGGAACTATTAATTTTATATTAAGCTCACAAAATACAAAAGCATTTTACCCAAAGTTACATTTCTGTAATCTTAGTTATTCAAAAATTTTAGGTTTTATGTGTTCACTCAAGCAAAGTATTCGACAGATTTATTTTCAAACTTATTATATATTCTAAACAAACAACTTACATTAAGTATTTGTTTAGAAGTTAAAAATCTATAAATAAATCCGAAGTTACCAAACTTCAATCTAATGGTTCCCAAAATTTATTTCAAGATGATAAGAAACTTTCTACAAGCTGCCCACATTAAGAAAGAAAAAAAAAAACATTTATTCTGACGCAGACAGGATACATTGTACGAACATAAAATAATATAAACATGTGCCATCTTCTTATTCATTCCACGTTGACTTGCCTGTAATTTGTATAATGTAGAACGTAAGACAATTTTGTGTAAAGGTGGACCCCTTGCTGAGTTTCTTGCCTCTATTCTTCTCTTGACAAGGCCTCCCGTTAGTAAACAGGAAGTAAAAAAAAGGAGAGATATACAAGTAGAAGTGTAAAATTTGTTTGTAAACTTTTATTGGTTTTGACGCGTCATAAGAGTAGCTTGTTACCTAAATGATTAAATAAAGAATTTCATTTAATTTCATTTCATAGCTATATTATACAAAAAAAATACAGAAAAACATATTATCTAACTAGATAGGAACTGTCTCACGGCTGTGCCAAAACAGGTAGCCAGTTTAGCATGATGTCAGATTTTTTAGTCCTGACGCTGTTTCATCAGAATTATGCAGGTTATTATAGGTTGATAGTAATCTTTTGACTGGTCCTGAAAATTAGAAAATACAACGAACGCGAAATTTCGAACATAAAGTCCGGTTTACAGTCCAGCGATCCAATCCAGCGCTGGATACTATTGGAATAATGTAAGGCGATTCTGGAATGCACTGGATCCAGTGAGTAATCCAGTGCTGGAACTGTATCTATCTTTACTTTGAATCCAGCATGGCCATTCCAGCGCTACTGGAATCATATAGGCGGCCCATCTAATTCCAGTGCTGATAGAACAATTCAATAGATTTCTCGAAATCATCATTATCGCTGTAGTCTTGACTGGACTCATGTAAACGATATCGCCAGCCCGGTTCATTCCAGTCTAGCGCTTCTGTGTTTGTCGTCGTCCTCAGCCTATATACGCTCCACTGCTGGTCATAGGCCTGCCTTCATGGAGGAATACATAAGGAGTAGCTGTAACACCACCACGATGGCCCAATGGCTTAATAGAATCGTCTTCTTCCTTCTTCTTCCTTCCGAATCACGCGGGAGCTCGAGATCGCAAACTTTTTGTCACCCATCCAAGACTTGACCATGGTGCAGGTGACTTTATTTTAATATCGAAAGCTAAAGCGTACGAATAACGACGCCACCGAGCTCCTCATCGAGCTACTGTGTTACTGGACTGGAATAAAGTAAACCGGGCATAATTTTTCACATTGTAAATTATTTAGCAAGTTTGGTTTAGTGCGGAAACTGAATTCCCAGTTTAAACGTGGATTTAAAGTTGACGGTAAGAACAAACAAGACAAAACGGAGCGAATGCATTTGGATATGAGTCTAGTTAAGTATTTGTTGTTGTATGAGTCAGTAAACAGTCCTCGCCAGGTAATATCACTCATTATGTTAATGAACACCAAGTTTACAGAGTAAGTTTGAATTTAATTTACATGATTTATTTAAGTTGGCATAGCTGGCGTGGTGGGGCGATTAGCTTAGTACGATATAGAAAACGGCATTTGCTGGAAGATTTGGTGACTTTATCCTAGCGCGAGTCTACAATGCGGTTATACAGTGTTGCAATGTTATCTTGTTCTGTTTACAAGGCAAAAAAGACTCTAACAACCTGGCTTTTATCACTTGACTATACGGACGGAAGAAATCCTACGTTAATAAGTATCTCAAGCAAATAATTTCATGTTTGCTATAATTGACTAAAAATTTATATATTTATATTTTACTATTTATTGTAAACAAAAGAAAAATTTAGAAAATACAACACATAAAATAAAAAGACGAGAACAAAAGGTAGGGCTTATTTCTAATAGATATATCTACTAGCCCACCTGCTATGTGAGAAATGCTGAGAAGTAGACTGAATCGCGTGTACTAAAAAATATATAATTATATAACATATAATATATAAAAATAAATAATTTATACGTATAAATATTTAAGTACATATTAAATTACATAAACAAATGATACGGATGTGAATATACGGTGATTGGGGAACGTCCAGTGAGAATAAGTGAGGAAAAAAAATAAAAAAGTAAAAGTTATGTTAAATTGAGATAGTGTTCCTTAAGCCGTTTTTTAAAGAGCGTGAGTGTCTGACAATCTCTTACAGATGGAGGTAAAGAGTTCCAGAGCTTAGCCGCACGAACCGTGAAGGATTCCAGGAAGAATTCGGTGCGAAAAGACTGGGGTGGGAGCTTGAGCAGGGAGCGGAGGTGTGATCTGCAGGGAACATCTGCTGGTCGAGCATAGTGAAAATGCTCGCGAAGATATGAAGGATAGGAGAAGTTATGCAGAATATTAAATAATAAAGAAATAATGCGAGAATTTCTACGGAGCCTAATAGGTAGCCACTTTAGTTGAGATCGAAAATGTGAAATATGGTCGTATTTACGCAGTCCGAAAATGAAGCGAATACATAAGTTTTGCAGTCGATCTAATTTATTCAATAGGTCTTCAGTTAAGTTTAAAAAGCAGGCATCTGCATAGTCGATAATTGGTAGCAACAATGATTGAGCCAAGGAAATCCTCGTTGACATGGGTAAGAAATACTGGAGAGACTTAAGTGAGTGGAAAGAGGAGAACACCTTTAGACTTACTTCGATCACATGCGCCTTCCAGCTCAGATTGCAATCAAAGATGATGTTGGGAATGCTCAGGGTGATCTTCAATGACTCCTTTTATTTGGCATGGAATCTCGTTTATTTTCGAGTACAATCGCTTACAAAAAAATGTTAAAAAATTATATGTGACACACGTATGTGTCGGTAGGCTGTTGCGAATCCAATGTCATTGGATTTTGTGACATCTTCGATGGGGAGGGCTGGTCACTGAACAGATGACTCCCAAGTTTTTCGCTGAATGCGATATAGGTATGACTGAACCATTCAATAGGATAGGGAGAAGAGTAGATGTATCAATTTGATTAAGCATGTAACGGCTTCCTATGATGAGGGCTTTGGATTCAGTGGGATTAATAAGGAGACCAAAAGAGTCAGCCCAGTCGTTGACCCGCTCAAGATCCTCATTTAGGGCAGCAACAGCGTTATCAATATCACATGTACCTGAATGACGATAAATTTGTAAATCATCAGCATATAGATGAAATTTGGAAGCAATTATACCGGTCACAGTGTTAATGAAGCAGGAAAATAGAAGTGAATGAAGTAGTTTGTATAGTAAAGGTCTCACCACTTTTTATTTAAGTATATTAACATTTTCCGATGCAGTAAATCAAATAATGTTTATGGTTCGCCAAGATAGATAGTTTGGGGACCTCTGCCTAAATGTAATAGTACTGCTTTTTTTACTGCACCGTAATTTTGTTCAGATTACACTTTTGCATGTCGCAAATGTATCTTTTTTGTGTAAGCAACTTTCGTCCTGGTTGGATCTTGATGGGTCACCAAAAATTTATGAACTTAGTTTTTCGCGCTTCACAACCGGCCTTGTGTGTACGGGCCTTGTGTGCTTCGTGAAGGCACACAAGGCCCGTACATTGTTGTAATTGCAATCATTGCAATTCCATTTCTATTAACTAGTGAACCAGCGTGGTATTGTAACGGCTTCCCTCCTCATGCCGTTTATGTGTGAAAGTCTATGTTCGGCACTGCGACGTACACAGGTTGGTGATGAGTTTAGTGGGTGGTCTGAAAATTCCATAATTATACTTGGCATTACACAAAATACGTGCATAGCAATATTTTACCTCGCAAATCGGAATACACAACTGATATTTGGATTGCTTCTATTTCCTGTATCCGTACACGTGTCCGAAATGAACACAATAGGAAAATCAATTGTGACACGTTTGGACACCCAAGGGTATATAATAATAGATGTCTTGGTAGTTCAAATGAATAACTTGACGTTATTGTCTGTACATAATATTGGGTCCTTACCTATGAAATTGGTGTTTTTATTCTGTCTTAGCAATTTGTCCGTAACTATTAAGTTTCAGAACATTCTTATAAAATAATTGCCCCTTCTAAAAATAGACCATATATTTGAGCTCGTATTATTTAATTTGATAATTTTTTGTAAGTTTAATTGTGTTAAAATTAGACACAAAGACAATTATTTTTAACTGCCTCCCGAATACATCATTTGATTTGCATTAACATTAAAACGATGAATAATGTTTATCAAGCGTGTTTGCACACATATTGCTAAAGCTTGTCTAATGATACATGCCAAATATTGTTATCTCTGGATTCGTCGTTGTGAAGAAAACTGATAAAATGTTAGTATGTAAAATGCAGACATCCCCAAAATCTCCATACAAAACACCAATTTCATAGGTAACGATCTAATATTACATACACATTTATTTCGCCTGAATCAGTCCCACGTAATAAGCAAAAGCCTATTGAGGAGCTCGGTAGCATAGTGCTTTGTACGCTTGGTTTTCGATATCGAAAACAAAGCTACCATCGCCATGGTCAGACCTTGGATGGGTGACCATTATGAACTCGAACTCCTCCGCTCTTCGGAAGGCACGTTAAGCCGTCGGTTCCGGTCGCTTTTGCAACTGTTTCTACCCACCAAACCACATAGGACCAGTGTGGTGGTGTTCCGGCCCATGCTCCTCGTCTGTTTCTCAATGAGGAAGGCCTGTGCCCTTCAGTGTGTATATTGGGAAGTACAACGCAACTGAGCTCCTCATTCATCTATACATATAATAAAACTGTACAGGTCGAATGTCTGTACATAGATAAAAAATGCTTAGAACCAAATCAGGGAGATGTAAAAAGAAGGACAATACCAAAAAAAAAAAATCCTCTGTCTGCTTGTTTATTTGTACGAGCTAATCTCCGAAATGGCTGGACCGATTTTAATACAATTTTGCATGGTGATACCTTATATCCTTGGCCAACGTCTTAGATACTTTTTATTCCGGAAACTTAAAGGGTTCCCGTGGATTAAAAAACCATAACCGCGGTCGAAGTCACGGGCAACAGCTAGTATATTATAAAATAAAAATGGTCATTTCTAGGGTACCTAAATCCGTGTGCAACGAACAGGCCTGCACGCTCCCGGGTAATTGTATGACATACGATATCCCTGGCGACTAAGCTTTTTATATTTAGTCCCATTTGGCGGCCCGTGTTAATAGTAATACCGAATTTACGACGCCGCAAATCATGGATGATGGAGAGCTTTTGCGGAAAGAAAAACTTTGCAACAATGTTATGCAGGTGTGAATCGGATTTTTCGGGAAAAACAGGTGTTTAGGAAAATTTGGACGTGGGTAAATACGTTTTGGAGACAAGTACATAATATTGTTATTTTAATTTTGCTTTATAACATAACTTATAAAGAAATAATAATAAATAAATATCTCCAAACATTCACACCTATCAACTAGCCCTATTTTATGCAACTAATGCTGCTTGTGTTACGGACACTAGATGACGGATAAATATATTTAATAGATAAATACATATAAACACCCTGAATACAATAGTACTGTAAGTAGCCCTATTTTTATACCGTTCCGTGTTTTTGTATTTAGCTTTCAAAATTACCTTGTTCCAGAGTGCCTTAGTTTTCTATATAAAATATACACCTATAAGTGACGACCCAGCGCCTTTCTATATTCCTGGCCCCTCCCCGTCACATACTTATCCTAGGTACTTACACTACACATATCATCACGCTTCTCTACCGGCTGAGGTAGGCAGAGGTGTAACCACCCACTTTTCGCTAGATATGATAAGTCGACATGTGACAAGTGATGAGCCTGTTGCCATGCACTGAGCACAATGTGACGCAAGCGATATTCATAAATAACTTTACTTATGTTTTATTCAAACTCAGTGGGATAGAACCCGTGACTACTAAGTGCCATTCCCCACTTCGGCTACAGCTACCTGCTGCTATTTTAGTTTACAATGATTTTTTAGTGGTGGTTTCGGATTTAAATTATTATACGACCTCCGTGGTCTGTATGCCGGTCTCAAGGCGTCGCCATCTCGAGAGGTTCTTGGTTCGATCCCCGGTGGGGGCAAATGAATTTTCAAGCATTTGTTCTCTTGTCTTGGATGTTTATATATATTTTTATATATTCAGGATATTTATATGTATATCTATTAAATATATTTATCCGTCATCTAGTGTCCGTAACACAAGCAGCATTAGTTGCTTAAAAAGGGGCTAGTTGATAGGTGTGAATGTTTAAAGATATTTATTTATTTATTATTATTTATACTTCAAAAATCTTATTAGGTTTGATCATATTATTTATTATTTTGCCAACAAAAATTCTGAAATTCTAAAATGCACATATACTGTCAAAATAAGACCAATATCCACGATATCGTTCGCCGTCAAATAGACGGGTAATCTCTACGGCGCACTTCGATAACATCGTACACGACAGTCGTGTTATCCAGACGTGAGTTGTCACGTCTTTTCGATATGAAATAGATCGTCGCCGAACGCCGCGTAATGTGTTGCTCATTGATAAGCCACTTTTCGTGTAGTAGGGAGACTATTGAATTTAAAGGTACAGAGAACCAATAGCCGTGAGCTCAACAGTAAGTAAGCCTTATTGATCTTTAAGAAAACTGGAGCTTTTGGTAAATTTTTGGGTTGTTCTACTAAAGCTCAGCTATTTGGGATATGGAATTTATGACTGCCAGCTATTTCCATAAAACAAAATTATAAAAATGTATACATGCCTTTATAGATGTAACTTGTCTACTTTAATAATACTAATACTAATCATTCGACTTCACGAATCATTCGAATAAGCCGACTGTGCTTGAGGTTATTCGACTCGACTGGAGTCGTTCTGTCGGTCGGCAGTCGGCAACATTCATTTGGCTATAGCCAGTCGCGTTCGGTTCCACTCGCGCTTGGTCGGTCAGGCAAGACAAGGATAGGCTCTTGTCACTTAACTTTAACCTCAACTACAATATCTATTAATGGTTTTCACAACAAATGTATGGAAATTAAAGAAAACTACGTTGATCTTTTTACGAACTATTGTAAGTGAATGATGGATGGATGAATGAGTGAATAATATAACCAAACGTTTATTCGTTTTGTTCCGAGTGTAGCGCGACTGTCTTTTCTGTTCCATTGTTATTTTTCGAAACTAAATATTTTTCATACAAAAATCCTGTTTGACAGCTAATTTGTATTGTAAGTAACTCCTCTACAGAGCTCTGACACCGGAACGTAAAGACCATGTAAAGATCGTCGGCCTGTAGATACATTTGACATTAGTAGTTACTAATTAGTAGTCGTTTTTCGAATATAGGCATTAGTATACTACTAATTTGTCATTCGAATGACCAAATTAGTAGTTATGAATTATTCGAAAATGAAAGTCATTCGGAGTCGCGCATCCTTAGTCTACTTGAAGCATCGCTTAAGTGCAATTTTTTTAACTTAAAATACTTTTAGTTAGAGTTAGAGACTCTCATATAATATCGTCTGATATGTCTAAATCCTTATGTTGTTACATAGGGGGCGAGAGACTCAATGTTTCGCAAGAGACAAAAAAAATTGATCATGTAAGTTTTACAGGTCAGAGGGACTGAATTAAAATATGGAATTCTGACGACACGAAGCTTATTCAAATAAATTACTTTCAGTAGGAAGCTAATACGACCACGGAATAAATAAAGAATTATATCTATTCCGTGAATACGACTGACTCCTAGCATAGTAGAAACGCGAATAACTACAGTGATTTGAATTGAATGAAGCGTGAGAATGAACGAACTGATGACTGAGAATAATCAAATAAATTACTATGGTTTTCTACAGTAATTTGACATTTATTTAATAGAATAAAAACACTATTTAAATTGATAGAAAATTTCAAGCCGAAACAAATGTACTCTAGATATGTACTTAAGTATTGATTCAAACTCAAGTGGTACAGGGCGGTGGTGAACAATCCGGTGACCTCTTGGGCAAGGAGTGCCGTCTTTCTTAACTCGGCTTCAGCTGCTTCTGCTAAGTCAAAACTCATAACACAATAAAATTAAACTACACTATATCACCGAAAGGGGAAGGCTTAGGTATTACTAACAAAAATTAGGTAAAACTAACAAAATACAAAAATGTCACGGCCTTTAAGAATCTATAACTATAATAGTAAGGCCACCGAGACAAGATAAAGAATGTATACAAACAATTATTTTAAATATTTTTGAAAATAAACTGTACAGTCACGTGCAAAAATATGTATACAATTTTGACAGTTCATGACTCTTATTAGGTAGGTAGCGAATAAAGACTATCACCTGTCAAATGCGTATACATATTTTTGCACCTGACTGTACACAAAATAATGGCATTTGGCATTTTTATTTACTACGAATCACGCAACGACAGCTGTCGTAGAAAACTGACTTTTATTGCGTAAGAGACAAGGATACAGTTAATAATCGCTCGGTATCGCACTGTAACTCAGTAACGGTCCGATTGCTTAGATTATTAGTAAAGGTATTAGAATTGCCATCTCATTCACTATTACTCTACTTGAACTTCATCACCTTTATTTAAATTTGTTCCCACGTTAGCAGACGCTTTTGCCTTACACTAAACAAACTAAGTATTCGGTTCCATGCTTCCGTCTAAATTTAGCTCACAAGTTCAACAGAACTTATGTGTAACGATATAAGGCAATTTAACTTTAAGCTTCGATGCCTAGACGGTCTAAGTGATCTTGTAAGGAAAATGTTTACTTACAAGACTACTGTATTACTGTAAAAAAAGCATTTAGGTCATGGACCAATGATCTCTACTTACGTAAGCAAGGAGTCAAGGATCCTGATACAAACTAGTCACACAACAACATAAATCTCAACGTAACAGCTGTTTGGTCCAAAACTTATAGTAGCATAGTTTTCAAAATTCTTATTATCTACACTCATGTTATAATGTTCGAATTATGAACTCAGACTCGAACTGATAATGACATACTTTTTAACATATATGATAAAAACGAACATTTAAAAATGGGAACAGGTTGGAATCAGTAAGGAACACTTATTTTTCTTAAAAACGCATAACCATGGTAAATGTTTTCCAGACAGCCAACAATAAATATATATTTTTTTTTTGTTTTGTTTTTTTGAATAATGAGTGTAGATAAAGTAGTGTGTGTAACTGCACATGACTCGGTATTAAAACACTCGCGTGATACTATTAAAAAACTCGCCAAGGCTCGTTTTTTAAAACCACGCTCGTGTTTTAATAACCTATATTATGTGACAATAACATAAACTTCTATTAAAGTACTGTTACCGTCACTGTGACTTAGTTGGTTAAAAATGCATGTCAGATGATTGTTTTCATCCACATTAACTCAGAACTCAGCATATTATAAGCATTATAGAATTAATCATTCGAATAGAGGCGTGATTATATGTAACGTTATGTTATAAATTTAATTGATATTTCAGCCTAGAGATACCCACTGTAGGTACCTCTAGGTAACACTTTATCATGCCTCTATTATGTTATATTTTATTAGGCTTATGATATGCTGAGTTAGATTTGCTGGACAGGCCCCCATACATCGGTGTTGCTCATAGCACTTGCAGTAGTTCAAACTTAAAACGTAGGTGAAACTTCTGCAAGTGCTATGAGCAATAATCCTTTGCGCAGAGACATATTGTGTCCACACTGCCTACAGTTTGTGGGAACTCTCTTCTATTAGGTCTTTACCTATGAAATTGGTGTTTTGTATGGAGATTTTGGGGAATTCTGCATTCACAACGACAAATCCAAAGATAATAATATTTGGCATTGATCATTAGACAAGCTTTAGTAATATGTGTAATATCACACTTTATAAAAAATATTTATCGTTTTTAAGTGAATGCAAATAAAATGATGTATTCGGCAGGCACTTAAAAAGAGTTGTCTCCGTGTCCAATTTTAACACAATTAAACTTATAACAAATTATCAAAACAAATCAAAGGAGCTCAAAAATATAGTCTATTTTTAGACGAGGTAATTATTTTTAGGAATCTTAATAGTTACAGACAAAATACTAAGAGACAAAAAAAACACCAATTTCGTAGGTAAGGACCCAATATTAATCCTTAAAAAGGGTCTTCGATGGGTAACTGACATATTAGTAAGGTTTGGCCTTTTAACACTATAGTTGTTGCACTTTGCGATGGCGAGTAGTTTCGCTCTTAATGCCTTAAGATAGAGGCTAAGGTCGAATGATTAAGTCGCTTTCGAGATCGTTTCGTATACACTGAACCAGAGCGAGTTGATGGAGACAAATCTCATTTCTTGATTTTCATGGTGCACCACGTGTAAGTGAGAATGGTTTAGGTCATCTAAAGTGTTATTTGGGAATCTTTACAAGTTTACACCGATCTATAAACGAAAAATCTTAAATTTATTTAAACAAAGCGCATCCCTTCGAATACTTAGCTAATCAATGGAAGAAGCATCTTTCATAACAATCTATATTTAGATATGAAAATTTATAGTCTTTGTTGATGCTACGATATTGGCTTCCTCTAATATATTGGCAATACCTTGACAAAGTTATTGGTTTCCTTAACGTCTTTTAACAGAAATTTTAATACCATAATATTTTAGAGTCTTGACATTACAAGATTTATTACCGTAAGCGATGAGAACAAAGGCAGTTTCGTTTTAGATGGAGATTGACTTTGCAATATGTAGATCTGATAAAAATCAAGATAAAATATTAAAGAATTCTTGCACCCAAAAGATTAATACACGTGCCATCACATACCAGCTTACAGTATGCTAGTTTATGACACCTGCCGATGAAACGCAAATTAAAAAAGACAAAGACTTTCATCTGCCAGCATGGAAAATCGAGATTTAATGTTACTCTTAACAATCAACGACAGTTGTCTTGTTACGTTAACCACACGTGGTAAGAGGTTTAATTTCAATTCAATTAATTCCCGCATAACCTACGCTTGTTCAACGACGTTCAATTTACGCAGACAGACAGACAAGATCTCAGCAAATATTCCAGTTTCGTGTCAACAGAGGTGCAAACACTTAGGTCATAATACGCCGTGCTAGATACGGTGTTCCCATTAGAATCTCCTATACGGAAATGGTACATTCAGATACATAAATCGCGTAAAATGTTTTAGTTTACCAATTAAATGTGCGGCGCTGGAGTGTTTTTGCGGGTGTGAACAGAACTATTTAATTTAATAATAATTTATTGTACACAGAACAATCATACAGAAACAACACATAAATTAAATAGAAAGTACAATGGGTGTACTATTACCACTGTCGTCGTTAGCGAAACCATTCGATTTGTCAGCGCTCATTATTATCACCATTACCATAAGCCCATTAGTTGGAAAATTTGATTTTGCTGCATTTTGCTTTCACTCGAAAATCCCAATTACCTGTCCATTATCCTAGGTGCCACGATGGTGGCGAATCCTTTACTTTGGTTTTGAAAATTGAAACTTCTCAATTTGACTTCATTATCATAATAATACCAAACCCTACCGAAGCGTGGTGGTGTAACGGTCCATACTCCTCATGTGTTTCTAGATGAGAAAGGCCTATAGTACTTCTCAATCCAAGTTGCCAAAAAGGTAAACAAAAAAGCTGACTTACCGAATTGGTTATTCAATTATCACACTTTGTACATGGACATTGGCACGTATTTAAACTTAACGGTAACAATTGTTGTCCGTTTCAATTGATTTCAATTATTACAATCATCACGAAAAATTTTAGAGATGAAACATTACCTTTGTTTTGTTTACCTTTTTGGCAACTTAGATTAAGACATATTATATATTAGCTGAGGAGGATGACCATAAAAACCGATCAGTCATAAAAAATACAAATACAAATCCACGTCTACCCTCCTCATTTTCAGTTTTGAAATACAGCATGGTCATGATAAAGTAAAGTACCTGTATCGTGTACCGCCTGGCTTTTATTACAGCATCGTAGCTCAAAGCCCTAAATAAACCCATGGGCAATAACTCACCGCTGACCGAGGCTCATAGCAGATCATCCGCAATCCGCGCGAGACCAAACCAAATCCCACATATTGCAATGAACGATTGTGTGAATTGTCATTTAATACTTCGTGCCAAATCCCTAGTACTTTTGTTGGAGACTTTAAAGGTAGATTTAGAGGCAATTCTGTGAGAGTGAAAGGGATTGTTAACCCATCGTTTCGTTCCGTTTCCTGACGCGGGGTTTTTCGTGTTTTATTGCTTATTATTTGAAATAAAACTACGGAGGCTCGTTAAAAAGCTGCTGAGCTGAGGCTCTTAAAATTTTGGTTGTGCGGAAGATACAGGTCTTCAATTGTAAAACATGCTTCAATTGTAAAATTACAAATGGAGCGTTTAGTCCAAAAATAATAGTTTAATAAAATAAAGAAAACGGCTTTAGCACGCACTAAAAATTAAAAAATAATTCGGACATTTAGTTTGATTACTCAAGAGATTTCCCTTTGCCAAATCTTCATTAGATCGCAGGTATACATAAACAATTTCAGTTCGTAATGAACGATAAATAATTACCTATGCAATATGGTTATAAGTAGGTAGTCATCTTTAATAAATATTTACTATGATTTATTATGAAAGAGCGTTTATGTAATCTTTAATCTTTTTGGACAAAACGCTCCACGCTTTCTTTTTATATTGGTGGACATTGACACCCCTTCATTTCGTTTTGCAAGTACAGCCGTGTTATAATATAATCAGACTCAAATCATAATCCTGAATCAGTGTGTATTGACCATTGAATTGCATCAACGGATTATTTGCCCAATGCCAACCTCTCTTAATCCAATAACTTGTTGCGTTCGAATCAATAGAATGTTTGATTTAATACGTTATTTGATGTATTCAGCGAAATGAACATTTAATTTTGGAGACAATGTTCTTATTAAATATGACCCCTCTCTCTCTCGTCGAATAAACGTCCCACTGCTGGGCACAGGCCTTTCTCATGGAGAAATACACGAGAAGTATGGACCGTAACACCACCACGCTGGCCCTATGTGGGTAGAAACGGTCGCAAGACCGACCGGAAACAACGGTTTAACGCCTTCCGAAGCACGGAGGAGATCACAATTTTTTGGTTACCCATCCACGACCTGACTATGGCGAAGGTAGCTTTGTTTTCGAACGAAACCCAAAGTGTACTAAGCTACGCCACCAAGCTAATGTTAATGTCCTCCTCTAATGCAATGTAATGTAGGTATTATATCTGATATGTGAAATTTGAAGAAGCTTTAATGGTAGATTTACGAGTAATCATCGGTATGAGTATGTATCAAGATAATCTTGTATTCCGGCTTGAAAGGTATATAAAATATAATCATTGTATATTTTGTGAAATTTCTGGGTATTGGTTATACGTTTTCTGTCACAGGTTGGCAAAGAACACCTGTGGTCCATATATAAGTTACAAATGCGACACAGATATTACACACACATTTTAATTTATTATTTTAGGAGTATTTTGAAATAAGGTGGGCAACTTGTTAGTTTGCCGTTTGTTAGAAATTTTATAAAAAATATTTTTTGTTTTCATTGATGCATATTACCTTTTTTAGCCCCTGCATAAAAGGGGGTGTTTTAGTTTGAAGGTATACTACGAATTTTTCCCGCAATCGCGAATGATGCGAAAACACAATGCGATCATTGGTGAACATTGCAGGCTATACAAAAGTTATATTTGTGGTAAGGGAACAAATTAATAAAGAACTGACGCAATTGCGTGTATCGCATTTTGCTATTCGGAGTTGTTGTAGGTCGATGATTTTATTATATCATCAATAAGTATTCTTCATCTTCTTTTTCTGTCGATGGAACCTAAACGGTGTCTGGCCGAAACTCTGCCACAGAAATTGCACTGTCAGTGGCAATCACGAGATCCTCCCGCGTGCATTAATAAACTTTATTAACTAACACAAATAATATAATAGCTACATGTATGAATTAATTATGACGTTAGCCCTGTCTGGTACCGCGCCACAAGTTTCGGCGCAGTGATTTCTGTTCGTTGCCTTAATGAAGTAGTTTGTAAGGCTTTGTAATAAGTTTCGCGTAAAACAAGACAAGTACCGTAAGTATTATACCTGAATAAATTTGTATTACATTACAGTTCCTTTTGAAATTACTGGTTTTGACGACCCAGCATTTTGAACTGAGATTTTAGTGCATTGTGTGCTCAGACGATTCTGTACCTTGTTGCAATTGTTACCGTTTCTCGGAATCATATTTCGATGCTTTGCTTGAGATAGAAAGCAAACTTGTTCGGTTTTAAGAACACTTACTTAATTCAAAAGCTTGTGGTATTCTAACAAACTTTATTGGGCTCCGTATGTAACACTGTTTTAGATATACGAATTAGTGTTTTCTTGAGTATCATAAATAATTATTAATTATGATAATAAATCATTAAAAAATGTATTCTTAATAGTTTAGGCACATTTCGCGTCAACAAACAGATCAATAAACGAAAGTATTATAAAGTAAAATTAAATATCATAGTTCATGGAAATTCATATAAATTAAATAAATACCTAAAAACGTTGTTGTCTGATTTCAACCAAACCTTTTATTGACTAGAATAAAATTTATTGTCGTTATTGCTACGCAATCTTTAACAACCCATCAATAGACTAGAATTCAACAAATATTTAGGTAGAACTGCCTGTTAAAACAAGTGTTATCTCTAAAAAGTGGGAATTATCTGAGGTTTTGATAGAAAAAAAGTTATTTACTTATTGGTTTGTCCATGTACTACGAGTATGTATTGCATAGTACAATGTGTATGACAGCTACTTGTGATTGTAATCCCTATGACTTGGACTTTTTTTATTGAGCTTTATTACTTAACCACTGTTGATTGTTTCATAACCTTATTCTTTGTTATTTTCTTATTTAAAGTTAAAGGCTCCCTATCCATCTTTAACCAAAAACTGTTTTGTACGTATAATATATTAGGTCCTTACCTATGAAATTGGTGTTTTGTATGGAGATTTTGTGGATGTCTGCATTTTCCATACAAAATTTTTTTCAGTTTTCTTCACAACGACAAATCCAAAGATAATAATATTTGGCGTGTATCGTAAGACAACCTTAAGCGATATGTGTGATATCAAACTTCATAAAAAATATTTATCGTTATAAAGTGAATGCAAATCAAATGATGTATTCGGGAGGCACTTAAAAAGAGTTGTCTCCGTGTCCAATTTTAACACAATTAAACAAACAACAACTTATCAAAATAAATCAAAAGAGCTCAAAAATATGGTCTATTTTAAGACGAGGTATTTATTTTTTAGGAATACCCTGAAACTTGATAGACACAGACAAAATACTAAGAGAGAGAAAAAACACCAATTTCATAGGTAAGGACCCAATATTAGGGTGTCACAAAAGAGTTAACAATTATTGCAAAAACTAGCAACGAACCATCTTCTAACGGTATAAATCTCGGTGCCTGAAAATGAGGCAGGCTATCGTTAATGCGTTTAGGTTCGATTCAGTAGTAGACGAGGTTTTGCTCCAATCATATTTTACTTTAGGCCTTTTTACTTTATATATTTTATTCGACGACGCCACCAATCTAATACGCGTCCACTACTCCGATCTTCTTCTGGATGAAAATGAGGGTTATGAGCCAGTAGATCACCACGCAGATAATAAAGATAAATAACTTTGATGACCTCCGTGGTCGAGTGGTCTGTATGCCGGTCTCAAGGCGTCGCCATCTCGAGAGGTTCTGGGTTCGATCAAAGCAAATGGGGGCAAATGTTTGGGTGATGAATTTTCAGGCATTTGTTCTCCAGTCTTGGATGTTTATATATTATTTTTATATATTCTGGTTATTTATTTGTATTTATCTATTAAATATATTTATCCGTCATCTAGTGTCCGTAACACAAGCAGCATTAGTTGCTTAAAATGGGGCTAGTTGAAAGGTGTGAATGTCTGAGGATATTAATTTGTGTCTTTGTTCCAATTTATTTCAAATCTTCTAGTGTGGCCATAATTTAAGAGTGTGGGAGATATATTTGACAGGACCTCTTTCCTTTGTGGTATTTGGCAGAACTACACGTGTCAAATGTCAAAGATTTTTTTTTCCTATTTTTTATTTTACACGTACATTGGATACGAAATTAAAACCAGCCAGCCAGTTCCATTTCTACATATATACGACACTTAATAGGCAAAGGAGTCGTAATTTTTTTTTGTATGAAATCCATTTAGTCCTTTAAATGGTGCGTGCCAAATACGGGCGCGGAAATTATTCAAGGTCTACCGTCTGCTGGACTGCGCCAAACTTAATCTACCTGACACTATATGCATAATCTAAAAGCAGTATACAGGATGTCATTGAGATATTGACGATGCACATGCAGCATCCTTCTTATACATAAAATATTCGATTGCATTTCGGATATATCAAAATTTTCTACTACTATTTTCTACTATATTACATACGGTTAGCTACATAAATTTCGTCCATCTTTTTAAGTACTTTATTCCGTGTTAAATGTTCGTCGCTGCGTGTTCCGTTTGACAAGAATTTTATGTGCTTTACTTCGATCAAGAATGTACATCATTATGTAGGAAGGTGCTTTAACTTATATCTAAACAAATCTAAAATATTCTTTGCTTAATTATAAATGACTAGCTGTTGCCCGCGACTTCGTGCGCGATTACTGGTTTTTTAACTTTTTTACAGGAACCCTTTAATTTCCCTGTATCTAAGATGTTGACCAGGGATATGAGGTATCACCATGCAAAATTTCATTGAAATCCGTCCAGCCGTTTCGGAGATTAGCCTGTACAAACAGACAAACAGACAAAGAAACAAAAAAAATATTTTTTGGTATTTCCCCTCTTTTTACATCCCCCTGAAGTGATTTTAAGCATTTTTTTCTATGTACAGCATTCGACCTATACAGTTTTATATTAATATTATATGTAAAGATATCAGCAGAATGGACATGGACAATTCATAAATATAACTTTGTGGCATTCTATGGTAAAAATAAAGTCTACTTTTGGTGACTATAAAAAAAGAAAAGAACCCGCATCACTACATATGGCAGGTATGTAATGACCCTTATTGTGCCTACGTTTACGATTCCGAATAGATTTATTCCAGAATCGTTTTGTTTGTTTAAATGAGAATATTTGCCTAACCTTTTCGTTCGATTACTGATTGAATCAATAAACCTTTTCAACTCCCATATGACATCCTTTCTAAGATTAAGGATAAATTTAGTTACCATTGTGAATATTATATGATATCAAAAACCAAGCTACCTTCGTCATGGTCAGGCCTTGGATGGGTGACCAAAATTTTGTTTTCTCAAATTCTTCTGTGCTTCAGAAGGCACGTTAACTGTTCATGCCCACCAACGCGTATTGGGACAGCGTGGTGGTGTTACGGTCCATCACGATTCTCCTGATACTGATACTCGTGTGTTTCTCCACGAGGAAGGCCTGTGCCCAGCATTGGGACGTATATAAGTTGAGGAAAAAGATTAATAAACGGGTTTTTCTTGGGAAATCTTTTTACCCAGTGTATTTATATCTTTCAAGATCACAAGCATTATAAGCTGCTTGTTGTACCAAGTTAAAAAGGGTCATGTACGTCAGACCTGGCTACCCACAACGAATTTTTAGATCTACTGTAATAAACATTACTATAAACATTTTTTTTTCATTCATACTGTTGGGTAACAGTTCACTTAATGGTCAATGAGTACCATGGCCCTTGGATGATTGTAAAACCGAGGATATAATTCGGGCATTGCCGACAATTTTAAGCCATTTTTACGTCTATTGTGAAGAACCCTATTTTTCTTCTATAATAAAAACAATTAATACTATGTAACAACATCACGCCTCTTTCCCCAAAGGAGTAGGCAGAGGTGTTAAACACCCACTTTTCGACAGACATGTTAGGTCCCCATGTAACAGGTGGCGAGCCTGTTGGCAAGCGATATTCACAATGAACTGTACATAAGTTTAATTTAAACTTAGTGGTACTGGTACCGGTGGGATCGAACCCGCGTTTCCCGCAGCTTCTCAAACGAGTAGACCCTCGAGAAGATCACTATGTAAATTGAAGTAAATATACAAAAACAGAAATCATAGAATTTGTCATATTTATTTTATGTGTCCTTCATTAATCAAGACAATACCTGTGCTATTTTACATGTATACAGTGACTGTACAAATACAAGAAAAACTTCAAACTTCTCAAAATATTGCATTCAAAATCAGGACAGAAATAACTGCACAAACTGCAAACGAAATAAAACTTTATGGGCTCAAACGAATTGGAAGCAAGTACAGTAATATATCCGTGACATATAAGGTCGAAATACATTTTACAAACAAGATTCGCATGGCTTCACAGCTCGGCGCAGATGTTCGCAACTTTTCTCGGAGTTTATCATCCCGTGTTACTATTCAGTTATGAAAGTTTCCGATAGGACGTTTTAACACGATATTGGAGTGTAGATATTCCTTCAATAAAAAACTTGACTTTCGGTAGCTCAGGCTACTGGGAAAATTGCTATTGCTTGTTCTTTCAATGGTCGCCGGTCCAATCATTGTATTGACCCAGACTTTGAAAAGAACTAAGTAAATCTTATTCGCATTTTTTGCGAAAAAAGTTGCCTCGAGATGTACCCAGTGCAAGGCAACTGGTTCAGACCCCGTTACAACATATCGGGGCTTTTGCCTAATCCTTCGGGAACAGGAGCGTCATTTGAAGTGTGGGTGGGAATCTTGAACATCGGAATGTCTCTAATCGTGTCTTGAATCTCGTGTTCTTCTACAAGGTGGAGATAGAGATAGTTGATAAAGAAAGCAACGTTAACATGAATACTGCTACCTAGTTCATTAGTTCAGAATGTGGTCCAAGTCTCTAGGGGTCCACGGAAGACTCGACGGGGGGCCTTGTTGTCTTCACATCTTTACATTTTTTCAGTTTTGGGAATATGGTAGACATGTACCTCCAGGGGGTCTACCGGAACCAGATACATTTTGAAAGTGGTCTATGAGAAAAAAAAGTCTGGGAACCTCTGATCTAGATGATAAAACTTATTATCGCTATGAAATGTAAAAAAATATAAGATGACAGCAATATCAAGGGTATTTTATATTCTAAAACGTTTTATCATATCGTATGTCGTTGGCCAAGATAGTGGGGCTGATTATTTACCTAAGAGCGCTCTCAGGTAAATAATCAGCCCCACTCCAGTCCAGATGTAGGACTTTTTAAAGCTAAAAAAATCTTTATTCCGTTATGCTTTCCGCCAGACGTATTCTCCATTACTGGGTGATCATAGCCACTATTCCATATTCGCTGATGGACGATTGATCAATATTATTATCGACCAGTTGACAGTGATTTATTGTATATTTAGGGACGTTTTATAGGTACTCTGGCCGCCAGCACTGGCCAACAGCGCTGGCGGAATTTCCATACATTTTTACATATTATATATGCCCGCGCGTGTGACTGTGAAACGGTGTTAGGAGATCCGAGTTATAGGAAGCGCGTGCGCCTGGCCGGTGCTGGCGGCCAGCAAACCAAAAATATTTGCTTCGTCGATGCAATGAGAATCGCCGTCATTTCTCCGCTGTTACCACGGAGCCAGCCTTACAATTTACAATTGCTGCCAAAATTTATACAATAATATAACTTTCCATACTCAGGATATCACACAGTAAATCAAGAACACATTAAAATCCAACAAGGGACTGTACTTTTACAGTTAGGAACTACAAGCGATTAGAATAAGGATGTAAAGGAGTTTCTTGTCTGTTATCACCCCAACTTTTGCAAGGAATTTTGGATATTAAATTGCTGACGTTAAAACTCGTTTTCTTATAGCAGGAAAGAATACAAAGTTACATTCAGACGATTTGACGGAATTCGAGAGAAAACTTTAATGGCGTGGCCTGTGTTGGTTTTCACATAACTAAACGATTCATTGCTTGTAAGATGGAGAGAGAACATGACAAGTTAATATTATGTAAGAAACATTTTAAAACACGATCACTCTCCTTCACATTTTCCAACCATATTTTTTCGTAGATACCTATCGCTATCAGATAACGGACATTTTACGTTATTAGATACGACTCACATAACATTCACAACTACGATTATGGTACAAAACTATAATTTTTTTTTTTTTTATACTACCAGGGTGGCAAACAAGCATACGGCCCACACAGATGGGCAGTGGTCACCGTAGCCTATGGACGCCTGCAACACCGAGCGCATCACCAGCGCGTTGCCGACCCTTAAAAAACCTTTTCACGCCCTTTTTGAAGGACTCCATGCTGTAGTCTCTTGGGAAAGCCTCACCAGGGAGTTCATTCCACAGCCTAAGCGTACGAGGAAGGAAATTCCTCCTAAAACGCACGGTACGCGACCATTATAATTAATGTATAATTATATAATTTATGTTGGTAGAGATATTTATTTTATTATTAAAACCGGCCAAGAGCGTGTCGGGCCACACTCAGTGTAAGGTTCCGTAGTTTCTCGTCAGACAGATTAAGTGCCCCCAATTAAGATAGCCCAAACTACAGCACCATCTCTCGATACAAACTAGACGGTTTATTTATGTTGGGTTTTCAGTTGTAATATTGGTTTGCGTGAACCGACTAATTATTATTTTTTAACCGAATAATTATTTTTTATTTGAAGGAAGATACGTTTCGTATGATAAAATATGTAAACTAAAACAAAAAAACCTCAACCTGAAACAAATTTTCCTAGAAAGTTGATTTTTTTTTCATATTATCAAACTAATGGCTCAAAAGGACAATTTCGTTGCAGTGATTATTTCTGAAAATTTTTACTTATTGAAACATGATTTTAGTAAACCCCTATTTTTAAATATCTATCCACAAATATGACACGTTAGGATTGAAATGGAAAAAAATCATTCTCTACTTTAGGTGTAGGTGAGGTACCCGAACAAAATATTTATTTTTCCTTTTTATTTTACCACTTAGTTGGCGTAATTGATATTGGTACCAAATTTCAATTTTCTAGTGCTCTAGTGCTAACGGTCGCTGAGATTTTCCACGGACGGACAGACAGAGAGACTGATGGACTTGGTGAAACTATAAGGGTTCCTAGTTGACTACGGAATCTTAATGAGGGGCATTCGGCCCCGCATGTTATTTACAACACCAATCAATAGAAGGCGCAATGCGAAGTCCCCAATCTCCATACAAAGCCTAAGTGCTCGTAGAAAGTTGAAAGTAAGTAGTTGCAAGATGCATTGTCACCGGATTCTAGTTTTTCCCAAAGTTTCAGCCCGATAACTTTGTGGGTAAAGGAAGTGTAAAGAGACAGAGAGACAGACAAAGAGACAAACAGACAAAGAGACAAGCAGACACAGAGACAAACAAGAAAGTGAGTTAAAAAAACGTGGCCAAATGGTGGGCAGAATACACGAGAATCTTCAGATTGCAGAGATTTGGTCATCCATCAAGGTTCTTCAATGGCGGAAGATGCTTCCCGACCCATTACAGCAGTTCAATAATTCGGTAATTGAGTACACAATTGATTGACATTTTGTTTGACACAGTTTATACTAATTACTCTAATAGCAGTAAATGGAAATGAAAAAAAAATACAGACAAAAATTATGAGAGGCTAAATGAAGCAGAAAAATAAATTGTAAAACACCCAAAAGCGCCGTAAGCAATTATGCCTAAGTGAAGATACAATGACACTGGAAGGATTAACTGGGTGTACTTTGAATTATACTGCAGGAGAACTACTTAAGGGTTAGACTGGAGGTAATTAGATTACTACCCCTATGTCAATAGTTTCTACAACGTGTTCCTGTTGATATGCCATACCTCTAGGGTGTTGATGAGACCACTTAAGAGAATGAAACCACATATGCATATTTTTTTATTTAAACATTATTTAATTGAATCTTTACATGCAAAATAATCGTTAAAGTCACAATTAGTTATCTAAAACACCTTTACTTTAAATATGACAACGTTGCACTTTACTACCATTTATTAAAAATGATAATACTCGTAACGAATAAAAATATATCCACACGTATAAATGAACGTGGTGTATTTTAAATTCAAATTATTTAATTTACAAGTCAAAAAACTTCGCAAAATTAAAGACATATAGGTGAAAATTATTGGACAAATTTAACTATGATTGACGATATCTTCGAAACTATTTGTTTTTGGACCATATAATGTAGGGCATTTTTTAATTTTACCTATAGAATATAACCCTTAAGTTATGGGATATCAACAGGAATTCAGTGTTGGGTTTTTCATTACACCAAGTCGATTCCCCCACTGAGCTGCACGACGAAACGTTATGCGTGGATGTGTGTTCTGACGCTCCTACGTGCGTACTTGCGTGTGCGGCGATCGCATCAATGTTAAACGCACCTAAACTCTGCTTTATGTCATTCAAACTATTCGGAGATCACGCACAACTCAGTATGCCATAGACCTTGCGTCTGCCGCACTCACGCGCAGGTGCGTGTTTCTCCGCATGCGCGTAAATCGCAAATGCTTGCGTAGATGTTTGCAGTGTGTTGTACCTACTGTGCGTCTTTATAAAAAGAGATAGTTAAAAAAAATATGACGAAAAGAAAAGGAAAAAGGCCAGAAAGGTGTAGATTTTAATGTGAAATGTTGCTAGAATTATAAGAAATACAGTACGCAGTAAATACAATACTAATATTAATGCTCTCGAAAAGAGCAACCCACAATAAAGATCGTCTCAAAATTCAAAAATTATAAAGTTTTAGAACTTCGGTTTACTTTATAAGTTAACCTAATATGACTTTTGGAACCCCTTGGGCGACGCTTGGGCTATTTTTGGCAACGAAAAGGTGTTAATATGGAAATATAATAAGGTCATACGATTATGCGTACGACAGATCAAGTCTTCAAATTGTTCCATAAAAAGGTGACCTACTTATGTACTTCACGTGTGTTCATCTTAAGGTTTGACAGCTTGGGGCGCAATTGAGTTTTAGAACCTCTTCATCATTTATCATTTTTATTGCGGTGAATCAAAGCGAGATGGATCGTGACGTTAAACATTTTCCGTCTTACCACAAAAGACAAATTAAACAGTTGTCTATCACTTGTTTAACTAAACACTATTTAAAGTTTAAGTACGCGTTCAATGCCTGTTTAATTTTTGTTTAGACTATGTTTAAGCCGCGACAACTCTAGACAATCGTAAGACACGGTCTTATGGTAACGTTTTTTAAAACACTTGCTTAACAGATGTTTATGTTTTTTGTGGTAAGACGGTTTCAATCTTAGTGCGACAGTGAATAAAGTGGCTGCAGTACTGTCGGGATCGATTAATGAAATACGGAGAATTACGTGAGATTATTATATTTAAACGGAAAATAGTAAAATTGTTACAACATCACATTACAAGTTATATTTGACATCCCAGAAACAAAAGCAAGCACGGCCTACTCGATTTACAATAATCTTCTTTATTTTAATATGGCCACCATGAAGGCCGAATCACTACATCTCTCCCCCTCCCCAATAAAATAAAATTATGTTTTATAAAAACAAAATTTTATGCTTGAAATTGACATAAACTCATTAACACACTCCTAACCCATGCTTCTCTGGTCACATCATAAAAACAACCCTCTTACTCCACAATCAAGCTATATTACCTTATTCTTATTCCCTAGTAAGATGAAAACAATGATAACATTACCATCTTCACGAGCCTATGACTCTTTGTGAATTATCATCTTACTCCCAAAATCACTATTGCTTAACCTCAACCACCTACTAAGCCCCCAAGCCTTACAGCCACAGACTAACATAAAAAACCTTAAAATCTAACATATTATTTGAAGGGTTGCATCAAATAAACAATTACAATAAACAAAACAATATCTCGACAAAAACCTAAATAAGTGTCTTATAACTATACCTACACTACACGCACATTGAACTTTTTTAATCTATTTACATGTACAATATCTTTACTTCTGTTATTACCTAACCTTTTTACCAAATAATTTACATTACCGATACGAAGAACAATTTTAAACGGTCCACGATACAAACGAGACAATTTCAAACTCCTATTTACAAGTCTTCTGGGCGTATACACCATCACCAGTTCCCCTTCACGGTATTCTTTTTCTTTTACTTTCCGATCATAGTATAGCTTCTGTTTGATCTGTGCACGACGAATATTTGTCATCGCCTTTTGTGTTGAATTATTTAAAACGTTAACCCTTTCATCTAGAGTATCAGAAATGTTCACCGTATTCCGATTCAACCTAAGATCAGATTGAAACTGAGGTTCCCTACCAAAAATAAGTTTATAAGGCGTAATCCTAGTTGTCGACTGGCTACTGGTGTTATATGCATGACAAACCAATGGCAAGAAAAGACACCAATCCCGCTGATCATTGGAAACGTACATTGAAAGCATTTCTAGCAACGTCCTGTTAAACCTTTCCACTAAACCATTCGTCTGCGGATGAAAAGCAGAAGAAAAACGTGTAATTGTCCCAAAGTAAGCCACCGTATCCTTGACCAAACGAGACCTGAAGACCGAACCTCTATCCGAAATAACTTCTCTCACCCCACCGAACCGACAAAAAACTTCCTCTACCAAAAACTTTTGTATTTCAACTGCTGTACATCTCGGAACCGCCCTACATATAGCATACTTCGACACATATTCGAAGCTAACTATAATATATTTACAACCACTAACTGATTTTCTCAGCGGCCCTACGACATCGATACCTATTTTCTCTAGTAAGCCGCTTACCGTTACCGGCTGCATCTCAGCAATACAACTGACCTTCTTCCGCTGCTGACAAAGCAGACAACTAGCTATATACTTCTCAATCTCTCTGGTCGAATTTTTCATATAATATCTCTCTCTGAACTTCGCTAATGTTTTTGATAACCCTAAGTGACCACCTGACCAAGGGTTGTCATGTAGTCCCTTCATAACCTCCGTGAACAAACCCCTAGGAACAACCACCAAATCGCGTTCACCGTCCGCACTCCGAATTTTCCTATATAAAATTCCGCGATTCAAAAAGTATCCCTTGTAACTAGGTTGTGCCGATTGCCCCTGTACCTCACGTTGTCGTACCGCTTGCTCCCAAGTATTACAAAATTCATCCGTCCTTTGCTGATTCCTAACCAAATCTTGTTCAATACTGTAAACATGCATTCCATCTTCCATATCCGAAACCTCATTATTCAAAGGATTCCTACTCAAAAAATCGGCAACAACATTCTGTTTGCCCGAACAATGCACAATATTAAAATCATAGCCTTGAATGCACAACGCCCATCTAGCCAAACGACCACTCATATCTATTTTATCCCTCAACCAACATAACGCCTTGTGATCCGTAGCAACTTCAAATTTCATACCCCATAAGTAGTATTTAAAAAGATTCAACGCCCATACTAAACTCAAACATTCCTTTTCAGTCGTCGAATACTTCTTTTCAGCATCAGACAATTTTCTTGAAGCATACGAGACCGGCCTCATCACCTCAGTCCCCTGCAACAGACATGCTCCCAAAGCCTCGTTACTGGCATCTACGTGCAAACGTGTTTTTATGCCTTCCTCGTTGGAATAATAATTTAATATCGGCGGGCAACACATAAGCTGCTTCAATAAACCAAAGGCCAACTGATGTTCCTTTAACCAATGAAATTTTACGTCTTTTTTTAACAATTTACAAAGGGGTAATGCTATTTCAGCAAAATTATCCACAAACTTCCTGTAATAAGAGAACAATCCTAACACCGACTTCACCTCTTTTGTACACGTAGGAGCCTTTACCGATTCAATAGCTTCAATCTTCTTTTTATCTGGCAGGATACCTTCACCCGATATCTCGTACCCCAACACAGTCAACTTATCATACCCAAAATTACATTTACTGGGCTTAAGAGTAAGATTCGCGTCTTTCAGCCGCACAAACACTTCTTGCAAGGCGCTTAGCAAATCACTAAAATCCTTCCCATAGACAATTACGTTATCAACATACACAATGACATTTTTATATTTCAAGCCTGCCAACACCGTATCCATAGTTCTCTGGAACACAGCTTGACTCGTCTTTAACCCAAACGGTAACACATTAAATTCAAACAATCCAGAAGGAGAAATAAACGCAGTTTTTTGTTTATCCTCCTCTGCCAAACATAGCTGCCAGTACCCTGAATTCAAATCTAACTCTGCAAAATATCTCGCTGAAGATAAATAATGAATAATATCATCGATTATTGGCAAAGGATAACTATCTGTTCTCACCTTCTTATTCAACTTCCTATAGTCGACACAGAAGCGCCAACTTTGATCGGGCTTCTGAACTAGCACGACCGGAGAAGCGTAAGGACTCTTGGACTCTCGAATCACCTTATTTTTTAACATAAGCTGAACCTGCTCCTCAATGACCCTACGTTGTACCGGAGAAACCCTATATGGCGGTCTATTCATCGGAATATTATCAATTGTATCTATATTTACCTTCACTAAGTCACATCGCCCTAAGTTACTACTATCAAACGCGAAACGATCTTTAAAACTACTTAATAACTTATGTAAAGTGTTTCTCTCATTCTCAGGCAATAAAGGGTTAACGTTGAAATCTGATACATCCGAATCACTCGATAACAAATATTTATCGCTATTCTCAACTAAGCTAGAAAAATGCAAATAATGGCTTCTCGACAAAGTTACATCATCTTTCTCACACGATATAGAGTTATTACTCGATAAGCCATCCGGGATATCTGTTCCATAGCAAAAACTAACAGTATTGCTATTTTTTAGTGCCAACGTACTTTGAGGGAAATTTAGCACTGCGCAATTTTTATAAAAGAAATCTTGCCCTAAAACAATATCCTGAGTTACATTCTTAATTACAAAAAAATTACATATGTACAGGTATTTATTAATTAAGACATTCAACTCGACTGTACCTACTACACTCAGATGATTACCATCAATTGCTTTTACCTTACTACGCGAATCATTTAACGGCCTACAAGTTTTACCTAAACTTAATAAATATTTCTCGGAGACACAGGATATCGATGCCCCCGTGTCGAGCAAAGCCAAACACTTTATATTACAAATTTCTATTAAAATAAAAGGTGAACACTGACCGCAATTCTTCTTCTTAGAGGACGTTCCTTTCTCGGACGGCACCGATGCTCGTGTCTCTCAAATCTTGTTTGTCCTTATAAATTTTAGTGCATAGCCTAATTCTCTCTTTTTCATTAATAGATTTTAAAAATCTTTCTATGAAAAGCGCGTCATCCACAACTTTCGCCTTCCTTGCCAAGTCCTTTAAAGCATAAAAATATTCTAATAAGTCCTCACCTTGCTGTCTCTTGCCAAAAAACAGCGAAAGGTAATCAGTGGTCGGTGGAAACTCTGCCTTTAACTTTGTAATAAAATCTCCATACGAACCACACTCCGATTTTACTTCATTATAAAAATATCTTGCCGCTCCTTCCAAATATGCAGAGACAACAATTCTTTTCTGCTCGTCATTCCAGTTCTTCAGGGAAGCCAGCACTTCAAATTCCGCTACGAAATCGTTCACGTCTCCAACTAACCCATCGAATACATTCATATTATGCGCCATCGTGGGTTAATTATCTAATATACCCGGCGCCTCCACCAAATTGTCGGGATCGATTAATGAAATACGGAGAATTACGTGAGATTATTATATTTAAACGGAAAATAGTAAAATTGTTACAACATCACATTACAAGTTATATTTGACATCCCAGAAACAAAAGCAAGCACGGCCTACTCGATTTACAATAATCTTCTTTATTTTAATATGGCCACCATGAAGGCCGAATCACTACAATACCTTCTTGGTTTACGTCTTCCTCTCCCATGGGGAAAGCCCTTTTTGGCGCATACTCCGACCCAGCATCTGACTAGGATGGGACGAGTCGTTCTTACGGAAGAGTAGGAATGGATGAGTTTTAGTGGGTAGGTCCAATGCTACTAGTTAAGTCACAAACTTAAGCCAGCCAACGGTTAGTACGGATTGTAAATAGATTCCTCCCCGTGAAAATAAATGCTGACCAACTCTTACCATAAACGGTGACCATTTTTTTATAGTGTGTAAGTCTTATGTTATTGATATCGAAAGGAGAGAGTGGATCTGTGTAGAGTAAGGAATTATTGAAAACGATGTAAAATTAAATCAAATCAAATCAAAAATAATTTTATTTCATATGCCAAGTTTGGCATTTAAAATCGTCAACATTTTACATATTATGCATTTTACAAAATTAATAAAGTGGAATTTAATCACTTTATTAAAGTTCATTACCGCGATTAGTAAATATTAAATAAAATTGAGGAGAATAATTAACACGAGAGAAGGTTCAGTGACAAGATAATTGAATAAACAGCAGATTTTACGATAAAATTTTATGAATTGAATATAGCGAATTCTTAAAAAATAAGTAGGTACTAAATTTTCATATAGTGTCCTTGCCTCCGGGAAACAAAACGCAGTTGTGATCACGCCAAACAAGACCTAGAAAAATATTGTAAGGCCACTTCTAGAACTTGAATATCTTCATCTTAGCTCGCTGAGGTGGCTCATAATTAGGTAGCGGTAATTTTACGCACTATTTACCGAATTTCATAGCGATTAATTATAGTAGCACAAAATATGTGGTTCACTTACTCTTTACCTGCCAATAAAGAAAATGCAGAAAATAGTCTCTTGAAGTTTATAATTATAGGTCCCTTGAGCGGTCTTATACACCTTTTTAGACCAAGCAGTATAAAATGAATGAGGAGCAATACTAAAAGCTCGGAGCAGATGGCGCTCTAGACGACTGGTCTTTATAGTAGATATTTTTATTCATTTTCTACCAGTTTTTCAACGAAAATACGTTAAAAATGTATTCCTTTTACTTTAACTTAACTTTAACTTAAAAAGAGAAATGCGTCGGTAGCTAGAAAAGAAGCTGATCTGGTAGAAAGGTAATATTGTAAGTATTGTATCATATGAGTCGTTATTTCAATGATTGTTCTGTGATTTTCGCTGTGAAAATATAGTTTTTTTATTTTAGGTCAGAGGCTTATGATAAAAATCAGAACTTTGGTTTGAGTATTAATACGCAAGAAGAACAATCGTATGTTTGCCCATTCACCTGATAAATACAAACACGTCAATGCTGATTTGCCGCTTCCAAAAATATCCAGACTTAGTATACAAGATTATTTCCAATGGTAAGGTATTAAGTGCATAAAAACATCACATAATATACTATTATATATTCAAATGGTGTATAACTTACTTATATTTTTGCAGATTCAACACTATTGATAGTGTTGACCCAATCGAAGGGTGTACTTCTCTATGAATCACGAATCATCTTTTATCCGCTCGGTTCTGTTTCGAAAATAATTATACGTATTTACGAGGGCAGTGCAAAGCGAGCATGAAGAATGTGGTTTATTTATTGGACATAAGAACTAGCCAAGATGATCTTAATGAAGAATCACTGCGAGTGTTCAGCTGGAAGTGGAACCTAATCTAGCTGTAAACATGTTGCTGTTTTGTTGATAGGTGTTATAGTTGATGAATAAAGTTTATCCGTGTAATAAATATATTTGATACTGTTGATTCACTCACAATAAAGAAATCACCAAGTTCGGAATTACATTTATTCTGCCTTAATTTCATTATTGTCAAAAAAAAATTGATCCTCTGCCGATAAGTTTATTACATTGCTACGATAATATTGTTTTTAGTGAACCATCGGCCTAAGAGTTGAATATACTAGATGAAATATTTTATAGGATTCAAAACCAGTATAAAAATAAAATTGTTTTGTCATCCTTTTTATACCTATTTATAGATCCAATATGCACATGATCAATCTGAGTGTTTTTTTAGCATTTGCTGGTAAAGGTATTATACTATCTACATCTGCACATATTATTTGCTCCTAGGTCTATGGGTAAAGCCAAATCATTGATATTATTTTGTTCATTGCTAGTTGAAGGTTATGATTGTCAGTCTAATGCGTTTAGGTCCTGAAATAACCTTTTCTGTGTTCTCTTTTCAAGACGAAGTTGTCGTTCAAGAGATGCAGGAGTTTCTGGCTTTACTTGAGTAAAATAAAATATTCCCGGTACCGCTGTTTTCAATACAAACTTTTCCAATGGTTCATGACCTAAAAATAATAAAAATATATTTTTTGGCATTGGTACAACACCAGTAGTAGAAAAGCAAAAAGGTTATTACTTATTATGTATGAATACTCCTCCCAAAATAATAACTTTCTATAAAATGTGCTGCACACAATCGCGCAGTATTATTTGCCTTGAAATTTTTGATATGCAAAGCATTTTCCCACTTTAACTTCGTTTTGGATCCTTTGGAAATATATAGACTCCTAAATTTTTACAAAATATTGCACAACACTGGGTCATTTTGTAAGTAAAGTGTTTAACTGAGATGTATACAAAACTTATCAAACTTTCCAATGACAGCTACAGAAAGTACCACAGATTAGAGAGAATACGAAAGTACACTTACTCCTACGCCACCTATCGGGATAAAAAGTCAGTACTGCTACTAATGGTTTAAGCGTAACATAATGAGGAGCAATACTAAAAGCTCGGAGCAGATGGCGCTCTAGACGACTGGTCTTTAGACATTTCTTTTTAATCTGTGACTGTGCCTTATTTACTTTGAGTGTCAAGTGTGTGGTTGCGATTTTTATTCATTTTCTACGAAATTATTCGTTTAAATTCCTTTTTATCTTTACGTGAGCTTCAAAATGAGCTTAAAAAGATAAATGCGTCAGTGGCTTATATTATTTTTGCATCGGTACAACACCAGTAGTAGAAGAGTAAAAGGGTTATTACTTATTTACATGTATGAATACTCCTCCCAAAATAATCACTTTCCTTAAAATGTCCTGCACACAATCGCGCAGTGTTATTTGCCTTGAAATTTTTAATACGCAAAGCATTTTCCCACTTTTTCTTCGTATTGGATCCTTTGGAAATATATGGACTCCTACATTTTTACAAGATAATGCACAACACTGAGTCATTTTGAAATAAAGTGATTTAATTAAAGATGTTTACAAAACTTTTCAAACTTTCCAATGACAGCTACAGAAAGTACCACAGATTAGAGAGAATACGAAAGTACACTTATTCCTACGCCACCTATCGGGATAAAAAGTCAGTACTGCTCCTCATTATCGTGCCAGTATTTCCGAAGAGGTAGATATAATTTATATAGAAGAGTGTTGCCATACACTTGTTAGACAACAAGGTAAGGGAAATACATAGTAAACTGTACAAAATTCTAAGCAAACTCACGACGGCGGCAGGGTATAAAGTAATTCCAACTTTAAATTTTTTTACAATGTCTGGCTTTAAATTTGGTACAGTTTTCACTTCAATACCTCTCAGAATTGATCCTTGTAATAACGGGATCATGTGCATTAACACGACATATTAATAATATGATATAAAGTATGATGGCCAGTAAAAAAGTTTTGGCGACCTCCGTGGTCGAATGGTCTGTACATCGGTTCAAGGCGTCGCCATCTCGAGGTTCTGTGTTCGATCCCTGGTGGGGGCAGATGTTTGTGTGATGAATACAGGTATTTATTCTCCAGACTTGGATGTATGTTCTGTATAAAATTTAAATATTTATATGTATTTATTTATTAAATATATTTATTCGTCATCTAGCATCCGTAACACAAGCAGCATTAGTTGCTTAAAATGGGGCTAGTAGATAGGGGTGAATGTCTGAAGATATTTATTTATTTATTTAAAATATAACTGACAATAATAAGAGGTATTGGCCTTAGGCTCATTTAAGATGTATCATCGCGGATTAGTAGACTTCAATCGCGTTTTGTTATAAATGGTACTAATGTTAGTTTACAAAATACTTGTTGGTTCTTTCCCTAAAAATGTTACAGTTTGTGGCGGACATAACCACACCGTTATTTCAACGCACAAATGTTGGTCAAACTGAAATTTCATGTCACCGAAATAAATTAATTCCGCGTAACCGGAACGAGGGTTAGCGTGGATCTTTATTTTTATTATGATTTATTATGCTGTTATTGAATATTATCCACTAAATTTATTAGTTTTAGACACATCGATGGTTTAGGGATCTAGAGTGACCACATTTATTTTATTCAATATTTTTGCAAACAAGCGAACTGCCTGACGTATAATGTTGGCAATCGGCGATATTAAAAAAATCAGATTTAAACTCCAAATTCACAGCTTTTTTATATGAAAGAACACAGCAATTTACTCAACATCACCTGATGATAAGCAATAGAAAAGTCCATTTGCAGAAAAAGCTAGGGCCACAGAGAATAGAAGCCCTACCTACCTCCTTGCTGGCCCATGAGGTGCTTTTTCACGCCTCTCTTGAAGGAACCCATGCTGTACGATGGAGGGAATACTTATGCCGGAAGCGAATTCCAAGCTTCATATTTTACAATAAAAATTTGTTAGTTTTTATCAAACTATCAAGTGTCAGTTCGTGTGATAAATAGAAAATACTGGAAATAACCATGCTACACCAACCTCTGTTGAGGTTTTATTAATCTACGAAGGTTGCAGTACTAGTGATAGTGGTAAGAGTTGCTAGTAATAGAAAGCGCGCGTGCATGGCAGGCTCTAGTGGCCAGCGTACCTATGAAACCACTCTAAGGCTCCATACGTCATGCAAAATGTTTACATACTTGGATTTAACGTTTGTTTTGGTTTGCAAAAATTAATCATTTAATATAAATAGTGTTTTTATTGTAATTAAACAGTGTAAAATGATGAAAGAATAATGAAGTAATTCAAATGATTATTCCCAATCATAAGTTCATTGGATTGCCAATCATTCGTTCATTCTCACGCTTCACCCAATTCAAATCACTTCCAAATTATTATCGATTCTGCTGTGCTAGGAGTCAGTCGTATAAGCTTCCTAGTGAAAGTATTGAGAATATACGTTTTGTCGTCATAATTCCGTATTTTAATTAAGCCCCTGACCTATAAAAACCTACACATACAAAGTCACAGGCCAAAACTAGTATGCCACAAAAATGCCCAAAAGAAGCAAAACACATGGATCCTTCGGCCTAGTCACGTAACATATCGATCTTCAGGCAAATCACACTACTACGAGGGCGTTTTGTAACCGGCCCATGAACAAAAAGGATGGGAGCGATTGTAGCAAGATAGCGTGACATTTCTTACATGACAGGCCGCGACGTGACACTAGGACGTGACGTCACTCACAATTGTCGGACCTCGGCCGTATAGACAAATAGGTTGAATTTTAAATAAGATGACCGAAATTGACGAAGTTCAATTTCAAGCTTCTTGGACAGGGTGTATTGAAGCACCTTTAAGAATGACCATGTCTAACAGTACACCAACGTAAGTTGACGATGAAATAGGTATTAAAATGATCAAAACACATCAACACCGTTTTTTCAACGACCTCGGTAGCCACGCGTCAGTTGATTTCAAGGTGTCACCATCCCCAAGGTTCTTCTATTCTTCTAATCATATCTTAGAGTACTTATAATATTAGGTCCTTACCTATGAAATTGGTGTTTTGTATGGAGATTTTGGGGAATTCTGCATTTTCCATACTAACATTTTATCAGTTCTTCACAACGACAAATCCAGAGATAATAATATTTGTCATGTATCATTAGACAAGCTTAAATAATATGTGTAATATCACACTTCATAAAAATTATTTATCGTTATTAAGTGAATGCAAATAAAATGATGTATTCAGGAGGCACTTAAAAAGAGTTGTCTCTGTATCCAATTTTAACACAGTTAAACTTACAACAAATTATCAAAACAAATCAAAAGAGCTCATAAATATAGTCTATTTTTAGACGAGGTAATTATTTTTTAGGAATACTCTGAATCTTACTAGTTACAGACAAAATAAAAACACCAATTTCATAGGTAAGGACCCAATATTTTTAGTTGATAGTGATACAGAAAAAAATTCACAATATTACTTATGAGTCCGTGTTGTAAAGTTTTGATGATCACAAACTAGATGGCGCTGGTGCCACAGTGTTTTCAAAACTTGCTATCGTTGAGTTTCTTTAAAGTGTAGGGAAATGATATGACTGTTTGCTGCCATATTAGTCTAAAATACAACTACTGCTCGATTCTGCAGGTTTTTTATTATACTAATTTTAATTGAATGTTACGAATGCAATGGACTAGCGATAGGTTGCCTACAAAATAATTTTTCACTAAATAATTGTAAATATATTTTTTTTAGCTTTTTGCATTTAAAGTTTATTTCATTCGATAAGAATAGAAAGATGATTCAAAAAAGTGATCGCCTAATTTGCCGTGAACGATCAGACTGTTGTAGCCATTATTATGAAAATAAATAGTGGAATAGGCCAGCCTGGTTCCATGCATCGGTAAGCGTCGATATGTCCAGAAGACCATCTACTGTTACTTATGACTTTACGTTCCTGCGCTCGGCGATCCCTAGGGTTATAAATTTTTGCCCGTGCAGAAAAACTTCCACTCATGGAATCTTTCAACTCAACTTTCAACCACTAAATCTATTCTTCACACAATTGACCGACTTCAGTCATTGGCCCTATTCGTACCACTACTGGGCACAGGGCATCCTATATGAGAATAACAGTTTTGATCACCCATCCAAGATGCAACCATGGTAAAAGCTGCTTTGAATCCAAAAACAAAACTTAAGTGTTATAAGCCTTGTAAAATTACTTGTAGAGTCGAAATTGAATTTGAGATTACAAGTATTTGGTCACCCATCCAACTTTAAAAACAGTGTAAAAACGTTGCTTTGCTTCTAAAATCAAAGGAAAAGCTTACTAACTACTACGGAGCATGTTTTTCGTTTTTAGAAATGTAATTTGAGGATACAAATGTTTGGTCATACATCTTAGATACGACGATGGTGATCTTTGATTTGTTTTGTTTCACTTAATCATGTTCCTCGATGTAGAAATGGAATTTGAGAATAACATTTTTTTGGTCACCCATCCAAGCCATAACCATGGTGAAAGCTTATTTGTTTCTAAAATCAAAGGTTAAACTAACCAACCTTCAACCAATAGTTTGTAAAAAATAACTTAACTGTGTTAATTTACAAACAGAAACTATTTTGTCAACTTTTTAATAGCGTTTAATCAATAGCCAGCGCTAGTGGGCAGCGTTTCTATGAAACATTGTGAGGTGTAGGCACAGGGTTTACACCACTCCCTTGTATAGACATTTGTCATGATAAATCCTTCCTGTATAAAACGTATTGCAACTTCCTCTATAACTAGGTTGCAAGGATTAACAGTAGCTCCCATAAATTGATCCTAAACAGAGCTTTGGAAGTCCCTCGGGTAATTTAAACCGTATCGTGGAAGAAATTAAAGACATAATGCTGCCCACAGAGAGTTTGTACGGCTTCCAAGAATTTCTAGTGAATATAATTATTTTATAATTTGGGCTTAATCAAGAAAACTTCTCAGTGAAATTTTTTGTACTATGAATAAATAACAAAAATATTCAAGGCTGTTCAATATTTATGTCAATAGGTCCTAGACTTAAATGTACACAACATCGCTGGTATAATTTAAGATGAAAAACAAATATTATAAATATTTATCTGTTCATTGATGAAAATCGCGAAAGCAAAGCGGAAATATGTATTTGAACAATGCTGAGAGATAAAAACAGCAACATGAATATAAAAGACTATAACACCGGAACTGCATGCGACGTACATAATGTAGTATATAGATATGTAATGTAATATATGTAGTATCTATATACTACATTATGTACGTCGCGTGTAGTTCCGGTGTTATAACTTTTATATACAATGCAACGCAAAAGTTTAAAATCCTATAGCAACTTGAATATTTGAAGCTATGCTATTGCTTAATTTTATCACAGCTTAAGCTAAGCTCCCCTACACTCCACATAACAGGCGGTCTTAAATTTTTACGAAGAGTTCCACCATCAGGCGGATATTACTAGCACTTTTGAATTCATCGCTTTGTTTTTATTTAAGCTGTTCTATCTTCAAAAGGTTGTCCATGACACTCAACGTCAAATGTCCCATTGCTTACTAAATTGGAAATCAGTTTTCTAATCTCAAAATACATTATATTATATGACAAACTCCTCTAAGAAAATTTCCTACAATACGTCCGGAAATTAGAATCCCATTGAATAGATTGAACAACTTTAAGCTTGTGGAGGCAGTTCTTAAAAATCGTTTTTCTACATTGTGCAGTTATATAATGGGATTGAACGTGCATCGTCCTGCCAGAATCAACTGAGCTGGCCGTAAATTGATCCTGGACAATGGCTTCGAACATCCCGAGGGTAATTCTAACTGTCTCCGGTACCGCAAGGAATTAAACCGGGTCCAAAATAGGCGGCTGTGGCTCTTGGGATTGTGACTTGGAAACTTCTGATCTATCAGTTTGGAAAGGTAAAATAAGTAATACCTACTCATTCCAATACTTCCGTTGGAGTTGCGAACATAAAATATATGGATCATATCAGAACTTGTGATTACATTCGAGGTTTGGAAGGAAATAGTTTGTAACTATACAATATTGTACCCGGTGCAAGGCAACAGGCTCCCCTCATTGTAATGTTAAAATTCCTCTACTCCTAACTAAAGATTTAGAAAAAAACAAATAATACAACAAAACATCAAAAATACTTATTATTTATTACACTTAAAAATTTTGAGGATATTTAGGCTTAACAATATTAAACAATTTCTATAATGTATATATGTTACAATAAAAACTGTAAAAATTATAATTATTGAAAATTACAAAATATCTAGTTCAATGTAGATTTTTTCCTGCATGTGAGCCTAAATCGTTGTAATACCATAAAACAAATTGCAAAACTTAACTGGAAATATACAGGACTTCTAACGGTAATTCACACAAGAAAAAAATATACTCGTACCAAACATTTTTCTTACGTTTGTTTCTGAATTAATTATGTTTCGGAACACAAGTTCACTGCATTTCTACAACTGTATTTATGTAAATAAGTGAAACAATTTTGAAATCTTAACAATGAGAATTTTGCTACAAAGTACTTCAATTTATCTAGAGAGCAATAATATTTGTCATTCCGACCAAAAACTGTTACAGAATAATTGACATAAATCTCTCTAGGAGCAAGAACACAACAGGAATAACTCATTTTATTTTCTTACAAGAGATATTATTAGTGTAATAAATGGCTGCCATGATATCGTCTTAAATTAATGGACCCACTTGTATCTAGAATCAGTCTTGGCATCCACCCCGAATACAGCACAATAGTAATGTAAGTGCAGTTTGAATAAACAGCTAATATAAGCTGATACGTCATTGCATAAACAAACATTGAATGCCCTGTAGATTTTTTAGAATAAAATAGATTCACAGAGTTTAAGTTACGTTGGATGTCTAGGCAATATTGCAACAGGAAATAAAGCAAAAAAGTCCGTTGTGGTGCAAGTAATGAATTACTAGAGTAGTTGCGATTCTTAATTTTTTACACAAAACACAACACAAAGTTATTTCATATAGTGTTGAATAAATTTGATTCAATGGTTTTACATTTGAAATTCACTTGAGTGCGTAAAAATATTTTTTAAATTATTATTTGACGAACTTAAAGAAACATGAAGACCAAAAGGCCCCTTACTCACACAGATTCACTCTTAAGGGCGGCGGATTACCACACTGGCGGACCGGCCACCCAGCGAACACGCCACGTATGTGCGGCGAAGACGTCGCAGCTGCGCGGTGAGTACGTTGCGGACGCGCAACGATTTTGCCACAGAGAGAAGCGTGGACGCCACTCACATTCAGAAGACCCCGCTCCCGCGCTACTTTACAAAGTGACGAGTGTCATGGCTAGTTGCTCTCGTTCAGTCAATTGGTTGTTATTGGATCCTCGCAAAATCTTCAATGTTATTGGTTTACGTTTCTTGCGTTACTGAATGTATCATACGTCACTCACACGAGGCGCAAACGTTGCGCATTCGCGACGCGTACGCTGCGCGTCCGCAACGTGTTCTTCACCGCAAAGACGCGTCGTGTTCGCTGCGTGGCCGGTCCGCTTTAAAACGCTTGCAATCCGCCAGTGTGGCAGCGCACTAAGATGACTTCCAAAACGGAAACGAATGCTTTCCAAACACATGAGTTTCTTTTAATTAATTAATAAAGTATATACAAAGTACAGTATTTGTTGGAAATCCAACGTCTTTTTATAACAAGCTGTCTTTGATTGATAAATTTTTCAATTGAATATTTGTTTTTCTATCAATGTCATTATTCTGAATGTGAAAATATAGAAAGTGATACGTAGCGAATCTTAAAAAAATATTTAATTCCTCATTGTATTTTATAACTGTTTATCAGCAAATGGAATTTTCTAAGTACTAACCTTATGTCATATCGCTCACCATCAACACCAAAGCGTGGGAATCACTACGCCAAGATCTTTATTTAGTGCCAAGAAGAAAACTTAAGTGATAAATTATGAGGTAAAAGAAAAAAATATTCTACAATCTTCCTTCATATAGAGTTCGTCCATAATAATAACCTCAATATGACACCTCCTATTTTTTTAAGCAAAATGCGCCATGCCTTGTGTAGTGCCCTCTATAGTATGCTGTTGCTGGTATGTCTTCATAGTGAGTTGACAGTTCTGGACTAGTTTGACCCATCTGGGCCTTGCAACGTTTCCAATGATAATAATTACAACTGATAATTATAGGAAACCATTAGAAAAGTATTCATTTGTTCTTGATATTCTTGTATTTAGATGTTTATTTTAAGCCGCGAAACGCTTATCACTTGGAAACCAGAAGCATTGTTTCGAATGTATGCAAATGAAATCCACCATGAGAGTTATGAAACGGCAATCATTAGCTTCGAACAGACGATGGCAACTTTTTTTATTTTAAAACAGTCACATTTACAAAGTCGACCTATTTATTATACGTAATGTAAATGAAAATGTTCTGCGAGTTTATAATTTTAATTTTAATAGTTAAAAATATACTAGCTTTCAACGTTTTTTAAATAATTTGCTGATTAAACTTTAAAACTTTCTTTAAAACACCGTCGATGGAATTTTACATACATACATTAATACATATAATCACGACTGTTATCCCCTAAGGGTTAGTCAGAGACTAGGCAAAAGCACCGCAAAAGCAGTCCACAACCATAGTCCTCGCTTCACCAAGCAGTGCACTCAACGTGACAGGTGGTGAGCCCATCGTCGCCGCTATAAGCTATTGGATGGTTGTGCAGTTCTTAGTCCATTAGTCGCCTTTTACGACACCCAAGGGAAGAGATGGGTTGGTAGTATTTTTTTAATGAGCCATACGACCCTCAGGGCGAATTCGACCAAATTGAGATTAGTAACACGGGAATAGTAATACAAAACTGAGCTGAAACGATTGGTCGAGTCTGCCCTGTGTCAAACGAGATATTGACACATTCGTGCGCGAAAAACTGCGTACTCCTTTAAAATAATATTACTCGCGTGTAGGCAAACATGAAAAAACTAGGATAGCTAATCGGCTCCACCCTTAGGGCAGATTCGACCAATCGTGTGAACTCAGTTTGGTATTATTATTCCCGTGTTACTAATCTCAATTTGGTCGAATTCGCCCTAAAACGGTCAACGGCATTTTACAGAAATATAATTATTATCATCATGTCCTTTCCCAGCACGAGGTAGGCAGAAGTGGAGGTATATTATTATCATCAGGCCTCTTTTCGCTTGATATGTTCAGTCCCCATGTAACAGTGGGCGAGCCTGTTGCCATGCACCGGGCACAATGTGAGGCAAGCGATATTTACAACAAACAATTAAGGATCCCAAAAACATAGACAATATTCGTTTATTTGATTGTGATGGGTCTAAAAAGGTGCTCTAAAGCCATTCCTATTAGGTTTCTGTAATGACATGAATTACGTTGTAAATCATTAAATAATTACTTGTCCACCAAAGAAAAACTCGGCGCCAAATCGTCTGCATGGGTACCACTATCTTACTGTTTTATGCCACGAAGCAATCCTATTTTAATGTAAAGAAAAGAGAAAATGCTGTATTCCTGCACAATCCGGGTTGAAGGGCAAGGCAGGCAGTGAATTTACTGATTACCGTAGATTTACATATGGCAAAGGTTTGCAAATACTACTCCAGTGGAAGAAGCAATGAGATGTTGGTGTTATTAGAGAAGAAGAAGATTCAAGGCGATAGTTGACATTCACCATAAAAAACACACCAAAAAAAATTCTTCAAACATTGGTCTTCTTTATCATTTATGAGTATGCCCTAATTTGCATAATGCATTATGTCAAAAAATTATATGTCTCCTCTTTAATATATTGTTACGCTTCTTAATTTATGAACTGAAGATAATAACACCTTATTGCTTAATGGCCTTCTTATACCCGTTGGAACCCTGTTACAAAATGTATGAGGATTGGGATACGATTGTCTGTTTCTAATCAAATATTCATTGGGAGTTGTTCTTGCAGTGTCTTCTAATTCGTATGTGATTTGACTTAAGTATAAATGAATGGAGACGAAACAGCTGTTATTCTGAAGGTTTTCTGAGGATATTGCCTTTGTTACCTACAAGGTAACGATCATAATACTACCCCAAATAAGAAGTTATTATGATACAGCGTGATTTATTAAAAAATATTTCACATCACCACATAAAAATAATATATCATTATGTCAGGTCAGCCTTTAATTCATATGTCGCCCTATATTCAATTCAGGACAAAATAATTCTTATGCAAGGGAATTTCTCTCTACAGGTCTTATACCCCCACTGCAGCTGGGCACAACAATCATTTTACGTAGAATAAATAAGAGGGAGCCGTAATCGCAGTGAGAATGTATGATGAGGCTTGTTCTTGACGTACCAGGTTCAAATACCCTTGTATCTAGACTCCACTCTCGTCTGGTATACTGGCAAACAAAGAGTCTCCTCTTAGGGCATTCCAAGCTACGGTTTTCCAATAAACGGTGTTTACACAAAAATAGCCATAAGAGTAGATCTATCATCGTTAAACAAAAATAAAGTAGCTCCAAATTTAATAGCTGAATGCGGTTTGCCATTTCTAAGAAAAACATTAAAATATTAGCAAAAAGAAGACCATTTTCGATAATCCATCAAAGCTGAAGTGTTTGTCAGGGGAGCAGTAATGGTTTGTGTACTTTTTTGTTACGACCTGTTATATTGACAGGCATCATAGCAGGGATCTTCGGGAATACGGGAACTTTACGTGAGAACGTTCTTGAATTGAATTTTCATATCGGCGAGGTTACATAAACTTTTTCTTGTGGTGTCATAAAATTTTACTATGCAATTTGATACTATGATTTTGAGGCCCTAAATGAAATAAAAGTTCCTATGTATGTCGTTTTAGGTTTAAAATAAAAATAAATTATTTTATTTTCTTTTTCTTAGCTCGCTTCCACCTTCGGCCTTATCGTCACTTACCATCAGGTGAGATGAAGGCCAAAAGCTTACCTGCCATATGTAAAAAAATAAGGACAGAAATAGTTTAAAGGCAATTGCACAGTCTTAAAATTTGTAGGCCAACGTGGTTGTGTTAAGTTGCCCAACTTTTAGGCAAATATACGCCGGAATCAGCGAAAATGCTCACAATTTCGGGTTTACCTCAGTTGCAAAATCTGATCAAACACCAAAGGAATCGTTTACAAGTAACCCTGTAATTCAACGACGATTGATAAATATACACAATTTTTCGGAAATAGGTTTTTGATCAAATAGAAAGTTTTTTCTATCAGCCTTAACAATTCTACTGGCTTAGTTAACCCTTCTACAAAAACGGTAACAAAGAAAGTAAAGTTTAACTCTTCAAATGCTTCAGCACTTCGATCAGTGCTTTTGTTGTACGGTCTATTACTATTCCAAACATTTTAATTACATTTGATGTAAAAAGTTCCATTCTGTCTTTAACTTTTCGAATGACATCCTAAAATTCTGTTTCCAAATTTAATTTGTCAACAACTTCATTGTGAGAATTGTTAATTGAAATTTCTTAACTTTCATGAATTAGTTTTGTAATTTCATTTGTGAATGAAGAAGAATGCTGCAATAACTGTTGCTGATATCGAGAAACTCAGATTGATACAGATTTGTGAATTCTAATTACCACAGGGCTTAATCTCACTGTCTTTTTCAGGCAAATGCTGTGGAGCATCCACAGAAACAACTATATTCATTATTTTAGTTTTTTTTATTTATGTGATTAGACAAAAGGATATATATTTATATTACAGTGTAATATTTTAGGTGCTATGATTTTTTTATGATTTAAAGGAACTGTATTAAATGGAACCAATAATATGGAATCCGAAAATACATTTTATAAAGAAAACTAAACAACAAAAACAGCTTCTCTCCTTGCGAAAACAAACTAACAGTAAATAATAAGTTGTTTTTAAAAATATTGTAGATAATTTATAAATAAAATTAACTTAAGATATTCACGCATATCAGTTAGTAATTTTACAGAAAACAGATTTAGCGCTTGATAAGGATTTTGGATAAATGAATGGCATGATTTAAATAATTTTAAATGTATGTGCACTGACATTAATACCACCAGTAGACTTTTTTTTAATAGCAGAAGAAAATATTTTGTTGGGGATCCAAGTAAAGTAAAGGCTGGTCATTGTTTTCGCCACCAAGCAACAAACAACCCTTAAAACTTTAAGCGTTGTTAGAAAATGGAGTTCGAAAATGATCCTAATTAATAAATTCTCAAAACCCAAAACTGCTTGCCACTGAATCAGAGCCGCTATTGTTTTAATCCTTTGTAAAACCTATTAAGATGATAAGGCTTAAGTGTCGGCGTTCTTCTGGAAGTAAAATAAATTTCCCCTAAGGCAGTTCTCGATCGAGATTGCCGATGTTGAAACGTAGAATTTCTTTTGGTATAGAACACAGAAACTCCGGGAGAATGGGTTCTGCAACTGTTTTATTTTATTGCTGAAGACTAAAAATTATCTGGCTGTGTATAATGTATTTGCTGATAAAGGTTAGGTCGGTTGTAGCGTAAACTTGACTTGTCTACACAGTACCTAATGCCATATTTTATGAACGCTCGGTCAAGTGAGACTCCTTCAATAGAATTTTCAAGTACTTCTGGCTGGAATTGTAAACACTACATAGTGATAGCTCACGAAAAGCAAAATACAAAACCCTTTCTTGGTTTTGTATTTTGCTAGAGACACCACCAGTGCTCAACGAATAAGGTACACCCTATGTTCCAATATACGCTTGACCTACAAAAGCCTATATTTGTAAGGTCAGAAAGACAATGATTTTCTATATAATTATATATATCATCATTTACTTAACCTTTTCCTAATTTCATTTTCTATACGTGTAATATACCAATTATCTGCAAATGAGTATTTTACTTAGAATAATATAACTATATTTTCATAAATAATAACTTTGGTCAAATAACTTTCAACTCCGAAAGTACGAGTAGACGGTTAGCATCCGACTGATAACAAAATTTTTGATATTTATTTTATTCTCTTCTCCTTTAGAGACAAAGCGGAACTAACACGCCACACTAAAATAGTATATCCACTTTGAAAAAGTTAAACTTTTATAAAAAATATTTACACACTGATTGCTTATAATTTAAATATCTTTGTAATATAGTTGTAATAAAGTCACAAAACTGAAGACAATCAGTACAATAAAATTTTCTTCTTAACGAAGATTTATTATGAACAGTAAAACAAAGTTTATGCGAAATATCAGTTTTTGGTACTGACGCTATATCTCACAGAATTGTTGCTATAATATTCTCAACGATAAACTTCCTTATCACATACTTTATTAAAGTGAGACGAGCCGAGCGCGAAATTCGTTCCCAAAGCTCCAAGGTGGAAATTCTATTTGAAAACAAATTCGTTCTATATTTCAATACGGGCCCCATTGGCCAAATGCGGACGTTGAAATGCATCATGTTTCGGCTCATCCTAACCATGTAACGGTAATATTCTGGCATTTCACGGCTTACAGTCAGTAGTTCATGTGAAATATTTTCCAGGGAAGTGTATCAGTTAAAGATTTGAGAACCTACAAAAATACGATTTGTCATAATTATTCCTAATTTGACATATTCCTTATTCGAGACTTTCCTAACTGGTAATATTCCTGACTCGTTATAATCTTGATTTTTCATTTCCCTGTAAATCAATACGCAATGCCTTTTTTATTTGACTGCACAATGACAAGTTATTAATATGTCGAATTCGGAATACGACGAGTCAGGAATATGACTAGTTAGAAAAGTGTTAAATAAGGAATATGACCAATTAGGAATATAACGAATCAGGAACAAATGAAAAATACGAAGTCAACCTTTCGCTAACAAGCAGGCTGGGGTTGTCTTGTTGACTTTACCGCTTTACTTTTGTAAATAACGCATCATAAAAAATAATCTACTGGGCGACCGCGATTTTCTTCCACTCTACGAAAAGCTGTCTAGGGACCTGAAGTATATTCTAAAATGAAACTAAAACAAAATATACTGACCTATGTAATAAATAAAATAGGTAAAAATAATGGAACTTATTTATTTATTTGTTAGTTGGCTTCACCGTTGTTGTCGCAAATAGATGGCTTTGTTTAAGAAAATATCAGATTTAAAAACAAAATCCCACGTTTAAAAAGAGCAAAAGACCCCTCGTGCAGCCCAAAAACTAGTGATTTTTAGATTTTCATACTAATATTATTATTTCATTCTTTTTATCTACACGCAACGCCATCTATCGATTGAACGAACACCAATCAATAGCGTGTATCATCGTGTCGTAAGCTTTTAATTAAAACTTAATTTATCAAAAGAATGGCCCTCTCGCTCACAAAATGTACTTTTACTAGAAATAGTTATAGTAAAATTTTATTTTGAAATAATAAAAAAGACCATCACATTATTTTCTTGGCTAAAGATCTAATTATACACGACATAATAGATTGTATGCAATATGCTTAATTTTAACTTCACTGCTTCACGTGTGTCATCCCCCAAACATTAAATTAACATATTTTAAATATAAAATAATACTTGGTAAATTCATTCAACAATATTAATATCTGGTAGGTAATAAATTGGAAAATCGTTAATTATATTTGCATTAATTACGTTCAATTAAATCGTGAGTCAACATTCAAATTATAATGTTCCAATTCAATGTGTAATAATGTATTCCTGTGTCATTGTTCACCGCCATTGTTCTAAATTATGTTTATTTTGTGTTTAAGTTAATAGAGGTACTTAATAATAAATAGGACATGGGGAGGCTAAGCATGTTCATACATTATTAATAAGGCGTTTGTTTTTTGTTTATTACGCATAAAAAGTATATTTAATCAGTTTTTTGTTTCCTTTACTTTATAATGCACATATTTACCTATATAAAGTAACCGCCTCTCTGGTCTAGTGGTACACACCACCGGGTGTTGAACGGGAGGTCCGGGTTCGGTTCCCCAGGGGGGCAGAAGTTTTTCTGCTCAATTTGGTTGGTGGTAGAGCTTCTAAGTCCGCCTACCACCGTCTTACCTAAATTTGTCGCCATAATAACAATGTTTTAAGCATTGTTGTGTTCCGGCAATCAGGGGTATGATAGCCAGTTCCACAGTTGTTGAGGATTAGAGTTGAAGCTCGCTTCCTTACCGTCTGGTGAGATGAAGGCCAAAAGCTTACCTACCTGTCGTATATAAAAAAAAAGTTTTTATTTCAACAAAAAGTAAAGAATTAGTTTGGTTCATTAGGATTTCAAGAATATTTTCGCACTGAATTTCCTAAAAATAACACTGAATGATTAGATGACGTCTAAAAAATCTAATCGACAACATAAAGTACCTAAACTTTAAGGCGCGTGTAGCAGAAACACAATACCAAAGCCAAATCCAGACTTGATTTTTGTGTGTATTTATTAAACATAAGTGTAGATAAAGTGGTTTTCTGTAGTAATTTGTAACCGCAATAAAACACGCGCGTGAAAACACTTATTAAAATTACGTGCGCCAACTTCAGAGGGCGAGTCACACTTCATTAACTTGTGCTTTACTTAGTTAACAGCTATTAATACGTTTGAAATTTTAACCCTTTTGAGGGCACCGCGAACACTGGTGTTCGCAAGCAATAGATGTTTCCATTCTGTCTCGTTTTGTGTTCCTCGACAAGTTAATGTAGAAATATGTACCTAAAGACTTAACGTGATTCCAATAAAGCACAATAAGCCGTTATCTACTGTTATGATGATGAGATATTTAGGGTGTCCTGCAGGAAATTTAAATCAAGACTTAAAACTAGATATAGAAATTTTTTGACAATTCTAGAATGGCTGAAATGTCAAAAAATTACAAAATCGAGATTTTATCTAGGTTTAAAATTGCTGCCAGTGGCCCTAATGTTATTTATCAAACCTGTTTATCAATAGTAGTTTGAAACTAATTTGATTTCCAAGCTTTTTCAGTGCTTAATTCGTAGTTCCTAGGTAGGTAACAGAATTACAATCGATGTCGGCAATATTCCTAAAAGCACACGAGCGATCTTAGATCAATTTGGAAGCAAGGAGTCGTAAACGTCAGGTTGACTGTGATGTCTCCGGAGGCACTTCAATGAAGCACATATAAAATGATATACAAGTCGGTTGGAAGCTTCGAGCATTTTTTTTCATGTAGTTTGGAAGATAAGTTCGGCATGACCAAAAAGTTGGTAGTAAATGATTTAATTTAATGAAATATGCAGAACTTGGTGGAAATATTAGGTCCTTACCTATGAAATTGGTGTTTTGTATGGAGATTTTGGAGAATTCTGCATTTTCCCTACAAATTTTTTTTCAGTTTTCTTCACAACGACAAATCCAAAGATAATAATATTTGGCATCTATCATAAGACAAGCTTTATTAATATGTGTAATATCACACTTCATAAAAATTATTTATCGTTTTTAAGTGAATGCACATAAAATGATGTATTCGGGAGGCACTTAAAAAGAGTTGTCTCCGTGTCCAATTTTAACACAATTAAACTTATAACAAATTATCAAAACAAATCAAAAGAGCTCAAAAATATAGTCTATTTTTAGACGAGGTAATTATTTTTTAGGAATACTCTGAATCTTAATAGTAACAGACAAAATACTAAGAGAGAAAAAAAACACCAATTTCATAGGTAAGGACCCAATATGAAGAACTTGGTGGCGCAGCGGTCAGTACGCTTTGGCTTTCGATCGAAAACAAAGCTACCTTCACCATGGTCAGGTCGTAGATGGGTTCCGTGCTTCGAAAGGCACGTTAAGCCGTTGGTCCCGGTCGCTATTGCGACCGTTTCTACCTACCAACCCGCATTGGGCCAGCGTGGTGGTGTTACGGCCCGTACTCCTCATGTGTTTCTCCACGAGGAAGGCCTGTGCCCAGCAGTGGGACGTATATAGGCTGAGGACGATTTAGATATGCAGTTTAAGAAACAATGAATAAATACTTTATGCAATAAATTTATGTGTATGCCACCGACATTTTAAGTTCAGGTTCAAACCGCCCGAGAGAAAAAGAGAAAGCGAATAAATGACAGTCATGTCAGGTTTTCGCGAGTAGTAAGAGGCCATAGCGTCCCCGTTTGTTCTACGAGACGAACAAATTTTACATATACCAGCAAATTACACTTAAATTTTTTGGTCGTGTCTGCAGATCCAGGTGATCTGCAGACATGACCAAAAAATTTATCTTGTCCATCCTAAATCTATGCTTTCAATAGTATTCAATGACAGAAATCCCATTCCAATCCATTGGTATTTGGTTAGAGAGTAGGGCAGCAGATTCTCAACAGTTTGTATTAACACAACGATACGAGTTGTTTTCAAATTCAGATATAAATATCAAGCCTACGAATTATCATTCCTATTTAAATATTACTCGAGTAATATTAGGTAAAAGAGAAGATAAACCTTAAGAAATTGAAGTTATAACTTTAAGTGCCGTCCTAATTTCGCTCCTTCCGTGTCATTTGCAAGAACAACAATTGGCGAATGGAATTATTATGGCGAGATAAGTCTGGAATGTCTATTTTGGGTTCATTTTAATAATTTTGTTACATTAGTTTATAAATAATCTTTGTTTATTTTGGAGGGAATATTTAAGAAAGAAGAACAAATAAACTGTGTTCAATTAACTTGGAAGTCAGTAAGTGAAAATAAGAGGGCCGTATGACCACCAGAAATACAGAATGGTGGGTGCAAACTAGCAATAGTGACCGGGTGGAAGTCGAGATCAACAAGTCGTGGTCACCCATCCATGTCAAGGATCATGGCTTTCTTTCAAAAGCTAAAACGTATGAATGAACCAAAAGACCAAAAATATTTAAGTACTTATATTAACTAATTTAATTTCAATAATTTTACGTGAGTAGTGACAAAGTATAGATATTGTAATAATGCTATTGTAGGTTATTTGCTATGTAATGTTTTTGTATTGTAACTAGTTAAGTCAGCACCTTTTCTTCACCTAAGATACAGGTTGTTTTGTCAACCTAGTTTTTTTTTTTTTTTTCTGGAATGATATAACATTGTTACTAATTTCAACGCGGTGCTATTTACTACACTTTGTAGAAAATCCGTTGTAATATTTATTTATTCATTACATTGTAGCGTTTTCAGTGTACAATTTTGATTTTATTGTGAAAAGATATATGTTTAGATGTATGATGTGTGTGTGATGATGATATATATATATATATATATATATATATTTAAATAAAGTGTAAGAAGTGTAAGTGCAAATGTGAAAAGAAAATCCTTACTCAAAGTCATTTCACGTAGCATCCTTAACTCATAATCAATCAATCATAGCCGTGTATACACGTTAACGATTATAATCTACAATTAATCTTATTGGATGAATATATTTTATCATTAAAATATCATCAATAAGATACTACTTCAACTATAATACAAGTTCCTAATTGTAAACATTTTCCATCGTTTTTTTTCTAAATTGACTCATCACACTGTGAATTTAAATATAACCATAAAAACCTTCATATTATATAAATAATATATTAACACAAAATTCACTTTAAACCTCTTACGAAGGTTTTCCATAGACTCACGGAAAGGACATGAACATGATCAAATAAAAGGCAAAATCCGCTTTGTGCTGATATTACGTCCCTATAAAGATTTCCGAATACATAATTGCTACCCCTTTATAGTACACTCTGAGTTAGAGCTATGGGTATTAAGATGCGAGTTATGTAAGTCCGTTTTCTATTGTCAGCGAGTCGTTTAAGCGGTTCTTTGTTGTATAACATAGCCAGGTAGGTTGACATTTTCCTTACCATATATAATAAACTAGAGGCTTCCCGCGGTTTAACCTGCGCGGCTCCCCTTTCCCATGGAAAAATCGGGATAATAAGTAGCCTATGTCGTTTCTCAGGGTTCACTCTATCCGTGTACATTTAGATTAAATCGGTTCAGTAGTTTTGACGTGAAAGCAAGACTGACAGACAGGCAGATAGACAGAGTTTCTTTCGCATTTATAATATTGGTGTGGATAAAAATATTAATTTCAAAAGCATAAAAAGGATGCAACTGTTAATTACTAGTTGAAAACCTGGTTCTGAGTAGAACCTTGCTTGTATTAATTCGTTCTCTTCAAGGTGTTAGAAAATCAATCGAAATTATTGCGTTTTGATTTTGACTAATTACTAGTTGGGAACATTACACTGTAATGCCAATGGGAGATAGAGCAGATGCATTTATTTGTTTTAAACATAGTTAAAGACCTTGCTAAAATTGCTAAAGCAACTAAAAATGACTTCGGGTCAGTTTTTTGTGGTATCAACCTTACTGAACCTAAAACAAAGGAGACGTTTCCTTCTTGAAGTAACCCACAGTGAAGATCGAAGGGAATACGTGTCTCGGAAGATATGGCGACCTCAATGGTCGAGTGGTCTGTACACCAGTCTCAAGGCGTCGCCATTTCGAGAGGTTCTGGGTTGGATCCCCGATGGGAACAGGTGTTTGTGTTATGAATACAGGCATTTGTTCATTAGTCTTGGGTGTTTATATAAAAATAGTATATTTTCTGAATCTTTATATGTATATATCTATTAAATATCTATATTCGTCATCTAGTATCCGTAACACAAGCAGAATTGGTTGTTTAAAATGGAGCCAGTTGATAGGTGTGAATGTCTGAAGATATTTATTTATTATTATTATTTATTTATATTATATAATTGCACTGTTATTTGAAGGTGATTTTTTTAGCTAAAAATATATTTATTAATGTATTCAAAACGTAATACTAAGAACATAATTGATTGAGCAAAAAGCAGACAAAATGGATACGAATTTCGTGAAAATAACACTTATCTTGATAATATCTGTGAGACTGCTGAACAAAGGTTGAGACACAAAACTAAACTCGAAAGCAATTAGTTTAGATAAGACATACTTCTTGATGTTACTGAATTGGATTGAATCCAACTGGATTGAACTGGACATCTTGAAAAATATTCATGCCCATCTTTGTTTTTAGATGCCAAGTCTCAGATTTGACCAAATTCTTTGCACTTCAGGAAGAAAATATTGTTTGTATTACTCTTTGAACGAATTTCCAGTCAAAGATTAACAACTACAAAAAATTTCATTCCAGCATCTGTGGAATCTCCAGCAATAAGCAACAGCCTACAATAAATACCTTATGAATATTTTATTCAAAGAATCTTAACAGGCCCGCTTCATTCCAATTGCATTCGAAATAACAGAGAACTAATTCTAGAGAGAACTTTTCAATTCCACGTCTCGGCTGCATTGAATATTGAAATGTAATAATCAGTCGCCTGGGAGAGCCGTCAGACTTCCACTGTCAATTTGTCTCGGCCACAGTGCATTTGTCGCATTCAGCCCGATGAACTATTAAACTGGATTAGAGAGGACATAATAAAGTAAAATTATTGTATTTGAATGTATAAGGGTCAATTAACAAAATGTGCATAGAACGCATAACAATGTGTTAGTAGCGTATTCTAGATTGATGGATGTCATTATTGTTGAATATAACAAGAGTATACAATTTAAGAGATTATCCCGTCGAATGTCCAAACGCTGTGTTGTGTAACAAATAGATTTTTCTATTGGCTCTATCTTCGGAAAAGTATGACATCTGTTTTAGAAATTAAATCGTAACTCTTTGTTGTTGATGGCCGTAGAAAATATCAACCATATCTAAACATGAAATTTGAAAGCCTAGTCGAGATATCTGAGAAATCGTAAAACTAGATCGATTAAACGCCTTCTATTATTATTATTACATATGAAATTGGCGTTTTGTATGGAGATTTTGGGGAACTCTGCATTTTCCATACTAACATTTTTTCAGTTTTCTTCACAACGACAAATCCAAAGATTTTTGGCAAAGATATTTGGCATGTATCATTAGACAAGCTTTAGCTATATGTGTGATATGACACTTCTTAAAAATTATTTATCTTTTTTATGTGATGCAAATCAAATTATGTATTCGGAAGGCACTGAAAAGGAGTTGTCTCCGTGTCCAATTTTAACACAATAAAACTTACAACGAATTATCAAATCAAATCAAAAGAGTTCGAAAATATGGTCTATTTTTAGAGGAGGTAATTATTTTTTAAGAAAACTCTGAAACTTAATAGTTACGAACAAAATACTAAGAGAGAAGAAAAACACCCATTTCATAAATAAGGACCCAATATACTCTTTATTGAAAATAAAGTTACATAAAAATAAACACAAACCACAAAGTATGTAATGGGTTGTCTATCAGTCCTACGCAAACAAACCAGTTAAGTTATGTCATCAGTTACATATTCTTATAAAACATGCTGACTCAAAATCAAAATCAAAATCAAAAATAATTTTATTTCATAGGCCAAGTTCGGCACTTAAAATCGTCAACATTTAACATTTTACATATTATGTATTTTACAAATAAATAGTTTATTGTAAATTATTTTAAATTAAAATTATTATTTTAAATTACAGTATTAAATTATACTATTGTTTTTAACTTCATTACCGCGAGCGCTTGTAACAAGTACATCCACAGGACAGTACAGGTACTTCGTTGACTGTGGTTGTAATCGATACAAGCGGCCGGATTCCGAGAGTAAGGCTTTTCATGAGAAGAACCCGGCAAGAAACTCATGAGCCACTTTTTTAAATAGCCAATCATAAAATTTTTGTCACTTTTAAATATGTTTTTACATTATGTCTTAATTCCTATCAGTCCATCAAAATAACATGCATAAGATAACAGTATATATTACATAACTATTTCCACACCATTTTGTCTTCAAGATAATCTTGAATTTTGTAATAGCCTTTTTTCATTAAAGTTTTTTTAATATAGGGTTTAAATTTATGAAAAGGCAGTTTTGTTATATTTGGTGGGATTTTATTATAAAACTGTATACATTTCCCCATAAATGACCGATTTGTTTTACGCAGTCTGAAAACAGGCACAGCGAGTTTATTTCTGTTTCTAGTATTTACATTATGATAGTCGTTATTTTTCATGAACGTGTGGTTATGTTTATAAACATATACAATATTTTCATAGATGTATTGGGAGGCAACAGTCAATATATTAATTTCCTTGAATAATTCTCTAAGTGAGTCCCGTGGCTTAAGTCTGTAGATGGCTCGTACAGCTCTTTTTTGTAAAATAAAGATAGTCTCAATATCAGCTGCTGACCCCCACAATAACAAGCCGTATGACATTACGCTATGAAAATAGCTAAAATAGACAAGTCTCGCCGTTTCAACATCAGATAAGAGTCTGATTTTTTTAACTGCAAAGGCAGCAGAGCTAAGTCTTTCTGCTAAGGTTAGTATGTGCGGATTCCACTGGAGGCGTGAATCTAGCGTAATTCCTAAAAATAGTGTGGAATCAACACACTCTAACACTTGTTCGTTAATTTTTATTATTGTATCGACTTGTCTTACATTTGGTAATGAAAACTTTATGCATTTTGTTTTCCTCGCGTTTAAACATAGGTTGTTATTATTAAACCAAGTGATCACTTTACTAACGGTGCTATTAACATCGTCACAATTTTTTTCATATCTATTAATGTCAAATATTAGTGATGTATCATCTGCAAATAGTACCGTTTTACATAGATCTTTAGTATAATACGCCAAATCATTTATATATATTAAGAATAACAGAGGTCCTAGTATTGAACCTTGAGGTACGCCCATCAACATCGGGGTCCCCGAAGACTTAGCTTTATTAATAACAACTGTTTGACTTCGGTCGCTCAGATATGACTCTATTAATTTTTGTGAATTTACTGAAACACCATAATGTTTTAATTTAGATAATAAAGTTTTATGGTCAACACAGTCAAAAGCTTTGGACAAGTCACAGAAGATCCCTACAGCATCTTTTTTACTCTCCCATGCATCAAAAACATGCTTCATTAACGCAATCCCGGCATCTGTTGTGTTTCTACCTTTAGTAAATCCGAACTGTGAATTATGAAACAATTTGTTTAGTGTAAAGTGAGCTAATAGCTGATTAAGCATAATTTTTTCAAATATTTTGCTAAGAGATGGTAGAATTGAGATAGGTCGAAAATTTGTTGGATCACTCCTATTTCCTGTCTTAAAGAGAGGTAAGATTTTACTACATTTCATCAAATTTGGAAAAACTCCCTCATCAACGCAGTTATTAAAGATAAGAGTCAAGAGTGGAGCTATAACATTTATTATAGATTTAATTATTGTGACGGAAAGACCCCAAAGGTCTTCTGTGTTTTTCATATTTAGTGATTTGAATGCTTTTAATACAGTATTAGTATCTATTTTTCGGAAATTAAATACTTTATCACATTTCTGAACACATGACTCTAATAACTTTATAGATTGCTCAGTACACGAATTTAGATCACTTGTAATTTCAACAGGTATGTTAGAAAAAAAAGACTCGAATGTATTTGCAACCTCTTTATCGCTATTTATAATTCTACCGTCCATGTTTATTTTATATCTTTTATCACAATTTTTTGCCCTGCCAGTTTCTTGGTTAATTATTTTCCAAGTAGTTTTTATTTTATTATTGGCATGTTTTATCTTATTACTAATGAAGTTAGCTTTAGCTATATTGCATACTTTTTTAAATGTTTTGGAATAATTCCTAACATAAGAAATAAAAGCCTGATCAGAGGAGATTGATTTCTGAGAATACAAATCATATAATTTTTTCCTACTTATATGTATACCAGGTGTAGCCCAGTCACTAAATTTCTTTTTAGAATTTATAGAGATTGTTTTTTGAGTAAACACACTATCAAACTCCTGCCTTATTTGGTGAAACAAGTCTGCATATAGTTTATTGGGGTCATCATTATATTTAAGGTCCGCAAGTCTATTTTCAATATTATTTTCAAAATTCTTCATGCGACTGTCTGAAATAGATCTAAGCGTGATTTTTTGAACACTGTTAACATGATGGTGCTCAATAGTAATTTTCTGTCCACTATGATCCGAGTTCACACAATGTATAATAGATTTATGAAGTATCTCACAGTTACAGAAAATATTATCCAAGCAAGTAGCTGTTGTGGGTGTAATTCTCGTAGGTTCAAAAAAGGTGTTGTATAGATTAAATGATCTAAATAAATAGATTAACCTATTCGAGAAATTATTTGTTACTAAAATGTTTATATTAAAGTCGCCACAAACAACTATCTTCTTGTTGTTGTTACAAATAGTATCCAGTACATTTTCCATAGCAGATTCAAACAGATCATAGTTTCCAGATGGGGGTCTGTATACACATACAATAATAATTTGCTCAAGTTCAACGCAAGATATTTCTACTACTCGTTCTATAGAATACAAAGTTATGTCTTTTCTTTCTTTATATTTTATATCATTTAATAATATTATAAGAGATCCACCCCTGATGGCAGATTCTCTGGTGAAAGCACTTACAATATTATAGTTATCAAAACATGTTAACATCTCACTTTTTTTTAGCCAATGTTCTGTCAGACATAGCACATGTATTTGCTTACTCTGCAGAAAAAGTGATATTTCCAAGTCTTTACCAGAAAAGCCTTGAATATTTTGATGGACTATATTAATCTTGTTTGATTTTATTCTTAGAGATTGCTTGCCAGAGACTGCCTCTGTTGTCTTAACTACTAATTTAAATTAATTGGTATACATTTCAACATACCTTTCAAATTGTCATTATTGACAGGCTCAATAGGAGCTTTGTATTTTCCCTGCTCAATAAAAGCAGTTTGTACAGCCAAGTTCTTGGCTAAGTTATATAGAACGTGGCCTAGCAATACAGCTAATTGTTTTTTATAGTATCTTGGTAGAAAAATTCTACCCCTGGTCAAAGAAAAATTATTTTTTACACATGTCAATTTATTAATGTCTATTAGTTGAATTTTTTCATTATAATAGGATATTGTATCCATTGTCATATTTAATCTATACATAGTATTATTTTCTACCTGTGGCAAGTCGCTGGAATAAGGAAGAGTGAACAATATAATTTTTTTTACATTTAAATTCAACATTTTTTCATAAAACTGAATAAGATTTTTTTTGCTCAAACTACCTCTATTTCCAATTAATACAATTAAATTATCATCTGGTTTAAAACTATAATTTAAGACATTGTTCATAATTTCCTGGTAATTCAAGCCAGGCATGCAATAATTAATAATGTTTTTTCCCATTTGATTCAATAGAAATTGGCCCATATCTTTACCACAGTCATCGCTGAATAACACATAATTATTTAATTTTAAGTTTGAGGCACTATCTTCATTTGTGCTTTGATACTCTAGGCTGGGTTGCTCTGAGATACAGGGATCACTCACTGACATAGACCAGTCCAATAGACCCATGGTTGCCCGGCCAGACACCACAGAACAGCACTTATAACTTTGCTTATTTTTAATTGTTGAATTAACAAATAAATTATTGAGGGTCGATGAATAATCCCTTATCTCCCTTTCAGATACATAATATTTATTTGTCATTTCTGATAATGAATTTTGCAATAATTTTATTTTTTCATTTAGTGAACAGATATTTTGTTCATATGTCATCTTATTTTTATTAATAATATTAGAGCATGTATCCAATTTTTTTAATAATAGTGATCTTTCTTTTTGGTATTTTGTGTTATGACAATATTTTTTTTTTCGAATAATATTCCTGGTTTTCTTAATAAATTTATTAATTTTTAAATATTTTTTTAATTTGTTTCTGCTGCATACAAGCCTCCCCACTGACTTTGATACATTACCACTATCACTATATGTGTAGTTCAATGACACAGCAGGATTAAGGTTGCATGCAACTGAAACTGTGTCTGCGGTACACCCAACCAACTCATCATATAGACTTTGGTTCTGACAGACTGTGTAATTTAATTTGTCTTGTTCTAATGTATTAATGTAGTTATTAGCCTCTTGTAAACTCTTCTCCAAGTCAGTGATGCGTGTGAGGGCCTGCTCATACTCATCACTGCATTGGGCGAACCGGTCTATATGTTGTTGTAATATTTCTCTGTCATTACTTAGAACTAATATTTGTGTATGGAGGTCAGCCATTTCTCCTTTTAATTTACTATTTTTGTTGAGCACATCCAATAGTTCCTTTTCATTGTCATCCCTTTCCCTATCCAACTGTTTAATCAACTCCTTGGAGGCCTTTAGTTCTTGTAACACCAGTTGCAAATCATCCTGGCGAGATAAGGCTCTGCGAGTCATCATTTTTAATAGCAATAAAAGAAATCAAAACAAAATCCAAGAAGCCGTTTAACCAGTTCAAACCGTGGGTTGACAATAGCTGTCAAACATATGTAAAAAAATATCAAAGCAACGAAGAAAAGCGGCTATTTGATAAAAACTATTTCGAATTATGTATTTAAATTCAAAGCAATACTAATATTTGCCTGAAGGGGATAACATTGAATTAATTACACATTGGCAGAATGACTCACTTACCGGCGGTAACGGTATTCACAAATTATCACTGTTTATACACACAATTTTCGCCCAGTGTATTAATTTAAACGTCACAGTGTTTTAAATTAATAGTTATTCAGATATTGAACGTAATAGGGCCTAAAAAATTAAATAACTTTGAAATAAAGTTAGGAGCAAAACAAAACAGCTGTTACCGTTAGTGTTGCCACAGGAGAAAAAAAAAAGACTATTGGAAGTAGCTCATTCACTAGAATAAGAGATAGAAAATAATTAATGCTGAGCTGACTAGGAATACTGGAGGATGGAAGAGAAAAACATGTGCCGATCCCACTAAGGACGGAGATAATGAAGACAAAATAAAGTCACAATTTTAATGTTTTTTGCTATACATAAGTAATAAAAATACTTCCGATTTCATATTGAAAGAGGATCACACACGCTAGTTTCTTTGCTAGACTTGAATGAAAATTTCCCAAAATAATATTACTCTATTCATTGCTTAGTTCTTCGTCCATTTATAAGTTATCAGAACTTGACAATATCCGTGCTTTTGATTGTGGAAATTCGAAACTCCAAATTGGTCTTCAAATGGAAGGTTCTTTGAGATCACCAAGGGAAATCTACCTTTCAATGTTAGTAATTTAAAATTATTTTGGATAAAATTTTAGGAACACACAATTTTATGGACAACATTCAAACTGGAAACTGCCTATAAAAATTCATACATCGTCTAAGGGACGTTTTATGGGTACGCGTGTGGCCAGCGCTGGCGGCCAGTCCACCTATGAAACCACCATAAGATAAGTAAATGGTCGTTCGTACGATTTACTTAGTCTCTCAGAACGAGTTTCTCTAATGGTGAGATCTAGGGGGACGTCAAGAAATTCAGGAGTAGCTAGCCACTAAATGCATGAGACATACCACAGTATTCTCCTTCACCAACCAATTCATTCAAAGTTCAATTAGACCAATCAAAAAATTTCTGGCTTTTTTATAAACTTTATATTAAAATCACGCCTCACCCTCGAAGAGGTAGATTTCGCATATACGAGCCTTTTGCCATGCACGGGGACAGCGTAAGGCAAGCGATATTTACAACAAACTGTAACCACTGTCGGGATAGATAAAATACGGAGAATACGTGCAATTTTAATAATCGAACTGAAAAAGTTAAATTTTTACAACATCAATATAGAAATTACATTTATTTGACATCACTCAAAAACAAAAGGCAAGCATAGCCTACTCGATTGTCAATTTTTATTTTAATACTTCCCGCGACTTCGTCCTCGGTTACTAGTTTTTTACTATCCCACGGGAATCCTTTAATTTTGCGGAATAAAAAGTATCTAAGATGTTGACCAGATATAAGATCACCATGCAAAATTTCATTGATATGATATGTATAGATAACCACCATGAAGGCCGAATCACTACAGTACTTAATTTTTGTTCAATCTCAAATGTACAGGCTTGTGACGGGAAGGCAGTAAATGAGAATGCACTGGGTCGTATTATATTAGGTTGGGGAAAAAGTCTTTTCGCATTATAGTATGTATAAACTTGTAATAAAATCTCTTTGGCTATACTATTTGTATCTGGCTGGTTTTGGTATCATTGAAAGTTGAAATTTTAAAGAACATAATTCCAAATTCAAATTAGGAAAATGTGTGATTTTCATTTGTTTTTCGTACCGCCAAGATGAGTGAATCTAATGAAGAAATTCGATACATTTTAAAATTTTACTACAAAAAAGGTAAAAATGCAACGCAAGCCGGGAAAAAAATTTGCGATGTTTATGGACCTAGTGCAGTGTCTGTGAGAGTAGCACAAATTTGGTTTACGCGTTTTCAATCCGGAAATTTTGATGTCAAAGATGCACGTCGCTCTGGTCGCCCTATTACAGATAAAATGGATGCTATTTTTGAAAAAGTGGAGCAAGATCGGCATGTCAGTAGTTACGACGTAGCTGAAGAACTGGGAATTGACCACAAAACAGTTTTGGCGCATTTGAAAAAAACTGGGTACACAAAAAAGCTCGACATTTGGGTACCTCACGAGCTCACTGAAAGAAACCTAATGAACCGCGTACTCATTTAGTTGGTCCACTGCCCATGTCTCGTCAGCAAAATACTTATTTACTAGTGGTTGTGTGTTGCTTTACTAAGTATTGCTTATTGTTTCCATTACGTCGTGCGACGGGCAAAGTGATAGCACAAAGATTGGAGGATCATGTGTTCCTTGTTCACGGGATTCCACAAACAGTAATTTCAGATAATGGTCCACAATTTATAAGCCACGAAGTTCAGGCGCTTTACGAAAAATACAATATCCCACAGGTACACATGGGCCCCGTTTACTGTCCACAAGTTAATACCGTGGAAAGATATAATCGAACAATAATCACAGCTGTTTCCTCTTTCGTTGAAGACAAACATTACAAAACGACGTTTATTTAATACCAATAAGCGTACAAAATGGTTAAAATAAGCATCATTTTTGTTAGACCAACCTATTTTTAGAGTAACTTTTTAATAAATAACACCCTGGCTAGTTTTTACATGACATATATGTTATATATTATATATACTCTTTATTGCAATTTAAAAACACATACATAAAACAGGTTGTTAACATATGTTTGCAAGGGCGGACATATCCCTAACAGAGATCTCTGCCTGTCAACCCATGAAAGTAAGTTGAGAAAATAGATATTATGAATAATATATTATGAATAACTGGTGATGAAAAGTGGATCACGTACGACAAGAACGTGCGAAAAAGGTCGTGGTCAAAGGCCGGTCAGGCTTCACAGACTGTGGCGAAACCCGGGTTAACTCGCAACAAGGTGATGCTGTGTGTGTGGTGGGATTGGAAGGGCATTATTCATTATGAGCTGTTACCACCAGGCAGGACCATCGATTCTGAACTCTACTGCGAACAACTGATGAGATTAAAGCAAGAAGTTGAGAGAAAGCGGCCGGAATTAATCAACAGAAGGGGTGTGGTTTTTCATCATGATAACGCTAGACCTCACACATCTTTAGCCACTCATCAAAAATTAAGAGAGTTTGGCTGGGAGGTGTTAATGCATCCACCGTATAGTCCTGACCTTGCACCTTCAGATTTTCACCTGTTTCGGTCTCTTCAGAATTCTTTAGGCAGTGTCAGGTTAACATCACGAGAGGACTGCCAAAACCACTTGTCGCGGTATTTTGACCAGAAGTCCCAAAATTTCTATAGCAATGGGATCATGTCCCTACCTACAAGATGGCAAAAAGTTATCGAACAAAATGGTACCTACATACTTTAGTTAAATGTAAATAAACTATATTAAAAAATGTTTTGAATTTTCTTAAAAAATGCGAAGAAACTTTTTCCCCAACCTATTATATAGTATATATATATTTTAAATGGTAAATAACAAAAACACGGAACATAAAAACTGATAGATAATTATGAAATGTAGGACTTTCTACAATAGTGCCTTTAAGGGCGAATTCGACCAAAATGAGATTAGTAACACGGGAATAGTAATACCAAACTGAGCTGTTGGTTGGTCGAATCTGCCCTTTGTCAAACGAGACATTGACACATTCGTGCGCGAAAAACTGCGTACTCCGTTAAAATAATATTACTCACGTGTAGCCAAACATGAAAAAGCTAGTATAGCTAATCGTCTCCGCCCTTAGGGCAGATTCGACCAATCGTGTGAACTCAGTTTGGTATTACTATTCCCGTGTTACTAATCTCAATTTAGTCGAATTCACCCTAAAAACAAATCTATAAAAATAAAATTAAAATGATGTAGGTATTCAATTTTACAGCCAGACTTTCTTCCAATGCAATAAATCGGTTTCAATTTGTAAATTTAATCAACAGTAATTATATGGACAAGACAATGAGAAAAGAAGACAGAAAATTAAAAAAAAAAAACAGAAAAAAAGAGAAAATGGCCAGAGAAGAGCGCGTTAACAGCAAAGAGTCGCCAACACTGGTATAGCGCCTCGTTTCAAGCTTATGCGGTGGGATCGATCTAGCGACTTCTTGCAGGGGTAAAGCCGTCCGCCCCAACTCGGCTGCCGCTGTCGTCTAAATCATTTACGAATACGAAGAAAAGAGACAATACTGAAATGGAATATCAATTATAATTTAATCCTACATTTTAAGGGACAACAATTGGATATCCAAAACAATCAATGTCAATTAGGCAATTAACGGTACTATAAGCCCTGCAATTGTACGCCAAGATAATGTTTATTACGTCGAAAATTGCTCAAGTACGATTATAGCGCTTTGCTGTTGGACTAATTGCGACCTAAACTTGGAGACCTTATTAATTGGTTAGAAGGTTTAAATTGCAATGATCACTTTTGATAATTTCTGGAATAATAGTGGTTGGACTTATGTCATATATCTGAGCAAGATCATTAATGGTATCATAAAGTAATACATGTTAAATTGGCTGATTCGGAAGTAAAATTAGTAGTGCCTGAGTATTAAACACGATAAAGGTGACCCATTGCTGGCAACGGAACTTTATGTTAATAAAATAGATAATGGTTGTTTCGACGCAATAATATTTATTTATTTATTTAAACTTTAATGTCCTAAACAAGGTACATATGGCGAACTTAACGACAAATATCGTTCTCTACCAGTCAACCATAGGTTAAGCAGAGATTCGGTGGCGGTACCATTAAAGTAAAATATATTAATATATTTTTGTGACCTTTTCTCAATACTTGAAGTTTCTTACCACGCAGACTTTCTGATTTTAAAAAACGCATGTCGTTCAAACTGACAATACTCATGTAAGGTTCACTATAAGTATTGAACCTATTTTAAATGAATATAATGCTGTATTTGGAAAAAGATTCCTTCACATTTTTTTATCGCATAATATACAAAGAAATTGCGAATTTATACATATTCCATAAAAAAATTTGAGTGAATCTTTGAAAAGTGTTAACGTGATTATTATTAATGTCAATGTCACGAATCATCCGTTTTTTCGTTGAATAGCAACATCACTGCGTAGCAAAAACATAATCTGAACACTTCTTGCTACTGATTTGTAGATTTAACGTACTTTTTTTCGTCTACAATGATATAATTACAAGTTTTGGTAGTTTTTCACTTTGTCATCAGCCTATATACGTCTCACTGCTGGGACAGGCCTTCCCCATGGAGAAACACATGAGGAGTATGGGCCGTAACTCCACCACGCTGGCCCAATGCGGGTTGGTGGGTAGAAACGGTCACAAATGCGACGGGGACCAACGGCTTAACGAGCCTTCCGAAGCACGGAAGAGCTTGAGATCACAAAATCTTGGTCACCCATCCACGGCCTGGCCATGGCGAAGATAGCATGGAAGGTTTTTCACTTACAGCAATTGAATTATGTTATTAACTTAATTCAATAACAGCACACGCCCATTCTGAAACTGACCATGTCCTTTCCTTTAACAAGAACGCTCAAAATGAATAAAAAAATAGGCGATTGCTGCTCTACTTATATAACGAACATAGAAAAACCATCTTTGTTGCCAAAGAGGAATTCTGGGAAGTCCTCAGTAAATATTATGCATGTACATGTACTAATATTTGCCAGCCCAGTAATTACCCCTATACCATAAAGTTGCGCGGTTATCTGGATACAGATTCCAGTGAGAAGTTTGAAGCCCGGAACTCCAAGCCTCCAAAGCTCATTTACTAAGTATTGACGCTATTTACTAACTATGATGGATGATTATTAAATACATGATTGAGGGACATAGTGTAGATTACACTATAGTTGTTAGTAGACAAGAAGAAAAGTGTGTGTGTGACGGTGGAATCGTGAAGATCAAACTAAACGGCTGGATAAAGTTGTCACAGTTGTTGATTTTATATGTAAAAGGTAAATAGCACTGAATTTACTGGAGTAAAAGTTAGAGAATAGTATAAAAGATAGGGCTACTTACAATAGTGCCTTGGTAAAGTTATTTAGTTTATCCGAACATTTACCGTAACATTTTATTACTTTAACATATTATAATATACTACAACAGTTATAACAATTTATATATTTTATATTTTGTCCTCTGTTGGTCCGGGACGCAAAAAGAATGTGCCAACTGCTTTTTTTGTCTAGCACGTCGTAAAAGGTGACTAAGGGCGTATTGGGTACTGGGTCTGTAAGTTGTCTGTGATTGTGTAGGCGATGAGCTAGCCACTTGTTACTACTTTTTCACGATTTTCCATCCGACCAAACCCATTTTTTGTATGGCTAAATGTGGTCATAAGGAACATAGTGCTCCTTGGACTCTGCCGATTACAGGCGTGATTGTATGTATGGATGTATTTTAACGGGGTTTCTTATTATATAAAAATAAAAATTATGTTTAATAAACCTCGATTTTGTGCCGAGTAAAATAAATAATATGTTTTTGATTTAAGTGATCTTGTTGAATATAAGGGCAAGATGCAGAGTTATTACGCTATCGTCGTGCCGGGCTGTGCTTCCGTCGCATCATCTGCGGCCGCCAGTGAGAGCTCAGCAAGGTGGCTATAGTGACAGCGACGATAGGCCCCACCACCTAGATGCCTTCTTCATAGAAAGAAAGAAATAAAGAAAGAATGAGTTTATTGGCTTACATATAAATACACATACATGTACTAAAAAAAATAGGATAACAGGCCAACTAGGTCTCTCCCTCAGCATAATGCCACAGCGACCAACGCCACTGTGGCGCTGGTATTCTGGCAGGACCTACAGTTAATAAAATAATTTGATGTAGACCTTAATATAATAACACGAAAAAAAAAATAATAACAAACCAGATAATGGTTTTGGAGTTTCATAGAAACTTGTGATTGTTAGTCTAACCGAAGTCTTCGATACGATTGTGTCCTCGATGCGCTGCTTTACACATGTTTTTAAGGAAAATTAATAATGTTCTCTCTTCAAATGTATAAAACTCATAAAAGAACAATTTGTTGAAATTGACAAGTAAAACGAAAAAGATTTTTTTTGTTACTAAGCTAGAAGCGTGCCTTTTATGTGGGTTTGGTCTTTAACAAATAAAAGGAAACAAAAGTTGCTTTTTGTTAATATCTCGTATTAACTCGGAGTGAAATGGTTGGTGGTTCATATCGCGCGGTCAGTGCCACGCAGCGACTCGAGGCTTATTGTGAATATTACGAGTATTACGTCTTTGCTCTAAAATATTACATGGATATCTTTTTTTTAGAATATTCAGTAAACAAGCTTCCATACTAGGTATAACTACTCTTGAATAAGAACATAAATATATTTGACGACCTCCGTGGTCGAGTGGTCTGTACGCCGGTCTCAAGGCGCCGCCATCTCGAGAGGTCCTGGGTTCGATCCCCAGTGGAGGCAAGTGTTTGGGTGAAGAATTTTCAGACATTTGTTCTCCAGTCTTGGATGTTGATTATATATGTATAATATTATATATATATTCTGAATAATTATGTGTATTTATCTATTAAATATATTTGTCCGTCAACTAGTATCCGTAACACAAGCAGCATTCAGTTGCTTAAAATGGGACTAGTTGATAGGTGTGAATGTCTGAGGATATTTATTTATTTATTGTGATATTTTGATTTAAAATAAAGTGTTTAGGCACCTGTTTTACAGAATATTTGTAATCTAGCCTTTCAGACTATAGTTTAGAATATTATGTAGATTCTTTTGTATCCTTGTATTGAGCTCACAAGCTACGTGGTCTTATGTCCCGTGCTCCTAATTTGTCTCTCAATGTACGCAATTTTATACTCCAGTAAAAATTCTGTTGCTTACATTCCACTAAATTTTACTGGCTTACCCACATAATCGGCTGCTTAAATTTTAATTGTTTTGTCTACAATTTTTCGATGCCACAGTCGTAACTAAATCCAACAGATGTAGGTCGGTGTACTCCGAACCATTTACCTAATCCGGTGATACACGACCGACACATACATTTTACACGCGGAGAATTTAAATCGTGCATTTAAAATAGTTTTTGGTTCAACCAGTTTTAACGTATAACACCTGTTTTGATATTGACCATAACTGGCATTGTGACGGAAAGCGGTTTTAAAACGTCAACCTCTTTTGAATTTCGAATGACGGTTTGACAGCTAACGGGTGGGTAAATACAATTTTAAGTTACTACAGATATCATTGTGTACTGAAAGTGGCCAGTGCGACTGACAGCCAAGAAGTCCTCCAGTTGCCAGGCTGGGTCACGAATTGTGAATAGTAATGTTTCTAGGCCCTCCAAGAGGTAGACTTTTGATCCGGCTAAGATCGCACTGTGACGTGGTGGACCGATGGTAAATAAAACTGCAGTTGTCGTCACTTATTGCGGTTGTATAATTAAAATTAAAGGCACAACTGAAACGATTATATAAAAGGGTAAATTTGACAAAATACACAAAACAATTTCACTTTTAAAACAAAAACCTAATTATCATAAAAGGCAAAGCTAAAAAGCAGAGCTTACTCGTACAATAGTGCCTTTTTTTTTTTTTTTTGGGTTCGTTCGAGGAGGTAAAATGCCTTTACGCATCGTCCCTGTGGGGTGGTGCCAACCACAGGGGTATGTGGGACTCCGGTAAAGTCGTTCCCGACTACCCACTAAACATCCCCCCCGGCCTGACTCCGTTGCGCTATACGGGGGGACCCGGGCTCGTTGTGTTAACACTCTCCGGGCTGGCCCCGTCGCTCGCCTGTCAAGGCACTCCGTTGCACCAATTAGTGCGACAGTGAACCGCTTCTCCCTAGAGAAGTGGCTACTACCACGAGGCGCTTGTAACCATAAGGGTTACAAGCGCCACCGCCGGCCTTGAAGGCCAGCCATCCACCGACCCCCCAATAGGGTCCTCTAGCCCTGAAAAGGGCTTTTCCATGCACGACAACACCCCAGGATTCTAGGGTGTGCCTGCACCAAGGCCAGTTGGCCCAACTCCATCACCCCCAACGGGCCCTTGGGCGCTTGTTTGAGCCTCCATAGGCTCTTGAGGGGGGTCACACTTATGGCCCCCTATAGGGGCCGCTCTCACGCGGCGTCTTGGGGCACCGCACCTCGTCTCACCCAGCCTGTGGCTGGCCTCTCGTCCGGCCTCCGCACAGAGCGGACAGTGGGCCTTGGCCCGACACTCCGAGGCCTTATGGCCTGTACCACCACATCTATAACACACCCCGGTGCGGTCGATCACCGAGGTGCACGTCGCCTTCACGTGGCCCGATTCCAGGCACCTAAAGCAGCGAACGTCGCGCGGGGGCAGAACCCGCACGTACGCCGCCGCCCACCCAATGTGCAGTCGGCCATCCTCCGCTAACTTCTTAGCCGCCTCAGCTGGGCAGCTTGTCCAGACCCGGTAGGCCCCCGAACCGGTAGGACGAATCGTTCCCACCTTAATCTTCTCCAATGGGCATTCGCCCTTCTTGCCCATGGCTGCTGCGATGTCCTCGCTGGTTGTAACGCCGCACAGACCCGACAGGACCAGTTCAGCTCTCTTCTCGGGTCGAGCGATTCTGACGGACCCCTCGGCTACATCCTCAATATGTTGGGCTATTGAATCTGCCCACTCTTCCCTTTTCGGCCCCGAAACAAGGCACATGGTAGTCCCTGTGACCGTTTTCGACCACTTCATCTGAGCCACCACCTCTTCACTCAGCTGTGAGTTCTTCTGTGCGCGGCCCAGAATCTCCTCGATCGTCACACCGCGCTTTACCGCCTCCGGCTCCACGTTTAGTGTCAGGGCTGTCGTAGACGGCACCCGGACCTTCACCCTCTTCGGTATAGGTTTCGGCTTCTGCGGCATTTTCGGCGTAGGTGCCGCGCTTGGAACACTTCGCCTTTTAGCCATGTCCGCGTAGGAGCAGATCGTCTCCGGAGTTTGCTGCAGAACCGGGCGCTGTTCCAGCACCTGCGCAAACCGGGCCAGGTCACCCGTAACCCTCTCCTCGAGCCTCGTGAAGTCCGCCCTAGTGGCCGATGCCTCCTCCAACTCTTTGATTGAGGCCTTAAGAGCCTCAATTTCTTCGCTTTGTGCCTTAATACGCTCTTCTCTGTCCTCGTAGGCCTTCTCGACAACGTCGAAAAACGTGGTGGCATTTGCGTCCACCTCCCCAATAATCCGGCGCAGCTCTTCTCTAAAATTCCGAATATTGGGGGCGAACTCCGGTACCAACCTTTCGAGGTCACGGAGCTCCGGAACCAGCTCGCGAAGCTTTTTAGTGCTTCTGGTCATCCAGGTCCTTTGCACGTATGTCTCCTCTCTCTGACTGACTGCGGGATCATCGGCCGGAACGGCCGGAACATCCGCCTCTCCCCTCCCTCTACGCACTGGTGCCACCCCCGTATACGTGGGGCAGACCGACTCCGTGGGAGATTCGAGTGCCAAGCGGATGCGCTTGGCTCCCGACTCCACCACAGTGGCGGTGAGGGATTCCTCCTTACGGAGACCCTCCCGGGGAATCTTGTTTGCCGAATGCGTGTTCATTTTTGGTTTCTGTCGTCTTCACGGGCACTGAAGCCCCTACCCTATCGACGGGCACTGAAGCCCGGCAGCGGACCATCTGGGTGTGGTCTCCGCCGCCTCAAACACGTCAGACCATTAGCCCGCCGCTGAGCACTGATTTGGGGGAAATCCAATCCAGTGGTCAGCGGCGGTTGCCCGGGGTGCGCCACGAGGAGGCTATCTGACCAGGCACCCCCGTACAATAGTGCCTTGAGTAAACTTATGGACTTTATAAATTAAGTTAACCTGATAACTTGTGACAATCGAGAATCTTGTGATCTTATTTAGGATAATCATCAATATAAAAATAAATGGACTATCATTCGACCAAATACCTTTATTTGTTGGAGCTGTAGGAATTACCGCTCTTTTATTATTATTATCACTTCCAGTATTACTATATTATTATCAGACCTAAATACATCTTTTTTTGATCCTGCTGGAGGAGGGGATCCAATTCTATACCAACACTTATTAAATTCATTGAAATAATATTTTAAATTATTGTCCGTGAGTCAGCCGCTCTACACGCTGACTATTGTAAGAATGAATTTCGAGAACCAAACAAATAAAAAGAGATAGACAGTAAATCTAAAAACGGAAACCAAGAGAAAAATGGCCAAAGAAGAGCGCAATGGCAGCAAAGAGTCTAATATAGCTATATAGCTATAGCGCCTCGTTACAGCACGAAGACGTTGAGCACGAGCAGTGTAGAACCGATCATTGTGTAGATTTTTAAGGGAGGCGAAATTTATGCCGTAGGGAAATGAATGAATGAATGAATGATTTAAAATTAGCACCTTACGCTAAGAGGAATAATTCAATGTTTATAGATAAACATTGTCTGTCGGCTGAAGTCGTCTTCTGAACCCTCTTCAAGCGACCAAAATTAATAACAGACCTAAAAAACTCGAAAGCTTATAATTAAAAATTTCCTCCGGAAAAAAATCTCATTTATACTTTAGTGAACTGAATACATACAAATGTATTTTAATAAGGGTAAAAAGAGGAAGCCTACAAGGTATATTTGTTGTGTATCTAATTTCGTGTATGTTTTTATAATGATAATTATGTTATTGAATATTTTCCACCATCAACTTCGAAAGATTCGAAATTACTAGCTTCATTCTAAAAAAAAATCGCCAATGATAAACGTATAAAATACTTTTCATCTCTCTTCTATATAGTAACTAGTGGGATCCCGCGGCTTCACCCGCGTGGTACCCATTCCCATGGGAATATCAGGATACAAAGTTGTCTATATCGTTTCTCAGGCTATGGACTATCTGTATACCAAATATCGATTAAATCAGTTCAGAAGTTTTGACGTGAAAGCGAGAACGACAGACAGAGTATTTTTCGTATTTATAATATTAGTATGGATAGTATGGATTTATTTATGAAGTTTAATCATTTTAAGTGTAGATAATTTAATTTAAACAATTTGGAAACACGGTCTAGATTGTGTGAAAGAAGATTTTGAAAAGTGCCTAAACATAAATTCATTCTAAAGACTCTTTTAGTTCACACAGAACAATTAAACTTCGGCATTTTTTGTGTAAAATTACACCAGAAACTTAAAATTATATTTATAAAGATTCTTCAAAAGGTCTCAAAATATCTCGCGAAGAATTTTCTCAATTTCCTACAAGAAATCGTAGACAGTTCCTTTATGGAGACAGAACGCCACATTTTTATAATGAAATTTAAAGCTCTACAGGGAAATAAAAATAGGCGAATATGATAGCACAATGCTTCGATTGGGTACGGTTACTAGTTCCTGGAATAAAATTATGGCCCCACAATTCTTGTTCCTGTTTGACTAAGTCAATGCCAATAGTTATCTGACTAAATATGAAAAATAAATTAATACTTCGACAGAATCGAAAGTAAGTATTCGAAAGTATCCGAATATATCCGAAGGAATCCGAAATTATCCGAAAGTATTCGAAAAAATCAAAAAGTATCCGAAAGTATTTAAAGAATCCGTATTGATCACGATCTTTTTGGTATCGAAACTTTTTTAAGAAAAAGCAAATCAATGAACATAAAAAAATCTATAACTCACTAGTGAATAGTAATGTAAACGTCACAGTGTGAATAACAGGTATCTTTATGTGGCTGATTGCGGTGAAATTTTATGAGCAAGGGTATTGAAAAATATATTTATCCGTCATTTAATATCCGTAACACTAGCAGTATTAGTTGCTTAAAATGGGGCTAGTTGATAGGTGTGAATGTCTGAAGATATTTGTTTATTATTGTACTAGGGTGGAGCGTCAATGTAAGCAGAAAAAAATGTTGTCAAACCTGAAAACCTGTAAACAAATGCGTAAGAGTATCTAATATTATCAATTCATTAACAACCTCTGCTCGCCCACTAATGGACATAGGTCTCCCCTTATGCAAGCCACCGCTCTCGATCTTCGACCGATGAAACGAATATCGTCATCTTGTCACAGGGCTATATTATCAATGGAATTTTTAAATATACATTTTAAAATAAAATAAAAATATAGTTGATAATACTGGTATACTTTGTACACCGGTATTGTCATAGTCAGTCTCAGCCCATATACGTGACCACCCTAGGATAATTTCAGGCAAAAAAATATTTTATAAACTGAAAAACAATAATCATTTATTAAATTCATTCCTCACTCTATCCATTCTCGTCACACCACACATCCACCTCAACATAATTATTTTAATTTATTTCAAATAAAAATAATTTGCAGATGTTGCGTTGACTGGAGATAATAGTACATTATGGTACAAGTGTGTAATGTTGGTGATTACCGCTGAGGCGCATTGAGGCCCGAGCCGTCAGGCGAGGGTCTTAAGGAGCCGAGGACGGTAATCATCAATACACACGTGTATCATACAACGTTTTTCAACACACTTCTGAATAAAATAATACTTAAATAAAAAACCATTTTACATAGTAGATAAAAAGTTTATTTAGAGAAACAATTAGTAAATGTGCAGTTAGTAAAATTATAATTAACTATTTTTGATGATATAGCGGTCTCATCAGATAGATTATTTACTGAAATACTTTCATGTTCTATTGTTATTTGTGATGGTTCATTATTCGTGTAGGTAGGTGAAATCCAATCATTGGATGTACTTGGTATTTCGCTAGTAGGATGCGTCTCAGAATCAAGTTTAATTCTTTTTGTGATTTTCGCACAAATTTCCTTCTTGTTTTGTATGGAATCTTCTACGTATGATTCTGCTACATTGCTAGATCGCCACCCGCCATGTCGCTTCAAAGTCATTATATCAGCTCCTGAATTTGCCAGCAATGTAGCTGAAGTTCTTCTGAAACTATGTCCAGTGTAGCTCTCAGCATCTACTAAACCCAAAAACTTAGCGATTTCTTTAGGCATAGAACCAAATTTGTTTATACCTATAGGCTGACAGGTACATTTACCATTCTGGTAATTTAGAAAGAAACGGTCATTTTTTGTTTTTGGTGAACGCAAACTTTCATACTTCTTAACAATATCATAGAATGGACCGTGTATGGTGAATGACCTAGGTATTTTATTTTTCGTGATAGGTATCTTCACTAAAAGCATCTGGCCATGGTTTTCTATATCTTTTACAGTTATATTTGTTAATTCTTGTATCCTACAGGCACCAGTTACGCCAAATATTAAAGCAACCTGAAACAAAAGAAACAATAATTAAAGTCAACAAGCTGCTATTAAATATTTAATTAAAATTAATTTAACTAACCTTTGTAGCCAAATATTGGTTATCTGGAGCATCTTTAATAAATTTTTCAATATCGTCAGATGATAAAACCTTTGATTTTTTGCTTCTAAATCCATCAGATAGTCTCTTTAGATAAGCTGACAAATTCGAGTATGTTTTTAAGTCCACTCCATTCTTTGTTCGGACTGTACTTTTTAAAATTGAGTAAATACACCGCAAAGAGCTAGGTTTGTACTTAGAAGATAATTCTTTAAAGTACGCCATGAACACATTTTCTGAAAAAGACTGCGTATTCTTGTTGTTCTGCCATTGTATGAAATTTTGGTACGCTAATAGATATTTTTCCTTTGAGTTTTCTGGTAGTAAACTTTCCATAACGTTCTGGGCTTCACATCTTATATCGGGCGGTGTACAACATAAATCATTTTCTTCATAAATTGTATTTGCAGACATCTTAATTAATAACTAACTAAATAACTTCAAAAGAGAAAACGAGACGAGTTGTGAAAAATGTTTCGTAATGGCGGGAAAAATTAATTAGTTTTCCTATGCGCGCGCATCGGCCATAGACTAAAAATGAGGTTTCTTTTTTTTGGGCTTTTCGCGGATAGCTTTTTAGCGCAAATGTAACCGTAACTCAACCAATAATATTAAAAAAAACTATTACTCACTCGTGAATAATAGTAATGAAAAAGTCACAGTTTGATTATAGGTGTCATTATGTGCCTAATTGCCATGGGATTAGAGCCACTTTATAAGGAAGTGTGTTGAAAAGATACCTTATTCGTTTCACTGATGCTTTTATAAATAGATTTAGTTAAGCTCACATGTGAAAAGAAAAAGTCATGTATCTTTATTGGTTTTTCATTTTCTGTGCTCAATAAACTGTGGGCTTTTTTAAGAATAGCTTTTTTAAAGTCGATTAAATGTCAATAAAGCGAAATAGAATATTTGAGTTCGAGCCAAGAAATATCATAGATCTTTTCAGTCAAGAGATCTTTAAATCCAAGTTTTCTTTGACCTCTACAAACTGTGTCTATGTTTACCTAGTTTATTTCTACCAAGTTCTTAAATTATAACAATTTAAAATCCTATATTATAAATGCAAAAGTAACTCTGTCTGTCTGTCTGTCTAGATTTCACGTCAGAACTACTGAACCAATTTAACCGAAATTTGGTACAAAGATAGTCTACAGCCTGAAAAAAGGACTTAGGCTACCTTTTATCCCGATATTCCCATGGGAACGGAATCCATGTAGGTGAATGTAAAAAAAAATTAAATAACACCTCCCAGAAAAATTAAGGACAAGTTTACGCCACTAAGGAGTAAATTTTCAATTCCACCAATTTAGGCTACTATTCCAATTTGAAAAAAACTTTCAGTGTTGAATAGCCTATTTATCGAGGAAGGCTATACGCGGACGAAGTGACGGGCAAAAGTAATTCATTAAACTGATATAAATTCGTGTCATGTTCAAAAATGTTTATGCATGTTTGACAGTCAATGACTCTTATCAAAGGGAATAAAACTGTCACTAGTCAAATGTACATGCATATTTTTGAACACGACTGTACATAATTCATTTGAAGTTTGATCATAAAATTCTAGACTTAATGGTATCCGAGCTCTTGCTTAATACCTTTTCTCGACTAACAATTGAATACATAAAAGACGTTCTGATAAATGAATCCATTTGAAATGGCATAAATTATTAAAAAGCATAAAACGGTAACGTCACTGGTCCAATTCGCAATGTTACATGGACGCTTATAATCAAGACAAACTCCTCATCTCCACCCTATATAGTCTGTAACGTAATGTTGAAAAACCAAATGTCATATCCTTTGTTAATTAAAAAAAGTGTTTGAAATGACAGAAATCCTATTCATATCCATTGAAATTGTTGTAGAAATTAGGGCAGCTGGGTTTTCAGAAACACATAAGATTTGGTCACCCATCCTGCGTACAGCTACGAAGATGGGGTAGTTTTCAATATCGAATGCGTTCAAAATAAACCACGGAGGCTCTAAAGCTACTTATCCGCCAACGATACGCTCTTAAAATTAATTCTAGCAATATAATCCAGTATGCTAATATAAAACTTGAAGAGTTTCAATGCTCATCTCATCCGATTTATATCTTCGATGTCATAAACAAGGCGTGAAGATTTATTAATCTGGCATTTTCGTATTATAAAGTTTAGATTCAATTCTTAGAAATAGTTCTATTAATACTATATAGTTTCATTGGTTTTTTTTGTGAATCTTTTGGCTTGTTGACGTTTTTTTTATTATTTGAGCTTTAAGTGTCAAAATTTTTATAATAATATATTGTTAGAAGAAATACCAATTAAATTCGGTGAACAAAACTTTGTGAACTCGCGGGCGAGATACCAACTGTAATCCGTAATGGGCCAGCGTGGTGGTGTTACGGCCAATATTGCTCATAATTTTTCTCTATAAAGGAAGGCCTGCCTGTACCCAACAGTAGGACGTGAACAGCATGAAAACATGGCCCAAACATGGCATGAAGCATGGCCCAATGCGAATTGGTGTATAGAAACAGTTTATATTTTCCTTTTGATTTAGAACAGTCTATTTCTATCTCGAATTAATCCGAGAACTGGTAATTTCTCGAATTGTCAGAGAAATATTTATGATAGAAATAGCTAAGTCGTTGTAAGTGTTCTAAGCCCTATTGAATCGACGACTAAGGTATACCCCTCTTTGACTAAGGCAATGTGATCTGGGGATTTGGCTTGGTGAAGATTATTTTGGAGTAAGACATTACTGTATACATAATTACTCCATCTCTCATTCATGGTCCGTCTGTATAGTCATGTATATCATAATATTTTAACACATTTGACAAATGATAAATTTTATTCGCTACTAATAAGAGTCATGAACTTGTTCTTTATTAAGTAGTTACATTTCAATTTACCACGACGCCGGTATTTTATGGCAATTTTTTTGGCGGCCGTCCAAAAATCTTAAACAAAAATTTTCACCGCAAATGAAAATTCAATAATAAAAAAGGACAAACGAACGGAAATGAACATTCCGAGCTATTTTTCAATGAAGCATATAAATGGTTGGACGGACATCGTATTTCCAAAATATACTGTGATTTTTGTGTCACTTTCGATCACTTTCATGATTTACCATAACTACTTTAGAACGTAAATTATACGTATCATTTGATTGATTTCAAATTATATCAAATTATATCAAATTAAATATCATGAACACTGTAAATTATGATACATGACTTGAAATTACAACTCATTCTATTATACAGGTTATACAACCATTTGTTTTTAAAAATTTGTTTGTAAACTTTTGTTTTTGACGCGTCATAAGTGCCCTTGGTGGTCACTACGATCACCGGCGTTCACAAACAATAGATGTTTCTATTTGGTCTCGTTTTGTGCCCGTTCACTAGTTTATATCAAATAATAACATCAGTGCATATTAAGCAACTACAATTAGTAAATACGCAGCTCATACAAAAAACAGTTAATATTTACGAATCCATTTCGACTGCAAGAATCGTTAATGGACGTTGATATCGGTCATTTCAAATATTTTATACTATAGCTGAGACTATAGGAGCAAGCATAGAAATTGGACCCGGAAATTTTCAAAAAAGATTTTTATTAAACAAAATATCATTTTCATAATTTAAAGATATATTTACTAAGTCAAGCCGATAACTTGACTCCAGCTTGATGGTAAGTGGAGACAATGAAGCGTCGAAAAAAACATCATTAGCAAAACAGAACTCAGCCAACCTGAGTCAGTCGCAGACTTACAATCCTTACATAGTATCACAATCATATTATTTTTAAATTATCTTACAAAGGATCACATTCTTGGCACCTGTGTCCACTAACATTTAGCAGACAGTCTACTGGATTTTGACTTAGGCTTAGATTCCAATGAAGTGAAACCGACCATATTTTTCGCAATGAGCACTTTTTAAGACACGTGATTCATACATACAATCACGCCTGCAATCCCCGAAGGTGTAGGCAGAGTCCAATGAGCACTGTGTTCCTTAAGACCACACTTAGCCATACAAAAATTGGGTTTGGTCAGATGAAAAATCGATAAAGAGTAGTAACAAGGGACTAGCTCATCGCCTACACAATCAGACTCAGACCAATACGCCCTTAGTCGCTTTTTACGATATGCTAGGCAAGAAAAGCAGTTGGTATCTTCTTTTTGTGTCCCGGACCAACACGGGACCACGGCACGCACCAACCAACCAAGGCACGTGATGTTAGGAAAAATATGTAGTGGTGATTAGGCTATTGGACCTCAAGTCCGAACAGTATTGTTTTTCCCAATCCGTCTTCAACTCTGTCCTATTTCTGAGATTTTCAACAAACACACCTTATTTTATATCCCATTTATACAGTTAGTACAATATAAACCCACCCAGCGACCGCCATAAGGCATTCTATTATGAGAGAAAATAATAATTAAACTTTCCCAAACCATCAATGTGGAATACCGCTTATTATTTTACGAAATAAGTATTATGCATTATTCAAAAGCTCCAAATTCTCTAACAAATAATTGTTCATTGGTCTCTCTGAATATTTGTAGCTATCGTGTCTATTGTGCGAACGTTTCATTGTTTATGTTATATTTTAGTAATTTAGGCAGTCTGTTTACAAAGAACACGCTTTTAATGCTGTTATTGAAGTATTAACGAAATTTATTCAACTTTTAGACAATTTGCATATTTGCGTTATAAAGCTTTTAATTGATATTAACTGTATTCAGATTTTATTTGCTGTGAATAATATTTTGGGTAACAATCGGTTTGAGCGACCCTGAAGTGATCGTTTACTGTGTCATGATAAATTTTAGAAAGTGTTTCAGACAATCAACATAAAATTTTTACATTAAATTTTGAAATGGTATGCTGAAATGCCTGAAGATGTTTTGCTGAGTCCAGGACTTCACCGCGAAAGATACTTGATTGACGAACCGAATATCGAAATATTCCTTAATCGAAAAACTGAACTTTTATTGGGTCCACAATAATTATAAATAGTTGACTGAAAATAAAAAAGGAATGAAGAGATGAAAATGCGCTTTGATTTTCTTTTCGTTCACAGTTAAGCCTGACTTTTTGACTGATTTTTTAAAGCAAGGCGGGACAAGTGACTTCGTCTAACTTGATGCAGATTTAGCTGGTGTGGAAATGAAAGAGACCGTAATAGCCTCCCTTACCATGTCCGTCTTAGTAAAACCATTTCACACTTCCTTTGAAACTCAATTTTCAGAGTCCTTAAAATTATTCTTGGTCAGCATTAATAGAACCGATGTAGAACGTTGATCCTACCATAAACCAATCTATATGATCGAGTAATGAATAAAGGCAAACCCGTCGAACGCTTCACTAATTAATCTTTAAAGGTTTTTCCTGGAAAAATTGCCCGGACAACGCGATTTCCAATCAAGATTTTCCGGGTCTTAAATCAATTAATTTTCGGCCAGTTTCTCCTGGGCTAATCAAAAACTTATTTTTGGAATCGACGATACTTTTTCCGCTGAAATATAGAACGATATCTAGAGGTATAGATTATCTAGGCAATTGGTGTATATGTGTAGGTAGATGATTGTTTTTGATAATGTGTTGCTACATTACAATCTAAATATAATAATATATAACTCAAAGTTGACTAATTGACGTAGTGATCTATCATCGCACAGCCCAAACCACTGGATGGATCGGGCTGAAATTTGGCATGCAAGTAGATGTTATGACTTAGGCATCCGCTAAGAAAGGATTTTGATTAAATCTACCCCCAAGGGGATAAAATAGGGGGTGAAAGTTCGTATGAAACTTTGTCAATTTTAAACCGATCGAGCTGAGACTGAGCGAAAATTAAAGGGTTCCCGTGGGATAGTTAAAACAACCATAGTAACCGCGGACGAAGTCGTGGGCAACAGCTAGTTTAAAATAAATGTGTGATTAGCAGATTGTACAATTAATTTAAATTATTGAAATTAGCACTCTTAATGAAAGTTGAACGAACAAATCATAAATAGTAAATTGTTTATTAGTGTCATTTTCGAACTTTAAAAGTAATCTTAGTTATTCCAAAATGTTTGACTAACAAAGTTCATCGATAAGGAATAGTGAATTGATTCCCGTTTTGTTTTTTAAACATATTTTTTAAATTTCTTTGTAAAATTGTAAAATTTCTTTTAATATATTTTTAGCCACTTCAGCATTAAATATTGACATATAGTGTAACGGCTGAAGGATCGCAGTGGTTCTTGACCAAGCGAGGATGTGCTACAGAAGGGATACATCGAGGATGTAGAGGGTCAGGATGACCCTGTATTTCATGTTAAGTAAGTCAGTAAACTTAACAATTGGTCATTAGTTAAAGGATTTTAAGAATAAATGCACTACAAGTACTGATTGTTAATGTAGTTTATAAGGTCCTTACCTATAAAATTGGTGTTTTGTATGGAGATTTTGGGGAATTCTGCATTTTCCATACTAAATTTTTTTCAGTTTTCTTCACAACGACGATAATAATATTTGGCATCTATCATTAGACAAGCTTTAGTAATATGTGTAATATCACACTTCATAAAAATTATTTATCGTTTTTAAGTGAATGCAAATAAAATCATGTATTCAGGAGGCACTTAAAAAGAGTTGTCTCCGTGTCCAATTTTAACACAATTAAACTTACAACAAATTATCAAAACAAATCAAAAGAGCTCAAAAATATAGTCTATTTTTAGACGAGGTAATTATTTTTTAGGATTACTCTGAATTTTAATAGTTACAGACAAAATACTAAGAGAGAAAAAAAACACCAATTTCATAGGTAAGGACCCAATATTTTAACGAAGTCCTAAATATAAATCAGCTTGGTACTACAGTACTATAAGGAGGATATATAACATTTGAATAATAACAAACAATAAAACCAACTCCAAAATAATTCAAAAATTAAGAGCACTTAAAAGTAAAAAAAAATCTGTCTTAGTAAATACGTAAGTAACTATGCTGTAAGTACAATTAAATAAATTCGTAAAATTGGAAAAATAGATACCTACTTATTTAAATTTAACAATTTATATAGTCGGTATATATAGTCGGCCCAGCCGAAAGCTGTGAACATTTTATTCTAACGTAACAGTAACGATTATTTGATGCAAATTGATTTCCCCTTGCTCTCGCATGGATGCAAGCATTTCAAAATGTTTCATGCTTTGCATAGGCACTGTGCCAGTTAAAATCGACTAATAGATTAATTTAAGGTAATTTGTTAAGTTTATAAAAAGCCGAACTAGTGAATCTTAGTTACAATATAAATTGAATCAAAAACAAAGGCGTGTAGTAAACACAATTTCGTGGATCATTAAGACAAAGTGCCGATAGCCGGCAAATAAAATGTTGACTGAAATATATGAAGGACGTAATGTTATTGGGACCGTTCTCGATCAAGAGATATCCACAACCCTTGCCATCACGATCTTACCTTCGCAATGCGGGCTATCAGTGACCTAGTTGGAAGTAACGAATGACGTATCGTTACTCGAATCCGGCTTGAATTCCGCATCATTATCCAACGGAGGAGAACAGAACTGTAACAGGGATGTTGGTAAGGGAAAACAAAGTATATAACAACAGTAAGTGAAGTAAAAGAAAGTAAAATGCAGCAAAATGAAAGTAGGAGAAATCACAATAACAAAAGAGGTTTATAACAAGGACTGACCACAGTGTTTCTAGGATTCACCATGGCGTTCCACAGGGGTGTGTCCTGGGTCTTCACCTTCCAACCAGTGCCGGTATCAATTCTAATGCAGAATAAAAAAGTAGTAGGAAAACTTTACAATTGAACTACTGTAACGAGGCGCCATAGCTATATTAGCGCCTCGTTGCTGTCATTGCGCTCTCCTCTGGCCATTTTTCTCTTGGTTTCCGATTTAAAATTTGCTGTCTGTCTCTTTTTATTTGTTTTGTTCTCGAAGCTCATTCTTACGAGAGTCAGTGCGTAGAGCGGTTGACTAACCAAATTATCAGTTCTTAATTTATAACAAAGACTATACGTTTTCTCTAAGGCAATATTGTAAGTAGCCCTACCCTTTCTATAATATATTTAAGTGTTAAATGTGAAATTGTTTTGTGTTCAGTGTAATTTACTTTTTTTTTATATAATTGTTTCAGTTGTGCCTTAAATCTTACTTATAAATATACGATACCAAGTGACGACCCAACTGCATTTTAATTATTTCCGGCTTCACCCCGTCACACTACCAGGGATAAAGTATTGCAGCGTTTAAACGCTGAACAAGGAGCTCTTTCTCACATCATAGAAAAATCAAAACAATGCACATCACTATACACTATACAAAGCCTCGCTTTTACGTCCAAGTATCCTTAACCTTCGAGCCATCGTTATATTGATAGATACGGCCATTTGTCCTAGCCATCCCGCGGCGACTTAGCGAAAGTAACTTTTTATTTTTGATGCACAACTATAAATCTCCGATATGAGAGACGATTGTTCTGATTCCGATCGTCCATTTTACGAGGGTGTTCCTTTTCTTATTTATAGCCGGTTGTTTTTGCCGAGTGTTAAGCTAAGCAAATGAGTTTCGATTCTGTTATGGCGTCCTCTGGTTTTATGCGAAGATATTTATTGTTTATTTTTGAAGGATTTGTGGACGGTAAATGTGGATGCTAATAAAATCCGGTTTAGGAAGTTTTGCCGGTATAAAATATTATTGGAATCCGGATTTATTTATCGGAAAAGATTTTTATGGAAATAAATAAATAGGTATACCTTTTTTAGATTACATTAGAGAGTCACCGGTTTCTTTTATTTCCATTTTTATAGTATGATTTTATAACTATTATGCTGTGTATTATTATTTACTAGAATATTTTATGTAGATCGAATAAAGGTTATGAATTAAATTCAAGATAAAGACAATTATTTATCTCTTATAACTTAAAAAAAAAATTACTCTTACAAGAAATATAAAAAAGTGCTATACACTATTAACATAACACCAAAAACATACTATTCAACATAACATATCATCACGCCTCTTTCCCCGAAGGGGTAGGCAGAGGTGTCAAGCACCCACATTTCGCCGGATATGTTAGGTCCCCATGTAACAGGTGGCGAGCCTGTTGCCATGCACCGGGCACAATGTGAGGCAAGCGTTATTCACAATGAACTGTACATAAGTTTTATTCAAACTCAGTGGTACAAGAAGTGGGATCGAAACCGCGTTTCCCGCGGCCTTTTTAACGAGTACTGATCCGTCTGCCCCAATTCGGCTACAGCTGCCTTTTTCTTACTACTCAAAATATAAGTAAATTTCCTATTGAACTCCTAAGATAATTCGCACACATAGTAGGTATCTTTAGCGTTCACCAAAATTACATTAATGCCAGTACAGAAAACTCATCACCAAAGCAAGACTCTAAAGCAACGAAGCTACATAATATAATAAGTACTGCATCTGCAGAAGCTATTGATCTATCGAAAGTTGCTACAAACTAAAGCGAGTACTGAACGAATTTCTCTAAAAATAAATTGTAAGCTGTACAAATCTCATATTTCTAAACGTGGAGCTCGTTTCTTGGGGTAGAAGTCTCAACGCTTTGCTTCAATTATTGAATGCCTTACTCTGTGGTGAAATACAAAATTGGTGACCAAATAATTTTAGTTATATCCCAATTATAATATGTCCCAATTATAATACCCTCCGCGCACGAAGAACTGTTGGGTTCAGGTGGTTTTAGAAACCCTACCGATCCATAACGAGCCATAACCTACAGTAGTACTACGTGGTCTACAGTACTATATAAGCTGAAAAGATAATAATAATTTCTAATGGAAAAAGAGCAAATAATTCTGAATTCCTTTTTTTTATCAATTTTATTCCCTAAACAAACCGAAACCTTCAACATTTCACTCAACGCATAGCTTATCAACAAAAATGCTCAGAAATAATCCTGAACCATATTAATAATGGTAGCGACCTCTGCTCAAATCATATTACAACGAAAAACTTAATATAACCCGCGATAATAGTTGAACTTCCAAACTTATCTAATAGATGGCGCTACGTGTTGCTGTTTCTTCGGATACTCCTGGCTTTTGTAGGCGAACTAACGTGGGAGCTTTTTAGGTCGAAAGTTGTTTGAATTACAGTATAAAACTTTAGTTTGGTCGATTTTAGTGATTATTTTTGTCCTAAAAAATTGTTAGGAAAACGTTTCTGTCTATACCTAATAGTTTTTAGGGTCAAGTTATTATTTGTATTGATAAAGCCTAGTCACGTAAAAATAACATTTTGACCAAATTTGACATCGGAGTTATTTTAAGAAAATTACAGTTTTTTGATCAAAGGGAATAAATAAAATACCTACCTCAAAAGAGAATGATTTTCAGAAGTTCTGAGGCATTTACTCACGTATTATTGCATATCTTAATATTTCAACCACATTCCAGCAGGATAACAATGGCTGAAAATTGCCAGGTTATTCTTAAAGAACATTGTACTATCTCCCTTTTCATTCACACATGTTATTTATATACTTTTGTTTAGTGTATTCTTTTTTATATGCGTATAAAATTGATGTAAAATCGAGGAAGCCGAATCGAAATTTTAAGGGTTATAATTTTACTTGATTTTACTTTCTAATATTTTTAAATAGTATGTGTTCACACCACTGTTTTCCATTGGATTATGTTTTAGTTCAAGCATCAACTTCTGAGGTATGAATATAAAGATTACTATGAACAACCCGGATTGAAGATCTGGCGATGGTCATAGGAAACTGTTAGACAGACGCGTTTAGGACCTATCCATAAAGTTACTGAGATTCTTCGGAAGGCCCATGTCCAGCAGTGAGCATATTTATTTATTTAAACTTTAATGTCCATTACAAAAGGAATGTGCATATGGCGGACATAACGACTAACATCGCTCTTTACCAGTCAACCATAAGGCTAAACAGAAAGTTAGTGGCGGCATCATTAAAGTTACCTAATAACACTAGCAAAAACAATTTAAACATATCTAAGATGACATAAATAATCTTGATTGTTGACCTGCATATTGCGTTTAATTTTTAGCTAAAATAATGGTAATGGTACCTAATAATATTTAATACAAAATATATTCCAAATTCCGCGCCTTACCTGGCTTATTACAGTTTTAATAAACGGCCCAAATTGCGAAGTGGTCGACCTTTTCTCATAATTATTCCTTTATTAGTTCAGTCGGTGACACCTGCGCCTGACAGCTGTAGGGATCATTTTTATACTATTATACGAGAAAAAAAACTTTTGCTTACTGTTTTATCAAACACGTAGAATGAACGTTTTATATAAGAAATGATACAGACTTAAACGATCGTCACATAAGAATAAAATAATTCATTTTTATCACCAAAAGAAAAAAATATCTCAAAACATTCACACCTATCAACTAGACCCATTTTAAGCAACTAATGCTGCTTGTGTTACGGACACTAGATGAGGGAAAAATATATTTAATAGATAAATACATATAAGTATGCTGAATAAATATAAATACATATAAACATCCAAGACAGGAGAACAAATCCCAGAATTCATCACCCAAACATTTGTCCCTACCAGAGACCGAACCCAGAACCTCTCGAGATGGCGACGCGTTGAGACCGGCATTCAGACCACTCGACTACGGAGGTTGTCGAAGAGTAACTAAAAATAACAAAAATGTTGTGTTTGAAAAATAATAAAGCAATGCAAAAGTTTAACATTACACGTAATATAAAATTTATTGTAACGCTATATGGATTGCCAGTCCTCATTACACCGTATTCTAGATGTTTCTTTCTCATTTATCCTGTGTATATATTCCTATCTACCATTATAATCTAGACTGCAATCTCTCAACTTATAATGAAATAAATATCATGCCTTGTTAACTCCAACCCAGGATTTAGTTAGGCGTAATCTTAATTGCGTGTAACTAAATTTAGACTCCCTAGGTTGTGTTAAATCTAATTTGTAGATCCATCAAAATAGCCCTAGAGGGAAACAATTCTTATGAATATTAAGCGACATGTTTACAATTAAGTTTTGCGAAATAGGCATTTATAGGCATAATAAAACAGAATATTGGTATTATGCCACTTAAAAATTTATTCCGCGAAATTGTAAATTCGGTTTAAACTGTAAAGTTGTAATTTAACTTAACTTAAACTGCCTATTAGGATTAGATGGATTATGGAATAGAACGAGTACTTATGTCAAAACAAAAATTATTTTCGAATTTTTTACAGTAGTGCGTTCTTATCGACTCTTAAATTTTAATTTCACTTTCACTCAATAACTATGTATGGTTCTGTGGTGTTAAAAACAAAACTTTCGCTATGTTTCTGATTTAGCGTTTCCCTGTGTATCGCAAGGCACGTTATGCGGCTGGTATTGGTGGCCGCTGTATACGTTTCCACCTAGCAAATATATATCGGGCTACCATGTTGGTAATTATACTCCCCATATCGGCCTAGCGTTCGGTGAACCTAGTAACTATGATAAAGAATTACCTCACGAAAGTGGTAGATGCCTATTTTACGGAGCTTTTCAACAGTAGCTTAAATACACATTATGATCATTTATTTTCACCATCATCGATTCAATATAAGTTTTAAGAAACTCTTAATTGCCCTTTCTCTAACCTTTATCTGTATTTTTCAACATTTATTCTGAACTCATTCGCTATCGTTACGTCGCCATATTAGTATATTTCAAGGTCAAGAGCCAAGTAAAGGGGAGATAGTCTGAGCAAGCATAACGGCAAAATATTTGAGCAAGGTTATTTTCTACTCATAATTTCGTTAAGTTGAATAAAAAGTAACAATAAATTGTTTTTTGTTCTCATTAGTAAGTATACCTACTAATCTGTATCCATATTAGGGTGCCTACATGATTATCTCACCACAGGATAAGGCTGCTAATCTATTGCTTTTGAAGTCGTAAATCTCCGGACGTCAAGCGTAAATTGTGGCCACCGCTGTGAACTCTGCCCTATAGTCTTTGTATCTATACAATTTCGGGAGTAACTTTATTTGTAGAGGACATTCGGTAATAAAGAGAAAGTAATACAGAAATATTTATTGCTGAAACTTTATCGAATAAAAACAAGATGAATTGAATATTGTAGGAAGTTCTCGAATATTCTAAGATGCGTATAATGGAGCATTTAAAGAACCACGGATTTGGAAATGAGCCATTGGATTTTATTGGTGACAAACATTAAACGTTCAACTCTCTTATTCATTTCGCATTTCTCCCATACAAGCGCGTCAGCGTTAGGTATAGTGCGAAAATAGATCCGTCAAAACCACAATCAGAATAGCGGTGTTTGAGAGAAGCCAACATTGGCACCAAATGGACCAACATGACGATGACGATGGTTCTCGCGACTACGCCTTCTGCTCTCTATGGCCCTAGCTATTTACGCAAATAAGTTTATTGCTTACTATCAGGTGCTGAGTTATTCGCTATGATTTAAATAAAGGATGAAACCCACCAAGTGTTACATGGCTGAGTAATTTCAAAGTATAATTTTAGTCGTATAAATCCGATCCGACTTCACTACTTCTGTATCTGCCTGGATTATAGTTCCACGAAGGTGGTGCAGTCTTCATGCCAAGCAATTCAGTTTTATTGCTGTTTTATAGACTTGCCCACACGTGCCTCTGCAAGCAATCACCAGTCTCATCTGATTCGATCACTGCATTGAAAGTTAGAACTGCTTTTTTATAGTTTTTAAAACGACTTTTTCAACTCACCTTAGATACTTTGAAATAGGTGAGGTTGCGGTGTTCGTATGTATTTATTTGTGAATGTATCTTTGATTAAAGTTTTCTCTGTGGTTTAAGCTTTGTACATTTCGATAATGTAAAAATATATACTGAGATTACAGAGGTGTAATTTTATTTGAACAGCTTATGATGATTAATAGAAATTGTGGGTTCAACCCCACCGCCCGTACCACTGAACTTGAATAAAACTTAAGTACAGTTCATTGTGCATATCGCTTGCTTTACATTGTGCCCGGTGCATGGCAACAGGCTCGCCACCTGTCGCCACATAGAGACCTAACATATCTGGCGAAAAATGGGTGTTAAACACCTCTGCCTAGCCCTTTGGGGAAAGAGGCGTGATGTTGTGTCGTGTCGTGTCGTGTCGTGTTGCGTTGCGTTGTGTTACGTTGCGTTGCGGTGCGTTGCGATATGTTATGTTATGTTAAAGGTAACTACTAAAGTGAAATGATTTAAACTGTTTTTGGTCTATTCATCGGGCCTTTTTTTCTTATTTCTTCACACACCGCATAACTACATCGCACGCACATCGCACCCTAAGACTTATATAGATATACAACTCAACCTGTAGAATATAGAATATTGAACTCCGTTATTAATTTACAAACAAATTAATTGAAACATGAATACATTATCAAAGACGATTATCAAAGAAGCAATCAACAGGCTCTCAATTAGAAGGATTAGCAAAGGATGTCCCTAGTGGAAACAATTCATCTATATTGTGATATAAGTCGGAAGTTCGACCTGACTTCGGTACACGCCATAAATCCTGGTACAGTAACTGCAAGCACTTAATTAGCCAGATCCGGACGTTAGTACTATATAATATCGTCACAGAATAGCTGACTCCATTGTTTCAGAGGCGACACTTCATTTATATTGTAGTTTCTGAATTTGTGGAATCGGAGGTCAGTATAATATATATTAAACTAAAAATCAACAGTCATTCTGAATCTTGATTTAGGCAGGATTTTACAACAAGTTATATAGCAAATGGTCTTGAAATATAAATGTTATAAGATACGATCTGTCAATTGGTGTTCTGTACTGGTTTTTTTCATCCAGTATTTTCATCCAGATATTACATCAGATTTCATCAAATCCACACTTTGCATTATTTTGATGGATTCTTGCCGTTAACTTGCTCTCAACTTAACGTCTTAGTCAAAAAACAAAAAGGATAGATACTCATCGTAGTGCTTTGAAATGCTTTAAGCGAAGCTCTGCATGTGAAGCACTCCTCAGTTTCAAATTCAAGTCTTTAATAAAAACACAATTATTGTAATTAGCAACTAGTAAATTCCAGACAACATAAAAAACTCATAAAAATTATATAAAATTAGTTTTTTATTAAAACTTTATATTCTTTGAACCATAGTGGTCTCAAGAGATAAACTTCAGCGGTTATTTGTCTAAAGTAGCTGACGACATGCGGAGATTCGTTAGAGTCATTGTTTTGTTAATTATAATTAGGTTTCGTGTGTTTCTAACAGCATACAAAATAAATATGGAATTGTTCTGAGTAATATTAATAAACAAGAAAATGAAATCCGTATGAAGCATCCTATATAATCGTGTAAGAAATATTTTTCGTTCATATTTTACATATGTAATTAACCCCCTCTGTGGTCTAGTGGTAAACGCCTCTCTGGTCTATTGGTTTACACCACTGGGTGTTGATTGGAAGGTTCGGAGCCAATTTCCCATGGAGGCCGAAGTTTATCTGCTTCATTTTGGTTAGTGGTAGGGCCTCTAAGCCTGCCTAGTTACCACCGTCTTACCTAAAGTTGTCGCCATAATTACAAAATTTTAAGCATTTTTCTGTTCCAGCAATCACAGGTGAAACTCGCTTCGACCTTCGGCCTTATCGTCACTTAACATCAAGTGTGATAAAGAATAAAAGCTTACCTGTCATATGTAACAAAAATTATAATCATTTTTTTCATTATTTATGTCAGACTTACGATGAAATAACACGGTGGTATAACTTTTATTATAAGTTAAAAAATCATGAAAACGCCTGTTTTATATAACACTACCATTACCTATAAAAGTTACAGTATAATATTTTAACTGTATCTTAATACAAATAACTCAATCTTAAGCCATAAAATCCAAATCCATGTTACTATAATATTAACCCATAATAATATGTTGGCAGATATATTTTGACTGAAAAATTGTCTATCTAATAATATCGGAAGTTCAATATATTTAAACTTATAGCCTTGTGATAGGAGCTAAGCTTGTTAGCACAACTCAAATGACTGCTAATAGCTAATATACACTTAGCTAATATACAGTTATACTACTCCAAAATGGTTTATGCTGAGGTGTTCCGAAGTACCCAGAACAGTCTCCTGAGAGTTTCTTAGCAAAGCACGTGTCATCTGTAATAAGGTATGTTTAGTCGGTTAGCGCGTACGTGGAACCTTATGCATATTTGATGTGTGGAACGTTAGGAGGTTTGTTAGCGACCTAGAATGCAACTAAATTTTAGAATATGATTATCGCCGTAAACTCTGTGACATCCAGTGCTAGACAAAGATCCCGCCCGAAGATTTTAGAGATTTCTCTAAAATGTACCCGTAGTGTAAGTTTTCATTGTGAAAAACTTCTCACTTTTACTTTTGTTAACAAACAAGCTTGTGGCATGGGTTATCTGTCAAGTCATCTCTTGCAGGTACTTACGGAACATGATACGTTTGGTTAGTGCTACCATAGGATCGGCAGAAAGCAAAGCCGGAGGTGTCATGAGTGTGGTCGCGAGGAAGACATGGTACGATCGATATTCCCTAGCGGCAGAGGTTTGGACTGATGTCGCACTGCTGATACTGGTCAGAGTCATAGTCAGCAGTGTGATATTCTGGGATGTTGCGGTCTTTTTTTGACGCGGCTATAGTCCAAAAGCAGAACGCAGAAAGAACGCGGGAGGATAGTCCAAACGCACATCCTCTGCGAAGGAGACAGAAGAGCGCGCTTCTATGGTTTCGTAGTCATAGTCAGGAACTCGTGTGTTCGGGATGCAGCCCTGCGACTCGATTATAGTCCCAAGGAGCTGAAAGGTACGCGAAGCCAGTGTTGATAGTTCCACGTGTGGAACGACAAAGTGTGTGCTGCTGGACCTTTAGTGGGTAAGATCGTTCCGAGAACTGTTAAACAGAGGAGCCCCACATAACAATAGAGCAGCTGCTGCGGCTGCGCATCCCGCGCAAATAAAGGCAATAGATAATTTGAAATTGCGATCTGTATAAAAAAAATAAATTATCCCCGGTCGCTAGTATTATATAAAATTGTTTTCGTAGCAATTAAACTCTAATGACAGTGAAAGGTAGTGTGTAAAAAGTACGGTAAAGGGTCAGGACATTTGCTGGAAATTGCAAAGAAACTGCAAAGAATCTGCTATAAGATATTAAACTTTCGCGTTGCATTGTATATAAAAGTTATGACTACACGCGACAGGAATTGCAACAGTACAGATGGAACAGTGCGGATTGGAACAGTACTCAAAAAATACTCCATTAGAACTGTATTTACTCCGTTGTGCAAAATGACAAAATTACTGCGAGTATATAAAATCGATTGCAGGTGTGGTAGTTCTTATATAGGACAAACGGAAACTGGATGGAGTTTTAAGCGGTTAAAAGCTTATCGTGTTAAAGAACATATCTCGACAGTCAAAAATCTACAGACGAATAAGTCCGCGTTGGCTGAACATCTACTTGAATATGGAGTTAACCACTGGATGGAGTTACATGATGCGAAAATCAACTTGTATCTTATTATTTAAAGCTACGTTAACATAATGTATATATGTCAGCAAATTGGAGGATGTCGAACGATTGCGAATAAAGCCGTGCTGTTTAGGACTTATTATGTGTTTAGTTTGATTATAAACATGAGTACAAACCAACCCTTCAAATACCTTTGAAAAACAGCTTAATACGCTCACACCTCTAAAATTAGAGACGTCCATCTTATTGCCTGACTTATAGATTGGTACCATTCTGGCCAATTTCCAGTGTTTTGGAAAACAACCCTGAGACAGACTTTTATTAAAGATTATAGATAGTGGAGTTTTCAGCGCTCGAGCACGAAAATACGTACGAACGACGGTGGTATTCCATCTGGTCCAGCTCCCTTGTTCACATTTAACGCCCTTAGTGCCTTTTTTACGTCTTTTTCTGCAATCACTATTTTAGACAAACTATTGCTGGATTCAGGAAAATCTAATTTAAAGGCGCAGTCGCTAGCCCTATTATAAACCGTGGAAAAATATTTCGCAAATAAATTTGCAATATCTTTACCATTATCGCCAGATTCTTTGTCTAAGAACATAATACTTGGGATATCATTTGTGATTTTCTTAGATTTGGAGTAATTCCAAAATGCCTAAATGCCTGTTTTAATGTTTTTTCTCTATATTACATATGTATGCAGTATAGTATTTATTTATGTGAATTTTTACTCTCCTCAGCATCAAGAAAGTGTCCTCATCTCTTGGATTACCAAATTGGGATTACCGCCCGAGCAGACGACGCCGCGCGCCAGTCAGCTCATGACCACGGTTGGTGTAACCCAGCCGAAACGTCGAGCAGAAAGTAGTATCTATAGTATACTACATTATGAACGTCGCGTGTATTCCCGGTGTTATTACTTTAATAAACCATCTGCTGCAGTCAATTATATCATAATAAGATGTTTTAATATCCTTATTTGCGTCTGCAATATAACTTTAAGATTTATTTGCGTCTGCAAGACCTTTAGTGAGTAAGATCGTTCCAAGAACTGTTAAACAGAGGAGTCCCACAAAACAATAGAGCAGCTGCTGCGGCTGCGCATCCCGCGCAAATAAAGGCAATAGATAATTTGAAATTGCGATCTGTAGAAAAAAATAAATTATTATTGCGAAGCCCGGTCGCTAGTATTATATAAAATTGTTTTCGTAGCAATTAAACTCTAATGACAGTGAAAGGTAGTGTGTAAAGGGTACGGTAAAGGGTCAGGACATTTGCTGGAAATTGCAAAGAAACCATCTGCTATAAGATTTTAAACTTTCGCGTTGCATTGTATATAAAAGTTATAACACCGGGACTACACGCGAAAGCCCCACACATATGGGAATAGAATATGTGCAAATAAATATAAAACTAGGCTAATGTTATGCAGCTTCTTTGGCATGGCACATTTAATATTTAATAAAATACCTGATGCTTATACAGAATTACCAATTAAACTATTTAAGAAGCGCCTGGTAGCATTGCTCATTGACAAGGCTTACTATTCGGTTTCAGAATTTTTGGAAGACAAAAGGTTGAAATAATTGGACATGTTTTGATTGCTTTTATTGGAATTATTATTTTCATTGCTATTCAATTGACTATTTGTTACCATTTTATTGACTACAAATCTGACAAATCTAATAACTTTTATTTTATATAAAAAAATCCATTAATATAATTGACATTTGATATTTATACTGACAAGATCATTAAAATTTTTCTCAATATTTGTATACCTTGACAAAGGTGGAAATGTAGTGATACTAACCAACCATGACACCAATCATTGTAAAACTAACCTACTTTTCACAAATAAATAAATAAACAGGAATTGCAACAGTACAGATGGAACAATGCGGATTGGAACAGTACTCAAAAAATACTCCATGAGAACTGTATTTACTCCGTTGTGCAAAATGACAAAATTACTGCGAACACCAAAGGATGTCATCCCATTTCAAACACCGGGTGTATATAAAATCGATTGCAGTTGTGGTAGCTCTTATATAGGACAAACTAAGCGGTCAATAGCTTATCGTGTTCAAGAACATATCTCGGCAGTCAAAAATCGACAGACGAATAAGTCCGCGTTGGATGAAAATCTACTTGAATGTGGAGTTAACCACTGGATGGAGTTACATGATCCGAAAATCCTCTCCAATGATCGTCACTATCATACAAGAATAGTTCGTGAAGCGATTGAGATAAAGAAATATAAGAATGTCAATCGGGAGGACGGGTTTAAATTGTCATCAGCGTGGCAGTGATTAACAAGTGTGCGCCGCGGACTGTACCTTTACAAACCAACCCAGATACTGTTAGTGTGGTATGCCGTAGTGACTGGGATATTAATAGTGTGCGGGTAGAAGAAGATTCACGGGCCCGCCCGAGCAGACGACGCCGCGCCAGTCAGCTCGTGACCACGGTTGGTGTAACCCAGCCGAAACGTCGAGCAGTAAGTGGTATCTATATACTACATTATATACGTCGCGTGTAGTCCCGGTGTTATAACTTTTATAAACCATCTGCTGCAGTCAATTATATTATAATAAGATGTTTTAATATCCTTATTTGCGTCTGCAATATAACTTTGAAGGGAGTTTAGTGGAAAACATTTCACCCCTTAAAATCTATAAAACATGATGCTATAGACAATAACACCCTTTTTCATGAACGCCATATTTTTGAGGCAACTTCTAAATGGGCTGGCGAAGTGAAAGATAAATACTAATAATTAAAACTGTTTTACGAATAAGGAAATCTTAAGAATTACTTAAATCTTAATAAGTTGATTAGCTAAATAATATTTAAGGAGATGATTAACGGATTTTTATGAAGAAGTTTGTAAGTTTCAGATTCTGAATACTTTGCAGAGATGCGTATCATTATGCCAATAAAATGATATGCATGTTTTCAGAAATAATCAGTCTATCAAATCAAATCTTAAGCTAACCCTACTCAATAGTCAATCATTTATTGCATTTCACAGTGTAGTTACAGGTCACGGTTACCGACATAGCGACAAGAAACTTTATTGCTCTTTAATTAGAACACATTAAAAATATATATATAATTATTTATGAAAAATACGAGAATTTTGTGGATAAAAGCACACAAGTTTGCCTAACTGCGTCGTAATGATTTCACTCGTTATATTGCGAGATTCATTACGGCTATGCTTCTGTTTAAACCATGTGCTAGTTTTAAATTTTTCAAGTAAAACTTCGTGCACATTGCGGTTGCTTAAGTCAACAACGTCATGGATATATCTATCGCTGTAAAAAAATAACGCACTTTACATTTGATCTCTAGAATTAATGACTTAAGATCTATTTCGTTATACATGCTTTCATCATCACACCTCTATCTCCAGAGGGGAAGCACAAGCAGTCACCTGGTGTCTCTAAGTTTCAATGTAACAAGGGGCGAACCTGTTGCCATGCACCGGACACAATGTAAAGCAAGCTATTTTCACAATGAAACTTAAGATTTCTCCAAACATAACAATACAGGCTGCTGAAAAAATCGAGCGACCTCTTGAACGAGAAGAGCCGTATCCGAACTCGGCTACTGCTGCCTTCCCACATGCCTCCAAATACATATTTTACCTGTACATTAAGTTGATCAGAAAAGATTGGATGCAATATGTTAGCGTGGTATGGACATACCTAGAGTGAGAGGAAGACCAAAGAAGCGATGGATTGAATGAAGAACGATATGAGAATAATAGAAGTGGAGGCTGAGTTGACGAGTGACAGAGGAGAATGGAAGAAGAAGATATATAGTGCCGACGACACCTGGAGCGGGAGAAGGGCAAGAAGAAGGAGAAGATTAAGTTGATCTTATAGTATTTTACATCAGAATCTGATCATGTGCACCTAACCTAAATTGCAACAATGCGTGAGCTATTACCGGTATGAGATGAGATTACAACTACCTCAGATAACGATGCGTGCGGTAGATTTGCCTAGACAAATAAGATTGTTGATTAATTTGCTTGATTGTTTGTTGATGATTGTAGGATTAGGCAATGTGCAAGGGAATATCGTCCTCAGCGTATATACGTCCCACTTCTGGGCACAGGCCTTCCTCATGGAGAAACACACGAGGAGTATGGTCCGTAACACCACCACGCTGGCCTAATGCGGGTTGGTGGGTAGAATCGTCGCAATAGCGACTGGGACCAATGGCTTAACGTGCCTCATCCACACCCATCTATGGCCTGACCATGGCGAAGGTAGCTTTGTTTTTGATCGAAAGCGTTCTAACCACTACGCCACCAAGCCTGCAAAGGAGTAGCTAAGTCTGATTTTACTCTATTATCAATTTGATATTTCTTCTTCCCTTCTGGTCTTATGCTATTTTACTTGTTCCTTGACTAAAGGGTTTTAAATAAAATTTAACTTCATGGTACCTGAGTGAATATTATATTTCGTAGAGTGTGAAAGGGCTCAAAACTTGTTTCTCAAAGCCATAATAATAGTCGTAAGTACATCACTCCATAAAATTATTGTAAAAATCTGCAAAAATCAATAATATACCTTTTTCTTTATTTTCCATAAAACATAATCTTTGGAATTAGGTGTAATAAAAGCTTGAATAAATTCTATCAAATAACGCAAAAAAATATATATACCTATTTTGTACAGCTTAAGAAGATAATAAGTTGCAAAGTAAATATTTGAGCAAAATATATGAAGTAGACGATACAATCTCTGCTGTATATGTGAAAAGTGCGTAAATAAGTTTTAATATAGGCTTAGAATTAAAGGGATCTTGAAAATGGCGCACATATAGATTTAATGCCATGTTCCTGTAATAAAAGTTAACTTAAATGTTGAACAAGGCTATCATCATACAAGATTTCATCAAAATCTGTCACATAGTTATTGTGTGACGCGTGTATATTATTCAACATACAGACAGAAAAAAAAAACAGATCAATCGGTGATTTGTAATCTATACCGATTATTTCTTACACATACAATCAAAGTTTTAACATATCATTTACAGAAACAGGTTATTTACAGTTTTAAGAAAAAAAAATTCGATAATCTTGTTAATTTTTGGACAGGCTTAATATTATAAATAGGGTAAGTAATATTGACGTGTGACAGAATTTTGTATTCATTTCAAATTAAACTGTTTTGTTCTGGTTTGTTGCAATAACATTTCAATTCATTACTATTATTTCTATTGTATTATCCCTTTTCCAGTCATTCACATTAAGTTTATAACCTTCCTTTGTTCCTATAACGCACTGTATTAATGATTTTGGACTAGTATTCGTATTCTAATTGATGAATGTGTTTAGGGTTTGAGCAGACTTGTTGTATTTAAGCTTTTACAATTTTTTTCTATAGAAATAAAACTGCCATTTTTTAAATGTTGAGTTAAAAATTTTTTTTTGCGTCTCGCTTGGGGGTAACTACCAATCATAGGGTGTGTAGATTAAGATTGCCATACTATTGAGTGAAGAATTCAAACATCTTCTTCTTCTTCTTCCATCTGCCATGTTCCCAATTCTTTTGGGGTCGGTGTATGTCCTCTACATCCACTATTTGCTATCAATAGCCATATCCCCTCCTCACCATCGAAATTCACAGAAAAATATTAATAAAATATTATTTCTTTGACGTTCAAAACACAACAGCAAAATTTATGTTTATAGCGCAAATAAATGTATCCCCAGATATTGAGGACCATAAACTATTTTGACAGTTAATGTTTTTATTTACTTAATGCGTTATTCCGACTCAGTGCGGCAGTCATAAAAAAGGTAATTAATTTACTGAGATTTCCCAATAAAAGGTGGTAATAGTTAATTAAAATGAATTATTTCTTTTTAATTTATAACGTGATTTTAGAAAAAAATATTAATTTTCATTGTGATTTAATCAGGAACTTGGCGGCGTAGTGTAGTGAAGATTTGTAAGACGCATTCCCTGATAAGCCAAATATTATAAAAGACTAGCAGTCTTCAACAAAATTTGTTCAATTTGTTGTTAGTTTTGTTTGTTCATACTTGAACTAATGTAGAGCTCTTTGGCGTAATTATAAGACATATGCTAGGATGGTTTCATGATTATGATTGAATATTAAAAAAAAAATTCACTGGTTTTAATTAAAATTTTGATTTCTCTTATATTTCCCAAATTTATTTACTTGCAGTAATTCTTTATTCAATGAAAGTGCGAAGTAATTGATAATCACCAAGAGAACCATAACCTCCATTCGTAAAGATAGTAGATAAAATAATTAAACAAAAATCTAATTTAAGTCCACTTATATAAGATTTATTAGCTTTTTCCCCTAATTTGAAATTCCAATTGTAAATTGACCCTAATGTTCGGTTTGAACGTGAGTGCAATTACCGGTGTGATGCAAGGATTTACAAATGCGATGCACTCAGATAATGGGGTAGAGACGAGGCTGGAATATTTAGGTACACACTGATTAATTAAATTTAGTGCTAGCTATACCAGCCCGTGGCCAGGCTTGCAATTTCAATAATATCTCGACTATTCAAATTGTAATATGAAATACATTAGAGTATTTTAATATTTTGCTGGTTTCATTTAGTTTGTTAAAAAGTTTTAATTGAAAATTAATTTGAGTTATAGATAAGTGTGCGTTTGTGTGTGTGTGTGTGTGTTTGTGTGTGGGTGTGTGTGTGTGGATAAAAAAATTGGAAACCTGGTGATAAATTATGTCACCTATGCTAAAACATATTATTTGATCAAACTCTTAATTTAAAGTACATTTAACCTTCTTTTCATCACGGCCTTACTCATGCTGGTCTTCATTTTTAGTTATTTTACTATGCTCACACATTCTGCGTGGACTAAGATATTCAGTTACTTATTTGTATGTACCACTGTCCACAAATATATACACTTTGGCAAATTAAATAACACCATCGTCATCAAAGAGTATGCGGATTATAGTGTAGAAATGATTGCAATAGCGACTGATACCAACGACGGTTTAACTTGCCTTCCGAAGCAAGGAGGAACTCTACATAGCGCAGTTTTGGTAGCCACTTGTCCATACTAATATTATAAATGCGAAAGTAACTTCTGTCTCGCTTTCACTTCAAAATTACTGAACAACTTTCACCAAAATTTGGTACACAGATAGTGTAGAGCCTGGGAAAGGACATAGGCTACCTTTTATCCCGATATTCCCATGGAACGTGTGCCATGCAGGTGAATGTTAAAGAAGCGCCTGCCTGAAAATGAAAGACTAATTTACGCCACTATAAACTTTGCTTCCAATAATAGAATAGGAGTAAATTTTCAATTCCACCAATTGAGGCTACTGTTCCGATTTGAAAAAATCTTTCAGTGTTAATGCCTATTTATTGAGGAAAGCTATAGGCTACACACTATCACACTATCTCAAAGTAACTATTCTACGCGGACGAAGTCGCGGCCAAATAAATAAATACACTAAATAAATATCTTGAAAAAATCACATCTATCAACTAGCCCCATTTTAAGCAACTAATGCCACTTGTGTAACGGACACTAGATGACGGATAAATATATTTTAAGGGTAAATACATATAAATATCCTGAATACATATAAATATGTATAAATATCCAAGACTGGAGAACAAATGCCTGAAAATTCATCACTCAAACATTTTCATGACGTACAGACCACTCGACCACGGAGGTCGTCAAAGTTAGTCGCAAATAAGGAGAATAAATGATGTCCCCACTAAAACATAAACTATCGACTCGCTCTTGCCCACAATCTCGGACAGCGGTTGTTAATAACAAATTAACATTGTTAGCAGTATAAGTATGTGCCATTTGTTTGATCATCACGTTAACAGCCTTCAATTACCCCAACGAGTTTAAGAGTCACGTAGCAGTTATTCGGGGCAGTTAAGTTGATTTCAGTTGTAGATCCAATTATTGTTTGTGTCTTAGTCGACAAACCTAAGGCTGTGTGTTGTATTTCAGCGGGGGTTTTGTTACTGTGAAAAGTTTATTGCCCTCTTTACTTTCTTTCGGATGTTTTAGCGAACCACCTTTTGAAATGAAATGAAATGAAATGAAATCATTTATTCTGCAATTAGATTTACATGAAATACTTTTGCACGTCAATATTTTTTTTTCCTACTAGCACTTCGACGTGAATGGCCTGTTGAGAAGAAGTGCCGCAAGAAACTCAACAGTTAGCCTTTTTTAAACAGCCATAATAACAAAAGGAATATAGAACATTTTAAATATTGTAAAATAAGTATGTGCAGAGGAGCAAATTATAGTAGCCACGAATTTTTATCTGTAAAATAATCTTCTATCTTATAATACCCCTTTTTCATTAAACAGCTTTTAACAGTTGATTTAAATTTATGCAGGGGCAAGTCAATAAAACTTTGTGGCAGCCTATTATACATTCTTATGCTGATTCCTATAAAACATTTAACAGTCTTGTGAAGTCTGAGGCTTGGAACGGCGAGCTTATGCTTATTTCTGGTGTTAAGGCTATGGCAGTCAGAATTTTTAAGGAAAGTATCATAGTGTTTACGTACATACATAATACAATCAAAGATGTATTGAGACGCCACAGTTAATATATCTATTTCCCTAAATAATTCCTTGAGCGAGTCACGTGGTCTAAGGTTGTATATGGCACGAATGGCTCTCTTTTGAAGTACAAAGATAGTCTGAATGTCAGCAGCGGAGCCCCACAACAGTAGACCATACGACATTACGCTGTGAAAATAGCTAAAATAAACTAATCTCGCCGTTTCAACATCAGTGAGCTGCCTTATTTTTCTAACTGCATGCGCAGCTGAACTTAGTCTTCCTGCTAGAGTCGTAATATGTGGACCCCATTGTAGTTTAGAGTCCACAGTAATTCCAAGAAAAGTGGTAGACTTAATTATTTCTATCCGTTCCTCCTTTATACAAATTTGAGTATCGATCTGCTTTACGTTAGGCATACAAAATTTAATACATTTTGTTTTCTTAGAATTAAGTGCAAGGTTATTAATATTGAACCAATGCAAGACTTGCGAGAGAGCATTGTTTACTTCGTCAGATACGTTATTGCGTCTGTCAGTTTTGAAAATCAAAGAAGTGTCATCAGCAAACAAAACTATCTCACAAAGGTCTTTAGCAAAGTAAGGCAAGTCATTAATATATATTAAGAATAATAAGGGGCCCAATATAGAGCCCTGGGGCACTCCCATATGCAGAGGCGCGCCGGAAGAATTAGTACCATTTATGTTAACTTTTTGTATTCGATCCGTAAGATATGATTGTATAAGGCGTATAGCAGTTTCCGAAGCTCCATAATGTTTCAATTTTACTAACAAAATTTGGTGATCCACACAATCAAACGCTTTTGAAAGATCGCAGAAAATACCTATTGCATCTTGCTTGTTCTCCCATGCGTCAAATATATGTTTGATGAGTGCGACGCCCGCATCCGTAGTACATCTATTTTTAGAGAAACCAAATTGCTTTTCATGTAATAATTTGCTTACGTTAAAATGTAATAGCAACTGATTAAATATAATTTTTTCAAAGATTTTACTAAGTGCAGGTAGAATAGAAATTGGTCGGAAGTTTGATGGATCACTCTTATCGCCTGCTTTAAATAGTGGAATGATTTTACTATGTTTCATCAAATCAGGGAACTGTCCTTCATCAATACATTTATTGAATATATATGCTAAATGAGGTGATATTTCATTTATTATTATTTTTAAAAGGTCTGTTGATATATCCCATAGATCTTTTGTTTTTTTAATATTAAGTTCTTTAAAGGTTTTGCAAATATCAAGTGGAGTTACGTAATTAAAGTTAAAAGTATTTTCACATATTTTAATACTTGACTCAAGTAATGATTTAGCATGATCAGTACTAGAATTTAAGAGTTTTGTGGTTGTGACTGCTATATTAGAAAAGTAAGATTCAAACACGTCGGCTACATCTTTATTTGTGGTAGCAATACTATCATTGAATTTTAAACAGAACTTTTTATCTTCTGATTTATGTTTACAGGTCTTTTTATTAATTATATTCCAAGTTGCTTTTATTTTACTTTTAGAATTATTAATTTTACTACGCAAGAAAATACATTTTGCAGTATTACAGACCTTCTTAAAAATTTTTGAATAATTTTTAACATACTCAAGGCATTTCGGATCATTAGTGTTTGATTTAAGATCGTATAAGTCATAAAGTTTATTTCTACTTTTATAAATGCCGGGTGTGGCCCAATCACTGAATTTACTTTTAAATTGATCTATTGTTACAGTTTTCTCAGTGAAAACGGAGTCGAATTCATCTTTTATTAATTCAAAAAGATTTCCGTACAGGTGATCGATATTGTTATCCTCACCAAATGGTAAATTTACGATTTTTTGGGTAATTTTACATTTAAATTTTTTTGTGCGACTTTTAGTTACCGGCCTACAATTAATAATAATTTTTTTTGTAACATAATGGTGTTCAAAACTCACTAACTGCCCAGTATGGTCCGATTGTAACCGATTAATTATAGACTTATTTAAAAAGTTAACATTTTCACAGAATATGTTATCTAAGCAGGTAGCTGTTGTGGCCGTTATTCTCGTTGGTTCAGAGAAAAGAGGAGCTAAATTAAAACATTTAAAGAGATTTAGAAACCTATTAGTATTTTGTGAATCAACTAATATATCGATATTAAAGTCGCCACAAACAATTACCTTCTTATTAGAGTTATAAAGTTTCCTAAGTACCTCTTCCATAGCCTTTTCAAATAAAATATAATCAGATGATGGAGGTCTATACACGCACACAATTATAAAATGCTCCAACTCTGCACTTGATAATTCGATTGTTCGTTCAATAGATAGTGCCATTATATCCTTCCGTTCTTTCGATTTAAATTTGTTATGTAAAAGTATGAGTGATCCACCACGAATAGCCCCCTTTCTTATGAACGAACTAACCACACTAAAATTATCGAATGATATTAGACATTCGTGTTGTCTTAACCAATGTTCAGTCAAACATAAAACATGTATGTTCATGGAATCTAAGAATAAACCTACTTCTAGTTCCTTTCCGGACAAGCCTTGTATATTTTGATGTACAAAATTAAGAGTGCTATTAGGCTGATTCTTAGAATGGCGAGAGGCGTCCTCTCTTGTCACAATATCTAATTTAAATTATTTGGACAATAATCCAAGTCACTACACCGCTCAATAGAAGCGGGTGAGTCTTGTACACTGCTCTGCTCAATAGAAGCAGGTGAGTACATAAAAAAAATATAAGATAGCGATATAGCTATCTGTCGTTTATAATAATTAGACAAATTACATTTATCTTTTTTTATAGTTAAATTACTATTCAGTAATTTATTCGTGTCAACTAAATGAAACAAACTACTGTTTCCGAACGTGACCGTATCAAATGTCAAATTCAATTTGTATCTGTGGTCATTTTCTGCTTGTGGCACATTTGTTAAATAGGGGAGTGTAAACAAAATATTTTTTTTTACATTAAAAGAACAAAGTGTGTCTAAATGTGTAACAAGTTTCTTTTTGTTCATACTGCCCCTATTTCCAATGAAAATTATTAGGGTGGAATTTGGTTTAAAATTATAATCAATAATTTTATTCATTATGTCACAATATGAAGCTCCAGGTAAACAGTGATTAATTACTGGGCAATTCATGTATGTACCCAGTAATTGGCCCATGTTTTTTCCAATATCGTCACTAAACATCACTACAGGACTTATGTTATTGGTACAATTATTTATGACAAGTGTAGACAAATTATTTTGAGTAGGGGGTTCACATTCTTGGCGAATGCCCAGAGAGCATGATGGGTTTACTATGGTAGTGGGGCTGTTTGAACTACCTGTGAGCGTGTTTATCGCCAAAATGTGTTCCTCATACTCTTTTTTTGTGTTGTGATATCTATTTGTCATTTTTTCTAAATTTTCCTTAAGGATACACATTTCAGATTGAACTGATCTAACATATTTATCATGCTCAATGATATTATTTTCCAATAATATGGTGTAAACATCAAGTTCATCACCTAACCGTCTGCGTTCATTAATATATTGACAATTTTTAGACAAATTTTTATGAGATTTTATTAATTTTTTAGTTTTTTTAATATATTTATTAATTTTAACATATTTTTTAATTTTGTTTTTGCTGCAACTGACAAGTCTAACAGCAGAGGTTGAATTTACTGTGACATTTGTTAAATCAATTACCTCTGTGGGTGAGTCAACTGCAACAGAAACCAGGCTGGGTGCAGTACAGACTAGCTCGTCAAAAAGGCTCTGGTTATGGTCAACTAGTGCATCGATTTTCTCGGACTCCATTTGCGAAATGTGGTGGTGGGCCTCCTGTAGTTCCTGTTCCAGCATGGTGATGCGCCTGAGGCCTCGCACATAGTCCTCGCTGCACCCGTCAAAACCATCCACTATGCCTTGTAATCGGTCTCGGTCATCTGTTACTGATGTATACTGTGTATGCAATTCAGCCATTTCTTTTTTCAATAAAATATTTCTATTTAAAACCTCTAACATCTCTTTTTCATTTTCATTTCTTTCTAAAAGTAATTGTTCATTCAACTCTTTGGCAGCCCTTAGTTCCTTCAAAGCCTGGTCGAGTTGGCGAGCGAGGGCACTGCGTGTCTGTGTCATTGTTTATTATATGTATAAATAAACGAGATCTTAAGATTAATTTCCAAAGCGCTGAATGACCAATTTGAGGTTGATATTTGAAACCAAATTACAACCTCCTCGCGTACCTGATGATAAATCAGATAAATCGAGTCGGTATAATTACTAATTACTAATCAATAATATAAATGATATGTACCTGAAGAGATAAAAATGAATCACAATTTTTCAAATTCAAAGTGGCGAAATAACTGTCAGGTAATTTCGTCACGTACGTAACTACACTTCACAATTACACTAAATATTATATAATTAAACTTGTTGAACACTCATTAATGTTTTGTGTACGATTTTGGGCTATAATTAAGCGTAAAATTAATAATTAATTAAGTTAAATACGGGACTGACAAAATCAGCTGTTAAGCCGGAGTGTTGCCACAAGCAAAAAAAAAATGCGATCATAATATATTATTAAATCGTTACGTGTTCCGTTTTATAATATTAGTGTGTTTATTAAATACGTCGACTCTTCTGATACATTTTTATAGCATCCGTCTAAATAATAAAAATAAAAAAAATAAAATAATAAAAAATAATAATAATGAATAAAAAAAAAAGGCAATATAGTTTTTTTTTTCAATTTACGTTGTTTTTTCCATGTTCTATCCGAAAGTTTCAAAGCATATTGTTCGAAAAAAAATTTCCTGTATTTTTGGAATAAAACCGAAAAAAACAAAGTTTCTGGATAAAACGAAAACATAATCTTACTTTAACCAATTTCTGAATTAGAAATGGACATGTGTTTAGTTGAAGTGAGTTACTATAAAATAATGTGAAATTAATAAAAAAATAGGGTATACAGATATTCTAACTCTATTTTGCAGTTAAACATTAAAATAGCGAGCAAACATTTCTAAGGTTTGCAAAATGCCTCGCAGCAGGAGTAATATTTTCACCAAACCTGTTTTTTTTACAATATTGCCGTGCAAAATTCCCAAAAAACATTTCTTCTAACTGAATCTTGCATGTATCTTTCAATATCAAGTAAAAAAAAACGAAAGAAACAGTTTTTTGTGATTTTCGTGAAAAAAACTAATTATTTTGTTAAATGCAATACCCCAACCCGTAGGATAAATTTTCACATCAATTGTAAAAATCCTTTACAGCAAGATTCTACAGTTCATACCCGCTGTAATACAGTTCCTATCCTAAACGTGTTAAGTTACATTCAATGGACTTTTTTCTTAAGGATCTTCTTTTGTTGTCGCTAATAAAATAACAGAAGCTTCAATAGCAATAGAAGAAAGCTACATTTCGCTAATAAAGCATTATTTGGGGAAGAAACAATTGATCCGAGTAGATTCTAAAGAATCAAGTCGAATCCACGTATCCTAATTATAGATATTTACTTAATGGCACGTTAGTCACTAATCCACATTTTTATTTTTTATTTTTATGAGATAGGAGTCTCGCTTGGAAGTCTTGTTTGCATACATTCAGTTTGATGTGACCATTTGAGGGTTGTAGCTTTAGGCAACCGCTAACACCAGAGGAATCACAAAGGTGTTGCCATATTTTATCTTTGCAGAGGGAAACAAGAATTATACGTTGTGTTATTCAGGAAAGATGTGCAACTATGGGACTTATAATAAGGCTGTTAAGGCTTATGGTGAATTACAGAACACGTAGAATATTTGCCTTTGGTATTACATTTCATACGCTGAAATCAAGATTGACCAAACGTTCGATTTTATACCGTTTATCAGTATTGCAACGTTTGATCCTCGAACATGCTAGAAAAATGAAACGTAGAATTTTATGATGGAATCCACTTGGAACTTTCTGAAGATTTCACTTACTACAAAGTAACTTTATTCAGCTGCAGTATAAGAGGTTTCAACGGTTGCAAAAATTTTACAACATACTTATTTATTCCACTAGACCATGTGGTAAAAGTACGAGGACAGAGACATAAAGTTGAAAATTTTAGAGGCAATGAAATAGGTATAGGTAAGTATGTATAGCGAAATAAGCTAATGATAATGTACAAAAGTTGTAGGATTTGGATTTTTAGATTTGTATTGTAGTAAATTGTGTTAATTTTGACGGTTGTGTTTTTCGGAGTCGTGTGGTAGTGGCTCATTAAATGAATACTACCAACCCAGTTCTTCCCTTGGGTGCCGTAAAAGGCGACTAATGGACTTAGAACTGCACAACATCCAATAGCTTATAGCGGCGATGGGCTCACCACCCATCACCCTGAGTGCAGTCACTGCTTGGTGAAGCGCGGACTATGGCAGTGGACTACTTCTGCGTCTCCGACTAACCCTAAGGGGATAATATGTATTTATGTATGTTTTAATTTATCAGTGACAAAATTATCTTGATTTTTTTTCTATTTTCAATATATGTATTAACTAGCAGTTGTATCATTAGTGATCTTTGTGCAAATTTTGTGGGTTTCATATTGTTCTGTTACTTGTACCTATTGTTTGTTCCTAAATAAAAAAAAAATAGAATAAGGTAGGACATAATATCTTGGATTGCATTACAACTATTCTCTTTACTGTATGAAAATCAATTATCACAATCTCTAAAATCTAGTTTCTAAGTTGTTTCTAGCTTGTTTATCTCAGAAAATATACAATCTACAAGTTATTCTAACTTTAAAGTTAAATTCCTTGTTTCTCCGACATAGAAATTCTTCGAAATAAACTCGAAGCGATCCAGGCATAGATCCAGAACACACGTTAGTAAAAAACAAAATTTTATTTCCAGCCCAGATCGGGAGTTCAGAAGCTGTACAGTCAACGAGAAGAAGGATAGTCTGAGATTAGAAAAATTTACGAGATTGCCTTATAGATAAAACAAAACGGGACTGCAAAGAACTTCGGTCACTTATCTAGACGTGACACGGGTGTTCCGGATTTATGCTAGCACGGTGAATTCAATTTTTGTCAACGACTGTACCGTTGTACAATATTTAGCGACATGAATTTTTAAGTTTACGGTCAAACTTTTATCGTCTTTAAAATAAATCGGGGGATTTTTCATCGTGTCGCGCGAAAATGCCGGCTTTATTTTATAATGAAGAGGGCTATTATTTTCTTAACAAAACGCTGAAAAGTTTTTGCACACTAAATAGAGTGATGTTCTCATGCTTAGGAAGCTTAGTGGTATGGTAAGATGTAACCTCTGTAATGGCTATTTTAAGATGGGTCAGCAAACCTTGGAATCCCGAATATCTATGCTTTGGAAGGTAGTTTGAACCTTTTTTTCCTGTTACAATAAATTGTAATTGTTATATCCTCACAAATTATCGTATTTGTATTATGCCTTCAATTTGAATTCTTGCACTTGTGCATTCATTGGTGGAGTTGCGTTAACCCATACTCTGCCTTTTTAACATCCGAGAATGCCAATCATGGTTCACCAATGGGAGAATTTATACCCAAGGAGCTATTTGACCATCTAGATGTCAAACAAGTCAACCTCCATGGTCGAGTGGTCTCTATGCTGATCTCAAGGCATCGCCATCTCGAGAAGTTTTGTTCGATCCCGGGTGATGGATTCAGGCATTTGTTCTTCTGTCTTGGATGTTTAAATATATTTTAGTTTAAATATATATTCAGGGTTCTCCATCTAGTGTCCGTTACACAAGCAGCATTATAGTTGCTTAAAATGGGGCTAGTTGATAGGTGTGAATGTTTGAAGATATTTATTTATAATGATTTATAAAGCTGAGTTTCAATTAAAACAGTACATATTTTTATTGGTCTGCTATCACTCAGTCCCCTGCCAAAGGACACCGTTCCCAAGGAGTGTCTAAAAATATAAAGCTTACCTATATGATCATATGGGTATGCCATACAGAAGTGTTATCACTCACATTTCGTGCAAAACGTATGTAACGGTCAGTTCGTATCTAAAACCTTGCATGATTTTAAATTTCCTCACCGACGTGAAATGTCCGCAAATACCACTATAACTCCTTATTTTCCTAATAAAGCGCCGGCAGCGAGCGAGCGAAGCGATTCATAAATAAATTAACCGTGCGTTCGCTTGCGGGACAATTTTATCTGAATCAGCCGTGCATTATTCAAACGTATTGAAATTCCATCCAAGCATGGAGTGGGCCGAATCGGTAATTAAGTGGATTGCCCAAATGACCCCGGGCCAAGCTGTTCATTTTCGGGATAGTGCATTGGACTGGAAAAATTTTACCGTTGCTTGCTACCGGTTTTATGGTACGCAAAATAATCTTTTTTAAATTCCACTCTAACCCGGTAAGATTGGTCTGCTTTGCGCTTACTGCAGTCCACTTTTATAGTGAGTTTTATAGTTATTTCTTAAGAAATAAATTGAAAAGTTGTATCGTTTATTGATGAAAGTCGTACGTAAACGACTTTAAAAAACAAGGTTTTAAGATTAATAAAACAATTACGTACATCTAAAAGTTTTATGACATCAGGTAAAATTAATTGTTGCATAAAATAATAATCAGCGTTTTGGATGATTGTGACTTTTTATCACCAAATAAATCATTTTACAAACGATTTGTACTTTTGACTTTTTATCACCTTTACAGTGAGTGTGGGATCCAAATACATTGTACCAGCCTCCCTAATCTACACGCCTTATTCAAATATTATATTATTATTTGAAAGGCCTAATTCAATATATATTTTGTTTTTATTAAAAAAATAAGAAAAACAAATAACTCTACAATTGCAAACATATTAGATAACACTGGCATATTGGCGTTTAATCCCCTGAAATAACATAAATAATTACGAAGGACTGCTGGCTTAACACGTCTTACCTTACTAACACCACTAGTCCCACTTAAGCCAACTTATCAACAAAATAAAAGACAAAAACGATGACGTCACTGGTCGAGGTGTTCTTCGATGAATAAATAACGTAGCAGCCCCTGGTTGAACCACTTTATGTAAAGCCGTCGTATATTATTCAAGCGTATTGAAATCTCTGCTCAAGCGGAGAAAGGGTTGGGACCTGTGATTCTGGGTCTAACGTACCCATCTGTGTAGGCATTTTGTGAAAGAAATAGCCACTTACTGTCAATAATAGTAATAAAAAGAAGGTGCGTTTTTTTCCTTGAAGAAAGGACCAATTCCCTTTTTATTTCAAAAACACGAGTAACATCAAGGTCCTAAAGCTAATAATACCTGGAATAAAAATAACGTTGGCCTCTAAGGAAAGCTATTCTCATTTTCCACTAAAAGCTGAAACATAATTATGTCTAGTTCGTGCTTTTCATTGTAACTATTCCTTCGCTCACATACGGTCGAACTTTTAAATCTTGATCGTAGTTGAGCAACCACCAGTAGGTTAACTGGAGGTGGAAAATAATAACTAAGGAAGACTAGAATTAGAACTAACATCTTAAATAATATTTGTTCTACGATTTTTATCATAACTCAATAATATACGATTATTTTACGAGATCATAATGTAGTGTCTTGACATTAGTAAGTCTATGTTCGGTTGTATGACGCGCACATTGCGCTGTGCCCAGAGCTAAGAACATTCAGAAATTCATATTTAATTTTAATCTTGTATAAAAGTAAAATGTGTGAAATTATCAAGAGTCGTAGAACAAGGCAGCAGTAGCCGAGTTGGGACGGACGGGGCACTACTCGTTCGAGAAGACAGTGAGAGTCACGGGTTTTATCTCACCGCTCTGTACCACTGAGTTTGAATAAAACTCAATTATGTACCATTGTGAATATTGCTTACCTCCCATTGTACCCGGTGCATATAAAAAAGCTATCTTAGAAGAAATTTCACAGTTTCTTGTAGGTTTTATTTAGAATAATTTGTAATTTAATAAATTTCTCAATTTCACTATTTCTGCCTTCCTACATGAAACCTTCAAACATAACAGGAGTGTGGGGTTATAAAACCGACACGCTGACATTATTGTTCTATTCTAAGGCCCGTATTACGGAACTAAACTCAAGCGTAGATCTCTGCTTGAGCACTGTTAGAGAGGGATGGCGCTATTGATCCCACACAGCGCCATCCCTTTTTAACTGCGCTCAAGCAGAGATCTACACTTGAGTTTGGTTCTGTAATACGGGCCCAAGACCAGTCACATGAAACCTTCTGAAGTTCGATATCACAATGTTTCTTTGCTGATAGTTCGCTCCATAACACGTTGGAACCCAATTTTCTGCATTGAACCCTTTACACCGATGCATATATACTATACAAAGAATATTCAGAGAATTTCTGAATTGGTCAAGTATAGATTGAATCCTTTTGTTGTATATGCATGAGCATGTTACTGGTCAACCGATCTTTAATCACTCGATACTATTTGAGATTCTTGTGACTCTTATGACTTGATATACTGAATAGTTCTTTTGACTTCGACTTAAAAATACCAGTTGGATATAGGTACGACTTTAAGTTGAAAAGTTTTAAGTAAAATATTGTAAGTACGCTGAGAGCTTGGATCTGGTGAGTGGCTTAGATGGACTGTTAGGTAAAGCTTGCTTAAAACAAATCCTGGATTAGCGACACTCTGATTCAGTAGAATGTTCGACAAGACGAGATGTTTACAAAATACTTGATTATGTTGTAAAATGCTAAGGGTTTGTAAAATTGTAAAACACTATAAACATAAAATTTTAAGAAACACGGCTTTAATTCCAATTTATTTCATTTCTAAACAGCCTGCATAAATCTCAACTATTGTTTACACCACCGGCCTTGAAAATATTTGTACTGATTTTGCAAATGGTATCTAAAATAAACTATTAGTGGTGCCATTATCGAGTTTAATGACTTTTCTATTTGCTCATTCACTCAAACAATTACAACTACACTCAACTTATTGCAACCAAACAATTATTCTTACAATTCGTGGTAAATTTCTATGAATGACACATGGTCTAATTTAAATCTCATGCTCGCCCGCAAAAATTTTTTTACCAGAAACTATTTTGCTCCCACTTATTGAGAAATAAAACGATTTTTTTTGAATAGAAGGGATGAAGAAGTACTTAATATCACCTCGCGAATATTTCTTTTCCTATCTAATATGCGTTATGTCACGAGCATTTAATGATAATTCGTTTAAAGCTTTTGACTTTTGTAGGCATAAAATTTGCTTTTTTTATACTTTCTCTTGTATGAATTACATACAGATTTGTGACTTTTTACACGTCGATAAGTTTTATTTTTGATTTTTGACAGCTTTGAATTGATTTTTATTATAAGAAGCAAATGGTAGTTTATGTAACTGTCACATAATATAGGTTATTAAAACACGAGCGTAGTTTTAAAAAACGAGCCTTGGTGAGTTTTTTTATAGTGTCACATACGAGTACACCGTTTTATCTCATTACTCACTCATGCAAAAAAAATAAAACAAAAAAAATAATTAATTTTATTTATTCTTGGCTGTCTGGAAAACATTTGCCATAGTTTAGTGCGTTTTTAAGAATAATAAGTGTTTCATAATGAGTCCAACCTGTTGCATAACGGTTACAGTTTCCATTTTTAACATTTGTGTTAAAAATTATGTCATTATGAGTCCGAGTCTGAGTTCGAACATTATATTACATGAGTGTAGTAGATAAATGCACTTTCTTTGGCTGGTTAATAAAAAAAATTGTCATCTAATATAAAAAGTAATACATGAGATGAAATCTACGAAGATTTACGCATTTGATGTTAGAAACTAAAGATTATTATTATTTATAATTCACCGATGACATTTACTACATACACTTTTTTGCCCCTACTTTTGATTCATCAGCCAAACAAGAAGCAGCTTATCAGTACTGACAATAAAGGTTCCTTTGTAATCTTGGCAGCTGAATCCAAAAAGTCCCACGTGCTCCAGTCCAGTTGCAGGTGCAATAACAAAACTAACGTGACCCGGAGTACAAAGGACCGTGTTCACGTCACGGACTCAAATTAACATGGACACGAAGTTTCTTTCACAAAGCTTTGAGACTGAATTCTATTTCCCTTTTTTGACGCAGAGCCTTTTTGGACAAAACTTTAATTTTGGAGCAAAATCCGACAGAGGTGAATTTGTTTTTCCAGCTTTACATTAAATAAGAATAGTTTTCATACTATTTGTGCAAGAAGTCGCGGTTAATCCTTGCACCCCACTGAGCTTAAATAAAATTTAAAAACTTTTATTTATTTTCTCAGGGCCGAAAGGATTGGCGCAAGAAATAGCGGCCGGTAGTCGTGTGGGACTCACCTGACATATTGGCACTACCCACTAAAACTCCCCGATATACCCATTCAGGCCTTCTGTGGGAGCGACCCGGGGTCTGCCGGAGCAACTCTCCGAGCCGTTCCCAGGGCTTCCCGACCTAGACGGACACTAGGTCTGGGTTTGCGCCAGTGGGAGTTTTGCCGGGCATATTCGGAAAATCCCCAGACGTGGCAGCCGGTGATACGCGTGCGTGGAAGCCATCCGACGCACGTAGCTGCTCCCGGGGCACGACTACTACCCGTAAAGGTTAGTCAGAGGCTAGTCAAAAGCACCACAAAAGCAGTCCGCAAAAAACGTAATATACATCTTACGATACATTATGAGTGGTTTGATGGACATATATTTACATTCGCGGCTGTACCTTTTGCTGTAAGTTCAGTTGTCACTATTGTATCTAAACGTATTAAGATCCACTGCAAAGCCTTGAAAGCCTTTCGATTTGGACAGCTTTGGTTTTGTTACAAATTTTCTCTTACAAAAGCGATGGATGAAAGAAAACTGCACTCAGCAGAGATGCGAATGTTGCGATGGATGTGTGGAGTCACAAGAATGGACAAGATCAGGAATGAGTATATTAGAGGAAGTTTGAAAGTAAGTGACAGAAAAGATAAGGAGCAATAGGTTAGCGTGGTATGGACATGTGATGAGGAGGGATGAATGTCACATTACAAGAAGGATGCTGAGCAAAGAAGCGATGGATTGAATGCGTGAAGAATGATATGAGAATAAAAGAGTTGGATGCTGAGCTGACGAGTGACAGAGGAGAATGGAAGAAGATGACTTGTTGTGCCGACACCACCTAGAGTAGAAAAAGGGCAAGAAGAAGAAGAAGAGCATTTAGTGTACTCTTGCGTGTGAATAAAATTTATTGCTGGCGCTACTACGCTCTGGTGGACGTATGAATTTAAATTTTCAGCGCCCTGAATGTTTGCTCTGAGCTACCAGCATAATGAAGACAATGAAGTTTCAGTTGATTACCTACTGATTTCTTTGCAAAATGTATCTCAGTTAAGGAGTACTTTGGCTTAAACAGTAAAAATTTTAAATTAAATTAAAAAAATATGTTTTAAAAAAACAAGATTTTATTACTCTGTTATATAAAAGTGGGTTACGTTTTGATGGATCATCGAAAAACATCTTTTGCAATCACAATGTATCACGCTTTTATTTAACAAAGTAATAAAGGCTTGTTTTTAAAAAAAAAAAAAAATTTATACATACTTTAATGCAAAAAACATAGTATAGATTAGCACTGACAATATGTGTACTTGCTATGTATGTATGGTTTAGTAACTTTCTAAAACGTTTATGATCTTGCATTTTCTAAAAATATTACAAAAAAAAGTTGAAATTATTAGAGGAAAGATAGAAAATTCTAAACTATACCATAAAACTCACGCAGAAGCGCGTAAATAAACCCTATAATGGCAATGGTATGTCTTCGTAATCAACGTTATTAAACAACCACACACATTTACAATCCCATTTCATATTATCTACGATCCCATCCCCTCCTAAAGTTTATTTGCCGGCAATTTTACTAGTTTATGCAACTCAATAATTCTAATTCTGCTATCAGGAAAGAAATTCAAATGAAGAACAAGAATTTATCGCGTTTCTGTTTTATTAAGGTCTCCCTCGTAACAAAGCAACAAAATGTCACCCTAATTCTATTAGAACATTTAATTTCTCACTCATTAATAAGGACCCCGATCCGTTATCTCAGCGAAACCGCCAATAAATTATCGCTCTTATCTTGAGAGCGATAAAATCGTGAATTCAATGTGGTTTATCATGTAGCCGAGGATTCGCTCCAGTCTTTGCTTCTCAGTAAAAGTCGGAGGAAGGCTCTTTAGTATGCAAACAGCGTTGTATTAGCTATCTATAGCTTTGGATTTAGTTGAAGTACACAAGTATTTGAAGCTAGACAAACAATAGTGGATGATTATCATATACAGATGTTCAGTTACAAGCTTTTTACGACCCTTGTTGGAAACATAAAATAAATATGAATATTTATTGTTACGCCTGATTCGCATTATTATATTATATGCATGAGGGACCAATTAAGCTAATGGAAAATGATCACCTCTCCCAAGGTTATGAGCAATCATCAACACCACCTCAGTCCAGAGACTCGCACGACATACTTCCCTCCAAGAATCTCCCCCAAGAATCTGTGCCACTCCACGCTTAGCGTCTTGCGCCGGCCCACAGTCGATTTTGTATGTGTGAAGACGTATCTATTTTACGTTCTTTAATTGTTCTTGCAGTACTTGTGGCTAGATTAGATGTACCGTAAACACTTCTGCCTAAAAAAGCACTCTTTAGTTGCCAGGCTGTATCGTGTCCGGCCCGGTTAAGTCGGCATCTACTGTTGGTTTACTCAGATTGTTTAAATATTGGGTTTAAATATTATAAAATTGGTGTTTTTCTCTCTTAATATTTTGTCTGTAAGTATTAAGATTCAGAGTATTCCTAAAAAATAATTACCTCGTCTAAAAATAGACTATATTTTGAGCTCTTTTGATTTGTTTTGATAATTTGTTGTAAGTTTAATTGTGTTAAAAATTTTATGAAGTGTGATATTACACATATTACTAAAGCTTTTCTAATGATAGATGCCAAATATTATTATCTTTGAATTTGTCGTTGTGAAGAAAACTGAAAAAATTTTAGTATGGAAAATGCAAAATTCCCCAAAATCTCCATACAAAACACCAATTTCATAGGTAAGGACCCAATATAAACCACATAAATGTTCCTTTCTATTTCTATATTTTTTTAATAATATATATAACACAAAATTGAATGTGGCAGGGCTGCAGCGAATATTTTAGTTCGATACGATATCAAGTTTTTCTTTTTCCGATTTAGTGCCAGCCATCTTATTAGTATTAGTGGAAACAATATAAAAATATATACTTTTAAAAATTTTATAAACTTAGAGTCAAACAGTCATTCTTTTAATGTAAGTATGTCAACCTATAAGCATTTCACGTAATACGCGAGTGTGCAAGGGTTATAAATTTGGAACCCTTTTCACGCAAGATGGAACCTTTGTACATCGAGGCACGTGACGCGTCATCCGATATTATGATGGCGCCGATAATTTTTTTGTTACATTGACTCGATATTTTATGTTTTTCTGATGTTTTGAAACGAAGCGTTATTCTTGGACAGTGGATTTATTACCAAGAAGAAGAAGTGGATTTTGTTTTGGAGATAACTTGAGCGTATTAGAAGTTTACTTGTTTGATAAATGATTTTATCTTAAATTCCAATTTAATCCACATTTGAAACATGCTACTAGCACTTACGACTCAACAAGGCTCATTAATAACCACAACATCTCAGAACTTATTCACCAGTGAAATTGAGAAAACGATACCTAGGATTTTTAAAGGTTTATTGGGTGTTGCTTTTGTACTGAAGCCTACTATTATGAATTGCTATATGACGACCTCCGTGGCCGAGTAGGTCTGTACGCTGATCTCAAGGCGTCGCCATCTCGAGAGGCCCTGGGTTCGATCCCCAGTGGAGGTAAGTGTTTGGGTGATTAATTTTCAGACATTTGTCTTGGATGTTCATTATATATGTATTATATTATGCATATTCTCAATACTTATATGTATTTATCTATTAAATATAATTTTGTCCGTCATCTAGTATCCGTAACACAAGCAACATTTAGTTGCTTAAAATGGGACTAGTTGATAGCTGTGAATGTCTGAGGATATTTAATTAATTTAATAATATACCTGAAATAAAAAGGCACTGGTTTCGGTTGTCAGTTTATCCAACTCCAATCACGACATATAAAACAACACCTTTATAAAAGTAAATATCTATCAAAAACAAAGGTTCTTTAGAAAATCTGTGCTAGTTCGGCACACCTACAGAAATGTTTTACTAATATTAAATGATATGTCTGAGACTTAATCACATGGGGCCTTAGACATTATCAAGCTGACAAGTTAAGGTTATTCGATACAACTATAATCTGGATTTAATCCCTTATTTTATATCAGGTGTAAGTCGTGTAGTAGCAGCTCATTAGAAGAAAACTACCATCCCATCTCTTTCCTTGGGTGTCATAAAAGGCGACTAATGGATTTAGAACTGCACAACATTCAACAGCTTATAGCGGCGACATGCTCACCACCTGTCACGTTGAGCACTTGTGCAGTCACTGCTTGGTGAAGCGCGGACTATAACATTGGACTGCTGTCGCGGTGCTTTTGCCTAGTCTCTGACTAACCTTTAGGGGATAATAGTCGTGATTATATGTATGTAGGAACATCAGAAAAGGCCTGATTGCGGTCTTGGCAGTCACTGTTCTTCGTGGGCATTGTAACGGCAGGAATATTCAAAAATAGAACACACTTGTATTGTCCAACGTTTTAATGTTTCATCACTACACAGTTTTACACAAAATCACACACCATGTTCCAGATTAAGGTAGATTTAGAGCCAATAGGTTAGTACGCATGCGTCTCGACTGACAGCTGTCAAACGAATGACCGCCGCCATTGCTCAACGTCACACCTACTACCCTATTCGGGGTTACCCGCTCCTATTTTGATATTATTTCTAATATTATTATTTACAAAATAAAGTAAATTAAAATAACATTGACTAATCGCGTTATGACATATTAAATCGTACAGTCATACGATTGACATTGACATTAACGCTAATTAATAATCAGCGCGCCGTCATGTATGTGTATGTGTCATTTGTCTAGTCCTATTTGGGAGCAAAATGGGTGATAACATAATCTGAGGTATCCCTTAAATATGCCTTTTTATATTAAAACGACCTGAAGTTCGTTCGTTCTAATGATAGGTGACCACTACACAACAAAAGTCATTTCCACATATGCACATACCACGACAAAAACTACAAACTATACCATTCGACCATTCAAGCGATTCTCTTAGCGAGCGATCTCTCTGGGATCGCCAGACCAAAAAATAAATATCAAATAAGCGATATAAGTTAATTTATTAAACTCCATCATAATTGTCTATAAAATACAGTTAAATTGTAACATCGATAGCATATTAAAAAGCAATTTTTCGGAGTGTCTGCCCATCTGTTCAAACGGCCATTAATCTTTGGCAGACTATTTACGAATACATTGACAGATGGAGTAACACAACAGCATTATTTAATTGAATAGGGACTCAGAAACTAGGCAATAAGTGGTAATAAGGCCAAACGAGAGAAACTTACAGGTATCAAAGGTAAGCAGAATTTTTAGTCTTGTAAGAGAGAGTGAGAAAGAGCTAGTTTATAGCAATAGTTTCGCACTATAAAAAAAACTAATTTTGTAATGGGGCTTGGTGACCAGTTGGGATTTCGACAGCAGCGCGTCTCCGCTCAATAAGTAGACGAGTATGCGATAAAGTCATTATTGATATCAATCAATCACTTACACCTAATACAATATATTACACGCCGAACCCAGAATGATGTCTCACGAGCGTGTGAGTAAATTGGATGCTGACTATCTAGGCAAGGATGGACCAAAGAAGAAACAAACAATATCTTGCTTAGGCACATAAGACAATTTGTGCAATATTGGTCTGGTTACCTATGTAAATATTCAGTAGTAAACGTTAGCGCGCTCAAGTGTACTGGTGGTGCCATCTGTTGGCGGTGTTCGGAACTACTGCAGGAGTGAAAGTATGAGTTTGTTAAAGTTGCCGTGTAACAATTTATAATTTTAGCTACTAATACCTTTAACGAAACCATTTCTTCAAGCTGGCTAATATTTATAAAAAGGATTTCTCTGAAGAGGAGGCAGAACTCTTGATATTATCTGAACTATATTTATTATACTGTAGTAATTCACGGACCAAAATTATTATACCAAATCTCATTTTATAATCTCTAAAAGCTAATGGATAGCTATTTATACGTTAGTCTAATAGGCGTTAAGAGAATTAACATCAATATTAGTCGGATTACAGGTAGGACTAGTTAGAAGTTTGTGCGCAACTGTAATAGCTTTTGAATAATTTACCGTCTTATTATTAATTGAAAATTACTCTATTTTTTATAATTATTAAATTGGTTCTAGGTTTAATGTGTATCGCCGACCACGCACTCACTCAGTGATAGATTTTTGCGTTATCCTAATAGTAAAACGCCTCAAAGTTCTATATCAATCAAATCTCGGAAGATATCGGTGGCATAGTGGTTAGTACGCTGTGGTTTCCGATTGAAAAAAAAGCTACTTTCGCCATGGTCAGGCCGTGGATGGGTGACCAAAACTTTGTGATCCGAGCTCCTCCGTGCTTCGGAAGGTTCGTCAAGCTGTTGGTTCCGGTTGCTATTGCGACTGTTTATACCCACCAACCCCCATTAGGCCAGCGTGGTGTTGTTGCGGCCCATACTCCTCATGTGTTTTTCCATAAGAAAGGCCCAGCAGTGGGACATATACAGGCTGGGGACAATCAAATCAACTATATATCATTTATTCATTTAGGTATGTCACTATCTACTTATGAATGTCAGGAATATACTACACCATCCAATAATGTAAAACATTAAAAAAATTCTTTAAAAACAAGCTCTTATTTAAATGCGCTAAAAAGAAAGAAATAATTTTTTACTGTTAACTTATAACGTCGTATAAAATTTAACACATTTGACACAATTAATATGTTATAAAAGCTTGTCGCGAAATTTAAGTACGAAAAAAAATAAAAAATAAATATATATATATATATTTATTTTTAATTTTTAATTTAAGTTCTTAATTTTAAAATTTTAACAGGCAACAAGTAAATACGAGTACTTAAATCTCGCGACAAGCTTTTATAACATATTAATTGTGTTAAATTTGATACGACGTTATAATTTAACCGTAATTTTTTTTTTCTTTTTTTTAGCGCATTTAAATGAAAGCTGGTTTTTAATGACTTTTTTTTACCTTAATTTTTTATTTTTTACTTTTTAGTTGTGATTATCGCATCATTGTTGCAAGGTCGTTAACCGATTAACTTGGGACAGTGTAGCTATTCAATAAGAAGACCTTCTAAAGTTTTAACCCTGCTTAAGGCCACGAAAGCTTGGTTACCATTTAACACAAAAGTACTTTTTAAGACGATTTAAACGAGCCCAAACTCAATGAGGTTCTGTTGTTTAATTACTGAGTTCCTACGGCCACTTTCCATCTTCATCATCAGACCCTGGTTACTATATAACACAAAAGTACTCGTCAAGACGTATCAAACGAGCTCAAACTCGATGAGATTATGTTGTTTAATTACTGAGTTCCTATGGCTACCTTTCATCTCCATCAACAGACCCTGGTTACCATATGACACAAAAGTACTCGTCAAGACGAATCAAACGAGCCCAAACTCGATTGGGTTGTGTTGTTTAATTGCTGAGTACCTTTGGCCACCTTCCTGCTCCATCATCAGATCAGCAAACATACATTGCATGTTAAATAAAAGCTTGTAAAATACTGACAATATTTATATGATTGGCTATTTTTTAAAAAAGTGGCTCATGAGTTACTTGCGGGGTTCTTCTCATGAAAATCCTTACTCTCGGAATCCGGTCGCTTGTATCGATTACAATCAAAGTCAAAGCGCTGCCTGTGGATGTACTTGCTACAAGCGCTCGCGGCAATGAACATTAATAACATACTCCTAATGATTATTATTTATATAAAATGTTGACAATGTTAAGTGCCAAGTTTGACCTATGAAATAATCTTAACAATTTGCATCAAGCACAGCAATACGTAAATATTTAGGCTTATCACTCGGTTCGCGTAATATATGACGAGACACTGACTTCGTATTTAAAATAGAAGTGGCGCGTTGTAGGCACCAGTGATGGGGTAAGCGCTGAAAATATCCGTACTTAATGATAAACTAAAAAATAATTGTTTTCTAACAAACGAAAAATTTTTGTTAGGTTTATTATGATTTGTCCCGTGTTGGTCCGGGACACACAAAGAATGTACCAACTGCTTTTCTTGCCTAGTATATCGTAAAAGGCGACTAAGGGCGTATTGGTACTGGGTCTGTGATTGTTTAGGCGATGAGCTAGCCACTTGTTACTTCTCTTTCATGATTTTTCATCTAACCAAACCCAATTTTTGTATGGCTAAATGTGGTCTTAAAGAACACAGTGCTCCTTGGACTCTGCCTACCCCTTCGGAGATTGCAGGCGTGATATTATTATGATTTTGCAATATTTAATCAAATTGTGTGTAAATCACAATGTGTTCTTAATATTATATTGAACGGAATTTACGCAAACATAATTATAAGTTTACAATGATATTAGTCGTCAGGCGATGCGATGCATCTTTGGCGATGTTAGTCGTTAAGTCCACCATATTTACATTCTTATTGTAATGGACATTAAAGTTAAATTAAATAAATATTGAACACTACCTACAATCTATGATTACAAAGAATTCAGCTGTCTAATAACATCACTCGTTTCCTGTCAAGAGCAATATCACATGGGATGGTTCCCTTAAAAAGCTATCCCCACATCGCAAATAAGCAAGCATTGATTGCTTGCCTATGGTAAGCGTGATTCCGAATTTCTCTGATAAATTTAATTTCTATAAAGAACTCAGTTCGAGGGGTAAATATAAACTCGGCACGCGTCAGTGTAAATTACTTTAACAACTTAGTAAATTTAATAAATTTCCGTCAGTCGTATTCGAGTTTGGGGTATAAATGAAATTTTATTTTTTTTCAATGCCATTTTTTATTCATAAGCCCGTCTTCAAATTGTAATTTCCTTTGTGGAATTAAGGATCTAATTTAAAGCGCCGGTATCAAGCGTCCTAATGATTCAGGAATTTAGAGATTTATAAACATTGAAATTAGGTGAAGATCTCTTATACCACAAAATTATATTCTTTCATGATGATTTTGGTATCAGAATTCTAATTTAGTCTGTAGTATCTTTTATTCTTATTACTTTTATTAGACTTATTAACAACTTGAAATAACTTTTTACCATTTTAACATTTTTTTCACTGCTAGTTTTGAAACAATTTTTTTATCGGTAGTTGTAAGTCTTCTTTTCCGTCACATCACAGTATCCTAAAACGAAAACTATTAAAGAGTATGGTGAAGCCAGTGGCACTGTTGCAGCCTTCAGACTCTGTCTGACTCATAATTATGATATAAATATATTTTTTTAATATGACAGGTAAGCTCTTGGCCTTCATTTCACCTGATGGTAAGTGTTAAAAAGGACGAAGGTGGAAGCGAGCTTCACCTGTAATCCTCAACAACTGAGGAACTGGCTATCTTACCTCTGACTGCCTTTACATAACAATGCTTATAACATTGTTATTATTGCGACAATTTTAGGTAGACGGTGGTAGCTAGCCAACCGGGTTTAGAAGCCCTACCACCAACCAAACGGAGCAGAGATCTCCCGATCTACACCCGGTCATCCACTTGACCAGAGAGGTGGTTAAAATCTAACTTACTCCTAATGCAAAAATCAATTGTTTTGCTTATTTATTATATGATCGGATCCGTAGAAACATCACTACGGACATATGAGTTATAACGTCATTTTTGTGCAAATTGTGCGCATTATGCACGTTTATCGCATAGCAAGGTGAAATGTGTGTTGTACAAAATATGCTATGTGACAACGAAATGTTTTATTTCAACCGCTTAATCGGCTACATGTGAATTTTAAATGTTGTGACGTGTTTTATTTAGTCTAGCTATGCTGATATAATTTGCAACCACGAACTTTGTTAGCACGAATGACTTAAATTTGCTTTAGCCTATGTTAATTTGAGTTACATACGTTGAATTATTAGTCCTTTTAAATATATTAATGGATAAACACGAACACTTTTATTCATAAACGCTATTTAAGTTTTATGGAATTGTTTAACCATAGGAAAATTTGCGTATAACTTGATTTATAGTTACTGATTGTTCTCGTTAAAACCAAAGATTAGCAATGCATTCTTAATTGTTTGGTTGTATCTGAGACATAAATGTGACGAGCCATTTGAAGATCTTTCTCTTTTAAGACATTAATTTGTCACATTGTATTCGCATGCTGCGCACACCCCCCCCCTAAAATTGGGAGTAGGGCAGGGAAATGCTGACTGTATTTTGCTTGCCATAAAGAAGTGACCAAGTCAAAATCAAACAGTAGACAGTGACAGTTAGTCGCAGCCAAACTAAACAATTAAGTAGGGTTTTTAAAGCAGGATATTTTCTTCGCTTTGGATAAATTGTACCATAATGTATAATCAGGTATTGTTTTTTTTATAAATATCTTCAGAAATTCAAACTTATCAACTAGCCCCATTTTAAGCAACTAATGCTGCTTGTGTTACGGTCACTAGATGACAGATAAATATATTTAATAGATAAATACGTTTAAATATTCTAAATATATATAAATATATAGACATCCAAGACTGGAGAACAAATGCCTGAATTTATCATCCAAACATTTGCCCCCACCACTCGACCACGGCGGTCGTCAATATTTATTTTCGTAAAACCATTCAAATAATATAGTAATAAGTAATTTAATACAATTCCATACTACTCACACCTAATTTCCACCACACGTAATACACCTACGAGTTATTCTCATTCGATTAATCCAACAATAACGTCGGTTCATATTTGAATATATTCACGTTGTGTTTGTAACAGTTTCTGAATAGGTTTACCGTTAAAATCGGAAATTATTGGTTAGTTGGAACATAGTGAAATGAAGCCAGTCAGTAGTTGTAAGTTATAGGTACTTGTTCTCATCTGCCGCTAAATATAACACATCGTAAGGATTTGATATTGTTTTTATTAAAGGAAACCAGTTTTTATCAAGATTTTAGACACGATTGCACCGTGCAAAAAAAATCGCACCATACATAATAAAAGTTTATCTAGAATACACCTTATGTTATATGTGTCAGGTGGAGCCATTTAATTTTGTCTTAATCCATAGTAAAACGGTTATGTGGGACGTTTGTCACACATCACTACAAGAAATGTTTTCACGTTGGTTTAGAAAAATCGAGAGATAGGATTTTAGGGAAATTTACCAACGAATCTCATTCCGAGTTAACCATTGCAATTAATTTCCAAATGACCATAAACACTCCGACAGAGAACTAAAGTCACCGAGATAGTCTACCGATTAGCAAACTGAAGTGGCTGTGATCACATTAGCTGTAGAACTGACGGCCGTTGGGGCCGTAGAGTTCTCGAGTGGAGACCGCTACTCGGTAAACGTAGTGTGACAAGATGGCAAGACGATATTCGTAGGCTGGATGAGAACGGTGCATTACGACAAGCCTATGTCCAGCAGACAGGAGTTGGCTGATAATGTCAACCGACGACATCAAATCTGTTGGTTCTAAGCAATTTTAACTAAAACCAACTGGGGAGTTTGATGTTTAGTTACATGTCGGTGAATTGGGCTGAGACCTTTTAAGTTGTTACAAGTGGCCTCCTCATAGATTTTCCTCATAGAAGTCATTGGACCTCCTTGGTTTAGTGGGACCATGATGTTGCTAGATTTTTTCAATAAAACAGGTTATGAACGACAGCTAGGTGTCTGTTCTTTCGTCACTAGGGAAGAAAAGTACTACTTTCATCCCGATTTTCGGGGATTACCGACCTACATTCCGAGCTTGAGTGAAGAAAATGTCTTTTGTCATACCGCCACACATTTTAGTATGAATGTTTCCAGTAGAGGTTAACAAGAATTAAGCGACGCATCTTAATCGGTAGGTTTATACGGTTCATATACAAAGAGATTGTCGTAGTCTGTTTGTTAAGTAAATTGACACTATGCAATTAAGTTTCATGATATTTGGTTACGTCCGTCTGTTGGTTTATCTGAAGTGTTATTGCTTTCGCAATGTCATCATTGAATGATAACGTAACATCTATGATCTTAATGTCAGCCATAATATTTATGATGAGTTTGTGCTTCTTCCGGTAGTTAGCCACACTAAACAGGTTTTGTCCTCTGTGGCTTCTGGTCTAATAAACACCTTCCTCTCTTTTCGTGATTTTAGTTGCATGTATGGATGAAATAATTGACATATTGATCTTATTAAGTCGAAATAGTCATTCTTGAAAAATTTATGGATCCAATAAATCTTTTTTTTTTAAAGATGCACAAGTGTGTAAAAATTTAAGAGGAATAGGTTGATGGGAAATGGATAATCATACACAAGAAACGAGTTTGTAGGTTGGTGGTTTCAAAAGCGACCACAACGGTGCCTTCTGAAGCACGGAGGAGTTTGAGATCACAAAGTTGTGATCACCCATTCAAGGCCTGACCATAGCAAAGGTAGCTTTGTTTTCGATAACGAGAGCCAAGGCGTGCTAACCACTATGCCACTGAGCCCCTCGAATCTAATATATCTAGAGATAACTATTAGATTTATTTGATACCACACAGATATAACATCTAAATAATATTAAGCCAACTAAACTAAATGTTTAACCTTTATCGTTAGAAACTGAAAAACGACCACATTCGTTGTTTAATACAACAGCGGATTATCGGAATATGGCGTTAGCCATTTCTAATAACACAGAAATTAATATTTGTTAACTTATCTCAACATGGCTCGCCCCAGGGCTCGTAATATGGGCTATGATGTTTTGACTGTTCAACAATTAGATAAGCTGATTAATACGAAACTGTAATAACTACCAATGTACAGTGGACTACAAAAGAATGTAACCACTTTTGACAATAAATTGGAAGTAAATAAAGGTTATCACCACTAAAATGTCGATACATGTTTTTGTACTCGACTGCACGAACATTTTCGGTTGTAAAATGTTTAGAGTCAACTAGCCCAGTATTGGGTTAATCATAATTATAATCTAAGATGTAGATGTATATTTTATGATATATCTAGGCTGTATGGATATCAAATAGTGATATTATATGATATCATTATGGTATATAAAATGTACACGAAATACATACACATATACCTATAATGGCGACAATTGTAGTTCTATATACCGGTCAACCTGAAAGCATTACATATGATAATACTGTAGAGGTTAAATATCTGTAAATACAGGGAAAATACCAAAAAAATGTTTTTTGTTTCTCTGTCTGTTTGTCTGTTTGTACGAGCTAATCTCCGAAATGGCTGCACCAATTTCAATGAAATTTTGCATGGTGATACCTTATATCCCTGGTCAACATACGTATTGTATCCAGAAAATTAAAGGGTTCCCGTGGGATAGTCAAAAAACCATAGTAACCGCGGATGAAGTCAGCTTGTATTTACTGAAAGTCTTCTGTATGAGTCGTTAAAAGTACTTATGAGATGTTTGTCAGAGAAGGTAGGTTAGACAAACTTTGAAATTACTGAGTACAGTCACGAGCATGAAAATCTATTACTTTTGAACAATTCACGTCTTTATTCCTTTGTATTAAAATCACTTACAGTCAAGTGTTTACTGCTCGTGACTGTGCTTGACAATTACCACATGCACTGTGGTCCGAGAATTTTTCAAAAATCAAATTTAAAATGATTTTTTTTCATAGACCAAGCTTGGCACTTAAACTCCTTAACATTATACTTAATATCTTAAAAAAATAAATAATTAATAAAAAAATACAATATTTAAGTTCATTACCTCGAACGCTTGTAGTAAGTATATCCACAGCGCTTTGACTGTGGATGTCAGCGATTCCGAGAGTAAGGCTTTTCATGAGAAGAATTCTGCAAGAAACTCATGAGCCACTTTTTTAGTTAGCCAATCATATAATTCTATATTATTATAGTTGCAGCTCATAAAGGTATCACTAGGGAAACACATGAGTATGGGCCGTAACATCACCACGCTGGCCCAATGCGGGTTTGTGCCTTCCGAAGCACGGAGGAGTTCGGATCACAAAGTTTTGGTCACCGATCCAAGGCCTGAACATGGCGAAGGTAGCTTTGTTCTCGATATAGAAAACCGAAGCTTTCTAATCATTACGCAACCAAGCTCCTCAGAGAAGCTAACTACTATTTGCTAAAACTTCGATTAATTATCATCTATTCAGTTTATGATTCATCAACTACGTTGAAAGTTTTACACTGTCAAATTCGGGAGCATGTTCAAGCACGTACTTGCAACTATAAATGTCTATCACACACCTTTGCGAAAACAAGTCGAAAACCATATAATAACCTTGGTAAGTATGCAAATGCTATGAAATGAATCATGTAAGTCATTCCGCTCCCATTATCTTGAATAAATTATATGGATCTGACATTTATTGGCGAGGCCTCACACGGATTCGGAGATCAATCGCATTATGTTATATGGAGTGAAGTTGAATTTTACGCGAAAAATTACAATGGACAAAAAGCCAGCTTTATCTGCCGTCAAATTTATTACTTATTTATCATTTTGGTACAAATTTCATTAAAAAATTCGAGAGATAGATAAATTTCTTTTAGGAGTACTTTATTTTAAATTTATGTATTCTGTTTGACTGTTTTGTTGTGTACAGTAAACTATTAAATAATAAATATTGTTAATCCATACTAGTATTATAAATGTCTGTCTGTCTCGCTTTCACGTCAAAACTACTGAACCAATCAAACCGATATTTGGTACACAAATAGTCTAGAGTCTCAGGAAGGACATTGGCTAACTTTTATCCCAATATTCCCATGGGAACGGGTGCCATGCGGGTGTTAAAAATATAAAAAAAACCTCCCAGGAAAATGTAGGAGTAAATTATCAATTCCACCACTCGAGACTACTGTTCCAATTTGAAAAATTCAGTGTTGTTATAGCCTATTTATAGAGGCTATAAGCTGCATTATCTCAATGTAACTATTTTACGCCTACAAAGCCGCGGGTAAGAGGCAAGGGCCAACTTCAAAGAACACAACAACTTCTTCTTCTTTTTCCTGCCCTGGGTTCGTATTATGAAGTTTTTAAAATCCAGCCTGATTCCAGGCAATTCAGTTTAGAGCGTAAACTGGCTGGTTCTTTTATTATGACATGCTTTTAGTTGACTAGTTTCTGGGTGGATTATTTGTCTCTGCCTGGCTATTTCAAATTTATTTAACACAAAATCACAAATCCAGTCATTAAAAGTGACTCAGTAACTAGCGTAAACTGAAAAGCTTACTTGTCAATATTGTTGACAGTTACAACGTTTCAAATATGTCAAATAGGCGTTCATAATAGGAAACTGCCTGCCTAATTCCAGGCAGAAGTCGGCCACGGGTCACGTGACCGCTGACTGGCTGGCAATAAGCGGTCATAGTACAAAAAATCCAGGCAGTTCAGATTACGGCGTAAACTGCCTGGAATTGAGAGCTCATAATACGGACCCTGTTCCCAATTCTATTTGGGGTCGGCGCAACATGTCTTCCTCTTCCACTCTCCTATATCACTCGTCAAGTCAACACTCACATGAGGATGGGCCTCATCTCATCATCATTCACACAATCCATCCATATTTTCTTTGGTCTCAAAGAACACAACAACGAAATATACAAAAATATGTTTCGCTCGTGTGATTTATTACTTTTTACTTTTGATAGTTTCTGGTACACATGAGCCAATGAAATTGTATTAATTTTATGCGGTATTTATTTCTGAAGATCGTATACTTCTGAATACAACTCCAGAGTTGATTACTCAAATTACTACAGAGCTGTAAGTTCAACAAAGAAACTAATAAATTTGTAAGTTAAAGCAAATTATTCACATTTTTCACGGTACAAAATATTTTAAGTTTCATCGCCGACCCAAGTAAGTAATATAGTCCGCAGTGTGCCCTATAAAACATAATTACGAGTAAGGGCCTCTAAGAAGGGTCAAAGTTTATGGAGTGAGTTAATTTGTGGGAGCAACTAATTCTGAACATCCTGTACATCGTCCAGCACTAACGTTGTGCGTACATAGTACAGTTGCAACGGTTTATTATTATGAGTGTTAATAATAGAAGTTTAGGCAAAATTCAGGTAATAAAAATTAAGTCATCATAAATATATATTAATTTTTCTTTCTAAATTGAGAAGCTTGGTGGCGTACGCTTTGGCTTTCGATCGAAAACAAAGCTACCTTCACCATGTACAGGCCGTGGATGGGTGACTAAAACTTTGATATGTAAAGCTCTTCCATGCTTCGGAAGGCACGTTAAGCCGTTGGTCCCGGTCCATTTCTACGGGCCAGCGTGGTGGTGTTACGGCCCATATTCCTCATGTGTTTTCTCTATGAGGAAGGCCTGTGCCCAGCAGAGGGACGTATATAGGCTTAGGACGAATTTTTCATTCTATCTTATTTCTAATTTTAATTGTATGCTCCCCATATAAAAAACTACTCCTTACCCAATCAATTATTTTTGCATTATACTATTTTTCTCGGGGAGGTAAAATTAGGGCTCGTTTAAGGAGACGCGGCGTGGTTGGATGCGCTTCCCGCGGCGCGGCGTGCGATTTTATCTTTTATGGCGAGGCGGCGCGTCAAGCGGCGCGTCAAGCGGCATTGCATCCGCCGCATAGTACGTAGCGTTTTATACGTAACACTGTCACTGTCACAAAAGCAATCATTCCTTCTTGCTTGCCGCGGCATCACCCGCTGCTTCAGCCGCCGCGTCCGACGCGGCATCGCTCGCCGCCAATCAATCCTTCTTACTTGCCGCGGCATCACCCGCCGCTTCAGCCACCGCATCCGACGCGGCATCGCTCGCCGCATGTGACGCTACAACTCAAACAAAAGCTTGCGAAAACGCGTCTCCTTGATCGCACCAATACCTCGCCATATGTTTGTTTTTCTGGCGGCCTGCGCCGCGTCTCTTTAAACGAGCCCTAATACTGCATAACCCATTGCATACTGTTTTTAATTACCTGTTTTTTTTGGTGCAATAGTTTAATTATATATCTAAACATATAATAAAACTGTAGAGGTCGAATATCTGTACATAGAAAAAAATGCTTAAAATCAAGTTAGGGACACTTAAAATGTATATGGCCTTGTGTTATACAGAAGCAGACTCCGAATCGCCTTCGTATAAAGCACATGTCATTGTTAGGCCTAGGGAGATATTCGGTAGCTGGCAATGAACCACCCCTCGGAGATAAGCATATAATATTAAACCAGCTGCTGCCCGCGACTTCGTTTGCGGTTACTATGGTTTTTTTACTATGCCACGGGAACCTTTTAATTTTCCGGAATACAATATATCTAAGATGTTGACTAGGGATATAGGATATCACCATGAAAAATTTAATTGAAATCGGTCCAGCCATTTCGGAGATTCGCCCGTACAAGCGGTCAAACAGAGAAACAGAAAAAAACAGTTTTTGGTATTTTCCCTCTGTTTACGTCCCCTTGAATTGGAATTAAACATTTTGTTTCTATGTACATGCGACCAGTTGCAACCAGTTGCAGTTTTATTACAGATTTATTTTGTATTGATTACCTACAATAGTCTGCTGCTAACCACAGCTTACCCATAATGAACGCTGCCACTCTCGAACCTCGGCATCTCTCATTCAGACTCCTCTATCTAATCAATCAACATCATCATCTCACCTTGCTGCATAGTCTCTTAAAAAGGATAAACCCAACCTTAACCTACTTACCTGAAAAAAAATGTCTATCACCTACCTAAATACTTATGGGAACCAAGAAAAGTAAAAAAAAATGTAATTATTAGGTCCTTACCTATGAAATTGGTGTTTTGTATGGAGATTTTGGGGAATTCAGCATTTTCCATACTAAAATTTTTTCAGTGTTCTTCACAACGACAAATCCAAAGATAATAATATTTGGCATATATCATTAGACAAGCTTTAGTAATTTGTGTAATATCACACTTCATAAAAAATATTTATCGTTTTTAAGTGAATGCAAATAAAATGATGTATTCGGGAGGCACTTAAAAAGAGTTGTCTCCGTGTCCAATTTTAACACAATTAAACTTACAACAAATTATCAAAACAAATCAAAAGAGCTCAAAAATATAGTCTATTTTTAGACGAGGTAATTAATTTTTAGGAATACTCTGAATCTTAATAGTTACAGACAAAATACTAAGGGAGAAAAAAAACACCAATTTCATAGGTAAGGACCATATATACCGAACTATGAGTGTAGAACGAATAATTACACGAATAGGAAGAAAAAAATGTAGAAGTGAACATGAACAAGTAGAACTGTATAATTTGTTAATTATATAATGCTTTTGACGCGTCATAAGAGTAACAACTTGTTACCTAAATTATTAAATAAAGCGTTTCATTTCATTTGGTGAAAAACAAAACAAAACTTCAGCAAACATTAATAATTAAGCAATATTATACTCAATCTTCCATCTATAAGCTTGAAAGGGTTGTAGTGAAAATATCTGCTATATTTAGTTCAAGCTTATACAGATAGATGGCGCTAGTAGCAACATAGAGAATAATAAAACACTTTGGTAACGTAGGCGAAATAATGTCGGATACTGTTTTGTTTTATAACGCAGTATCGTAGCGATTCTTGTTTTGCTTTCGATATTGGAAACACAGCAACTTTCGCCATGGTTGTACTTTGGATGGATGACAAAAACTTTGATCCTGTTTCTCTGCACTTTGAAAGGCGTGTTATTACCCCTTAATTTTCCGGAATAAAAGTATCTAAGTAAGTAAGTAGAATATAAGGTATCACCATGTGTAAAAGGAGCCGAAAGGGGTACGCCGTCCTACTAATTTTAAGGTGCTTGAGTGCCCAATTTAAGTCAATGTCTTGCAATGATAACGCACGATGTGCTTGTTACGGTCTTTATTGAACACTATATTAGTGTTCAATAAAGACCGTAACAATTTATAACAATATTATAAAATGTTATTCACAATTATATACTTAATTAGGTCGCGTTATTAAATCGCCGATGTCGCATTTATTCTATACAAAGTAAATGTACGGGTTTACTCGTACACCATGAAAATTTTTATTGAAATCGGCCCGTTGTTTCGGAGATTAGTCCGTACAAATTGACAGAAAAACAAAAAATAAATAATTAAAACATATTTTTGTATTTTCCCCCCGACTTGGTTTTAAGCATTTTTTCTATATACAGACATTCAACCTCTACAGTTTTATTATATGTATAGATAGTAGTAGATTCCTTAATAAAGAAGAATAAGTATTTTATTAAAGTATATCTCCCATTTTTACAAATTATCTTTGTGTAGTTACCCCTCAGACTGAGAGACTTTTCCCAAGAATTTTTGGTTAAATACAACCTGTTTTGCCCATAATTATTACTTAATGTTATTACGAAATACCACGCTTTTATAAAAGGTGCTTATTTAGAAAACGAAACGTCCTTACAGAGTATTATACAATTTACGACTGAGTTAAGCTAATGAAAATTAATTATTTGAAACCATGACACCATGAGATACAAATAAAAACCAACCTTATGAATTTTTCAATTGATTTGATTTTAATTTTGTAGCATTCCACATTGCTTTTGTGCAAAATACTTGTTTGATACAAAATTAAATGCAATCCTAATTGAGTAAATCAATGCATCGTAATTAACCAACATATTTGGTAAAACATCTAGCCGTTTCAAACTCGTAATAGACTCAATGTCGAATATTATGATGTGACATATAAATCAAAAATTTAAGTCACTTATCTACTCAAAACAGACAGAACGCGAGACACAACAGAAATATCTATTGCTCGCGAACACCGGTGTGCTGTTAAAAATGAAATAAATCAATATTAATTGTCATTAAAGTGTGCGTCTTCTACAGAATAATTTAATATAGATTAGTAGCCAAGGGCTGTAAGGCATCAATTGCAGCCCGAGATATTTAGGCGCACGAGCGCACCGAGGGCGCTTATAGTTCGAGGGTGCAATTGATGCTTACACCCGAGCTAACTACTCTGCTTTACATCTCGATTGTGAGGTAAGTGGAAAAAAAGGCATTACAAGAATAAATAAATTTATTTTCAAGAACTAAATTTAGCTTCGCCGTTCGATATTCAAAATTGATGAAAATAGCGAAGCGACCTCTTTTGTCACAAGATTAAATAAATTTATTTTCAAGAACTAAATTTAGCTTCGCCGTTCGATATTCAAAATTGATGAAAATAGCGAAGCGACCTCTTTTGTCATTGGGCTGAATGCATGATGTCTAGTGCCAGTAAGATGGTTAGATGTACGCGAACTTTTTGAAAGAGTTTTTTTTTTACTTACTTACCGCCCTAGGGCGTTTCTAGCTACATTATTAACCTAGGGCGGTAATTGATCACTTACAACCCGCATCTGGGGGTATTAAGGACCTACTTACCGAACATGAGAGATGTAAAAAGCATATTAATAGTAGGTTGGGAGAAGTAAAATTTACTTATGGCCATTTTAACACGTTAATTGCCGACCCATTTGTTATTTTTTGTTATTGTTATTATATATTGTTATTGTTATATATTGTTATTGTTATTACCATTATGGTATTCGCATAATCCACATGTCTGAAAAATATCTCCCACTTAAATTTTTCCGATGCATAAAGTTTTAGAATTCAAAGAATTAAAATTGCCATAAATAATTGAATATCAACGAAAGGCTTACGGCAATACGAAATGCATTTTAAGCGTGTTTATTAATAAAAATAATAAAAGCTTCACAAAGGTACGGCATTATTTCAGTTCACTGCACACACCCTCCCATTGTCTCCTGTTATATACGATCTTCCTATTGTTTAGTCTTTATTAATTAATTCGCTCGGGACTAATCCGTGGTGTTACGGACCGAATAAAACAATGGCCGTGTCCGCTTATGCGTTTTGGTTATTTTGGAAAAATGTTGATTTGCCATTCCATTTCGGACTGGCTTGATTTATGATCGGCAGTCTCTACCTGAAAAGGAACGCAAATACGTGTATATGTTGCAGTCAAAACTCTTCAACCAGTCAAAAATACTTTTGACTAGCAAAATCAGTCTAATGTACTTTTGACTGAACAGATTGGTCAAAGTGGTTGGTACTTTTGACTGGGTAAAGAGACTGCAACATGTATACATGACACCATCGTCAGATATATTAGGTTGGGGAAAAAGTCTTTTCGCATTATAGTATGTATAAACTTGTAATAAAATCTCTTTGGCTATACTATTTGTATCTGGCTGGTTTTGGTATCATTGAAAGTTTAAATTTTAAAAAACATAATTCCAAATTCAAATTAGGAAAATGTGTGATTTTCATTTGTTTTTCGTACCGCCAAGATGAGTGAATCTAATTAAGAAATTCGATACATTTTAAAATTTTACTACAAAAAAGGTAAAAATGCAACGCAAGCCGCGAAAAAAATTTGCGATGTTTATGGACCTAGTGCAGTGTCTGTGAGAGTAGCACAAATTTGGTTGAAGCGTTTTCAATCCGGAAATTTTGATGTCCAAGATGCACGTCGCTCTGGTCGCCCTATTACAGATAAAATGGATGCCATTTTTGAAAAAGTGGAGCAAGATCGGCATGTCAGTAGTTACGACGTAGCTGAAGAACTGGGAATTGACCACAAAACAGTTTTAGCGCTTTTGAAAAAAACTGGGTACACAAAAAAGCTCGACATTTGGGTACCTCACGAGCTCACTGAAAGAAACCTAATGAACCGTGTACTCATTTGTTATTCTTTATTACGACGTAATGAAACCGAACCATTTTTGAAGAAACTGATAACTGGTGATGAAAAGTGGATCACCTACGACAGGACCATCGATTCTGAACTCTACTGCGAACAACTGATGAGATTAAAGCAAGAAGTTGAGAGAAAGCGGCCGGAATTAATCAACAGAAGGGGTGTGGTTTTTCATCATGATAACGCTAGACCTCACACATCTTTAGCCACTCAGCATAAATTAAGAGAGTTTGGCTGGGAGGTGTTAATGCATCCGCCGTATAGTCCTGACCTTGCACCTTCAGATTTCCACCTGTTTCGGTCTCTTCAGAATTCTTTAGGCAGTGTCAGGTTAACATCACGAGAGGATTGCCAAAACCGCTTGTCGCGGTATTTTGACCAGAAGTCCCAAAATTTCTATAGCAATGGGATCATGTCCCTACCTACAAGATGGCAAAAAGTTATCGAACAAAATGGTACCTACATACTTTAGTTAAATGTAAATAAACTATATTAAAAAATGTTTTGAATTTTCTTAAAAAATGTGATGAAACTTTTTCCCCAACTTATTATGTTCCACTGCTGGGTAAATAAGGGCTACTCCGAAATCCAATACATGCAATTGCAGCCGTCCGCGTTTTGTTTGCTGCTCTTTACCAAAGCAGTTTTCTTTTATATAGCTAACTTCTGATTATCGGTCCGCTATCGGATCATTCGCAATTGCGGAAGAAAAATTTCGTACAGATTTTCAAGCCTTCTTACCTAATAGGAGGAGAACTGCAAGACCTTGTACCAAAGGAATAAGTGTCAATCCTCGGAGGAACTAGACATAATAAAGATTGGTCACCAATTTCCCTAATTTAAATGCTATAGAGACATGAAACACATCAGGCGAATTATTGATATCTCTGACCCAATGCCAAATAAATGCTCCATGCCAAATAAATCCATTTAATGCTCTATAAAAAATTATGAATAAAAGTGTTCTGTGCCTAACAGAATCCATGTTGTTTGTTATCTATATTAATATTCTTCTTCTTCGTGTCAATAGCTCAAATTTCATGACGCCAGTACTCGGCGACGGCTACAGCTCTTGGTGGCACGAGCTGTAGCCGTCGCCGTCGTCGGGCAGCAGTGGACACGACATCAGATGTGGCATGGATTGTGTCGGGACTCCACAGTCGCACTTGGTGCTTTCCAAGTCAATGAAGCCCCATCTTGCCAAATTCTTCCTACAGCGGCCGACCTGCGTTCGCAGATGGTTTAGGGGCTACCAAATCGGTCACTTCAGGTTGTGCCCTGGTAATTAATATTATAAATGTTGATATTGATGTTTTTGAGTCAAATCTTAAAAAATTCTATTACCAAGTCAGGAATGCATTGAGATCGCCATTAAACCACAGCGTCGCCAAAGGTGGTAACCTTAATATTAGGTTCTTACCTATGAAATTGGTGTTTTGTACGGAGATTTTGGGGAATTCTGCATTTTCCATACTAACATTTTATCAGTTTTCTTCACAACGACAAATCCAGAGATAATAATATTTAGCATGTATCATTAGACAAGCTTTAGTAATATGTGTAATATCACACTTCATAAAAATTATTTATCGTTTTTAAGTGAATGCAAATAAAATGATGTATTCGGGAGGCACTTAAAAAGAGTTGTCTCCGTGTCCAATTTTAACACAATTAAACTTACAACAAATTATCAAAACAAATCAAAAGAGCTCAATAATATAGTCTATATTTAGACGAGGTAATTATTTTTTAGGAATACTCTGAATCTTAATAGTTACAGACAAAATACTAAGAGAGAATAAAAACACCAATTTCATAGGTAAGGACCCAATATTAAAATTAGAGTTAAATTTATGTTTTCTCTTCAGTGAGTGCATCGTTCTAATTTCTGTATCGCGCCAATTCGTGGCTACTGTTGGCCAATAAGCATGTAGTGTGTATACAATTAGGTTGTCAATTTAGCCCTTAACTACTAACATATTTACTGTTATACTAACAACGATTGTCAACTGTAGTATATATCAAATATTAGGTCCTTACCTATGAAATTGGTGTTTTGTATGGAGATTTTGGGGATGTCTGCATTTTACATACTAACATTTTATCAGTTTTCTTCACAACGACAAATCCAGAGATAATAATATTTGGCATGTATCATTAGACAAGCTTTAGCAATATGTGTGTGAACACGCTTGATAAAATTATTCATCGTTTTTATGTTAATGCAAATCAAATGATGTATTCGGGAGGCAGTTAAAAATAATTGCCTTTGTGTCTAATTTTAACACAATTAAACTTACAAAAAATTATCAAATTAAATAATACGAGCTCAAATATATGGTCTCTTTTTAGAAGAGGCAATTATTTTATAAGAATGTTCTGAAACTTAATAGTAATTTGTCCGTAAAATTGCTAAGACAGAATAAAAACACCAATTTCATAGGTAAGGACCCAATAAATAAATAAAAAAGCTGAATTGAATTGAAGCTGAGTTTGTTTGGTTAAACTCCCTAATTTCAGGAACCACTCGTCCGATTTTTAAAATGCTTTCAGGGCTATATAACAACACGCTAAATACTACTTATCTACGCGAACGAAATCACGAGCAAAAGCTTTAACATAACTTTATACTAATGGCGGTCAGCAATAAATGTTTTGATTTTTGAATACATTCAAAAGGACAGCTATTTAAGTGTCATTTAAAAGGGGTCTTCAATGTAGTATAGAGACAGCTGGCTTTTAAATTGACCAGCGTTACGCTTCATTGATTTAAACAACCAACTCTATCGGGTTATTTGCGCGACTGACGATTCAGCTTTATTAAATGACACGTTCTAACGCACATCGAATTTTTGTTTTATTTTACGGTTCGGACAGCGGAAATAATGTATCGAATTGCTTTTCTGCGTGACGTCGTGAACAGTTTAAAAATGTTTTATTTGTTTGGAGAAAGCCAAGTGGGAAAATTGGACTGCTAGAGATTCTGTCCACTGAGTTTTAAGTAAAACTTAAACACTTACCCCTTATTCATAAGTGCTATTTTAGTTTTAAGCGAGACTTTGAGCAACCAAACAGTGACTCCACATATTATTATATTCAGCGTGACAGGTGGTGAGCCCGTCGTCCCTATTAGCTATTGAATGTTATGCAGTTTTAAGTCCATTAGTCGCCTTTCACGATACCCAAGGGAGGAGATGGGTTGTTAGGGTTTGTAGTATTATTTTAATGAACTGCATCCACACGACTCAAAGTCATATTCATACATACAGAGTCCAAGGAGCACTGTGTTCCTTAAGACCACATATAGCAATACCAAATTGTTCAGAAGGAAAATCGTGAAAGAGTAGTAACAAGTGGCTAGCTCATCGCCTACACAATCACAGACCCAGAACCCAATACACCCTTAGTCGCCTTTAACGACATGCTAGTTAAGAAAATCAGTTGGCACATCCTTTTTGTGTCCCGGACCAACACGGGTCGTATCGTATTCATAACAATTTTTATTAAAGGTTCATGGAGTTCTTTAGTTTAAACGTTCAATTGCGATTTTTAAAGTTTATTATTTGGAACGTTATAACGTGGTACCATAGAAAAAAAAAATATTTTGGTATATTTCTCCTACAATTTCAAATATAACATGAATATTATGCAACTCAGGACACGGTCAACCGCAGGATTATGTGGAATTCGTATAAAGGCGTTCCCAACTGTCCAATAACATCCTTCCCGGTCTGACTTATGTGCACTATACCGTGGTGGCTTGGTACTTGGGGTCCAGCTTAACCAAAAATACAGCTATCTTACTGTAGAATTAGGCTGCAAAACTGGAAAGCGATTGTCTGATCTGTATGTGACAAAAAACAAAAGAAAGAAAACATCATAATAAACTAAAAAAAACAGTACAGGAGACTGAATCCTTGGCTCTAAATTTCGTTCCGTTCTTTATTTCTTTTTAAACATTTACGCCTATCAACTAGCTCCATCTAAAGCAACTAATGTTACTGCTTGTGTTACGGACACTAGATGATGGATAAATATATTTAATAGATAAACACATATAAATATTCTGAATATATATAAACATCCAAGACTGGAGAATGAATGCCTGAAATTCATCACCCAAACATTTGACCCCATCGGGGATCGATCCCAGAACCTCTCGAAATGGCGACGCCTTGAGACCGGCATACAGACCACTCGACCACGAAGGTTGTAGAAAGAAAACATCATAATAAGCTAAAAAACAGTACAGGATAATGACAACACTGACTCCCTGGCTCTAAATTATTTAGCTATGATAAAGTAGCCCTTATATCATTTTTTTAAGAATGTAATTTGTAGTTTTACGACTGAGTTGATGTGATTGTGAGCAACCCTTAGCTAATCACTGTGGCCAAGTTAAATCCTAGTATGGGACATTTGTGATGTGATTAACGCAAGGATTTACTTACGAGGCGCAATTCTTTATAATTCTATTTATACATAAAATAAAATGTGTTGATTATTGTACAGTCTTGATTACTGTTGATACGATGTAATATGGGAAATATATAATTAATTATTTCATATTTATATCATCCACATAATAGTAAGAAGAGACTGTATACAAGATTGTCTTTCACCTACAATCATTTTCCTTGGTAACGGTAAAGGTAATATAAACACAAAACAATTATATAAATAAATCTATTTCGCACAGTACCCAACATAAGTATGATCCAACCGAAAGACGTTCGAAGTTCTGTTATACATTTGACTTTAAATAGTTCCAGAATGACAAAGTGTGGGTCATACAAATAGGTAGTTTACTCGAGTGCCACTTTTCGAAGGGTCGGCTACTTGCCCATCAAATTTACATTCAAGCATTTGCATGTAATTTATTATACTATTGAAGGCACCAAAAGGAGAGAGTGAGAATAATTCCGTTTGTGATGGAACTGTTACTTGGTTGGATTTGTCATTGAGATGTTAGTGATCTAGGATTAGGGTACGATTTGTCAGGCAATTATAATATCATCCACATAATAAGTATCTATGTCGTGAAAATTTCTATGGATTTTGTAAGAAAAATACTCTTACGAGTTCACGCAGTGGTATAATTCGACAGACAGATAGAAAGTAAACAAAGAACTGACATATATAAAAACAATTCAAAATATATAACATATATGTCATGTAAAAACTAGCCAGGGTGTTATATGTTAAAAAGTTACTCTAAATATAGGTTTGGTCTAACAAAAATGATGCTTATTTTAACCATTTTGTACGCTTATTGGTATTAAATAAACGTCGTTTCTTTGATACGTTTCTCGTATTTAGCGGTGTGTCATATTGACACGTTACATAATATTTCCTTCAAATTTTCGAAACGATATAAAAGCTTACCTTTTGAATTCTATAAAGCCAACATCAATAAAACAACGCTACGTCTACACGGCTTATCTACATGCATGTCTCGGGAGATACGAAATAATATCTCGATCTCACAAAGGGTTTCTCAACTGCATCGTTTTACAAACGCCTAAAGAACCAGGCTTTGTAAAGCTGCAACTGTAGACATCTATTTTGCTTCTGTGAGATTCTTTGGAAATACGTTGAATTTAGTGGTCTTAAAGGAGCTTAAAATATTCAAGGATTACGATGAGTGCCTTGGGAACATGAATGTCTTGGTGTACTGTTATGTGGAGATAGCAGTACGTACTTATTTCACGCCGGAATTGAAGGCGTCATTCCCGCGTTGCTGACCCCATAAAGATTATAAGGATGCGTCTAAGTGCCGTTGCTATACGACGCTTTAGCGAGGAAATTCTAAGAGGTTTTGAGGGAATATATTTATTATTAACTTATTATGGTTTCTATTATTGGTGTCTGTTATTATGGTTTCTAAACTATCCCATGGGAACCCTTTGATTATTGAGAATAAAAAGTATCTCATGCGTTGCCCAGGGATATAAGGTATCGCCATGCAAAGTTTCATTGAAATCAAATCAGTCGAGCCATTTCGGAGATAAGCCTGTATAAATAGACAGAGAGAAAAAAAACCAGACATTCGACGTCTACAGTTTTATGATATGTATAGATTAGTGCCTTTTATGTGGTATGTGAAGGTAAACATCATAATTATTTTTATCTACACTTATGATAATTATAATGTTCGAATTATGAACACAGACTCGAACTCATAATGACATACTTTTTAACACAGATGATAAAAACGAAAATTGAAAAATGGAAACTGTAACATAATGACCATTATGCAACAGGTTGGACTCATTATGCAACACTTTTTTTTCTTAAAATCGCACGAAACTATGGCAATTTGTTGTTAGGCGGTCAATTTGAATAATGTGTGTAAATAAAGTAAACACATAACTCGGTATTAAAAAACTCGACAAGGCTCATTTTTAAAAACCACGCTCGTGTTTTAATAACCTGTATTATGTGACAGTTACATAAACTACTATAGTACGTCTCAATCCAAGTTCAATCTCAATCTCAATCCAAGTTGCCAAAAAGGTAAACAAAACAAAGGTAATGTTTCATCTCTAAAATGTTTTGTGATGACTGTAGGTAATTGAAATCAATTGAAACGGACAATAATTGTTACCGTTACTTATATTTACGTGTCAATGTCCATGTAAAAAGTGTGATTATTGAATAGCAAATTCGGTAAGTCGGCTTTTTTGTTTACCTTTTTGGCAACTTGGATTGAAACGTACTATATATTGAATTTAGTACATCATTAAGCACTTACAACCGTCAAAACATGGCTACGGCATTAAATAATACCTTAAACTCAGTTGTTTCATAAATCATCACAATAACTCACTCGTCTAGTTAAAATAAAAATATTAAGGAAGTTAAACAACAATTAGTTGATAAGACACCGACATTGCCAACTGTGCTATACGACTTAGCTCTGCAGATTTAAAGCCATACTTTTAAATCAGTCCATCTCGTTCAGTAACTCATCTGTTCCTAAAATCTTCGGGTTCGAACCCGTTTTTCAATTTTCTCTTGCCGACCGACGCCAGAGCCATTTACGTTTAGGCGGTTTTGTTCTTTGCCATCACAGCTAGAGTGCTCACTGATTTATTTGTCGGCCTTCCAATTAGCTTCGGGAACAGTTTTATTTGTCACACTCTTTCTATTTTCCGCATTTTTGGCTAGTGTTGTCCTGCTCTTTAGACTGTCCGATTCCGATACGATCAGATTTGGTACGTTCGATGTTGCGTTTTCACTCCTGCAGACTTTTAATTGTTGTATATTCAGATTTATGATTTTATTGATATTGAAATAAATATCAATAATGTGATACATATATGCTCAAATACTCTTTATGTCATAATAATATTGAAATGAAATTAAATATTATGCCTTATTGTATTTTAAAATTTGAAAGTAAGACTCCTTGTGATAAATAAAATTTACAAATATTGAAGAGCTGGTTCAACACATTGGTTCAATGCAACTCATTTACTTAAAACTAAAAAGGACATTTCACATACGTATCATTTGTTTATGTAATTTAATATGTACTAAAATTTTTATACGTATATATTATTTTTATTTATAATATATGATTTAGTAGGTACACGTTAATCAGTCTACTTCTCAGCATTTCTCCTATAGCAGGTGGGTGGATGATTTATTTATTTATTTTAGATTTATTGATTTCTATTTGAAATAAGACCTACCTTTTGTACTCGTCTTTTTACTTTATGTCATGTATATTGAAAGTTTTTCTTTTGTGTACAATAAAAAGTTAAATAAAATAAATAATAAATAAATAAGGTCCTTAAACCTATGCCATACCATCCAACATTATCAAAATTTCATTGATTTAACTAATTTCACAAATCGTACAGTGTAAATGCCATGTAGCATTTCGAAATGTGGTCACACGTTTTACGGTAACGTATGTGACTTTTGATTCAACTGGAAATCCTGTAACTCGAGGTGTTTTTGAGGTTTCTGGTAAACATAGACTTGATTCATGATAATGTTCACCGAGGCTGGCTTTTGTTTGTAAGCTTAGCTACAGAGCACGAGTAAGCTTAGTTAATACCATACCAGGGAACTGGTATTGGTATTCAGCTGAATTGTAGCGTATAATTATCACTAACCCAACGATCAACTAAAAAAATAAAAATTCGAACTTGATAAAAGAGACCTTCTATTTTGAGTAGGCGGAATATAGACCAAGATAAAAGTTGATAAAAATGTTCGTCGCTCTTTCGACCTGAAGTCATAGATTTATGCTATTAATTCTCTCCTGTCTTTTTTCTTATTCTTGTTTCTATTTTCATTATTTTGTAACCAGTAACCAGTCCCGATAAATCTCTTTATAGACTACCTCAAGTTTTATGTGATTATCTTGTATTTATTCTTTTATAATCACATAAAAACCTATAAAACAATTTTTGTGATTGAAGGTGGTAAATATTGAGGTATACCATAGCTTGTGTTTTTATATAATAAAACTCATGATCTGTGACATTTGTAGACACAATAGTGTCTCGGCTGATTTCAGCTGCCTCACAGACGAGGGGATAAAATAAATAAATTTCCTCAGACATTCACACTTATCAACTAGTCCCATTTTAAGCAACTAAATGCTGCTTGTCCGTAACAGATCCGGACAAATATATTTAATAGATAATTACACATAATTATTCAGAGCTTATATAATATTATACATATATAATGAACATCCAAGACTGGCGAAAAAATGTCGGAAAATTCATCGCCCAAACACTTGCCTTAGGGGGGGATCGAACCCAGGACCTCTCAAGATGGCGGCGCCTGGAGACCGCCGTACAGACCACTCGACCACGTAGGTTGTCATAAAAATGTGCTATACTTTCATAATAATACGAAAAACCTTCGTCCCGTAAAATGTGTACCACAATTTCATTACTAAAACGGTATGTCATTATAGCTCTGACAAATGCACATGCTTTAAATATGTAATACGGCGCATTGAGTTTAATGTAATCAATTTAAATGCAGTTTATAAATATTTACCTACCGAACCGCTCAGCCTTTGTACGCTGGAACTCAATTACAACACAAACAAATTGTTAAATAAGCACACAAATTAATAAAAAAAATGGGTCATTTAAAATTTTGTGGTTTTGGTGTCATATTATTTTATTTTGTGTTCAATTTTCATAATCACTTTGAGTTACTGGAATGTGTGGAGCTCGTGGCGTAGTGGTTAGTACGCTTTGGCTTTCGATCTAAGAGAAAGCTACCTTCGCCATGGTCAGGCCGTGGATGGGTGACCAAAACTTTGTGATCTCGAGCTCCTCCGTGCTTCGGATGGCACGTTAAGCCGTTGATCCTGGTCGCTATTGCGACCATTTTTACCCACCAACCCACATTGGGCCAGCGTGGTGGTATTACGGCCCATAATCCTCATGTGTTTCTCCATGAAGAAGGCCTGTGCCCAGCAGTGGGACGTATATAGTCTGAAGACGAACAATAATGTATTGGACTGTTTTGTTATTACGGTTGATATTGCATTGATTTTTATGCCAAGAACAAAGTCGTCAAACAATGAATCATTCAGTAATCTCATAATAAAGAATTTTGTTACGCAATCTCTTCTAAAAGAAATAATGGATAGTAAATATCTGTTATTTCATATTTGATGTGCCTACTATTATAAAAGATTAACAGAAATACACTACAAAATATTGTATTTCTGTTAATCTTTTATAATAGTATATTTGTTTTGTTATCAATAAATATTTTCATTACATTTTTCTGTCTTTTCCTTTGGACCTTTTTTCTTTTATAATTCGAAAGCGTGTACCCACCTAATTTCTCTCTAGCAGAGTCCACTTTTCCAGACCCAGCCAACATTTAATTAAGGCAAACATTATGTGCAATGTTCTGTAACCATTATCATTACAGCAGTCATATGACTAAGATACCCTCACAGGTGAATAAGAAAATTGGCGTAATTCGCCTCCAACGACCACAAGGGCGCACAAGGGGTGAATAAAATAAGTTTTGCGAGTTGTAATGGTGAGTCTGTCTGAGGGTTTTCGGATAGTGCATTTGGGACAGTTTTGGTGGAGGAAAGGGAAGGAATTCGGCCTAAGTTGAGGTATATTGAAGCGGTTTTGGTTCACGTGGCTTATTAAAAAAGGGGCGGGAAATTAACGATCTTTAGTATAACAAAAATTCATGAATTACAATGTTCAATATTCTTTTAAAAAATAAATAAAAAAATAAATAAATAAACAAATATCCTCAGACATTTACACCTATTAACTAGTCCCATTTTAAGCAACTAAATGCTGCTTGTGTTACGGATACTAGATGACGGACAAATATATTTAATACATATTAATATCCTGAATATTATAATAATTATTAACATCCAAGATCGGAGAACAAATGTCTGAAAATTCATCACCCAAACACTTGCCTCCACTGGGGATCGAACCCAGGACCTCTCGAGATGGCGACGCCTTGAGACCGGCGTACAGACCACTCGACCACGGAGGTCGGCAAAACAAAAAAAATAACACTTTACTTGTAGTTGCTTTTAGCTATCATTGTCGCTAAATGAATGTAATAGAACATGCCAATTACATTAATTCGATAGATTTCAAACTTTTAAGCGAAAACTTTTGTCAAATCTCATATTATTTTCTGTTTAACGTTGGCTTGAATATCAATTTCGATATCAGTATGCAAGATGCATTTTGAATTTTCGAGCCCTTTTGTGTTTGCATTACTTTTTCAGCTTAAAAGCTGTTACAAGTATAATTTCGTGATACCTGAGTCTTTGCATAATATTATGGCAACTTATCCTGTTTTCACTGTAAGGGACCTTTCATAGGCACGCTCGCCAACAGCGCCGGCGAGATTCAAAATCAAAATTTTTCAGTTTAGAGCAATTATTCAGTTTAGATGCGTCTTAGCGCATGCTTAAGAATGTCTTAAACATTTTAAAATATTTCGTGAAAAATAAAAACTACGCCATCCGATCACAAAACCTACCAGAAGGCCTTTTTCTGAAAAGAACGGGCAAGACACTCAGCAAGTTTCTACCCTGCCTTTACATGACAACATTTAAAAAAATGTCATAAACTCAACGTCATTGAAGTTTAAATTTATATTCAGTTAAGATTTCCATACATATTGACGTATAAGCGCGCGCGTATGGCTGTGAAACGATGATAGTCACTTTGTGTAGTTGTAATTGTATGAATTACATTCGAGAATCTGACCGAAATCTGAAGCTCATAGTATGGCGTGACCATAGACTTATTTAAGTAGACAACCAAAGAAGATAGAGACAAAAAATCGCTTATAGAGATATAACAAGCATGAACGAGAAAGCGATTGACTATCATTTAAAACCATATTCGATTGACAGCTTTACACAACTCGGAACACGTACAATTATCTCTTTGGAAATTTTATAATAACTATAAGATCTTAAAATATTTCTAGTTAATATTTTTTCTACGAAATGTGCTGTAATTGATTGTGGTATCAACCCATGGACTTTAACCTTTAGACCCGCCATTATCATGAATTTGAAAGAAAACAATTCAGACAACTAGCTGGGGTGCGGGGGGTGTGGTAAAAGCTCGGAAGTGATACGATAGATCAATTATATCAGTAACTATTTTTGCCTGTAACTTTTATTTTAAATGTAATATTGTGACTGATAATGACCTGGTGATGAATAAAAATATTTAAACTGTACACTAATAAATTGAGCCTCAACGGGTATATTTTCATTGAAAAAAGTCCACATAAGAGATGTGCGTGATACTTTGTCTTGCAGTGCAAAGCATTCTAGAACTACGAAGAACACTTTATTAAATTACAATATATAAATAAGTAGGAATATTGTAAATTACATAATATGCCCTAGTATTAGCGTCATCAAATCAAATCGAAATCAAGATTGTTTAAAAATCAGAACGCGGTATGGTTCGAATGGGTATATCGGTGAGTTTTAGTGATTAGGTACGGTCTGTAAATAGTGAGTGACTGACCAAGATTTGATTTGTTTTTATTTAATAATGAACTTAAATACGAAAATCAAATCTTTCACAAAGATTCTGAGATACTGAGCTTCGATTAAAGGTAATGATCACTCAAGAGTATAACGACGTTCATGAAAGTTGTGCAGCACCTACACCTTCATAAAGGTAAATCATATTCTCTCGCGATGCGAGCATTTGCATTGATATTAAACTTTAACATAAATTGTGTTTTATTTATTTATTGACATAAATTAATTTTGTAAATCTTTGTTTGAATATGTTGAATATCACATGATGTGAATTTGTAGCAACTAAACACACATTTTCTTGAGGTAAGTTTGAAGCTACTTCGTGTGGTATATTAATCTGAAAAGTTAAAAATATAATAAAACATTTTTCAAATCACTTTATTAAAACAAAAAAATGTTACCGTGGTTTAACAATCAAGACTTTTATTTTTTAACATTCTTATAATATCCAAAATAAATTTAAAAGTAAGTATTATACTTTTTATAATACTATTAAATTAACAAGAATCCACCAAATCGGTAACAATAATGCGTCACGTAACTGATATTCTAATAAATATAAATAAATTCTTTATTTATCTCCAATAATACAATAAGTATAAAAAACATGATTGGGGTCTCCTATCAAGCTTGTGTCGCCTGTGCCAGGAGCCCCGCTCTTCTACATTGATTTACATACAGATAAAAGAAACGTAAGTAAAACAAAGAAAAATTTAATTATATAAAATTAATAAAATTATATTAGATTTGTATGTGTGTGTGTAATGTGTGTAAAGATCTTTTTATTAAGCTTTTTGTTTAAGTGTTTAATATTGTATTAAACATTTTATAATTAATTTAAATTTTTACTGTAGTATTACCAAATAAATAAATATAAGAAAATAATTTTCTGGAATTTTCTCGCCGCAAAAAAATTTTTTTCAAAACATAAAAACTTTAATATTAATACCAAAATTCGATCTAAGAAATGCTAAAAATCAAAGATACATTGTATTTACTTACAATTCACGATAAAAACAGCGTCGGTACTGCATTTTTTATAAGTCGCCGCCTGTTGTAAATTTTTTGAGTCCATGAGGCTATATTGTGATGGAAACCAATTTTCTCTATTTACAGCGTTTATCCACTTCTCTTTCTCGTCTTTTGGAAATCTATAGGAGAAATCTATTTTATTAGGTATAGGTTACTGTAATATGTATCGACTATATAAATACACCGCTCTAATTATTGTTATCACCGATAGTGAGAGATGGACATACACGTAATCAGCAAGAGTAAAAAGGACGGGGAGGAGCACGTGACGTACCTGTCCAGTTTATGTTGATATTTGTCAATTATTTTGAAAATCAAAATAAATGTTTAAAATATTTTTGAAAAATTGTGTAACAAGACTAACCGATGAAAACTAATATTGTTTCTTGATAGATTACAATTTTTACTATTGATTCTGCACAAATTTACGGCACAATAGGTCATGATGCCGTATATTAAAAGTGATTTATGTTTTAAATCTTTACCTCGATTTGGTTCTTGGTTTTGGTCGACACTGACACTGAAAAATCTGTCATGTAAATTTATAAGTTGAAAACAACATATGTTTGGTTTGAGTTGAGTCGCCTTGTATGACACGTCTATAGGAGGCTATGTGGTCGCTGTATCAACCTAAGGAATAATCCAGAAAACTGCAGTTTTTACAGGTAATTACGTACAAAATTGTAACAGCAATAAAACGTTTGTTTTTGTTTGCAATTGGACATTCCTATGTGTAGTATTAAAACATAACAGTAATAATGAAATTGTGTTTATTTTTATGACAAGCTGACGTAACAATGTGACATGACACTTGACATCAAGATGGGACACCTTTGCTAAGAAACTGAGAAGTATTTATACAACATCACCCCTCTCGGGGATTAGAAGCCGAACCTCTCGGGGGGTCTGCGTTGTCGCTTGGAGCGTCGGGGCGCTGCCACACTGGGAGGGGAAAGCCTCATCCAAGACGGCCCTGGTACCGGTTCCATCCAAGACGGCCCTGGTACCGGTTCCATCCAAGACGGCCCTGGTACCGGTTCCATCCAAGACGGCCCTGGTACCGGTTCCATCCAAGACGGCCTGGTTCTGGTTCCGGCCGTTGTATCCCTCCGTCGCCATGTCCTTCAGAGACATAAGGCTGAGCGATGTAGTGGCTGAAGTTATTAGTAACGGTTGCTCTTTCTGTGGAACCTTGCTGTGCCTGCTCTGTGAACCTATTTGTTTCCAATCTGGGCCTCAGTTGATCAACATGTTTACGTTTGACTGTGCCATCATCCATCAGTACAATATAAGAATAAACGCCAGTTCGCTTCTCTATTATACCTGGATCAGAGCAATTTGAAGCTGGACGATTCACCTACATGGTGTCTTGAGGCGCAATCTCTTTCGCGATTTGTTGCCTTCTTGGTGGATTGAATTCTTGTTTTAAGCGTGCTCTTTTCATGGTTTCCATTGCATTCGGTTTAAGTAAATCGAAAACAGTACGCATAGGTCTGCCAAAAAGCATTTCAAATGGTGTACGGTTTGTTGATTTCCTTGGGGTATTGCGGTACGCATGTATAATTTTTGTAAGATGTTCAAATGGTTCAGTATTCTGGCTCTCAGTCAACATATGTTCCTTGAAAGTACGAACAGCCCGTTCAGCTAATCCATTTGTTCGGGGATGATACGGAGTAGTGCGAATGTGAGTTATTCCACTTCTTTTAAGAAAGATGTGGAATTCATCTGATGTGAACTGGGGGCCATTGTCGGACACAATGTACCGTGGCATACCAAAAGAGGCAAAAACAGTTTTCAATTTGGCAAGAGTTGGATGAATTTCAAGCCATTTAGTATAGGCATCAATGATGATAAGCCATGTATATCCGAGAAATGGTCCTGCGAAATCGATGTGTAATCTGTACCATGGTTCTGGAGGTATTCCCCATGAGTATACAGGTGCTCTGGTGTTGTTTTGTCGCGACTGTTGACATAGTTTACATTGTTTACTAGCACGAGCTTTCTTAGTACCAGATGCATTTGGCAGCTGAACGAAGAATTTGACGAGCAAAGAATAAAACAAATAATTCAAAGGGATTTCTACTGTGACGATCTTCTCACAGGTTCGAATTCCAAAGAAGACTTACGTCACATTCAACGCTCAGTATCTGCTGCTCTGGTGAAAGGGTGTTTCAACCTAAGAAAATATCATTCAAATCTACCAGCGCATACGCTCGCCCGTGTCAATCTTCATCTAATTTTAATACATTAATTTCTAATTTTTTTTCTTTTGTTTCCATCGTAAGCAAAAAATCCTATGAAACCACCATCACCATCACTCTACCTATGAACCACCACTCTCAGAGATTTAAGAAAAAGTTGTTTTTATAGGTATCATAGGTATTTTAGGTGTGTCCACTTACAATCAGGTTAGCAGTCTGATTTTTTTTTCCATTTAGAAAAATAGTTGACAGTGTTATGCAAATTTAATTCCTATTAAAACGATCCTAATTTAGCTCTTTATTCTACAAATCGTACAAACAGCATCCCAAAGCCATTTAAATACAATTACAACTCATAAATTTGCAATATGGCTTCTTCAAGAGCTTGCCCTACATAGTAATGACGGGACACTATGATCGTCTGCGCTTTATTTAATCGTAACTTCATGCACCTTACTGCTTTAGCACAAGGTTGAATTTCCACCGCACATTCTGCAAGTAATATTTTATGATGGAAGTTTTGACATAGGCACGTGGAACGTTTCACAAGTTCGTATTTATTATATTATTATGTGCCTATTATGTGGTAGAGTTAGTGGGAACTTTATTTGCTAGAAAATTAATAGTTCTGGCTGTTTGAATGTTTTTATGCGTAACCTCATCAATGAAGACGTAAATTTTATTTGCTTACTGATTTGTTAAAGAAAACTTCTTAATTTTCTTTTGGTAATGGAATAAACTAAGGCAGGGATATGTTTGTATTGAACCGACAATTATTTCGAGACAAATAGGAAAATTCATCTTATTATTATTATTTGCAATTATTGGAGTATATTTTATAACTAGCTGTTGCCCACGAGCTTGCCACGTAGCTGTTACCACCCTTTAATTTTCTCATAAAGTCTCAGCCCGATCGACTTAAAATTGACAAAGTTTTATACAAAGTTTCATCCTCTATTTTATCCCCTTGGGGGTAGAATTAATCAAAATCCTTTCTTAGCGGATGCCTACGCCATAACATCTACCTGCATGCCAAATTTCAGCCCGATCCGTCCAGTGGTTTGGGCTCTGTGTTGATAGATCACTATGTCAGTCAGTCACCTATGAGTTATATATAATATATATGTATAGATTGAAACAAAAGTTTGATTCTTGTTATTTTTAACCCTCCACACAAAAAGTGGGTTGTTATAAGCGTGAAGTGTGTGTGTGTGTGTCTGTCAGTCTGTCTGTGGCATCGTAGCTACCAAACGGATGAACCTATTTCAATTCTGTTTCTTTTGTTCGAAAGATGGGTAAGTCGAAAGTGGTCTTAGCTATGTTTCATAAAAAATGGTGTGGCCATTTGAAAGATATGTGGAATGAAAACAGGAATAAAAAATCTGCCGTGTTGGGAATCTTATGAAAGGTCACAAATTAAACATCACGATACAGCAAGTTGTATGGAAATTGGTTTAGCCATTTGAAAGATATGAGGAATGAAAGTGACAATAAAAATTTTGATCTTTACAAAAATACCCCAGTGGGGTATCAAATGAAAGGTCATAACTTGTACGTCATTTAAAACGCATGAAATAAATGACTAAATTTAAAATTTAAAAACCCCCGATCAAAAAAAATTAAAACAAAAAATCCTTGTCTTGTCAGGGACCGCCCTACAAGCGCATACCAAGGTATATAGCGAACCCCCGACTAGACAACGATTTTTTGTTATTATTTTTTTACAGTGCTCATAAATTTCTTATGTATTGTGAATATCGCTTGCCTCACATTGTTCCCGGTGCATGACAACATCACATGGGAATCTAACATATCTGGCGAAAAGGGTGTTTAACACCACTGCCTACCACTTCGGGGGAAAGAGGCGTGATGATATGTTGTGTTAATGTGTGTGTCATAAATTTCTCCTTTACAAATGTTAAGAAAAATTATAGTCTAGATGCAAGAGTTTTATACGTACATACATATCATCACGCCTTTTTCCCCGAAGGGTGAAGGGGGTGAGGGGGTGGGTGGGCAGAGGTGTTATTCCCACATCTCGCCAAATATGTTAAGTCCCCATGAGACACGAACAAACTCAATGGTACAGGCGGTGGGAACGAACGATTCCCGCAGCATCTCGAACGAGTAGTCCCGTCCGCCCCAACACTGCTAATGCTGCCTTTTTTCCACGTGTGGTAATAATTTTCAAGAAGTACAGGCTTGAATTGAAACTGCAAGACCTCTGCAAAAAATGAGAAAAAATTTACCAGTAAACATTGAGTAAATACACACCGGCAGGAATGTTTATCATAATAAAGTTAGTACCATTAAAACTTTCTATATGCAATTTATATCTCCCCCCCCCGTGCCTATTGTGTGCCCAAGACGAATACTGGCGACCACATATTTATCGTGACATGTCATTTGAAATTTCACTCGTATCACCAGGCATTAAGTGGTGACTCAAAGAGTTGCACTTGATATGTCGATGATTGTACTCCAGCCTTATAATACAAAACTTTTAACAATCCTTTCGTAAGTACGGTTCGATATCGCGGAAAAGTACACGAATTTCTTACGGCACAAACTTTTCTAGCTATTAGTGAAAATGGCTCGAGTTACTAATTAGATCAACGCTGTACCATGGAAACACTTTAAAACTATTCGCATTAGAAAATTCTCTTAATCATAAATTAGTTTTTCTTATTAAAATATTTCATAAATATCAAATCATTTCTTTCCTAAAATACGCTAAGAGTTAAGTCGGTATTAAAAAGATGGAAAATCAACCATGTGCACTTATTCATAAGGACGCAAGGTCAACACCTAAATATACATCTGTGTATAAGTATAAGGATATCTGCGTATTGCTACTTGTATGGCTACAAGCAACGATAAATGGGTTTTTAGTTCGTCTAAAACTTATTATTGTTGTACGTACTTTGACTTAGGTGGCGCTATTATACTAGCAGAACTACTTAGAACTACTAAAGATACTACTTAGTTTATCTATGATTCTGCTAGTATAGTAGCGCCACTTAAGTCCTAATAAGCTAAACGAAGGGGTATAAGCAACAATAATAAATTTTAGACAAACTAAAAACCCATGCATGGGAATAGCGATCTATACAATTTAATGTATCTATAGCTACAATCTAGTAGCGTCTTGTTACATCTTTGCAGTGTTAACATATGTTTGGTTATGGTGATAATAATATGTACTTAGATACCTATTTTATATTAATGAAATTTTATATATTTCTTCCTTTCCTTCTTAATGTAGTAACAATGCAGCACTCAGCGGAGATGCAAATGTTGCGATGGATGTGTGGAGTCACAAGAATGGACAAGCTCAGGAATAAGTATATTAGAGGAAATTTGGAAGTAGCGCCAGTGACAGCAAAGATTAGGAGCAATAGGTTAGCGTGGTATGAACATGTGGTGAGGAGGGATGAATGTCACATTACAAGAAGAAGGATTCTGAGCATAGATGTGGACAGACCTAGAGGGAGAGGAAGACCAAGGAAGCGATGGATTAAATGCGTGAAGAATGATATGAGAATAAAAGAAGTGGATGCTGAGCTGACGAGTGACAGAGTAGAATTGAAGAAGAAGACAACCGTGTTGTGCCAACCCCATCTAGAGTGGGAAAAAAACAAGTAAAAGAGAGAGTAGTAACAATGCAGATGTGGAAGCATCCAAATACAAATATCAGTCGATAAAATACCAAAATATCTACTAAAAATGTGAACTTTATATCGGCTTTAAAATTTTAGAACGTAAGGATTAAGTGTTTTAAAAGAAGTAGATAGCCGTGCCGACACCCGCTTAGTGGTTGGCTTGGGAAATAAGAAAAAAAATGTCCATTTGCCCATCCCATAACCGAGTTAATAGCTACCCTCACCTACAAACTAGATTAGTGGTGTAATTCAGAAGCGGATGGCGTTGACCTAATGCAAATTGTTTTTGATGACGATTAAACTTTCCATTATGTGAAGACATGGAATACCGCTTGTGCTTTGTTTTAAATGTAGTCTAGAATAAAAGTTTGCCACTATAAAATTTATTATTCAATATTGTAATTATCCCCAGTTGAGGACGAGACACAAATGATTTCCTATTGTGTCTACAAACGAATGATGAGCTATGCAACAATGTAAAAAAAGTAATTTCTTTAGTCCATGTTTTTGTAATAATCGCTGTTATAAGAATAAAATACGTTCACTTTTATAATAATCTTATTTGAGTTGTGCTACACTATAGGCAAAGCTGATGACCCCACCTGTAGATTGTGCAGTGAAAGCAATTAAAGCATGGAACTTATACTATGTAAGTGCGGTGCTCTAGGAAACAAACAACTACGGATTCTAGGGGCGGCTTATCCTAAAACTGAGGAATTTATAGGCATGCCCCAAGCCAACATCATAAAGTTCATCAAGGACATATTGGGTGATGGCAGGGAGGGATGAATAGGAAAGGGGAAACGCAAAAGATCCCATAGGGTCTAAGTGCCCTGAGTCATCTCAGCCCCATTACAAGATTAAGAATAAGAATAAGTGGGTGTTGTGTAAGCTCACTGGTAACTTTTGAATAAGTTTATAATATAACTCATTAATATCACGGGGTTTGACCTGTTTGTTTTGTTGCAAATAACATAAAGAGAACAGAAGTGTTCTTTAAGATGGTAACCGAAAATGAATTCTAGAATGCACTAGTGTAGTAGATACTTAATCACTCTCGATTTCGTTTAAAACATAAACCTATTTCGCTATGTCTTGTGAATTAATCCAACAGTTAAGAATAACTTTCAGTTAACCCAGCTATACAATTAACTGTTACTGCAGCTAGTCGTTAATACACGGAAAAACTTTTCGTTGAAACGCAAACTATGGCCTATTATATCCAGGATTAATTAATTGAAACTTAAGTAAAGTCGTAAAGACTAAATAAAGGGAGTTTGACCCAACAGGTGGCAATTTGTTTTGTTTCTGAGGGAGTAGTTTTATTATACCGAAAAAGTAATTAATTGCTCGAGTCGGTAACGAAGTAAAGAATGACTATTAAAAAACAAAAATAGTACAAATTTCGTGACGTGAAACGTAGTTAGGACAGAAATATTTTTTTACTGTGTTACACAGATACTTAAACATGCGTACAATCACGAGCATGAACATGTTAACACTTTAGCAGTACATACATACATATAATCACGACTATTATATCCCCTAAGGGTTAGTCAGAGACTAGGCAAATGCACCACAAAAGCAGTACATTCCCATGGTCCGCGCTTCACCAAGCAGTAACCACACTTAGCGTGACAGATGGTGAGCACGTCGCCGCTATTTTCTATTGGATGTTTGTGCAGTTCTAAGTCCATTAGTCACCTTTTACGACACCCAAGGGAAGAGATGGGTTGGTAGTATAAGGTAAAAGGTAAGGTATAAGGTAGATCGGGCAGTTTTCCGAACTCGACGTCTTAGCGCCTTTTTTGCGTGTGTCCCTTGGTTGGTAGCATTATTTTAATAAGCCGCTACCACACGTCTTTTGACAGGAAATGACATTACAGGGGATAAAGACGTTAAAGCCCACTTACACATGTTAGCGTCTAACCCAGGGTTTTCCCATATATTTGCCCCAAGGTTGGGTGCTAACTCTCAACCGCGCAAGTGGGCTTAAGTGTTTAAATGTACATGCACCTTTATACCATACAGGGCGTGTACAAGAACCGTACCGAAGCCATGTACCGGGTTCAGTGTGATACAAGCGATGTTCACAATAAACTGTATATAAATTTTATCCAAACTCAGTGGTACAGGCAGTAGGTTCGATTTGGCGACTTCTTGCTCTGTGGTGAAGGTAGCATGGTCTTCGATCGAAAGCTAAATCGAACTAATCACTACGCCACCGAGCTCCTCAAAAACTCCTCCTCAAGAACGTATTTATCACACTCCATATTCTAGTACTCGCGTTCCCTCGTGTCGCCTCGTATCGCCTCGGATCGCCTCGTGTCGCCTTGTGTCGCCTCGTGTCGCCTCGTGGAGTGTGGATAACCATGACGTTTATAAAGTAAAATATTTCTTATTTTGCTCGATATTCACATAAGTTTTTATTTAAAGTCAGTGCAGTGGTACAATCGGTCGGATCGAACCCGCGACCTCTTAAACGAGAAGTTTTTCCCAACTCGGCTACCGCTGCCATAAGTAGTATTGTCTCTGTACATTTAAATCGACCAATAGAAACGCTTACCTGATAAAAGTTACAAATACTATAAAAAAGTTAAATTTTATTGCACAATGAATTTTTTATCGTTCTGTGGCAGTCTACATTGATGCCTGGCAAATTCTATCGTATCCGAAAATACATTCTACCAAACCTCAATTCCGAATTTAATATGAGAACCTATAACGTTTCGATATTACTTCAAGAAGACTGCTGATTACTTGTGGTTAGGAAAGCAATCGAAACATTACGAACCAAACGCTACAGCTTGTATTAGATTTACTATATACAATAAACATTTAGACAGCTATATTATTACTGTAATAACTAAATGTAAATTACTTTGTATTATACTACGATAGGATGGAGTGCGTGAAATTTAATTATTGTTTTTTATTATTATAGAATGTTCGTGTGGTATTAAAACAATACTACCAACCCATCTCTTCCCTTGGGTCTCGTAAAAGGCGACTAATGAAGTTAGAACTGCATAACCATCCAATAGCTTATAGCGGCGATGGGCTCACCACCTGCCACGCTGAGGACATGTGCAGTCACTGTTTGGTGAAGCGCGGACTATGGCAGTGGACAGTGAACAGGGGATAATAGACGTGATTATATGTATGTACTAGTTGTAGCCCACAAATTCGTACGCGATTACTATGGTTTTTTAACTATCCCTTTTTTAACTAACCCTTTAATTTTCTCTCAAAGTCTTATCCTGATCGATTTAAAATTTACAAAGTTTCATACAAACTTTCATCCCATTTTCTCATACAACTTTAATTAGAATTAATCGAAATCCTTTCTTAGCGGATGCCTACGTCATAACATCTACCTGCATGCCAAATTTCAGCCCGATCCGACCAGTGGTTTGGGTTCTGTGTTGATAGATCACCATGTCAGTCAGTCACCTTTGAGTTATATATATTTAGATGTATTGGAATGTTGGAATAATAATATGCCGTATTTTAGTGAAAGCTAACACAAGCCTTGTAGTGCCTGTAGCAGTAGATATCTCTTAAGCGAGATAATAATGATAAATTTCCTAAAAGCTCTACGCCTACATAGGTGACCAATTTGCATAAATGAAGTTTTTAAGGAGAGTAGACGAAGCAAGAGTAAAAGACAAGTGGATAGCTGTAATCCCCGTCGACCACACCGAGGAAAAGACCTGAAGATAACATAAGAGTGGTATTGAGAACTGCTTTAACCGCCTATACATAGCTAGATATCATACAACAGATGAACTTAAAAAATATATAAGAATACGGATGGAAATATATGTCGGTAAATTTTTCAGAAACAATCATATGATTGTGTAAAAATAAATAATAATAACTTCAACATTCACACCTATCAACTATGCTGCTTGTGTTACGGACACTAGACAACGGATAGCTATATTTAATAGATAAATACATATAAATATCCTGAATTAGAAAATCAAATTTATTACCTTATTTTAGAATGTATTTGACAATTTTTTTAATTAGATTAATCATGTATATTTTGACTCTTATGTATTTTGAGATTAATTAGTTAATATTATGTTTTGGTTAATATTCGCATACAATGTGTGCTATTGTTTATTGAATAAATAAAAATAAAAAAAGAATATATATAAACATGTAAGACTGCTTTGAACAAGAAATGCCTGAAAATTCATCACCCAAACATTTGCCCCCACCGGGGATTGAAACCAGAACCTTTCGAGATGGCGACGCCTTGAGACTGGCATACAGACCACTCGACCACGGAGGTCGTCCAATACAACAAACTAGACAAACAAAATGTATACACTTTTGAGGGCCTTCCTTACGCAGAAACACATGAGGAATATGGGCCGTAACACCACCACGCTGGCCCAATGGGGGTTGGTGGGTAGAAACAGTCGCAGTAGCGACCGGCACCAACGGCTTAACGTGTCTTCCGAAGCTCGGAGGAGCTCACAAAGATTTGGTCACCCATCCACGGCCTGACCATGGCGAAGGTAGCTTTGTTTTCAATCGAAAGCCGAAGCACGCTAACCACTACGCCACCGAGCTCCTCATGAATGTCTTTATTCCCTTGTGATAAAAGTTATTTACTGTCAAAGATGTACTCGTGACTGAACATGTTACTAAATAAATAACTAACTCATGGCTGAAACTAAACTCCACAACAACGTTACGACGTTAAAAGTTATATTATTATAACTCAATTAAAAACAAACAATTGCATACAAAACGAAGCAATACAGAGCACTACAATAGTATTCATGAAGTTAGCTTATCTCCGTGTTGTTTTGATAGCGCCCTCTACAGACAGTATTACACGCTGTAACCGCAGCTGTGTCTCCGAGGGGCGTTTACACGGGCCGATCTGGGTTTTGGAATTTAATAATTAATGTAACATAATTTATACTATACTTATTCATTCAGGCTGTTACATGGGGACTTAACATATCCGGCTCAATGTGGGTGGTGTGTTACCACCAAGAATTTTGTACTCAATATGGATGCCAAACTCCCATACAATAGCATGAGGCAATGTTCTGTCTCGATCAGTAGGTGTTCCCTCTTATTCTATCACTATTTATGAATGAAGGCTATCCGTGGGATATCCTCTTCCTCTCTTTCTATCCATAGTTTCTGTCTCACCTGTCATATTTACGCCATTTTGACACCTAGACTGAAAATTGTTACAAATATTTGTAATTCAATATTTTAAATAAAAAAATATAAACCTGGTGATGACATGCGTTGTTATATGTTGTGTAAGTGAGTGATATCCTGGTTGTACCTTATCATTTCACAGGTGAGTCAAAAATCATATATTAAATAAGAGTTTTTGTTTGAGGAATTTGTGTGTATTTTTGTGTGACGTCATTAGTAGTAATAGAAAGCTTTACTACGAAATGACAAACTCATTCATAAAAGTGATTGAATGAAGGGGCACCTACTGATCGAGACAGAACATTGCCTCATGCTATTGTATGGGAGTTCGGTATCCATATAGAGTACAAAGTTCTTGGTTACCACCCACAGATTGCCTACCCCTTCGGGGAAAGAGGCGTGATGATATGTATATATGTATTCATATCATTTTATTCATTTTTAGTTTCCATGTTTAACAGGATATCAGTTTGCAAACAAAACTGATAATAAAATGAAATGCTTTAATCATTTAAGTAACAAGTACTTACACTTATGACGCGTCAAATACATTAGAAAATTAACAAACAAATTATACAATTCTACTTGCTCACCTGTACTTTTTTTACTGTTCATTACTGGGAGGCTTTTCAAAAGAAGATACAGGCAAGAAACTCTGCAAGGGTTCCATCCTCCCTTTACATAAAATTGTCTTACGTTCTACAATATACGAATTACAGACAAGTCAAGATGGAATGAATTAGATGATGACTTAAGGAACCATGACAAACTAACTCATGTACTTTGGCAAAATAATAAATTAAACTAGTAGGCATTTCAAAAGTTAAAGTTGATAACTTTAATCTCAGGATGAGATTTCTTGAATTATGTGAATTATTTTTCTTGAGGGGTCATAGTTTTCCGGCCAACCAAAAAATTTTAACTTTAATGTTCCAGCAAATCAACACCAAAAATATAACCAAAGGGTCTAAAATCATGATATTAAATATAGAAGCTGGTACTAACGTAATACGTAGGTGTAAACCGGGCTTATTTCCTACATGGCAGTGTAACAACGGTTCAAGTTAAGACTTAAGATAAAGGCTGCGCTTGCTTCCAACAGATTACTCCAGATTATACAGTAGTAGACTATTCAATTGTTTTCTTTTAACTCGGACTTTATGACATGATATTTTCATTTCCTTTTCAAAATGATGTATTGTCGTTTTTTAATCGATAAAAGCGTGTCTTACACTCATCCGATTATTGACATCTGAAACTAATAATACTTTCTCCTATGTATACGAATCGGTTCAGAATACGGACGGTAGTTGTAGAAAATTAATATTCAATACAACCATCGCATTCGGTTCGTTCATAATATATTTTAGTACCAAAATTGTTAATCTCTTCGAACCGAATGGGGATTGTCTAATTTTTTTAAATTGTTATAAAGTGAAAACCATTTCGAGGAATAAGGTTGCTGATCGTAGCCTATTAGTTAGAATGCGAAAATAATCATGGATTATTAATATTTTAGCCTTTAAATGAATAACCTTCATTTGCCCTTCAAATGACGTCACTGTTGGCTGAATATCAGTAATGTGTTTGCTATGACAGCAATGACATTTACAAACACAAGTGTCATAAGTCACAAACAACAAATTATAACCTTACATTGTCAGGTAAATACGATTTGTTCTCATTGTTTTAATAAACAAACGTTTAATAATTATGGAATATAGAAAGTGCTTTGTTCCTACCAGTAAGGTAATTATTACCAATGTAAGTTAATGAACCAAGAACTCAAACTCATAGCGTCGGCTTCACTTCGTAAAATTGCCCAAGATGCAAGCGAAGACTGTTCAGAATTGAACAAGTTACTTGAACAACCTACAAGCAGTAGCAGACCATTGAAAAGAAATCGTGAGGAAATAGTAATGCCCAGTACTTCTACGTGTCCTACCATGCCCACAAAGGTAAAGTATATTTTACTGAGAAAAACAATGCTAAAGAAACAGTATAATTAATAGTCGCGAAGATATTTTTATATCTCTATATTATTGATAAATAACATTAACGTTTGTTTTACAGATAAATGTTGCAACACAGTATGGAATAAAAATGGTGCATAAGAACTATATAAGTAGAAAACCGCTAACTAATATTGCTACAGTGGAAGTGATATCTTCACAAGACACATCATCTGTGACCACTACTCCTTTGTTTGGATGTACAACAGAGACAGGAATCTATCTACAGTGCATGAATCAACTAAGAGTATCTTCCCGTCTAGAAAAATTATGTTAGACACAGTATTTAAGAAACCAATAATGTATTTAGGATGTTTATATAGAGAATTATTAGACGTGTAAGAGAGTATGCTTTATTTAAACCTCGCTCTGTAGTGAACTATCAGTTTGTACCATATTTGGATGAAATAGTCATGATAGTAAGTGGACTTATCAATTTACAAGGAGAAATAATAAAAAGTTATTGAGTAAAAATGTTTTTATTAACACACTTTCTTTTTTCTCTTTCTAGATAGAAAATATTTTAAAAGATGTTTATTTTTTAACACTATCAAGTAATTCAAAAAATAAATAATAATATGTAGGCTTCATTGTAATCCACCCAAACAATATGGATGTTCTTGTATGGATGTTCTGGTGTTTCAAATAAAGGATCAGAAACACAAAATAACCCCTCATTTTTATTACAAGTCATCATTTAACACATGCCTTGTGTTCTAATTTATCCGTTATTTCCTCATTTTTCATGTATGTGCTAACAACTTTCTCTGAAGCTATTCTGTACTGTTTATTCACTTCAAGTTTTTGGCTCCTCTTATTTCAGCAAGGTTATGTTGGTTATTTGTAGACATATATTCCAAAATCATAACATTCTCTACTTTCGGCAGATTCCGTGAGTCCGCTTTGACAAAATTATTTCAAGACATAGTAGTTTTTTCACAAAATAATAAGAAAACTGTTAATTCGCGTCGCTTGTGGTATTTTTACAGTAAAAAAAATAAAAGAATGAGTGACACATGAGTGTTGACATTTGTTTGACGGCATTCTTTTTTCCCTTGAAGCAAAGGTGTTACACAATTTTACGCCAACAGTGACGTCATCGTAATAAAACGATCACGTTTTTTCAAAATTCCGTATAAAAGTTATTACTTTAAAAATAACGAAAATATTGAAATTAGTTTCTCAAATTGATCTATTTTATCCATTGCAACTATAAAAACAGCATGTCGAAAATATTAGACAATCCCCATTGGAGTTTCAAAATATTATATGGAATGGCAAACTTATTCTTCATTTATTACTTCATTTATGTGCATAATTAATATTTTGTAAGCTAAGGAGTTTGGTAGTGTACAGTCAGCGTCAAATAGTTAGTGACACTCAGGGTGCTCAAATAAATAGACACTACCAAGACGTCAATAATATCGGTACAAACAAAGTTCCATAATGTTGACAACGCAAAAGACTTTCCATATTGTTGAGAACAAAATGGAAACTATATTTGTGCCGATATTATTGACTTTCTGATAGCGTCTATTTATTTGAACACCCTGAGTGTCACTCAGTATTTGACGCTGACTGTACAATCGATTTTGGATTACAATAATATTTGTCTTGCCTTACAATGTGTCCAATGCATGGCATGCTAGCCTTCTCTTACATGGGGATACTTATGTTTGGGAACTTGGGTGCTAACACCTCTGCCTTCCCCTTCGGAAATAGAGACATGATGATTAGTTATATGACCACATAGAGAAGTAAGTTGACGATGTTTGTACAGTCGCGGTCAGATAATGTTTACCACCCTAAGTATCATAATTGCTTGCATACATTGAAGTCTCTTTTTAAAATTTCTGAATATAATTTCACTTTTGTCCGAATGACGTTCAAATAATCTCTTTTGACAACTGTCATTTCTTTATTTGTGTTTTCCATACTTCATATTGTTTATTAATTTTCAAAGGGTAATAAGTAACTTGATATGTCATAGACTTTGTTGAAAACAGAGTGATAAAGAATGTAATTTGAAAACTGATAAACATTTTCTAACCGCGACCGTACTTTACGAATTTTTTTAATATATCAACAGTCTATCGTCAACTATCTAGTAAGTAAGACCAAAAATAATTATATACTATCGCCTCCGTCCATCGCGAGCTTTTGTCAAAGAGGGTTATACAATCACCGAGTGTGGAGCGCCACGAATCACAAACGGGAAGCCACGAAACCAACGGTGGTTCACTCGGGGCTTCGCGACGCGAGTTAAAGCTGGAAATAATTATTGTCTATTTTATAGCAAAGTTGCCTAATAAAGATGCCTGCTGAATAAAAATTGGCTGCTCGGAAGCAGTGATACAGTTTTGTCCTCAAATTTCGTATAGAATATCGTTTTATGAAAATAATTTTGCATCTAAAAAACTTAGACCTAAATTAAATGAATAAATTAATAATTTCTAGTACCCAAACCCGGAATTCATTGATAGACTGATAGATTTTTAACCGCCTCCCTGGTCTAGTGGTTGACATCACCGGGTGTAGATCGAGAGATCTGGGGTTCACTTCCCCACGGGGGCAAGGGTTTTCTGCTCAGTTTGGTTGGTGGTAGGGCTTCTAAGCCCGCCTGGCTAGCTATAACCGTCATACCAAAGTTTGTCGCCATAATAACAATGTTATAAGCATTGTTATGTTCCGGCAATCGATGGTAAGATAGTCAGTTCCTCAGTCGTTGAGGATTACAGGTGAAGGTTGATTACAGGCTTCGGCCTTCAGCCTTATCGTCACTTACCGTCTGGTGAGATGAAGGCCTAGAGCTTACCTCTCATTTTTAAAAAGAAAAAAGACTACCTTGAATCCAGGGTACAATTCATTCAACCACGTATATCGTTCAAATAACTAATAAAATATCTAATGAATAGAGAGCTTAACATCAATGTTTCTTTTCCAGTATTGGAGTACCTCTACCAGTAGTATCAAGATAATTTTGTAGGCCTAAACTATCTCTATATTCGATGTCTTTGTCATATTTTCTTGAACTGGCTAAACTTGTTGTCTAGTCGGGGGTCAAAAAATCGTTGTCTAGTCGGGAATCCACTAAGTACCTTTGTGTTTAAGTTTTTTTTTTTATGCCTTTTAAATAGCGTACAAATCATGACCTTTCATTTGATACCCTCTCAGGTATATATGTAAATATCAGATTTCTCATTATCACTTTCATTCCTCATATCTTTCAAATAGCTAAGAACTCTCTCGACTAAACTATCTTTCAAACAAAAGAAACAGAATCGAAATCAGTTCATCCGTTTGGGAGCTATGACGCCACTTAAAACTTATAGCATCCTCTTTTTGCGTCGGGGGTAAAACCATCAGAATAATTAATACAATCCCGTTTATTTCATAATTAGCCCGTGTACACAAGTTCCCTAACATATTGTGTTTGGACAAACTAGTTTCTAGAAACAAATTTCGTGGAAGTCCGAAATTGGATGTGGTGACCGTAACCATTCGAACTTCGATGGCCAGATAAGGGAAGCTCTGACAAGACGGAGGAACTTTCTTTATTTGAGTGGATTACTTTTTTTGCAAGCTAACGAAGAAAACAAAATGAGTTTTGTTCTACATAATGTACGATGGAAAATCAAGATTCTCGTGTAACAGGATTAGAGATTACTGAATAAATTACACGAAGCCATGTAACTTTATTAAGGCCACTTGCAGGAAATTTTAAATCTAGTATAAGTCTCGATTTTGTCAATTTTAAAAGTATAGTAAAAGAGCAATAGTAAAATTATCAAAAAAATACAAAATCGAGTTTTGAATCTCGATTTAAATTTCCTGCAAGTGGGCATTATTAAGTTCTCCTTAATTCAACAATTGTTGTCTTATCTTACTAGTTCTAGTTTGTAATTTAAACTTTATCTAACTGGTTTAGTTTGATCCAATGAAATTTCAATACACAATCGGAGAATTCAGATATCTTATAATTTTAATTCCGTTAAAGCGCGAATTATAATTAAACAAAAACTGATATTTATAAAATATTCAAATTTTCTAATCAGCATTGAAAAATATGACCCCCTTGGAATATAAAAAAATTGCTATTAGATTAAACTATGGCCAGAACAGTATATTTTAATTATAAAAATATTTGAATACTGTTATCGATATCTCCTTAAATTCTAGATAATCCTAAATACAATGGAAATATGAGCTCTTTTATTAAGGTTTAGACATTTCACCCAAACAACCTACATCAAAACCAGTCTGTCTAATCATCAAACCCGTATCAGAATCCTTTGCAGGACGTCTTTTGATTAGAACTGATCAGACGTTAGAAACTTATCTCGTTAGTTCGTAATCTGACTGACCAAGTGGTTTCTTGTTTAATATAAAGAGATTATTGGGCTTAGTCGTTTTATTAGGGGCAAATAGTCCGGTTAAACTTTTTTGCTTACTTGTTAGCGAAGTTTCACATTATTGCCTTTATATAGAATTATTGGATCTTGGAGATATAGCTGTAATAGATTCCGAAAATAGTCGGACAGACTTTCCCCTGTGTTCACAGAACTAGTGTTTATTGTTCCTAAAAGATAAGTCACAAAATTAAATAATAGAAATAAGAAGAATTTTATTGGGTTCAGATTGTGGTCCATCAAATGTAAAAAACGACTATAATATTGGGTCCTTACCTATGAAATTGGTGTTTTTTTTCTCTCTTAGTATTTTGTCTGTAACTATTAAGATTCAGAGTATTCCAAAAAAATAATTACCTCGTCTAAAAATAGACTATATTTTTGAGATCTTTTGATTTGTTTTGATAATTTGTTGTAAGTTTAATTGTGTTAAAATTGGACAAGGAGACAATTCTTTTTAAGTGCCTCCCGAATACATCATTTTATTTGCATTCACTTAAAAACGATAAATAATTTTTATGAAGTGTGATATTACACATATTACTAAAGCTTGTATAATGTTAGATGCCAAATATTATTATCTTTGGATATGTCGTTGTGAAGAAAACTGAAAAATATTTAGTATGGAAAATGCAGAATTCCCCAAAATCTCCATACAAAACACCAATTTCATAGGTAAGGACCTAAAATATATATGGTGTAATTCAGTTGTTTAACATGAAATAAGTGAGTTTATAGCTCTGCTCTTTACAAAATAACTCCAAATGGTTTTGTTGATAAATATCCAAAATTAATAGCCAAATAAAATGTTGAACTTCGTTCTTATCTCGATGACAATAAAAGTGCTCGAATCACAGCAGAATATTTAGTTGATTGAACAACAAAAGCTGAACAAAGTAATCATTATAATAATCATGTATTCTGTGTACGGCGGCAGCTGTAATAAAAATTTTGTATTCTGCTCGGGTTTTTACTGATATTCATTGTTTGATTTGAATATTTAACGATGTTTTAGTAGTAAAAAGAGATTCCGTTTTGATTTAATGCAACTTGGCATTTGCCGTTATTGGAGGGGCGTCTCGCCGTATATTCAACCCCTCATCGTCGATGTAACGATTCGTCGAAAGTTCCCACATCAAGTAAAGGTACCTTGTCTCTGTCTTTGTAAAAATAATGAACTAACTGCTTTTCTAGCATGTCGTAAAAGGCGACTATTGGGTACTATATCTGTGATTGTGTAGGCGATAAGCTAGCCACTTGTTATTACTCTTTACGACTTTGACCAAACCCAATTTTTCTATGGCTAAATTTGTTCTTAAGGAGCACAGTGCTCCTTGGACTCTGCCTACCCCTTTGGGGATTACAGGCGTGATTCTATGTGTATGTTTGTATGTCGTTTCACTAACTATTTCACAGTATAACAAATAGCTGTGAGGTTTCTCGAGAAGTACAATTTAAAGTAGTAGTAACATCAGAGGCATCCAACCTACATTTGTACTACAAATGCACTCTGATCGCTTTCGTCGAAACTTTAGTCTAGCCTGAGCCAGCTGAGCTTAGCTTTTGGCAAAAGTGGCATTGGAAGCAACAATATATACACACTGTACGATAAATGGAGAACACAAAGCCTTGGCCCATAGTTTTATCTGCAGAGTTCAACCCCTTCTTTGTAGTTTAAAATTTATCAATAACGTGAAAGTGAATATTGTGGAATAGTATATTATTTTGAGCAAAAGTGTGAACTATAGACGTAAGGCGCCGATTCGATGCATAATATTCTATGTCACAGTGTATGTTTTAGCTTTGCAACGGTTTGAAAATACTTTGAGGTTTTGTACACAAATCATTATTTTCTAACAAATGATGCAACATTGAGGAGCATAGACGTAAGTAGACAGCCAAAGAAAATAGAGACAAAAAAATCGCTTGCGGAGATATAGCAAGCATGAACGAGAAAGCGATCGACTGTCACTTATAACCATATTCGATTGACAGATTTACACGATTAGGCACGCGTAAAATTATCTCTTTGGAGATTTGATAAAACTTTAAGATCGTTAAATAAATCTAGTTTATATTTTTTTACGAAAAATTGTTACTTGTGCTGTAATTGACTGTGGTGTCAACCAAAGGAATAATCCAGAAAACTGCAGTTTTCACAGGTAATTACGTACAAAATTGTAACAGCAATAAAACCTTTTTTTTGTTTGCAATTGGACTTTCCTGTGATGTTACTGTAAAATTACATCAATCATTTACTATAATTTAATATATTTTGTGTAGATATAAGTTAATTATTTCTAGTTTACAAGGTTTTGAGGAATAATTTACAATTTACATATACGCTAGTGCTTAACTAATATTTACCGACATTACTATCGATGTATTAGGTTGGGGAAAAAGTCTTTTCGCATTATAGTATGTATAAACTTGTAATAAAATCTCTTTGGCTATACTAGTTGTACCTGGCTGGTTTTGGTATCATTGAAAGTTTAAATTTTAAAGAACATAATTCCAAATTCAAATTAGGAAAATGTGTGATTTTCATTTGTTTTTCGTACCGCCAAGATGAGTGAATCTAAGGAAGAAATTCGATACATTTTAAAATTTTACTACAAAAAAGGTGCCGCAAGCCACGAAAAAAATTTGCGATGTTTATGGACCTAGTGCAGTGTCTGTGAGAGTAGCACAAATTTGGTTTAAGCGTTTTCAATCCGGAAATTTTGATGTCAAAGATGCACGTCGCTCTGGTCGCCCTATTACAGATAAAATGGATGCCATTTTTGAAAAAGTGGAGCAAGATCGGCATGTCAGTAGTTACGAAGAACTGGGAATCGACCACAAAACAGTTTTGGCGCATTTAAAAAAAACCTGGTTACACAAAAAAGCTCGACATTTGGGTACCTCACGAGCTCACTGAAAGAAACCTAATGAACCGTGTACTCATTTGTGATTCTTTATTACGACGTAATGAAACCGAACCATTTTTGAAGAAGCTGATAACTGGTGATGAAAAGTGGATCACGTACGACAAGAACGTGTGAAAAAGGTCGTGGTCTAAGGCCGGTCAGGCTTCACAGACTGTGGCGAAACCCGGGTTAACTCGCAACAAGGTGATGCTGTGTGTGTGGTGGGATTGCAAGGGCATTATTCATTATGAGCTGTTACCACCAGGCAGGAACATCGATTCTGAACTCTACTGCGAACAACTGATGAGATTAAAGCAAGAAGTTGAGAGAAAGCGGCCAGAATTAATCAACAGAAGGGGTGTGGTTTTTCATCATGATAACGCTAGACCTCACACATCTTTAGCCACTCAGCAAAAATTAAGAGAGTTTGGCTGGGAGGTGTTAATGCATCCGCCGTATAGTCCTGACCTTGCACCTTCAGATTTCCACCTGTTTCGGTCTCTTCAGAATTCTTTAGGCAGTGTCAGGTTAACATCACGAGAGGACTGCCAAAACCACTTGTCGCGGTATTTTGACCAGAAGGCCCAAAATTTCTATAGTAATGGGATCATGTCCCTACCTACAAAATGGCAAAAAGTTATCGAACAAAATGGTACCTTCAAACTTTAGTTAAATGTAAATAAACTATATTAAAAATGTTTTGAATTTTCTTAAAAAATGCGAAGAAACTTTTTCCCCAACCTATTATAATCTTGAATTTTTACAATCGAAAATTAATGTTTATTTATATTTCAGTGCGATTGAAAAACTGAACACTTTTGACAAGAAAAGCTATGTACAAAAACCGGAAAAGTTTCCTTTGTATCTATCATTCTACTTATTACTAATGACTGATTGTTGGATTTAACGTTTATTTTGGTTTGCAAAAATTAATCATTTAATATAAATAGTGTTTTTATTGTAATTGAACAATGTTAAATGATTATAGAATAATGAAGTAATTCAATTGATTATTCTCAATTATAAGTTCATCCGGTTGCCAATCATTCGTTCATTCTCACGCTTCACCCAATTCAAAAATCATTTCCAAGTTAATAACGATTATGCTGTGCTAGGAGTCAGTCATATTAGCTTTCTAGTGAAAGTATGAGAATACTTTTTGTCGTCATAATTGCGTATTTTAATTTAGCCACTCTGACCTTTAAAAACCTACACTGATTTTATATTTTTTTTATTTATATTAGTTTTTTTTTTGCAAATATGCATCCATCTTTTGCTGCATAACAAGTTTAGAAATAAGAACCCAGAGCATTATTATTCTAAATGAATTTGTACACTTATGTTTCTCATTTTCAGGGAGATCTAAAAGAGAGAAAATCGCAATAATTTTTCAATGAAAAGTTGGCATTAGTGCTACATTTTGGTAAAATCTAAGGATACAATGTAATTTACCCTTAGAAAGTTCAATGAACGGAACCTGGATTATGGAGAGGGCTATGCTTGGAGTTTCTCTGAGTGATCGAATCAGAAACGAAGAGATTCGCAAGAGAACCAAACTCACTGACATAGCCCACATAATTGCGAACCTTAAGTGGCAGTGGGCAACATTGCTCGTAGAACTGACGGCCGTTGAGGTGGAAAGGTTCTCGAGTGGTGACCACGTACGGGGAGGCGCAGGTAGGCCTCCAACAAGGTGGACCGACGATCTGGCGAAGTTCGCAGGAGTCCCTGGATGTGGGTGGCGCAGGACCGGTCGTTCTGGAGGTCATTGGGGAAGCCTATGTCTAGCAGTAAACGTCTAAAGGCTGATAGATAGATAGAAAATAAAACAATATTAAAACGTATTTTAATTTATTTTTGGTGAAATCTTTCCCATTGATAACAGTGATACATTTTGTCGGCTGAGGACGATGTTCAGCATATTTTCTTCTCTTTCGCCATTATTTATTAACATTAATCATTACAGCAATATCTCACATCACATTCCTAGTGATTACTTCCACTACGGATAATTTACCAATAATATTGCCATTTTCTGAACAGCTCATTGGAATTCTCATATTGCGTGTTTTATTATCAACCGGTTTTCGTTATTCAATATTCATATGACAACAATTTGTGTTCGTGAGCCATTGCGGCAGTTCGTGACAAAAGATGAATGACTGTAGGTTTATACTGGCGATCATAGCTTACTGAAGTTTCAGAATTTTAAAGTTAAATTATTTGGCAAGTTTCCCCAAGATTTTTGAGCAGTTGCACGAATTTCTAATGGAGTTCGATATGAGATTCTAAATGGATACAGTTGATGAATTAGACTTGTTATGTTTCTTGTCCATTCTAAAGAGAAGAAGAGAAAGAGAGAAGAATTAAATTTTTTATGTAAATAAATAAATAAACTATGTAGTGATATACCTCCCTAGAAATTTTATAGAGAACAGTTTCGATAGTAATGTTCGGCTTTTATAATATAGGCAGCGGTAGCCAAGTTGGGATGGACGGGGCACTACATATTCGAGTGGCAGCGGGAAACGCGAGTTCGATTCCACCTCCTGTTTTACTGAGTTTGAATATAAAAAAACTTATGTACAATCCATTGTGAATATCGCTTGCCTAACATTGTGCCCGGTGCATGGCAACAGGTTCGCAACCTGTTACATGGGGACCTAACATATCTCGCGAAATGTGGGTGTTTAATACCTCTGCCTTCCCCTTCGGGGAAAGAGGCGTGATAATATGTACGTATAGATAGATAGATAAAATTCTTTATTGCAACTAATAAAAACACAGAAATATAAAATAAAAAAAATACAATGCAACACAGGCGGCCTTATTGCTAATAGCAATATCTTCCAGACAAAGTTTGGGCAGAAAGAAAAGGTAGGTGTAATATACTTAAAAATATAAAGTGCATATATAAACTACTATATATAAACGTACGTACGTATGTATGTATTTAAAATAGATTCGTTGAAAAAACTTTTATGATTTGTCTATAAAAAAAAACTTGTTTGAAAATTTGATTGTTATATATATTATATACACATCATAAATGTAACAAGCCGCATAATATCTTATTACGATTGAACAAATGCGTTTTTCAGGTGATTTACTTCTGAAGACGGAGAGAGGGATAGAAAAGACGGAGAGACCTGTATTCTACCCCTCACTGACAGAAATAGCTACTTTGTACTGGTATCAAGTTAAGTGGTAGCCAAGTGGGAAATACGAAAGACGATCCCACCGCATGTACCACTGAGTTTTATACGGTTTGTTTGTGAATATCGCCTCACATTGTGCCTGGTGCATGCAATAAAATATCACGCGAATCGTGGGTGTTTACACCTCTACCTACCCCTTCGGGAAAAATGGCGTTGTTTGTGTTGTTTCGCATCAAGTCTTTTTTTAAATGCAGTATTTAAAAGTCTAATTTTTATGATATCTGTCATGCTAATAAGCCGAGTGCAGCTACGTTTTTAATATTAGGTCCTTACCTATGAAATTGGTGTTTTGTATGGAGATTTTGAGGAATTCTGCATTTTCCATACTAACATTTTATCAGTTTTCTTCACAACGACAAATCCAGAGATAATAATATTTGGGATGTATCATCAGACAAGCTTTAGTAATATGTGTAATATCACACTTCATAAAAATTATTTAGCGTTTTTAAGTGAATGCAAATAAAATGATGTATTCGGGAGGCACTTAAAAAGAGTTGTCTCCGTGTCTAATTTTAACACAATTAAACTTACAACAAATTATCAAAACAAATCGAAAGAGCTCAAAAATATAGTCGATTTTTAGACGAGGTAATTATTTTTTAGGAATACTCTGAATCTTAATAGTTACAGACAAAATACTAAGACAGAATAAAAACACCAATTTCATAGGTAAGGACCCAATATAAGGATATTGATATTGAGTTTTTTTTACTTATCTCTTAAATGTAAAGCTGTCTCGTCAATGACCGGAATAAATCCTGCATACTCCAATAATTACATTCTAACTGTCGGCGGAGAGTACCGGTACTTTTTTTTTGGCGCTTATTTATTGAAATATCCCTTGATCCCTTGGTATCTACTGAAATTGAACTAGATGCTAAAACCATTACGTATTGAAGATTATATTTATTGGCCCCTGTAGTCCATAAAACTGTAGATTCCTTCACTAGGCGTATCATAAAATAGACAATATTTCTCGTTATTTGTAATAAGTTCTAATATAGTGTGGTCTAGAACTCTAGAGAATTTTATCATCCATTAATTTTAACATAACATCAGAGGGATAATCGAGCCAAGGACGTAGGAAAACACATGTTTGTCACATACAGTTACGTCGGTCCAATCGTTATGGCGATCCTTGGCGGAGGCATATATCTAACAGTGGGCATCTCTAGGCTGAAAGATGATGATGATCTTAACTCCTGAAGTAGGCATTGGACGTGGTTTAATTTTTATCCAAGTTTCATATTATAACCGTCAACCACGTCTCTGGGTGTTGATCAAGAGGTCCGGGGTTCTGATTCCCCGCGGGGGCAGGAGTTTTTCTACTCGGTTTGGTTGGTGATAGGGCTTCTAAGCCCACCTGGCTAGCTAAAACTATCTGCCCTTAATTTGTCGCCACAATAACAATGTTATGAAGCATTGTTGTATTCCGGCAATTAGAGGTAAGATAGCCAGTTCCTCAGTTGTAGAGGAATGCCGGTGGGTCTTTTCGATCTTCGACCTTATCGTCCCTTAGCATAAGGTAAGATGAAGGCCAAGAGCTTGCCTGGCATATGTAAAAAAATAAATAACACAGCATGAGGAGCTCTTGATGATCTCAGTCAATCTTATCAGAAACATTTTCAACCGTATTAGTTGTTGATTCTTTAAGCCTAAGAAAACAATTTGTTCAGTAAACACCCTGAAATACCGAACATTAGTTTGTGAGGAACAAACAAACAAATAACCACTATCTACTAGACGTGGATAAGAGTAAGAATAAGACAATATCCTCCTTAAAAACAAGTCTTAGAGCTCAAATTAGACTAACCCTATTTCCATACGTGTGTACGTAATCGAAAGTCACCCGAATACTCGCAAACCCAAATCTACTTCACTTGTCTCCTCTATCCCACTGATTTTACAAAGTTAACAATATTCACGTTCGTTGGAAAATAGTCTCTATGTATAAGCGTGCGAGGTTCAACCCGTATGTCACTATTTATTTGTAGGTTGACAGAGGCGTTTGGTGTAGCATCACTGATTAGGGTAGCTACCAGTCGATTATCGATTATCGAATCAATTGGATCTTTCATTATTTACGCCGTATGCGTCGAAGCGTTCTCGACATATACGTGTGACATACGCTGAAGTACCCTCGAAGATCCTTGTCTTGGAACAGGATCTGCATTGTAAAGAGTAGCAATATGTATCGATAAAATATACACAAATCTAAATCCAGACCGCGCTGGATTCCTAAAATTCATTATTTAAGACATTTTTATTATGATATCTCACTAATTATATTTTTGTTGATACAACAACAATATAACAATAAATCAACACCCATCTGCGCCCCAAGGGGTAGGCAGAAGTGCGTACACCTACATTTCGCCTGATATGTTAAGTGTATGATTTGCGTCTACATTGCGGTCTACATGTTGGAACTATTACATTTATAATATTAGTAGGTAGTAAAAGTTTCTACATTAAGATCCTAAGTGTTTGGATGTCATAATCAAAAGTACCAAGATTTAATTTTAAAGTCATACTTTACACCTTGCCCGCTTTTATCGACAACCCATGATGCCATCACTACGCCTAAAGCGCCCAACTGTGTTCGCATTCAGTTTGCCGCATATCTTGATTGTGCTCTCAAACTATATAGCACCGCACCGTTCTGTTAATATCAATTTAGTGTTGTTTACTTTTGGAAACTAATTAGATATTCTGTTGATTATGTCAACATTTTAGGTGGCTTGTCTAATGTTGCCATTTAATTTCTCAAGTATACATACTAACTATTACTAGAGTAAATGATGTGAGCCAAAGTGACGTAATTTGTGGATATGCGAAATAAAACCTTTAATAGAAAGTTACAAATAATAAAATTGTAGGTCAAGGTACGACATGTTGGGGGGGGGGGGGAAATTAAAACACGAGCGTAAGTTTTGTAATAGTATCACGCGAGTGTTGTAATACCGTGTGTTCACTCTCAACTCTGTTTGTGCAGTACATTTCCTTATCTACACTCATTATTCAAAGAAATAAAACAAAATATATAATTAATTTTTATTTATTTTTGGTTGTCTGGAAAACATTTGCCATCATTTTGTGCGTTTTTAAGAAAATAAGTGTTGCATAATGAGTCCAACCTGTTGCATAATGGTCATTATGTTACAGTTTCCATTATAAATTTTCGTTTTTATCATCTGTGTTAAAATGTTTGTCATTATGAGTTCGAGTCTGAGTTCATAATTCGAAAATTGAGACAATTAGGGTGGTAAACATTTTTTTTCGCGTCTATAATTGTGCAATACGAGTGTTTAAAAAACTCCGCAAATGATATGTGTATTTTTTATCATTTTACATTATCGACTTTTTGTTCTCATGTGTATTAATTTCTCAGTTTAGGCATAGTATAATGTATTTATTTTTATTTATTTATATTATTTGTATTTATATTTTATTGAGTTTATATTGGGTCCTTACCTATGAAATTGGTGTTTTTATTCTGTCTTAGCAATTTGTCCGTAACTATTAAGTTTCAGAACATTCTTATAAAATAATTGCCTCTTCTAAAAACACACAAAGACACTAAGACAATTATTTTTAACTGCCTGCCTGCCTGCCTGCCTGCCTGCCTTTTTTTTTTTTTTTTTTTTTTTTAATACATCATTTGATTTGCATTAACATAAAAACGATGAATAATTTTTATCAAGCGTGTTCACACACATATTGCTAAAGCTTGTCTAATGATATATGCCAAATATTATTATCTCTGGATTTGTTGTTGTGAAGAAAACTATAAAATGTTAGTATGTAAAATGCAGACATCCCCAAAATCTCCATACAAAACAACAATTTCATAGGTAAGGACCTAATATATTGTTTAATTATATATATCATTTTATTTGTTTACTAATGTATATGTTTGCATAGATTTCTGTTTTGTCTTGTGCACTGGTGTCGCTTCTCTTACATCCTGAGACCTCATACACCTGTAACGGGTTGACTGGAAGATATCCCTATTAGAGATAAGTCCTCCCTTGTATACTTCTGCTTTTTACATTGTTTCTTTTTGTTTATGTGCCATAAAGAGTTATATATTAAAAATAGGCATTTCTTAGTACATCATTGCTCCTGCGTGCTCCAGAAGGCCTAGCACGGGCCGGAGAGAAAAAGTCCCCGAAGACAAAAATGCTCATTGCCTCTCGCTTCTTCGTTCGCGTGGAAGCGAGAGGCAATTAGTAATTTTATCTCCGGGTGCTTTTTCTCTCCGGCCCGTGCTAGGCCTACAGAAGGCACGTTAAGCCGTTGGTCCCGGTCCCTATTGCAAACGTTTCTACCCACCAACCCGCATTGAGTTACGGCCCATACTCGTATTGTGTTTGTTTCCGTTAGGAAGGCCTGTACCCAACAGTGAGATGTATATAGGCTGAGGACGAATACATCGGGGAATAATTGGGCAGCCATTTCATTATCAGGTTAGCAGAATAATTAATTGGACAGCAAATAATTATTTGGGCTGCAAAATTTGAGCAGCAATATTTCTTCTTCTTTTTCCCAATTCTATTTGGGGTCGGCGCAACATGTCTTCCTCTTCCACTCTCCTCTATTGACGAGTAATAGAGGAGAGTGGAAGAGGAAGACATGTTGCGCGGTAACTATTAAGTTTCAGAACATTCTTATAAAATATATTTGAGCTCGTATTATTTAATTTGATAATTTTTTGTAAGTTTAATTGTGTTAAAATTAGACACAAAGACAATTATTTTCAACTGCCTCCCGAATACATCATTTGATTTGCATTAACATAAAAACGATGAATAATTTTTATCAAGCGTGTTCACACACATATTGCTAAAGCTTGTCTAATGATACATGCCAAATCTTATTATCTCTGGATTTGTCGTTGTGAAGAAAACTGATAAAATGTTTGTATGTAGAATGCAGACATCCCCAAAATCTCCATACAAAACATTTCATAGGTAAGGACCTAATATATAACAAATTTTAAAAATTGCAATGAATGATCAGGCATCGATTTTTAGGAAATGTATTCTGATGGACATTAGGTTAAGGTTTTTTTTGTTATGACCCATCAAAACATATTATATTAAACAATTTGGCAGCAAAGAAAACATATAAGTTGCTGCCCAATTAGTTATTTTGCTGACTAATTTAGAATGATGTATTAGGGTGTTTAAATAACACGTAAATGTGTTCAATAACACCCGAATACATCATTCGCGGAATTAGAAAAATAACAACAAATATGTACATAAAAAAACAGAATTATTTTGCAGCATAGACTGCCAAAAATACCTAAGGGATACGTAAGGTCAATCTGTCTGGAGCTAGCCTTGTTAAGCCTTCGTAAAGGCGCTCAAATTTTGCAAACGATGCAGTATCAAGTATGTCTCTGGTATTTGCGTTAGTTGGATGTAATTTAAATGTAAATATCTCTCTAACTGTGCCTTTGATAGTGTTGCCGATGCTAAGCTAGCAACCTCTTTTATAGATATTTATACTTTTTGATGAATATTATTTTTTATACTTTTTAAAGATTTTGTTTTTTAACGTTTTTTGATTATACTTCAATTTCACACGAAGACGAGAGCTTTTTTATTTGCTTAATTTCCAGTTTTTACTTTTCTTCCCTTATTCTTCATAAGTCTTCCTTCTAGTCTTTCTTATCTTCAACAGACAGTAAGTCCAATTTTTACTAAGCTACACGAGAGGTATTTTAAAACACTCCTAACTTATTATACATGTCTTTTTGTAATTGTACTGTACAAACATAATTATATCCTTTACTTAACATACAATAATTTATACTACATAAAATACGCAGTGCTTATGATGTTATCCATTCCCAATTACACTAATTAAACGAGTACATTTAAGTTGAACATAAATTAGCATTTTTAAGGTCAAATTTAATCAGTTAAATGTCACCTCTGAAACATTTATAAGTTTTTGATACACTTACGTCCTGAACGACATTGTCTGAAAGTGAAATAAGATAAAGAATTCGAGAAATGGCGCCCACATTATTTGATTACTATCTTTAACTTTTTATGTGGCAAACAGTATATTTTTCTTCTGGAAGAAGAAAGTTTATTTGACTTATTTTTCAAGAGAAATATAAGAAAAATTTGGTGATGAGTTCGAGCAGTTAGAATCTTAAAGGTCTCGAATCCCAAATAGTTCAAATTTAAGTGTGACTCCCAATTTAGACTTCTAGCCTTGTTTTGGTCTGAGCTTTTAGACACTAAAACCGGCAAGTGATTCCTTCGAACAAAGGAGGTTCTGCGTAAATCTGGAAGACATAATTGTTCTGTTTTTCTTTTTTACCTCGGTAATAGCTGCAGATATTAATACATGCGTTAACCATAAAAATTCTTACAAATTTAGATAATTCTCATAGAAAGAACTCACCTCATGATTGTAGTATCAAATATGGTAAACGTTAGAAACGTTAGAAACGTTAAGTTTTCTCAGCACGTTATGGCGTTCGACGTTTTTATTGAAAGCATAATAATAGCTATGTCATTTACAAAGGGCCTGTCTTTTTCCTGAATATCTAAGCGGCCAGCGACCACTTTTATGGCACCATTTAATTGGGGCAAGGGCCAGAGGTCGGATATTGAATCGGATGGTCTTCCAAGACATATTCTTATTGGCTCTTTGGAATGTTAATAAAGAAATGATGCGATACTGTAGTGCGATGGAAATGAGAATTTGTTGGTTTTTTTTCTGCCATTTCTTCTACAATCTACATACAAGCTTCGTGTTTAATGTGTCAATAGAAAGGGAAAGGTCATAGCGATGTTTATCTACGAATGGTAGTCCTTCACAAGAGCGTGCATTGGATGTTCCTCGTTTGATATGATGATGATGATGAATCTAATATGAAAAAATTCTTAGACCATAGGACCTATGCTTGTAGCTTTATAAAAGTATAATTTTTTGCGCGCAATTATACAGTCGAAGATATGACGATGGATTAATTAATTTGCAATTTAAATTCTATAACCATTTGTCGATCGGCACACGAATCAAAACCTAGGCTAGTTCGTGAATAAACAAAAATCAACCACATGTTCCAAAGGGGGTAGGAGGTGGTAGCACTCGTGTTTTTAATGTTCTTATAATTCTAATAGACTGGACGAAAATATATATTTTTTTGTGTGCTTGCGTGTCAGTTGTTTAAATAAATCGCCTCTCTGGTCTAGTGGTTCACACCACCGGGTGTTGATCGGGAGGTCCGGGTTCGATTCCCCATGAGGGCAGAAGTTTTTCTGCTCGGTTTGGTTGGTGGTAGGGCTTCTAAGCCCGCCTGGCTAGCTACCACCATCTTACCTAAATTTGTCGCCATAATAACAATGTTTTAAGCATTGTTGTGTTCCGGCAATCAGAGGTAAGATAACCAGTTCCTCAGCTGTTGAGGATTATAGGTGAAGCTCGCTTCCATCCTTCGGTTTTATCGTCATATGCCATCAGGTGAGATAAAAGCCAAGAGCTTCCCTGTCATATGTAAAAAAAATGGTTGCAAATATGACGTAGGAACAGTGAGTCGTTATTTATGTTGCCATTCTTACCGACATCTTATGTTACAAGTTAGTAAAGCACACTCTGATCCCGAATTCTTTTATAAATGTTTTGTGTAGCCAACTAGCATGAAGTATGCTAAGCTTGTCTTATTGATTAAACAAAATTTTCTATTCCCTTCTGATATATTTACAAAATGTTTTCACTGCGCAATACCAATTATTACAATTACTTTAAAGTCGTTTTCCATTTTACTTAACGATAAACTTCTGCGTATCAGATTACTTAAACAACGTAATGAGTCTATTAGTAATCCTGTAGGGACGCCCCGAAATAAAATTAATGGGATGAGCTTAATAGGATTTAGGGGAAGGTGCAGCGATGCAAAAGGGGCTTAAATTTCACTGCAGCGAGCTTTAAAGATTTTTAGGAAGCCATTCATATTATGATTATTGACTTACGGGCTGTTTTAAAAAGTCACGCCTTTTTCCACAGGGGTAGGCAAACATTAAATCCTTCCACATGCTACGATCCTTGCATATTTCTTTCACTTCATCAACTCTCATTACAGTCCTCATACATGCTCGGTGATTTCGGGTACTTTTGACCTGGCCCTTCTCAAGAACGTCTTTAATTTGGTCGAGGAACGTTCGCCTAGGTCTGCCTCGTCCCGCATCTCCACACACACCAGATTCACATATCCCTTTAGTCAATCAATTTTCATTTACCCTTTTCATCCTTTGGTTGGTTGAATCAAAAAGTCTAACACTCAGTTGCACAAAGATTTGTTAATGAGACATTAAAACTTTAAAGTTCATTAAAGTTAAGGTTGTCACACAAAGTAGTTCTAGCTAAACGTCTCTTTAGCATTGACAGGGTGCTAATGTCGTTTTGTGCAACGTAATACTACGCTAAGGTTGTCTTTTGAAACTTCAATAAATAAATTTAATGGAGCATTAGAGATAATGCTGACATTAAATTTTTAAGTTCGTTTCTGCAACTGGGTGTAAGGTAGTTTGTTATGAGCTTGATAGAACCATTGCTCGCTAGTTTAACATAATTCAAAACCCTACTGGCGTTCACACTGTTAAAAATAATAGTTGTGCGATTTTATTATCTACGGATACTTCATCCTATTAGCTAGCCCAACGCTATTTGCACAAAATAAAACTTTCGACTGATGCATCACCTGATACGTTTGCAGACACAATATAAAATCAATTGTGTCACGTTCAAAACAGAATTAGTGTCAGTCCAGTTAACTAAGTCAGTTAACTAAATATTTTATCCGAGCGTCCCTCCTAAGCTACTGTTTCATTAAGCACTTTCCATATTTTGGGAAATTTTACTTTAACTAGATATAAAACAGGTGTAAAAAAACATTACCAACCTGTGTAATGTTTTTTTTACAATTCTCAGTGTAACTTCCTGATTTCCAATTGAATAGCTCAGAATTTTTCTCTGTCGTTTCTGGGAGAACATACATCCCAGAGAGAATTTAAAATGAGATTGAATTTTAATGCTGAATCAATTGGGTCCTCTTTATGATCATAAGAGTCGAGTCAGTCCAATATCACAAATCTTTTTTAAACCTGTTTTATATCCAGTTAAAATTAAATTTCCCAAAATATGGAAAGTGCTTAATGAAACAGTAGCCTCACATGTGAGGCGATATTCCCAATGATCTGTACATTATTTTGTTCAAACTCAGTGGTACAGGCATTGAGATAGAACCCAAGATTCCTGCGGCCTCTCGAACGAGTAGTGCCCCGTCGTCCGTCCCAACCGACTTCCTCTGCCTTGCTGACGCTGCTATTCAGCTCACTATCAAAAATATACACACATACAATTAAATATTCGCTAACTCTTTCTGTTCCTTTACCTATCAACTGCACATACTTCTCAACGTCTTCTGTACTGATACTTTAGTTCCTATATCCCTTTACATGCGTCTATAAGGGGATCATTTTGTGTCTACTGGCGAGCCTTTAGGGCATAATTAATTCAAGCCGTAACCCTACCAAAGCATTCCAGTCCAAAAAATAATTAATTTATTTTTCAGTTTTTGCTATTTAAGCATTAATTTGCAAAATCACTGCACAAATTGTAACTAGTAAATAGACTTGTGGTTTGATTCGTGCCGTGGTTAGCTCCGCTAGCGAAGTTTTGAACTAGTGCCCGACAGCGGTTTGGCTAAGTGTCAAGTAGACCAGACCGCGGCATACTCGGCTGCCTTCGTCCGAAAACTTTTCAAAAATGTATCTTCTCAATGAACACGACCCTAAATTAGAGGACAACATGAGAAAGCAAGCAATTTAAGACAAATATAAAATTGATATTATTACGAGTATCATTATCCTCTTTCCCCGGAGGGATAGGCAGAGGTGTTAGCATCCACAATTCGCCAGATATGTTAGTCTCTACGTAACTGGTAGCGAGCCTCTTGCCATGCACCGGGCACTATGTGAGCAATATTCACAATCAACTGTACTTTAGTTGTACAGGTGGTGGGACCTCGACCGCCTGAACGAGTAGTGCGTCTTACCCAACTCGGCTACCGTTGTCTTTTGAAAAAATATATAAAATAGAAGTAATTGAGATCTATTATGAGCTTCGTACACATTCTGGTCTATTTGGTCTAAAATAGAACCACGTGTAGAGCATTAATACATTTATAAAGTAACGTTCCAAGTAAATTGTTTGTTTCACGGATAATTACTATACCAACATAATGATTTTCTTTCGTACAAAATTCCGGTGGTTCAGGAAGGATGTCGTCATGAGGTTCAGGCCCGTTTTTTTCTTAGAATACAGTTAGTTCAAAAATCTTATTAGCTTTTCCAAGAATGATTTGTCTCCCGGCTACGATGACGGTGGTTCTGATTGACTTTAAATGCTATACACAGTAAGAGGAAACGCTTTCAAGTAATCAATCTGAGAATCACTCAAATACTCTTATCCCGTTTTACATTTCAGTAATTTACATACATACAATCACGCCTGCAATCCCCGAAGAGGTCGGCAGAGTGATGGACAATCGTGAAAGAGTAGTAACAAGTCGCTAGCTCATCGCCTACACAATCACAGAACCTGTACCCAATACGCCATGCTAGACAAGCAAAGCAGTTGGTACGTTCTTTTTGTGTCCCGAACCAACACGGGACGGTTATATTATGATCAGTAAGTCGGTAAGAAAAAATTTATTACATCTTTCATTACATCGTAAATACTGATTTAAATATTTGAACGCTAGCATTAAACGCCGGTGTGACGAATGCCTTTCTCAAAAGAATATATTTCACCTCTTTCGAGCTTTTCAGTAATAAATCTGCATTGTATCACAGGAGACCTCTATGCTTGCTTTAAATCGAAATCTTTGCTCTTTTGTGTCCCGGACCAACACGGGATAATTCAGTAATTGCATTGCATTAAAAAGGATCGAGATGACATTTCAAAAATTTTAATTGAGTAAAAATGAAGCTTATTAAACCAGAACCGGACAAAGCTCTGCTATCCAAAAATTAAAGCCTAAATATCAAAAAAATTTTGGAGACGCAATTCTAAGCCCTTGCGATCCTTTTATCCTGTTATCAAGCTCTTAGCGATCCGTACATTTTCACTTCATTTATTCCGAATAATTCCACTATCTCGGCCCGTTCTGTCTAGTAAAGTTAATTCAGAAATCCTCTCTAAATCTGCCCGGGTCTCGAATAAAATTTATTGCCTCCTTTAATTTGCAAGAGCCCAAATTAGAGTTAGATGAATTCGCCTAGTTGACAAGGGTTCATATGAGAATGTCACGTCTGGGAATTAAGAATTAATGTTTCGTGATTGTTGTCGTTTTAAAACTTAATTAGAGTTCAGTGTGTTGTGATTGGTGGCGGCGGGGTTACGCGACGAATGGGTTTTCATTAATTACATCAAAGACACAACGTCCAAAATAATAAAATTTGTATGAGAAAAAGAAAGCAACCTTTGCAAATAAGTTTCTGTTCGCTCATCACCATTCAACATATTTTATTAAAAAATGTGCTTATTTTGTTCGAAGAGCTTGGTGGTGAAGTGGTTAGTACGCTTTGGCTTTCGATCGAAGAGAAAACTACCTTTGCCATTGTCAGGCCGTGGATGGGTGACCAAAATTTGTGATCTCGAGGTCCTCCGTGCTTCGGAAAGCACGTTAAGCCCTTGGCTAAGCTATTGCGACCGTTTCTACCCACCAACCCGCATTGGGCCAGCGTGGTGGTGTTACGACCCATCCTCCTGTTTCTCCATGAGGAAGACCTGTGCCCAGCATTGGGACGTATATAGGCTAAGAACGATTTTGTTATAGTCCAGGCGCAGAAAGATTAATTCCTGAAATGTTGACGTCTTATTTTTTAAGTTATGATTGTGAATAACCTTCGTCATTAGCCTGGCAAAGGCCTTTCGCATGAAGAAACACAATCATGAGTTCGGGCCGTACACCAGCACACTGGCGCAACGGAATAACCCTTAATCTCCAAAACCTACACATATTTCATATGATCTGATAATCTGACAAATCATTGTATATCGGTTAGTTCGCTAATGGTTCGCTAATAGATACTCTTATAAGGAAGAGAAGGTCACATTTTTACTTACCAATATTTATTTTAGTAGTCGCCATTATTTCTAATACTTGTATACTTACGTTTATCTTTGAACCCGCTGGACGTGGTTAGAAGAGAACAGCATCGGTTGTGTATGTATGTTATCATTGCAAAATCTTAACAATAAAAGTTCAGTTTTTTTCTGACGACCTCTGTAGTCGAGTGGTCTTTACGCCGGTCTTCAAGACCTAAATCACAGTTAGGTATACACCTGACGCGTTTGCAACATTTTTGATTTTCATCGTAGGATGAGGAATATTATCCACCAATAAGACATTGGTTATTTTTATGGTTTATTACTTATTTGCACTTGTATTACAATTAGTAGACAAGTGTATCTTTTCAGTGGACCTGAAAAAACGATACTTTTAAATAACTATTGTAATATTTTACTTTGATATCAGTCAATAATATCTATTAAATAGATTTATACGTCATCTAGTATTCGTAACAAAGGCAGCATTAGTTGCTTAAAATGGAGTTGATAGGTGTGTATGTCTGAGGATATTTATTATTTATTTTATAACGATAGCTAGGGGTGCTGATGGCGCCCTTCATACAGCGATTCGCTTACTAGATTTCTGTGCTTAGTAAATGATATTGGTACATAACAATCTTACAGGATCTGTTGGACTTAAGTTCGGTAAATCTATCTAGACTAAATTTATGATACCTTATTTGTAATTACTCATTATTCACATAATATGATAAATTGCAAAGAAAAACAAAATGATGACAATATTAAATTGTTTTTTGACCTGAACGTTTTGATTGCGCACATTTAAGAAATGTAATCAGAACACGCCAATAATATGCTTTGGTGGGTAATATTCATACTAGTATTTCCAAAACTCCAATACTGTAGAAATTATTGTTACGTGGAAATCGAATGTTCAATAAGCTATTTGTGAAACAGCAATATAAAGGGACTTAAAAGTTTTTTTAAATCAACTACTTATTTTAAATTATCTTCAATCGAGGGAAGGAAAAAGTAAAAATAAAACAACACCTACAAAAATGTACAGCGTATTTTCATTATTCATACAAAAACACCTTGTTAAAATACTTTATACAACGTTATACACAATTATTACTCTAAACAAGTGGAATGATAATAACAAATGTAAGGCATGAGCACTTTCATTATTTTTACGTTTTGGACATCAGATAATATTTCGTAGATAATCATAAATATATATGCATGAATGAAATTGATGGTCTTATGTTGATCATTCTGAAACTGAATACATACGATGTTATATTGATTGAAATATTTACTGGGATCGTTTTTCCTTTATCATATATATAGTATTTGTAGATGTAACAGTAAGGTTCACAATAGTCATCGTACAGTCGAGTACAAAAATATTTATACACATTTTAAAGGTGAAAAGCTTTATTTCCTTCTAATAAGAGTCATTTACTATCAAAAGTGGTTACACATTTTTGAAGTTGACTGTACCAAGGAACTCTTCGTAGATAGTCCAACCCTACCTTTTTAAATTGTCGAATTAGTATTCTTATGGCTTTCTTTAAATTATAAACATATATTTAAAATATGGATAGCAAAACTAACGAATATTTTTAATGCTGTTAAGATGTTCCAAGTAATTTTCAATTGTGTCAGAAGCTCTGGTTAGTATATGCATAATTATAATATGTCTGTCTCCTTCAGAAGACAACCTTACTAGCAGATGATAGTTTATTCGTAGTAAGGGCTTTTAATTTGAACTAAGCATTATATGCTTTTGCTGGCGATGAAAAGTTATCAATGTTTACATTATACTATAAATACACACAGAATACAAAAACACTCCACATTATCGCTGTACATGCTGCATAAGCGCATATGCTTCTAGTGAGATCTCTTTTCTCACTTTTTGGACATGACTTCCATCGACCAATTTCGAGTCATACTAATTGGGTTTTTCCCAATAAATATTAAATAAAATATAAAATTTTAAATCTAATCTTACAAATAATATTTACAAGTATAAATTTAGATTCTTAAAGTCTAAATATTAAACAGTTCAAACACTGAAATTTACATTTAAGTACTGAACTGTGGTGCGCTTATACTTGATTTTGTCTTGTTAATTCAACCCAAAATTTTATGACCACTTCTGAATAATTCAATAATAATGTCGTAATTATTACTAAAAACCACAAAACCTCGATTATACTTTTTGTGCAAATCACACATTTGCATAAAATTAAATTAATCGGAACAATTATGTAAATTTTTTCAATAAACATAAATTTCGTTTCTGACCACAGGCAATGCATCGCACGTGCATTAAAGTATTACACTTTACACAATTAATTCTCACAAATCGTCGTTAATAGGGCATAATAAAAGATAATGAATATAATAAACCAGAATATTCCACATAATTATAATCTTTAAACCATTACCCAATTCAAAAAATGTTAATGGAATTAATCTTTCCAATAAAAAATGTTTTTCCAATAAACAATGGAGATATGAAAATGCTCATGCTAGAATCCAAACACAACGTACATGCGCTGATATTATGAATCAAAACCGAACAAACCAATCCAGTTTACATTATAAATCTACTTAACATTAATCCGGTAATTTACAACATTTACGGTGAATACAATCACATTATTGTTTGAATAAATGTTTAAGTGCTCATAGAATTAATCCCGTTAATAAACTTTAGTGGCTTATAGGGACTTAGTCTGTATCTCACTTACATAGAGGTGATATTATCCTAATTGACATAAATATCTAAGTAAAGAAAAAAGCCAAACAACTCCATAATACGGCACAAAATTTTAATGGCAGTCTGTGCGCTGAGTTCATTTCTTGAAATCTGTATGTTTTCATTTCATTTTGAATAGGAATCACTGGATCTACTATAAATGCAGGAGCTTCAGTAGTTATTTTTGTATCCCTCGGGCACGGCAGCGTCTCTGGTGGGATTTTTAAAACTACTCTCTTTGTAAACTTTTTAGTGATAGATATACTATTACCCTCTTTATTCGGATCTTCAGGAATTTTCTTTTCAGTAACATTCATTTTCTCGTTCAAAGTCTCAATTGTTATCCCAGCGTGTAGTATCTCCTGGTTGAAATCGATTTTATTTTCTATATCATCGGACATCTTGTTGTACGCGGAACTAACGATAGGCGGATCCATTTTGCACGTGACGCTCTCTAGTGACACTCTTGTATTCTGGCTCTTGGTCTCGTTCCGCAGCAAATGTATCCATTTCAGTCTGCAGTCACACACGAAGTTATTTTCTGTAACAAACATAATGTTGTGTCAGGAAACATTTATTATATAAGAAAATAGGAAGGAGAAAAATAATAGGATATAGCCAAAGTAGTAAGCTTTATAAGCTTAAATAAAAATAAATGGATTACGTATTACTTTACGATTCCACATCACTTTCTCTCATCATAAAACCCCCGAGGAATCATAAAAGAACAAACTCCTTAAAGGCTGTTAAACATAATAGAAGCGTCTGTATTTCCACTCATTTAATATTCAGCATATGTTATAAGTTTATGAAACTTCACATGATATTACAGTATTAAATATTCATTATTACCTTCGAGTAGCAAATTGCTGTTTTGCGGTTTCAAGTTGTCCAATATGGGTTTGATATTGTCGAAAGTTAACGCGTGCAGCTCGTTAGAACGTAGGTCGAGGGAGCTCAGGCCTCTCACACCTTCAAACAAGTGGGCGGGGAGCGCAGCCAGCTTATTATCGTCCAGGGACAACTTGCGGAGTTGCGACAGACCGTCGAAAGCCCTTTCTGAGATGTACTTCAAGTCATTCTTTCCTAGCAACAGTTCTTGCAAGTTCCACAACTCAGCGAATGTGTATTCCGTAAGATTGTAAATTCGGTTTCGTCTCAAATCCAATTTCCGCAAGTTGGCCAATCCATCAAATGTTCGACGTCTCAAATGGATTATGTTGTTTTTATTCAAGTCCAATTCCAATAGATTGAACGTATGTGTAAACGCTCCGTCTCTTATCGACGATATGTTATTCTTAGTGAAGACTAGTTTGTGCAACTTCGGTAAATCAAAAAAGACCTCCGTACCGATTTCAAGAATCATATTGTCTTCCAGATTTATAAGACTTATGTTTGGGAGGTGGGAGAATGCGTATTGTTGTAAGTTTTCTATCTGATTCTGTGACATAGTTATATCTGTTAAATTTGTTAGGTTGGCGAAGGCGAAGGAGGTCACGTCGGCGATGTTCCCGTACCTTATATTTATGGACTTAAGGTTTTTCAAGAAATGCAGTGCCTTTGTCGGTACGTAGCCCAGCGCTCCATCGACGCGGACATTAAAAGACAAAGTTTGCAAAGTTGGCTGCGAGGCAAAACTTTGCCAGATGAGATCGTCCCGGGGTATTCCGCCATTGAATACCCAGCATTCCGCTTTAGTTGCATTCCGTGGCTCTCTAGTGTTTTCGCAATAGCAGTGGACTTTAGAATCACGGTCGCTGACGTCGCAAATATTCTTTTGAAAGCCCCCAGTTTTCTCCTTGGGTCGCCTCTTGTTGTTGTCCTTCGCTTGGACGTTAATTGACATTTCGTTAACAAGGGCGAAAGTGATCAGGATGTAGATTATTCCCGCGATCCTCCTCTCCATTTTCATTTTATCTGAAACAACGAAAGTCATTAAGTTAAAACGAGGAATTAGAATTAACATTGTTTCGTGTTCACGTTGTTAGATTACGAAGGATTGGGTTTTACTTTGAAATCAAAATTGCATGGAAATTAACGTTTACAATGAAGTTTACGTCTCCAATTTTCTAGGGGACCGGCATTTTGGTCTAATACTGATTTATTCTCAAACGCGTTGCGGCTTGTCTATATTATGCACGTCAATTCGTGGTTTCGTAATCAAGCGTCGGATTAAACGTGTTCGCTCGTTAAAGGAGCTACGTTTTATACAAGGCTTTAAACGAGTAATGTGTTCTTGTGGCAATTATTTGCACGCAGGTTTTATAATACCGTTACTGCTCTGTTACTAATTCAGAATAAACTATAACACCAAAAAAACCTGAATTAACCAAAAAGCTTCAAAAACCTTCACGGACTTAGACTTTAATGAGGATGTTTGACACCTCTACATACCCCTTTGGGGATAGAGAAGTGATAATATGTTACGCTATGTAACTTCAAGGGTGTAGAAATGTTCATCTAATACTTCGCAAAGGCTTATTTATCTGAAAGGAAACCTCGAGTTATGACGATGCTTTCGTAGTATGTGTATAGCGCCATCTAACGATATTCAAGAGAACTCGATATTATACGAATAACTACAGGGTTCTTACACAACAAAACTGCTAGCTAGCCATATCGGGTTTTTGTCATAATTTACACGAAATTAGCATATGCTTTTTAATGTAACGAGAATTTCATAAGCAAAATAAATACTCGTTTAGTTGGGTATGTCTAAACGAGTTCACAGACGGCAGCTATAATTTACATTAATGTAATGTAACACCTCGAGATATATAGCTTTATATTTGCCTCGTGAGTCTGCTTTCAATTGCCATAAGATACGAAAATGTAAAAATATACTTTATAGCTGCCGTGTGTGTCACTAGATGTTTTTATGTAACGAAATGTATTGACATTTGTGCTAAAATAATCATTAATTATGATCTCCTTTATAAAAAGGAATGTTGTTATAAGTAATCATTATATTAGAACTTAATGTTTGACAGTAACTGAATTAATTATATATTATAAAGGTGATCCTTTATTGTAATTCTGATGAATAACACAATTCTTAATAAATATTTACTCTTTGAATAAATATTATATCTACAGATATAATATGATACTCGTATGTGATATTGTAGTAAGTTTAATAGCAGTATTTATGAAAAAAAATGTTTTAAAATTTATTTTTACACGAAAAATTATAAAGTTGAAATTAACGTATTGATTTGATATCTCCAGTACTCTGTACCATACAATATTGCAATATTCACACAAATTCTAAATTGATATTGGCTGCTTGTTTAAAAAGGTTTAACAAAAACATCAAATCTCAGAAAGGTTCCTATAAATATGATATTTAGATTGTCTCCAATGTTTTGTCATATATTTTCATATAGAATTTGCGTTATTTCATTTATTTTTACATCTCAACGTTGGTATCATCCCAGCAGTAAAAACCTTAAGCAAATTAATCCTTTTCGTAAACCCGAACCTATAACGTTTTACGTCGCTCAAAGCGTCCCTGTGTTATTCAGAACAAATGACGCCTATTCAAAGATTTAATCCTACAAGTGGTCCATCAATTCTCGTAACTACACAAAATAATATCTAAGAGAATCTTCCCGTCCCTCCCAAAATGGCCCCGAGGGACAACACGAGAAACAAAAAGTATAAATCGACGTTAAAATGCAACGGGTTGTAACAACCTTAAACGACGTGACGGGTAATATTTGCGTTTGTATTCATAAAGCTTGATTAGAATACGTAAATCTGTTTAATCGTTATCGTTGGGGAGTTCTTTATGTTCAGGGATATAGGCACATTAAATTTTTATATGTACACTAATATGTCATCACGCTTATATCACTATAACCCCCTGGTTAACTATGCGATATTTTTTGCTAACTCCCCTGAGTTAGGAAAATTACCGCTAGTTTTTTTTTCTTTTTAAGGTGCTTCAAGGACTTGTCTCTTGGTTAAGTGGTCGACGATCCTACTATAAAATCAAGTCCTGCTGGAGGCAGAAGTTTATTTGAGGAATTTTGAACCTTTGAACTCAGGTTTTGGATAATATATTTTTTTGTTTTAGACAAACTTTGGTTTTTAATTTTGACGTATTATCTACGTCAAAATTATTATTATTATCATCACGCTTCTATCTCTAGAGGGGAGGCAGAGCTGTTAAACACCCACATTCGCCTGATATGTATTAGTAATGTATCATAGTAAATTATACATATCTATCCTCAACTAGTGTCTATAATAAACGGGCGTATACATGCGTTTTGGTTTATTGGCCAAAAAAATTAGGCTTAGTTAGGCTTAATTATTATCCAATGATTTACAAGTGGCCGTGTGGTAGCGGCTCATTAAAAGAACACTACCAACCCATCTCTCCCCTTGGGTGTCGTAAAAGGCGACTAATGGACTTAGAACTGCACAACCATCCAATAGCGGCGACGGGCTCACCACTACACCTTGAAGCGCGGACTATGGCAGTGGACTGCTTTTGCGGTGCTTTTGCCTAGACTCCGACTAACCCTTAGGGGATAATAGTCGTGATTATATCTATGTATGTACAAACTAGGCTTTTGTGTAATAATGTTATATTTTAAATGCAATTATTGTTGGGAAGAATACATTTATAATGTTAAGTTTTACAAACACAATACAAAAAAATACATTTATAGTTTTATACAAGTTTTCTCAAATATCAACATATATTCTAGTGCTGGGTAAAGATTTCGATTTAAAGCAAGCACAAAGGTCTCCTGTGATACAATGGAGATTTATTACTGAAAAGCTCGAAAGAGGTGAGATATATTCTTTTGAGGATGGAGTTTAAAAGGCATTCGTCACACCGGCGTTTAACGCTAGCGTTTCTTACTTTCTTTTTACGTTTCTTAAAATTTTTCTTACCGACTTACTGATCATAATATAACCGTCCCGTGTTGGTTCGGGACACAAAAAGAACGTACCAACTGCTTTGCTTGCCTAGCATGTCGTAAAAGGCGACTAAGGGCGTATTGGGTATTGGGTTTGTGATTGTGTAGGCGATGAGCTAGCCACTTGTTACTACTCTTTCACGATTTTTCATCTGACCAACCCTATTTTTGTATGGCTAAATGTGGTCATAAGGAACATAGTGCTCCTTTGGACCCTGCCTACCCCTTCGGGGATTACAAGCGTGATTGTATGTATGTATATAACCTTCCCGAAAATGGCAACATTGTAATACATTCCAAGTTTAATCTTACATTGTAAGCGTGTTGAAAACCCTTCTTAAAGTTGAGCTATTTTAGTGATACCGCCTATGTAATATTGTAAATTACAGTACAATATAACATTCGCGCGATATAAGTTAATACGCTTTGGCTGGTTCTAGCTCTTACAGAATAAGAAATAATTTTATATTCGTTTTTTTCGACTTAAGTAATTTGGTGCTTATAATATGTAAAAAGAAATACTCAACACGCCAATAGGTGAAATGCTTTTATGAGAAACATAGCAAACATTCCGGTTTTCCTCTTTTTTTTACAAAAAATTGGTCTTTATTCTTTCACAGACCTGCCATCGTATCGCTAATATTAATTAAATTCCCCAAATTCATTTCCGGCATTACATAGGTTTATCAAATTGATCTACAGACATAATCATATATTCTGCGTACACGCAAGTAATACCACTTAATTGCCTTCGTCATACAAATGATGCCATCATAACGATATGAAAAGACATACTCTGCTTAGACAGACATATACTGTTACAGTCTAGACAGACATATTCTGTTACTCTAAGCATCCTCTTCAGTGTAGTGGTTTGTTTAATTTTAAAAAAGTCAAAGGGAGGATGGAACCCTTGCGGAGTTTGTAGCCAGTATCTTTCTTGTAATGACTGTAAACTCATGTCAAGGCCTACCAGTAGTGAACTGGCACAAAATAAAAACGAAGCTACACCTGTATGATAAAAAAAATTAATTTAAAAAGTAATATTATACCTCGTCTAATATAGAGCTTAATTTTCATGAAGCACACTCCACACAACTCAGAGTGCGTATTAGTTTTCTACCTATCATAACAGCATAGTCATCAACCATACATCTGTCTTGCTTCATTGTTATATGAGGAAACAGACAGATAATTAATTACGTCTCATCCGTAACCCAACGTACATTCCTTCATCAATTCGAAGCAACGTAAAAATACAACTGTGTCCACAATGTAATCAGTAATGTCATGGCGTTTTGTATTCCAGCCAGCGATTCATTGCTGTTTGTTCCTTTTAGGACATTTCCTGGTATAACAGTAATATTTTTGCATAAATTTCTTTGAGTAGATTCATTAGAGATTCTCGGGGTTTGGATAAAACTTGAGTACAGTTTGTTTTAAATATGACTTTACCATCTTACATTTAGGAACTGTACGACAATTTTGTGTAAACTGAAGATGGACCCTTTGCAGAGTTTCTTGCCTGTACCTTCTCTTGGCAAGGCCTCCCGGGAGTGAACAGGAAGAAAAAAATGTAGAGGTATACAAGTAGAAATGTGTGTGTTGTTTGTAAACTTTTATTGTTTTTGACGTGTCATAAGTGTAACTACATGTTACCTAAATTATTAAATAAAGAATTTCATTTCATTTCATTAACCTTGCCGGTAGGCGCCCCTATATATAGGTTTACACATATGCGTACTCTTTTTCAGCATATACATATTCGCATGAAGGCATTATAGCTACGCGCTCGCGCTTACAATTACACGAGATAGAGTAGCATTTGAGACTACACGCGCTCGCTTATACGCCAAGTGTGATTTCAGAGCAACGCCGGCTGGCGCAGGCCTACAGCGCCGGCGAGATTTCCATATATTTTGACGTAGAGCGTGTGTCAACACAACATTAGAGGCCCGTTTTGACATTTGACTTTATGACGTAACTAGTCATGTAACCATACAACAGTCTGTACTCGATTCTCACGATAAGTCGATTATAGTTTGTATGAGTATTTAATCGACTTGAATATATATTGTATAGCCTGACCAGGAAAATGAAAAACCTCCTGGAATTTTTTGTTATTGATACTTTTTAATCAGGTAAAAATTCTAAACAAGCTCTGATTAAAAAAGAAAAATAAGAATCATGTCCTTGATGTTATTTTGACGTGTCTAGTAATGTGAAATACGAGTATGTAATAAAAAAGTGATTCAAAATCTAAGAACATCTATTCTAATAAGCAAGTTGGCGTTAAAAATACTTATTTTCCCTCAATCGATTATGAATAATCTATGGACATTATGAAAAAATCGTTATGCACATCACTTAGCACAGGGGGCGGTACCCATCCATGTACCCATCCATCCCATAGTGGTTCACACCACCGACCGGGTGTTGATCGGGAGGTCCAGGTTCGATTCCCCATGGGTGCAGAAGTTTTTCTGCTCGGTTTAGTTGGTGGTAGGGCTTCTAAACCCGCCTGGCTAGCTACCACCGTCTTACCTAAATTTGTCACCATAATAACGATGTTTTAAGCATTGTTGTGTTCCGGCAATCAGAGGTAAGATAGCCAGTTCCTCAGTTGTTGAGGATTACAGGTGAAGCTCGCTTCCACCTTCGGTCTTATCGTCACTTACCATCAGGTGAGATGAAGGTCAAGAGCTTTCCTGTCACTTTGTAAAAAAAAAAACTACGACCTCCGTGGTCGAGTGGTCTGTATGCCGGTCTCAAGGCGTCGCCATCTCGAGAGGTTCTGGGTTCGATACCCGTTGGAGGTAAAAGTTTGTGTGATGAATTTTCAGGTATTTGTTCTCCAGTCTTGGATGTTTCTATATATTATATATTTCTAAATATTCAGGATATTTATATGTATTTATCTATTAAATGTATTTATCCGTCATCTAGTGTCCGTCATGGGGCTAGTTGATGGGTGTGAATGTTTGAAGATATTTATTATTATTTATTTATTATACAAAGTTGACGTTGTTGCAGTTATGTACAAAAAACCGTTTCTCTCCAAAGTTTTTTTTTAATCTTAGCAACAGCAAGAATACATAACCGGTTAACAGCCAGCCAAGCTAAAGAAAGAGTTCGCTTCGCCCGAGTTATAAACTCCTCAAAAGCTTTGAAATTCAAATTCTGAAACGCATGCTTCATGTTTCGCTTATCTGAATTCTCTTTGCATAACACCGTGTCATGTGAAATCCGGAAGGTTTAACATGCATCGCGATAATGCGGTGCCAAGAGAACATAAAACGTTACAAGCAAATTAGCTGATAACTGGATTAGCTGGTATTTTGTTGGTTATGGAATTAATAATGGCCGAAACACGTTTGATATTTGGGATTATGAGGGATTCTGTTACAGTTTTTAGTTTCAAAATTAGAATTAAATTTATTTACTTTTTATGCTTACAAATAGACGAAGCACAATAGAAATGCCGGTGTTCGCGGTGTTCGCGAAGTATATAAAATATATAATAGGAGTTTATGTAACTGTCACATAATATAGGTTATTAAAACACGAGCGTGGTTTTAAAAAACGAGCTTTGGCGAGCTTTTAATAGTATCACGCGAGTGTTTTAATACCGATTAATGTGCAGTTACATACACTACTTTACCCACACACATTATTCAAGAAATAAAACAAAAAGTTTTTTATTTTTATTGTTGGCTGTCTGGAAAACATTTGCCATAGTTTTGTGCGTTTTTAAGAAAAATAAGTGTTGTATAATGAGTCCAACCTGTTGCATAATGGTCATTATGATACAGTTTCCATTTCAAAATTTTCGTTTTTATCATCTGTGTTTAAAACTATTTCATTATGAGTTGGAGTCTGAGTTCATAATTCGAATATTATAACATGATTGTAGATAAAATTTATTATAATGTACCCTTACATCAAATTTTTCGCCAATACCGTACCGTACCGCGGTGTTCGTGTGGCCCTCAAAGGTTTCAACTAATAGATAATGAATATTAAATTTGATAATTTTCGCATTGCTTAGGACGATTACACGTAAAAATTTACTGTGTGCTAAATTTCAGTTTTCCGACTTCGTCCACGGTTACTATGGTTTTTTAACTATCCCACGAAAACCCTTTAATTTTCCGGAATAAAAAGTATCTAAGATATTGTCCAGGGATATAAGGTATCACCAAGCGAAATTTCAATAAAATTGGTCCAGCCATTTCGGAGATTAGCCCGTACAAACAGATAGAAGCAAAAATTATGATAATTTTTTTTTCTATGCACAGACATTTGACCTCTACAGTTTTAATATAATAATATGTACTCGTATAGATGTCGGTTTTTATAATTATGCATCTTGCATCTTATAACAAATCATGAAATCCATACACTAGCCTATACAAGTTGAATAAATACTATGATACATCAGAATTTATTGATAGATCACAGTAAATACTTAACGTGTATCGTTCACCTTTGAGATGATTGCTTGTTTACAAAATTTTCTTATGCTTACGAAGCAAAAGTTTCACAAATTGAACTCACCTTATATTTTTTGTAAAGACCTAATTTATTATTAATCCACGAAAATATTGAGGTCACGCCAGAATATTCGAGGACATCCTCTAATTACGTATTTAATTCGGCAAGGTTCCACGTCAATCAGACCCAAGTCGAGATAGGGCCTTGTCAAAGTCTGCGATAAAAGGTCCTTAATTAGTTCGCGATGTAATTATAATGAAATTGCGTGTATTCATAATTGTAAATAAGTTTTGTTTTGATGACATATTTAAATTATTTAATTTATGAAAAGGAGACAACAATAGCAGACGATTTACATACGACTTCGTAGCCGTTAGGGACTTTATAGACGCCATTTTTAATGTATAATGATATAAATTACATCTCGAGATGTATAGCTTGTAATCGTCTTAAATATCACATACAATAGTATGTCTTACATACCTGTCTCGTGAATCTACTTTCATTCATCTTAGTATTTTTTTTACATACGACAGGTAAGCTCTTGACCTTCATCTCAACTAATGCTAAGTTACGATAAGGCCGAAGGTGGAAGCGAGCTTCACTTGTAATCCTCAACAACTGAGGAACTGGCTATCTTACCTATGATTGCCGGAACACAACAATGCTTAAAACATTGTTATTATGGCGACAAATTTAGGTAAGACGGTGGTAGCTAGCCAGGCTGGCTTAGAAACCCTACCACCAACCAAACTGAGCAGAAAAACTTCCGCCCCCATGGGGAATTGAACCCGGACCTCCCGATCAACACGCGGTGGTGTGAACCACTAGACCAGAGGGGCGGTTGAAAAGTATCCATAAGATATGAAAATGTTAAAATATACAATATAGCTGCCGTGTGTGGTCTCCAGATAATTTTTATGGAAAGATGTAACGAAATGTGTTGGGATGTATCGTGCTATAATATACATTTATGTGCCTACATTCTATCGTCATCAGCCTATATACGTCCCACTGCTGGGACAGGCCTTCCTCATGGAGAAACACATGAGGATTATGGGCCGTAACACCACCACTCTGGCCCAATGCGGGTTGGTGGGTAGAAACGGTCACAAATACGACCGGGACCAACGGCTTAATGTGCCTTCCGAAGCACGGAGGAGCTCGATATCACAAAGTTTTGGTCACCCATCGACAACCTGACCATGGCGAAGGTAGCTTTGTTTTCAATCGAAAGCCAAAGCATACTAACCACTACACCACCGAGCTCCAAACTTACTGTACTTGTAATCAAACAACTCAAGATTATTTTTCTGGAAGCGTAGACTAATTCAGTATGTGAAACTTGTTTTACCGCCAAAAGTTTTGATTAAAGAAACCCAGTATTTTCCCAGACTTTCATGTGATCAAGCAAAACACCTTATATTAATGAATGTAAGAGAAAGAGTAACAGTACCTATAATTTGCGGTTTTTATTGTTTGCGGTTAGTCTCAGATTTAGTCATATTGGCATGAATTAGTTTAATTAAGATGGTTACACCGTGTGGTAATTTTTTTTTAGTGCCCGGTAACGGCAAGACGCTTGCCGTTAAGTGAGTAACCGCTATATTGCCGTATGTAGGTGTATGTGAGTCGTGTGGTAGCGGCTCATTAAAACAATACAACCAACCCATCTCTCCCCCTGGGGGTCGTAAAAGGCGACTAATGGACTTAGAACTGCACAACATTCAATAGCTTATAACAGCGACGGGCTCACTACCTGTCACGCTGAGTGCAGTCATTGCTTGGTGAATCGCAGACTATGGTAGTGGACTGCTTCTGCGGTGCTTTTGTCTAGTCTCTGTTTAATTCTTAGGGGATAATACTCGTGATTATATGTATGTGTATGTGAGTAAAGTGGGCATAGGTTCTAAAATTATATTGATAATTCGGACTCGAAATCTTGACCGATATAATCTGCGAAATTTCATTAAAAAAGCTCTTTCTATTCCAAGATGTAGCGAATTTTTGCTTTATTGAGTTAGGTCTTCGTGAGCATGTTGATGTGACTAGACTGCTCTGACCAACAATGAAAAAATCAGTTAAGAGTTGGCAAATAATTATCTATACATAATTATAATAAAACTGTAGAGGTCGAATGTCTGTACATACAAAAAAATGCTTAAAATCAAGTCAATAATATGAAAATACCGAAAAAAAATTGTTTGTTTCTTTCCCTGCTCGTCTGATTGTGTATTTACACGGGTTAATCTCCGAAATGGCTGGACTGATTTCAATGAAATTTTACATGGTGATACCTTATATTGACAATTGAAGGGTTCCCGTGGTATAGTTAAAAAATCGCGGACGAAGTCACGGGCAATAGCTAGTGTAGTAATAAAGACGTAAGGTATTAAGGAAGTATTCAAAACAGGAACGATCCAAAAACGTGCTACCCAACAACATTTTAATAATGGTAAAACGAGTTTCCTAAACGTTCAATGAATATCCCTTACAAAATTAGACGCGTCGCAAAATAAACGTGAAAGTCACTGATTGCAAACTTGATCCGCCGACGTGTAACTTTCATAAGATAATTCGGAAATGGTGTAATGTTTTCTTACACGCTTAGAATTAGGCGTTTCTTGAGACAGGGATTTTTTTTTTAATAACTCATTACTTGATTATTTTGCTTGCTTGGTTTTGTAATGTAACTTATTAAAATTAATGTGTTATTTATGGTTACAAATGCTTGATATTAATTTCGTGAACGTAAACATATAATTCAATTATGTGATGTTGAGTGAAACAAGTGCGCCCATGAAAATTAAACTTATCATGTATATATATTATTACATGATCGGAACTGTTGTTTCTCAGTAAGTGAATTTGTAATTCTTTTAAGAAATAAATGATCTTTAACCATATTACATAAAATATCATCACGCTTCTTTCCCCAAAGGGATTTGCAAAGGGGTTGAACACCACATTTAAAGGTCTCTGTCTACATTACGACCATGCTAGGATCGTCAGGGCCGTCCTAGTACCTAACTAGGTTGGAAGGCCCTAAAAAAAACCCGGAGAATCGCTTCGGCGGAACCAGAGTCGTTCCCGTGATAGGGCACGAATGGGTATATTGGACAGTTTTAGTGGGTATTGAGCGAGTCCCACACATGCATCATCCCCGTAAATAGAATTTTATCCTCGTAAACAAAAAAGCTCGGTGGCGTAGCGCTTTGGCTTCGATCGAAAACAAACCTACCTTCGCCATGGTCAGGCCGTGGATGGGTGACCAAGACTTTGTGATCTCGAGCTCCTCCGTGCTTCGGAAGGCACGTCAAGCCGTTGATCCCTGTCGCATTTGTGACCGTTTCTACCCACCAACCCGCATTGGGCCAGCGTGGTGGTGTTACGGCCCACACTTTTCATGTGTTTCTCCATGAGGAAGGCCTGTCCCAGCAGTGGGACGTATATAGGCTGATGACGAAACAAAAAAAAGGATTGTTAGGATCGTCAAATATTCTCTGTAATAGAAATGTATGAGAATATGCTGGTAAGCCATGAAAAGGTCTAGTGAGTATGCAGTCATAAATTTCTATGCAAAGTATATTTTTTGTCTTAAAAGGTCCTAGCACGGTCAAGGTTTGCTCCGGTGTAGTGGGTAGAGACCTTAAAACATAGAGAATGTATAAAAATATAGCCAAATCAAATTATCACACAATTGTAAGAGAGTTACCCACTACCAACCCATCTCTTCCCTTGGGTGTGACTTAGAATGAAATTAAATGAAATGAAATTAAATTAAATTCTTTATTTAATCATTTAGGTAACAACAAGTAGTTACACTTATGACGCGTCAAAAACAATTAAACTTAACAAACAAAATACTTCTACTTGTTTCCCTCACAATTTTTTTTCTACCTGTTCACTACCGGGAGGCCTTGTCAAGAGAAGATACAGGCAAGAAACTCTGCAAGGGGTCCATCCTCCCTTTACATAAAATAAAATTGTCTTACGTGCTACAATATACAAATTACAGGCAAGTCTGAGTGGAATGAATAAGAGGATGTCAACAAGGTATCAGGATTCACGACCAAATTACTCATAAAAAAAACAGTTTCAGAAAATTAGAAAATAGATTCATGCAGCTTATGACATTCTCCATCACAACATTAAATAAAAGTTTTAATTCATAAACATTAATATAATCTAACAATATAATAATTCATTTCCAGACCTGGTTATCATCAAAATAATCTTGGACATTATAATAGCCTTTTTTTTACTATTACAAATGGTTTAAATTATTATAGCAGCGACGGGCTCACCAACGCTGTCACGCTGAGCACATGTGCAGTCACTGCTTGGTGAAGCGCGGACTATGGCAATGGACTGCATTTGCGGTGCATCTGCCTAGTTTTTAACTAACTCTTAGGGGATAATAGTCTTGATTATATATATGTACGCAAGAGAGCATTAAAAATCATAAAAGTACATTATGATTGTAAACAATAAACTTTTAACTTAATACACAATAATTCATAGAAACTTCTAATTAAACAAGTGAGTGATACCCCTAGTGTTGGAAGCGACTATAGGTTACGGTAATCGATTCTCAACAAGAAGGCCGTGTGCTTAATTGCTACCTTAGCGATATAAAAAAAATTCAACAACAAGATAGCGTTAGTCTTAGTGGAGCCATCTCAAAAAATCTTACAAATAAATACCGAATAAACGACTTTGCCCAACGTTCATTGAATACTGTTTCGAATTTACACGCTGGTCGAGTCTCGAATACTAATACCGTCAAATTGAGGTGGGTTATCATAAGAGTGCTTATAGACAAAGTAAGCATTTTCCGATACTCGCCCTTGTAATTCGAACGCTAGAACTGAATTACGAATGGCTGTCACGTATATAAGGTGAAACGGGCATTATCATTTTTCTGTAATTTGTTCAGGCAGATTGGGGTTCGGTATGATATTTCGCACGGGAAGCGTTATGCGAGCAATTACATTAAGAGCGCCTCATGTTTTCCGATTATGTTACTATTAGCCTACATTTTCCTTGTATTGATATGACGGACCTGCAAACTTACGTATCCAATATGATAATGTTCCTTGAACGACGACATCAGTCGTGAAGATTCCAGTTATTCCATAAGTTCCAGAATGTTCTAAATGAGATGAGTGACGGCTTAGGAATATTTATCGTAAGTAATAGTGGGTAGAGCTCGAACTACTGGTAAGCCATGTGCAGGATTGCTCACCTTTTTGATATTATTAACGAATTTTGTACTTTTTTATTATTGACTTTATAATTTGTCACGGCTTTACATATACCTAGTTTCTCTCTATATTGGCTCTTATTTACACTTTTACAGTCAGGACTAAGTGGCGAGTAAATGATTTCCTACTCGTTAAAAAGTTGCTCCTCAGCTTTAGCGTTCTTTTTGTCTTGAATAAGCTCCACTCATGCATATATAGCATGCACATTTTCTGAGGTCCAAAAATATACCAAACTTATTTCCTATCCCCAAAATATGAGGATTATGACCTTCGCGTCATTCTTGATTTATGCCAATCGAAAAAAATGCCGAACACGTTTCTCCAAAAGTTTCAGATCAAAATTATCATTTTTCATCCTATCAAATGTGTCATTGGTACATTACGATGTCAATTACGACATATAAGCGGATAAACGTAAAATAACTCAGTTTCAGATAAAAATAATCTGTTGACAAGGGTTAACGCTGTCATTTGATACGCCACGTTAGTCTACGGAATAATGACGTTTGCCCCTCTTACTGGGGTGGCGTGACGGGGAATTCAAAAATGAAAATAAAAATGTTTCGCTTTTTCATACACGCTCTGGAATTATTTATAATCTCTCACTTGCTGTGACACTTGTGGATTCTGCAGGTATTTTCGGTACAAGTTCTTTTTTAATATTTATAGTAACCAGATACCCTGTAACCAAATTTCAATGGATATGAATTATATTCGGACATGATATTTGACACTGTATCAAAACAATATTGATTTGTCAACGTTAAATCACAGAGTAGGGCAGCTGTACAGGAAAATCTAAAACAAAATAAGAGTTTATCAATAACATTGCTGCAATAGGAATATAGAGCACAGAGCTCCGATAAGAATGGCATCTTAAATCATTAATTCATACTAGCAAATCATTTCGGTACGATTTGCAATTTTATTTCAATGTCACAGAACACAATATATTGTCAACATCGCAGCATTATTTAATCCATACCTACTTATATTATAAATGCGAAAGTAACTCTGTCTGTCTCGCTTTCACGTCAAAACTACTGGACCATTTTAACCGAAATGTGGTGGTCTTGAGTCTGGAAAGGACATAGGCGACTTTTTATCCCGATATTCCCATGGGAACGGGTGCCATGCGGGTGAATGTTAAAAAATTTAAAAAAGTCTGCTAGAAAAATAAAGGATAAATTTACGCCACTACAAACTTTGCTTCTAATAATAGAGTAGGAGTACATTTTCAATTCCGCCAATCGAGGCTACTGTTCCAATTTGAAAAAAAAAATTCAGTGTCGAATAGACTATTGAGGAAGGCTTTAGGCAGGCTAAATGCCATAACACTATCTCAAAGTAACTGTTCTATGCGGACGTAGACGCGGGAAAAAGCTAGTCTTAAATATTAGGTTACGTCCTCATATCAAATACTTAAGCTACGAGACGATTCACCTGTTGTAAAAGTGCCCTTAGAGTGCACGTTTTGAAGCTGCAATCCTGCAAACATTGTAGGTGACATTTCGTTCCTATAGCAATAAACCAAGTTACATGGTCTTGCTTTAGACAGATAAGACAGGTCAGATGGCTCGTACTTACGGCTGTCTTCGACAAGCTGCTCTTCACTAAGAAAATGGATTTTATGTCAAATACGTAGGGGTATTTAAAGGTAAGCAGCGGTAGCCGAGTTGGACGGACGGGGCAGTACTCGTTCGAGAGGCCGCGGGAAACGCGGAATCGATCCCACCGCCTGTACGACTGAGTTTAAATAAAACTTATGTACAGCTCATTGTGAATATCGCTTGCCTCACATTGTGCCCGGTGGATAGCAACAGGCTTGCTCCTTCTGGAAAAGAGGCGTCATGATATGTTATATATTTAAAGGTGCGTAAAAACTATATAACATAGGTTATACAACATCGCTCTATAACATGTTTCAGAAATGTGGACACTGAATGTCATAAAACATGTTATTGATATGTACAACAATGTTATATAACTTAACACTGAAGAACGACAAACTATAACGGTTATATATCATTGTTATATTGCATTACACAAGATATATAACATGTTAAATAGTTTGTACGCACCTTAAGTCCCATGGTATAGAGGTAGTGAAAGGTAAGTCTATTATGAATTTTAAAGCGATTTATTGTGAATCAGAAATATCTGAATTTCTGTACTAAAAGAAAATAGCACATGAAATTCAAAAATGGTTTCGTGTTCGTTTTAGGTTTAAATTTGATTACAGTAGTAGATTAGAACTGTAGACATATATTATGTTTATTATAACAATATTATAACATAAAAAGATATTACACTCAGGTCTTAAGTATTTGGATACTTGTATCAGAGGATTTTGCTAATAAAGACTTAAAGAGATTTTTCTGGCCCTTATCTGTTCTCTGATAAAGATACATAATTGCCAAGATTGCCAAGAAATTGCGTATTGAGAGAAATTAGTTATATGAGTATTAACTCTTATTCGTAATTTATGTCGCGCAACATAATTACTTAACACTTTTATTACTTTCGGTTGCCAACTACGATATTAATTATGTTATCAAACTGCCACAGATGGCCGTGGAGATGACTGATCAGTATCTCTAGGAAATAATATATTTCAGTAAACGAAATAACTCTTGTCATCTAATAACATATAAGGCAGTAATTGCGAATAAAACTTAGAGCTCGAGTAATTATATACGAGTACTCGTACTACATCAAATAAGTAATCGACAAAATGGATAGATTAAATCTGATTAATAAGGGCAGATTCAATCCATATGAAAGTAGAACTTTTTGAATAAGATGAGTTCCTGAGATATGATTTTTGCTTACTCTCACGTCAATTAACCTGACTTGTCAACTAAAGCCTACGAATTCACAAAGCATGGTGATGGTGTGGTCTGAATATTGTTATTTCTATTGGGTCCTTACCTATGAAATTGGTTTTTTATTTTCTCTCTTAGTATATTGTCTGTAACTATTCAGATTCAGAGTATTCCTAAAAAAATTGTAATTTGTTGTAAGTTTAATTGTGTTAAAATTGGACACGGAGACAACTCTTTTTAAGTGCCTCCCGAATACATCATTTTATTTGCATTCACTTAAAAACGATAAATAATTTTTATGAAGTGTGATGTTACACATATTACTAAAGCTTGTCTAATGATAGATGCCAAATATTATTATCTTTGTATTTGTCGTTGTGAAGAAAACTGAAAAAAAATTAGTATGGAAAATGCAGAATTCCCCAAAATCTCCATACAAACAGCTATTTTATAGGTAAGGACCTAATATTTAAGTCGTCATGATGTCGGAAAGGAGGAGTTCGGTTATGGCTAGTACGCTTTGGCTTTCGATATCGAAAACAAAGCTAAAGGTGACCAAAACATTGTGATCTCGAACTCCTCTGTTCATCGGAAGAGACGTTTAATCGTTTGTCCCGGTCGCTATTGCAACCGTTTCAACACACCGACCCGCATTGGGCCCATGTGGTGGCGATATGGGATATACACGGTGGGTTTTTTTATCGAGTCAGTATGGGAATATTCTAAACTATATGAGATAGAGAAGAACTCTCCTAGGAGCCGTGCTCTTAATTTTAGATAATAAAAAATGGTATTTAAACATTTTTTTCAAATCTTAAAAGATTTAGAGATATCTCTATATAAATGTTTTTTTGTTATATCGATTGTATGTCACCATAAAAACCAAAAATTGTATAATAACCATAGGTCTAAAGTTGCTAGAAGTTGTTGAAATTGCTTGAAATTAACATTTTATTACATTTTACTATCTAATTGATATTGATGACAGAAACAAAACAAACCCAAAAAATCTGCCACTTGCCTTAATCCCACGAAACAAACTAAGTATATCTTATAAATAGTTCAAAATGTCCTCCACTTTCGCCTGAGCACAGTCGACTTCGGCAAAGAATCCGAGTTGCTTTCTCAATGAAATTTAAGGTTTGACGGACTGAAATTTTTAAATCATCAATAGTGTCATAGCGACAACAACAAGGATGACATCATCAACACAACTAATAAATTGACTAAATTGTGCTGTTAATATTATAAATGACAGATACACGAAAAACAAATTTAATATTCGAATGCTTTTTATTTTTACTTTTACTTTTCATTTAAAAATCGACCAGTTAGTTTCTACTACTAAGGCCCGATTTTTCAATCCTCAGATTCAGCTCTGTCCCATTTCTTTTTAAGACTTTAGAAAGTGACAGTGATAATTTTAAATGGCGGATAATTTTATCCGAGGATTGAAAATTCGGGCCTAAGGAAAACTATTAAAGTTTAACTAATAAAATAAACTAAAACGTTAATTTCAACAATTCCTAGCAACTTTAGACCTATGGAGCCCAAGACATGGTACACTACAAAAACAAATAGCCAGACAAAATCAGTAGCAAACGAAGAACCTGCGTCTATTAACCTGTCTACATAAACTGGCCCAACAACCCTGTCTTGTTACACTCCAAGTTAATACATTTCACAAAACAACCAGGTTACAACAATGATAGAGTTGGCACAGTTCCGCCTCTTTCAAGCCAAAATGTGGTAAACTGGAATACATAAAAAACGTCCGAAAGACCATTTTACGCTCCGTCTCCCTTTAACCCAGATTGGCCTTTAGGTTTTTTGTTTGCAGTTAAAGTTAATGGGTTAAGTCGAATTTAGAAAAGAAGTGATTTTGGAACAAAGGGACAGGGGCAATCTAGTTGAATGAGTACTGAATTAATGTGTTTGTTCTAACGCCGTTTTGGCTACACTTGCAGATTTGCCATTTGATTGCTTAGCGGTATAAATTGTTAGGAGCTCGGTGGCGTAGTGGTCAGTGCGCTTTGGCTTCGATCGAAAACAAAGCTACATTCGCCATGGTCAGACCGTGGATGGGTGACCAAGACTTTGTGATCTCGAGCTCCTCCGTGCTTCGGAAGGCACGTGAAGCCGTTGGTCCCGGTCGCATTTGTGACCGTTTCCACCCACCAACCCGCATTGGGCCAGCGTGGTGGTCTTACGGCCCATATTCCTCATGTGTTTCTCCATTAGGAATGCCTGTCCCAGCAGTGGGACGTATATAGGCTGATGACGATAAATTGTAAAGCATATCATCGATAACATTATCAAACTCTGAATGCGTAACAACTTTTGTAAATAAACACACACATATATATATATATTTGACGACCTCCGTGGTCGAGTGGTCTGTATGCCGGTCTCAAGGCGTCGCCATCTCGAGAGGTTCTGGGTTCGATCCCCGGTGGGGGCAAATGTTTGGGTGATGAATTTTCAGGCATTTGTTCTCCAGTCTTGGATGTTTATATTTATTTATATATATTCAGAATATTTATATGTATTTATCTATTAAATATATGTATATTAATCCGTCATCTAGTATCCGTAACACAAGCAGCATTAGTTGCTTAAAATGGGGCTAGTTGATAGGTGTGAATGGTTGAAGATATTTATTTATTTATATTTATTTATTATTTATTTATATATATATATATATATATATATATATATATATATGGTTAGTTATCTACATTTCAGCTTCAACGTAAGTTTTGAACACCAGCGTACTAAGAAAATATATATTAGTTTTACAAACTAGTAGGTACAACATAATGTACAGAATCAAAAATGTATTATTATACCCTTTATTGCCAAAATACATGGTTACATAAAAATAAAAACAACACAGTGTATGCAATGAGCGGGCTTATCTCTAATACAGATGTCTTCCAGACAACCCATAAGGTACAGTGAGTAAATTAAACTAATAGAACCGACCACAAATGACAATCGCTAGAAAAGGAGAAAACATAACCGAACTTATTAAAACTATAAGTAGTAAAATATCCTATTATCATTATATTATAATTATAGTAAGAGGCAAAAAAGACGCCTGAAAGAAAACGCTCTTAGCAATAAGACCATGCGTATATGTGCAGTGCTTAAGCAATAGAAAATCATCGTTTGCAATTTTCCTTAAAACTAAAAGGTTGGTCCCAAATTATATTACGACTAATACTTATTTCTTAATTTGTTTAATATCTTTGTAATCCTTTGGAAATTTTACACGGAACAATGCTCTGGAAGAGACAACTTAGAAAAGCACATCCGTAGACATTTCGTAGGAATGCAGGAATCGTAAAATTTTATGTTTATAGTCTACATTAAGCTGGAGATATGGTACATAGAGAATCAATTCAATTATCTTTAATATTTAAGTTTAGATTTATGTTATTGTTTTATTGAGCGCACACTAAAACAAATGCTATAAAGTTTTTTTTAATGTGAAAAGGGGGAAAATGGGCAGATGTGATCACCGCCGCCCATAAACATTTACAACACCGGAAGAGTTGCAAATGCATTGCTGACCTTTGAGGAGGGAATACGCTCTCTTTTGAAATTGTTGAAAATGTCTTTCTACTCAGTAGTTAATGCAGCGCTTATTTTCGTGCCCTGTTACACATTGTATATACTGTTATACATACACGAAGGCAATATTATTTTATACTTTACCAATATAAAAGAAGAAAAACAGACATTAAATTTTACGAGCGGTCTTATTGCTAAGAGCGATTCTACCGGGCAACCTTATGATTAGCTATAATAGCTTAGTAAGTAAAATTACTTAAAGTTCTTGATCTTAATAGATTTAAGTGTAAACCATGGACACTTTTCTCCACAACAGGAAATACAAAATAAATAATTTAATACTACAAACTAAGACAATAGATCCATGAAAGCTAATGAGGAGTTGTTTATTCACGCGGAAGACTTTATTGTCTGTCCATGCCAGACTTTATTGATTGGAATGAAATACGCCTGAAATACATAATTTTATATTTAGCGAAGAACCATTGAAATATAAATTTGACAAAAATTTACATAAGCCTGCGATAAATAGATTCTCACTTTTAAAACATCAAAGTCTTCATAAAGACTAGTATCGTAATCAGTTTCAAAAAGCACGTCAAAAACTGCTAGCGACTTTTAAATTACAAAGTACATCCCCCACTGACCCATTTCTGTCAGCAGCCTTTATTCAAACTGTAGTTTGGCTCGTGACGTCACTAGGACTGCCAATGCCGTGTTCACCGAGCGAGCGGTTCTGTCAGCCGCCGGAAAGTATCGCCTCTGCCCCGATAGATGGCGTCCCAGCGGAAGAGCTTAGACGTTAGCGAACAATAGAATTAAATGTAGTGTAAAATTTGGTGCATTTATTTTATTGTTGGCGTGTTACCGTTAGGTTATAGATGATATTGGACCTATATCGGTATGACCTAGTTTGGACCATTTCTAGAGTTTACAGTGAATGAAAACGTTTATCAGCATGGCCAGAAATATAACCTTAAACTTTAGGTTGTATACAGCTTTTTAAAGAACATTTTTTATTAAGAAAGTAAGGAAGTCTTTTATCCGGGCGTAAGTACCACCGTACGGATAAAACACTTCCAAATGAATTCCAGATAAATCAACGGACATGAATGCATGAAAATTTTGTTTCATTTTCGAATTTGTCTGGCAGGTAGTGGTTGTCTGGCAGATGAAGAAACTGGCTCTTTTTCTTCTTGTCATCAGTGTATAAAATGCATATTTTCTGCTAAACCTGAGTGTTTTGACTTTTCATCGTATTCCCAACACTGTAAGAAAAATATCTCTGTAGTATTTTTGTAGGACAGGACAACCACTTGTCAATATATAAAAATATATAGAGTTATAAAAATATATTGTAGGCATGAACTAGGCACATCTGAGCCAAGAGCAACACTCCTAATTAGACTACGTTTGAAAAAAAATTACTCCCACATAATTAAACGGTAAAAAAAGGGACAAACAGGGTACTCATGCAGGCGGTTATACTAAAATGTTCGTTTGGAACGCTTCAGGCAAATCACAGACTATTCGAGTTTGTAATCTTATTAGAGACTTCACAGACGTCTTAAACAAATTTCGGACAGAACTATGTTCCAATCACGTTAAGATGTATTATTGTCCTATTTTTCTTAAAATTATAAATTTCAAATCCTGTACATTTTTGTAAGATTATTTTCGTTCGAATCGCTTGCCCACATATTATGTCAGTAGCGCATTCTTTCGTATTTCGGTCACACTGTACGTAGAGGCGACGATTGTTTGGAAAAACTGATTGCGCGGTCGTTCACCAACGAGATGGAGCGATCAAGTGAAAGACTCGTCGCCCTCCAAACTCCACATGGTTGGAGAAACCGGTGGAGAAGAATCATCCGATCCAGATGTACCTTTACTACTGACCATGATCCTCGGATATGAGGGTCCAACTACAGAGAGAGATAACATTATTTTATTTTCGTTTAAGTCTTTCTGAAAGTGTCATTAATATAAACAGTCAAATCAAAGTAATCACAGTTGTATCAACGAAGAGCTCAAAGTTAATAATGATGGGAATATTAATATTACAATTAATTTAATGGATTTTGGAAAACTATCACTCTTGGTAATAACAACGATAATCGCAATAGGATGAACATAATCAGTATGAGACTTATAAGTACTCTAATAATATTAAGACTGCTATTATAATTGATTAAGGATCGTAATATTCACTGTACATTCATGTAGATACAGAAATACTCTAGCAACAAACTGCAAATTAAACTTGAATATCATAGAATTAATATTCATGTGCTGTACGTTCAAAACTATGGTGGGTCTACAAGATTCCGTTGCTTTGATAGCAAGTTTAGCGTTATTTCCATAGAGCTTCATAATAAATCCCAATCCCGCTTTTATTACGCGGTTTAATAAATTTTCAGCGAAATTTAAATCTCCACGTCAGTTTATATTAAAATTAACACGCCCGAACGTTACGAAAGGATTACAGCATTGAAACCTTTTTGGCATGCACTCGGTCTACCAGTGCCAAACAGGACAGTAGCTCGTTGAGTAATCATGCGAATACCCGTCAGAAACTTATTAACCGTTGGTCCCGTGTTCCAAACTTGTTTTGTCATGGACTTAATAAAAAAACTCTTATATGTAGATGACATCAATACACTTGTGGCAGAATAACGCCTTTGCCTCGCGGATGTCATTAGAAAGGATAAAAACTTATTGTTCAGGCAAACATACCTACCAAATAGTAGAAAATGTTAATGTCATTATTATTCGCACACCTTTGAGGCCTTGGTAATAAAATCACAAGAAGAACACTCATGACATGAACACTGCTCTTATACATATTAAGCTGCAACAGGAATTGTTAAATTTGTAGATGAGAGAAGAAAAATAAAAATCTTGTCATACCAAAATTGTTCCAGTTGTTTTTGTTCCAACTGCGCTTGATCCTTGCCTCTACTTATTGTATCGGCGCAGCGTTGTTGTAGTTGGACTAGCTGGTATTGGCCCCAAATTAAATCTCGGCTGTCACTGCAGACACTGCTGTTCTTCAGCTATCATGTCGGGGTCACCAATATGGGAGTCACCAAAGCTGATGGGACTTACCATTCACCTGATGTTCAGTAAGAGCGAAAAAGAACAGTATCTTCACAGCTTCGTTGAAAGACCCAGTTAGATAGTTTACCAGTTGAGAAAAATGTATTATAATTAAGTGCTAGTAGAGAGACTTCTTTTAGATGAATAATTTTTACAACAACCACATAATTATCATCACGCCTCTATCACCCCTTCCGGAATGTATTGACACCTATATTTAGCCCGATCTTTTTTAAGTCCCCATTTAACAGGGCCGAGCCTGTTGCCTTGTACCAGGTACTGGGCATGCACAAGGTAAGCTATATTTAAAATTAAAATAAACTGTAATTAATTTTTATTCAAACTGTGCGGTGGCGGATATCGCTCTTAGGAAAACATTAATAATAATAAAATTCTTCTGAGGTCCCGCTTTAAGTCTTCCCATTCCAATATATACTAACTGAAATGTAAAGCCAGCAAACCAAAAACTATAAAATTTTGTCAATATTTTTTGCGTTTTAAGTCTATCTGAATGTTTGAAATCTAATAAAGAAATTTTAACTTTATGTGGAATGATTTGCAGTTTCTGTTGACTGTAATGAATTTCCGATACTTAAAATTCTGTCCAACCCACTATCGAAATAGAACCGCTATTGATATTACGGGCCTAATTTCAGAGTTCAAAAGAAAATTGGTCACGATTGTGAAAATATTACATTATTTTTTTAGGCCTATTCAATTCTCCTGTTTATTCAGAAGCTGCTTACGATCGCTACCCGCTGTGAAATCCAATAAAAATATATATTTTGTCTTTGAGAAATTCTTCACGAAATCGTAAACCTGTTTGGAGGCAAAAATAATACGTCTTATGTTTAAAATTCTTGCTAACAAAGGCCTGTATACCGATATCCTCTTTTACGACATCCGATTCATGAAAGAAACAGGTCGTGTCCCCCGGCAAAGGCGGAATGCCTTATTTATAACCACTAAATCGCCCGGAACAGAATTCAATCAAACGCCCGGGGTGCGGATCGGGTCGGCCATATTTGCCGATACTTAAACCGGTATGAACCGGATTTTAACGGTTTGTTGATTGAATTTTCGGTATATGATTGGGTTTTCTTTTGATTCAACGCTTCCTGGACGAGTTGATGTTATACTACGATAATTAATATTGCGAGGGTCGGTTTTTGGTATTATGGAGAATTTCCGGTTATTATTCTGGGTACCAAATCTCCCCAGATTACTCATGAGTAATTCCAAATGTCTATATTTTATGTTAGAAATAAAAATATACAAGGGAAAGTGTAGCCTTGAAAGTGTAAAATAATTTATATTAGATTTGTATGTATCAAATGTTAAATTTACCTCAAATGTAAAATTTACCACAACTATTCACGTGAGTGTACGAAGATTTTGACTAAGTGGCTACAGGAGATGACATATCAAGAAACTGAAAATTTTCTTTGTAATTAAACTTCACACACACGCGCCCACACACACACACACACACACACACACACACACACACACACACACCATCTAATAATATTAATAATTAAGTAGTTTAAGTTTTCTTTGTTTAATTTACGGTCGTTTTACTTTTATTTCAATGTAAATCTATGTGGAAGAGCGACGCTCCTGGCACAGGCGACACAAGCTTAACAGAAGATCCCAATCATGTTTTTATATTGTTTTACTGTAGATGAATAAAGAATTATTTATTTATATATAATTATTTGTATTTAGCAATAACGTAAAATACTGCAGATAATGATATTTTATCATCTATAACAATAATAATAATGATGAACATTAAGAAAGAAAATTTTTTGCAAAACCGTTTCAGTTTTTAGTGGTATTGACGAAAAAGAATCATTTAAAAAATATAAATTTTATTAGAAATCCATCCCCAGAAGATTAACGGTAAAAGATTTTTACAGGTATATTGCTATTCGTCAGTACATAATATTAATAAAGTCTTTTTAGTTTTGTTCGTGATTGTGAAGGAGCAAACGCCAATGGCCTAACGAGGGTAAACGTATTGCCAACAATAGGTTTATTTTCTCTGATCGTTCACTTGAGTGATGCAAGTGTTGGAACTTCTTATTTACGGCCTACTAAATCACACGGAACAGAATTCAATCAACTGGCTGAAGAGTGAACCATGTTGGGACCTTAAACTGGAATAAACGGGATTTTTCTGGATTTCGGTGCGTGGCCAAATGCTTTTCGAGGATTTTTGATGGAAAAATCCATTTTTATTAGACTTGTATGCATTTTGGAAAATTAATTTTAATCTACAAATATCATAAATTTTTACAGGATTTTTTATCATTGTGTAACTTTGCTTATGTCCTCAGCCTATACAATAGTAATGTGGGATGTTGCCAGTCGCTTTTTAATTAATTAGTTTTTATCTTAATTGCTTAACGAATTTCAACATCGTTCACTAGGTCAAGTGCTTATATATTCTTCCTGATTATAATGCTAAAAATCTATGTTCAAAATCCACCCACTTGATTGTACTAGCCTAACATTTCTATAAAAGAAAAGAATTGTAAAAAAATGTGAAAAAAGAGCAACCCTCGAGTTTCTGGCTCGCTCTTCTCTGCGTTCCGAGCGAGTGGTAGATTCACTTATTCATAAATTGACGTTTTTAAGTGTTTGTATATCAAGCCTATAAAATAAAGATATTTTTTGATTTTGATTTAATTTGAAATATGTCCCAATGCTAGGCGCAGGCCTACGTGCAGAAATACATAAATACGGGCTTAACACCACCATGCTGGCTGAATCAGGGTTAGTGGGTGGACACGGTTGCAAATAGCAGCCAGGAACTGATGTCACAAGTTTGGTCACACATGCCAGGATTGACCATGGCGAAAGTAGCTTTGTTTTAGATATCGAAAGCCAGAGCGTAACCACTACGCCACCGACCTCCTCAACCTCAACAAAACTGCTGCATAGAATTAATGGCAGATGACTTATACAAACTTTTACTAATTGATTAATAATTCTATTCTTATTCGCGGTTAAAGTTGCGGGCATAATTGAATATCGTAATAAAGGTCTTATTTATACTATCACGAAGATACAAAAAGGATTTTTGGTAATTAAAGATTTATTTTACAGATACATTTCAAGCGAATCTTGACAGCCAAATACATTTCCCGTTCTTTGACGATAGTTAAACATATATATATACCTTTTGACGGTCAAAAGTTTGTATTTCTCTTTTACTAGCTGGAATCTCATAGTTATGTATCGATAGCTCAGAAAATAAGTCGACAATTTTAAAAATACATGACTGCAAGCGATGTATTTTGCAATTTTTTTACCAGAGCAATTATTTTTTACGAAAGCATTTATTTGTACAACATTTTATTTTATTATTTTGCACATGTTGTTTGCGAAACGTGGGTGCTAGTTCACCTCTGCCTTCCCCTTCGGGGACTTAGGCGTGATTTATGTATGTATGTTCTTTGTTTCATTATTTTTCAATAAAGTTATAATTGTAGGTAGGGCGGCGCGCTGGTAGGGTGGTTTATTAATAATTCAGCAATAAATAAAACTCATCTATTTTTCTATAATATCAGCTGCTCTTGATTGCTTATAAATTAAGAACTGTACTGTATAGCAATATTAGTTGATTCTCCTATTTCCTGTTATAATAGCTTCAAATCGGCTCCCCCGAAACGGTACGAGCCTAGAATACAAACACGGGTAATTCGCATTGGATCCTAAACGGGCTATATCGAATTATCCCGAACTGTTTGAAACTGTCGGTAAACGTATCAGACGGATGATTCTGAAGAGTTGAATTCTGGTCTTAACGGATTCGTGTTGGTTTGAATGTGATTTGTTTGTTGAGAGTCGATTTGGTAGCATGATTTGATTTTAGGATTGTATTCCGAAAGACTTTTATGAGACTTATATTTGAGTTTTCCTGACTGTGAATGATCTGTTCTAGTTATTAGACTTCTTTGGTCATCATCAAAAGTACTCAGTTCTGTTCTAGTCTCAATCATGTTGGTTTGATTTCTTAATACTGAAATCATCAGTTAATTATAGTAAAACCAGCTTTTGCCCGCGACTTCGTCCTGTTAGAATAGTAACATTGAGATCGTGTGATGGTATGTAGCCTATAGTAGCCTTCCTCAATAGGCTAAAAATAGGCTATTCAACACTGAAGGATTTTTTCAAATTGGAACAGTAGCCTCAATTGGTGGATTTGAAAATTTACTCCTACCCTATTATTAGAAGCAAAGTTCATAGTGGCGGCATATTTAATCTTTTTACATTTACTCGCTTGGCACCCGTTCCCATGGGAATATCGGGATAAAAGGCAGCCTATGTCCTTTCTCAGGCTCTAGATTATCGGTGTACTAAATTTCGGTTCAATTGGTTCTGGGATTGTTATGGATTTGTGCAGTAGACCTAAAGCCTGTATATCTTTATTTTTTTGTTATAAGATTATTCGTTATTTCTAGCTATGAATGCGAAATCAAATGATAGACTGTACATAGTTTGAGCAGCAATAAACTAAATCTATTTTTTATCCAAAAACAATATCAAAAACGTACTAGCCTATAATTTGAAAAGCTTTTTAGACTTGGTTCTTTGCGTAGCTTGGCGTTAAGGAAATATTTGTTATTCTGCAGTGTATGCGCATTACACATCGGGTTAAAGGTATTGCGTTTGCGAGTAAAGATATAAAGTAATTTGTTTATTTTCAAAAAAATATATAATTAGAATATCATACGTTTTAGAGCTTTTGAAGAGCTTATGAGGTAATTCTATTAACATCGCATATGGAAGGGTTACTATATTAATTGGGTTCCAGTCAAAATAGACATTAAACAGTTTACGCTTAAGTGACAACCTTTCAATAAAACCAAGTGTTCTGATTTGAAATTGACCTTTAGTAAAATCAATAAAGCCCAAGCTTACGGTGGCTTGCTCCCTATTTTGTAGAACCAAAGAAATTACTTCACTACTACTACGTTACTGATTTCTGAACTATTTTGATTGTTAAGTTGTTACAAATGTTTGTCACAATCATATTGATTCGTGGCTAAACTAGAAGTCCCACGTAGGTACATTGTGTGACAGGCTAAGTAGCTGCTGCATAAAGCTAAAACCGCTAGTGAATCACAACATCCTGCGGCAGACGTATTTTGCGTATTTCCATTCATTGATGTCCTACGGAATGATTCTGTGGGGTGATTCTGCTGAAGCTGACCGTGTTATTATTTTACAGAAGACATTACTTGTTATTGAAAGAACAACAAAGTATCGACAATCGTGCAAGCGTCAAAATGAGATAAATAAATCTAAATCTTGTTTTCTAAATAAGGTAAATAAAGAAATTAAGTGTGGGTGTGTAATACACCTCTGCCTACCCCGAGGCGTGATAATAATTGTAGAGAGTAGATTTGTTTAATGTGGCTTTTTCCTTAAAAATAATAATAAATATACAATTGATTCCTTCTTTGCTCTGCAATATAAAGTGAAAATGATTTTCCTACTCGGCTACTTTACGGATGACTGAAAACTTTTGTGTCGAACTCTCGATGACGGTTCAATGCCATACTGGATTGATTTTTGTATACTACAGTACTGTTTCATTATTTCATATTTTCTGTTTTGTATTTTAAATATTATTTTTAAGCATCTTGGTGCCTGTACAGAACATTACCAATTTTCGATAGCAATAAGATGAGTGAAACGTCGAGGATTTTATAAATTGTATTTGACCGCTACAATTAACATGGATCGAACATGTATTGTGATGAGAAGGCATAAATGTCATCTTACTTTCGCGATGGAATAACTGTAAGAGCTATTATTTGAGAACAAAAAAAGATTCCGAGCTGACTAGCGACGTGGCGGTGGAGATTATTTTGAGGAAGTACGATAAAAATATACTTATGATGTCAATAATTTCAATAAAAAGCGAAATTTTTATGTTGGGACGGCTAACATATTATGTCAAAGAGCTTGCCTACTGATCATCACCTTTCTCAAATATCGACAGCACAAGTGAAATTTTAAATACATTGCTTTGAGAAAGGAATAGGTACGTACCATCTTTCCGTGAATATTAGCCTTTCTTAATCAAATGCATAAAATAAATTACACTAAATCCTATAAATAAGATTTAATATACAGAACTGGAGTATTAACCCATCAATTAACAAGAGTAATACGGTGTGAAAAACTAGAAGTGACTATTATTAATGTATACTTGGGAAGCTATTCGTCTTTCCCGAATACAACGTTAGGGTTTTTAAAGAAAGAAATATTTATAATAGAACTGTTAAAAGCCTTTTTTATAGAACCACAAAAGTTTGCTTAATAATTATCTGGCTTCGTATTGTTGCAGATTCCATGCTGTCTGTCTCAGACCACAATGATGCAGAACGAACGGATTTATTACCAGAACTTTCCATTACAGAAGAGAAAAAAACAATAGTCGAGACCCAGCAAAAGGTGGATAGAGTGCATTCGACATCGAGAAACGTAACTCAAACGAAAAAATATGGTTCGGAAGCTATTGCGAGCTTGATAACGGAGAATTTCAATTAAAATGCTTGTTTCAATATTTTCTTGTTTGATTTTAACTCCCACTTCTGCGGAATCAAGTCTATCAGAGGGATCTATTATAGATACGCATTGAAGCTGCAGCATCTGTTTTCTCAGTTTCGTATTCATTATTCAAATATGATTTTTTTCTCTTTTCTATGATGAATATTCTTGGTTTGTTAACAAAGGCAATTAGAAATTTTCGAAATTGGAATAAGTTGTAAATGGCTTGAGTACAGAATAATATATATCAGTTTAAATGTTTCCAAAAGTTCAACTCTATTAAGCCTGCAAAGTTAAAATACACATTTAACACAAAAAGCGTTTCATGCTGCCATCAAAACCTGGATCGAGTTCAGCCAATGCCAAACTTCTAACACTAAAACTATTCGAGATTAAACTGAACACGACATTGTAGCGAACTGTTTCCATTACAGAAACAGTCTAAATGTTAGGCAGTGGCATACTTAAGGCGTAAACGAACCGACAATTTTACGTGCTACTCAAATTCGAAGAACACGATGTCTCGGGTGAGTCGTTGCAGACTTTACGACCAGGTTTAAGTAACGTGGCGTGGAAGTAGTTTCATTTCACCTCAGTTACAACTTTCCTTGACTCAGTAAGGGCTGCACTAACTAAGGCATGCTAAGCGAAAATATTTTATTTAAGTGTGCTTCAATGATATATGTGATAAAATGGCAAACTTAAATTTAGCACATTTTTCTAAAAGAATCTTTGTTTTGGAAACTATTACAAATACAAGTCAACAACAATTCGTCCTGCATTCTTCTTCCGACGTTTAATTCTATGGCAAAGTTCGTAATAATTACGACAAATAGAGATAGAGTTTAAAATCCTTAATTTCTGAAGCACAGTCTTCAGTCAATCACATCAAAATCTCTTTTATATTCAGATATAGAAAAGAAATTTTGATGTGATCGACTGAAGTCTCCAGGAATACGAAACTTTGAGAAAACAGAAGCTGCAGCTTTAATCCGTATTTCTATAATAGATCCCTCTGATAGATTTGATTCCACAGAAGTGAGAGCTAAAATCAAACAAGAAAATTATCATAGGTATGTTATACCTATGATCTTAAACCGCCTCTCTGGTCTAGTGATTCACACCACCGGATGTTGATCGGGAGATCCGGATTCGATTCCCCATGGGGACAGAAGTTTTTCTGCTCGGTTTGGTTGGTGGTAGGGCTTCTAAGCCCGCCTGGCTAGCTTCCACCGTCTTACCTCAATTTGTCGCCATAATAACAATGTTTTAAGCATCGTTGTGTTCCGGCAATCAGAGGTAAGATAGCCAATTCCTAAGTTGTTGAGGATTACAGGGGAACTCGCTTCCACCTTCGGCCTTATCGTCTCTTACCATCAGTTGAGATGAAGGTCAAGAGCTTACCTGTCGTATGTAAAAAAAAAACAAAAAAACCTTACTCGAAAACTCGAACTGAACATGAGTTCAGTTTAATTAAGTAATCTATAAGTCACTTGGATATTCACCTCCATACCTTGCTTATAGAGCTCAACATCCACTTGCTTACCTAGATATACAGCTGTTTTACTACCATTTGCTCATACTACTTTACGATCCACTTTAAGTATACCCAGAAACAACTTTATTTTTCTCTCGTTACAACCTAACGGTCGTGAGTTTGGTTTAAATAAACGGTTGTTGAGTTCAAACGTAGAAATGTAAACTGTTTCTGAAGCCACCCTCACAAATCATTGCATTGAAATGAAGGAAAATAATATGATTGTGCAAAACAGTGGGCAGAGGCTTACATCCACATTTCGCCCTAAACGTTAAGGATCCCATTTAAAAGGGGATATGCCTGTTGTAATTAAAAAAAAATATTGTGGTCACGTATAGCGTCTCTTCTTATCGAGAAATATTCCTTGCGGTTGAATACTTTCGACATACTGCAATCAGTAAACTTGAAGCTTTTTAAAAATCAAATATTTTTATTCGTCGTTCGCGTAAAGTAATTGATTCCATTTTCAAATGACATGTCTGCAAAATTGAAAGGATTTGATGTGAAATTCATCAAATACGAAGTAATAAAGACATACTTTTCTGGAATAAATTACAGATATTCCTAATGGTATTCATTTAAACTTTTAAACTAATTTATTATATCGTTTTTTCTATTTTTTATTTCAAACGGTTTGTCTTGATATCACGGCCAATATGAGGTATAAAGATACTATAAAGATGCGACAGAGTATTTTAACAATTTCTAATAAGGAGAAGAGAATATCGATTTATTGACAGCTACAGAGGTATTTTAAGGTATTTCTATTACTCAAGGACGTCCATACTAAAGCTAAAAATATTAAAATTTCATAAATTTTATGATTAATCTATAACAAGAAATAATATTTTTATTGCAATCTTTGTCATCAGCCTATAAACGTCCCACTGCTGGGACAGGCCTTCCTCATGGAGAAACAGACGAGGAGTATGGGCCGTAACACCACCACGCTGGCCCAATGCGGGTTGGTGGGTAGAAACGGTCACAAATGCGACCGGGACCAACGACTTAACGTGCCTTCCGAAGCACGAAGGAGCTCGAGATCACAAAGTCTTGGTCACCCATCCACGGCCTGACCATGCGAAGGTAGCTTTGTTTTCGATCGAAGCCAAAGTGTACTGACCACTACGGCACCAAGCTCCTTATTATTTTAAGCTTAATGAAAATGTTGTAATAAGGGGCTAGGTAAGTATAAATGTTGTAATAAGGGGCTAGGTAAGTATTTGTGATTTTGTATTAGGCGAGCCCACATTTATATCCGGGTAAGTAATCCAGATTAACGATTCGTTCAAATTTCAATATTAGTGTGGATGAAACAAGTTAGATAGAGAATTAAGCAAACGTTTGAGCACTTAAACAAAAACTTTTAATGAAAATCGTTTTGAGCCAATATTGCGAAAGTTTCAAAACGATAAAACTTAAGCCTTATAATATATTATTTTCACAAGCCAAAATAAATTTACATTATGAACCGAGGGTTAAGTCCCTAATTCACTTGGTGTAGGTAACTACAATCTTTTTCTGCCAAGTTATTGTTAGGAACTGAATTTCTCCAATATTAATGTTCTATTTCCAATGAAAGTTATTTCTCATACATTGTTTGAGCTTTGCTTGTGTTTTCTTTCAACCCCTTGAGGGTCAGCGCGAGAACCGGTGCTTGCAAACAATAGATCTTTCTACTATGGCTGGTTTTCTGACCACTGACAGGTCAATAACCTTCTCTTTTAGCGGACGGTCCATCAGATGGAAATTGCTCATATACTTTTGCAAAAACATAAAGACTCAAAAGCATTCATCATCATCTTCACCTCGTGATCGCCCACTACTGAACATAGGCCTCTCTCCTGGTACGTCATTCATCCCAATCCTGTGCCAAACGAATCTGACCCGAAGCTCTACGAATATCGTCGACCTATCTAGCTGGTGGTCAAAGCATTGCCAGCCTCAGCAATGAGGATAAGAAAATATGAAATAGGAGAACGCTCTCTCTTTGACGGACTTCGTATTGGTCTGGATATAGCGTGATTGTTTAACATAGATTTCTCCACCTCTTCAAGCATGTATAAAAATACTCGCTATGCCCTCGGCCTGTGCCGCCCACGGCCTGTGCCGTTTGTTAACACTGCATTGTTTTTTTACAAAGTGCTCCACATTACATTCCTACTTCTTATCAGCAAAATGTTGATTGTTAATAGTTGAACTAAAACCTCTAATTATTAAAATAATTAAAATAACATTTCTTGTCAGTGTTATCTGATTTATTGTTGTCATGGTGATAAATCTCGGTTGTCATGTCATTATTTTACAATGCCGAGAAATTTTAAAATTCGAAATAAAATTACATTTTGACGGAATATGTCACATGAAACTCGGTCGAGCAGATATTGATAACCACGGTAACACCCGTGCAGTACCCGTTCCCGTGGGAATATCGAGATAAAAAGTAGCCTAAGTTCTTTCTCAAGCTATAGACTATCTGTGTACCAAATTTCAATTGAACCGGTCCAACAGTTTTGACGTGAAAGCATGACAGACAGACAGAGTTTCTTTCGCATTTATATTATTAGTATGGATCTACAGGGTGAACTTGAAATCATTCGACAAAATTTTATAGGACATTTCAAACGTTATAGTAATCTGTATAATAACAATTAAAATCGTAATGAAACACTATGAAAGAAAATGCAATAGTGCAATTATAAGTTGCAGCTGTCGCGCTGTGTTATTGAATGAAACACCTTTTCATTTAGTAAACAAAAGTGTGTATCGAATTTAATGTAATATTTATCTTATATAAATTTTTCATGTAATTATTTATGGTTTATGTTTTTAATATGTATATTTACCAGTTTCGAGTAAAAGAAACTGAAAATTTCCTCCCTCACAAATATTATGTTTAATAGCACTAGAACCCCCCATTAAAATTTGTAAATTATTTTCGATTTCACCTGTAGTAATAAAAGCGTTAAAGCAAATATGAGCATTAGGATCTTAGCAAGTGTGGAGTTGTAAAATCCTTCTTAATCAGAAACTCATTGGGCTCGTAATAAGTTTAGTGTTACATTCATCTACAATCTGCCCTAAATATAAAATTTTCCTGACGCCCAGCACGTCCACGTAAAAACAAACCGTTATTTTGAAGTGGCGCTTTGACCCAAGTTTCGTTCAAGAAAAAAGCAATTTAACAAGCAAATTAGCACTGCTGCAGACCTGTTATAAACAATGCTTTTAGCTTTGAGTTATTTTTAAAATTACCCTCGACTTTGCTGTTTTGACGTCGCTTACAATAGCGTGAGCTCCGTGTTTAATAGAACACTAGAATTAGGTGTGCCTAATTGTTTTTAAGTTTTACTTTGAGAAGGAATTTAGAATTATTTTGTACAAAAATGGAAAGGTTTCAAATGCAAACTCATCGTTTCAGCCTAGAGACACATCGATGGACATAAGCCTTTTCCGTGTTTTTTTTCTCTTAAATCGGATATGCTCCCTTTGGAGATTCTTACACTGGCAGACGCAGCGTCACGCATGAATATTGTGCCTATAACGTTGTAAATATCTTCCCTCTATATAGAAAACACGCGTTGGAATTGACGCATTCATGCTGAGTCTTGCGTGGCAGTCTGAGAAGTGCATTATTCTCAACTGTTCGCTCACGAATTCTGTTCAGAATGGCACGTCCCATCTCGCTCTGATTCGCCGCAATAAAAAGAGACAGGTATAAAGCTTAAGCGTACTAACCACTACGCTACCGAGCTCCTGTCAATTTCGCCACATCGTGAGTTCACTGTTCATTAAATCACCAACCACACAATCGGCTTCCTCTGCGTATACATTAGTTTCATCATATTCAGAATTTATTGTTTTATTGAAACATGTACTTCTGAAGCGCCATGAAAACTTTTATTCGATATTAGTTTTCATTTTCAATTCATAGGCGCAGCGGATGAGATGCATTGCTGTACGAAGATGTGGTTAGTCAATTTTTAGGAAATTAAATTTTTTCTGCAATCTTCATCATATAACAATTGTATTGCTTTGTTTATTTTTGTTGTTAACATTACAAATGTAACAATAATTAGACGCAAAGCTGCACATTGATAATGCTATGACCATTATTTTTTTTTTGGTTGTGGCCAAACTCTAGATTTAAATAAAACCGTTTTTAATATCAGTATTAACCGTGATCACAATAGGAAAACATTTAATTTTTTTTGTGCGGAAAAAAGGAAAAAAAAAACAAGAAAACACAACCTTTCCAATAACGAAATATTTTTCGGTGAAACTTGATACCGTCATAAAACGCTGGAATTTTAATACGAACAATGTCTCGCGAGTTTCAAATTAATGGCACAGAGGGTATTTTATTGCCTTAACATCTTTATGATAGAATTATGTTGGTAAGTGAATGTTGTTGTATGTTAATATAAACTCAAAGACGAAACTTAAAGAGAAACACTTAAAGACGCTTACAAATAATGTTAGTAGGTATAACTGGCTTTATAAGTTATTGAAGTAGTTAATAAGTAGCTAAGACCTTTAAAGCAAAATTTATTACCATTTACTTGTGATTTTTAAAATTGTTTAATACCTTCTCCTTTAAATAATGCATCAAGAACACTACCTCAAAAGCAACAGCGGCCACTGTTTGCTCCTGTATATGATATCCATTGAATCGCGCAATAGTGCTTTGTTCTTAGGCTTTGAGAGGCGGTAGAAAACCTGCTTTTCATTTACAGTTATATACATTTAGCCTATCATTCATACTTCGTCAACTTCGCTAGACTCATTTAAATGAAGAAACAAATCTTTGTATGCCTTCTTCAAAATAAATGGAATAAATGTAAATGTCGAAGGCAATACTAAATTTCTATTTGTCAAGAAAGATGTTTCTAAATATTTCAGTTATAACTGCTCATTTTATTTTTTAAAACCATTCAAACATACTGAAATGCGAAAATAAATGGAGTAGTTCCAATTATATTTTAACAGCCTTTTCGCAGATTTAACTCATTTTCTCACCAGTTACTGAAACATTAACTCAAATACAAGTAATTTATTTAAATAATTACACATTTTGAAATATTGATAGATTAAGCCATAATTTTATTTCAGCATAAGTACCACCAACATCATGCTTCGATTGCCACAACATATGCTCCAATATTTATTGTCAAATACACAGGTATTGCATCACAAGTGCGATTCATTCATTGGAATTTAAGCTCTACGTTACGACATTAAGAGAGTTGGTAGTCGCAGCCAGAAAATGGTTACATTTTGCCGTAACATTGTAGCGAGTTTTACAAATCACGTACTGCAGATTATGCGTTACCATATCATCGGTCTAGATTTTAAATTGATTCTGGCTACGCTCGAAAATTTGGGTGGTGTCCAAGTTTTAAGCTTGGCGCTAGTTTTACGTTCAAATGTTAAAGAAAGGAGTCTTAATGTCTGGATGTGTCCAAAAGAATTTGATTTTATCTTTGAAATTGTTTTGTTTTGTTCTATCGAAGATCATCACACACGCACAAATTGCTATTATTAAGTTTTGATATTTATCTAAATAGTAAGTCTTGCCTAATCATTTTATTGTTATTTTAAGTATGTAAAAATTTTAAAGGAGGAAGTGCAAATAAGGTACCAAAAAAAAAAATTTCATAAATTGTGGATAATTGTTTAATTGTGGATTGTGTGTATTTGTGGATTGTGTAAATGTCATAAATTTCCCGCAAAACATCAAAAAAGCAGCAACAACTGGTAACTATGAGGAAATTTGTAATAAAATGATGAAATAGGTTGAATTAAATTTATACAGTTCACATGTCCAGTAGCCTGAACCCACAAAATTGGATTTATCAACGACACCTACGGAAAATGTGGACACAATTTCTGTTACAATTCACACAATCACACAGACATCAGATTATCCTTATTCAAACATCAGTCTAAACCAAATTGATATCGGCCGGGCATGTCCGGAACCCGATATTTGGACGACCTCCAAACAGAACTGCACACTCACACTTTTCCCCGCGTTTATTTTATGACAATTTCTGACGGTGGACAATTTTCGCGAATAAATTTACTTATCATATTTTATCAGAACGTGGAGATTCGGTCAGCCCTCATGTTTATTTATCAGGGATAGACTAGGCTTACGTCTTTCGATAAATTTGATAGCTTGACGTAAATGGGCAGAGCAGGGTTCAACATAATATTTGCCGTCAAATTTATTTGGTGACCGTTGATTGTGTTTGGTACCCTTTAGAAATGGAGTCTTTATTAGTTTTTGTGGTACGTGTTCAAAACATATCTGAACCGTATAAGTTATTACATAATAATAGTATGCAAAGGAGGACTTATCTCTAATAGGGATTTCTGCCAGCTAACCCATCGCAGATGTGTGAGAATTAGTATTGAAAGAGAAGAGACACCAGTGCGAAAGACAAAAATTAAAATACATTATAAAAATTACATAAAATATAATATATATTTATAGATTTGTATATATAAAATATATAAGTAGTACAGAAAATAATATATACTATATAATACACAAAAAAAATCAAACATATAATACTATTATGTATTAGCGACTCTTTGCTGTTATTGCGCTCTTCTGGCCATTTTCTTTATATTTCTGTTTTCAAACTAACCATCGGTCTGTTTGTCATTGTTTTTGGACTCCAATTTTAAAGCTCATTAATAATACAATAAGTAATATACGTATATTATATATATATGTTTATAACTACGCCTAAGTGATTTTAAAAGTACCATAATAACTTTCTCAAGGCACTATTTGGGTCATAAGTTTTATAAATATATACAATTTGCGACAACATCTCTGGTTTTATTTCCATCGGCATCTACCACGTCACAACAGTGTTTAGACAGTGCAAAGTATCTAGTGCTCAAGGATCAAAACTAGCTTTAACTTTGCTCTGTGGTTGGGAAGAAATAAATGTTTAAATATCACACCTCTACCTCCGAAGGGTAGGCAGGGGTGTTAAGAAAAGAGTTGTAAATTTATAATATTTTTTGGATATTCATACTAATTCGCTAACAATAAAATACACTCAAAATAATTGTATTTAAAAAATCCATACATATAATAAAACTGTAGAGGTCGAATGTCTTTACTAAACCAAGTCAAGAGGAGGTAAAAAGAGGGAAAGTACCACAAATTTCTTATAAATTGTTTAGGTTCTCTGTCTGTTTGTACGGGCTAATCTCCGAAATCAATGAAATTTATATTTCAATGATACCGATTTCAATGAAATTTATATTTCAATGATACCGGTTTCAATTAAATTTATATTTCAATGATACCTTATATCCCTAGTCAACATCTTATATATTTTTATTCCAGAAAATTAAAAGGTTCTCGTGGGATAGTTATAAAAATCACAGTAACCGCGTACGAAGTCGCGGGAAACAGCTAGTTACAAATAAACGAAATCATTATCATCAGTCCACTCTTGCCCACGGCTGGACAAAGGCCTCCCTAATGCACGCCACCGCTCGCGGTTTTCGGCCGTTCAACTAAATAATCTTTATTATAAATGCGAAAGTACTAGTAACTCTGTTTGTCTGTCTTGCTTTCACATTTAAGATGATTTTATCTAAATTGGTACACAGATTAGATAGATAGAACCTGAGAAAGGACATAGGCTCCTTTTTATCCTGATATTCCCATGGGAACCGATAGTTCGCGGGTAACCACGGGAAGCCAGTATTAGTCATCTATAAATTAAGTGCGGGTCCACCTCACCTCCTAATTTTATGTTAATATTTGTCCGATTCGAACACATTTATAATCTTCGTCTGTGTTAACGAATTAAGATGATTTGGGGACTTTCAGTCCCCAAATTGTACAGTTCTTCTTTTAGTCTGCATGCCACCATTACCGACTTAGGTATTCTAAAAAAATAATCAATACCTATGAACCCGAATCCAAATATGAATCTTTCGATTGTGGTTTTAATTTTTATTAGATACCTGGTTGTCTAGTGATGTTAAAGAAAATATAAAATTTTATGAAATTGAACTATTAATTACCTTCTTGCTCCTGTCTCTTTTTTAGCGTATCTGAAAAGAAAAAAAGATAATTAATTACATAAATTAGACAAGGTTTTACGATGATCTGATAAATTACTCTAATTAAGAACCTGTCCTCAGCCTGTATACGTGCTTCTGGGCACAGGCCTTCCTCGTGGAGAAATACATGAGGAGGATGGGCCAAAACACCACACCTGGTCCAATGTGGGTTGGTGGGTAGAAACGGTTGCAATCGCGACCGGGACCAGCGCCTTAACGTGCCATCCGAAGCTCGGAGGAGTTCAAGATCACAAAGTTTTAGTAACCCATCCAAGGCCTGACCATGGTCAAGGTAGCTATTTTCGATATTGAAAGGCAAAGCGTACTAAAAGCACTACGCCACTGAGATCTTCAATTAAAGACCAACGCAAAGCCAAAATATAAATACTTATATATAAAAACTTTATTGTATTATTGACTAGAATTTATTTTTCTAATGTGGATTTTTCCTTTCAGTTCCATTAATTTTTATTAGAAGAATTCCCTCTCATTACCCTTTTTAGATGCATACACATGCTATGTTCATACAAATTTATACCCACTATTCCTATACCCAAAAGTGCTACGATCGTTTAGTTCATCAAAGACCTCTATAGAATGGGCCCTGACGGATTAATGGATTGACCTTCTCATTATTTTTGGAGGTCTGATCCTTAAAACGGTATGTCCAAAGGAACACGACCCTTTTATCTATCGTTGGGGTCATGGTAGGAGGTAAATAGTCGGGTTTAAATATATTAAAGAGGTTATCCTAGCCGATAGAACGACATATGGCTATAAAGGTTTTTACGTTCGCAACCCATAAAACTATTTGATATAAATTTTATTGGCACACACGAGACGATATAAAGAAACCAGGAACGTGTCGGGCCACGCTCAGTGTAGGGTTCCGTAGTTTCCCGTTCATCACATTAAAAATAACTAAAAGTACACTCCATACAAACTGGACGGTTTATGTTTGTTGGGTTTTCGGTGGTAATTTTGGATTACGTGAAGCGATTTTAATAATTCATTTTTTATTTGAAATAAGATACGTTTCGTATAATAAAATATATACGCTAGGATTAAAAAAATGCTTGCATGTACGGTTACATTACAAGCTTAGTTCTGAAATTATATTTTAAAATTTTTCAAAAACTGTTCAGCCCATCAATTTGAAAATAATTTTCCTATAAAGTTTTTATACAGTTCTACTTTAGAGATATTTTTTTACATTATGGCTCAAAAGATTTGCTACAAAAGTAAAAAAAAATGTCTCAAAACACGTTAGTGTTGAAATAAAAAAAAATACTCTCCAATTTACTTGTAGGAGAGGTACCCTGGAAGTTTTTGGCGGCATTCGACTATGACGGACGTGATTTTTATTTCGATGATTGTAATATTGTTTCAAAGTGGATATTGTTACGTAAAATCAGTGTAGTTTTGTGTAATAAGTGTCTGTGATGATGTGCAATGTGGAAGATTATCGAAATAAGCGTCAAGTATTGTGAAAAGTGATGAGTTTTTTATCGTGGTAATCCACCTCATCCAAGTAGCACCACAGTGTCTGCCATCGATCGTTTGACGCCAAACTCTCCTAAGATGCATTGAAATGCATTGCACTAGCATTTCAATGCAAACTACAGAAGAAATTAAATACTGAAGACTTGGCTGTATGGGCTTCGTTCCCTTTGCCTTCCCTACATGGGAGAATTTTACAACCACCATCCGGAGAGGTACCTTACTAAAACATTTTTTTTTCCATTTTTTATTTTACTTCTTTGTCGGCGTGATTGATATACATATTAGAACCAATCGTTGATTACGGCACTCTAAAAAGTGCACGGAACTCTAAACAGTCAAGGTGTAGAAGTTTTTTGGAAATATTACATTAAAAATTGTGCAAAATCATGATATATTTAAATATCATTTAATAACCTTTTTTATTTTTCTTAAAGAAACTCCTTATTTTAATTATTTAAATACTGTTTGCAAGAATCCCGAATGACTGCGAACTTCCTAGACTGTTCTGATTTTGTATAAATTAATTATTTGATAAAAGTTTCACATGCCAGTCAACAAATAATTAACTGTATAATACAACATTTCCAAAAAACTTTTTTAAATTACTTTACGTAGAATTACTCTTAACTGTACGTCTACTCTACGAGTAATAAACAAATCCGATAGGCGGAAATGCATCTGTTGATACTTTTGTTTGGTTTCTTACTATTTGTATAAGCAGTTTTTTGTATAACCAATGAAGTTTAAGCCGCTTTCGAGTCATGACGACCTCCGTGGTCGAGTGGTCTGTATGCCGGTCTCAAGGCGTCGCCATCTCAAGAGGTTCTGGGCACGATCCCCAGTGGGGGCAAATGTTTGGGTGATGAATTTGGGCATTTGTTCTCCAGTCTTAGATGTTTATATATATTAAGATATTTATATGTTTTTATCTATTAAATTTATTTATCCGTCATCTAGTGTCCGTAACACAAGCAGCATTAGTTGCTTAAAAGGGGGCTAGTTGATAGGTGTGAATGTCTGAAGATATTTATTTTATTATACGAAATTGTGTAAGAAAAAGTTCGTGGTAGGCCTGTTAAAGTCTGCCAGTATGAAGTAACATCATTTATTTAAAAAAACGAATTCCTTACAAATCAAAAATGCATGCGTTTACCGGTGTAATAAAACTCCTTCGTGCCCTCCACCTGTAGTGAAGAATCATCATCAAAGTGCTTATAAATTTTTGATCCGCCCGTTCATTCTAATTCCACATAAGGGCGTACCTCCCGTCATAACCGGGACGCCTAAAAGATCCCGAGGGCCCTGGTTAGTACACTGTTTGGATAAAAAATGGCTCCGTTACACGGATATAGGATATCGAATCACTGGAAATGATCCGATTAAATTACCCGTGTTGGGAATAATATAATGTGTACTTTTTTCAGAACCGTGTATTTTTTATGTCTGATATTTGTACTTATGTATTACTAATAATTTATTAAAAACTATCAAGCTGCACCAACCTGCATTTCACGAATAAATATTTTGAACACATGTAAGTATTGAGTTTTTTTTTAATAGTTCGAATAACCGTTTCTTTCCGCTAATTCTCATTCCACAGGCAGAGACTACTTCTTTCCACTTGCAACGGTTTGAGTTGCCCTAAACTGATGCCTCTGACGACTACTCAGTTATTACCGGATTATTTTAAAGAAGGTGAGAACTTTGGTGGGTCCTCAAGCCTGCAGTCGCGACTGGAGGAAGGGTTTCTCTATAGAATGACCCTAGAGAGTCCCGCTTCCAGGGAGAGGCTCCAGAGTGCTCGAGCTGGATTCGGGGATCGGCAGACGTCCAGAGGGCGCCTGTAAAGGCTCGGACCTCGGCTCAGGTGTGTGTCGTGGAGATGTTGCAATGATCCTTACATATTAGGTCCTTACCTATGAAATTGGTGTTTTGTATTGAGATTTTGGGGAATTCTGCATTTTCCATACTAAATTTTTTTCAGTTTTCTTCACAACGACAACTCCAAAGATAATAATATTTGGCATCTATCATAAGACAAGCTTTAGTAATATGTGCCACACTTCATAAAAATTATCGTTTTTAAGTGAATGCAAATAAAATGATGTATTCGGGAGGCACTTAAAAAGAGTTGTCTCCGTGTCCAGTTTTAACACAATTAAACTTACAACAAATTATCAAAACAAATCAAAAGAGCTCAAAAATATAGTCTATTTTTAGACGAGGTAATTATTTTTTAGGAATACTCTGAATCTTAATAGTTACAGAAAGAATACTAAGAGAGAAAAAAACACCAATTTCATAGGTAAGGACCCAATATACTCGCTACATCCACATACAGTACAAACCTCATACATACTGGCCGATTTCAGGAACTTTTGACTTTGCGTTTCTTCATAGCGGTTTCGATTTGGTCGATAATTTTTCACCTAGGTCTACCTCTTCGCATATCTTCTTCTCACCTAGTTCCATAAATTCTTTTGTCAGTCTACTTGCATTCATCTTTTTCACATGTACAAATCATGTGACTATCCCTAATTATGTTATTTCACTATATCCTCTTTTAAACCACACTTCTCTCTAAATTAAAAAAAAGGTATCAAATCGGTTTTATTGACTGAGGGCGAATTCGACCAAATTGAGATTAGTAACACGGGAATAGTAATACCAAACTGACTTCACATGATTGGTCAACACTGCCCTAAGGGCGGAGCCGATTAGCTATCCTAGTTTTTTCATGTTTGGAAATATTATTTTAAAGGAGTACGCAGTTTTTGCCGCACGAATGTGTCAATGTCTCGTTTGACACAGGGCAGATTCGACCAATCGTTTCAGCTCAGTTTGGTATTACTATTCCCGTGTTACTAATCTCAATTTGGTCGAATTCGCCCTTAATCAAACAAGCCACTTCCAGTGAATCTACGTCTACGCCACCCTATGTTATTTCTTGAGTTCTATAATAAAGATCATGTTGTATGGCCCTTGTACGATTTCGGATCCTCCCTTCTTGATTGGGGAATACTTAACCCAAACCCGTAAATAGCTATGATCGGTTGAGAAATACAGGTTCTATCTTGTATAGGGCTTAAAACTTTTCTCGTTTAACTATGTATCGGATGCGAGACGAGTACTTTTGTGAGAGTTTTCGTGTTTTTTGGTGGTATGTGGTTTCTACAAAAAAATATTGTGCACTATGCCGTTTATGTTATATGGATATATCAACTGGTCTACCGTTGTTGAGGAGTGAACTGAGTTTATGTTTCTTAATAAAAGCACAACAAATAATAACAACGATATTTACTTATAATTATCACACTGACACACACTAACGACTGACAATAATAACAAAAAACAAGACAAAGCTATCAAAATACAAAATAATGTCAAAAGGTAAAATAGTATCAAAAAAGTTAAAAACAAGTATAAAAGAAGGTCTGTCGCCAACAACCGTATTAAACTATACGATTTATGCAGAAACCTTTTAAACTTGATAATAAATTCGAATTGTTTCTCAGTAATATTTTTAACAATTGTTGTTGTTAAACTTTGATAAAAAGATAGTACTCATAATATTTATTCATTAAGACTAATATTACAAATTCGAAAGTAACTCTGTCTGAATATCTGTCTGTCTGTCGGTCTCACATTTTCGTCAAAACCACTGAACCGATTTAATCGTAATTTGGTTTGGTAATTTTTTGTCCCGATGTTCCAATGGGAACGGGCACCACGCGGCGCGTGCGAAACCGCGGCAAGTCACTAGTTAAAAATAAACCATTCTGAAGCTCGAATAGTACATCGTGTCTGAATTGTATTTATTATACATTATATACAATACACACTATACAAAAAAGTACAATAACGTAATACCATACAAGTCGTAACCTAAATTAATTACTTTGATCACGCATCCAACATCACATATTTATTTAAAACAAATTAATCGGGTGAGAACAATCAAAATTTCCAAAACAAGAGTTTAATTTATTAAGCATGTGTTTACAAAAAGCGTTGGTTTTAAGCCTGTTACAAATTATTTATGTCCGTAAATGTTGCGTTGCGCTAAAGTAACATTTATTGTAACGGCAGAAGGTTGTATTTTCTGAAAGGAACACCATGAGAGCGTGCCTGAAGTTTAAATTTCATAGGATTATTTGCAATGTTCCATTTTGTTTAAAGGCTTTATAAAACAACGTAGAAGAAGCTTACACGGTTGTAAGGATATAAAATCAGGTAGAAAAAAGAAACAAGGATTGGAATATTGACCATTGTGAATAATTCAAATATTAAATATTCAAATAATGCTTTTTTCCTTTTTTCAGCCTGATTTAACATCGTATTGTAGACTCAAAAAGAAATGCTATTATTGCTTTGTTAAAGCTAATCAACTAACACTACTCCACACTAACACACAGAATATCATCAAAAATCGTTCAGTCACCGATAAACTAGCTGAAAGTAAACTTATACAAAAAGACTAAATAAATCCCTATTTATTTCCACAATTTCAAAGTACAAGACCATTAAATAAATAAATATCCTTAGAAATTCATGCCTATATACAAGCCCTCATTTAGCAACTTATGCTGCTTGTGTTACGGATACTAGACGAGGAATAAATATATTTAATAGATAAATACATAATAACAAACAATACATATTATATGAACATCCAAGACTGAAAAACAACTGCCTGTATTCACTAAAACGTTTGTCCCTACCGGAGATCGAACCCAGAACCTCTCGAGACGACGACGCCTAGAGACGCGTACAGACCACTCGACCACGGAGGTTGTCATTGGTAATTACGATTATGTGCTATAACATTTTTATTCATGAGTTGTGACGGGGAGGTAATAAATAAGAATGCTGAGGTCACGTCACTTAATACTTATTTATTGATAAATTAAGGCACAACTGAAACAAATATATAAAAAAGGTAAATTTCACAAAAACACAAAACTATTTCACATTTAAAACTTAAAGTATAAAGAATGGTAGGGCTTCTTACAAAAGTGCCTTAAATAAACTTATACTGTATAAATAAACTTGAACTGGTTACTTCAACTGCAGATATTCTGTTTTTCGATAAGCTTAACTCAATACGAGTACTTTGTTAACACAATATAAATACAATAGATTAATATTTAAAATTTTTGAGTATGAGTCTTAATAAATTTCAAAACAGAAACCAAGAGAAAATAACCAGGAAAGAGCGCAATAACAGCGAGTCGCTAATATAGCTATAGCGCCTAGTTACAGAGTGATAAATAGCAGGATCATTTAGCTCATAGTATACATATAAACGGAGGCTTGTGATCTCTACTCACCTCATCGGGAAAAAGAAGCTAATATACGGATGCAAGTGTAGCTACCCACACCTCATTTTTTCTAATAATAAACAGGCAATTGTTAAGATAGCATCATCAATAGTCCTCTGTCTTTGTATTTGTTAACTTAAACCTGCCATGGATTAGAATGGGTTCTTGATGTTGATGTGATAATTATGAATAAAAAGCACTTATTAGGTATTTATCTCATTAATTAAATTCACCCACAGTCGGCAATCAGGAAATTTCTATAACATAAATTCTCGAAAATTATAAAAAAATAATAAAAGTTTAATCCCTCGGTAGACCCCAACATTGGCAATATTTCAACAACGTCTGTATCTGATATAATATATCTACGGAAAAACTTTTACGCCATAAATTTTCCTTTATTTTTTCATGTTTTTGTTTTCAAAATTTTTGTTTTTTGATGCAATCATATCAACAAAATTAATGTGATTAATTGCTGATGTTGAGTCGTATTTCGCTGTCTTCATGCTCTCTGCCGTTCTACCCTTAACTCCTTTCATGTATATAGTACGAGTACATCTTCATCCTAGACTTTTTAAGTGTGTATTGTGATAATGCGGGAGTCTTTTTATAACAATATATTTTTTATATCTTTACACACAGTTTAGACTTGTTGTTTACCTTACCGCGCCTTACAATACCAAACATCTTTAAATCATCATCTTCAGTTATATTCTCAATATTAGGTCCTTACCTATGAAATTGGTGTTTTGTATGGAGATTTTGGGGATGTCTGCATTTTAAATACTAACATTTTATCAGTTTTCTTCACAACGACAAATCCAGAGATAATAATATTTGGCATGTATCATTAGACAAGCTTTAGCAATATGTGTGTGAACACGCTTGATAAAATTTTTCATCGTTTTTATGTTAATGCAAATCAAATGATGTATTGGGGAGGCAGTTAAAAATAATTGTCTTTGTGTCTAATTTTAACACAATTAAACTTACAAAAGATTATCAAATTAAATAATACGAGCTCAAATATATGGTCTATTTTTAGAAGAGGCAATTATTTTATAAGAATGTTCTGAAACTTAATAGTTACGGACAAATTGCTAAGACAAAATAAAAACACCAATTTCATAGGTAAGTACCCAATATTTTCTAGTCTCGGTTCCTATATCTACCGATTTTGTCCATCAGTTCGCTTTTGGGTCAGCATTGTGCTATTACGACTAACCCTGTGTATTGTGGCTTCGTAGCAGGATGTATAAAGTCGACACACCGACAAGAGCAGAGCGAGCGTAGCAAAGAAAGCTACGCTGCAAATTGTTAATTATATAAAAATCTTAAGGAAGTATTCCCAAAGTTTCCCGATCTCCATCTGGCAAAATTACCTACACCTGCTCTAAACTTTTCTAAGATTTTCGAGGAAAGCTCGATCCCTTCAAACGGAAAGGAAAATTCTTTTCTTAAACTCGTGTTTCTGTATTTCAGGGAAGTGCACCATTACCTTTACGAGTCAACGAATAACACGTTTTAAAGGATTCCCTGTGAATCATTACACAGTTTTCTGGTAGTGGGTATCATTTAAAATATTATTTTTTTAAACATTCTTCGGTACTTTTTTGATACTGATTGCGAGTCAGAGGAATTGAGCAGGGCACATAAGCCTGACTGCTCTTGGCCCACGAAAGTTCATAAGTAGCGACTATTTACTGGAAGACGCAACGTTGGATTCCCCGTGATATTGACCGATAATCTGGAGAATGTCGCAGAAAGTCGCTAGATGTGGGCAGCGTGGAACCGATTGTATGGATCTTTGAGAAATACCTTTGTCTGGTAGCCGTTCCTAGACTAAATAATTTTGCTTGACAGATGGTAAGCGCCACCTGATGGCGAGTCGCATGAGTTTTACCAACATTGTCTGTAAAAAAAAAATCATCCCTTCTATTCGAAAAGAGCGGTTTTTTACTCAATAAGCGGGAGCAAAGTAGAGTAGAGGTATATAATTACTGGCTGGTATGTGTGAAACCAGTGAAACCAGTGATACTAGTAAAACTAGTAAAATGAGTGAAGTAAACAAAATATTACTTTGATTTTTTTTTGTCATAGAAAGGGTGACAATCCACTATTTCCCCAAACTCATTTGTGACAAAATTATACCGTTGTCATTATTTTACACAAAACCCATATTCCAACTTGGATTATTAATATTCAATCAAAGCTGATTAACAAACTTTGCGATTAACATGGCTGTTTCATTACTTATTCGACGTATTTACTAGAATTCGTTCCAAGAAATGAACAGACAACAAAAGGCGGATTTCGATGAGAAATACTCGAATACGAGAGTTATTTTCATTAATATTGTTTTACACATGAATGTACAGTACATCAGTACTTGAATTTTCGTTCTCATTACCAAGAACATAAAGGATATAAAAATGATTTCTAGATGAATGACTACAAAAGTTTATGACGAGATAATATACAATTTTATTTTGCTTTTGTTATGCGCAATTATGTGTGTATAAAAAAACCAAGGCAACGGTAGCCGAGTTGGGACGGACGGGGCACTACTCGTTCGAGAGGCCGCGGGAAACGCGGGTTCGATCCCACCGCCTGTACCACTGAGTTTGAATAAAAACTTCTGTACAGTTCATTGTGAATATCGCTTGCCTCACATTGTGCCCGGTGAATGGCAACAGGCTTTCCAGTTGTTATATGGGGACCTAACATATCTGGCAAAATGTGGGTGTTTAACACCTCTGCCTATACCTTCGGGGAAAGAGGCGTGATGATATGATATGTTTTGTTAAAAAAAACGGTTTCTCTCGAAGTGTATATTTTTGGCTGAGTCTAGTACAAAGTCAAAGAAAGAACAAAGTCGCCTTAGGGCCAGTCCACAACACACCGTTGCGGCATCGTATCTTAAAAATCTACGACGCACCGTGAAAATTTCCTATGCGTACGATGTCGTATCCGATGAAATTTTTGCGCTACGGCATCGCATCGCATCTCTGTGCGATGTTGTTTTTGCGATACGACGCCGCAACGTAGTGTTGTGGCCTGGCCCTAAGTCAGGCACAAAAGCTTAAATAAGACAAGATTTAATTGAAAACAAACAAGAAATTGAAAACTTCTATGAGCAGTATCACGCGCCATTTGACAAAACTGAGATATATTTAAGACGCCGATCCAAATGAAAGTCTAAAAGTACTATAACAATTCGTCTTGTTTTCAATAATTTTACCGTCCATTTCATAAATATTATCCCTCGCTTTTTTATATCCAATAATACGTTATTTATGGTAATTGGCGCGAATGAATGTTTACTGTTATTATTATTATCCTTTCTAATTTAGATATGCATCAACCGAAGAGCACATCATATTTATACTCAAAGTTTCATACTACGGAACCCCAATATTATAAACGGCCAATTTTAATTGACCCTAATCGCTATACACAGGTTCAGCGAAGCCGAACAGAAAGAAGTCTCAATTTACGTTGGGCGAAAACTTTTGGTCGTATTACGCCCCCCGCAGTTTGCTTTACGACTCTAGTATTTCCTTATAGAATTACTTGAGTTTTATTCATGTTTCATTCGTTTTAGTGAGAAAAAAATATTTCTCATTTCGTCCCGCCACGCGACGAGTAATATCTTTATTGTTGCTCTAGAAAAAACTCGTTCATATTTTGGTGCTCAATATTAACGACAACAAATACCAGGATTGCAGAAAAATGGAGAGGTTTCCACTCTAGATTAAGTCTAAATGTACTTGTTGTCCTTTTCCCACTTTAAATTCTTTCTCCACTGTCACTTGTCAGATCAACATCGACTTCTCATATCAAAATTCACACTTTCAACCCATCACTTTTTGGTCTATAATATTATCTTTCTCATCGTTCTTAATCCATACTAATATTATAAATGCGAAAGCAACTCTGTCTGTCTGTCCGTCCCGCTTATACGTCAAAACTACTGAACTAATTTAACTTCCGAAATTTGGTACACAGATGGTTTAGAGCCAGAGAAAGGACATAGGCTGCCTTTTATCCCGATATTCCCATGGGAACGGGTGCCATGCGGGTGAATGTTAAAAAACTTAAATAACGCCTCCCAGAAAAATGAGGCCACTATGAACATTGCTTCTAATAATAGAGTAGGAGTAAATTTTCAATTAAACCAATTGAGGCTACTGTTCCAATCTGAAAAAATCTTTCAGTGTTGAATAGCCTTTATATTGAGGAAGTCTTTGGGCTACATACTGTAACACAATCTCACAGTAACGCGGACGAAGTCGCGGGCAAAAGCTAGTCTGAATATATTTTATATCATCCTTCTCATCACAAAGTCCGAACTATGCTAACCTTATTGGGGAAAAATCTAGATTTGAGGACATTTCATAGCTACGCTTGCCGCCAGCACTGGCCACGCGCTCGCGCTTAATATATCACGAGATAGCAAGCATTTCACTCCACATGCGTGCTTATCTCTGAAACCACACTAACCGAATTCGACCAAATTGAGATTAGTAACACGGGAATAGTAATACCAAACTAAGCTGAATCGATTGGTCGAATCTGCCCAAAGGGCGGAGCCGATTAGCTATCCTAGTTTTTTCATATTTGGCTACACGCGAGTAATATTATTTTAACGGAGTACGCAGTTTTTCGCGCACTAATGTGTCAATGTCTCGTTTGACACAGGGAAGATTCAACCAATTGTTACTAATCTCAATTTGGTCGAATTCGCCCTAAATAACATTAATAATTTTTCACGCGAGACTGATTTAAGAGCTGATTTAATAGATATCATTCACAAAACACCTAGAACAGGAACTATAAATCTTTGTAACTAAAGCAAGAGGCTTTAGACAAGCTGGAAACCGCAAAGATTTTTTCAATTAACTCTCAGATGAGCGGAGTGTGTTAAATCCCTTTCGTGTAGAACCCTTACGGTATCACGCCCTCATTTAGCAAGGGTTTTCATTCAACCCGTCCATTTATTAGCGTGGCCTGAAAACATATACATACATTACAACGTACGGTACTGAACAAGATTCCCTTCAAGATGTTATCGTGTAGAGGAATCAAGATTTAATATAATTCATAATTTAGCGTATAATAATTCTTAGTTTACTAATAAGGTATGAGTGTGTTGTGTTCATATATAAGTGGTCGTCATAATACCACCTAGTTTACGACCGACGTAGTTTTTGACGACCTCCGTGGCCGAGTGGTCTGTATGCCGGTCTCAAGGCGTTGCCATCTCGAGAGATTCTGGGTTCGATCCCCGATCGGAGCAAATGTTTGGATAATGAATTTTCAGTTGAATGGGGCTAGTTGATAGGTTTGAATGTTTGAAATTATTTATTTATTATGGTAAGGAATGTAAATAAGGAAGAGTGGGCTGACCCGACACGTGCTTAGTAGACGACCTCGAACAATTTGTAATGCAAAAATCTAAGTGGTAAACCAAATAAATATTTTGATTATTTTTTGATGGTAGTAATTTACGAACGGACGTTGGTAATTGAAGCCTGTCTTTAATAATAGGTCTTTAACTATGACATTGCCTTTTTTTTTTTCTTAGTATTTTGTCTGTATCAATTAAGTTTCAGAATATTCTTATAAAATAATTACCTCATCTAAAAATAGACCATATTTTTGAGCTCTTTTGATTTGTTTTGATAATTTGTTATATGTTTAATTGTGTTGAAATTAATTAAGAGCCTCCCGAATACATCATTTGATTTACATTCACTTAAAAACGATAAATAATTTTTGTGAAGAGTGATATCACACATATTGCTAAAGCTTGTCTAATGATACATTACAAAAATTATTATCTCTAGATTTGTCATTTTGAAGAAATCTGAAAAAATGTTAGTATGGAATATGCAGACTTCCCCAAAATCTCCATACAAAACGGCAATTTCATAGTTAAAGACCTATTATTAATAGGCGGTTTGTAGTTCACAAAAATGGACAATAGTAAGATTCCTTATAAAATATTAAAGGTTTTGTACTGGGCGGACCCCATGAGGTGGATCAACCGATTGTGGTAGTGGAGATAGTGTAGTGGACCGTAGTGGAGATCCTTAGGGAAGGCTTATATAAAAAGTCGAAACAGTACTATTTTGTTTAGGGCGAATTCGACCAAATTGATATTAGTAACACGGGAATAGTAATACCAATCTGAGCTGCAACGTCAGTCATGCAAATGTCAAACGAGACATTGACACATTCGTGCGCAAAAAACTGCGTACTCCGATGAAATCTAAGCTTGAGATTCTTGATCCCACAGACAAACTGTGTAAATAGTTTTTTGGGACTTCTGTATTTATTTTGTAAACCAATGTTTGTTTAATAAATAAATAAATAAATAAATAAATAATGAAAAAACTAGGATAGCGGCTCCGCCCTTAAGGCAGATTCGACCAATCGTGTGAACTCAGTTTGGTATTACTATTCCCGTGTTACTAATCTCAATTTGGTCGAATTCGCCCTTAGACTGACAACGAAGCATAAAAACCCGAAAAAAATATTTTTTTGTAATAAAAATCTCCACTGCTGGTCATAGGTCTACCCCTAATGCACCCACTGCTTGCGATTTTCGGCTGTACTAATCCAGTCCACTCCAGCGAACCGACGAATATCGTCATCCCGTCTAGTCGCAGGGCGCCGTACACTACGTTTATCGAGACGCGCTCTCCACTCGAGAACTTTACGGCCCCAACGGCCGTCATTAGGCCGGAGTAGGCTGAACATGGTGATGATAATGAATAAAAATCTAGTTATAGGTTTTCTTGCTTCAAAACTTTGGCGAAATGTGGGTGCTTAATTCGTCTGCCTGTTGTTCGATTTTGTTGTATAACTGGCTCTAATCAAAATTTGTATTTATATTTCCTCTACTAATATTGTATTCTAATTGATGTATGTCACTTTACTTCAATAAACAAAGTCAAATACAATATTCGTTATCAGCACGAATTCTCCTTTTTAACTGAGTTATACGAATAAAAACTAAAGATTCTTTATTAAAAAGTGAATCGGCAAGTTTTTCCAATTTCTGTACGTGTAAGTAAATATGTCAAATAATTCTGTATCTGGAATAAAAGCATTAATAAACAGAGATGGTTATTCCGTATGGAAATTTAAAATGCGCATGTATCTGATGCATGAAGAGTTGTGGGAGACGATCGTCGGATATGCTGAAGGTAATGATATTTCTGTTGAAAAGAAATTGCGAAACGACCAAAAAGCTTTGTCGAAGATTTGCCTCACAGTAGATGGAATGGCGATCACCCATGTCAGGTCATGCAGAACAGCTAAAGAAGCTTGGGATGCTCTTTCATCCGCATACATGGATAAAGGGATCGGGCGACGTATAAGCCTCGAACGGAAACTGTACAGATACTGCTTAGACGATTTTGACTCCAATATTGAGACGTACATAAATGCTGTAATGTCAACTGTACAAGATTTAGCCGACATAGGCAAAGTTATAGAAGATGCATCAATAGCTGCGATTCTTTTAGGAGGCTTGAGTCCTCAATATGCGCCTTTAGTAATGGCATTAGAAAATTCTAATATAAATATTACCGTGGATCTGATAAAGACAAAGTTACTGAATGAATTAAATAAATCAGCTTTTGATAACCCTGATACTGCTCTTCGTACTCGAATGAACCAGCCCAGACCCTCTACATCTAAATCAAAAAAACCTATTGTTTGTTATGACTGCATGGAGCCAGGACATAAGCGTCCAGACTGTCCCCATAAGAAGGACAAAAAGAAGAAACCCGTCAATCACAAAAATGCTGTATGTGCACTGAATGCCAATGACGGACTACAGCGTGATAAATGGTTTATTGATTCTGGTGCTTCGGCCCACATGACGTCTCGAGCTGATTGGTTGGAAAACGTGAGAAGGTCACCTATGGGAACTGTGACCATTGCAAATGGAGATGAACTGCCCAGTCAAGGCGTAGGAGATATTTCTATCACCAGTTGCGGTCAAAATAAGAGTATAAAGAAGATTACTGATGTGGTTCACGTGCCGAACTTGAACTCTAATCTTATTTCAGTGAAGAAAGCGGTAGATAAAGGTTTTAGCGTAGTTTTTGATAGAACTGGTTGTAATTTTTACGATTCTAATGATTTTTGTTATAAAGGTGATGTTGTTTTACATGGTTCTATATGTGGTGGACTGTATTCTTTAGATTGTACGGTCAACCCGATGACTCAATTATCAGCTTATGAGACTCACTCTGATGTTTCCAGCTTCAAGCTTTGGCATAGGCGACTAGGTCATTTATGCCGCATCGGAATGGATCAATTAAGAAAGGGGCACGCAGTAGGCGTGGATTATTCAGAAGTCGATAAGGAACCATGTATCCCTTGTATCGAAGGTAAGAAAAGCAGGAAACCTTTTAAGAAAGTTTCACATAAAAGATCAACTGCAGTTCTGGAACTAGTTCATTCAGATATTTGTGGTCCGCTGCCTGAAACATCATTTCAAGGCAATAAATATATTTTACTTTTTATAGATGATTTTTCTCGTATGATTTTTGTATTTTTTATTCCTTCAAAAGCGGAAGTAAAGAACAAGTTTCGTGTTTTTCAGTCCTTGGTAGAGCGGGAAATGGGAGCCAAGATCAAAACATTGAAGAGTGACAATGGAAGAGAATATGTTAATGCTGAATTTTCGAATTATTTACAAAATGAAGGAATTCAACATCAAACAACTGTCCCATACAGTCCCCAGCAGAATGCAATTGCTGAAAGAACCAATCGTTCTATTATGGAGAAAGTAAGATCAATGCTTTCTGACTGTTCTCTTTCTCCGGCATATTGGCAAGATGCTGCAGATATGGCTGTATATCTCAAGAATAGATCTCCTCACCGTGCTCTGGAAGGCAAGACGCCGTACGAGAAGTGGTATGGTAAAATACCAAATCTTACTCATCTGCGTGTTTTTGGATGTAGAGCTTTTATCCATATCCCTGCGTGCAATCGTGTGAAATTGGACATGAAAGCATCCGAACACATATTCGTCGGATATTCAGAAGATCCGAGAAGCTATTATTTCAGGGACATTAGATATCCTAGAAAAGTTGTTAAGAGCAGAGATGTAACGTTCTTTGAAAACAATTTTCAAGATTTAAAAGGTAACAGAACATGTAAGTCTGGTGATAATTTAACTGAACCAGCACTGATACTTCCTTTGCTCAGTTCACAAGCTAATACGTCGACTAGTTCAGATGGTCAAACATCTGAGGCCAGCGCAGTAATCAGAGATGTGCAGATTCAAACGCATAGTGCACCAGTGTCAATAGATATTAATGCTGATAGTGATGTCATGGAGCAATTGCATAATACTGATACTCGAGGTGAGTCAGTTCAACCTGTTATTGAATCTGGCACTGAGGTTGTAGAACCAAGGTATAATTTGAGACCCAGAAACCCTAATTCTGCTGCCAATTGTGTATGCATGCAGACTTCATCACCTCAGCTCGATGAACCTACAAGTTATTCACAGGCAATGAATGCAGAAGATGGAGACAAATGGTATCAAGCTATGCAAGATGAATACCAGTCACTACTTGAGAAACAGACATGGATTCTCGTTGATAGACCAGATAAAAAGGTCATACCTTGTAAATGGGTCTACAAGCTTAAGAAGAATGCGCATGGTGACGTTATTAAATATAAAGCGAGGCTTGTTGCGAAAGGTTTTAACCAAGTGTATGGCGTGGACTATTCGGAGACTTTCTCTCCAGTCGTCCGGAACTCTTCTTTACGTATGTTGTTCGCTTTGGCTGCGGAGACAGAAATGAAAATGCACCATTTAGATGTTGATACGGCATTTTTAAATGGAGACTTAGAAGAAGAGGTATATATGAGTCAGCCGGAAGGATTTACCAAACGTGGTCAAGAAGATCAAGTATGTTTACTGAAACGTTCGCTTTATGGCCTCAAACAGGCTTCGCGAGCATGGTACAAAAAGTTAACTGAAATTTTGAAATACATAGGTTTTAACCAAACTGATTCCGAAGCATGTATTTTTACTAAAAAGTTTGGTAAAGAGTTAACAATACTAGCTTTCCACGTTGATGACATTGTCATTTTCTATAAAGAAGATAAAACGCTTGACATTGTCATATCTGACTTACGGAATTATTTCAGTCTGAAAGTCATTGGTGAACTAAGTTATTATTTAGGTTTAAATATACGTTGTAAACCTGGTGAGATTAAGATATCTCAAGAAAGCTACGTTCGTAATTTGCTCGAAAAGTTTCACATGTTGGATTGTAAGGCCGTACCTACGCCGTTGGATACTAAGAGATTGATGCCGTGTGAGAATAGTAATGTAAGTGAATATCCATATCAGCAGTTGATAGGCTCTCTTAATTACCTCGCCGTCAATACTCGTCCAGATATTGCTTTTGCTATATCATATTTAAGCCAGTTCAACAGTAAATATGATAAAAGTCATTGGATTGCGGCTAAACGAATCTTGCAATATTTGAAAGGCTCTATGAATTTGGGCATTACTTACAGGAAAGACGGTGGACGTCTAGTTGGCTACGCGGATGCAGATTGGGCCAGTTGTCCTATAGATCGTCGTTCATATAGCGGATTCTATTTCTCGATGGCCGGAGGAGCCATATCATGGGAAAGTAAGAAGCAAACTTGTATTGCTACATCTTCAAGCGAATCCGAGTATATCAGTTTGTCCAATGCGGGTAGAGAGGCTGTATTCCTAAAGCGGTTGCTGCGTGAACTCTATGGTGAGTCAACTATTGTCACTATTTACAATGATTCACAGTCTGCGCAAAAATTGGCAATGAATCCAGTCCATCACAATAGAACCAAACACATTGATACGAGATATCATTTTATACGTGATTTACTAGCTAATAATGTAATTAATGTTGTTTATACTCCTACTTTAGAGATGTGGGCTGATGTGCTTACAAAGCCTTTAGCTCGTACTAAGCATCAGAATTGTGTAAGAGGTTTATGTTTATAATCTTATTTTGATTACGGGGGTGTATGTTGTATAACTGGCTCTAATCAAAATTTGTATTTATATTTCGCACTGTTACCTAATTAAGAATGTTGCTCAGTTAGCACTCTAACATAACACAGGCAATTTCTCATAATTAAACCTAACACAGTGTGTAAACAGGAGTATATTTAATAAAGAGTTACAAATTCACGATTATCAAACACGCCGAGCCTACTTACATTTCGTCTTTCGCTTCGTTAAATACGCTCAAGATGTTCAAAGGATTTTCGCCCATAATTAGTATGCAAGTAGGTATTCCAGAATCTGAGAGGCTGTCTCATTTTTCTTTATGACTAGGAATATATGACTTAAGGCTAGATTTGTAGCTCTATAGAACGTCCACGAGACCTTGCGTAAGAGTAATAAATAACATTACATGAACCTTTCTTGACAGATTTTCCATTATACAGATTCACCCCTTTTTGGAGCGTATTTCTAACGCCCTGCGCGGCGTTTCAACGACACTGTTTTACTAAAATTAAATGAAGAAAAGTTTAAACGAGTTCAACAAAAATCTAATTGATTTGTTGTGTGTGTTGCATAAAGGGGTTTGGACTATTAACCCACCAACCTGGTCCATTGCGGGTGGGGGAATCGCCAGATTGTTGTTTGTTGCGGCTTGGGATCCAGAAGCTGTTATGTGAGCCCCCATACATCTTCAACGTTGTGTGGGACGCCTGGTGTTAAATAATTTTTCAATGCAATCATTTAACATAAAAGAACTGGCAATTTTTAATTTAAGTGTTAATTATGTCATGTTGCAATACTATAAAAATGAGTATATTAGCAGTGTGAACTGTCAAAATGCTCTCCGCATTGTGCTCTGCATAATATAATCGTATCAGTGTTAAAGCTGCATTAAAGTCCTATTAATTTGAAGCACCATCTTTTTATTCTACACCTGGGATGACGATTTTCGTAGGTTGGCTGGAGGGCTAGATAAGAAAGGCCAAAAATCGAGAGTGGCGTGTATTAGGGGAGACCTACGGCAGCAGTGGACGAACATAGGTTGTTGATTAACTGCAAATTAGCAGCAGGAAGTGGGAGACAGAAAAGTATGACTCGCAAAACTGACGACTGAGGAAAGATTCACATGGTCACATATTGAGAGCCATGCTAGATATGTCAGGTGGACAGAAGAGCTGGTGAAAGTCGCAGGAATGCGCTAGAATGGGAGTATCACCTGACCTCTCCTTCTGAAGATCTTTGGGAGAAGCCTATATCCAACAGTGGACGATTATGGGCTAAATGATGGTGAAGGCACTCAACGGATGGCGTAGTTTTTCTCTTCCACGAAATATAGAAAAAAAAATTTGACAATCAGAATCATGCGCTAAAGCATCTAAACTGAATAAATGGTATTGAATTTTGAATTGATAATCAGTAGTAAGCCTTTTTCCATAATACTGTATTACACGTGTAGATGCCTAAAAACAATAATTATGTACATCGTTTGAATTGAACGAAACCTTTATATATAAATTTTACATATCGTACTTATATGTTGTAAGTTAGTAAGCGTAACTGTCAATATCAATAAAAACTTATAAATAATTAAAGAGTTTATATAAGGAAAAACAGTAAGTACATCGGTAAAATAAGAAGAATTCCTAGCATATTATTTGTACTAAGTTCACTATAAATAAAACCGAGTTCTATTCAAAGGACATAAGTGCTTCACCGTTTCACGTGTTGTGCCTTTCCTGCCAGAGAGGGATCCTTTAACAGTCGCTCCTAAGTCATTCCCGTAAACGCTCTACGTCTGACTTCAAATAAATCTTGCCTTCAGATCGTAAGCCTTAAGAGCCTACCTGTTCTTAAGTAATAATATAGCTTAAATTGCGCAAGGATCGACGCGTGAAATTGGCTTATCCTCGTCTTTGTAGACAGGTCCGCTAAGACTCGATTTAGTATCGGTAAAATAGCGAAAGCGATTAATCGAGAGCTTTGACGAGCATCGATTCAAATCGAATGTCTCGTTAAATATCTGGGTTTTATGTTGACCGGAGTATGAATAGGCGACTAATTTTGGAACTGTCGAAAGCACTGCGGCCGTTGGGTTTGAACTATTGGGGAAGTAAAGCAACTGCATTTTGGCTGCTACTACTATGCTCAATATGTAATGAAAGTTATTTCCTTAAGCCAATACAAAACCACTGGAAGACTATTGGTAGAATCGATACTACAAGTGCCTGTTCAATCCTCGTTTGTACCACTGTGCACTGAGGTTTTACAAATCTTAAAGGCCTACAGCGTAAACTGAATTTCTAACATTACATTATGCCCAGTACATGGATACAAGCTCGTCCCTTATTACATAGGGACTTAAGTATATGGGCGAAATGTGCCTATCTATATATATAATTATATAACTCAAAGGTGACTGACTGACATAGTGATCTATCAACGCACAGCCCAAACCACTGGACGGATCGGGCTAAAATTTGGCATGCAGGTAGATGTTATGACGTAGGCATCCGCTAAGAAAGGATTTTGATTAATTCTTCCCCCAAGAGGATAAAATAGGGGATGGAAATTTGTATGAAACTTTGTCAATTTTAAACCGATCGGGCTGAGACTTTGCATGCACAAAGCTACTATAACGTAGGCATCCCCTGCGAAAGAATTTTGATAAATTCCACCCCTAAGGGGATAAAAACGGGGATGAAAGTTTGTATAAATCTTCTTAGATTTTCGACTGATTGAACTGAAATTAAAGATATGAGCTACTATGATGAAGACGTTCGCTTAAATAGGATTTATGAAAGTAATTATTCTACGGGGACGAAATCGCGAGCATAAGCTAGTCTACCTATATAAGAAAGTTGATGGTAAGCAATGTTCAAGCTTTGCCCCTACTTTGCTCTCTAGAACCGCTCTGGAACTGTAAGTTTGGCGAGAAAAAGGTAAGAACCAGTAGTACTTGTTTGTAAAGGAGTTTATTCACTTTCGCAAAAGAAAAACTATTTTTCCCAACTCCTGACACTGTGGTTCCGCCTTTTTAATGTAAGACACATGGAGAGTTTTAGTTGCTATTGATAATGGCAGAATATTGGGATGGCTAATATGTATTGTTATGTTCCGGCAATGAAAGGTAAGATAACTAATTCCTCAGTTACTATTGTTGAGAAATGCAGCAGGTGTGTTGAATGCCTAGATAAAGCCTGTCATAAGAAATCATTATTTTTACGTAACATTACAGGGAAGTCTGGAAGGTAACACCTCAGCCCTTCTTTTTTTAGTTTATCTTACTTGTCAGAATTGCTAAATATTTTACATCTATACAGATTATCTGTATAGATTTGAAATATCTAAATATATATAACTTAAAGGTGACTGACTGACTGACCTAGTGATCTATCAACGCACAGCCCAAACCACTGGACGGATCGGGCTGAAATTTGGCATGCAGGTAGATTTTATGATGTAGGCATCCGCTAAGAAAGGATTTTGATTAATTCTACCCCCAAGGGGATAAAAAAGGGGATGAAAATTGGTATGAAACTTTGTCAATTTTAAACCGATCGGGCTGAGATTTTGAGAGTAAATTAAAGGGTTGCCGTGGAATAGTTAAAAAAACATATTAACCGCAGACAAAGTCGTGGGTAACAGCTACTCATTGATATAGGGCAAATGATCTCTGTAAACTCCGTAGGAACAGGTAGTGGATTTATATGGAAATGAAACGAACAGGCGAACGCGTTTTAAATAGTTTAATATTTATGAAAAACAATACCCAAAAGCTACTGGACGATATTAAAATAGGGACGACCCCTTTCTTATAATTTCCCTGTCACCTGTACATCTGACATCCGATTCCTGACTTAAAAAATCCCTGTCACGTAACATATCAATCACAAATCCATCAACAATATTTCGATACGTATTTTAAAACGGAAGTATAATTATGTCAAAATAACCTTCCGCTCGTCTACACTCGCCTCTAGAATAAGCGGAACACTTGCAACTATTTCTTCCCTAATGCTATCACCGGCTTTATTTTTTGTGTGTCTCAGATGGCGAAAGGGTTTCAGGAGAATTGTGAAGATTGAACACGGATAGAACCACAAGCGTGAGTATTTATTCGCGTTTAAGCGTTAGGAAAATTTTATTTGGATAAGGTTTTGAAAAACGCAAATTGCCTTAAGTATAAAATTAGCCAATGTTTACGTGAACCTCTTACAGACCATAAACTTCTAGTGGGCGGTAGGTTTGTGTGGGAGTCATTCAGTGCCTGATCAAGTCGACGGATATCGACTAAGCCTCCTCGAGATACCCACGAACCCTTCCATGTAAACGACTCGGGTTCTACTAGAGTGGTTCTCCAAGAAAAAGTGATGGCTTAAAATAATTCAAATTAAATATGATTTATTTACATGTATGCACGAAAGTATATTACCAGTACCAGGAGCGCCTTGGTTTTATGATTTTCTTACGCTTCAACTTTGAAAACCTTTTACAATAGTTCAACTCTAGATAAGCTACCAAAAGCTGTGGTCCGTTGGCCGTTGGTCTTGTGACGTAACCATGAGTTTCTGAATGTAGGCATTCCAAAACATATAGGCTATATAAATTACTTATATGTTCACTTAATATGTACATTATAACTATGATAATACTAAATGTACCTATATTGGTTGTATTGCAATATTTTTATTTGTATATTTCATTATCAATGTAATATTTATTTTTGTACCTAATAATAATAACGCATATTTAATAATCATAATTACCTATTAAGATTTTTTTAATTATATAAATAACTAATGGAAGTCCCCATTTGCTAGTTGAATAATACGTGGTAAACCCAAAACAACGTCTTAGTCGGAAGACATTTTTATTGATAATCACACAAATAGATTTATACACTTTCTACATATATTGTAGTTTGCTTGGATCCAGTAGGTGCGAAACTGCAGATTTGACTCGAACCAAGTCGCTCTTGTGGAATCCATCTTTCTTTTGGTCAATATAAATCTGAGACTAAAGTGTTGGAAGTTAGGAAACCTAATACCTACTATGTTTATTGTATATTGTCTTGGTTTAAAAGTTAAAATCACATACAACATTCCATGAGAAGGTTATGGACTGAGAAGTACAGTAATTCAAAAGCATAACATTTAATAAAAAATTAATTAAAAGGAACTTCCAAGAGAAGGAGAGGGTGTACCTAAAAAAGGTTTTTCACTCATCATAGCGGCGGGAAAGAGTGCCTTCCATTTCCTAAATCATATAAAATGCTTCCATACTATAAAATAAAAGATTCACTAGAATTAATTAATTAGGTATAACACATTAATTATTTACCTATCCACTAGATAATATCTATTACTCCTTTAAATAAGGGTATTTCGATCTTGTTTCGAAACCCTGAACGGTAGAATGGTACAGTCTGCAGTGGTGTTGTTACACCTCATAATTTATTTGATATCTCGTAGTAATATTACAGATTTTCATTGGACAGATTCTAAAAAAGCTGTATTTCTGTGCAATTCAAAAATACACGTACGTCTCAATCCAAGTTGCCAAAAAGGTAAACAAAAAAGCCAACTTACCGAATTTGTTGCCAACTTACCGAATTTGACATGTAACAATTGTTGTTCGTTTCAATTGATTTCAATTACCTACAGTCATTACAAAACATTTTAGAGATGAAACATTACCTTTGTTTTGTTTACCTTTTTGGCAACTTGGATTGAGACGTACTATAGATACAAGTCTTCCTTTCGAGAAAAACACATAATATTCATTATTGTGTTGCCACTCGGGATATGCAAATACGACATTCTCGTTAGAAATAGAATCGTCTCATATTCCCATTCCTTTTACTGTATTGTGCTTGGAGCTTATTTACAACCTCGCAAACTTTCATTGTCGCTACAAAGACATTTTATGTATTGAAGTAGTGAGTATATCCAACCTATTCCCTAGGGAACGAAACAATGCTTTAAGAGCGAAAGGAGATATCAAATATTTTTTATTCGGGATAACTGCTTTATTTATTTGAATTTATTTATAGGCAGCGAAAGCCTAGATAAAGGTTGTACTTATGTCAGAGGTCGCTAGTTTAACTTCAACACCATGGGGTTTTCCTCACGTAAGCTATTTTATCTCACTATTGTGAGTAGAGAACACGTAAGTTGATATAGAATACCATTATTTAGTGTAAAGCAAAGAAATATGCTACGAAACATCTTTATCCATGTCGAAATTGACATTTTAAGTAAAACTACATACTCAAACTCAAATAACTAATCACAATACTCTTGTGAGCGACAAAAACTCTGCAAGCTGTTCAATCAATACCAGGAGGCCTTGTTATGAGAAAAACGGAAAATCAAAAAGTTGAATTCTTCTTCTAGATTAAATCATTTTAAAGAAGACAAAAGGAATGTGTAGATACTCTAAAACACAAGCTACATAGTTTCCCAATATACTATAAAAAAAATACACTTCGTATCAAATCCAAATCTGTATAGGCCTAAAAAGGACTTTTTCCTATACCACTAAGTTAGTTAAAGTGATGATTTCAATAAATAACAAAAAAAAACGTTTTATTGCTCTCTCGTAACACATGTCAACAAAGATTTACAAAAAGCCTTTTCATCCCAACGAGGATGTGTAAGGATTGTCAGACCCCTGACCTACATCATGACCTTTTTATTTGGAAACAGTTTACTCTGTTAACTTTATCTATATTATGAAAACCCGTATATCCACAATATTCTTTCATTAAATTTTACCCAATCGTATTCTTAGCTCGGTCGGCAGAGATTTTGTTGAGGTGCTATGTAACATTCTGTCTTGGCTGTTTGGAATTTTCTTTGAGTGACAGAGTGGTTAGGGATCTGCTTTAGTGCCGGATAACGGCAATAGCTTGTCGTCTATTACGTTGCACCAATAATAGTAGTTTATGTAACTGTCACATAATATAGGTTATTAAAACACGAGCGTAGTTTTAAAAAACGAGCCCTGGCGAGGTTTTTTAATAGTATCACGCGAGTGTTTCATGTTATGTGTAGTTACATACACTTCTTCATCTACACTCATTATTGAAAGAAATGAAAAAAAAATAATTAATTTTATTTTTAGTTGGCTTTCTAAAAAACATTAACCATAGTTTTGTGCGTTTTTAAGAAAAACAAGTGTTGCATAATGAGTCCAACCTGTTCCATAATGGTCATTATGTTACAGTTTCCGTTTTTAAATTTTCGATTTTATCATCTGTGTTAAAAAGAATGTCATTATGAGTTCGTGTCCGAGTTCATAATTCGAACATTATAACATGAGAAAAATATTGACAGTGTTGGTGTGTAATAAAACTCTGTCTGAACTATCGAGAATATAAGTGAGATAATATGTATGTCATTTATAACAAAACGCCGAAAAAGAAATAGGCAGTACGTGAGATATTATATAGCTCATTTTTCATATTATTATAATTCCAGTAGCCATAAACGTACTGTCACAGGTTTTGGTGAATAATATCTAAACCTAACTCTATGATAACATTGTGAACACGATTTAAGAATATATTTCACTTACGCCGTCAGAATACAGAAGTAAAATATTTTTTCATATCCTTACATCTTCTAAAATTTCTTTTAAAGAACTATATGGTTCACACGAAAGACAACATTTACTGGAGAAACATTTTTTGTGCACATTAACTTCAGCTGACATGTGAAGTGACCGTCTTGGGCCTCACAAAGGGTCACAGTTTCGTCGCTTTATTTACAAGCAAGAATGTAATTCTCTATAAAAGTGTCTGACCGCAATTAAAATATAGTTTTCATTGTATATTCTACGGGGGTTATTTGAATTATTTGCAATTTTTTTAAGAACGTAATTCAATGAAGCTTATATGTAACTTGCTAATGATAAAGCATGTTTGAGGGGTGTGTCGCGAGGGAATGAAGCGAAAGAAAATAATATTATAATGAAAAGGATCGTATTGAATGGAAAGATGAAAGCTTTTCCTGGAAAAACACGTGATCTAAATAACATAAACTTTAAATCTCTAATCTTAAAGTGATATAAATGAAAGCTGCCTGTATAAAAATTACATAATTATAACAGTAATATGTAGAAGTTTCGACCTGTATCCAAGCATGCCAAGCTTGCCTCTTGTTACTTCAGGATAAATCCTAATATTAAATATCTGGAAAACTGCGGGTCAACTCTTCGGGTTCATAACAGTAATTCTGTCTCAAATACAACAACTTATCAAACATATCATCATGCTTTTTTCCTCAAAGGGGTAGACAGAGGGGTTAAACACCCACATTTCGACAGATATGTTATGTAACAGGTGGCGAACCTGTGGCCATGCACCGGTCACAATGTGAGGCAAGCGATATTCACAATGAATTGTACATTACTTTAATTCAAACTCAGTGGCACAGGCGGTGGGATCGAACCTGCGTTTCCCGCGGCCTCTCGGACGAGTAGTGCCCCGTCCGTCCTAACTCGGCTACCGCTGCCTTTGCTACAACATAACATTTTTCCGTAAAACGTTACATTTACAAGAAAAACGGCTGAAATTCCCAAGTCCCCAACAACTTGAGCTGACAGTCATGTTGCCATCTTGAAAAACTCGCGACGTCTGCACAAAGGGGACCTGAGTCTGTTTCGTGTCTCACTTGTAACGCCAAAGCCTCTAGTGGTTTTTAAAGCTACATTTGGTTTTCGTGTCGCTTAGTTATTCAACATCCTTAGGAAGAATGGAGACAAGACGTTCTTTTCTCGGAAATTCTCAGTCTCGAGCTTACTAGATATCAAAAATATCACACAGGGAAAGGCAGATGTCAACTCTCACGTTTCGCATAATGAGTTTAAGTTTCCGTGTCAGGGTCGAGCCTGTTGCTATGCACCAGACACAGTGTAAGTCAAGTGATACTAAATAAAGAAATATAATAAAAATAAAATAATAATTTCTTTATTTTAAAACGCACAGTACATGAAAATGTGTGTAAGGATGAAGCTGCAGAAGTTATAAACTGGGTCGCAGCTGCTAACGTCCACCTCCAGACAAGAGTAAATAAAGATAATACAACAGCTAACATGCAATACTAGCAGAGTATATAAAAAAATAGCTTTAAGGTTTAATGTTTAATTTAATATATAATGTATAATAAACTCATTTGCAAAAAAAACGGGCACCTAAGCAATGAACCATTTCAAATGTTAATATTGCGTTGTTTGATAATTATAGGTAGTTTTATCCTCTCAATTTGGTAAATTAATAATAATGCGGAGCCAGTTGTACTGATCTCACACGCCGTTTCAGAACGTCCCAGATATGCTCTATGGGATTGAGGTCGGGACTTCGAGCTGGCCAATCCAAACGACGAATGCCGACCTCTTGCATATACGCTTTTATATCGCGAGATTGGTGGGCGTGAGCACTGTCGTCCATAAAAATCGAGTCTTCACCTAAAGCGGCCAATGCGGGTTGTGCATGACGAATTAGAACATTCGTTATGTATCGATGCCCAGTCAGTGAGCCGTTTTCAATGAAGACTAACTGGTGGATTGTATTTGCCGGTTAATTAGTTGAAGGCAGGTACTTGCAAAATAACGTAGGCCATCCTTCCCAATGTTTCTTTCCCTACCCGCAATGCACACTGAAGAGTTTAACAAGGCGCGCAAGAGGCGCGCCCCGCCAGTCTTCCGCTGTTCGTCATCCGCTGTTCGTCACCCGCTGACGTTACCCGCAGCTAATTGCTAGTTCCGCTGCCCGTTGCCCGTCGGTTACCGCCGTGATTTCCCAACTTCACATACACTGCACCGAGGGCAGTTATAACGGTCGAAGTTCGAATCTTGGTGAAAGTTCGCTTGCCACCGCCGTTTTACACCGCCTCATCATCAGCCAAGCGAGCCTGGGCCGCTAGTGCGTCCGCAGGAGCTGCCGCCAGAAAAGCAAGTAAGTGTGCATTTTGCTTCCTATCCTTAGAGAGCTGTGACTTCTTCTTTTCTGCCCTTTGCAGCTCTTATAATCTCCTACACATAGGTCGCGTTATTGCAAGCGCCTGCTGTAGCTTTTTAAACCGCAGAAAATACAGTCCACTAAACTCCGTTACCGAAGGGAAAAAAGATCCAGCATTTGTTGGTCCCTGTCGAGCCGTATCGCATTTTATATTTATATACTTTTAATTATATATTTTATATTATTAATATATATTACATATCGCCCCGCACCGCTGTTATTTTTTAAATTATTTTATTTTTTATATACCGCACCGCACCGCCGTTACTTTTATATTTGAATTTCACATAGTTATGCCTTATTACACTTTAATTCTTAAGCTTAGGGATTAAAGGAGGTAGGGCATAGTGGACTAGCCGCTCAATTGGGGGAGCGCCCGACTGGGGTAGTACCTCCGCCTTACAGAATACCGCAGCTAAATAACACTACTTAAGGTGGTGTTGTGTTCCTGTTGGTGAGTAAGGTATCCAGTGCTCCAGGGGTAGGATAAGGATATTTGTGGTTTATTTTGTTTTTATTTAACTGCAAAATAATTCTTTAGCTGTTATAACTCGCACCCACAAACTATTCCTTGGTTTTTTAGTTTATGCCGTAATTCCATTCCATTCGCATTAAACGTATTTTTATTTTATCATATCGCATCCAAGATACTGTAACTATTTTAATATTTGATTATTTAGCCGTTATCATTTTTAGTATCTAGGGTACAACATTATATTTTTTTCTACCTTCAATAATTTTGGTCGCTCAGCAACGAATCACTGTTATTGTGTTTACGATTTATTACTTCTATTTATATCGCATAACTAATTTTAGTTTTGAGACTCGCATACACGGCGCTTAAATATTTTATTTTGATAATATTATCTTATGAACATGGCTACGAAAAGGCAACAAAATAAAGACGTTGAAGGTGTTGATCCGCAGTTATTAGTTTTAAAGTCTAAACGGGACATACTTTTCGCCCGAATGCAAAGCATCTTTGAGATCGCGAAGCAAGTTGAGGCCGGTCAGGCAGAAATTAGTTTATTATTTGCCACCGCCTGCAACCTAGATATCTTGCGTAGTGACTTCGGGACTGCATTAGACTTATATATTTCTACATATGTTCAAGGTAATCCCACTGGAGAAATTAATTATCAGCCATGGACATCGTTTGAGGAAATGTATTGTTACGCAAAGCGAATTATAACTGTACATGAGTCGCAACTTAAAATGTTTTCGGATTCGCATCAACATTCCGCAGCCGTTAAGCCAATTAAACCGCATCTACCTCCAATCGACTTATTATCTTTTTCTGGGGATACCCGTGAATGGCCGTTATTTTACCAACAGTTTAAAAGTGTTGTGCATGATAACCCATCTTTAACAAATAGTGAGAAAATGTTTTATTTGATCGGAAAGTTAACCGGCAAAGCCGCCTCGGTTTGCGCAGGGCTTCCACCTACCGCTGAAAATTACAGTATTATATGGGATTCTCTCGTTCAAAAATACGATGATCCTCGTTCGCTCGCTTGCTCATATGTTAATCAAATACTTGAATTTAAGCCGTTGTCAAGTAGTAGTGCATCCGCCCTCGAGTCTTTTATTTATAACTTTAATTCTTCGGTTGAGGCGCTAAAACATATCAATATTAGCGACCTGACTGATTTCATATTTTTACATATCGCATTACAGAAGTTAGATTCGGAAACCGTTAAATTATTCGAATTAACTCGCCGTAAAGATAAAATACCTTCATACGTAAGCTTAATTGAGTTCGTAAAAGAACAAAGTAAGGTGTTGAGTCATTCAAATCGCAGTCAAAAGAATTTTGATTATAATAAACCGCGCGCTAAAAATACAATTACAAATAAATTTTCGCCTACAAGGGCTTTCGTTGCTGACTTGGGTGCTGCTGAAAAGGCCAGCCCTACCGGTAATTGTAGTTTATGCAAGAATTACACACATACCCACCTTTACCAATGTTCAGCTTTTATGAAACTCGCACCGCTAGATAGATATAATTTTATTAAGGAAAAACCTTTCTGTACTAACTGTTTGAGTACTAAACATAAATGCAACAATTGTAGCTCGCACCGCACTTGCTCGTACTGCGCAGCGAGGCATCATTCGCTGTTGCATTTTAACCCGCCGAATAAATCTTCGTATCAAAGTGAATACAATAAGCGCACGTCGTCGCACACAAATAATAATTTTAATAGGAATAATTTCCCTGCTGCCGCTTCCGCTTCTCGCACTCAGTCGCAGCCTAATTGTATCACCGATCCAGGCGTCGACGCGTCGGCCGCGTCAAGTTCTAACAAATCAGTTTGTACATATTCTTGTAAGCCTAGCTCCCGCACTGCTGTTACCGCTCTTTTAGGTACGGCAAAAATTGTTTATGTAGACGGTTATGGCCGCACGCATTTGTTGAGATGTCTTATTGATCCGGGGTCTCAAAGTGATTATATCACGAGAGATTGTTGTGAAAGGCTATCGCTTCCGATATGTAAACAAACTCGGTATACGGAAGTACAGGGCATCGGTGAAACATCACAAAAAATTAATGGTGTCACCTCTTTGGCATTTACTTCACGGTTTGATAAAAACAAAACATACTTTGTCAACCCAATGGTCGTGGAGCGTATTACATCACAGCTACCTGACTCATTCGTCGACACCGCCGCAATTGAACATATCGCAGGCTTGCCTTTGGCAGATAACGATTATTGCAAACCGGGCCCTATTGACATGCTATTAGGAGTCAATTTGTATTGTGAGATTTTGTTGTTTACTAAAATTGTAGGTAAAAATATTAATACGCCGACCGCTTTAGAGACAACATTAGGCTATTTGATTATGGGAAATGCTCCTATTATTTCGTGTGCGCTTAAAAATAATTCTCACTCTTTCTGCTCCGTTACACAGGATCCTCTCCATTCTCTTTTGGAGAAATTTTGGTTAGTCGAGGAGCCACCCGCACAGAACTATTTAAGCCCTGAAGATAAAGGTTGTGAAAATATTTTTAGTTCAACGACTGTTCGTAACGTGGATGGGAGTTACTCTGTTGACCTGCCGTTTAGAGACTGCCCTGATAAGCTTGGTGATTCTTTTGTTACTGCGCGAAAGAGGTTTTCCTCACTCGAGAGGAAGTTTGATAGGTCGTTAGGGCTGCGCGACAAGTACAACGAAATTATTTCTGATTATTTAAAGGAAGGTATTCTTTCAAAGGTGCCTGACGATCAGGTCGCGTCGACAGGTTTTTACCTACCGCACCATCCCGTCATACGTAACGACAGATTAACTACAAAAGTACGCGTCGTACTAGATGGTAGTGCCGCTACTAGTTCAGGCCTTTCGCTTAATGATATTTTACACACGGGTTACAATCTACAGTCGAATATTTTTGATGTTTTATTAAACGTTCGTTTTTACCGCATAGCTTTTTTCGCAGATGTTAGGCAGATGTATTTACGTATTCATGTTAATTCTTCTCATCGCAAATATCAACGAATTTTGTATAGATTTTCGTCGGAAGAACCTCTGGGTGTGTACGAGTTTACCCGAGTCGCGTTCGGTCTTCGTTCGTCTCCATTTCTCGCGCTCCGCACTCTGCGTCAGTTGGCTGCTGACGAAAGAGACAAGTATCCTCTCGCTGCTAAGGTGGTGGAGAGGGACTTTTACATGGACGACTTAGCTAGCTCCGCTTCGTCCTTAGGAGAAGCAGCCGCGACAGCTAAGGAGCTGATTCAGCTTTTTGAGTCCGGAGGCTTTGATTTAGTAAAATGGTCCAGCAACTCCTCCGAGCTGCTTACGCATATACCAGAGTCGCATCGCCAGTCGAGTTCTGTCACGTTTGATGACGGAAATGGGTTTAAGATATTAGGTCTCCGCTGGCTTCCCGCTACAGATGAGTTTATTTTTATTGTTGTTCAACCGCCGCCTACTTGTAGTAAACGCGCTATATTATCCGCGATCGCGCGTCTGTACGATGTCTTAGGACTAGTCGGACCGGTCATATTATTTGCTAAACTTCTAATTAAAGAGTTATGGCTACTCCGCATTGATTGGGACGAATCACCACCCCATCATGTTATTAAATTATGGCAAAGATTCGTGTCCGAGCTACCGCTTATATCGCAATTACGTTTTTCTCGTCACTTGAATGTAGAAAAGTCTTCACGCATATCTTTAGTCGCATTCGCCGATGCCAGTGAGAAAGCATTTGGCTGCGTCATATATTTACATGTAGAAGATGATAACAAACCGCCCCAGGTTTCTCTGGTTTGCTCAAAGTCCCGCGTGGCGTCACCGAAGGCCACTGTTACTTTAGCTAGATTAGAATTAAATGCGTTAGTTCTGCTGACAAAGTTAGTAAAAACTGTTTATGATCAGCTTTCTGTAAGACAATGCATTGAGCATATTTACGCATTCTCCGATTCAGAGGTCGCGCTCTGTTGGGTTCATAGTTCACCGCATAGATTTCAAACATACATAGCAAATAGAATCTCGCAAATTCAAACTCTTATGTCTCCTAGCAATTTTTATCATATTGCAGGCGTTCAAAACCCAGCTGATTGCATATCGCGTTCTCTTTTACCGTCGCAGCTTTTATCTCATGACCTCTGGTTTCGTGGGCCCGCATGGTTATCACTACCACGTGACCGCTGGCCAGTTACAAGTTTCAAACCCGGTCAATCTCAATTACCAGAGGAAAAGACTATCGCTCATGTCACTCACTGTTCTGATGAACACCCTCTACTCGCGCTCGCTAGCAAATTCTCGTGTTACAATAAATTACTCCGTTCAGTTGTATACGTTTTGAGGTTTATTAAAAAACTCAAGTCTAGGGGTAATATTAACGCGGAAGATTTGGATTACGCTGAGTTGGATTTAGTACGAGTTGTTCAAAACAACGAGTTTTTTTCAGATATAAAAAACATTACAAACAATAAAATATGTTCTATTCCTCTGCGCAAGCTATCGCCGTTCTTATCTAACGACAACGTATTGAGAGTTGGGGGTCGACTGAGTAACTCATCTTTACAATACGAAAGTAAACACCCCGCACTCTTACCAAAAAAGAGTCATGTTACTAATTTACTTATCGATTTTTATCACCGTAAACACTGCCATGCAGGTCCGCAGCTGTTACTTTCTATTTTAAGAAGTAAATGTTGGATTTTGTCCGCCCGGCGCGTTGTTAAGCAGCGCGTCCATAAATGTATAAATTGTTTTCGCTTAAAACCTAAACCTACGTTTCCACTAATGTCAGATTTACCTGAGTGTCGGTTGGAGCAGTGTAACGCGTTCACGCACACTGGTGAAGATTACGCAGGACCTTTGTATATCACGTTAGCTAGAAGGCGTGGTACAAGAAGCCAAAAGGCGTACCTATGCCTGTTTATATGCCTAGTTACTAAGGCAGTTCATATAGAACTTGCCTCCGATCTTAGTTCCGCCACGTTTTTAGATGCGTTTAAACGATTTATATCAAGACGCGGTCCATGTCAATTTATTTATAGTGATAATGGAACGAACTTTATTGCTTCGAAAGCATATTTGAATGAGCTTCACACTTTTCTACAAGATAGCGAATATTACAAAACGTTCCAAGATGAGCTTAGTAAACACCGCATCACATGGCGCACTAACCCACCGACAGCAAGTCATTTTGGTGGTATTTGGGAGGCTAACATTAAGTCTCTTAAGTCTTTACTTTTCCGCGTAATAGGTAAACAAATCCTTACATACGAGGAAATGCTTACGGTCTTGAATCAAATAGAGGCTGTATTGAACAGTCGTCCTTTGTATGTTTTAAGCCCCGATCCTTCGGAGCCTACCGCGTTGACTCCTGCGCACTTTATTGCCGCCACACCATTAAAATTCCTTCCTGCCGCGGACCTTAGTAAAGAGCGACCGAACTTATTGTCTAGGTTTTCTTTAATGGACTCATTAGTGCAGTCATTTTGGAGGCGATTTAGGTTGGAATACCTTCAAAACTTACAGGCTCGTGAAAAATGGAATACGATGTCTAACCCGTTAACCACCGGCTCCATAGTGTTAGTCGACACTGATAATGTTCCACCACTTCAATGGCCGCTAGGCATCATAACCCAGGTATATCCTGGAAAGGATGGTGTGACTAGAGTGGCGCAAGTCAAAACTAAGTCCGGTGTTTATAACCGGCCAGTGGTGCGATTATGCCCATTGCCTATACACGCATAGCATTATTTTTCTTACTTACATATCCGCACTACATATTACTTTTGTTTACATGTCCTTGTATGTATATTTATTGTATAGTATTCTCATCCATTACGCCGTTTTATGTATTTGTTTATCCTTTTTTCATCTCACCGCAACAAAATTTGTTTATATTTATTATATGTATACCGCATACAGCATCGATAGGTTCACACCGATCGCTGGCTAATATTTAGCTACCCCGCAAGTCAGTGTGCTTTCGCAGTTCTTTATTTCGAAGGAATAGATTCCTTCAAAGCCGGGGGGATGGTGGATTGTATTTGCCGGTTAATTAGTTGAAGGCAGGTACTTGCAAAATAACGTAGGCCATCCTTCCCAATGTTTCTTTCCCTACCCGCAATGCACACTGAAGAGTTTAACAAGGCGCGCAAGAGGCGCGCCCCGCCAGTCTTCCGCTGTTCGTCATCCGCTGTTCGTCACCCGCTGACGTTACCCGCAGCTAATTGCTAGTTCCGCTGCCCGTTGCCCGTCGGTTACCGCCGTGATTTCCCAACTTCACATACACTGCACCGAGGGCAGTTATAACGGTCGAAGTTCGAATCTTGGTGAAAGTTCGCTTGCCACCGCCGTTTTACACCGCCTCATCATCAGCCAAGCGAGCCTGGGCCGCTAGTGCGTCCGCAGGAGCTGCCGCCAGAAAAGCAAGTAAGTGTGCATTTTGCTTCCTATCCTTAGAGAGCTGTGACTTCTTCTTTTCTGCCCTTTGCAGCTCTTATAATCTCCTACACATAGGTCGCGTTATTGCAAGCGCCTGCTGTAGCTTTTTAAACCGCAGAAAATACAGTCCACTAAACTCCGTTACCGAAGGGAAAAAAGATCCAGCACTAACTCTGTACGATCCATTGAATTTATTCCTGCCTAAAACATAACAGAGCCCCCACCATTAGGTGTGATTTCTTCGAAACATGCCTCTGCAAAGCGTTCTCCTTGTCTTCTAAGCACTCACCGACGTCCATCTTCACTGAACAGAGATATCCCGGTTTCATCAGAGAACAAAACCCTATTCCAATCTTCTTGAGTCCATGATTCACAATTTCTAGCGAACCTAAGCCTGTGAACTCGGTGCTCGCGGAGTAATTTGGGGCCGCGGGACGGGCAGTGACTGCGTATATTGGCAGCGAGAATCCTCCTCTTGACCGTCCATAAACTAATATGCACATTTCTTACTTCTTGTAGGTTGTTCTCAAGATCCACATACGAAGATTTGCGATATCTCAATGCGCGACTCTCAAGAAAACGATCATCCCGTGGTTGGGTACATGGTTTTCTTCCAGAACCAGGCCTTCTATCGATGGAACCGGTCTCCTGATATCGCTGCCAGGTCCTTTGGAGTGATATACCAACGCACAGCCCAAATCAGTGGACGGATCGGGCTGAAATTTGGCATGCAGGTAGATGTTTTGACGTAGGCATCCGCTAAGAATTTGATTAATTCTACCTCCAAGAGGATAAAATAGGGGATGAAAGTTTGTTTCAACTTTGTCAATTTTGAACCGATCGGGCTGAGACTGCATGCATAAAGCTACTATGGCGTAGGCATCACCTAAGATAGGATTTTGATAAAATAGGCGATGAAAGTTTGTATAAATCTTCTTAGATTTTCGACTGATTGAACTGAAATTAAAGACGTTCGAAAAACAAAAGTAAAGCCGCAAAAACTATACCTAATTAATAATAATACTTCTAACGGGAGCGAAGCCGCGCAAAAAAGCTAGCACTATATTCTAAATTGTAAAATATTGACGTTTTAGAAGTGCCAGGTTTGGCCTATGAAATAAAGTTATTTTTGCTGGTTTGACTCGGGCGGGGATCGACCTGAAAAATCACTCGGCTATCAAAAGTTAAACGAAATGAATTTGGTATGGGCCAGTTGGGTATACACTGCTTGTGGAAGCATTCGCCGCAATCCCCGCTTGTACCATTGACTTTAAATAAAACCTAAGTAGTATAATTGTGTCAGCGTGCAGCGTGGTGGTGTTACGGGCTTCCTTATGTGTTTATCAATGAGGAAGTTCTGCGGAGGAAGACGATATCTTTATTTAAAAGACGTCGAAAAAAGACTTAGAAGTAATCAACGGTCTTCTGAAAATCTTATTACAAATACTCCATTTTTATGCGACGACGACCCTCACGATTGATTGGCCAACCATGAAAATCGTCTTAACGGTTTAAACCAACGATCTTAAATACAGAGCTCGCAGACGCAAGATTAAAGTCCTCTGTCCTTAAATCCCAACCCAAAGATTATGGCCGTAAGGTAATTTTTGCAATGGAAGGCTTCAACGTATGCATTTAAAAATCATATTAAAAAGCGCTGAGAGTGTAAAGGACATTTTCATCGGGTGCTTTTTATTTATGTATAGCTTTAGGAATAGAAATCTGATGATTAAAACTCGAAATAATTCATTTACTGTGATAAAATTAAATACATACAATCGTGTAGTCTCAATCCCCGAAAGGATGAGCAGAGGTGACCTCGATCCTTTGTTTGGCATAAAGTATTTTATTCATACTTCGGCATATGAATTCGGCATAATGTTGTTTGGCATAATAAAAATTAAGCATAAAATTATTTTGGTACAATATTTATTTCGCATAATTATAATTTAGACTAATATAATTATCCATATTATTATTCCGCATAATGGTTTACGCCATAATGTAATGTCGATTAGGTACAACGACGAGCGAAACGAGGAGTTTTAAGTAGAACTGTGCCTGTGGTAGAATCGATATTTTTTATTGATAATTATTTGTATATATTTATATATATTCAGGATATTGTTTTTATTAAATATATATATCCGTCATCTAGTGTCCGTATCACAAGCAACATTAGTTGCTTAAAATGGGGCTAGTTGATAGGTGTGAATGTCTGAAGATATTTGTAAAATTTTATGCGAATAGTGAATTATGCCTTAAGATGGTTATGCCTTTTGTAATTATGCGTAAATAATTATGTATAAAATTGTATGCCAAATAAATTATGCGTAAGTAGGTAGGTATATTTAGTTTAAATTCTATTCTGCCAATTCTATTATGCTTAAAAATTTTATGCAAACAGATGGGAACCGTTAAAACCCACATTGCACCTGATATGTTTAAGTCCCATGTAACTGGGGAGAAAGCCTGTTGCCATGCACCGGGCACAGTGTCAGGCAAGCGATACTCACAATAATCAGTTCGTTCTCAGCCATTATACTCGCCACTGCTGGGCACAGACCTTCCTCATGGAGAAACACATGAGGAGTACGGGCCGTAACACCACCACGCTGGCCCAATGCTGGTTGGTGGGTAGAAACGGTTGCAATAGCGACCGGGACCAACGGCGTAATGTGCCTTACGAAGCACGGAAGAGTTCTAGATCACAACGTTTTGGTCACCCATCCGCGGCCTAGGCATGGTGAAGGTAGCTTTGTTTTCGATCGAAAGCCAAAGAGTACTAACCACTACGCCACCGGGCTTCTTAAACTATAACCTAAAATCATTCCTTCTAATTCTAAAACCATTCCTCATTCGGGTCTGTAATCTTTATAATGATAATAATAAGGATGGTGAGTTTTCATTCGATCGATTCAATAGCAACTTATTTAAAGGTTATTCGCACTCTAGTTTACATAATTCCTACCTATAGTAAGTTATGTTTAATCATAAACCGGAAACACATGAGGAGTACACACATGTGTTTCCTCATGAAGGCCTGTGCCCAGCAGTGGGACGAATAGGCTGAGGACGATAAACCGGAAATAAAATAGATTTTTTTTGCTCTTTAGGTATAAAGTATGAATTTGTATTCTATTTTTAAGGCTATCTGTGGAGGTGGTACTTGTAATTAGTTTATACAACGAGTAATACTCGCGAGTAATACTTGCTTTATGGTAATGTTAACCGTAAGTCGCCCTAATAAAAAAAAAATTACCATAACCAGCACTCAAGTATTACACAAGCTCAGTGGTACAGGAAGCAGGGGTTGATCCGGTGTCCTCTTGCTCGTATAGACCTAAGTACCGTTCATCCTTACTCGGCTATCACTGTCTTATACATATTTGTGTATGATAATAATATTGTACTTCAAAAATTTTCGCAAGAGATTCAATTCAAAATATTTGACGACCTCCTGGTTGAGTGCTCTGTACGCCGGTCTCAAGGTGTCGCCATCTCGAAAAGTTCTGGATTCGATGCCCGTTGGGGCAAATGCTTGGGTGATGAGTTTTCAGGCATTTGTGCTCCACTCCAGTCTTGGATGTTATATATATTTGTATAAATTCATGATATTAATATATATTTATCTATTAAATATATTTAACTAGATGAAGGATAACACAAACAGCTTTAGTTGCTTAAAATGGAGCTAGTTGATAGGTGTGAATGTTTGAAGATATTTATTATTAATATGATTTAACAAAAAAACATCCTAGATATGGCAAAAGGTTTTTGAAATTTTCTAAATAATACGAGTAGTAATTTGATAATTTCCACACACTATTAGGAGCTCATTTCACATTATATTTTCGCCCAATAAGCTGCAATTCATCTTAGAGGACAAATATTAAACTGCGGTATTGTGGGGAGGTATATCGTCGGGTGTGGGCTTGGCAGAGAGCCAGGGCCACCCGAATTAGAACAGTCATATATTAAGGAAGAATTCTAAAGGCAGCAAGGTGGAAGAAAAGATGTGGGTATGTTGGCCAGACTTTGAAAGGACTGTGATTAAGAATATTTAATAATTTACATCTATTTACGTTGGATACAAGTCTTCGTAGTTACATAAGAAACTTTCTCGTATGTAATCTTAAAAACAAATGCAACAACATAACGCCTCTATATCCGAAAACAGAGATACCCACAATCCGCCTTTGAAAATTAATATTTCTAACATACGCCAATTCATTAGCGTGAAGTACAGCAGGTATATACACTATATACCTGCTGCATTTCACGCCGATTATTTACAATGTAGACCGAAAAAGCACTGCTTATTATGACAAGCTCAATAAAGTCTTGTTATTAATAGAAGTCGAAACTGTTTCTCATCACTGCGATCTAATAAGATCTATTGTGACCAGCCTCCTATGTAAGTTGTATTTAGGCCCTACAGTAGCTCCATCAACTGGGCACTGTCTGAGAAAAATAACATGTTCCCAGTCTGGATGGATAATAATAAATAAATAAATATCTTAAAACATTCACACCTATCAACTAGCCCCATTTTAAGCAACTAATGCTGCTTATGTTAGGAACACTAGATGACGGATAAATATATTTAATAGATAAATACATATAAATATCCTAAATATATATAAACATCCAAGACTGGAGAACAAATGCCTGAAAATAAAGTCTTTGCTTAAATGTTTATGCTTGTCATACAAACGTCTGCTCTGCTCCTACTACGATTCGAATTTGGAAACATCAATGACGGCCACAGAGCTTAGTCAAAGTATTCGATTTGCTTTAATGTCGTCCTCAGCCTAAATACGTCCCACTGCTGGGCACAAGGCTTCCTCGTGGAAACAAACACGTGAGGAGTATAGGCCGTTACATCTCACCACGCTGGCCCAATGCGGGTTGGTGGCTAGAAATACAATAGCGACCGGGACCAACTTAACGTGCCTTTCGTAAGCACGGAGGAGTTGGGATCACAAAGTTTTGGTCTCCCATCTAAGGCCTGACCATGGCGATGGTAGCTTTGTTTTCGATAACAAAAGCCAAAGCGTACTAACCGTTACGCTAACAATCTTCTCTGCTCTGCTATTTTTTTTTATTTGGATTGGAAGTAGCATGTATGAGGACTATAATGAGAGTTGATGAAGCGAAAGAAATATGCAGGGATCGTAGCAAGTGGAAAGATGTAATCCCTGCCTACCCCTGTGGGGAAAAGGCGTTACTTATGTATGTATGTATGAAAGCAGTAAATCTGTTCCTTATATTTTAAACTTGGTGTATGTACCTACTAACTACACTTGACCAAAACGTGTTGGAGACTATCAGTTTACACATGCACTAAATAAAAAAATTATCGTATATACCAACATACCAGTAAAGCTCGGAACGGTTCTTCAAAAGAATTTTGAACAAATATCAATTTTGCCATGTCTTTGATGTAGAAAAATGCTTTGAGGGTAAGTAGAGTTTGGGTTTACTCAGATATGTTTTATAATTTAAAAAAAAATCGGAATGCGTTCTTTTTCGATCAGGTATTTCTATCCCACCATTGAAACAGCGCCGGCGAGGCGAAAAAAAAAACAATAAAAGCGCACATGTGGCTGTGAAACAATGTTAGGTATGTCTTGTAATTTTGCGCGCACGTGTAGCCAGCGCGGGCGGCCAGCTATCTGTGAAACCACCCTAAAACTCAAATTTTCCGTGTAAGTAAAAAAAAAACAGTTGAAGTAAAAAAAATTAACATTAATATTATGGTCAATATTTTAATAATACAATATAATCCAATAACACCATAATGTAAGTCTGAAAATAAACAAATTAAATTACCGAATTTATCTAAACTTTATCCAAAGACTAATATTAAAAATAACTCATCCAGCTTTGATTACATTTTAGTTATATATTTAGTATAGTACAAGGGACCTCCAAAAGTTCATAGCAATGTCGTTATGGAAGTTGAACGAAGTAAGTTCTTAGAACACCGTCGCTAACATCAGCGTGATGAGGTTCGGTATTTATCCGACCGTGAATCTCTTAACTTCGGCAGTTTCAAGCGCGGCTCTGACGAGTATATTTAGTAAGAATGATTAAAGTTCCTAAAGATGGCACTGTCGAATCTAATGGATGTCTTTTTTAGGAACACTCCGAGGTTGGTAATACAAAAGTGACGGCTCAAAATGAACGGTAATTCTGGCGTAGCTGCTTCGTAGCTCGGAGCTGTTTTCGTAGCTCGTAGCGTTTGCTACGTTGCTACGTCGTAGCACAATTCGTCAACAAGAGAGACGAATAATTGTCTTATAAGATTTTGATGATTTTGAATTTGATTTTGATGTGGTCTTAAGGAACACAGTGCTCTTTGGACTCTGCGTACTACAGGCGTGTATTGTGCCTGATTACAGGCGTGATTTTATGTATGTATGTGTATAACATTTCAAGCTTTCGCGTTTCATTGTATATAAAGAAACATAATGTGTGTCGCGTGTAGTCCCGTTAGTGTAACCTTTATATAATTATGTCTTATTGTTATCTGGCTAAGAATCAATAAAATATCAATAAAGTCAGTAAATAATATATGAAGCAAAATCTAATGATATATACGATAACAATCTCTGAGTTCACCACACACAATTGTCATCTGATATTTAGTTCGGGAATACTCGGCTTTCAAGGTCAATGGACATTAACAATGCCACGAAAAGACCAAGTATATTGAGAGAAAATACATTGAAAGAGTAATATATGGTAGCATTTCATATCACAATATTAACCACGCTATATTTTTATTTCATTAAACATCGTCTTGCGAACTAAAATACTAAATGCTGCGGCCATTATTTATGATGAATGTAACTTAATTAACCAGAATTGCACATTCACCTTCTTCATTAAAGCATGCTTTTGAAAACTCTAAAAGGTTGTAAAAATGATAAAAACTCTCTTTCTACAAATAGGTCAAAATAATAATGTTGTTCATTGTCTATATATATTGGGTCCTTACCTATGAAATTGGGGTTTTTTTTTTCTTAGTATTTTGTCTGTAACTATTAAGATTCAGAGTATTCCTAAAAAATAATTACCTCGTCTAAAAATAGACTATATTTTTGAGGTCTTTTGATTTGTTTTGATAATTTGTTGTAAGGTTAATTGTGTTAATACTGGGCACGGAGACAACTCTTTTTAAGTGCCTCCCGAATACATCATTTTATTTGCATTCACTTAAAAACGATAAATATTTTTTATGAAGTGTGATATAACACATATTACTAAAGCTTGTCTTATGATAGATGCCAAATATTATTTGTCGGATTTGTCGTTGTGAAGAAAACTGAAAAAATTTTAGTATGGAAAATGCAGAATTCCCCAAAATCTCCATACAAAACACCAATTTCATAGGTAACGCCAAAATGATAATGGAAGAAATGGAATATAAAGATAATGGAAACGCCAAAATGTACGACGTCAGCACGTGATTGTAACATTTGCGATGAAAATTCGAAGCAATATACATCAGCTATGCTGCTAGCCGCCATGTTACTAAGCCCAGCAACGTGTTGTTGTTAAATTGCCTAAATGATTATTTTACTATAGTAATATTTAAAATTTCGCTGATTGGAGAAGCTATCATATCACGACATCATGCGTTTTCGCCATTGGTTCATATTTTAACCTATTGGTCAACAACGGAACCAAAAACCGATCCTTAGCGAAGGTTGCCCATTCTTCTCCGAACAGGCCCTCCTGGTAGTTTTATGAATGGATAGCTTAGTACATTTCTGAGGTTCATAAATTGATAGTGATATACTTTAATGAATATATTATTATATTTAAATAATAATATATTCATTTATTTAAGTATATCACTAGTGTCATAGTTAATTGATTATTTTATTTAGTAGCCTACCTTAACTACCTCGAGAGAGCTATTTCTGAACACAATATCTTCGCCTTTCCCTAATCACGTCAAATAAGCTGACGTTGTGTCAACAAAAGACAACTGTAGCGACATTAAAACAACGTCTAAACTACAGTAAGACATTATTATTGTAATTGCAAAACAACACCCATAAACAGGACTTTTGTTGACACACGAAGGCCGTAGAAATAAAATTATTCTGGAAAAATCTATTTATTTATTTAAGTCGTTTCGTGGGTGCAAAAGACAGGCCACAATACAGGAGGGTGAGCGAGTGAAACAAATAAGCATCATTTCACCTCTTTTCACCCCTCTGCTGGGCACAGGCCTCATGGGCCATAACACCATCACGACACCTTAAGGGTTCGGCGAACAGTGAATTTTTCATACAAACGTAATACCAAAATCATTTTCAATTTGAGAATATCTGGACATATCATCGCTGTTATTCGGATTAAGAAAGTATTTTTCTATGTTTCTGTTCAAATTACATAATGATTAATTGCGTTTTTAATATGAAACAAATATGCGGTAAATATGTCCGAAAACGTCGAAAAAGTTACGAAATATAATCGCATATATTTATAAGTTTATAAATATTTTGAACAATTTTTTTTTAACAGAAACATAGAAAAACACTTCCTTAATCCGAATAACAGCGATGATATGTCCAGATATTCTCAAATTGAAAATGATTTTGGTAATACGTTTGTATGAAAAATTCACTGTTCGCCGGACCCTTAATGCATGTTTGTGGATAGAAACAGTTGCAATAACAACCGGGGACTATAGCTTTACGTGCCTATTGAGGTAGCTACGGAGGAGTCCGGGATCACAAAGTTTGTAACGAGGCGCTATGGTAGTATTAGCGACTCTTTGCTGTTATTGCGCTCTTCTCTGGCAATTTTCTCTTTGTTTCTGTTTGTAAACTAAGTATCTGTCTCTTTTAATTTTTTTTGGTCTCCAATTTTCATTCCTATCAGAGTCAGCGTCTGGAGTGGTTGTTGTTGACGCCTAAATATATAATTTAAAAATTATTTAAGTGTTGTTGTGTAATTATAATATATCATAGTAATAAACTAAATGTCATACCTAGTAATAAAACAGTAAATGTTCAAATAACCTAAGTAACTTTTTTTTTTGTCCAGTGAATTCAGTGTTATTTATCTTTTGTGTTTTGTTTCAGTTGTGCATTTGTATTTGAATAATATCAGTGACAACATCTTCAAGCTTTTTATTTTAACAACGGCATCCACTACGTCACAAGTTTAGGTCATCCATCCAAGGCCTGACCATGGCGAGGACAGCTTAGTTTTCGATATCGCTACTGAGCTTCTTATTAGCTTCTGGTTAGCAATCGAGCTTCTGCTGATTCACACCGCGAACTATGAGACATCGAATAATGCCAGCGAAATCACCTTGTTCATCTTATTTGCCTAAGGCACGTTTTTTAGGTACGCTGGCTTGTAGTACTGTTGACCAGCGCCGGCGAGATTTCCATACATTTTGACGTAAAGCGCGCACGCGTGGCTTGCGGCCAGCCCACCTATGAAACCACGCTAAGATTAGCTTAGTGTGTCATTGGTAAATTTAATTTACCTCTATAGCTACCAAATTTATTTGTAACTTGAATCTTAATGTATACTGTATTTTAAACACATTTTCATTTTGATTGTATTTTTAATTTTCGATTGAATTTTAATTGTTATTGGCTTTTAATTATATTGAATGTATGTTACATTTTATTTTTATATCTTAATTTATAATTGTAATCGCATTAATGACATTGATTGTAATTTAATTGTATTTCGGATTTCAATTATGTAATTTATATTGGATTCTTGACAATTGGTAATTTAATTTGAATATGAGTATAAAACCTAAAATGAATTATTTTTATTTTATTTTATTTTCATAGTTTTCATAGACGTGCTTCGCCCGCCTGCCCGCTCGCCCGCTTATCATGTGGCCTCCGCTGAAGCCTTTTATAGTTGGATGTTCTTGTTACACTCCTACTGAAATTTCGAAGTCAAAATAATTCTATTTGAATTTTTATATTAACAACAAGATAGAACTTTTTACTTGTTTACTTCAAGGCAACAATAATAAAAACTGTTACTACATCAAAATTATTTTTTATTTACTATTTCAAAAGTATTTTAGGTAAAACTACCTACTGAAATGTCGCTTATAATAATGTGAGATTTAATTTTTTTAATTTTTACTTCCTAAAGCTAATAATGTGTATGGTACTAGAAAACTTAATTACGTTATACCAAACCTTCTGAATAAGCTACCAATAAGTCTACAAAGTGCTTATATAAAGGGAAGTTGTAAAAACTAACTTAAAAATTTGTATTAGAGTGAATCGATGTAGACGAATAAACCAATATCGGTTTTTGAGCCGCATCTATGTGTTATTTTTATTTTGTATAAATGTGTGTTTTAAATAAATAAATTAAAAATATATATATTTTTCTCTTATAAATCACTAATTTGTACTTTAGAAAAAAAAAGGAATTGTAACGCCAAATGTAGAGCTCCGATCTCAAACTTGGTACCGGTCGATATTGCAACCTTTCCTTTTCTACCTACCAGTATTGGGCCAGGCGTGGTAATGTACTCCTCATGGGTTTCTTATGTCCCACCAGTGAGACGCATGAAGACGCATGAGGACAATAAACAAGATCAAATTACGAGTATGTACCTTTTAGAATCCCGTATTGGTCCGGGACACAAAAAGAATGTACCAACTACTTTTCTTGCCTAGCATGTCGTAAAAGGCGACTAAGGGCGTATTAGGGTACTGGGTCGTGATTGTGTAGGCGATGAGCTAGCCACTTGTTACTACTCTTTCACGCTTTTTCATCTGACTAAACCCAATTATTTTATGGCTAAATGTGGTCTTAAGGAACACAGTGCTCCTTAGACTCTGCCTACCCCTTCGGGGATTACATGCGTGATTGTATGTATTTATGTATATATAATTAAGCCAAAGCATTGTAACACAGCCGGAAATTTTAACGTTTCATTCAAATGAATCCATTCTTATCAAAAACAACTAGTTTTTGCCACTGAAATGTAAAAAGCGCTTCTGTATAAATCGAGTGACATAAATGTTAAAGACAAATGTCACGAATCCCAAATATTCCCAACGGGCCATTACAACCTTACACGAAGTTTTATTACAGTTTTACAATATGACAGATCTAGCTTTGTTTCGAATTCCAGACATCAACGTGACCTATATCAAAAGATATATTCCCAGGTGGAAATGTATTATATTGTTTTACGCGATACCAAAAATATGTTCAGCTTCGTGGTTTCTATAGCTTGAGGGATAAAGTCTAAAGTGCGACGAACTAGTACATATTTTATCCACAGAACTATGAAACGGAACTGACTGGCATTATAGAGTTTTTGAATGAATAATGCTACTCACAGAAAGGCCATATAGTTCAAATTTATGTGTAAGATAATATAGTACAACAACGGGTAAGGTTTTTGTGCGAATGTCGTAGAATTCGTGCTATAGTAATAAAAGTGAAGCTTATTTTCAGACCATTTACGCTTAAAAGGAGGAGCTTGGTGGCGTAGTGGTCAGTGCGCTTTGGCTTCGATCGAAAACAAAGCTACCTTCGCCGTGGTCAGGCCGTGGATGGGTGACCAAGACTTTGTGATCTCGAGCTTCTTCGTGCTTCGGAAGGCACGTTAAGCCGTTGGTCCCGGTCGCATTTGTGACCGTTTCTACCCACCAACCCGCATTGGGCCAGCGTGGTGGTGTTACGGCCCATACTCCTCATGTGTTTCTCCATGGGGAAGGCCTGTCCCAGCAGTGGGACGTATGACGATGACGCTTAAAATTTAATGCAATATGGGATTGATATAGTGAGGAATGAGTATATCGGGGGATGCCTTAAAATTGCTCCAGTGATAGAGAAGTTGGGAGAAAAGTGTCTATCGTGGTATCACAGATCACAGAGAGCCGCTTCGCTTCCGTGGTATGGACATATTTTGAGAAGAGAGAATGAGCATGTAACGAGAAGGGTTTTGAATATGAGAGTGGATGGTAATGCAGGGAGAGGAAGACCGAAGAAGATATGGATAGAGATGGATAGATTGTGTGAATGAGGATATGGCTAGAATGGGAGTGAAAGTTGATATGGCGTGTGATAGGGGAGAGTGTAGAAATAAGCCTCGTTGCGCCGACCCCAAATGAAATTGGGAAAAGGACAGGCCAATGATGATGATCTTTTGTTTTTTTTGAGTTGGCAGAGGAATTTGGTATAATAATTTATTATGTAAGGCAGGAACTAGTTTACCGATCATTATTTTTCCAAATTTTCTAGTTGATTCCATATGAAGAATAATTTAAATGCAATCACGTAATTATTTTCAAAAGTTCTCTTTGGAAAACGATAAATATATTATTAACTTTAGTCTCAACATTACTGCAGTATAATAATAATCTTGGGTAAAATTACAACCAACAGAAATAAAGATATATTGGAATTTACTCTACTGTACTTCCTAATAACACCTAATTTTTTTTTGTGATAAATTCTATTATTTATTTATTTAACCATTTATTGTAAATACACAAAAAAAAATACAATAAGCAATACAAAAAAACTGAGTAGAAAAGGTAGGGCTTATTCCTAATAGAAATGTCTTCCAACCCACCTGCGAAGGAAAAATGCTGAGGAGTAAGCTGAGTCGCGTGTACTTAACAATATATACATTCGTTCATATATTCATTTATGTCTATTGTATCGGTAAAGTATTTTATTATTGTTTTAACTATGAAATTAATTGAATATGATTTCTATACTATATTTTATTGTTAAGTTATTGCTCGTATTAAATCGTTTGCTTCCTAATTAAAGTAAAATAAATTAAATAAAATAAAATCTTGTATTTGATGTTCAAAAACCAAGAGCTTAATTAATGAGTTCTATAAGACAAATGAAACCTATGTAACGACCTTCGTCCTCCGCTATTTTAAGCCAAGGTCATTGCTCTTCCAGTAAATTAGGGTCAGCTTATACGGAGACAAAACGCCTTTGAAAAGCTAATAAAAAGTAAGCCATATACGCTTTTAAGTTCACTTACGAAGTAGAATGTGGCGACATTGACTCGTGTGGGAATCTAGTTCGTTAATAAAGAATAGACTGAATTGTTTGTTTTGAAATGGAATTCAAACTCGGCCACAGTTTTTTATGCAATTCGCAAATGAATATTTTATGGAACTATCTAAGAAGCTTTTAAAACACAAGGGTTTTAAGACCAAGCTATGTATACGTACACACACTGCTTTATCTTCACTGATCTATACATGTAATAAAACTGTAGAGGTCGATGTCTGTACATAGAAAAAAAAGTCAGAGGGATGTAAAATTTTTTTTCGTTTCTCTGTCTGTTTGTACGGGCTACTCTCCGAAATGGTTGAACCGATTTCAATGAAATGTTGCATGGTGATACCTTATATCCCTGGTCAACATCTTAAATACCTACTTTTTATTCCGGAAAAGGGCTCCGTGGGATAGTTAAAAACCATAGCAACCGCGCACAAAGTCGCGGGCAACAACTAGTAATACACAAAATGAAATAAATCGTAAATGCGATGATAAAATAAACCCAAATGCACATTTAGGTTTATACAATTGAGCTAAAGACGGTGAAATGCTTTAGCCACAAATTTTTAAGAAAAAAAAAACGTATAATTTAGAGGTAAACCGATATTATTATGTTTACAGTCAAAATGTTACAAGTTCACTTTAAAAAGCAACTTGTTATTATACATATTTACTACTGAGTTAATATAAAAAACATGAGTATAAAAGTGAATCAAGAATTCAAGATCCCAATATAAGTTTGGAAGTATTCAAGATATATAGGTAAGACAGGAAAAAGATTATGAATCTCAGATGACCTCGCTCTAAAGAGTGGTTCATATAGAAAGTACGACGGAAATTCAACCACAGAAGCTGGTTTCACTTTATGGCCTGCTAGATAATTTATTACACCTCGTTTGAACGAGCCCATGTAGAAAGAAGGGGACCCAAACGTTATAAATGGCTTGCTTAGCGACTTTTGCATTAGTGACAAAGAAATATTAAGCTTCCGATGTTCTGATTAGTTATTTATTACACGTAAAAATAACAATTAAAAAGTCAACTTAATAATCTGTTCTTTTACCAGCTGCCCTGCTCTTCAATCAAATTTCAATGGATATGAATTGGAAATCTGTCATTTTGAACAAATAAAATAAAATATGGAAACATTTGATGTTGCATTAGATCAATATAAATTTGTCAACATTACGTTACAAAAAAGGGCAGTAGCTGTTGTTAAAAATAAAAAAAATATATTAATCATCATTTATTTATTTATTTGTGAAATGTAAAGAGACAACAACAAAGTAAAGAACAAAGTAAAGACACTCACACACACACTCACTCACACACACACACACACACACACACACACACACACACACACACACATTATTAACAGAGAAAAATCAAACTCATTATCAGGTGGAATAAAGGCCAAGAACTTACCTGTCATATTAAAAAAATACTAAATATAATTATATTAATTTATTTTGATAATAATAATCAATAATAATTTCAGTATCTGTAACTATATCTATAAAAATAACAAAAACGTTTTTGCAATTAAATCCAATCGAGAAAGGAATAGAAAAATACCCTTACGTATATTGTGACTATTTGCAAATTACAGATAATTTTTTATTCGGTCCTAAATCCATATCAACAGAAGGTAACTTATAGGCGCATATTATAACTTACAAACGCTTGATCTTTAGCAGCAAAAGTGTAGGCTTAACCAAAACCAAGCAAATTAATCTAAGACTATTAATAAATACATTTGACCCAAGGATTTATGTCGCCATGTTAATCCGTAAGGCTTGGGTCTGTGCCTATACTTAAAACTATATAACTCTGTTTACACGGAATGTTAATTACTAGCTTTGTAATAATAATAGACTAATAATTAACGATAATAATCAAAAGCATTATCAGGCAGGCAGCAAGGCAGCGGTAGCCGAGTTAGGACGGACGAGGCACTACCCGGTCGAGAGGCAGCGGGAAACGCGGGTTCGATCCCACCGCCTGTACCACTGAGTTTAAACTTATTGTGAATATCGCTTGCCTCACATTGTGCCCGGTGCATGGCAACTGACTCGCCACCTGTTACATGGGAACTCATCATACCTGGCGAAATTTGGCGGGGAAAAGACCGTGAAGATAATGTTATGTTATATTAAGAGTGCTAGCATAATTTTAGTGGAAGCAATTAGCTTAATTCGATAAGTCGTTTAATAGCGGCTCGTTAAAAAAATACTGCCAACCCATCTCTTCCCTTGGGCGTGTTAAAAGGCAACTAATGGACATAGAACTGCAGAACCATCTAATAGCTTATAGCGGCGACGGGCTCATCGAGCACATGTGCAGTTACTGCTTGGTGAAGCGCGGACTATGGCAGTGGACTGCTTTAGAGATGCTTTTGCCTTATCTCAGACTAACCCTTAAAGATTAATAGTCGTGATTATATGTATGTATGTAATTAGCTTTAGAGATTCGATCAAACGCAAACGCAGAACTTTTATAAAATTTCAAGAAAACAAATTGCCTTTCATTCTACATCACAATTCAAAACAATTTTTACTGTACGCCATCATACTATTTTTGATCTAGCGCTGCCTAAATTAACGAACATAAATCGAGCCCTTCTCAACAATGGAAGCCAAAATGATGACTTAGGATTACATAGAACACTAATGGACGTACAATATTATCGAAACATATTTCCATTGAAGAAACTCTGCGGTCATTTTAAGTTCTCTAGCCATTGTAGATTGCAAGAAGCTCAGTAAAAGGAAATTTTTCAAGATGTTTTTTAATATTAAAAATATTTAATTAAATTCTTTTCCTATATCTATTAATCCATACAATTTGGAGGAGCTCGGTGGCGTAGTGGTTAGTACGTTTTGGCTTTCAATTGAAAACAAAGCTACTTTCGCCGTGGTCAGGCCGCGGACGGGCGACCAAATGTTTGTGATCTCGAGCTTCTCCGTGCTTCGGAAAGTACGTTAAGCCGTTGGTCCCGGTCGCTATTGCAGCCGTTTCTACCCACCAACCCGCATTGGGCCAGCGTGGTGGTGTTACGGCCCTTACTCCTCATGTGTTTCCTCATGAGGAAGGCCTGTGCCCAGCAGTGGGACGTATATTGGTTGAGGACGATTAATCCATACTAATATTATAAATGCGAAAGTAACTCTGTCTGTCGGTCTCGCTTTCACGTCAAAACTCAGTAGATTTCTAAAGATGAATAAATAAGCCTGAGAAAGGATATAGGCTACCTCTACCGTTGCTCCCGCGGGAAAAATAACGTTTAATTGGAACTAGTTCATGATGCGAACATTACGAGCAAACATTTATTTATTAATGTTATATTGATTAATAAACTTGTCTATCTTTGGCCTTCAAGCTACCTTGCATATTCGTTGTTGTCTTTAGTTTGTCATGAATGTTACAGCAGCATTTGTGTTCACTTCCTTTGTTTCAGTAAACCATTTTCCATAGACAATCTGGAGACGAAACCATAACGTTAGGTAGACTAGACGTCCGTTTACGGTACATACTGCTGACGACAGTACAACATTCAATACCAAACTACTGTGGTAACTGGATAGTAGGTAAGTGACAATTTAAGCAACTTTAATTAAAATTTTAATAAATATTTTTGTGGCTGCTTATTTGCGAAGCCAATTTAAAATTCGTTTAAGATTTAAATATTCCATATTCTTTTTTTTTTAAGATGTTTATTAATTGCAGTAACAAAGTTCTTCGTTCTCATCACAATATAATTACCACTTAGTCTGTTTTCTGTCATAAATTCTATTTTTATTCTTCTTTATTCCTTCTTCTTGATTGCGATTGTTTGCAAACAATATATGTTTTTTTTGTGTTTCGTTTTGTGCCCGTTGACTAGTTAAATGTGTTTGTGAATATCACTTGCCTCACATTGTGCCCGGTGCCTGGGCTCATTGTGAGGCAAGCATTGAGAGGCTCACCACCTGTTACATGGGGGCTTTGACATGTCACGCGAAATGTGGGTAGTTCGATTTGTGTTGTGGTTTTGTTTTTGTGTCTAAAAGACAATGTACATCAATGGCTTAATAACGTAACACAGCTTTGTAAAACATTTGTGTATTCTATTAAGCCGTTATGAATTTGCCATTTACTGAGTTCTAAGTCTTCACAGCCGCGCAATATTAAACTGACCGTCACACCCACTGAAAGCCCGAATGCAGGACTTCATAGCACAGCATAAAGCCTACACCAATTCATATCTCTTAGGGTACAAAGCTTTTGAAAACGCAGTTAGCAATTCTGTTAAACTGTCCAAATTAATTTAGACTGCAATTTGTTTAAAAAAGTAAATTACATTGTGTTCAAAAGTAAGTAGTTTACATACATACATTATAATCATGACTATTATCCCCCAAGGGTTAGTCAAAGACTAGGCAAAAGCACTGCAAAAGCAGTCCATTGCCATAGTCCGCGCTTCACCAAGCAGCGACTGCATTCAGCGTGACAGGTGCCGTCGCTATAGCCCGTCGCCGCTTTAAGCTATTGGATGGTTGTGCATTTTAAGTCTATTTGTCGGCTTTTACGATACCCAAGGGAAGAGATAGGTTGGTAGTATTCCTTAATGAGCCGCTACCACACGGCGATAGCTAGTCGAGATAAAATTTGCCATTACTCGTGCAAGCGGTCGCTCGATTGATGCCTCACATGGCAACAGGCTTGATATCTGTTACTTGTGTGTTGGGACCATAAACACATCGGGCATATTTCTGCCTCGGGGAGAAGTCTTATGACGGTGAAATGCGAAAAAGATAAGGTTTTATTGCGATATTTAACTACCACTATAACAAACTTTTGATATTTATAAAATTAAATTCCAATATTCTAAGAAAATGTAAGCCAGGCCATAAAGTTACAATGCGCCTACACTAACTCTGCCAGCTGGTTAGGGTTGTCACAATTTTATTATTAAAAATAGTTTAAATTTCATTTTAAAACTACACAAAGATTGCTTTTAACAAACTGAACAACTGAAAACACGCTATTACTCGAATTTGATAACTTATCAGATTGAATTTTAAATTGGGTTTTAAAATTAAGCCCTTGTTTTAGAAGTGTCCTCGTAAACAACATCTGAATAACATATTACAACTTTCCACAATATTTTCGAAGTCTCGAATTTCCCAAAACTTCCACAAACTAAAACATAGACGAAGGATACACATGTCCATGAACTGGAATTACTGGATTAAAATTCAAAATTACTGTCATACCTAAATGTAAGCGGTTCTTCTTTTGGCATTGAATGTGAGATACTTGCTAATCTTTATTGTGTCATGTTGGAGTTACTCGTCTGAATATGCAATGAAGATGTTAGAACAGAATGAAAATGAATTTAAAATTGTCGCGTAAGAGAATTATTACCCCCATTTTTATTTAGTGTGGTTTCAGATCCATGCCAGGTGGCGATTTCAATAAATTTTGACGTATAAGCGCGCGCGCGTGTTGTGTACGCTACTGTCTTGGGTAACTGTATGCGCGCGCGCAGCAGTTAAATCATCCCTCATCCGTCAAGTAAGAGCACAATCATCCATACTAATATAATTAATGCGAAAGTAATTCTGTCTTTGTCTCGCTTTCACGTCACTGAACTGAACCAATTTAACTGAAATTTGGTACACAGATAGTCTAGAGTCTGAGAAAGGACAAATGCTACCTTATATTCCAATATTTTAATGGGAACGGCTATCGCGCGGGTGAAACCGTGGTTATCAATATCTGCTCGACCAAGTATTATATGACATATTCCCTCAAAATATAATTTTATTACGAATTTTAAAATTTATCGGCATTGTAAAATTATGACGCGACAACAGAGATTTATCACCATGACAACAATTAATCAGATGACACTGACAAGAAATCTTATTTTCATTGTTATAATTAGAGGTTTTAGTTCAACTATTAACAATCAACATTTTGCTAATAAAAGGTTGGAATGTAATGTTGAGCACTTTGTAAAAAAACAATGCAGTGTTAACAAACACACAAAAAAAAACTAGTAGTAGAAGTATACATAAATAAATCACATCTTTCCCCATAGAGTTTAGTAAGAGATTAAATATTTACACTCGCTACGATCCTAGCATATTTCCTTCGCTTCACCGATTTACTCAGCAGCTCTCGCCTGCTCAATCAATTTCCAAATTTTGTCTAGCTTAACATACACGTTTTGAATACATACACGTTTGGTTAGGATGATAATGTGACTTCATTTTACACCCAACATGACGTTGCACTTTTATTTTATATATTTTTTACTATACTGCAATCGTAATTTCTAAAATGGTAGCCCTAGTCAGTGTTTATATCCCCTAGTATTAATTCCGGTCCACCTAAATACACACTTTGGTCTAGATGTTGGTCCGTACGATAAGGTCCACATTCTAGTCTGGTAAGTGCTATTAAGACATTGGAGTTATGTCTTTGGAGCCCGCCCAAGATAATGTGTCGACGGCCAACAGAGGTTATTTTGGTTTCAGACATTGGTTAGCTTGTTCACTAATTTGCTGGGAATGTTAGAAAATGTTTTTCGTTCTTGTTCTTCAGTCAAAGCCTGTTGCTTCGCAGGTTATTGGTTCCAACCACTAATTGTTGTATCAAAAAATTTCAGTATAACTTTCAAACAGGATTTTACATACAAAGTTTTTGTGTTATCCCGTCGTTCCTATATATTTTCGAGCGAAGCATGTTCTTCTTAGTCTATCGAATACTCAATGAATATCAACAAAACAACATAGGTCGATCGTATGTCACCTGCAAATACACGTATTTGGAAAGAAATAAAAATCTGCCCATTTCTAAATTTTTCCTTTTCTTTACTAAAAAATTCAAAATTCAATATCGTTTATTCAATTTTGATGCGTCTTAGAACATGCTTATGAACGTCAAAAGCATTTTACAAATTTTCCTGAAAGCGATCTACGCCATCCGTTGACAAACTCAGCAAGTTTCTATCCTCCCTTTACATTGTTTTCATTTAAGAAATGCCATAAACTACAACGTCATTGAAGTTATAGAAGTAAAAATAAATAAATATCTGAGCTGTATTTTTGGCCGCTTACACATTTTCATTACAAATATAACAAAGGTATATAAAGAGGTACTTGAGAACTTGGCTTTTCCAAAAGATAGGTGATTGATATAAAACCCTTTATAATATTCATTGATTCTTTTCCACGAATACCAACCAATAATATTTTGTATTGTGAGTATACTGAAGAAAATTTTCGTAAAATTATAATGAAAAAAAAAACATGGTAAATTCGTTTGAAAATAGGTGCACATTATTGTGCCCTGTAAATAGATTACTTAACAATTTTCTCAAATGTTCCTAAAATAATGTAATCGATGAATGATTTTCACCTACGAGTCTTGACATCATTTGTTCTTCAACTTCCATGGTAATAATACAAGGCCTCGACTATTTTGGTCAATATTACATTCCAACCTCTTATTAGCAAAATGTTGATTGTCAATAGTTGAACTAAACCTCTAATAATTAAAATAATGAAAATAACATTTCTTGTCAATGTCATCTGATTAATTGTTGTCATGGTGATAAACAAGAATTTTGTACTGTATGATGGATGCCAAACTCCCATACAATAGCATGAGGCAATATTTTGTTTCGATCAGTAGGTGTTCCCTCTCATTCTATCACTTTAATGAATGATTTTGTCATTTCGTAGTAAAGCTTTCTATTACTACTAATGACGTCACCCAAAAATACACACAAATTTCTCGAACAAATACTCTCATTTAATATATGATTTTTGTCTCACCTCTGAAATGATAAGGTATATCCAGGATACCACTCACTTATACAACATAAAACAACGCACGTCATCACCATTTTCTATTTAAAATATTAAATTACAAAAAATTGTAACCATTTTCAGTCTGGGCGTCAAAATGGCGTAAATATGACAGATGAGACAGAAACTATATATATACCTTCATTCATAAATAGTGATAGAATGAGAGGGAACACCTACTGATCGAGACAGAACATTGCCTCATGTTATTGTATGGGAGTTTGGCATCCATCTTATAGTACAAAATTCTTGGTGATAAATCTCTGTTGTCGTGTCATTACTTCACAATGCCGAGAAATTTTAAAATTCGAAATTAAGATACATTTTGATGGAATATATCACACGAAACTCGGTCGAGCAGATATTGATAACCACGGTTCGCTCGCGCAGAACCCGTTTCCATTGGAATATCGGGATAAAAAGTAGCCTTTGTCCTTTCTCAGGCTCTAGACTATCTGTGTACCAAATTTCAATTTAATCGGTTCAGTAGTTTTGACGTGAAAGCAAGACAGACAAACAGAATTACTTTCGCATTTATTATATTAGAATGGTGACAGATACTGTTACGTAGAATCAAAGCACTATTAATATAAATGCCGCATAATTAAACTCACACGCCTTCATATCACAGTACTTATATAAAGCAATATTAGATTCCTTGTTATATAATTATCAGGAACGTGAATCTTGGAGAAAATTGATCTGCCTACCATATTTCTATGAGTCATTGAACTCCAAGGCAATTTTGCCTGGCATTTGGGAAGCGATGAAACACTGACAGCTTTTTCCGCCACAAAATGGCATTATAAAGATATTTTTTTTAATTAACTTCTTGACAAGCATACTTTCCTAATAATAGTAAGTAACATGTGCCTTGAATCTAATATTATTTTTACGTTATTACTTTACTTAAAAGCTCACCAGCGTATATTTACATTAATACAATAAAATATTATCTTAACTAATTAGGTATAATACAAAATTTAACACGCATTTAAGGCAAGCACAACTTTCGCAAAAGGGGAAGAGGAAAACTTATTAGATACTAAGTACCTAGTATATAAATACAAAGGAAACAAAAAAGATATATTATCTTCGAAAAAAAATGTAAACATCGAAACTAGTTTGTGATAACTACATATTTAAAAAATATTTAAATACGAGTATATATCTAAAGTGTCCGGTAACTGCGATAGTCTTGCTCACTATCACGTGGGACCAATTAAAGTACTGGCAAATAATGAATGTAAAATACACCTCTGCCTACAAATGTAGGCGTGTTAATATGTTGTGTACTCTTTGTACGATTCTTACAAAACAATCTTACAACAATAACATTTTCTCACCTTTTCAAATACCCCTCCATTCCTCTCACTAAACATAACATTAACTGAGAATTGGACATTTTGAAAAAAAAACATGCAAAAATCATTGTATCAACACCAGGTGCAGCCGGCGCCTATACGAACGCGATATAAATAATACACAGCAAAAAGACTCGCCGGGTACACGAGTCTTTTTTGCCGTGTATTACGAGTCTTTTTGCCGTGTATTTGGAAATATTACTGCGTATTTGAAAAGCTGTAAAAAGAGGTCGGGTATACTTCGGAAGCGGGAAGAGTACAGTCGCCTCTATAAGCAATGTTTTCCGGCCGCTCAACGCAAGTTTTTTTATGTTCCGCAACATATCCTTTTGGATTAAGGTGGTATGAGTATCGCTTTTCGGTTTATTTCCAGTCTACATTTTCGAATAACATACTGTCAATGCCAAAATAAACGGAAGAATTTGGTTCCAATAAAACATTGGGCGTGTTTCTTTATAAAGCAATTTCGAAATTCTTAGGATCTTATGTGTAAATGAGAAATCGATATACAAGGTGACATAGCTTGTCTTGCGTTTTTTTTTAATTAAATGCATTGACTTCCTTACGCATAGACAGCGTATCCCTATAACAACGTCACTACTGATTTAATAAGGTTTTATGTGGACGTGGTTAGCTACGAACGACAACAAACCTCAGACTTCCCAAATTATGTTCATCTGAACTCCTTTGAACATAAACAACACAGTCCATTCTGGCCACATATCCAATCACAACCTTGTCCATTACTCTTTCACCACCGATTTAACCTTATCATAACATACCAATCACGACCTTAATCAGAGAGCTGTAGCGTTGTAAATCGCTTAACCACAATAAAGCCCTTCAGACCCCGCTTCAAACACCTGACCAAGTTCGTTACTAGGGTCGTCAATAACCAACACAATCCGGTTCACGTGTCGCGCTAACACGACAATATATCGGCAGAGCTCAAATGTCGAATTCCATTTGCGTGGTGTCGAACACAAATTTATTCCGTCGCAATTTCCGTGACGTCAGCTGAACTATATGTGACATCATTTTTCGGATGCTGGCTTTAAAGTTACCGGCGTGTTTTTGCCTGAGCTGTTATTTGCAGGTTTTATAAAAATTTACATAATTTTGTCTTGAAGCCAGGGCTGACTTCGAACAGACATCAAAACGTTCGACTACCACAAACTGTGGAATTTCGGAAATCATTTTTGCACTTTATTCATTAGGCATTAAGGTACAAAAATTAACAATCAGTAGTTTGTTTGAATTTTAGCACAATAAGCGTTTTAGCGCACTTATTTGTAGTCACTCACGCAAACACAGTATACTTTCACACTGCGATATGAGTGCTGATTCGTCATATTATCTTATTCCACACTTTTGGAACTGGTCATATTATTGACTCGTCACATTCCTGATACGTCATTTTCTGTAAGCGAAATCGCGATCCTTAGTAATAAGTGTGAGGATGACCAATTAGGAATATGATGAATCAGGAACAAATCATAGAAATGAATTACAAAAAAGACCCTTATTCCACACAGATAGGTAAATGAACAATCATCGGGATTCAACCAACCTTAACCTCAGAGATAAGGTCAACTCGAAGCCATCATAAAGTCACAAAGTTGAAGCAAAAAAATCTTATTTTACGAAAATATCATAGAATATTCTGTAAATTATGTTTTTTATACATACTTACAACACTGCTGAATTGCACATTTCGTTGAATCGAAATGTTGTTTTACCTGAAACAATTAAAAATTTCCTGTTAAGTAATATTTTATGATATAACATTGTATTTTTGTTAGCCAACTTATGTTAGCCATTACAGTTAATTCCACAAACCCGCGATTCAAGTCTCGACAAGGGTAACTGAGGGTCAACGCAAATATTAACCTACGCGTCGTGGGTAAATATTTATGGTAAGCGTTATAGTATTTTACCATCAATACACAATACCACGCGTGTATCCTCGAACGGGGTAAAAAGGGTAATTATAGCACACTAATAAATAATAGTATAATAGAATTATACTATATATTATAAACTAGTATACTATTATATTATTATACTATATATAGTTACATAAACGGGCCTTGAAATGCACGGCTAAAATTAACAAAAACACTTTACCGGTGTCAAGTAACCCTGAAAAAAAAAAACAAATCTAACGATCATGATGTAATATCGATATACGAATGAGTACACGACCAAAGAAGCGATGTTTTGAATGTGTGAACTGTGATTTGAGAAGAATCGAAATTTTAATGAATATTGAGCTTAAGATAGGCAGAGAATAGAAAAGCGGGACATGATATACTGTGCGAAAAGGACAGCAAGAAGAAATAGGATTTTTTTTGTTGACATTGAGGTTGGCTTAGGGACTGTACCTACATACATACATACATATAATCACAAATATTATAACCTAAGAGTTAGTCAGAGAGTAGGCAAAAGCATCTTCACCAATCCGCGATTCACCAAGCAGTGACTGCACATGTGCTCCGCGTGTCAGGAGGTGAGCCCGTCACCGCCGTCAAGAGATGGGTTGGTAGTATTCTTAATGAGCCGCTACCACACGACACGGACTGTACCTACCGCACCAATAATAAGACAGATTGCCTTGTTTCTGTAACTTAATAGTGCATCGATGTGTTTTGAATAAAAAGATATTCTAAAAAAAGAAACCTTTAAAGCAATTCGCACATTCGACTGTTACCCTATATAAGATCACAAGAGTTGGTCTTGTGATCTTAAGGAATATAGGAATACAGTAACGAACTCCCTGGAATCGTCACCGTTCGCTCCTTACCTCCTTACTTGGATGCCGCGAAAATGTCGACTGAATAAATTTGTATTCAGCTCCTACGAATGAAATCTACCGTTTGAGCCCTGTCGATATTTTGTCTGCTCTGTAAGCTAGGCAGTATAAGTTAGCATGAATATTCATAAGAATCTGGTTTTGATGTTAACGAACGTACGATAACATACATTCTTGGAAATGATAAATGAATTATCATGTTATTGTCGTTATACCAGACAGTGGATCATATTTTATTTATCATTTGTCTTGATAATGCTCATCGACCTGATACTTGGTATTACTTGCTTGATAATTACCAAAGTAGGTACATTTTTCTAGATTACTTAAAAAATACTATAAGCATTTAGAAATTTAGACAAGAATTCAAAAAGAAGCTTCAGCTTCTTTTTATCACCGCACCGCTCGCCATCGCCAGGGAATTCATCCTCACACGTTAGAACCAAAATGGTCGCGTACCGTGCGTTTTAGGAGGAATTTCCTTCCTCGTACGCTTAGGCTGTGGAATGAACTCCCTGGTGAGGCTTTCCCAAGAGACTACAGCATGGAGTCCTTCAAAAAGGGCGTGAAAAGGTTTTTTAAGGGTCGGCAACGCGCTGGTGATGCCCTCGGTGTTGCTGGCGTCCATAGGCTACGGTGACCACTGCCCATCTGTGTGGGCCGTATGCTTGTTTGCCACCCTAGTAGTATAAAAATAAAAAATAAAAAGAAGAAAGAAAGAAGAATTATATTTGTATAATGGTACAAATAGAAATTGAAGTGATGACTAATTTACTACTTGCACGTATGTGAAAGCACAGCTGTGTGGAAAAAACGCACTGTTCACAAGAAAATATTAAACAAAACATAATTATCACTACTCTGTATTGTTCTATTTCGTTTTTAACTGTTTTACATTTTGAAGACTTACCGTCGCCTATTAGCGAATTTACAACATTCCCAGAACCAATACGAATACGTACATTATTCGATAAAGTTTGATTCGGTAAAAGCCCCACATCACTACAAAGGCGATGTTTTCGAGGTTTAACGCGTTGCTTGTACTGTATTCGTCAGCCGAATTTTGTATTCCAATGCGGATATTTTGTAAAGTTAAGCTGTTTTCTTACTAGGTCCGAGTATATTGAACATATTTATAAATAATCATGAATCTACAACGCTGCAATGACCAAGTGAAAATAGGTGGTATTAAGTTGGTACAACAATTACATTTTCTTTTATTTCTCCCATTACATCTTTTTTAAGTTAAACACAAATATTTTCTTCTAAAAACCAAACTTTTTGCATTTCATTTACCTATCGATATCCAGAATGGAAAGTCCCTTTATACCTGGAAATATTATGTTGTAAGGCGGCGCTTAAGCTGGCATAAACAACAGCGATATTTTGCCATGACTAATAGTGTTGTACAATGAATAATATCGATGTTATTAAAAAAAGTATTTCAATTTACATTGAAGAGCTCTCTGGTTTAGTGTTTCGAATGGATTAATAATTAATGTTTGACTTTGACTTTAATTTTCATTACGATTGGTCTCAATAACTTTGTGTTTATTTCACATTATTTGTGCAAGATATTTCTATAACTAACATAAAGTGCAAATTCCCTTGCAAGTTTATGAAATTACTATCACTATGTAAATTTTGAAAATTTTTCCCTGAATACTGGAATAAATATATTACTTCTGATCATCCATTTAAATCCAGAAATGCTTACATGAAAATTTAAATTCAATTTGGACAAAAGGACTGGACTCTTATAACAAAACACACATAATATCATCAAACATGCCCAAAGTGATAAGTATAGGTGTTTCAACTCACATTTCAAAGAGATTTGTAACAGAGGGTGAGTTGGACAGTAATGATTACGATTTAATTCCATCGTCAACATTTTACGAAAAAATAATCGATCTCCAACACTAGCGTAGAATTCATCTGTTAGTCAAGACTTACGGGTAACAGATCGAGGGACCTGATGAAGCGTGTAACTTATGGCTGGAGACAGGTTGTCGAAGCGATAATGAAGTTACGACATGTTTCTGAACTTAGTTCGAAACACTTCGCAAACACAAACATATAATTGCATTCATTACATCGATTTATTTTTACACTGTGATTGTTTATAAGTATTTCTGGAATATAAAGTTGTAAAATTATAAATGTAAAGTATTTTGTTTGATTAACAATTTAATAAATATAAAATTTTTTGCCACTTTGCTAAACAGATAATCAAATCAAATTTCCTTGATAATCTTAGAGGAATAGGTAATATAGGTAAATTGATTTGCTTTCACAAAGCATTTAGATATGTTTTTTTTAACATTATATAAGAGATTGTTATTTATACATACATAATAATGTACATTATCAAAAATAAGAATTTAACTTGAAAAGCGAATAAAGTGAGAAAACTCGTCTCTTCCAGGAACTAATATGGGCCAATGAAATGCCACATAATTCAATACAGTATGTAGATTTTAATGAATACACAGGATGACACCCTTTTCGTATTGAGTCTACATTCGCAAATGAATAACTGAATACGATTATGACTTTGCATATTAATATTTCACTCATATAAAGTATCTTGAGTTCGCAAAAATTCATTAATCTGAATGTTGTATGAATTTTGCTCAAACAAACCTCTGGTTGTAAGCCCTTGTCGTACTTTTTCTGCTGCCAAGCAACGATCCTATAATTTTTATGTTCCTGTTTGAAGGGTAAGTGTTGGAAACCACCTTTTTGCTGTTCTAGTCTTAAGCTAGCACGCAATAATATTTTAGTAAAGTGCTTATTGACAATATTCAGTTCTAGTCTTAAGCTAGCACGCAATAGTAAAGTGCTTATTGACAATATCATTGCGTTTATGCGGCTAGTATTGCGACATTGGGTAGTATGCGGTTCCATACTAACATTATTGTCAATTTTGCATTGACATTAATATTGTGTGTTGTGTGTGTGTGTGGATAGCCATAGGATCTGAAAGTACCTATATCAAAATTCTTTGATTTGGTCTTTATTATTATCAGCTTTTTTTCTTATTTTAATATTCTTATCTTTAGCTGATACAGTCCGCAGTCCAGTAGTTACATTCCTCTTTTTCAGTAAGACTGCAGTGAAATTATTGCATACTTAGAATTTACATCTAATGTCATAGTTTTGCAACGCAAACGTGATTCCATTAGGAATTACAAGCAGATGTAATTTTACAGGTACATCAGATGTGTATTAGACTGTAGGCACTTACCTCGATCGTCGATAGTTTGCCTGTTTGGCAAGATAAAAGAAAAAAAAATGCCCTTATGACTAGTTTATTGATTCAAACTGTACATTAGAGTTAAGTTGCTGCTCATCAAACGTTGTAATCTTGTGGCATATCCTTCCGTATGTCTTTCAATTATGCCGGAAGCCCTGTGTCCAGAAGTGGGATGAACAATAAAAGTAGGCTGGGAAATCTTGACGTTATATTAAATCGGACAATAATCTAAAAGTTATAAGATAAAGTACTAAGCATTTTCCAATGTGAATGGTTTGCAAAATTTATGGTGTGTAGGAAACCTTAAGCCTGAGCTATATTTTATCCTGACAGCTGACACCTTGCGAGTCCCTGTCGAGAGGATAAATAAGGAGCCAATCTGACAAATATCCCTCTGTCCATTCTGTTCGCTTTGAGAAACTGTACTGTAATACTCGTAGGTAACTCTTCTATCTCATTTGCCGGTAGAAAGACAAAGATTACGATAGTTTTATAAGGACATGAGTTACTAATCCTATCTTTGCGGGAGGCTGAATCTCAATTCTAATATTTAATTTTGTTAAGCAATATTTAAAATTAACGATTGGACTGCATAGAAAAAAATAGTAATATAACACCTAGAGGCAAAACGAACAAAACACGAGAACCAAGCGTTTGAAAACTAAGAAAAGCGTATTTATTAAAAAATACAGCACGTGTTAAAATGAATTCAATTGCGCAGCTTACACAAATAGCTAGTATTTACAATGGCGCCACGTTGCGAGGCACGTAAGCCCGCGCTACATTTTGTCGCGTCAGCTGACAGCGAGCGGGTTTTGAGAAACAGTAAATAACTTCCTTAGAAAGGACTTTAATGGTGTTCCTTTTCGATTATCGTATATAAGAATCTTAAAAACTAAACATACCGCTGATAAAACCAAAATTTTTGGGCTAGTATTTCGACGACCTCCGTGGTCAAATGGTCTGTAGGTACGCCGGTCTCAAGACGTCGCCATCTCGAGGTCCTGGATTCAATCCCCGAGGGGGGCAGATGTATTTGTAATGAATACAGACATTTCTTCTTCAGTCTTGGATATTTATGTATGTTTTATATAAAATATGAATATTTTTATGTATTTATTTATTAAATATATTTATCCGTCATCTAGAATCCGTAACAAAAGCAGCATTTCTTGCGTGGGCATCTCGAGAGGTTCTGGATTCAATCCCCGTTCGGGGCAGATGTATTTGTAATGAACACAGGCATTTCTTCTTCAGTCTTGGATATTTATGTATGTATTATACTCGTATAAGATATGAATATTAATATGTATTTATTTAATAAATATATTTATCCGTCATCTAGAATCCGTAACACAAATAGCATTTCTTGCTTTAAATAGGGCTAGGTGATAAGTGTGTATGTCTAAAGATATTTATTTATTATTTATATTATTTATTAGAATCAAAGGTTTGTTTATTTATTTCTAAGCTTAAATAATAATAACAAAAAATAGGAGTCTACTTCCAGCTACTTTTACCATGTCATTGGACTACATTGTGAAAGTAAATGATGGAATCTTTCGCCACAATCACCGTTAGTTCCGAGATCAATTGTTCAGACAATACTAATGTATCAGTAACCAAATAAATGTATAATTATTTCAAGAGTAATTTTTAATTGGTTCAATGTCCTTTCAACTAAAATAATATTGATAGCGGTATAGTAAATTACATTATAACATAAATTTGGTTTGTTAACCTAATTCTGTCGGGGTAGTCAGGGAAAAGGTCATTTCATGAAGTAATTACTGTAATTAGCAATCAAGCAGAGGTTATCTGATTTTTTGTTACTGCGGTGCCGTCTAAACTGAGCATTGATGAGTCTTCAAAGAAAAAAAATTGATATTCTCAGTTTTCCTTGAAATGGAGATTATGTAATTAAAAGAATATTTTAATAACGTCTTTAGTATAATATACGTCTTATATTCGTCTCACTGCTGAACACGGGCTTATTTAGAAACACGCGAGAAGTCCTCTTCATATTTTCATAACACTATTGACTAATAGTTCGCTCACACGAGGATCTCGGTGGCGTAGTGGTTAGTATGCTTTGGCTTTCGAAGCAAAGCTACCTTCGCCACGGTCAGTCCATGGATGGGTGTAACAAGTGGCGAGCCTGTTGCCATGCACCGGGCACACTGTGAAGCAAGCGATATTCACAATGAACTGTACACAAGTTTCATAGCTCAGGCGGACGGTACAGGCGGTGGGATCGAACCCACGATTCCCGCGGTCTTCTCAAGCGAGTAGTGCCCCGTCCGTCCCAACTCAGCTACCGCTGCGTAAAAAATACATCTTCCAAAGATATGCTTAATACTAAAATATTCTAAATATCTGTATAATTATGTTAGTATCAAGACCAAATATGGTACTCCATAAATCTAGCCTGCTAATGGACCCTGGGGAGTACAAATTGAGCAAACAATCTTGGATATACGTCTCTGTACTATGTTTCCAAGTTGGATGTTGAAACTGCGATTTTGTTTGTGATTTGCTAACTACAATAGTTCTGCTGAATCAATTACATCAATATTCTAGACTAGCCGTTGCCCGTGACTTCGTCCGCGGAAACTGCCTTTTATCTATCCCACGGGAACCCTTCAATTTTCCGGAATACAAATTATCTAAGATGTTGAACATGGATATAAGGTATCACGATGCATAATTTCATTGAAATCGGTCCAGCCATTTCGGAGATTAGCAGACAAGACAAACAGAGAGAAAAACAAAAAATAAATAGTTTAGCCCCCCTTTTTACATCCCCGTGTCATGATTTTAAGCATTTTTTTCAATGGACAGACATTCAACCTCTACAGTTGTATTATATGTATAGACTAGCAAGAGTCATTTAAAATCTATGTGATGTGGATGATTGATTCTGTGTCTCAGATAGTGTTTATTCGTTAAGAAAGTACATTTAAAAGGCATAGAACGGAACTCTAGCAGCTCATTTTGTGCAAGCTCATGGCCGTTCTGGTGTAAATCTTCTCGATAGGCAATCACGTTCGAAGACGTAACGTTCTGGGCCCAGATAAGATAGATCGACGATCTTACAAAGGTTGCTAAAAGCCGCTTGATGCAGCTAGATCAGGGCTAATCAATATAAGGTTCCTTGAAGGAGGCCTATATTTAGCAGTGGGCATCCCTAGGCTGCAATACCTTTAATTAATCTACTATTTTTTTTATTCTGCTGAAAGTACTTTCTAGCCCAGTACTGGCATGCAAATGAAGCACAAAATGTTTTTTTTACACAATGAGTAAATACAATACGAACTTTCAGAAATATCGTAGATATAGACGCCATCTTGTTTTTGTTACTTACGTGCTATCGTTAAAATAGATTTCTGACCCACCATAATGTCATTTTGCTGTAGCATATAAATTTAAGTTGAATTCACCTATAAGGTTTCCTTAGAGACGTACGTAAAAACGTCGTAAGTGCAATGGAAGTTGTAATCGAAATATTGTTTTGACAACCTCCGTGGTCGAGTGGTCTGTACGCCGGTCTCAAAGCGTCGCCATCTCGAGAGGTTCGATCCTCAGTGGAGGCAATGGATGTTTATTTTATTATTATTTATTTAATAATTTATTGTACACAATAAAGAAAGAAATATACAATGAAGAAATAAAATTACAATAGGTAGGGCTTATATCTATAAGATATCTCTTCCAACCCACCTGCGACAGGAGAAGTGCACAAAGAGAAAAACAAGTTGCGTGTACCTACTTAAAATTATTATAAGCATAATAAATTATATTATAATAAATAGCCTACTTAAATGACTTAGCCTTATATTAAATGACTTTACTTATTTATATATATTCAGCATATTATATGTATTTATCTATTAAATATATTTATCCGTCATCTAGTGTTTGAACACAAGCAGCATTAGTTTCTTAAAATGGGGCTAGTTGATATGTGTGAATGTTTGAAGATATTTATTTATTTATTGTCAAAAAGGGGCTTAAATCTACTTGTTCGATGGTGCCTACTTTAACAACTTAAAGCGATGAATTGTCTGTCTTTGTGTTTCAGTCGTCATGTCGTCATGTCGTCATATACATTCCACTGATAGACAACTGATCTACTTACATTCTTGAAACGAAAAAACTCATACCTCAAAGTACTACATCACGACCCCCACATTCCAGCAAATTATGCCAATATACGGACAAAACACAGCGGAAGGACGGAACTGAATCACGTAGTTCATATCACCCGTTTTTATTACTCCCAGAATTAATGGCCGACCTAATAGTTATTGACGTGGCCGAACGTCGTTAGGACCCTGTAACTTTATGATGATTTATTGAACAAGGTTTTTATTCATAGAACATTAATATCTTATTACATTGAAAAGGTAATTATGGTGGAAGCGATAAATGGCGGTGTTTTGAAGCCGAGGGGGAATTAAATTCAGCTCGGTTTTCAACGATTCTTGTTAAAAGACAAAAGAATTTCGTTTGTAAGGAAAATGTGTTTTGTGATTCCATCCTTTAAATTTTGCTCGGATTGTTCTTGCAGCGAATTTGCTTAAAACTGATAATCATGGAGTGACCATTGTAATTAACATGGTGTTTCTCTATGCGAATGCTATGACCGAAACGAGACTTTAAAAAAAAAAATATTACCAAAGTAATACGCCATAATTATAATGGCGTTTAGATGTTCAAGGAGAATCAAAGCCAAGCAAGCTTTCAGACATGGTGTATATAACAACAAAATATAAATTATTTTTATTTCCTCACCCAGATGACCACGTTGTATCTTATGCATCAATATTTCCGAAAGGCCTACTACAGTAGTAAATATAGGCCTTTCCCAGGGACCACAAAACCAATTGATAACCTTACTATAACAAAAATTCAAAATTTAAATAAAAGCAAACTCCAAACAGATGCTATAAAATTCAGCAAAATTTCGCTGTCCGGAATTCGTTTATAGCCATTTACGTAAATAATAAAGATCCAATCTAGGTTCTAGTGTACAGAGATGACCCTTTGTAGACTTTTTTTGATATTAAAATATAATTGGAAACAACGAAGTAACTAGAATTGGTGACAGAGGTATAGATGAATTGGAAAAATAAAAATTTCACCCGTTTAAAACTTATGAATTGAAACAAAGTTTTCGAATATTTATTTTCAAAATAGAACACAATACAAAAATAAAATAGCGGATTCAAAAGAACCTCACAGTGTACATATTATTCACAATAATCTCTATGTTACTATGAAACAATAAGGATGCCAATAAAAATATGACTCCAGGAAGAATTCTAATTGGGTGCGTCGGCATCGTACCAAAGTATTCAATGAATGTCACATTCTAGAGGGGAGGATGAAAGTAACATCATTAAAATATGCAGGGCAGCTTAGATTAAAAAAAAAAATTATTCGTCAAAAAAATTTAATTAGCTAACTGAATAGAGGGTTCACCAAAGTGACTTTAATACCTACACTTTAGAACTACTAGGTTTTCGAGATATTTTGTTTAATTCAAGATGTTGGCAAATGAGGAAACTGTCCACATGATAAATTAGTTTTTCCTGCCACTCCTACATTCATTGTCTACTATCGAACTAACTGATTCATGACCTCATTTTGCCGCATCATTGACGCAATTTAGTTAATAACAAAAATTGTTCTAAGTGCGTAATACACCAAAAGTTTTATAAGTTTGACAATGAGAAACAATTATTGTCATAGTGGGCCATGAATCAATTGGATCGAGAGTACGTTTAATTACCAACTTGTGACTAAAATGTAAAGTTATTTGTCAAAATTCACTCTTCGATTGGTTGCCTTAAGGTCGTATACCCCATTTTACAAATAAGGCTGAACATACACACCTTCGCTCTTTTGCCATTCCCGCTGAATTACTCCAAACAAACAGACAACATACATCTCAGTAGTCTGGGCTGAAATGAGTCCCTTTCATCTCGGAATCGTATTTACATAGACACTGGCCATCATTTCTCCAGCCTTATTTTGAAACGGTCCCTCACCGCAAATTGTTTGTCAAAATTTAGGTTAAATTCGAATTCAAACATATTTATTCAGATTACATGCCGTCTTAGCGCAAGCTTATGAAAGTCAGAAGCGTTTTACAATTTTTTTTCGTATAAGAGAAAGATCACCTGGAAGCCTTGTTCTGGGAAGAATAGGCAAGAAACTTAGCACACTTATTGTCTCATTATATGCGTCCGCGATGCGCCGCGATAGTTAAAGTGGCGCGGCCGTTTTTCATACATTTGCTTGTAATTTCGAGACCCAACCGCTGGGCCGCTCGGTCGCGCGGACACATATGATTCGACTCCTATTTCCTAATAGAAAGTCCCTACATTTCGGCCGATTAAAGTGCGTAGGCTATTTACTTTGGATTTGGATAGGATTTACTTGTTGATAGGCTATATTTTATAATGACAAATGATACAGGCTTTGTTGTAGGCGATCGAGTGACCCAGCGGCTGGGCCACAAAATTACAAGCAAATGTATGAAAAACCAAATAGAGGCCGCGCCGCTTCAAATAAATCGTTGCATACAGTTGCTTGTAAATTCAAGGTATAGCGGCTAATATGCTTGCGCGGACGCATATAATTAGACGAGATTCTGTTGCAACAAAAGGGTACAATCAATCAGCAGACGTCTTGATCCATTAAAAAGTTTCGCTTGTATAAAATAACGCTGACGTGAATTTAAAAGTTCGATTGTGAAGCGGCAAAATTTAATTAAAATCGAATTGAACCAGTTACCGACGCAAATGATGCTATCGGCATGGAAATCTCGTGTAATCTGATTGGGCGTTTAAATTTCAGGATTTCCGAGCTGACATTAGTATTAAAACATTACAGTAGTACTGGCAATGGTAAATTTAACCAGAATAATCGTTTATTTACATGGGAATTACACTGGACTTTGGTTACGATGAAATTGAATATAAAGTGCGATCCTTATTTCGTTTGTTATAAGGTGATCTGTAGGACATCTTTTAAAATAAAATGAGGACTAAGAGAGGGAGTAGGGAAAATTTGTTCGTGACATTGGGTTTGTACTCATATGGCTGTCAAGCTAAAAAAAATTAAATTAAAAATGTAAGCTCATTCTATTTACGTATTTTGTAGTGTTGTGTTTACGGAAACAACACTACAGAATAAAGTAGCTACGATTTTGTGTATAATTCATCAGGATTTCACAGGTATATACCACCGTGCTCAGTGTTACAAACTCACATAATGTATTTCCTCTGTATAATATTTACGCATGACACCGACAGCTGATTATAATTCGCGTAACTAACAAACATCAGTATATCTTATTATTATCTTAGCTCTCTGGCGTAGTGGTTAGTACGCTTTGGCTTTTGATATCGAAAACAAAGCTACCTTCGCCATGGTCTAGCCGTGGATGGATGACCAAAACTTTGTGATCTTGAACTTCTTCGTGCGTTGGAAGGCACGTTAAGGCGTTGGTTTTATTGCTATTGCAAAGGTTTCTCCTCACCAATCCGCATTTGCCAACGTGGTGGTGTTACGGCCCATACTCCCCGTGTGCTTGTTTCCATGAAGAAGGCCTGTGCCCAGCAGTGGGATGTATATAGGCTGAGGACAATAACCTTTATTTATATTGTAGTTGGTGTATGGTGAAAAATTCACCGCCATAGTAGAAGGAACTAAAGATAATGTTCATTACTGCCCCCTTTTGGTAATTCAGATGTGATTTACATTACTTAAATTATTATGAGAATCAAGATTTTCCTTGCCGTAAATGATGTCTGTAATCGGTTCTCGTTGAAACAGGATGTAGTGACCTTAAGATAGGTTTGATCCCGGAAAACATATTATGGGGGTGAAAGTTTGTATGGGGAATCAATAAATTGTCACAAAGGCGTATCTACATCTAATAAAATGGTAACAGGCGTCTGTGAGAACTCTTTTGATAAAAAAAGAATACGGGGAATAATATAACGAGGAAAAAGCTATTTGACGATGGTCGCAAGGAGTTGCTGCGAGGCAGGGCAAGGCATGTCGATGATGACCAACGTTACTTTTAAGGACGTTTTACTACAACTAGTAGTTTTATTTTTTTAGCTTTATAAATATACTTTGAGATAATGTGATGGTATGTAGCCTATAGGCTCAATAAATAGCCTTCCTCTATTCAACACTGAAAGATTTTTTCCAATTGGAACAGTAGCCACAATTGGCGGAATTGAAAATTTACTCCGCCGCTATTACTAGAAGCAAAGTTCATAGTGGTGTAAATTTATCCTTAATTTTTCTGGGAGACGTTATTTAAAATTTCTTAATTTCACCCGCATGGCACCTGTTCCCATGGGAATATTGAGAAAAAAGGTAACCTATGTCCTTTCTCAGGCTCTAGACTAGCTGTGTACCAAATTTTGGTTAAATTAGTTCAGTAGTTTGACGTGAAAGCGATACAGAGTTACTTTCGCATTTATGATATTAATATGGATTGAGCCGGTGACCTCTCATGACTTCAAGATAATCCTAAAAAGCGAAAATTCGTATTTGTTTAACCAGCTGTACGCAGTACAAACATACATACAATCACGCCTGCAGTCCCCGTAGGGGTAGGCAGAGTCCAAGGAACACTGTGTTCCTTAAGACCACATTATCACCATCATTAGCCATACAAAATTTGGGTTTGGTCAGATGAAAAAACGTGAAAGAGTAGTAACAAGTGGCTAGCAGCGGCTGTACGCAGTGCTGAAAGTATAATTATATTCCTCGTTCTAAAATAACAAATTAGTTCCAACCCCTGCTCTTTAAAATAGTTCTTCACTAATAAAAATATTTTGATATGGTAATTAGAACTAATGTATTCAAGTGGGCCGTAATTATGCCGGGTTGGCTGACCCACTTTGCAATTATACGAACTATGATACGGTAGTATTCGACTCTTTCAGCTGTCCGAGTGTGGGGTCGTATTGTAAGCTTAAGATAGAGCGATTAACACAGCAATTGACATTAAAAAATAATATTCGTTATCATCAGACTGGAAGTAGCTCCGATTTGTTATTAATTGATAGGAAAGACACTAACCTAGAATGGAAAAGTACTAAGAGGAGAGAATGATCTGTCACCAGCAAAGTTATGGACATGGGTGTGAATATAAATGAATAGGTGTAGGGATAGGAAGTCCGAAGAAAAGATGAATGTATTGTGTGAAAAAAATAAACTGACTATAAGAGAAGGGCCCCTGCATCCAACAAAATGATTACAGTGTGTGAGTGAACTTACCACAGGAACACAACACTACAAAGCAATGTAATTTAGTATAACTTTCGCAAGGAGGAGCTCGGTGGCAAAGTGGTTAGTACGCTTTGGCTTCAGATTGAAAACAAAGCTACCTTCGCCATGGTCAGGCTATGGATGAGTGACCAAAACTTTGTGATTTCGAGATACGGAAGGCACGTTAAGCCGTTGGTCTCGGTCGCTATTGCGGCTATTTCTACCCACCAACCCGCATTGGTTCAGATTGTTACGGTCTATAGTGCTCATGTGTTGGAAGGCCATGAGGAAGGCCTGTGCCCAGCAGTGGGACGTATATAGGCTGAGGACAAAACTGGATAAATTTTGTAAGGTGGAGATGACAGTCGAGTCAGACGCTCAAAATCAGAAATGTATCCTGACTTTTTTCAGTATTTCCCTTCTTCATGTGAGTTCATCCGGGCCTTGAGTTATAAATGAAGGATTTTCTCAACTTTAAAAAAAAATACAGTAAATTACAGAGATCATACAAACTTTGAGGTCTAACATCAAAGTTAATATCCGCTAGTACTGAGACCACTGGATTCGCAATTTCGAAGAACGTCTGCAAGGCATGATAGCATTTCCTTATCAATTACATTTATGCACAATTAACCCTATTCTGAACTTAAAAGATTATGAAGCTATTAAAAAATACCACGTTTTTAAGAAGAGCAAAAAATTATAATCTAACATGCGGGGCCGAATTAGGGGTCACTTATAACCAGCTTAAAACGCGGTGGCGCATCTTTGCAACTTACACTTAGTATAGGGATTTTAATGGAATACATCATAGGTAGGCTTTACCTATGAAATTGCCCTTTTTTTCTCTCTTAGAATTTTGTTGGTAACTATTAAGTTTCAGAATATTAAAAACAAATCTCCTCTAAAAATAGACCATATTTTTGAGCTCTTTTGAATTGTTTTGATAATTTGTTATAAGTTTAATTGTGTAAAAATTAGAAACGAAAACAACTCTTTTTCAATGCCTCCCGAGTACATCATTCGAAATTATTTATCGTTTTTAAGTGAATGCAAAATTCACTTAAAAACGATAAATAATTTTTATGAAGAGTGATATCACACATATTGCTAAAGCTAAAATAAATTCTCCCATTTGTTCCTGAATTCCTGTCTTCCAAATTCGTCATTACAATTATTTGGTTAATCCGTATTAGCCTAATTCCTCTCATAAGAAGAATATATTAATGGACCATACTCAACATAAGATATCTAGGGACAAAAGGATAGACTCTCAGCATATGTGTTTTCGCGGTAGTGGCATTCCTATCATATGACCGCGAAAAGTCACTGAAATTAAATAATGGACTATTCGACCTCCTGTCAACAATTTCCTGATAAGAAAATGACTTCTGCTAAAACTACAGTAACAAACAGGTTCCGTAGCATTGTTTCCTGTGTTTTCCTATAACGTTAATATCTTGAGACTTGTCAAGCGTAGTTAACCGCATGATATATGTATCCTTTTAACAGCTGCAGTGCAGCTTCCCTCTTTATTCTGCTAATGGGAGATTAGTAGCTCTTCCGGCGGTAAACACGCGCCTTCTAAAAAGTACATTAAGGTTTACAAGAATAAGACAGTTGAAGAGCATTTTATAGTGCCCAACTCGAGTTCTCGTGAAATATTGGCCAAAGAGAGACGACCGGATTTCTGTCAGTTCCTAAAGAAAGAAATAAACTCGAATTGTTGTTGTAAGAAAAGAAGTTTTTGTTGTTCTAGTGGAAGTGGATGGCACGTAGTTTGATTTATAGATGAACATTTATTAAATAATGAGGAAATAAGTACCTAAGTGGTGATTTTACTTTAAAATTTCACCGAGACATAATTTATGAAATTTTCAAAATATTCAAGTTTAGTAACAAAAATAAAACGGAGCAAATCGCTTGTCTGTATGAATTAAATAATAACATTCCAACACTAACTCAACTAATAAGCATCCGTGATTGGAGAACAAATTAATATTAGGTCCTTACCTATGAAATTGGTGTTTTGTATGGAGATTTTGGGGAATTCTGCATTTTCCATACTAACATTTTCTCAGTTTTCTTCACAACGACAAATCCAGAGATAATAATATTTGGCATGTATCAATAGACAAGCTTAAGTAATATGTATAATTTCACACTTTATAAAAATTATTTATCGTTTTTAAGTGAATGCAAATAAAATGATGTATTCGGGAGGCACTTATAAAAAGAGTTGTCTCCGTGTCCAATTTTAACTCAATTAAACTTACAAAAAATTATCAAAACAAATCAAAACAGCTCAAAAACATAGTCTATTTTTAGATGAGGTAATTATTTTTTAGGAATACTCTGAATCTTAATAGTTACAGACAATATACTAAGACAGAATAAAAACACCAATTTCATAGGTAAGGACCCAATATTTTCGTCACACAAATGAGATTCTGTATTGAAATGAAAAATAATACAACTAATTTTTTACTCTGTGTTTCAGGAATCAGAAATACAAACCTAAAAAATCAATGTCACATAAAGAATTTCAAAAGAATTCTTGATACACATCCCGAGAGAAAAATACTCGAACATAACATATAATACTCAGTAATATACGCGTCGAAAATATCGTATCTTGTAGAACAGATCCATTGCGCCCCAAATACCGTGATGTATCCAATAAAATAATTTTTCATGAAAGAGATAGATTACCTCAACATCTGCTTCGTGAAAATTGACAACATGTGTATCGTATAAGTATTCATATAGTCACTGTCATTTCAATTTCTACCTATAAAAATTTTAATGGCAGTGCCAGAAAATAAATTCCACACAGACTTAGCAGCACAAAAATAAAACAATTGTTTAAATATTGAGAATATTTTACAATATTTTCTTCATTTCAACAACGCTGTTGGCTAGTACCGGCTGCCAGCGTTACTCTGAAACCAACCAGTGTGGTCTCATAGCTACGCTGGCCGCCAGTGCCGGTTCGCACGCGCGCTTTAAATTACACGGAGCTACTATAGTGCGCGCGGAAATCGTTGGCCGCGCCTTAGGTGGCGACTCATCTCAGTATTTCAATCTCATGTGAGTTTTGTTTAATGTAGCCGGAACTTTCAACGCGTGTTACCGTCGCCAAGTACGGCGCCGAACTGAGTAATAACTGCAAGCGACCCCCCCCCTGCCTCTCCGACCCACCGCTCACATACCTAAGGCGCGGCCACTATAACATCATTGCTCGCGCTTATACGCCAAAATGTATGGAATTCTCGCCGGCGGGCGGCGGCGTCGGCGCTGTTTGCCAGCACTGGCGGCCCGCATACCTTTGAAACCCTAAGTTCTTAATCCCTATCGCTATCGCAACCGTTTCTATCCACTTATCCAAAGCCGTATTTCCAATAAGTACGTACATATGTATTGGCTGATAATAACTCAGTATTGGTCGACCTTTGATGTTTTTATTCCAAAAAAGGAACTTGTTATATTAACATTAGGTAAACAGCACTATCGCTGTCTTTAGCTTAACAAAATTGTATCCTCATACATACAATCACGCCTACAATCCCCAGAGGTAAGCAGAGTCCAAGGAGCACTGTGTTCCTTAAGACCACATTTAGCCATACAAAAATGGGTTTAGTCAGATGGACAATCGTGAAAGATTAGTAACAAGTGGCTAGCTCATCGTCTACACAATCACAGACACAGTACCCAATACACCCTTAGTCGCCTTTTACGACATGCTAGGCAAGAAAAGCTGTTGGCATTATAGCACTTCTTCAGAAAAAAAAGGCAGCGGTAGCCGAGTTGGGACTAGTCGTTCGAGAGGCCGCGGAAAAAGCGGGTTCGATCCCACCGCCTGTACCACTGAGTTTGCTTAAAAACTTATCTACAGTTCATTGTGAATATCGCTTGCCTCACATTGTGCCCTGTGCATGGCAACAGTTACATGTTACATGGGGACCTTACATATCTGGCGAAATGTGGGTGTTTAACACCTCTGCCTACTTTACTTTGCAAAATCTATAAGAATCTATTTTTTCAGTCAAAACCAAGAAATACTATAACATTATCATGTTTAGCAAAGTCTTCAAAAACTGCCGCCAATGTCTGTTGCTGTTTAAAGAATAATACAGAAACGACCCTCAAAACCCACTTGATATCCTAACCAAAAATAGCTCTGCAAAAATATTCGTGAAAGATTACAACTTCCACCACTCGGCATGTATAAATAAAAACGTATCCAGACACTGCTGAATTGGAGAGCTCTCCATCAAAAATACGGGAGCGGTACAATGTTGACATAAAACAAAGGAAAGAAAAAAAAGCGCCAAAAGGTAATTCCCAGTTATTGCGATGTGAAAGATGCATGTATCGCGACGTGTGCAATTTTGTGGAGGGTAATAACGAGCAATAGGAGGAATTTGTGTATACTCCTAAATTGAGAAGATTTTATTTAAATTTAGCAAGAAGACAGCAGCCAGGAGATTGAGTGGGTTTTTAGAGCAAGAATTAGATTGGCATAAACGATTCGATGACGATTCGATGAGAAGCTCAGTGGCGTAGTGGTTATTATGCTTTGGCTTTCGATTAAAAACAAAGCTACCTTCGCCATGGTCAGGCCGTAGATGGGTGGTGTGTATTTTGTGATCTCGAGCTCCTCCGTGCTTCACTTTAAGCCATTGGTTCTGGTCGCTATTGCGACTGTTTCTACCCTCTTCTGTTTCAAACCATATTTGACCAGTGTGGTGGTTTTACGGCCCATACTCCTCATGTGTTCCTCCATGAGGAAGGCCTGTGCTCAGCAGTGAGGCTGAGGACAAACGATTCGATAAGCTAATATGGCCCAACGTGAGATGGTGTACACGCGCGAAGTCACGCATAGCAATGTTTAGTGTGACGTCTAATATGGGATACGATTGAATTCAAAATTATGTCGTCATATTGTGTCTCATGGGAGCTGCAATGCGTTACAGTACACTTGCAGGTGTACACCGAAACGGTATGCCATGTCTGATATACTTTTAATCACTACAAATTTATGGTACATTCATCGTAGTAGATGACCATAAGTATCTTGTCAAAATAAACGTTCGAAGCAAAGACATGATATGTCTAAGAAATGTCAACAGGCAACTCCAAACATTTGTAACCACTTTACACAGTAAATGATTATTAGAAGAAAATAAACATTATCACCTCTTAAATGTGTATTATATTATACATATGGAAAAAAATGTGACACAGTAGAGATGAGCTACTTCTGGTGCTGACTGTAAGATAAGATAAGATAAAATTTTATTGTCATTCTGTGTACAATGGGTTACATTTAAAGTTCGTATCAACAGATTGCCGTTTTCGGGCGTACAATATTCAAATAAAATCACATTAAAAAATTTTTTTTTTATATTAGTCACATAAGCTTACACAAAAATAGGTCTTTAATACAAATAGGTTTTATTGATTCTATTTATGACTCAAGTTAAAATATTCATTTTGATTATAAAAACATTTATTTATTAGCCATTATTTTAATTAAATTTTAAATAGTCTGCCCTCTAGGGACTTAATAAACCATGGTAAGTGATTGAATATTTTGATTCCAACGACATAATTATGTGCTCTTGTCAACTATGTAGCTTGAAGAATTTGCTACAGAAAGGTTATGCTAAAAAAAGGTTAAATGCACATGAAAGTGCACAAATACATATACGGATGCGATGGTGTGCAAAATAATACGACATGGATTTCCACAGAGACATCCCCTTTAACTAATATCTTATTAAATGGAGAAGTGTTAAAATAGTAATTTATGTAACTGTCACATAATATAGGTTATTAAAACAGGAGCGTGGTTTTAAAAAACGAACCTTGGCGAGTTTATTAATAGTATCACGCGAGTTATTACGCGATAACATTTGCCATAGTTTTGTGCGTTTTTAAGAAAAATAGGTGTTGCAGAATAAGTCCAACCTGTTGCATAATGTTCATTATGCTACAGTATCAATTTTTAAATTTTCGTTTTTATCATCAGTGTTAAAAAGTATGTCTTTTTGAGTTTGAATCTGAGTTCATAATTCAAACATTATAACATGAGTGTAGTTAAATCTTTTAAGTGACGTTGAGATTTTCGTAGATACATTAAATGATCGAGCATCGTTAATAATATAAAATTATTTCTCTCAATCATTTCTTCCAATTAATTAAATGATGGATATTACTTTTTATTATAATGTAACGTATTGGTCTTCTGAGACCCTATTGTATACCTATTTAGATTCATAAGAAATTCATTCTATTTACTTTCACCAAACTTTCCTAGGAGCGAAAAAGAAGTTTCCGAATTTGTTTCTAGTAGTAGAATAAACCCCGCAGTGAGTTCTAATGTAATTTGTTTGCAATCTTAGTGAAAGGTCCAAACATTTCATACTGAAGCTTTTTAAATGTTGACTAATATGTAGCGAGAATCACAAAAATATGAACAAAGCACCCGTAGGATCGAGGCACTATGATTTTAAAATGAAATTGGAGAAGTGGGTGTGGCTTACAAACTTAATTCCTAGATGGGAGTTATTAATTAAGCAGCCATTTCGTTATTTGGGCAGCAAATATATATTTTGTGAGCAACATAATTAACTAGGCGGCAAAATAATTATTTGGGCAGAAATATAATCATTTGGGCAGAAAAATAGATATTTGGGCAGCAATATCACACGACTGGGCTGTTGCCCAGTCAACAGCCCAGAAAACATTCGGTTGCTGCCCAGAGAACTTTATATTTATAGGCTAATACTTTTATCGGGGGACACGGCAGTGACCCCGCCAGGTCGAGCGCGAAGCAAACACTGCCGTACCATCCTTTACTGGAACCATTTCGCCACATTTTCAGGCCCCTATTTGAAAACCTCTGGATAAGACCAGAATGCAGAAATTTTCGTCATCCAGTAAGTGATAATCACATACTTGAAATCCAAAATTTGAAGTCTGTAGATCTTTAAGTTCCGAAGCTAAGCGAAAACAAAGTTTCGCATTTACGACACTCACGTGACACTCACTAACTCACTCATGATCATCAAAATAGAACTAGTACTTCCCATAAACTCAGAGAGCTGAAATTTGATACAGAGTTAGGGTTTAATGGCCACATAAAAGGAAAACTATAAAAACTAGGATAATCGAAGATCTGGAGTACCTGGTGACCCTGATTAGAAAACACAAGAGCCCAACCAAACTATAAGAGATCGATATACCGTCTTTACAAAAAATATTCAACTTGGTGGGCCACTTCATCTGATATCGAAAACCGAAGGTCTGAAGTATCTGATGAAGAACCCTCAGCTCGTCTCAGCTGTATTAGAGATATGGTAATTCCCCCTTCTACTATTGGTCCCTTGTTGGTCTGGGACACAAAAAGAAAATACCAACTGTTTTTCTTGCCTCGCATGTCTTCGGTACTGAGTCTGTGATTGTGTAGGCGATAAGCTAGCCACTTGTTACTACTCTTTCACGATTTTTCATCTGACCAAGCCCTTTCTTTATTATTATAGTAAATGTTGTGTGACTTGGCCGTTGAAGGGTACACAAGGGTACAAAACCAAGTGCTCCATGATACCGTTGCACCAATCTGTCGCCAGAACCGCTACTCATTGACGATGGAAAATTGCCACTTGGAAAACGTTGATTCAATAACCAGTCAATTGTAGGCTTGAAAAAGCCACTAACGTATAAAGAATGTTCAACGGCCAAGTCACACAACATTAACTATAATAATAAAGAAATCGCAGTAAGGAACCTTAGACTTGGCACGAATTTGTCTAGATTTCATTACTTTTTAGAGATAAACAAGCAGCTCCATCGAGACATAACTAGTTTTTTACAGATTTTTTTTGGTGGGATTACTATTTACTTTATATTTATATACCAGAGGAATTTATAAGCATGCCCCCAACCAGCATCATAACGTTCATCCCAGATATTTTGGGTGATGGCAAGGAGGGATGAATAGGGAAGAGGAGCACAAAAGAAGTGCCCTGAGTTATCTCAGCTCCATCACGAGAATGAGAACGCCTATTTTGGTGACCAATTGAAAAATATTTGCTGCCCAATCAGTGGTTTTAACTGTATTTCTTTGCTGACGAATATTTAACTACCCGTTTTAATAAAATCCATTCCCACACTCCTCCCATACGATGCAGTCAACACGGAGAAATTGCATGCAAGTTTTTCCAATTACAATAATTTAAAAACCACCTTCAAAATTTGTGATCGGTGCATGACGACAGGCTCGACACCTGTTACATGGGGACTTAACATAGCTAAAGAAACGTGGGTATTAACACCTCTGCCTACCCCTTTGGGGAAAAACGCGTGATGATAATAATATGTTATGTAAAGACGGAAATGATTTTCAATTCAACTGTATTTTACAATGGTCTCTTATCGTCTGTTCTTATCGTTCTTTTCGTGATCATTCATAAAGAGATTTTTAAATAACTAAAAAAACTCGATACTCCCAAGAGCGTCAGCGACATTTCCATATAAATATTTCAACGTGTGTAGCGTGCGTGCGTGTGGCTGTGAAAAGGTGTTATATATCTCTTGTAATTGTAGGCAAGCGCTCGCTATCAAAAAAAATTCAGGGATTTATTAATTCGAATTCATAATTTGTTTTAATTTATTAAAAAAGGCCCTTTTTTATGCATTGAAAGTAAAAAAGTTCATATTAACACATTTAGGCCCAATTGCACGATCGATAGTTAGCGCCTAACCCAGGGTTTGCCCATATATTTGCCCCAGGGTTAGGTGCTAACTCTCGACCGCGCAATTGGGCCTTATTAAGACTGAATGCGTCTCAACGTATAACCTATAGTGTCAAGAACATCTTACTAATTTCGTTAAAGAGAAAGGAGAAAAAACTGTTCACAAAACTAAGAAGATCAGACATAGTAAATAAACATCGTTTAAAATACAGTAAAGCAAATTTTAACCTTTTTTTCAGGATTGCGGAGACTGAGGAGTTTTAAGGAGGGTTTTTCTCTGTCTTTTTAGTTTTTAGTTTATAACTTTTAGCGTCCCTTTCATATTACATCCGTAAGCCATAACGATCTTATATCCAGATAAATTATGTTAAAATTACCAAGTAATTGCCAGAAGAATAGATGACAATTGAATGCAACCCGTTAGTATTATGCGATGTTACTTTTTCCCTGTTCACAAAGCATGTATTAATTTGACAAAAATGCCAAAGCAGCGTACAAAGGCTGGTTAAACATAAAATGGCTAATAAAAACTGCCGGCTTAACGGTTCGCTGAAACGCCGAACCGTTCGCAAAAAGTGAAAATGTCCAATTCCAACGAGGAATTGTTTTGCTAAAAATATTTTTTTTGTCCTCTCATCCAACATATCTGCATTTTTATGCCGTGTGAACTCAGTGTGGGAATTTCGTGAATTGCTGCAATGATAGCTTACAAAAGTGACCGTGTTCCAAAATAATAGTGACGTTCGACTGTTTATGTTTTTTTTTCTTGTTATCGCTAGTGTTAGTCATTTTCCAGTCGCAGTCACTTATATGATGGGGCGTTGGATGTTTTGATGCGTGGAACGATAGCGGAAAGTGGCGACAAAGATCAATCCGAACCATTTCTTCTCGGAATACTCCCCGTAAGAAAAGCGACAGAGTATGCAGAATGAGGCTACGTCTGTGCGCAATGCTAAAAGGTCAAGCCGATTTGAGTCGCTCTACGTTGAATACAATCTTGTGTAGGGAGAAAAATTGGTACTGGGCTGGTAATAATAAAGCTACAGTATGATTCGGGGTAAGGTTTTTTCAATAAACTTATTTGTTTTTATTTTTATCATTTGATCAGGGAAAAATATTTGTTTCACACGACATTTTCGTTTCTTGCCATATCTCCTATCGCAGGTGGGCTGGGAGACATTTCTGTTAGGAATAGGCCACACCCTTTGTACTGGTGAGTTGTCGTTTCGTTGTTATGTTTTTCTGTGTACAATAAATTGTTAAATAAAATAAATATTGAAATTACTTTCTGTTCATGTGAGATTCATCTCTTCTCATCACATGGGCATACCACGCTATCGGCTCAGCCACGAATGCGAGTGGCGGGCGACAGACGAATTCGCATTTCATTGCTCGCTCGCTGCGGACCATATCGGTGACAAATGTCTTTTGAGCAAGCAATGAAATGTAATTTCTCCTGCAGCTCCACCCGCCGCTCGTATTACCCGTAAAAGCACGTGTTCCATTTTTTTTTAAATTCATACAGTAATGGTTTATATTATGCGAAAAGCTTCTAGGAAAACGGGAACAAAGACTGCTTTTTTCATCAACGTCACTTATATAGAGTAACGTGAAAAACTTTTTTACTGTTTTCCAAAAATTCCTTTGTCACATGTACAATGTAAAATGTAACAGAAGTAACATGGCTCAACGTTACTAGAAACAAGATAGACAAATATAAACACGGAAACGCACTTTGCGATACTCCCGAAAATAAAACGCGGAAAAACAACGACTGATTTTTATCACATTCGCATTCTGCTTTACGATATTTCGTTTCGGCGGAATATTCAAAATTTAAATGTGTTTCTGCGAGTGCATATTCAAATTATCATTCCATATTATTTATAAGCTTTTGCATAAGTGGACTTAAACTTTTGCACCGAGGAACTGGACCTAAGGGTGGTGTCATTAGTACGCTAGCCGCCAGCGCAGACTAAGCGCGCGCGCTTTTTTTTTTTTTTATAAAAAGCTCAACAAATGACTTCACACTACCTGATGATAAGCAGTAGAGGAGTCCATATGTGAAGATAGCTAGAGCAGCATACTGACATAACTGCCCTAGCCACCCTCACCTTGCCGGCCCAAAAAATGCTTTTTCACGCCTCTTTTGAAGGAACCCTTATTGCCCTTTTTACCCTTTAAATTACATGAGAAAGCTAACATCGTTTCACAGTCACACGCGCGCATTTATACGTCAAAATGTATGAAAATGTCGCCGGCGCTGGCGGTTAGCTCAGCTATGATACGTTCCCTCAGAGATTGAAAGGAAAAGGAAGGCATTAGAAAACGACTTCATTACAATAATGCCCGATTAGGACTCTCGTTTTGCCTTCTGTTATGTGATTAGAGGAGTAGATGTTCTTGGGTGTCCCACGGCCATCAATCAAGGGATCATCAGTCCGTTTTCTCTGATGGCTAGCTACACTGCGCATCTCTTTTTTAATTTTCACCTTTGCGCCCCAACAAGCAACGGTCAGTTCCTCGAACCTTGTCCACAGACTTATCGAGTAAGTTTTTTGATCCATAGTAATAATAATAATATTCTTTATTCAAGTAACCAGGACTCAATATTGTTAGTATCACTTAATCTATTATTAGTAAAGTAATTTTTATAAAAATAAAATAAAAACATCTAAGGTGTCTACCTGAATTACCTCTGCACTACTCCATGGGCCATAGCACAGCAATGATTCAGGTACACACAGTCTAACCTACTGGCAATCATGGTTAATTGTTGACCCAATTGATAAAACCCAAACCGAGATGGCGTCAATGAATATTAGCTATAGGCACTTGGTCGACCGGATCACGAACAAAATCCGAGCCTTATTTAATTGCGTCTTCCTATTGAAACCCACCCTTCTACTAAGCTCGACTTCACAGTACACAGTAAAAGCAAGCGCTGTAAAACACAACTAGTTATTTTCAAAAGAAAAACAATATCCGATCGCTATAAATGAAATTACTCAGCGTTTCGACATTTAAAAACGTTTCTGTTAAATTGTAAACGAATATATTTATTTTCCCAATCAATCTTACGTGCCGTTATCATTCGCAGCTGACTTACAGTTGCCGAAAACAAATTGCCCTATAAATTCCTGTTACAGTCACAATGGTGAGGCCAGGAAATTTACGGGATATTTTTAAATAAACTATTTTTGGGGTTCCTGGGTTAAATGAAACATTGTACTGAATTCATTTTTTATAATTTGATAGGTGTGGATGTTTAAAAAAATAATCCAATAAAATAAAGATTCAGCCGAGCAGTGTGTGTGTTAGGGTATTATAAAAAATAAATCAAGGTAGTTAACTTTTTCGTATCACAAATTCTAAACATAAGAAGGCAAAAAAGAACGTTTGACACTTCCTTTTGACGACTGCTAAAACCAGTAGATCCTTCTGGAGAAAAACTTAAGTGGTTGTTTGATTTATTAAAAGCTCATCAAAAGCACATATTGTATCATAATTATTTTTATTGAATTATTTATTGTGTGTAAGTCTTAGTAATTTATTTAAGTATAATTATTTATTATTGTTATGTATTTTTTTATCTCCGTAGTATATGTATATTAAAGTTGTATATAACATACATCGTGTGTAGGTATATTATATTCTATATTCATAAATATTATGGTTATTTATATCTTTTAGTGTAATTATTAGTGTATATATCTAAATATTCTATTTTTGTTGGTTTTTCGACTTTTATTGTACCGTCGTTTTAGCTCTCCTCACTCCGCTTTCCGGTTGACTGGTAGAGAATGCCTCAAGGCATTAAGTCCGCCTTTGTACGTCGTCATAAAGATTAAATAAATAATAAATTAATAATTAACAACGTTTAATATTTAGCCCCAATAATGAGGAAAAATCAGCATAGTTTTGAAACTTTGACATAGCTTATAAAGTACGGAACCAATGCTGATAGTCCGATTCTATCTTGACCAGTTTGTACCGGTAGACTTCGTTTTCGATTTCACTTAGTCAGCTTCGCAGTTGAACGATTTCAGTCTGATAAAAATGAATTTGTTTTGTTGGCAATGTTTAAAATGTTATTCAATTCGAACAAGTCAATTACAAAAAGGAATGGCTTAGATATTTTATATGAAGACATTTTTATTGAAACTAATCTTCTTTAATATTAGCACAACTTCCATCCATTCATTCTTCTTTCATTCTGTTTTTTCTTTTTCATTTGATTAGTTGTAACGAGAGTGTGATACTAGGTCAAAGATTTGAAAAAAATATTTAAATACTTAATTATGGATTGGTAGCGGCTCATTAAAAGAATATTGCCAACCCATCTTCCCTTGGGTGTCGTAAAAGGCGACTAATGGACTTAGAACTGTACATCATCCAACAGCTTATAGCGGCGACGGGCTCACCACCTGTCACGCTGAGTGCAGTCACTGCTTGGTGAAGCGCGGACCTATGGTAATGGACTGGTTTTGCTGTGCTTTTGCCATGTCTCTTGTCAGAGCTTACCTGTCATGTGTAAAAAAAATATGTATGTATGAATTACAAATTATGCCCACCATTCAGTAGAAAACTAAAAACCCTATTCCTTTCTTTTTGACCATTATAAGGCAGCGGTAGCTGTGTTAGGATGTACGGGGTGCTACTCGTTCGAGAGGTCGCATACTCGCGGGGTGGATCCCACCGCCTGTACCACTGAGTTTGAATAAAACTTATGTAATGTTGATTGTGGATATCGCTTGCTTCGCATTGTGCCCGGTGCATGGCATATCTGGCGAAATGAGAGTTTGGCTTGATACTTACTATGTTATGTTCTCAGAATAAGAAGAATAAAGAAGCAATGTTCTACCCATGAATTTTACAAAGTACGCTTTCAAATAAAATATGTTATTTTGATTTAACAATTAGTAATAAATCTGTGTCAAAAAGGGTGTGTTCATGTTTTTAATACCAAGCTATGGGCCGTTACATGCACTGAAAAATATATTGAATACATTCATTAATACAAATAAACAGAACAATGAAGTATTCAAAAACATAGGTTTCATTTCCTTTTACTATCTGTTTTAAAGAGTATGTTATTATATTAGGTCCTTACATATGAAATTGGCGTTTTGTATGGAGATTTTGGGGAACTCTGCATTTTCTCAGTTTTCTTCACAACGACAAATCCAAAGATAATATTATTTGGCATATATCATTAGACAAGCTTTAGTTATATGTGTGATATCACACTTCATAAAAATTATTTATCTTTTTTATGTGAAAGCAAATCAAATTATGTATTCGGAAGGCACTGAAAAGGAGTTGTCTCCGTGTCCAATTTTAACACAATAAAACATACAACGAATTATCAAAACAAATCAAAATAGTTCGATAATATGGTGTATTTTAAGAGGAGGTAATTATTTTTTAAGAATACTCTGAAACTTAATAGTTTCGAACAAAATACTAAGAGAGAAGAAAAACACCAATTTCATAGGTAAGGACCCAATATTATGTTCACTATTTAGATCATAATTAAAATATAAGTGCATGAGTGTAGATAAAAGCTATTAGTTACTTGCTATCAGAACGGGCCACAAAATTAGAGCCAATTTTGCTATTTCGAAGCAGCGACCTACGTGAATGCCATGGACGGCTTGTCATACCCATAAATTACATTAGGATCATGGTCATCCAACGTGTTAATAACTTTCCTGTTTAATAACCACATTCATTAGTTATTTGTTCAATGACTAAAACGTAATTTGATAAATGTTAGTAATTTTGTAGCAACATTAATAATAAAGAAAACATATCTCTGTTATATAAATGTAAGTAAAACTATTAAGAGAGATGCATCCACTGCTCTCCCCTTGGGGGATAGAGTCATTTCAGTGATAGATGTCATGTTTTTATCATCATAACTTTAATTTTTTTAAGAAGTTATTTCAATGTGTACTTTATTAATAACTCTGTGAAAAAAGACTTTTAAAAAATCAAATTAGTCCTTCGTTATCTTATAAATTCTAAAGCACATCCTTAGTTTGTTCGAGGCAACAAAGTGACAGTTTTATATTATTTAAAATTATTTTTTATTAGACCCTCACAGACGTCAATTAAAAGCATGGTTTGAGAATGTATCTACAACCCACAATAACGCTTCATACATTTCCTTGCTCTTTTCCTCAATAACTGTGAAGGGTGCAACTGTTGAAAATGTTTAACCTAATTAAAACTTCACCAGAGGGTGTAACACGCAAAAGTTAAGATTGAACCTTAATAAACAATGAAAGAACGAAACCCTAAATTTTATTAAAATGGAGACCGTTGTTCACATTTTCTACTGCGTATATTTATTTATTGTTGTATGAGAATTCACCGCTCTATTTTCCTCATGCTTTCTTCGGAACAAATTTATAACTTTTTTGATAATAGGTTGGGGAAAAAGTTTCTTCGCATTTTTTAAGAAAATTCAAAACATTTTTTAATATAGTTTATTTACATTTAACAAAAGTATGTAGGTACCATTTTGTTCGATAACTTTTTGCCATCTTGTAGGTAGGGACATGATCCCATTGCTAGAGAAATTTTAGGACTTCTGGTCAAAATACCGCGACAAGTGGTTTTGGCAGTCCTCTCGTGATGTTAACCTGACACTGCCTAAAGAATTCTGAAGAGACGGAAACAGGTGGAAATCTGAAGGTGCAAGGTCAGGACTATACGGCGGATGCATTAACACCTCCCAGCCAAACTCTCTTAATTTTTGCTGAGTGGCTAAAGATGTATGAGGTCTAGCGTTATCATGATAAAAAACCACACCCCTTCTGTTGATTAATTCCGGCCGCTTTCTCTCAACTTCTTGCTTTAATCTCATCAGTTGTTTGCAGTAGAGTTCAGAATCGATGGTCCTGCCTGGTGGTAACAGCTCATAATGAATAATGCCCTTCCAATCCCACCACACACACAGCATCATCTTGTTGCGAGTTAACCCGGGTTTCGCCACAGTCTGTGAAGCCTGACCGGCCTTTGACCACGACCTTTTTCGCACGTTCTTGTCGTACGTGATCCACTTTTCATCACCAGTTATCAGCTTCTTAAAAAATGGTTCGGTTTCATTACGTCGTAATAAAGAATCACAAATGAGTACACGGTTTATTAGGTTTCTTTCAGTGAGCTCGTGAGGTACCCAAATGTCGAGCTTTTTTGTGTACCCAGTTTTTTTCAAATGCGCCAAAACTGTTTTGTGGTCAATTCCCAGTTCTTCAGCTACGTCGTAACTACTGACATGCCGATCTTGCTCCACTTTTTCAAAAATGGCATCCATTTTATCTGTAATAGGGCGACCAGAGCGACGTGCATCTTTGACATCAAAATTTCCGGATTGAAAACGCTTAAACCAAATTTGTGCTACTCTCACAGACACTGCACTAGGTCCATAAACATCGCAAATTTTTTTCGCGGCTTGCGTTGCATTTTTACCTTTTTTGTAGTAAAATTTTAAAATGTATCGAATTTCTTCATTAGATTCACTCATCTTGGCGGTACGAAAAACAAATGAAAATCACACATTTTCCTAATTTGAATTTGGAATTATGTTCTTTAAAATTTAAACTTTCAATGATACCAAAACCAGCCAGATACAAATAGTATAGCCAAAGAGATTTTATTACAAGTTTATACATACTATAATGCGAAAAGACTTTTTCCCCAACCTAATATATTCTCTCGGAGTCAAATTTCCGGTTAGATCCGTGACCGGATCTCGCAACCTTTGCTGGGCAATTTTTTCAGACGAAACTTAACTCTTACGTTATTGAGTTAAGGTTCATAATCGAGGTTGTTACTTGATCCTTTTTCTTCACTATTTATGCCATTCCTAAAAATATGACCTAAAAGGAACCTTTCCCATTCAATTTTACCAATGAACGCGTTTTATTTCGCTTATTCAAATTACACGTGAGTGAACATGGTATTATTTTCACTACGCATGTCCGTTAACGGCGTTAATGGGTTGAAACGACGGTGGAATATTCTTTCGTCGTTGTCTTGCTAGTACGCTTTTCTGATATAAAGAAAGAGTACGCATCATGAATGGTATCTTTTGTTTTTGGTATGGTAAATAATAAGTTTTACTGTAGTTACCGGATCACTACATATTCACGGTAAACAAAGCAGATGGAAATGTTAGAGGTGGACGGCATAGGCAAACATTCAATCGGAGTTAATCTAAAGAAAGGCCAGCTTAAATCCACCTGAATCCAAAGGGCATGTTAAGTTTGTATTGCGATTAGGAAGCGAAGGAAGCGAGGTCTATCTAAAAGTTTACCTATTGTAACACAAGACGAGAAAAACGTAGTGACTGTGGTTTTGACCAACTTCACTTTTTTTCGGAACTCCTTAGTTAGACCTCAGTTCAAAAGGTCAGCAAAATAAAAAGAAACTGCTTTAGATAAAAATTTCAGCTCACTAATGACAATATTACAGCCTAAATGTGAGCAAACCGTTGTATAACTTATTAAAATGCCGACCACGGTAATATAAAACAATGACCTATTAAGTGTAGTCGTGTCAACTACAAACTTTTATTGCAACCTAAAAGTATCGAGTCACAAGCGATTAGCGAGTTTATTACAAGACGTTTGAGAGAAAAACACTGCTGGGCAGCCAGGTATCTAACAAGAAGAAGATCATGATATTAGAAGTAAGGAAGAGAATTAAAAAATAAAGACTGACAGAGGAGAATAGAAGAGAAATAGAAGAAGAAGGAACGATTGGATAAGATAATAACGTTTTAAAATATTTTAAAATAAGCCCAAAAAAGCTAAAGTTGAGGATTTATAACGGACGATTTCATTACTTTTCTCTTATATTTTTTGTACCAGTCTGTCTAGTTACCGTCGCAGACGTAATACTAGAGTATCACTCGCGGGTCAACGACCCTTTAAAAACCTTTTCCACGCCATTCCTGCCGTTTATCTCAGATAAGATTAAGGTTTTTTAGGTTTTTTAATTAAGATGGATGTTAGATAAATGTAAAGTATTAATATTAGATTTTGGGGATGTCTACATTTTACATACTAACATTTTATCAGTTTTATTCACAACGACAAATCCAGAGATAATAATATTTGGCATGTATCATTAGACAAGCTTTAGCAATATGTGTGTGAACACGCTTGATAAAAATTATTCATCATTTTTATGTTAATGCAAATCAAATGATGTATTCGGGAGGCAGTTAAAAAGAGTTGTCTCCGTGTCCAATTTTAACACAATTAAACTTACAACAAATTATCAAAACAAATCAAAAGAGCTCAAAAATATAGTCTATTTTTAGACGAGGTTATTATTTTTTAGGAATTCTCTGAATCTTAATAGTTACAGACAAAATACTAAGAGAGAAAAAAAACACCAATTTCATAGGTAAGGACCCAATATAATATTGCAGTAGTAATTACTTCGTCCTCAGCCCATACACTTCCCACTGCTGGGCACAGGCCTTTCTCATGAAAATCACATGAAGACTATGAACCATTACGCTGGCCCAATGCGGGTTGGTGGGTAGAAACAATAGCGACCGGAAACAACGGCTTTATATGCCTTCTGAAGTCCGGAGGAGTTCGAGATCACAAAGATTTGGTCAACCATCCGCGGCCTGACCATGGCGAAGGTCGCTTCGTTTTCGATATCGAAAGCCAAAGCGTACCAACCACTACGCCACCAAGCTTCTCCTTGTACTAATTACTTGTTCAGCCAAATTGATTACTATTCTAGAATATATGCAACACAATCTATACATAAAAAACTGGTCAGGTCGAATGTCTGTACATAGAAAAAAGTGCTTAAAACCAATGTAAAAAAAGGGAAAATACCAAAAATTTTTTTGTTTCTCTGTCTGTTTGTACGGGCTAATCTCCGAAATGGCTGGACCGATTTCAATGAAATTTTGCATGGTGATACCTTATAACCCTGGTCAACATCTTAGATACTTTTTATTCCAGAAAATTAAAGAGTTCCTGTAGGATAGTTAAAAAATCATAGTAGCCGCGGACTAAATGTCGGGCAACAGCTAGTATTCATATATATAGTACTGATTTGTGCTGACACAATGATTAAGTGGATGGAATACATGGTTCGCTACATTACAGAGCTCTTTTCCTTTAGGGACCATTGTTGTTCCAATCATTACATGCAAATCAGTGGTATTGCAATCATAGTTGCATCGTAAAGGGATACATTGGAATTATGAATATTGGGTCCTTACCTATGAAATTGGTGTTTTTATTCTGTCTTAGCAATTTGTCCGTAACTATTATGTTTTAGAACATTCTTATAAAATAATTGCCTCTTCTATAATATACCATATATTTGAGCTCGTATTATTTAATTTGATAATTTTTTGTAAGTTTAATTGTGTTAAAAATAGACACAAAGACAATTATTTTTAACTGCCTCTCGAATACATCATTTGATTTGCATTAACATAAAAACGATGAATAATTTTTATCAAGCGTTTTCACATACATATTGCTAAAGCTTGTCTAATGATACATGCCAAATATTATTATCTCTGGATTTGTCGTTGTGAAGAAAACTGATAAAATGTTAGTATGTAAAATGCAGACATCCCCAAAATCTCCATACAAAACACCAATTTCATAGGTAAGGACCAAATTTTTTTAGATAAAAACACACTATATTATACTTCACCCACGGCAGCTATAAAGTAAAGGGAAGTAATTAATTGGGCAGCAATTTAATTGATTGGTCAACAAAAAAAAAATAGCAGAAAAATAATTATTTTGGACCGAAGAATGATTGGTTGGTCAGCAGAATAATTATTTAGGTAGCAATAATATTATAATAACGGTGAAATTATACTAGTCACCAATTCATTGTACAGTGAGAGTTATAATAATTAGAATTGTACGAATCATTATAACAGATTACAAGTAATCAAGTACAAATGATGTTACATTATCATAATTAAACGATCCTAATATAAATGTCAAATCAGATCTAAATCATTTCAGTGTTTGGTACACATTTGAAGCGTTTAGATGTTATAATTTTATTTACATTTATATCTAATTATTATTATTATTATCTTTATTTTTTATTTGTTTAGTAATGTATATGTTTGCATAGATTTCTGTTTTGTCTTGTGCACTGGTGCATCTCTTACATCCTGAGATCTCACACACCTGTAACGGGTTGACTGGAAGATATCCCTAGTAGAGATAAGTCCTCCCTTGTATACTTCTGCTTTTTACATTGTTTCATTTTGTTTATGTATAATAAAGAGTTAAAGAGTTAATTCGTTCAGGCGCATACTTCATGATGTTATTTATACCTACATCATGGGGATTAAACCACTTTATTTATTCATTACATCACATTTACTTACATAATAATTAATTTACATACGTAATAATTTTTTATGAGGTCTACCAAAATGAATAGATTCAATGTACTCTGTGTTTCCTGCAGGAAACCCATGAAAATTTAAATTTCCGACTTTCTGTAATTGACCCATAATATTAAAAAGTCAACATTATTATTACCTTCTTATTAGCCATAAAATTAAGTGAAATGGACATGACATAACGATACTTAAAATGATATCTACCAAGAAAACTGATGTCTATGAAAGCACTTTTTCGCAATAAAATCTATGAATATCCGTCTTTTTACAACCTTTGTTACGCCCATAACTTGAACCACAACCTCGTTCGGACCGTTAAATTTACGGCAGCCATTACGATGACGTCACTGTAGGCGGTATCTCGAACAAACGACTTTTGTTACGGACTGCAACTATGAGACATTGTCTTGGTAAGTCACTGGGATAGCTTGCGTTTGTTCTTTTTGCTTGTCGCTTTGTCTGGACAGGGCGCGATATGGCTTTTAAGCGATGCCTGACTCAGTAGCACTGCCGTTAGCTCTGCTAACAAAAAATATTGCATCAAATTAAATTATACTTCTGATTTAAATTCATGAAAAAGAAAATTATAAATTATTTTAAACTTGCGTGTGTATTATACATGGTGTTCCAAAACACACCCCTGAAATTCAATTTTAAGCACCGCCTAGTACTAGCTGCCAGGAGAATGAACAGAGTTGAAAACTTAGGAAGTAATTTCTACTGATATACTAAACCTTTATTAGACTTGCGCTTTAATGTCGATAATTTTGAATTTTTGCCAAAAATTATAAATTTTTCGGATATTAAATCATATTTTGGCAATGAGTTATGTTAAAGGGACCCACAACATCCTTTCTGCTTTTTTTGTTTTTAAAAGAACAAAAACTATAAAAAACGTATAAAAAACAAAAACTAAGAAAAGAATATGAAACAAAATTTGTAATATTTTTACCATAATTGTCCTTTTGATCGTGATGAATTTCAAAAGACTATTTATCACTAATAACATCTTCAAACGCAGAATAATGAAAGTCGTTATGAATAACCAATAGGACTGAAAATCGTTTGAAATTGTAACTTAGGGTGGGTTGTTTGATCCGTGGTTAGGTTAAAATATGGTCCAATGGCGAAAGCGTGCGATGTCGTAATAAGACAGCTTGTCTAATAGTCGAATTTTCAAATATAACAATGTTAAATAATTATAGACAATATAACCACTACACGATGCTGGGATTATGAAGTTGGCCGCTGGCGGACCCAGCTGATGTATATGGGTTCGAATTTTCATCGCAAATTTAACTATTTGTCAAGCTGATTCACACATTTTGGCGCTTCCGTTGACGATATTAGTCTAAAATTTATCAATGAAATACTACTACTACAAATCAAGAAACTCACCCTTAGCCTACACTAGGGCTTCACATTAATTACACTAGATATACCTAACTTACGACGAGTATAGATATTGCAATTTACGAAGGCGACTAAATCCTTCGACTTTAGACTTTATCTTAAGGTGCTAAGAGCGAAGCTACTCGCCATCATAAAATGCAACGACTATACCTATATTGACGACCTCCGTGGTTGAGTGGTCTGTACGCCGGTCTCAAGGCGTCGCCATCTCGAGAGGTCCTGGGTTCGATCCCCAGTGGAGTGTTTGGGTGATGAATTTTCAGACATTTGTTCTCCAGTCTTGGATGTTCAATGTTCATTGTATATGTATAATATTATGTATATTCTGAATAATTATTTGTATTTATCTATTAAATATATTTATCCGTCATCTAGTATCCGTAACACAATCAGCATTTAGTTGCTCAAAATGGGACTAGTTGATATTTGTGAATGTCTGAGGATATTTATTTATTTATTTATATATGTATAAAAGGTTATCTCGCTACCTCATCTTAATTTGTAAATGGAGAAATCGAATTTCCCTCAAGGCTTTTAATTTAATAGGCCAATTATCTTAACATCACGAAACAACAACGACAGAAACGCACGTAATGAGCCCCGCTGGTTTTCCCTAAGGAAGTTGTTTTATTATACCTGGAAAACATATTAAATGGAGATTGACCCAGATAAATAAATAATAGAAATGTAAAGGGATCCGATTAATGTCGTAGGTAGAAATAGAAGTAGTGTCGTGTTTTGTAGCCTTGGGACAGTGATGTTAATAAACTGTAGGGAATAAAGTTAAAATTATGTTTATCAAAATAAAATGGACCGTGCGTATCGGATGACGTTTTAATAACAACCAAAAATTTGACAGATTTAAACAAAATATTAAAAAAGTATAGAGAAACATTCACAATGAAAATACACAAAAGAGGTTGGTAAGTCTGTGGCCAACACTCTGGGCCCCCAGTGTGGAACACGAGTTGGGCGAAGTGCTGGTCACAGGCTGCACGCAGGTAGGTACTTGAGGTTCTGTACATAAATTACATGGTTAAGTAGGTAACATAGATATAAAATAAACAACAACTGGGTAGCAAAATTATACATTAATATGTTAATAAAACAGAATAAAATTCCTAACGCAGAATTCGTTCAATTAACATAACGCAATGTAATTGACATAACACAACACAACATAACCTAAGTAAAACAAAATTAATTACCTACCCCAACGATACTACCAGTTACCTATAACCTGCAACAGTTACCTATCTACTTGTCAGTTAACAAAACTAGCCTACGCGTTGGGCGTTTGATTACACCCGCCTTGGTTCGAATGTCGACCACGCGCGTCACCCCGTCAGCTGCCTCGTAAGCCCTGACGATACGTCCCAGTGGCCATGTTCCCCTTGGGAGATTTGGGTCGGCTATCAGCACTACGTCACCGTTCTGAAATTTGTGACGGCCTTCACGGGTAGCTGGGCGAGGTGCAAGTGTTGGCAGGTATTCCTTCATCCAACGACTCCAGAAATGGTCCGCTAAGCGGGCAGCACGCTTCCAATCCGAACGACGTATTAAGTCCTCGTCGCTCAGCGCTATGGTCGGAGGTGCGGTAGAGGACGTCCCGAAAATAAAGTGAAATGGGGTTATTGCTTCTTCGTCGTCGGGGTTGACAGGAACATATGAGAGCGGTCTTGAATTTACGATCCCCTCCACCTCCAATAACAGGGTTGATAACACCTCTTCGCGGGGGGCACGTTCCTTTAATGTAGCCTTCAACGCCGTTTTCACTGTGCGCACCATTCTCTCCCACGCACCACCCATAAATGGTGCGGAAGGCGGAATGAAGACCCATTCGATATGGTTATTGGCAGCAAAATCTTGTATGGACTGCGCATATAATGACTTGAGTTCTCGATTTGCACCGACGAATGCTGTGCCATTATCGGAGAAGATTTTACTTGGGCACCCGCGTCGTGCGATGAGTCTTCTGAGGCACATCAAGGCAGAATCTGTTGACAAGCTGGAAACAATCTCCAAATGAACAGCTCTGGATACTAGACACGTAAATAAAGCGACCCAACGTTTTTCGTGTCTGCGACCAACTTTTACTTCAACCGGACCGAAGTAGTCTAAACCGACGTTGGTGAAAGGACGCGCGTGGTGTTGCATTCGTTCGGTTGGTAGGTTTCCCACAGGAGGGGCCTGTGGCTGTGCCTTTAGACGTCGGCATGTAAGACACTCTCTCGCGATGCGTCTGATAACGTTGCGGCAGCGTAAAATCCAAAACCGTTGACGCAATTCATTTAAAACTATCTCGTTGAAGCCATGAGCCGCTTTGACGTGATGGTGTTGCACTAGCAGATGTACCGCGGGATCACGACCGTCAAGAATTATTGGCTTTAAGCTGTCTTCATTGACATCTTGGGCCCTTTTAGTACGCGAATCTAATCTAAGAAGGCCTTCATCATCAATAATTACCGTCAGGCCCCTCATTCGGCTGTGTCTTTGTAACGGTTTCGCCATCTTGATCCTTGAAATTTCCTCACTGAAGCGGTCTGACTGCGATCTTCGAAAGATATTCTTTTCGGCTTGCTTCAAATCTAAAGCAGAAAGGGTGGGAGAAAGCGTTTGATTAGTTGTAATATTTGAATTTTGAGTGTTATTTGTCCGAATAAGATAGCGAAAAAATTCAGCTGCTTTTAGAACATAGGCAGAAGCCCTTACAAAACGGACCCAGTCACTAAATCGTGACGCGTCCGGGACTGGTGCCATAGGAAGACTTTCAACGGTAAGAAGGCCTACCACCTCATGAGCTGCAGCCGACCTAAGCTCAAGTGTTGGTATGACTTCTGTTGGCCTCATTGGTTCTCGAGGCCAATGCTCTCTTGGCTGTAACAAAAACGATGGCCCTGTAAACCACCTATGCGAACCATCTAAAGCGATGTGGTTTGACCGTGTGGCATCGTCTGCGACATTCAGCGTGGTTGGCACGTAATTCCAGTCCGAAATGTTTGTACTGTCGCAGATTTCTGCGATTCTATGTGCCACAAATGGCTTGAAACGTTTTACGTCACTTCGGATCCACTGCAAAACAATTGTTGAATCTATCCAAAAAAACGTAGAGGAAGGAACGTATCTGTGTTTGTCACGTATAGTCTCAGCTAACCGAGACGCGATTAAAGCTGCTTGCAACTCTAGTCTGGGGATGGTAGCTGGTTTAAGGGGAGCAACCCTAGCTTTACTTGCTATCAACGATAGTTTTATTGAGTTATCGTTATACATACATCGCCAATATGCTACGCAAGCATACGCCTCTTCGCTGGCATCCGCGAAAATATGCAATTCAACGGTTACAAGGCCAGTGCGTTCAAAATAACAACGTGGTATTCTTAAGTTTGATATCGCCGACAGTTCTGAATGCCATTTACGCCACGTTGTAAGCAGATTACTGGGGATAGCATCATCCCAGCCCAGCTTCTCTCTCCAAAGTTGTTGTATTAGGATTCTACCCTTGATGATTATTGGAGTGAGTAGCCCTAGAGGATCGTAAACGCTCATGACATAGGATAATACCTTTCTCTTTGTTATCAGTAGAGATGACGGGTTCTCTTGTTTTCCAATTCGGAAACCGATAGTGTCATCACAAGGGTTCCATTTTATTCCAAGAGCACTGATGTCTTGGTTGGGGAGGGATACCTCTGAATCAGGATTTGCCCATAGGTGTCTCGGTATTAGAGACAACGCTTCTATGCTATTCGATGCCCAGGCACGCATTTCAAACCCCGCTCTTTGATGGAGCGTGAGCACGTCCAACGAAACTCGAGCTGCAGAGCTGACTTCGTCAAAACTGGCGATGTAGTCATCCATGTAATGATTGAAGATGATTTCGTGTACTGCCTCTGGGAACTCAGACTCAAATTCAAGTGCATTCTTATTTTTTATGAAAATAGCTGTGCATGGGCTCGAAGCTGCTCCGAAGATCATAGAACTCATCCTATATTCCTTGACTGGGCTGCTAGTATCACCGCGACGCCAAAGGAATCTCTGAGCATCTCGATCCTCTGTCCTGATTTTGATTTGCGGGAACATTTCTCTAATATCCCCAGTTAGTGCAAATTTGCCTTCTCGAAACCTAAGAAGTATTCCCAAGAGTGATTGTAACAGATCTGGTCCTGTAAGCAATAAGCTGTTTAAAGAAACTCCACAGTTCGTTGCGGCTGCGTCGTGTACAACACGTAGTTTTTTCTTTTGGGGATGGAAGACGCCAAATGTAGGTAAGTACCATCGCAGCGCTGGTGGGTTGATGTACTCTTTGGAATAGTAAGATGAAGGGGTACACTCCTCAGCATACCCTTTTGCTAATACCCCGTCCATGAACTCAATGTAAGCAGTTGCAAATTCGATGTTTGCCGTCATTTGTCGCTCAATAGACTTGAGGCGAGATAACGCTTGATAATAGCTCTCAGGTAAACATAATTTGTTCATGTCTTTGGACTTCCACGGTAAGCCAACCTCAAAATGGCCAGATTCGAGACGACGTGCCGTAGACTCTAGAATGTCGAGCGCTCGCTGTTCATCAGTACTATAGGTGGAAATAGTTTTACATATTCCGATGGAATCTAACTTATATTGCTCCTTGATTAAAATTTCCAGCTCACCTATAGTAGGTTCCATTAGGAATGTATGATTGACAACTGAATGCCATCTCCCCTTTTTTTTTAATGGCCCATACAAAACCCAACCAAGGGGCGTATGTGCTGCGACAGGTTCGAAAATGTTGCCTTTGCGAACTTCACTGGCGAGCAACAGGTGCCAATCGCATGCGCCCAGCAGCACGGTGGGAGTTGCATTTTTATAACACAATTCCTCTGTTATGTCCCGAAGAAACGGATAGGTCTCTATGTCAGAGACGTTGACAGATTGAGGAGACAGACTTAGGGATCTGACTGCTCTCGCGTTTTTTATGGCGTACTGTTTACTGTCAGGAAGCCTGCTTCTAATGTAAAAGCTAACGAGACTTACTTCTGTATCCTTAGCCATACCTCCGACGCCTCTAATCGACACCGATCCGCTACCTTCGGGTTCAAGGCCGAGCTGCGCAGCTATGTCAGCATCAATGAAGCTCGCTGTGCTGCCGTCGTCAAGCAAGGCGAACGTTTCTATTTCCGCACTTGGGCCGGAAATAGTGACCGGAACCAGCTTGAGGAGAACTCTGTCACGAGGAGACGGTCCTGAAAAATTGTCATTATCGAAAGTATTAGTTACTTTGATTATGTGGTCGTCATTCGAATGGTTTGAGCTAGACAAGGGAGAGTCGGTAGAAGTAACGACATGTTGCGTGACGTCATTGTGCTGCGGCGGGTCGCTTCCGTGAAGCAGAGCATGATGTCGCCGAGTGCAGCCATCGACGCCGCAAGGCTTAGCTTTACAAATGTTCCATGTATGTCTGTAACCTTTTAGGCACCTATAACAAAGCTTAGCTTGTCGTATATGATCCCACTTGTCAGCTATGGAAAGGGATTTAAAGCTGTCACACTTACTTATGAAGTGTTTATCTTTACAGTATGAACAATGAATTTTTATACTAGTGGTAGCATGAACATGATCTCTTCTAATAGGATTTTGAGGTCTAGAAGCTGCCACAGCAGAACTGCTGAAGTCGGGTACAAATGTAAATTTGAGCTGTTTGTCTGCTTCCAAAATTAAAAATTGCGAGAACAACTCCAACTTAGTTATTTCCTGGCTACAAGAGGCAGCATAATCACTGTAGCGAGCTCTGGTAATTTCGCTAACTTTGGATAAAACACAGCGATACAGCTCTGGTGAGTGTAAGTATGCTTGTTGCTTATGCAACTTTAAGCGCGCAACACAGTTGCGTACTTTATTTGCGAAGGCATTGAGCTGTTCGGCGGTACTTAACTTTGGTATAGCTCGTACCGCGGCGATTTCCCGCGCAACTAGCAGCTCGGGGCGCGCGTACGTTTGCTCGAGCGCGCTTAACACGTCCCGCGCAGAGTAGTCGCCGTACAGGAGGGACTCCACTGCGTCGCGAGCTTCGCCACGGAGTGCCTCGTTCAGGCGATTCAAATTCTCTGTATCGGAGAAAAGAGTTTTAGATGTTTCAAATGAGTGTTTGAATGCCATCCACTGCTTCAAATCGCCTGAAAAGGAAGGCAATTTATTTTTGGAATGGCCAGCTAAATTTGCGATGGCATTTGCTAACTGTGTTATATCAGCAGACGTTGTATTAGGATCTTTAGGTATCACGACATGGTTGACATGGTTCGGGGTTTGCACCGCCGTTACTGCGTATGTCATCCCGTGGGCAGCTGGTGCGGGCTCCCCGGATGGCAGCAACGGAGGTGGACTCGTCATGTCTCTAACCTGATCAACCCATGTTGCGGTCCTAGCCATAGAAGCAGATTGTACGCTACTAGCCTTGTCGGACTGCATCGCGGCCAGTTGCGCCTGAAGTTCTGCTTCTTCAGCTTCCTCCTCCAAACGAGCGATTTCGCGTGCTCGTTCGAGTTTGCGTCTGCGAACTTGAGCCTCAGCTGCCAGCCTCTGTGCGTCTGTACCAGGGGACGTAACATTTTCCGCGTCTGTTTTACTTTGATCACGGATGTTGTTTTGGGACCGTGTAACGACCATAATGATTGTTTGCCAGCTCAATGTTTTGCTCGAAGGACCAAAATGTAGGGAATAAAGTTAAAATTATGTTTATCAAAATAAAATGGACCGTGCGTATCGGACGACGTTTTAATAACAACCAAAAATTTGACAGATTTAAACAAAATATTAAAAAAGTATAGAGAAACATTCACAATGAAAATACACAAAAGAGGTTGGTAAGTCTGTGGCCAACATAAACTATGAAGCTAGATAGAACAGATTCGATGTTTCTTATATGCAACCTTTTTAAATACTAATTATTTTCAGTTTTTATTGTAACGGGTAATTAATTTTTAAAGTCTCGAGGTCTAATCCGGGCGGTATTCTATCTTTTTTAAATGTAGAAAGTTTTAAATGTGTTTCGAATTTTTACAACTTAGTTGAATTATAGGCAGCGGTAGCCGAGTTGGGACGGACGGGGCACTCGTTCGAGAGTCCACGAGAAACGCGGGTTCGATCCCACTGCCTGTACCACTGAGTTTGAAACGGTAGAAACGATGGCAATAGTGACCAATGGCTTAACGTGCCTTCCGAAGCACGGGGGCTCGAGATCACATAGTCACCCATCCACGGCCTGACCATGGCGAAGGTAGCTTTGTTTTCGATCGAAAGTCAAAGCGTATTAACTACTTCACCACCGAGCTCCTCCTACAAATAAATGCTACTACTATCTGGTGTAATTACATGCGCGCGCGCTTGCCCGGTGCTAGCGGCCAGCGTTACTGTGAAACCTCCCTGAAGGTCAATCACGAAATCTTTATTTCGCAATTGCGTGTGTCAACCCGAAACCAGCCCGAAAGTTCCTAAAACTACCTTCATAATAAAAGGAACAAATTTAAAGAAGATCTAATTTTGCGTTTAGCGTAGCCCTTCTGAAGTTCTACCATACCTGGTAGACTTACCTTGGGAGGTGGAGGGCCCTTCAAACCATAATGATGTTTTACCTGCCTTCCTTCTAGCAACTGAAAGATACTATATTAGTTTAAAAATAAAACTTAATATCAAAGAAAAAGAGTCAAGAATATAATACGCGGTAAAAAAGTATGTAATTACAAGTTTTCTTCTTATTAATCAAGAGATTAATTATGCAACTTTTATCCACCATAAAGCCAATAAGGTAGTGTCGTCATATTGCCCGTCTCCAGGGAAATTCGTTTCATCCTGTCTCAACTTCAGACGATGTAAAGTAAATTGCATAGCTTTTGTCATGTCTGCCTTTAGTGGTTCACTATTTTGTAAGATTCAAGGGTTGAAATGTTCATACAATATCAAGATGATGAAATAAAGCCATTTAAGTGAACAACATAAAATTAAAAATTATGCAGCTATAACCGAGTTGGGACGGACGGGTCACTACTCGTTCTAGAGGCACGGGAAACGCAAGTTCGATCTCACTACTGTACGTGAGTTTGAATAAAAATTATGTACAGTCAGCATCAGAAGTAGCTGATCACTTTAGTACTGTGTCACATTTCTATGTACGACATTTACCCAGACGCAACGTTTCATTTGCCTAGACTTTTAATTTGACAAGGTACTTAAATGGTCATCTACTTTTGATGCTGACTGTACATTGTGAATATCGCTTGCTTCACATTGTGCCCGGTGCATGTCAAAAGGGTCACCACGCCATGGAAACCAAACAAATCTGGGGAATGTGGATGTTTAATACCTCTGCCTACCCCTTTGGGGTACGAAGAGTGATGTTTGTTGTTTAAAATGTATTTATTTTAAGTTCAAATTCCATTCAGGATATTTTCGTAACTTGTTTATATCTACGACATGCAAATTTTAAATAAATCTTATTAATTATTATTTTTTAAAATTTTAAGATATCTGAGATGTTCTTTCAACGAAGTAGCAAAAGTAAAAGGAAGGATTAAATTAGCTGAGTTCCTTATCCGTTTTTCCAAGAACAAGACCTCTTGGCAACTAACGAATGCTGGCCCAATATTGGCAAGAGTATTGCTATTATTAATCTATACATACAATAAAACTGTAGAGGTCAAATCTGTACAAAAAAAATGCTTTATTTCAAGGCAGGGGGATGTAAAAAGGGGGAAAAAAACTTGTTTTAATTTTTTGTTTCTCTGCCTGTTCGTCAGTTTGTCTGTTTTTACTGGCTAATCTTCGAAATGGCTGGATTTATATGAAATTTTGCATGGTGATACCTTATATCCCTAGTCAACATTTTAGATACTCTTTATTCCGGAAAATAATGGGTTCCCGTGGGTTGTTCGTAGCTAAAAAAACATAGTAACCGCGGACGAAGCCGCAGGCCACAGCTAGTATTGAATAAAGTTTGTTTTTGTACTAAAAGTTTATAAATATATGAAGTTTTTGTTACAGTTCATACATACATACACATACATATCATCACGACTATTATCCCCAAAGGGTTAGTCAGAAGCTAGGCAAAAGCACCGCAAAAGCAGTCCACTGCCATAGTCCGTGCTTCACCAAGCAGTGACTGCACTCAGCGTGATAGGTGGTGAACCCGTCACCGCTATAAGCTGCAGCTACAGTTCATTACCAGCGTAAATATCCCATTGTTGTACATAAGGCTTTCCTTTTTTTTCTTTCCCCAGGGGGGTGGACGTTTTTCTGCTCGGTTTTGGTGGTGGTAGGGCTTCTGAGCCCACTTAGTTATCTACCACCATCTTACCTAAATTTTTCGCACTTTCAATGTTATAAGCATTGTTGTGTTCCGGAAATCACAGGTAAGATAGCCAGTTCCTCTGTTATTGAGGAATACGTGAAGCTCGCTTCCACCTTTGTCCTTATTGTCGCTTACCATCAGGCGAGATGAAGGGCAATAGCTTACCTGTCATATGTAAAAAAGATGGCGGATAATGCATTTACTTACTGTAGAATTGGGGAGACACACAAAATCATGGAAAACCACATTAATAATGACAGGAGGAAACTGTAACACCGCCATGCAGAACTAATGTAGGTATGTGCGTAAAAAAGTGTACATGCCTTCTGAAGTACGGAGGAACTCGTAGTCACAATGTTTGTCATAGCAAAAGCAGGACTTAGTTTCGACGTCGACGGCCAAAGCGTCTTAACCAATACGCCATAAAAATATTGATTTAAAACCCACTAACATTTCAACGAAAATTTTCTTACGGGATGTTTGAAACAAAACAACGAAGTACCAGTATTGATTGACCTTGACCTTGAAAATATTCTGGCAAAATTAAATATCTAAAAGGTCAAAAACCCTCCATCTGGATGGATTGGTCCAGCCTTAATACATAGGTAGTATGAGATAGAACTTTAGTTAATGGCAATGATTGAGCAAGTCAATTTGAAGATTAGGAGCTGCTCCAGTCAAAATGTGTACAGTCACTAATGAAAGCTTCCGGCCTGTCCAGTGTGTCCGCCTCTTTGCGAGAACATCAAACAACACTCTGTTTGTCACCTGCACTCTGCTTGCTTTGACTTCATCTACGATAGTGCCGTACGGTTAGCAAGGAAAGCTTTACTTCGGGTAAATACGAATAAGAATATTTTAGAGCTGAATTTTATTAGGATTATGCACGGTCTTATTTTCTACTGTTTCCTTATGATAATTATGTTTAGAGTACGATTATATATTGAGATCGATCATTGTGGATTCATAGGTACGCTGGTCGCCAGCGACGGACACACGTGCGTGCTAACAATTACACGAAGCTCTAACATCGTTTCACAGTCACGCGCTCACTTGTACAGAGTTACTAACATCGTTTCACAGCCTTAAACAGCTTATACGTTAAAATGTTGGCGTCGTTGGCCACCGTTGGCGGAAAGTCTTACAACCACACTCTAAGTAAGGCTCGCATACGTCTAGAAACGGGAGCCATAACAGGACATAGTTATTTTAACAGGCACCTTTTAAATTTAGGTATCACCGAAGCTGGAATGCACTGGGGTGTTAACTACCGGGCAAAGTATCTGAGAAACCCGGGTAACCTCCGCGAGGTTGTCCTCGACGTGAAGGCGCTGGGCGACTTCCTGACGGAACTGGGGTAGCTGGAGTAGCAAGCTTTCACCATCAGTCGCAAAATAAGCACCAAGTCATCGAGTAGCGGAAACCCGCACGAATAGAAGAGGAAGAAGAGGCTTTCAATAGTAAGATTGGTACACAACCCTATTCCGCTACTCAAACACATTTAAACCAAGCTCAAAATGGGCAAATTAGTCTTCAAAGAAAAATATGAAATATCCATTAAATTTCCATAACCCTACCAAGTAAAATGGCTAAGCAAAACTATTTCACATCTTACATCTACACCTCTACCTACCCAGTCAAAGACACGGACGTGATAAATTTACCTTTCTAAATGAAATTGGATACCACATTTAATCAGCTTAAACTCATAATGTTGCAGCTCCTAGTTTGCTAACTAAAATTAAAATACAGCTGATGCTTCCGAAATTATTATGCAATTGAAAACAAAACTCCTGCGGAACGACCTAGCACATTTAATTGTAATCGCTTTAGTTCAACGAACTAGTTTCTGACCGCCACTTGCTCAGGAATTTAAGCCAAATTGTTCTCAGTCGACCATGATTAATGGCATTGAATGATGCTTTTGCTGTTTCCGAAGAAAGGTTTATAAAGCAACTTTATACCGTCTGGCTGAAAGACTAAAATTGCTTGAAGTAATAAATCACTACCACACGGACTTTTTAACGGATTTCATTCGTAAGTTAAAGTTTAGATAATTATTATTTTGATTCTGAGATTTAAATACTAATAAATAATAAATATCTGATTTTTATTCATGTCTCTTTTTATTCAGCTTAGGTGTAACCGTAGTGAATATGCGAGAGCACTAACAAAACTGAGTATAGTCAGTCTTCTGTGGCTAATAAAAATATAGTTGAAATTGATAAATGCCGTATACAGAGTTACTCAATAGAACTACAATTAAACGCTAAGAAAAAAATCAAGATAACGATTTTAGTCTTAGATAACTATATAACGAAATAAAGACTATGGTACAAATTAACTGACTCTAATTCGTCACTCAAATCCGTGATGAAGGGTAAGGAGTTTAAGATAGTTGACGAACTAACTCAGTTACCACACTGCACTCCAGATCAAACAGATATGCAAAATCACGCTGCATTACTTGAACAACTGAAAACCCTTTGACATCACACGATCTGTATGCGACCTCTGCAAAGCTATTGCAATTTGCACACCAAACTTTCTGAAACACCTCACAAAGATGCACTTTCGTCAACACAGGAGCAACTGGCAGTATATTATCATGCACAAAGCGACCTAGTCAGCAATTAGGATGCGTTTGCACCGGAGATGTGCTATGCAGCTGTGCTGCGAAGTTGTGAAAGCTATGCTACGAAATTCTTTGACCGTCTCCACCAATACTAATCGTAGCTGTGCGAGGAACATGCGCTATATCATTAGTTCCTAAAATGGTTCAGGTGGACCCCTATCCACGGAAGACTCGACGGGAGTCTTGTTGTCTTCACATCTTTAAATTTTTGTCGAGTTTTGGGAATATGGCAGAAATGTAGCTACAGGGGTCCACCGGAACCAGATATATTTTGAAAGTGATCTATGGGAAAAATAAGTCTGGGAACATCTGCGTTATATAGACGTGCAGCCGCGAGATAGCTGTGCGTAGAAGACAGAACTATGCAAGGTATACAGATTCACGCAAAGCAGTAACGCCAGCATCGCCGCCGCGTGTTGCATCCATAGCACGCATCCATCGCATCCATAGAACGCATCCAGGGCCCGCATCTTTCCATACAAAAAATATAGATTAGATTAGATTTATTTATTTCATTTTGACACAATTACATGAGTCATTTTAAAATGCAATAAGAAAAAAATTATCGTCAAATGCACAATTAATAATGATCTTTAAATATTGAGATATAATTTAAACGATGTATATAATAAAATAAAATTGATAATATTTTAAATAATGTCAAATACAGATGGCTTAGTTGAACCCGTTCCATCACTGCTGTGCTGTGTGGACCAATGAACATGATTGGTGGATATCAGACGCATCCATAGGAACGTAGCGTAGCACATCTGTGGTGGAAAGGCACCCTTAGTCGCCAGTGTTCCTGCAAGTCGCCGTACTAAAACTTTATGACTGTAAGTCTTTGGCAACTCATAAATTTTATTTCCTAGAACTAGGTAGAGTTATTGTTTGGTGCTGTCACCCAGCTATCATGCGCTTGGTGTGAATTTACGTATCACGTTAGATTTATATTCAGTTACGTTGTTTGTTATTTTGTTAAGAGAATATTCAAGCAAAATAAATAAGTAATGTTTATTTATTAACATTAATTCTAAACGCTTGATGCAGAGGCTTGATTTTCATAGATCAATCTTTAATAATACACTGTGGATATTTAAAGCAATCATGACAAAGGTTCGACATCCTCAGCTTATGTACATCCCATTGCTGGGTACAGGCCTGTCTCATTGAGAAACACAAAAGGAGTAGGTATGGGCCTGAAAAACCATAACGATGGCCCATTGACAATCGGAAATGCTACTTTATTCATATCCTATTACCAAGTGACATAAGATATGAACTGGCATTAACCAGTAATTTCATTGACCTTTCTTAATGTAAAACTAGCTCTGCCGCTTTATGGAAAAATAAATATAGGTTAACAAGCTGACGACTTAGAAACGAGCTTGCCTCTAGAAATCTTGGTGTCCAATCCAATCAGGTCATCAAATCTTTAACCATCTTGTATGTACTCGACCATAAAATTGCTTTACCACTTTTGGAAAAAACTTCCATCCGAATTTAAAATCACTATGACTTTATCAATGGTCGTTTTTTGATTAAGCAATCGCTGGTCTGGGTACCTGTCTTTCAGACCAATTTAATTAAATAGTTTCAATTAAATGCATTGATGACGTTATTTGACACGAGGCCTTGCTTTAAGCAAAAATAGACCTTATTGTTTTGCGACATGCTAATGACATTCACTCTAAGGATGGTACAGCAATTTCATGGTTGACTATATACCTTGCTAAATAGGATAATAAGGAAATTAAGCTACAAACGTAACGTAAGCTACAAACACGAAAGAAAATCACAAATTCTTTCTCGTCTGCCTTGAAAGGGTTATAATGCGTCACTCGTCGAATATATTCGGTGTCTTTGTGTGGCGTATATGGCGCGGGACTGTTCCAGCGAGTTTCACACGGAATAGAGGTGAAAATGTAAAAAGTCGTAACTTCATTTGTGGTTCGTGTTCCACGTCAATTGTAGACGCAGAAAGTCATGGTAAAATAATTTTTAATAATGATTTTACTCCACATGATTCATTAGTTTAAAGGTTTGTGCATTTCAAAGGCCCGGTATCGCTTGACAATTTGACAGATACAAATTCTGTGGTATTTTTAAACTTATGTGATGGATCCAGAGGAATAAAAACTTGCCTAAATCATCCTGTTTAGATATGACTAGTACGGATCCACGGTCCAAATAGATATAGTTTTCGACAGAACACTAGTATTTGCCTATGAATAAAATATAATAGAAATATTCTTAATTGCACACTTACGGTCCGTAAATAAATTCCTCTTCGTTAAAAAAGGGCCTACAGATAAGAGTTGAAATAAATATTGATTACCACTTTTCATTAATCAAAGTCGAGGTCATTGTTTCTAAGAACATATAACGCTATCTCTCATAGTTTTGAATTTTTCCCCACCGACTCAAGTTACTTTAGATAAAATTTGAATTTTATCTAAATTATAATTATACCCGTACTTTTAATATTCGTAAATAATCAGGAACGTAATATTTAATAGGGTGCTTGATATCTAAATTGTTTCTTATAAAGGAAAGTCTTAGAGAGCGGGCGTCTGCAAATTGTTTCTTTTCGAAGATAATTCTCTAGGTAATCTTTTTTAATCGGTTGCTGCATAATAAAATTTTATCTGTCTGCGAGCAGATGAAAACTAAAGGTATAATGAGGATAGGAAAAAATAACAGGAAAATATGATTTAGTTTGCAACAAGAAAATATTCGATAAACATAAAATAAATGTTCTAACGCGAGTTTATAGACCATAATATTAACAGCCAATATCAGGCCCTTGTACAAAAAAATATACCTAACCAATATTAATAACATCGAGGTAGGTATAAAATTTAACTATAGGTGAACAAATCGAAGAAGCGACTATAAATTGGACCTTCTGCGTATATTTTTTCCTTGTGAACGCGATCCGTCACACGGAAACTTATCTATGACACGTTATTTCGGATGGTTGAACACGTTGTTAAGCTGTTTAACACCTTGAGCACATTGCGATAAAGTTTATATTCAGAATAAAATATAGTTCAATAAGTTTTATGTTGTTTTTATTTTTATTTCAACATTTGTTTACGGTGGTTCTCATAGGATAAATCTTTTTTTACAAAGTAATGGTCTTCATTTCAAAAATGCTACTGTAAAACGAACAACATTGCAGCCATGTATTTGTAATTATCCTGCCAAGTTTTAAGATTAGTTCAAAGTGTCCCCATTAGATGGCATTAATATATCTGACTAGTTAGGTATTCAAATGCAATAAAGAGTATTATTATTTCTTGCCAATTCAATTGTGACTACAGGAAATGTATGATACACGTAGGTTTTTATTAGGTAGTGGAACTAGGTAAAAAGACGATGGAACTCTTGCAGAGGTACTTACCTGTATCTTCTCTTGACATGGCCTTCCGGTAGTCAACAGGCATAAAAAATGTTGTGGTATTATTTAAGTTTTAGGAAATAAATTTTTTAACTTGTCATACGTATATTGATGATACCAAAATACATACATATAATCACGACTATTATCCTCTAAGGGATAGTCACAGACTAGGCAAAAGCACCGCGAAAGCAGTACAATGCCATAGTCCGCGCTTTTCCAAGCAGCGGCTGCACATTACTCAGAGTGACAGGAGGTGAGCTCGTCGCCGCTATAGGCTGTTGGATGGTTCTGCAGTTCTAAGTCCATTAGTCGCCTTTTACGACACCCAAGCGAAGAGATGGGTTGGTAGTATTCTTTTATTGAGCCGCTACCACGCGATTCAAACCAAACCTTGACGAAAACCATGCTCATCAAGTTATCCCGACTATTTGATTTCCATACTTCATTCAAATTCAAAAAACATCAAAATCACAACAGTGCAATCTCATCTCAATCTTCTTCTTTCGCTGTAAAGCTCTGTTCCGATCAATTCTCGAATACGATCAGCTTATAGAGTCCACACGTCTCCATAATATAGCTTTAACGTTCAATAAAAAGGGGTCCTTAATGTTTAAGAACGGTTAGTTTACGAGCTCTAGTAGGAATATACAGCATCTAATATGTTCTTTATGAGAATGTAAATAAGTTGTTATTAGCTTACCCCAGTTAATATAGGGGAAGATTGTCTTTTTTACTTACGTCTTGGCAAGAGGGCTTGATACAGAATTAATTATTTTATTTTTTGGCAGGATCGTTTGTGTCTAGCGTGGAAATGAATTTTGGTAAGAACGGAGATAGCAATAATGTTCTGGGAAATAAAATTAAATAAATTTAAGATCTTAGCATTTTTTTCTGTACGAAATGGTATCGTTCTAGAATAAAATCTGCCAGAATTTTTATTTTACACAATCTATATAGTAATTATATTGTATCTTGTTAGTTCGTCGGCCCGTCGGCACTGCGGAAACTTATTGTTTCCGCAGTTTTCCATGCAGAAATAGTGCCAACCTTTTTGAAGTCCTGACAGTAAGACACCTAGTTAGCTTCAGGTAGTAAAATACAATTCAGAAGTTAATTATGATCCTTCATAATAGGACTTTACCTATGAAATTGCCGTTTTGTATGAAGATTTTGGGGAAGTTTGCACTTTCTATACTAACATTTTTTCAGATTTTTTCACAACGACAAATCCAGAGATAATATTTTAGGCATGTATCATTACACAAGCTTTAGCAATATGTGTGATATCACTCTTCATAAAAATTATCGTTTTTTAAGCTATTGCATAGCTTCTATCGCGGGCCTTGAGCGCGGGGACCGAATCCAGAAATTCCTTAACGAAAAAACCTCACGCTCCCCACTCCGATGCGCAAGGAGGTATGGCTTGAAGGCCGTGCATGTTAAAACCCAAGGTGGTTACCAAAATGAAACACCGTGTCCAAGGCGAATACAAATTTTAATTAAGATCGGTTTGACCATATAAGTCTATGAGAGTAAACAATAGTGCGCTTTAAAGGATAGGTGGCGCCATCTAGTGATACAACAAAGAACTAATTTTAACAAAGACGCCACTTTGGTTTTATTTATAAGCTAATTATTACACATTATTTATTATGAGTTTTGTTATTTTATTAATTAGTTTATTAACATTTATTTTAGATAATTATTTTATGATTTAATTTACTTATAAGTGATCCGAACGAAATAATGTATGTGTAAGTAAATGCAAGTCAAATGATGTATTCAGGAGGCATTTCAAAAAAGTTGTCTTCGTTTCTAATTTTAACACAATTAAACTTACAACAAATTATCAAAACAAATCAAAAGAGCTCAAAAATATGATCTATTCTGAAACTTAATAGTTACAGGCAAAATACTAAGAGAGAATAAAACGGCAATTTCATAGGTAACGACCTATTAATAATTTCCTGAGACAAACTTTGATAATCAAGCACTTCAGTGCTTTCAATTGTTACATTTCGAAATACAGATGTTACGGAAATTCAAAATTCGTAATTGAAAGGCGAACGGAACTACAAAAGCTGATCAAAAGCGTGAAATCAATGCACAATTCAGGACGACTTTAACTGTACTTTAACCTTTAGAAAGCAATTCAGAGCATCTACTATACTAATATCCATTTCAACCGTGATGGCGTAATAGTTGAAATAGAAGCCGTAGATTTCAATTGCACCATATTTACCACGAAATTGACCTAGGCTACCTTTGTGAATCAAAACGCGAAACGACAAAGACAGCTGCGGAATAGTGGGTAAATTGCAGACTACGCAGGTATCAATCTGTTCACCTCGGACCATCGGTGGCTCGTTCACAGTCGCTAAATTACTTGCGCCAGTGAATTAGATACAAAATAGTGTTACGGCCTAACTGAAGAATTTACATTATATCTTGAGAGTCATCTACAGGGTGTTACCAGAAACAAATATAGCTGAAACACTTGCATGTGACAGGATGGAACAAGCCACCTCTAGGTACTTTATTTGCGTCCTAACTGAAGAATTTACATATCTTAAGAGTCATCTACAAGGTGTTAACAGAAACAAATATAGCTGAAACACTTGCATGTGACAGGATGGAACAAGCCACCTCTAGGTACTTTATTTGTCCACAAATATATTTTAACAGGCTTCAACGTTCAAAGCTGATTGTAGTTTATAGTTTTTTTTAAGAAACAACTAGCCTCGTTCTTAGCAACTAATGCTGCTTTTAGATAAATGCATATAAATATCCTGAATATATATAAATATAAATAAACATCCAAGACTGGAAAACAAATACCTGAAAAAGTTTGTAGGAACGAGTGAAAATAAATAAAGAATGGAACAAAAACCTTCATAAAATTTTATAAGCAAAGCTTTTAAAGGAGGTAACTTCATGAACCAACTAATGGCTAGTCTAGTAGTCATGAAACACTTTAGCTAGCAGGAAACTATTGCTATTAACAACTATAGCTGGCTATTTTATGTGACCTTATTAGTAAACTGATGGTCAGTCAGATGGTGACATTAGGTGTAGAACTGCCAGCCGTTGGAACCTTGAGAGCAGCTGAATGTCAAGATCTGTGGTATCGGAGGGCACGGGAGTGCCCCCGCCAGGTCGAGCGCGAAGCAAACACTGCCGTACCATCCTTTACTGGAACTATTTCGCCACATTTTCAGGCCCCTATTTGAGAACCTTGGATAAGACAAGAACGGAGAAATTTTCGTCATCCAGTAAGCTATAATCACATACTTTAAATTCAAAATTTGAAGTCTGTAGGTCTTTTAGTTCCGAAGCTAAGCGAAAGCAAAGTTTCGCATTTACGACACTCACTCACTCACTCACTCATGATCATCAAAATAGAACTAGTACTTCCGATAAACTCAGAGAGCTGAAATTTGGTACAGGGTTTAATGGCCACATAAAGGGAAAACTATAAGATCTAGGACAATCGAAGATATGGAGTACCTGGTGAAGCTGATTAAAAAAAAACAAGAGCCCAACCAAACGATTACAGATCGACCTATACCGCCTTTACAAAAAATATTCAACTTGGTGGGCCGCTTCATTTGATGTCAAAAATCGAAGGTCTGAAGGTATCTGATGAAGAACACTCAGCTCGTCTCAGCTGTATTAGAGATATGGTAATACTCCCTTCTACTATTGGTCCCTTGTTGGTCTGGGACACATGGCTAGTTTTTTACAGAATGTTTTTCGTGGGATAATTCATTCTATTTGAATACTACTTATAAAATGGGCTTATTAGGGAAGACCAAATTTTAGAAAATAACAAGCGAGTAAAGTTTAAGACATTACAGTCATATATTTAGATATCATTCAAATAAGGTAAGATCTGATAATTTTATTTTTCTAGTAAAATTTTTCACGTCAAAATATAACCAGGTTTTTCTTCTGGTGCACTAAACGAGGCTTTTGCAGCCGATCGCAGCATCATCTAAACGACGTAATTGCCGGCCCGTCGTGCCACTTCGATGGTTGAATTGTAATATTAAAATCGACTACCATCACGATTTTAGTCCATCGGCCATTAAAATTACTCGTCCTCAGGCTATATGCGTCCCATTGTCGGGCATAAGCTTTCCTCATGAAGAAGCACATGAGGAGTATGGGCCGTAACACCAAATTGTTGCTGGCCCAATGCGCCTTAAAGGTTACAATAGCGTCCTGGACCAACGGCTTAACGTACCTTCCGAAGGAAGGAGAAGTTCAAGATCACACAGTTTTGGTGAACCATCCAATGCCTGACTATGTCGAAGGTAGCTTTGTTTACGAGATCGAAAGCCGAAGCGTCCTAACCATTACATCACCTCGAAATTACTCTCATTCATCACTCGAGAATAGTATGATTCGAAAATGTGTCAAGCTATTGATATTGGTGGTCTTAATTAAAAACTTCCGATTAAATTTAACGATATTATTATTATTATGGTTACCTGCTTTGGTTTTACGATGAAGTTTTAAAATTAGATGACTCGTTACTTTCAATTAGTCATATGACTGATCCAGTGTCCTTACCACCTCTGCAGATGTGCTAATAAGAAGCTGCGAATAAAGATCCAAGATCAATATTTTCTGAGAACATAAAGGAAACTCCGTATGATTTAATAAAAGCAATGTAGTTTAAGTTTCAATTCATCGTTGTCTTACATAACATCGATACTGCAACGACATTTGATGTAGTATCGACACTGTACGCGGAAGAAAAGTTATTGGCTATAGCCACCGTTACAAAGTAGATCTGATTGTGTAAGCGTCCTCGGACATGAATTTTATCTTTCCAACATTGTAATAAGAATCAATTTTGGACACAGGAGAATTATAATTGTTGACCTACAGCACGACAGAAGACGAAGTTGCAGCCATCATGCATTACCTTGGTCCAACAAATGCTTATTTTATTTTTATCGCTCGACCCGAACCGATTTATGGTGTATTTGCCGGGATTTTATTAGACTTTCGCCGAGTTTTGTTCACTGTTGCAGTTTTATGCGTTTCATAGACATCATTTAGCTCACTTTTATTGCTTTGTGTATAGGTTAGTAGGCAGTTGATTTAACTTCTAATGCTTATATAAAAATATTCGAAGCCTAGCACTGGATCGATGACACTATAATTTAAAGGTGTTATTTAAATGGTTATAATATTCCATTTTTGGTAAGCAAAACAATACAATCGGTCAGCTAACATAAGTAATTGGTCAGCAACTTATCGGCAGCCAATATTTCTGAATTGGTCAGCAAAACTACAAATTGGGCAGCAGCTTGTGGGCGGCTGATATTTCTAATTGATCATCAAAATAACTAATTGGGCAGCTACTCAAATATTTTTCTCTGCTGCCAAATGGTTTAAAATATGTTTTGATGATACAAATATTGATTTTAAGGGTACTCAGAAAAATAACCTTATCTAACATTTATCAGTAACAAGTTATTGTGACAATTTATTGTTATATCAATAAACATTTTAATCCATTAATTTTAATTATTATACCAGTCTTATTTATGTAATCCGATAACTATCTTTTCTGTTTTATTACATGTGCCGCGCAGAATTACGTACATACCTATTAAAATAAGGCCACTGAGGCGAGACAAATAATGTAAACAAACAATCAGGGATGTATTTTACAATAAACTGCCCAAAATATGTCACTTCGATTTTTCGAACTCAATTCAAAATATTTTTGAAATTCTATTTGAATTGAGTTCTTAATTTTTTCACAAAATATTGACAACTGTGGCTCTGACTTCCTGTTCCACGAATCATACAACGACAGCTGTCGTAGACAACTGACGCCCTTATTGTGTAAGATTTAGGGATGCCAAAATAGTAACCGCAATGTAACTCAGTAACGATCCGATTATGCACATTCTTTATCTCGTTTAGCCTTACCATAGAATTTACTATGCTTAGGGTTTACGGCACTACGTGACTACGACGTAGCGCATGTTGATGCCGTAGCAGCATTGTAGCAATTCCATTATAAAAAGTAAAACGATTTCTTCAAAACAATCTCTGTAAGGGAATTACTAGTGTCCTTGATAGATTGGTCAAGGGAAATGGAAAAAATGTATAAAGCGTAACTTAAATACCTAGGTGATAATAGTATAAATGGTTCACGTTCAAAATCTGTTGAGAAAACTGAACCTATTGCCTCTATAGCGCAAGATCTAATTTAGAATGGTATAGAAATAAGCCGCCTTTTGGTTTTGTTATTAGAGGACAGCAGATATTATAAAGCTGAAAGCTTTGGTAAGTAAAAGTCCAATCTGTGTTTTCATAGCTTACGAAGTGTTTCAAAATCCACGTACCTATTTGAAAGATGAAATATAAAATTAAATATGTTTTTTTTATTTATGAGCAAAAAAATGGTATAGTTAAATATCCTCAGACATTCACACCTATCGACTAGTCCCATTTTAAGCAACTGCTTGTGTTACGGATACTAGATGATGGACAAATATATTTAATAGATGGAATACACATGGAGAACAAATGAAAATTATCACCCAAAAACTTGCCTCCACTGGGGATCGAACCCAGGACCTTCCGAGAAGGCGACGGCTTGAGACCGGTGGCGTACAGACCACTCGACCACGGAGGTCGTCATGACCCGAAAGCGGCTTAAACTTCGTCGGTTATACAAAAAACTGATTTTATAGTAAGAAACAAAAAAAGTAAGATCAGATGTTGCATTTTAATATGTCGAGTATCATCGCTCTTAACGCCTTAAAATAGAGTCTAAAGTCGAATAATCTAGTCACCTTCGTGAATTGCAATATTCATATGCGATTGACGGGGTCATTAATGAGGCTTTTCTATTTATTTGATGAAACAAGTGAACAAACAAGATTGTTGAAGCCATTTTGATTTTATTAGTTCCATTGATATTCCTATACTGGAAAAGAAATAAAATTTGAGGCATTTTTTTTTTATTTACAAGTGAGCAACTTACTCCAATTAAAATAAATCCAAAAGGCAAATCGAAAACATTGAGTTTGCTTTCATAGTCGAATTCACATCAAGTATTTTTCCTACCAAAGAAGAAGACTTCCAATTATTCGCACAGTGCCAATGCATTTTGATGGCAGCGTTGTGTATTTTGTTTCCGACGAGAATAATAGACGTGCGAGTTCGTTTGCATCGTCAATGTTTTGTTCTGAAAAAAAACAGGACGAGTTGTGGAGCTATTTACATACGTGGTGGAATAGTTGTTATTAGCACTGTCGATAGAGACAGAATTGGCAATTGTGTTACTATTGGAATACTTTTCAACCATTTTAACCCCTCAATGGTCAAAAAATCAGACACAATAGAAAGTTATTTTGTTTGCGGACACCAGTGTTCGCTTGACCAAAGGGTTCAAGTTTGAAGCTATTATAATTAGTATTGACATACCTAGCTAATAGGGTAATACAGCAAAAGTTTTTGGCTTTCGAGATCGAAAAAAAGCTACCTTCGCCATGTGTAAATAGAGCTGGACAAATTATAAAAATAATACACCTTTTTACTTTGACAGCTGCGTTTATTCTCTGTTAACAACAAAAAACCAATGGCCGCCCCGACCTGTAGGCGTTCTTTGAGCATCATGATTATCCAAAAGAACAAAAATTGTAACATATTACAAAATATCTGAATATCACAGTTATTCCTATTTATTAACTTGCTTTTCCAACATATGTTACAGATTCTTATTATTATTCTAGATATTAAAAATTACTGTCTAATCCGGAAGTAACAGTTTAGAATGACATTAATTGCAAACAAAACAATGTCAAATGATACTGTCAATTAGATTTAAGTAACTAATATAAGATTAAAAGTTAATAGTTATAGATAATAGAGAATAGAGCGCGGGGACCGAATCCAGAAATTCCGTAACGAAAAAACCTCACGCTCCGTAACGAAAAAACCTCACGCTCCCCACTCCGATGCGCAAGGAGGTGTGGTGAGGAGAGAGAGAGAGAGAGAGAGATACTGACGTACGTTTTTCATACAAATTGCCTTTCATAACATAACTAAAAAAGTCACGAGTTTTACAATACTAGGGGTGGTGACGTGAAATAAAAGGGGTGCTGATGGTAAGTGACGAATTACGTAAATATGTACATGTCAGAATTTTAGAATTTTAATCTTTACACGTTTTAGTTCAACTATTAATAATCAACATTTTCCTACATAAGAGGTACGAATGTTAAGTTAAGCATTTTGTAAAAAAACAATAAATAAAATTATAATTGTATAAGTTGATACAAAATGCAATAGCTTTTTTATTATTAATTTGACAGTTTTAGACAATGTATGTTTTAACACAAATTATATTAATATTGGTTTATACTTGTATTGGATCAATTGTATGACTACTTAGGCGGTGCAGCGGATGCGGAATTTCTAACATATGTTCAGGCCTTGGATGAGTCACCAAAACATTGTGATCTCGAAATCCTCCGTGCTTCAGAAGGCACGCCGTTAGTCACGGTCGCTTCTGCCACCATTTCTACGCACAAACCTGCATTGGGTCATCGTAATGCCGTTAAACATATACATCTCATATGTGTATCTCCATAAGGAAGACCTGTGCCCAGCAGGGACTATAGGCTGAGGATAAAACAAAATTCCATATTCAATGGTAATATTCAAAATAATGATCTATTAAATTTGCTATTACCTGCTTTTATCTAAGTTAATGCTGTTATTTTATATCAAAGTTATAACAACGGGACTAGACGCGACGTACATTATGTAGTATATAGATACTACTTACTGCTCGACGTTTCGGCTGGGTTACACCAACCGTGGTCACGAGCCACGATCTGACTGGCGCGCGGCGTCGTCTGCCCGGGCGGGCCCGTGATTCTGCTTCTACCCGCACATTATTAATGTCACAGTTACTTCAGCATACCACACTAACAGTATCTGGGTTGGTTTGTAAAGGTACAGTCCGCGGCGTACACTTGTTCTGGATTCCACGCTGACGACAATTTAAGCCCATCCTCCCGATTGAATTTTTTGTATTTCTTTATCTCAATCGCTTCACGAACTATAATTATATGTTAGTGTCGTCACTAACATACAATAATAGTTCGTGAAGCACTATTATTGTACGAAAACATGATCCAAAAATCCTCTCCAATTATCGTATCATTGGAGGGGATTTTTGGATCATGTTTTCGGTTCGGCTGTTATTTTATTTCACATAACTGTATGTTAATTACTAGGACTCAGTCAACGATCGTCCATTATTTTTTTATCGCGTCGCCCAATTCGTTACCTGCATCTGCACTAAACTGCGTGTCGAGAGCAAACGTCACATCCGCGGGATGATTGATCGGATAATATGTTTCCAGAATTTCGTGCCCGGTGTATTACTATGTTTTTCACGAGTTCACTGTTTCAGAGAATGGAACTATACGTGTCGATTGCAGCTGCAAAAAGTAAAAATGGGTTTTGTAGTTGATATGTTATGAATATGCCATTATTATAATTTGTTGAATGTATGCGAAAAAAATATATACTATTATATGTACTTATAGATCGATGAACTTGAAAATCATGAAATAAAACAAAAATATGGGAAGCCCATCACTTCTGTCCATAATTTAGTTTCTCGAAGCTTCATGCCCCAGCCAAATAATACTATTTAACTATTAGATCCTTACCTATGAAATTGGTGTTTTGTATGGAGATTTTGGGGAATTCTGCATTTTCCATACTAACATTTTAGCAGTTTTCTTCACAACGATAAATCCAGAGATAATAATATTTGGCATGTATCATTAGACAAGCTTAAGTAATATGTGTTATATCACACTTCATAAAAATTATTTATTGTTTTTAAGTGAATGCAAATAAAATGATGTATTCGGGAGGCACTTAAAAAGGAGTTGTCTCCGTGTCCAATTTTAACACAATTAAACTTACAACAAATTATCAAAACAAATCAAAAGAGCTCAAAAATATAGTCTATTTTTAGACGAGGTAATTATTTTTTAGAAATACTCTGAATCTTAATAGTTACAGACAAAATACTAAGACAGAATAAAAACACCAATTTCATAGGTAAGGACCCAATATAAACTTGTAACTCCCCAAGTACAACCTTCATCATCATCATTAGCTTATATTTGTCAACAGATACTATTATGTAAACAATTACTACGCATGGTGAAATCCGTCAAACATCAGTCGCAACCAACCAATCAAGTGTGTAAGCTGTGTCACGCATGCATATTGTTTACCATAATCGTAATCTTAAGACACAGATAATTCATAGACCAACATGGCCGAAGGCGATTTTGACAGAAAACCTAAAACGAAATTTAAACTTTAAAATGTATTGTGTTTTAATTTATTGGCCTCAAAAAGAAATTAGATAGATAGATAGATAAAATTCTTTATTGCAACTAATAAAAACACAGAAATATAGTAAAGAAAAAATACAATGCAACACAGGCGGCCTTATAGCTAATAGCAATATCTTCCAGGCAACCTTTGGGCAGAGAGAGAATTAAAGAAAAAGAAAAGGTAGGTGTAATATACTTACATATATAAACTACTATATATAAATTACTATATATAAATAACATAATATATTATATAGCAATATATGCTTACATTAAAAGCAACACAGAAACACATTTTTATGGAGGGGTTAAAGATGATGGAAATGGGTATGGACCAGATAATTTTTTTATTGGTAATGGAAGGTTGTTCCAGAGTCGAATGGCTTGGAAATTATAATTATTTTTAAAATAAAAAACGTCAACTAGCCTATTGGCCAGATGATTTAGCGAACCACAAATAAAACAGCACACGTATTTCGGATATTGCAGTTACTGTATTAATATCGTATACCGAGTATTCGTTTGTGAACTACCGTAAAATTTTACAGTGTCGACATGGCATCATAAAATCAACAGGCAATCTAGCGCGGAATTGCTCTATGCTCACGATTGGTTGGTTTTTAAACGAAGTCAACATTTTTTTAAGCTATTGCATAGCTTCTATCGCGGGCCTTGAGCGCGGGGACCGAATCCAAAAATTCCGTAACGAAAAAACCTCACGCTCCGTAACGAAAAAACCTCACGCTCCCCACTCCGATGCGCAAGGAGGTGTGGCTTTGTGGATTACAACTGTTTTCCGCTTAGGGCGCTTTTTACTTTTTTCCATAGAGAGAGAGAGAGAGACAGAGAGAGAGAGAGAGAGAGAGAGAGAGAGAGAGATACTGACGTACGTTTTTCATACAAATTGACTTTCATAACATAACTAAAAAAGTCACGAGTTTTACAATACTAGGGGTGGTGACGTGAAATAAAAGGGGTGCTGATGGTAAGTGACGAATTACGTTAATATGTACATGTCAGAATTTTATAATTTTAATCTTTAGACGTTTTTGTTCAACTATTAATAGTCAACATTTCCCTACATAAGAGGTACGAATGTTAAGTTAAGCATTTTGTAAAAAAAAACAATAAATAAAATTATAATTGCATAAGTTGATACAAAATGCTATGCAATAGCTTTACCGCGACAGTCCCGGAGTGCCACACGTCTTTTTTTTTATAATAGACCTTATAAATTTAAGCATTGAAATTATTTTTACGGGCGCAAAAATATTTTATAAAATATGTTCAAAGCGTACCTATTTCGTATTATTATCTATTTAAACAATGTTTTTGATTTTGCACAGAACCGGAGGGATTGGAACAAGAGAGAGGACGCTTATGGCTTTGAGTTGGCGGTAACGATATAATATAATGATGATGATAAATGCTACCATTCTTGTAATTAAATTAATTAATTTAATTGCTTGTTGTGTTGAAGGCAGGAAGAAGAATAATGAAAAAGCAATAGCTGATTTTCCGAATTTTAGACGTTTCTTTGAAAAAAAGCAAGGAACACCGTTACTTTTAAAACCTAGTCTTACTATTAAAGAGAGTAAGTACCTACATACTGTTATATTCCGTATATCAACTTCTGACTGTCTATGTTCACTGCCAAAGTGCTTATTGTACTAACTCGGATACGCGAAAAGCCACCTTATTGACAACGCATCAATGCACATATAGATCTTACGGTAGTGGTACCGTAAAGTAGCAGAACGGTACAACCACGTCCAGAAATGTTAAAATTTAAAATCTGACTTCGAAAGAGACTTATCCACATAACTTTAAGCAATCGCTGAATAAATATCGGCCAAGTTTTTTGCCGCTACCGCGATTTAAATCAACGTAGAGGCTACGTTGAACAAACGGCGAAAGTTCAAATTAAAAAGTGTCAGTGGCACAGCTAGTTTTTGCAGCAGAGTCGGTGTCGATTGCAATACACGAAACTTTGGGTCTTTGTTTAGCCGGGTCCCAAGCGGAACGTGTATCTATAGTGGCTTGTGCCGGAAAAATAAGACATTGCGGTTGCTAACTAAGCATTTATCTTTGATGATTGGTGTAGTTTTTAATTGCAGTGCGACCCTTACTTACATTACTGTCTTATTAGACACTAGCCGTTGCCCGCTACTTTGTCCGCGGTTACTATGGTTATTTAACTATCCCACGGGAACCCCTTTATTTTTCGGAATAAAAAATATCTAAGATTTTGACCAGGGATATAAGGTGTCACCATGCAAAATTCCATTGAAATCGGTCCAGCCATTTCAGATATTAGCCCGTAAACAGACAATAAACATAAAAAAAATAAAAAATAAATTAGGTATTTATTATTATTATTTAAAACTTTAGTACATTTGGTGTACATGGCGGACTTAATGCCAAAAGCATTTTCTACCAGTCAACCATTGGGTGGTGCAGAAAACAAATAGAAGTAGGTACACTAAGTTTTCTTGTTTACTCTCTTTTTACATCCCCTGGCTTGATTTTAAGCATTTTTTTCTATGTACAGCCATTCGACCTCTACTGTATTATTATATGTATAGATACAGATTGGCTGGTATCATTATTACCTAGATAAAGTATAAAAATTTTAGAGTAAATATTTCCCCATGAAATATATTCTACAAAGAAACAAATATTCGTAGAAATATTTTTAGACACGAAAAAGAAAATGTTAAAACAACAACTCCGAACAGTTGAGAGTTTTGAACAGCAACAATCTTTTGGTACATAAAAGATAAATGCGAATCGCGTCCAACTGATTGTATTGGTATTCAATTGATAAATAATTTATTTCTTTTATGCGGAAACAGTCGTAACTCGTAATAAAAGGTAAACAGCAGCGCACATTGAAATCTACATTAAAACCCGAATCTGGCGACAAACAATGCCAATGTTATTCTTATTTGTTTTCTGTAGAGAATATTTTTCTTGAGACTCGCCTCTCCAGAATGTTTATGTTGCTGTTCATTGTGTGGGTGCCCTTATTTTTTGTCGTCGTTTATGGCGTGTGGCAGAAATGATGGAATAAATATGACAATAATAGTTGGCAAGTCTCGCCTGAGGACTCCAAGACTACTGTTTTGTTTATCATCTTGGAATTTGAGCATTTCTGACTCCAACGGCTTTGTGAAAATAAAACAGATAATTTCGCGTTCTCTTGTATCTTTATACCAGATTTGTTAAGTTTGCTTAAATTATTCACTGCAACATAAAAATATATTGAACAAATAAAAATGTCCAGCAAAATACTAAATAGTGTGTACTCGTATTTCAAAAACCTTTATTGTCAAAGGAGTGTCCTACGTGGGTATATTTCTCTTATCACCTTTGGTCAGTTGGGGCATAATAGGGCATGACTATTGTAGTCATTATGACCAGCTTATTATACCCCAACTGGCCAGAGGATTCTATGGAGAGAACATTCAATGAGTATAGGCCGAAATAACACTAAGCTGGAACATTGCGGATCAGTGCATTGAAACAGTAACAATAGGAATACTTACGAAGCACGAACAAACTCAAAAGTACCTGCAAAGATTGAAATGATTATTTATTTGTGAATAAAGGTATTACATTTAAGTTAGTATACATTTTTGATCGCTATATTCGACCCATAGGGTATACAAATTCTTTGAAATCTGGATTATTATAAAAGCGTGTTAAAAAGAGAGGAATATTCTTGGAATTACAATTAAAATAGTAAAAATTAAACATTCATTTGAAAATAATGACATTTTTTTTGTTATTTATACAATACCATTTTAAAGGAAGTTAAAAATTTGGTCACACTTCCAAGGTTCAACCATGGCTTAAGTTTTTGTTTTTTTTTCACTGTCACAAACAGAGTGTACGAACCACTACACACCAATCTCACAATAACATATAACCTGAATCTTAAATTCCATTTGAGTCTTCTTGAATATGGAACATATTTTTGCAAAATAATTCGCGAATTGAAATAAAAATGCTCAGTAGTCAAAAAGTTTCAATAGGTTCAAAAGCGTGCGGACTCGTTCTGAAATAATTAAGTAGATCGTAAGTATTGAATGTTCAGTTTACGCATACTAGTGCAATGTTTTATTGTTATTTCCAGAGTTCATTGTTCTTACTGTCTAAAAGAAACATAATTTTCCGACCCATCCAGTACCAATCATAGTAAAGACTTGTTTCTGCTCGAAATGCGAACACTTAGAAATCTAAAAAGCTTTAAAAGGACATTATGCTCTCGTAGATGTTGAATTTGAGCACACACTCCGTCTATTAACTTCCCATCTCGATGTCTGACGAAAAAATCCAAAACGAAAACCAATTCAGTGCCCAAGATAGGATTTAAAGAACTTTTTTACGCTTCGCTTAACGCATGAAGCCGGGTCCCCTCCAGTATAACATGAACAAAATTGCGAGAGGATTTCAAACGGACGAAATTGAGACAGATTTGCAGGAGCGAAATGATTTTAAGACGACGGAAATCCGTCATACAGAGCTCTCACAAAAGTATAATTAAATTTCTGGGGTCGAGACGCGGACGATTTTTGTCTCGTTCGAAACGAAATGTGAATAATTCGCGTGTTCGATTTGATTTCGGGGTTTGTTTAGGAGCTGTTTTGGTGTTGACTTACAATATTAAGGATCCCAAATATTTTGTTTGGGCTTACTAGACTATTTTAGGGGTCTTGGCCGAAAACTGTAAAGGATTATTTACAATTCTTCCAGAATTTTGTTTTCTCTTTGGTATACACATTTGTCGGAAAAACATTTATTACATTACAAAATTTTATCAGTACCTATGCTGAATTTCCTCAACACTGAATTGCCCAGCACTAAAATCGACTAGGTACATAAGTTTTTAACTTCTTAATAATAACATTTTTTGTCCTCAGCCTATATACGTCCTGCTGGGTTCAGGTCTTTTCTCATGAAGAAACCCGTGAGGAGTATGGGCCGTAACACCACCACCAATACGGGTTGGGGGGTAGAAACAGTCGCAACAGCGACCGGGACCAACGGCTTAACGTGCCCTCCGAAGCACGGAGGAGCTCGAGATCACAAATATTTGGTCACCCTTCGTTGGCTTGACCAAGGCGAAAGCAGCTTTGATTTGAAAGCCAAAGCGTACGAACCACTACGCCACTGGGCTTCTCAACATTTCTTTTTTTCATTTCATATTATTTAAACTACTAATTATCATTCTTACCTCCGTAACTGAGCCCGTGTATCATTATTATCTATGTATCTACTAGTATCCTTAATGTGTTGTATGGAACTAACTGTAATTACATAATAAGTTTTACACCACGTGTTTGGTTTAACTTCACTGGGTTTTAAAGCTGATTATGTCCTTTAAAGTGAGACCTTTAGTTTTAAACTAAGACTAGTGATTTATTGTGTCTTAAAAAAAATTAAGAATTTTTTCACTCATCAACCTCCGTATTCAATTAGCGCACATTGATATTTCAGCCATTCCATAATGTAGAAATTTGAATAGAAAAAATAAGTGTGACGCTTAATACAGCCGTTTTATTCAATTTTAGATATATTTATGGCACGTTTTATTTGATATTATTCAATACTCACGAAAGGAAACAAACGGAAACGGATATTCAATATGTTTCCTCTTTTTGTCCTCCCGGTGGAATCGATATTCAATGATTTCTCAATTTCAAACTTTGCAATCGAATCGGCAAGAAATTCGACGGGATACGTCACGCTGATTACTCTGCGAGCGTTTGTATATGAGGGGAGTCTAACCGTGTTCAGAAAGACTCATTTGGTTGATAAAGAATCATAACAAATATTTTTTACCAATTTTCAATATCAATATATATGTAATTTTTGTAAGCGTTTTGTATAAATTCACATTTGTTTTACCCATCGCTTATTGATAAGTTGGCAAATCAAAGATCAAGAGAGGTTGAATCTTAATTGATATTAACTCCGGCCGCTTGTATCAATTACAACCACAGTTAATAGTCTGTGGTTGTACTTGCTGCAAGCGCTCGCGGTAATTAACCTTAAATTAGAATATACTTATTTATTTATATAATTTTTTAAATTCATAAATTGTAAAATATTGACGTTTTTAAGTGCCAGGCTTGACCTATGAAATAAAGTTCTTTTGATTTGTTTGTTTGTTTGTCTCCAATGTGTTGAACGTTACGATTTGTGCATATTCGATACAAATGGAAGCTAAATAGTATATAATTATGCTTCTATAACAAAAACCTAGAGTTATGCGAAGTACCAAACATTTACTTTAAAACAAACGAACCGCGCAGAAAAACAAGTATAATCTGACCAATTCGTTTTCTCTTGATTTCGCACTGCCATTATAGATATGAGGGCACTTCAGCCTGTAGTGCGAGAAAAAATATAAAGATATTACAGAGGAAAATGGTGGGTCATAAATAAGGGCAAGTGTTACAAGGCGAGCTTTGGACGGCGGTATTAATGTTGCGAGTTGCGAGATTAGGCGACTGCCACGTATTATGGCGATCTGGACAGATAAGGCACTTTGCTTTTCGAGTTTTGAAAGGCTAGGTTAAACTATTACTCGTTAGAAGCTTTGAGTATATTGGCTAGCAGACAACCATTCAGCCTGCATATTTTTGTACACAGCTAGACAGATAGTTTGCATCTAATAATAGAGTAAGATAAATATAAGAGGAGTAAATTTTCAATTCCACCAATTTAGGCTACTGTTCTAATTTGAAATAATCTTTCAGTGTTAAATAGCCTATTTATTGAGGAAGGCTACAGGCCATCACACAAACTCAAAGTAACTATTCTACGCGGACGAAGTTGTAGACAAAAGCTAGTGTATGTATAATCCTAAAAGAATCTTGAGACATTGACGTGGTACATGTGTGTTTTTAAACTCAATCTTGCACTATAATCACCGATATGAAAAGCAGTAGATATAATATATACTATTTCTTTTCTACTCAACTTTACCTTGAATTTCGCAAAAGATACCTCTTCTTAGTGGTAGTGATGAGAAAAAAAAGGTTCTAATTTTTTCAATAAAAAAGGTGTAACGTATGATAACGAGTACCTTTTCGTGAAACTGAAAACACTTGTCACAGTATACGAGGAATGGTTCTCAGGTATAAATTTATATCTCAGACTCAGAACCTTTTCTGCTAAGGAGAGTGAATCTTTATCTGACAAAATCTTGACAATTTCCGCATACTATTAATACATACATACATAATTATGCCTGTATCCCTGAAAAGGCTATTTAGCCAGTTATACCGTTGCTCCCACATCATGGGGGACGCCATTACCAAGTACAAAGAAAAACCATAACGGTTTATCCTTCCCAAACACCGAGGAACTAGACGTTACAAAATTTTTGTCTCGAATTCAAATGGGTGTTATTTAAACGGTCAGCAAAATATTGGGTCCTTACCTATGAAATTGGTGTTTTTATTCTGTCTTGGCAATGTGTCCGTAACTATTAAGTTTCAGAACATTCTTATAAAATAATTGCCTCTTCTAAAATAGACCATATATTTGAGCTCGTATTACTTAATTTGATAATTTTTTGTAAGTTTAATTGTGTTACAATTAGACACAAAGACAATTATTTTTAACTGCCTCCCGAAAACATCACTTGATTTGCATTAAAATAAAAACGATGAATAATTTTTATCAAGCGTGTTCACACACATATTGCTAAAGCTTATCTAATGATACATGTCATATATTATTATCTCTGGATTTGTCGTTGTGAAGAAAACTGATAAAATGTTAGTATGTAAAATGCAGACATCCCCAAAATCTCCATTTAAAAATACCAATTTCATAGGTTCAGCAAAATCACTAATTGGTCAGCAACTTATGGGCAGCAAATATTTCTAAATTAGTCAGCAAATTTAAATGTCTTCTCTGCTGCCAAATTGTTTAATATAATGTTTCGATGACACAAATATTGTTAATAATGGGTCATAAAAAATAACCTTAACCTAATGTCCATCAGGAAACATTTCCTAGGAATTGATCCTTGATCCTTCATCTTTTCCTACATTTTGAACATTTTCAGTAACATATATATTGCTACTCCAACAAATATCTTGCTGCGTAATTAATTATTCAGCTGACCCAATAATAATTTATCTGCCCAAATAATTATTTTGCCGCCCAAATAATTTCATTGCTGACCAAATATTCGTTTGCTGCCCAAATGATTTTTCGGTTGACCTTTTTGTGGCCAAATAATTAAATGGCTGCCCAATCAATTAATTCCCAATTCAAGCTATTACGGGATAATTTTGTTTTTTATCCCTTAATCGTTCAAACCACTAGCGTCACCGATTCCCTGAAAGTAACACCAAATGCCATATTTTCGCGTAGCTACCTCAATTTGTAATTTAGTACATTTCACCAAACTACGTGAACTAATTTAGTTTATTTGGCAGTTTGGAGTTCGAACAGAGTTGCACGTTTCTAACTTGCCTTGGCAGTACAGTCGAGTTAGTAATTGGTGTTTAGCCGACTCAATATAATATATTCCTTGTTGATTCTAATGTGGTCTTAAGGAACACAGTGCTCCTTGGACTCAGCCTACCCCTTCGTGGATTTCAGGCGTGATTTTATGTATGTATGTATGTATGATTCTACCTGACAACGTCAATGTTGATTTAACCACACAAAGAACATAATTTGGTGCTCTTAGAATAGGTTCCTTCTGCTCTTTATACATGAATTTTTGGTACTTGGCGATTGAAAGGAAAGCTGCCTTTTAATCGCCAAGTACCAAAGTAAGCTTTTAATTTTGTTCATACAAATTGTGATCATTTAATTTTGGTATTTACTTATACTGTTCGTTACATCTTTATATTGTCATTTACTTCACAATCGACCTACAAGCTTTTTTCTGGGCCTAGATTCTTCCAGGTTTCCAAAAATTTATAAAGGACTTAGTAGTAATATTTCTAATTGTTAACTTGCTAATATGCAGAAATTGTTCGAAACTATATTATTACTGTTAACACAAGCTGTTTTTTACAATCCATATACTTCTATCCATACTAATATTATAAATACGAAAGTACCTAACTCTGTCTGTCTATCTGTCGGTCTCGCTTTCAAGTCAAAACTACTGAACCGATTTAATCGAAATTCGGTACCTACACCGATAGTCTACAGCCTGATAGGCTACTATTTATCCCGATATTCCCATCAGAATGGGTACCGCGAGTGAAACCGCGGGAAGCCAGTAGTATGTCTGTGTAAATACATGTTCTGTGTATTTGGTCAAAATATCAATAAAGAGTATAATAATAATACTTTTATCCAAAAAACCTATTCGGTATTAGTATTTTTTCTGTAGGTTCTTTAGTTGTCGCTCCGTCAAACTGCCAGTACCTTCTGAAACTTATTTATAGCTTACTTCTACCTAAACGGGTTGATATCATCAAATCCATAACAAGAAACATTTCTGCGCACAAATGTCAAAAGCTTTTAAAAAAAGATTAAAAATCGTTCCAATCGGAGGCCTTTGAATTTATAATGAGGGTGAGTACCGATTTCTTGAAAATTCCTACTTTTATTTATTTTTTATTTAGTTCCCTAATGGAAGGAGAGTACAGCAATTTATATGAATTCACCCTTACACAGGAGGGGATTATTTTTCTTCGAATATTTCTTTAGAAGCAATGCTTTGAGATAACATGAAAAAATGTTGATTAACGCAAAAAACGTCTTTTACTTTACTTTGAACAACATAAACAACTATAAAAGGTTTTTATTTAATTTCGCCATTAAATTGTCTTTTTGTTTTGTTTTATATTTAAACAAACATAATCTAGAGTTAAAAGAGCTGTAGCCGTCGCCGAGTACAGGCGTCATGATATTTGAGCCATTGACACGAAGAAGAAGAAGAACATTATCTAGAAATCGGTTCTCAGGGTATTTGTTTCTGATGTCTTGACACATGAAAGTCTTTTGGATAATCTTCAGAATACAATACAGATTTTGTAATGCAAAATTCAGGAATATCTAAAGGTATCTTAGTAACAATTTTCATTATTCTGAAGAGTGTTCATAAATTAAAAAATATATTATATGTTCTTTCTATAGGTATTAAAAACAGAAATAGAAGCAATAAAATGACTTCATGTGTTAAAACATAAATAATCAAGTAAGTAGTTCCTTGAAATTAATAAAAATATAATTTGTATAAAAGCTATTTGAATACAAGACCACCTGACCTACTCTCTAACAAAATTTCATTGAATAATTGGATTTCTGTCATTTATAACACTTTTTGAAATTATCTAAGGACATTTGACGAGACATCTAATCAATATTGATTTGTCAATATTACGCTACAGAGTAGCCAGCGGTTGTATCTGAAAATATGAAAATAGTTTGGTTTAATAACATAAAACTTGTAAAAAAATCACGGCCAAGAATCGACCAAAAAATATAACGCTTAAAAGGCATCTCGTGGTCCGTTATCTCCGCGAAGAAATACCGCTAGACCCTACCTCTCCATTATTTATGTTATGATACAAAAAATTTTATTTTCTGGCCTGAAATAAATTTTTGGCTAAATTTCTTTGTCGAAAACAAGGTCCAAGAGCCGTATAAATTACAATTCATTTGGTTTCTCAAAACCGCCGACTCACCTCGACGTTAAAGGAATTACAGCCTATTAGACGTCTTAACTGCTCACTTCTGTATTGAGATCGTAATAAAACTGTCGTTTGTTATTTTATTGTGACCATTTGTCTTCTTTATGACTGAAGATTAACGAGGAGCAATGCTCAAGAAATATATAATTTGCAACGTAGACTTGATTCTAATACAGTCTAAATTTATTAGTTTACTCAGGAGCCACAGAGTAAGTCATTTCAAAATAGATACTACATAAGTCTTGTAAATGTATATTAGTTTCTGAAGAGCGAAAACCTTCAGTAGTTTCTTGTATCATAAAGTAACATAATTTTATAATTAAAATTCAAATGAAGACATAAGTTAACACGAAGCATCGAGTACACTTCTGCGAAGTGCTGTTCCGTGTAGTGTGCGAGTCGTATAGAAATTGTTAGATATAAATCTAAACCTCTATACGGTTTGAAAACGATACACAATAGAAACATCTATTGTTTGCGAACATCGGTGTTCGGGGTGACCGCCAAGGGGTTAACTACGAGTCAACAAATAAAAAAAGAAGGTTTTAAAATTTTAAAACAAATCAACTAAAATTTTACAGTGGTAATACAGAATTATATTAATTCAACTGAAGAAGAAATTAATAATATTGTAATATAAAACTTCAATCAAAGATTCAACTCAAGAAATGAAGAACTCGTTAGTACAGAATCATCAGTACTTCTAGAATTCAAACTCGCCAAACAACACCGCAAATTGAAACTGTCTTTCTAAAATTTAAAGATTGTATCTCAAGAGATAAATTTCCTTCAACAATGAAAAACCTCAACCGAAACAAGAAGACGTTCCTTCATTACGGACAAAAGGGCGTGTTAGGCGTGAAACAAATCACACCACAATTAAAGCCGGCGCCGTTTAATTTTCTAAGCAATGAATAATTCAAAGAGATCTCCATTGCCTTTGTAATATTAATCTTGTAAACGCTAGAGCTTCAGGACTCGCGTCAACACGCCAGCACATTTCAATACTCTGACATAATTAATTTCCTGTCTCTCGTACTCATCTTTAGCGGGTTTCAATATTATTCTTTGCCTCACGATTTCTTGGCTTTTCTTGAAAGAGGATTGAAGAAATGTCTAAGGCTTCAACTGACTCTTATTTATATGATTTAATTTTTATAGGTATTTAAGTACTAAAACCGATTTAGTACTGTCATACAATTTGAAATACATCAAAAACACTGAATTATTCACAGTAAATTTAATTTATTAGGCTATGATGAAATTTAAAATATCTGTAACATGAATTCTAGTTGCTCTAATATAAAAGTCTTTGATCGTCAAGGTTAATTTAAAAGGAATGATTAATAACAAAATTATGAATCAACCAATACGAAGCAGATCGATATTCCGACGCTCAGAATCCAAGCGAACGTTCTTACATCAAAATAACCTCCACTTGATAACAATTATACTGTTCGACACAATTTTCTAATAGCTTTATCGTTTGCCATTGGTCAATGCATCGCTACATCAATGTTTTAGCATATATTATAGCATAGGTACTGATAAAGATGAGCATTATTTAAAAATCAGATAGATATATTTCAATTAGATATAAATAAAACGAATGAAATGAAATATAGTGTTATAAAATTTTATGAAAATAAGTTTTAAACAGCGACGGAAGGTTTTATAAACATAAAATGTTCACAATGGTTTCTAAATCCGTTGACTTACGTATCAAAAATAGATTGGCATTTAAAAGTTTACAAAACAAAGTTTTGTTAGGACCACTGCCGTAACTTCAAATAATAGAAATGTCTAGAAAATTTTGCCTTCAAAATCCTACCCATATAATTTATGGTCGAGAAATTTTTCTTCACAAATCTGTTACAGAGGCAACTCTCACAAATATTTGCCTTTTGGACGTCAGAGGGTTTTTACCGAATATGGATGTCTGGCTGGACGCTGTTTTATTAAAGCTTGTGGTATATTCAAACTAATAATGAAACCGTCGTTGATGTCAAAATGGTGACCAGTTTTGTCATAAAAAAAATCTTCGGACTTAGTCAAATATAATATGTGGCAAAATGGTCTTCATTTATTCAATTTTAATGAATAAATATTGGGTCCTTACCTATGAAATTGGTGTTTTTTTTCTCTCTTAGTATTTTGTCTGTAACTATTAAGATTCAGAGTATTCCTAAAAAATAATAACCTCGTCTGAAAATAGACTATATTTTTGAGCTCTTTTGATTGGTTTTGATAATTTGTTGTAAGTTTAATTGTGTTAAAATTGGACACGGAGACAACTCTTTTTAAGTGCCTCCCGAATACATCATTTTATTTGCATTCACTTAAAAACGATAAATAATTTTTATGAAGTGTGATATTACACATATAACTAAAGCTTGTCTAATGATAGATGCCAAATATTATTATCTTTGGATTTGTCGTTGTGAATAAAACTGAAAAGAATTTCCGGGTCTCCGGTATACTTACTAACCCCCCCCCCCCCCCGTGTTCCGTCGTCCACAAGTAACCTTGTGCGCCCTCACGGGGAACGTAGTAGTCTAGTAGTCGTCCGCAAGGTGCACGTAGCGGAAAGCGTGACAAAGCCTAGACATTCACACCTATCAACTAGTCCCATTTTAAGCAACTAAATGATGCTTGTGTTACGGATACTAGATGACGGACAAACATATTTAATAGATAAATACAGTTAATTATTTAGAATATACATAATATAATACATATATAATGAACATCCAATACTGGAGAACAAATGTCTGAAAATTCATCACCCAAACACTTTACCTCCACTGGGGATCGAACCCAGGACTCGAGATGGTGACGCCTTGAGGCCGGCGCACAGACCGACCACGGAGGTCGTAACAGTTAAAGGTCCATCTGCTAAAACTAAATTTCTTTTTTTACGACAGAAACGGGCACGCTATTTTTAACAATACTTATCTTTATTCTGATAGGAACAAAACAAAATAATAATATTTGAAGGACACTTGTATTCACGCAAAACTATAGGTAATTTCCGAACCTATTTATATTTCCGAAACCGTTCATTCCAGACCGTTCCATCGTTCCATCGTCCTCGGTATTTTTTAATCAAGCCTCCCTTTTTGTTGGAGGAAAGTAAGGTCATTTGAGACAATTACGAATCTTGGTATGTGAGGATCCAATTAACACATCTTGGCCTTAGTCTCGAGAAATCCATTAATCACCCTGCTGAAGTCTTAATCAGGCAGCGTCTTCAGAACGAAGGCCACTTGTGAGATTCTCCTAATAAATTAAGAATATCAAAGCGACATCATAATGGGAATGTAATTAATGAGAGAGCATTTTTAGATCTAACTCTAAATGTTCAATTATCAAAAGTAATTCAGAGTCTGATTAATGAACGCCTTTAGTTTAAGTTAATGGATTACGTTTATTAATTACAAGTCTAGAAGGTAATATTTGTAGATCATTTTCTTTTAAATTATTATCGATTTAAAAAATTACATACGCTTATTTCCAAATATGAAAGAAGTGTTCAATCTTATCCCTAGTCGATAAGTATATTCAACGGACACTTTTTCAATTGATTGTTGAACGCTATAACAAAATTACTTTCTTAATTAACCAAATGTAATAAAACTGTGTGTAAACTTTTGTCTAATATTGTCTATTCCGTTGATAATCAGGGAATATTGATTTGGAAGAAATAGAAGCGTCTATCTAGATTTAGACCCAAAGTGGGTGATTTCATTTTGTCGACTATTCATGAATATTCTATTAGCTACGTTAAAGATAGGTCCTATGAATTGGACTGTGCTTCAATAATATATTACCTATTTCATTCTGTCAATATTCATCAACTGGGTGTAAATATACTTAAAAGGTAACAATATAACGATGTTAGTAGTTTCAGCTTTAAATATTATACATAGTTTTTGGTGCGTCCACGTTCTCCGTGCATCGCTTGGTACGCATTTTAGGGTGGTTTCATAGGTGGGCTGGCTGCCAGCGCTGGCTACACCCGGGCGCTAATAACAAAAAGGTATACCTAACATCGTTTCACTGCCACACGCGTACCACACGCGCTCGCTTTACGTCAATATGTATAGAAATATCCCCGGCGCTTTCAACAGTTTTAAACAGTTTTTCGTTAACGGTCCGTTCCAATTGCGTTCTAAGCGCATCGTCAGTCCAAAGTCTCGCTACAATCAGTTGCGCTGTTAGCATCCAGCGGGAATCTGGGTCCGCTATCAGGTCGTTACGATCATGACAGATTAAATTTAAGACACATATCAAGTTACTGATTCCTTAGCCCTGGTGATTAATGACTTAAGTCTAAAATTAGACCGTTCCAATGAAAAATACTCGTTGATTCCGCAGAATTTTATAAAAAGGCGACTTTTGGCATTGTTGAATCAGCTGATATGCTGATTCGTGGGAAAATTAGTGTTAAACACAATTATAATAGTAGAATTGTCAGTTTTCTATAGTTTGACGTGTAGTTGACTTCTCATGTATCACTTTGCGATTCTTTTTAATTTTACTTTGAGCTTCAGTAACATAAAGGCGAAGTTGGAATTGATTGATGTAACCTTACACATCTTTAACCGCTGTATTCCGTGAGTTACATACTTTTCCTAACTTTATATTAATTTTCTTTGGTCATAAATCACTTTCATGAAGTTGTCGGAAACTTGAAGACTATGAAAACATAAATGGATCATTATTTCACATGTATTAAATGAATTGGAAGATAAAGAAATAAGGAAAATTCAATTATTAAATTTTAGAAGAAGACTTGTATCAAAAAAAATATTTAAAGTATAACCTTTCAGGAACCGACTTGAACTTGTATTGGTTGTACTAGGCTAGGTTCAAAATACTGCATCAAAATCTTCGATAGGGATTTATTAAAATCGCTAACTATTCTCACTATACTCAGCGACACGGTGGTTTCAGAGCAACGCCGGTCACGCACGCAACCTCGTTTCAGAGAACGTCAAATTGTATGAAAAGCCGCCGTTGTTGGTTGGCGCCGACCGCTGGCGTGACAGTGAAACCACCCTGAATAATAAGTGGAGATATTTTTATTAATAAAAATCTATGTGGTATTTACTCATGTTTATCCACACAGCATAAGTAAATTAATGCCGACTTTAGAGCAACACAATCGAGTGGTAATAAATCTTTTGTCTAAGCTGAAACACCAAAACTTCCACATCATCGGCAACAAATAAATCTCCCCTTCACATTAACCCTAGCACTGCTATAAAACATGCTAATTGTCGTAACTCACTATTGTTGAAGGCGGTTTACAGCAAAACGACACTTATGAACAAAGCGAAGCTACAATGGGTGGCAAGTAATTTTGTTTGAGATAAACTTGGCCATAGCTTTATTTCTTTTCATTGTAACCCTTTGTACCGCGGGCATTGTTACCTTTGTTGGGTTTATGATGTGCAACTTTTGTCGCCTTCAGGCTGCTTCGTGGATTGAGCTCGTGAGTGATTTTCTTTATAAGTCCATTTCTCATCTCGTCTTTTTGAGTTTATTAGTGTTGGTGAAGAATTTCGTTCTCATTTTCCTTTATAGTGGAAAAACGAAAGTCGACTCCTCAATTGACGAAATGGACTGGAAAATGTTTATTATTATTTACTCGAGCTATAAGCTCGAAGGTAACGTTAAACTGTTACTAAAATAATATCATTATATTCTAATAGTGGGAATATTTTCTTCATATTTCGTTAGAAAGTTCTTGCTTTGTTGCAAACTGTCAACATATACACATAAGCCGCTTACCATGCACTGGTCGCTTTTAGAGCACGAAGATCTCGCATAGTAAAGATATAGAAAATTCAATGCACTGGTTGCGTAGGATTTGGATAGATCTATCCAAGCGTAGAGTCAGCAAATTCAGAAATATTTCGATGGAATTTCAATAATATTTTGACATGGTCTGTTTATTTTCAATGTTTTGGTTTTAAGTTGAAATATATAATACCTATGCTTGTGTCTTAAAACTTTATTTAAGTAAAGAAGGCAGTAAACCATTTACTGCAATCAAAATAATTGAGGTATATAAACTATAAGAAAGTGAGATTAGAAAAACGTGGGAATATAAGTAAGTTACCCAGGCCTGGCATGTAGCTAGAAAAGTTATGATTTGGAGAATGGATGAAGAATCTAGAAGAAGAAGATCGAAGAAAGGATGGATTGATTCATTGATTGTGTTAACGAAGAAATGGCTAATAAGGTTGATAGACGAAAATGGAAGCGGAAGACATGCTGTGCTGATGATTGGCTATTTAAAAAGCCCTTAGTCTCAATAACAACCACAGTCAAAGCGCTGTGGATGTACTTGCCATAAGCGCTCGGGTAGGGAAATTCTATATATTTTTTTCTATTTAGTTATTTTTTATCTAAGTTAATCTTATAATCGTGAAAATTTATATTTTACATAAAAAGTATAATGTAAGTGTTAACGATTTTAAGTGCCAGGTATATTTAATTGACACAAGGTGAATTATATATATGGGATCCGTAAAAAGTAAAAAGGCATAAAAATAGACAAAAACATCAATGAACAACGTCATCATATAACATTCATTTACGTATTCGTTTTGCCTGTTTTTGTTTATTTATTTGCACGTAGAATAAATAATATACACGCACTTAAATAATATAAGCAAGCTGCGTCGACTAAGCCGTCGTCCATTTTCTGTGGAGTCTATTTGAAATCTGTGAGCTTAAAGAAGTAATAAAACATTTGTACACATGCCTGGCAGTGTCTCAAATGTTTGAGCAAATTCTTTCAAAGATGTGAACAAATCTTTGAGCACATTTCCGATGCTGGCATAAGAATTTTTATGGCATAAAAGTATGCAAGGATCCTAACGCTTATTTCTATAAAATCATTGCCTTATTGGCCCTTATTTTTTTTAGCCAATCCAAACTAACTACTTTCATGCTACGTTCCTAATCTTTTATGTCACGCAGTGGCGCTACTTTCAATAGCTTTCGCTAGCATATTCATATTTTAAAATATCTCCAAGTTATTTTATAACTAGAAAACTGCAACCAGACTTTTGGAATAAAAATTTTGGTTTTTCCAAAGTTCCAGGCGAATTAGACAACCGAATTTCTTACCTGCCTACGTTAATAAAAATACGGAGCGAAAGTTAACGAAGATTAATTGTTACTAAGCGAAATTGTTTTTTAATTAGTCATTTGAACAGGCAAATTTTTTAATTACCTCTCCTTGACATCGAAGTCAGCAAAATTAAAATTTTGGACAAAAAAATAATGTTATTATTCTATCAGTAAAAAGTTTTTTAGTAAAAATTGAGTTCATACAGAGAAAGGAAATCAGACTAATTGGTTTAGAATGTCTATTACTGTATTTTATTTTTACTTTGCCAATCAAATATTTCGTATCACTCTTTTGAATATCACAGATTAAAAATAGAATTTACTTGTCTAAGCTTAAATTATAGACAAAACAGGATTTAGGATAAAATGTACATCAATACATACGACCTTTGGTACAAATGTATCCATGAGAAGTCTTATAATTGAGCGAGTGGTGGATTTACTTATTCATAAATTGACGTTTTTAAGTGTTTGTATATCAAGCCTATAAAATAAAGATATTTTTGATTTTGATTTCATTTGATTATTACGAGCGTTCGTTATTAATCGTAGGTACTTTCTCCACGTCAAGGACCGATGGCCATGAAATTCTTTAAAGGAGGCCTTTTCCCAGAAGTGATACCAACACTGTAATTATTTTAATAATTAGAGCTCCACACCAAGTAAGTAACTGTCACATAATATAGGTTAATAAAACACGAGCGTGGTTTTAAAAAACGAGTCTTGGCAAGTTTTTTAATAGTATAACGCGAGTGTTTTAATACCGAGTTATGTGTAGTTACATACACTACTATATCTACACTCATTATTCAAAGAAATAAGGCAAAAAATTTAATTAATTAATTTATTGTTGGCTGTGTGGAAATCATTTGCCATAGTTTTGTGCGTTTTTAAGAAAAATAAGTGTTGCATAATGAGTCCAACCTGTTGCATAATGGTGTCATTATTTATTTATTTAATTTATGTCATTATGTTACAGTTTCCATTTTTAAATTTTCGTTTTTATCATCTGTGTTAAAAAGTATGTCATTATGAGTTATTCGAACATTATAACATGAGTGTAGATAAAAATAATTAAAAGCAACTTACTCAGCTTACAGCTCTTACAAAACACTTTTCACTTTCTGTTGCTCCTTACCTGGGAATAAAGTAAAACGTAGTTTAATCATAATATCAAAATATTAATCTATCATCAAGAGTTTGTAGGACTTATAATTTCTTAACTAAATTAATATCTGGGAGTAAGACTTGGTAATTACTCAAAATTAAGTTTCGTTAAGTTTTAATACGGTAATTAAGGAAAAGTTCTATAAGTTCTAATCATAATTTGTGTAGACGTCTTGATATGGAATAAAATTTGCTGGATTTCGATTCGCAAGTTATAGCAAAGTAATATTTGAAAAAACACCTTAAGTATTTGATTTTAAGTAACAATGTTGAATCATAGGAGACTTGAGCAAACTTAGTAATTCGCTGTTTTATAATTTTAGGCTCACTCGAATAAGTCTGGAACTTTGTTTAGATTTTATTTGTGAATACATTGGGGAATTTATTATTTCCATCTCGGCTTTAAGCTACCAATTTTAATCGTGTGTTACAGAGGTTACTTACAAACACACACACACACACACACACACACACACACGCGCGCGTCGCACACACACACGCCGCACACACACACACGCAGGCACACACACACACGCCGCACACACACACGCAGGCACACACACACATGCAGAGAGAGAGAGAGAATTACTTGCCAACACAAACAATCCCTCCGTTCTACAGCAAGGGTTCTTTCAAAAAATAGAAGAAGAAGGAAGAAAGAGGAAGACCAACCAAAGTTAAAGTAAGAATTTCTGTACGCCGTAAGTTTTTATAATATTATTAAAGGTTCATTAAACGTAGACGTGCATAAACATACTATCACGCCGATTATAAAGCAACATAATCCCCAACTTATTAGGCAGGTTATTATGTAACTTTACTGAGGCAAATTCAAGCAAGTAAAAGACGATATTCAGAAAGATTTTGAAAAACCTGTTTTAATAATTTTTATTTCGTAGAGATACGCCCCGAACTGAATTTCATCTGCATATTACTTCGATGCAAATTTTAAACACACTTGGAATAAATAAAATTGAAACTACGGGCGGGTTGGAGAGGTAAAAAAATATTTTTATTGTCTTTCAAATAAACTGTGTTCTTGTATTTTAAGTAGAGGCTATGAATATACAACAGTACCGAAGATTATGTTTTTGTTGTTGCTTCAGGGAATTCAGGGAAATTTCCCTTATGTGATCTGGAACACGTGGAAATTCGATAACTTTATTGTAAGGCTTCCGTTGCTTGATATTTATACAAGTTTGCTTCTCACCGAACCTCTCAAGTGAAGTTTTGTTACTGTACACCCTCAGCCTATATACGTCCCACTGCTGGGCTCAGACCTTCATGGAGAACTTCCTGGAGAGTTGGTGGGTAGAAACGGTGCAATAGCGACCGGGACCAACGGCCTAACGTGCCTTCCGAAGCACGGAGGAGTTAGAGATCACAAAGTTTAGGGTATGCTAAGATGGTATGGACATGTGGAAAGGATGGATGAAAATAGATTGACTAAAGGGATATATGAATCGGGTGTGAGTCGAGATACGGGACGAGGCAGACCTAGGTGAACGTTTCTCGATCAAATTAAAGACGTTCTAGAGAAGGGTCAAAAGTACCTGAAAGCGAAAGAAATATGCAGGGATCGTAGCACGTGGAAGGATGTAATCTCTGCCTACCCCTATGGGAAAAAGGCGTGACTTTTGTATGTATGTAAGTTTTGGTCACCCATTCAAGGCCTCACCATGACGAAGGTAGCTTTGTTTTCGATATCAAAAGTCAAAGCGTACGCTACGCCACTGAGCTCAAATATTGGGTCCTTACCTATGAAATTGGTGTTTTTTTTCTCTCTTAGTATTTTGTCTGTAACTATTAAGATTCAGTGTATTCCTAAATAATAATTACCTCGTCTAAAAATAGACTATATTTTTGAGTTATTTTTATTTGTTTTGATAATTTGTTGTAAGTTTAATTGTGTTAAAATTTGACACGGAGACAACTTCTTTTTAAGTGCCTCCCGAATACATCATTTTATTTGCATTCACTTAAAAACGATAAATAATTTTTATGAAGTGAGATATTACACATATTACTAAAGCTTGTCTAATGATAGATGCCAAATATTATTATCTTTGTATTTGTCGTTGTGAAGAAAACTGAAAAAAAAATTTGTATGGAAAATGTAGAATTCCCCAAAATCTCCATACAAAACACCAATTTCATAGGCGAGGACCTAATATACATACATTTCTTTAAATTTAACTCGTAAGCTCCATTTGCAAATAAGAGTGTATGAAAACAAATTGTGTCAGCAGTTTTTTTTTTATACGTGTATCTTCATGAGGAATGCCTGTGCCCAGCAGTGGGACGTTGAACGACATAAAATTTAGCTCAACCTAATGATTATAATAAATTTTGCGACAAGTAAATGTAAATTACATACATGGACACGATATTATTTCTTACTTAATACTCATGTATAAAGTAGTTCCACTTCAAAACCCACATATAAAATGCAACCTTAATTATAAAGCTCTAAAACTCTTTATAGCCTTGTGACAGTCATACTTTTACGTACATTTTGAGATTACACGCTTGCCTGAATAATCACTTTAGGCGCCGGAATTTTCATTAATATATGGCCCTCGTATAGCAATATTAAACGAGTTGGTGAAAAGGTGTATTAGAGTCGTAGCCTTCTTATATGGTGTTACTTGTTATGGCTGATGTTAAAATAGAATTTGTGGTTACTCTACTTGATTAAAATTATAAGTACCTATAGTATTTTTTAATACATATGTTAATAAACAAACACTTCACCTCATAACGGGCGACAGTCGCCTTGAATTCAGCAAGTTCAACTCTGTCCTTCTATTCATGAGATAAATAATAATAAAACGTGATCAATGAAATTAATTACCCTCCAATAGTATGTTTATGCAACCAAATGAAAAGTGGGCCTCTTCGCGCTAAAGCTGAAATTAGACGATTCATCAAAAGTTATTCATTTTTGCAATGAACTGTAAATGATAACGGTGAATTGCGTTGTTTGTATAGACACTTTTGATGAAAGCATAAATCCATTACGAGCGAAATTCGCACGTGAACATCAACTGTATAGAGTAATTTATTTATTCTTTGATTCCCAAACTTTTACTAAAAAAGTTTGAGAAGTAAAAGCAAAGAAACACCGAAATGATGAACTGTGAATGAGCTGTCACTGTTTACATGTTTCATTTCTTGCTATGAACCATGAATTATAAACAATGCTAGTGAAAGCAATCGCGAGCCGCATGTTTTCATCGCGAAGTTTCACTGCGATGAACGTCAATCTAGACATTTAATTTTTGGCGTTTCATCCATTAATTCCATTGTTAATGAACGCAAAAATAATCCGTCTAATTTCAGCTCAATAAGAACGTAATATTCGCTCCGAAAATTAGTACAATCATCGAAAAATAATCACGTCCACCATCGTCAAATGCCGCCAAAACCCCCTTTAAATAATATAACTAATGTTAAATAATCATAGACGATTTAACCACAACACGATGCATGGATTAGTAACATGGCGGCGGGGCGGGCGGAACAGCTGACGTATATTGCTTTGAATTTTCATCGCAAATTCAAGAATTTGTCAAGCTGACGTCACATATTTTGGAGTTTCCATTGACGCTTTTGGTCTAGAATTTAACTACTGTGGTTACTATGAATACGGATCTATAAACTCACCATATGACAAGCAAGTGATCAATGAATTAAACCACAGTCATCGAAGTACTTGTACTGTCAGTACGCACAGGCGCTCGCGGTAATGAAGTTTAATACAATGGTTTAATTTAATACTGTAATTTTAAAATAATTCATAATAAACTATTTATTTGTAAAATGCATAATAATGTAAAATGTTGACGATTTTAAGTGCCGAACTTGGCCTATGAAATAAAATTATTTTTCATTTGATTTGATTTGATTCAAGGACTTACTGGGTGAACGACAACTTCTGTCATAAGGTGACAACAATTAGATCCCTGTGGGAGTTGCCATAGACCTTGCTGTCGAATAAACGCTTGAACGTTAGAAGACGTGATACCCCCAACGTCAGGTCGAAAGTGGATTGGTGTATGACTAGGTAATTTAACTACTACAGCCAGCACCAAGCGAATTACTGTTGTAATGTCAAAGTGACTTTATTAAACTTTTTACTCAACATTAACCTCATATTATTTTTATACGAACTGGAGGTTGTAGTATAAATATTTGAAATGAGGACTGCCTGAGAGAGCTGGTTGTGATCCACCTACAAAATCGAAAGGTCCAGGCTTCAAGTCCCGGTTTAGATGTTTGTGGAATGAACACAAAACTTTTTTTACAACTCATTTTGTTTAAATTTATGTGCGTGTAGTTTAGGAACTTTGAACATTTTTGACAATAAACTACGTTTCGATTTTCCGAACGCCATTTTAATAGGAATGAAATTATATAAACTTTTTCACGAAAGTTTCCTGTACCACGAATCACGCAACGACAGCTGTCGTAGAAAACTGACGCCCTCACTGTGCAAGAGATAAGATAGTAATCGCAATATAACTCAAAAAGTCCGATTCTTTATCTCGTCTTGTTGGCCTTCCTGTATTAATATCCACAAACACATCATGACAATTATTTTGGGCTAGATAAATTGGAGTGAGTCTTCGTCATCATCGTCATCGTCAGCCTATGGCAGTCCACTGCTGGAGGTAGGCCTCCCCAAATTCACGCCACTTCGATCTATTCTCGGCTTCTCGCATCCAGCTCCTGCCAGCCACCTTGCGCAAATCGTCACTCCACCTGGCCTGAGGGCGCCCTACACTACGCTTGCCGAGGCGCGGTCTCCACTCCAGAACTCGTTTACCCCAACGGTTGTCGGTTCTGCGGCTAATGTGGCCAGCCCATTGCCACTTCAGCTTGCTTATTCGGTAGGCTATGTCGACAACTTTGGTTCTCTGTCGGATCACCTCATTTCTGATTTTATCCCTAAGAGAAACTCCGAGCATTTCCATAGCTCGCTGAGTGACTTTAAGCTTGTGGACCAGCCGTACCGTCAGAATGGAGTGAGTATCTGATATTATTTAACGCATTCTTTACGTACCCGATACATCGCAGGAGACTCTCTATTACACAAATACGTAAACACGTGTAACGAGGCGCTACATCAGTATTAACGTCTCTCTGCTGTTATTGTGCTCTTCTCTGGCCATTTTCTCTTTGTTTCTGAGTTTAAACTAACCATCTGTCTCTTTTTCATTGTTTTTGGTCTCCAATTTTATTCCTATCAGAGTCAGCGTCTGGAGCGATTGGCTCGGCGTAAATAATTATAAAAATAAAAATTAAGTGACAATAATAAAATTATATATTGATAATAAACTATAACAATAATTATTCAAGTTTCAATAAGTTTACGAAGGCACTGTTTGTGCCTTAAGTTTTTAAATATAATTACAAATAAGTGACGACATCTCCGGCTTTTATTTTATCCACCACGTCACACACGTTTTTCTAAACGTGTGTCTTAACACCTTTGCCTCCACATTTGGGGATACAGGGGTGATGAGCTATGATGTGTGTGTATGTTTGCTTTCCTAAAAGAGTGTATTATGAATCAGCACTCAATGTGAGTGGAAATATGAGACAAAAGAGCCCTTATTTTATTGACGAAGAAGAAGGCAAGGAAGCCATAAGCGAACATTTCACGATCAAACCCACGTTCTTTAGAAAGACCAGCTGCTCGACTTACTTACCTTATTTCAATGGATTGGAATCGGAGCCTCATTGAACACCATTGAAAGTAAGAAAGCGCCACATTGATTCAACATTAAGCGGTTATGTTGTGAACTAACTTCCTAAACTTGCTACTCTCTAACCAAATTTGATGAATATTGAATCGAATGAGGTAAATATTGAATATTAAACTCCGTGGTCATGTCCTGTCATCGGTTAAGGCAGCAGACTAAAAGTACTTGAAATCGCAACGCATGTAGAAATATATTACTAAAATGATTGTAGATGAACCGAATGAAATATATATTATAAGTTCGTAGCAAAGGAAAATATATATTTTCACTCCATACATAAATACATACATATAATCACGACTATTATCCCCTAGGGGTCAGTCAGAGACTAGGCAAAAGCACCGCAAAAACACTCCACCATAGTCTCTCCAGAATACTAAAAAAATGCAAATCAGAAATTTAGATTTTTTAAATTCTAGTACGTTTATACATTCAAATGTTACTTGGACGAGGTTTCTCATCATTGAGTGTAATAATATTATAAGCTTTTATTATATCGTTTTCTTCCCACATCAAGCCTAAACGACATATCTCGTGATGACGTCATTTTGGTGTTATTTACATAATCGTCTACTTTCCTATTTCTCTCAGCGCAGAAGGAAATTCATCCTTAAATTCGAAAGGGTAAAAGTTATTTTTGAAACAAAAATATCGAAACCTGTCCATTTGGTTTCGTAGAATTTATACGCCAGAATGATCATTGTATTTAAAATGGTTTTGGATATCACGTTTTAAATAATATTGATTTACATTTGGGAAATGGGAAATTAAATTTATTTTCTCAAATTTTCTACCGCATTCATAACGTAATCATTTTAATAGAGCATGCAATGTACTTGTGTTAAATTAATGAAAATATTATTACATTTAATTTCCCCAATTTTTTTAGCAGGCAGCGATGTATGTGGAATGAAACAACACCGGTCAGACCAATGTGGATTATTGGGTCTAGACCCAATTGAATAGAATAGAATTGGTACATTACCAGACATCAGATTACAAAACTGTCAGTCAAATCAAGTCAGGGGTAAAAAGAGGGACAATAACAACATTTTTTTTTGTTTCTCTGTGTGTTCGTCTGTTTGTATGGGTTAATCTCCGAAATGGCTGGACCGATTTCAATGAAATTTTGCATTGTGGTACCTTGTGGTATCCCTGGTCATCTTACTAGACTTTTACTTTACCGGAAATTTAAAGGGTTCCCGTGGGACAGTCCAAAAGTTATTTTGTAAAGAATTAACCATTATACAAAAATAGCTAATTTGATGAGCCATATCTATGCAGATTTTAAAGCATTTCGAGTTGTTAAGGATGAATAAAATGTCGTCCCCTTATATGAACAACAATTTTATTTCCACATAAGTTTCAAAATACATACTTACATACTATCACGCCTTTATCTCCGAAGCAACAGCAGCAGCTTTGATCAGAACAAAATCTGTAATTCTACAAGTGACATTGACTTGTCTAATATGTTTTGACGACCTCCGTGGGCGAGTCGTCTGTACGCCGGTCTCAAGGCGTCGCTATCTCGAGAGCTTCTGGGTTCGATCCCCAGTGGAGGCAAGTGTTTGGGTGATGAATTTTCAGAAATTTGTTCTCCAGTCTTGGATGTTCATTATATATGTATTATATTATTTCTATTCTGAATAATTATATGTATTTATCTATTAAATATATTAGTCCGTCATCTAGAATCCGTAACATAAGCAGCATTTAGTTGCTTAAAATGGGACTAGTTGATAGGTGTGAATGTCTGAGAACATTATTATTATTTTTACTTGTATTTTCTACATCTCAGCTCGAAGCTGGTGTTCTCTACACTAACGGGTTGTCACCAAGTAAGTGCGGAGTATATTATTATTATGTCTCTGGTTAATTAAAAAAAAAACTACTGTTTAATGAAAATCTCGCTGTGTATTGATAGTGATCCTACATGTTACCAATATTTGTGTTTAATTGTAACCTTAATTGTAAGAAATGCATGCTGTAAGAAAGAAAGAAAGAAATATTTATTTGCAAAAACACGTGTTATAACATACTTACAAGCATATTTTTGTTAGTGGGTTTTAATATTGATTCAACATGTTTTGCCAATGCTGGCGTGCAAATTTAAGGTCATATTGTGATAATTATAATTTTTCAAAAATAACAAGAATTTATAGATTAGTCCAATCAATAATAATACTAAAAACATAATGTCAAGTAATGAAATTAATAACAAAAATTAAAATAAAAAAATATACATATCCCTTACAAATTTAAATGATTACAATTCATTATTTAAGTAATCTTGCACACTGTAATAGCATTTGTCTATTAGTTTTTTTCTTTAATTGGACTCGGAACATGTTTTTGTTTAATAATTTATAATTTTCTGGGATTATGTTGTAAATCAGTGGAGCCATACATAGAACACTTTTATGTAGTAATGTGGTTCTCGTGGGAAGTAATCGAACCAAATCACGTCTACGATTTCGCACTACAGTCTTAGAGAGGAATGGGAAAAGATGTGGGTTACACCTTACAAAAAAACGGTTTTCATGAATCTGTTGTTTTTAGACCATACATTGGTCTTATAAATCGCTTTTGCATTTTGAAAATTATATCTTTATTTGTGGAATTTGTGCTGTGTTAGCCTATAATTGTTTTTCCACTAAAATTTTATGTTTAAACATGTTCTGTACTTATGAATAAGTGTAAAAATATTGGCTTACCAAATAAATAAATAAGGGGTAGGCAGTAGTGAGGTAGCTGCATTAAGCACCAACACTTTGCAAGTAATTTGTTCAGCCGTCGAAATAGAGGGCGAGTCTATTGCAGCTGCCGGGCACTGGGGGAATCCATAACCACTAAGTATTTCTCATCTCATCTTAATGATAAATTGCTGCAAGAACATGAAGATAGTGAACAGGAGATTCAAAAAATTATTAAAAAAAATACAGAACTTAAATTAGAGCTGTCAGAATTACATACAAAATATTCAGAAATTGCTGAACAATATGTACAAATGCAAGATATAATAATGTCATATAAGCAATGTCATGATACTCATGAGCAGGCATTGAATCGAATTAGTGATTTAGAATTAAGTTTGTCTGAGGCACATAAGACAATGCAATTATTAGAAAATAAGGTCTCCACAGAAGGTGATGCTTCTCAGAGCCTGTTCAGTGAGTTGGCCTGTGATCCCAGCATGGTCAATGACCACTACAACTCTGTTGACTTCCGGCTCACTGGACAACAATCTACTCAGAATGTGTTTATGTCCGCCAATAAATTTAAAAAGTATGTTCGGATAAACAGATTTATTAAGAAAACAAATAAATTAATTAAAAGGAAAAATCACTATAAAAATCATATATTGCTAAGACAAGAACATGCATTGCTTAAAGAGCAATTGAGTTTATGTAATGAAAAGTTAAATAGTAGCCAATGTTTGTATGATAGCTTAACAAAACCTATGAATAAAAAAATTTGTGAGCTAGAACACTACATAAAAAACATGAGTAATGATCACCTTGACATGTTTAAAAAAATTATAGAATATCAAGTAACTGCCAGGCATGATATGATTGATTTGTGTAATTACAGTACAGAGAGGTATGCATCTCTCACCAGTAAGTATTGTGCATGTACTACTATACAAAGTAATGATTTGTTGAATTGTAACCCAGTTTTAGCACAGCAAAATGAGGGTAAGTCATCACCAAAGCCTACAGTGCCACCCACAACCCAAAACACTAATACCTTTATTTTCTCAGATAAGATGGGTCAAGGGCTGGGGCAGTTCCTTGGGGATGAGCTATCTGAAACTGTGTTAAACATATGTTCACCTGGATTGCCTTACCATATTATTATTGATAATTTGATAAATTATCAGCCTGTAAGCAATGGATCAAATGTAATAATTTTTTGTGGAGACAGTGTTGGAGTAAAAAGATACCACATTACTAATTCGATCACTAAACTATTAGAGTTCTGTAAAGTGAAGAAATGTAAAGTAACACTTTGTTCCTTTCCATATGCTAGCAATATGGATAACTATTACAATAAACAGATTTATATTTTAAATCAACATTTATACAATTTGATACATTGTATCTTTCAAATAAATTTAAGAAACAAATTGCTAAATTGTTAGCATATAATTTAAAAGACACTGTCACAATGACAAAGAAATCGTATAGTCATGGGACTACATACGTATCGCCGACATGTAAAACTGTCGCACAACATGTACAATTTACAACTTTAAACTAGGACATAAGACAAAAGCCAAGCGTTGTTTATTAAATATTGTCTGTCAAAATCTACAAGGCTTGGCTGGCAAGGAGTTAGAATTAGTACTTTTTACAAAAAGTCGTGAAATTGAAGTTATTTGCATTACTGAACATTGGTTAAGAAGTAGTGAAGCTATTGTTTTTGACAACTTCCAATTGTCTAGTGTATATATGAGAAGTAGTTCTATTCGCGGCGGTTCGTTAATACTACTAAAGAGCGCACTAATATATAAAGAGCGTAAGGATATAGTAAGTCTATCGATTGAAAGTGTTATTGAATTATCTTGTGTAGAACTGGAGAACTATGTTATTGTATGCGTATACCGGCCCCCTTCCGGAGATTATAACAAATTCGAATCCGTAATAGAAGACGTACTTAAAAGAATAACTAAGAAACGGAAATCTGTCATAGTTTGTGGAGACTTCAATGTTAACATACTTGAAGATACCATATTGAGCACTAGATTTATATCAATCTTTAAGTGTTTTAATTTAATTAACCATTTCTCAGAACCTACAAGAATTACTTCCCATTCAGCAACTTGTCTTGATAATATATTTTCAGATAATAAACCAGTCACTAAGTCTGTAATAACTAATCTTACATCAGATCATTGTGGTCTGATAGCTAGCTTCCCTGACAATATAGTTGATGAAATCAAGCGCATTGAATATCGTCCTATCACTCAAAGTCGTAAAGAAAGGTTCAGGCAGAATATTGATTCAAAGATTTGTGCATTAGATTATTCTCGTCTGAATGACTCAGATAGTCAATATAAAAAATTGTTTAATGTAATCCAAAAAGAATTTGATAGCGTATACACAGTGAAGACTATAAAGTGTAGCAATAAAATTAAATTTGACGACTGGGCCACCAGTGGCATTTATAAAAGCAGGAATAGATTATATGAATTATATGCATTAAGAAAATATAATCACAGCGCAGTTTTTGCTGAATATGTTAAAAACTATTCCAAAACCTTTAGGAAAGTCTGTAAATACACAAAAGCTTTGCACTTACGCGAAAAAATTAAAAAATCGAATAATAAAATCAAAACTACTTGGAATATCATAAATAGAGAAACAGGTAAACTTAAATCATGTAGTAATTCAATATCTTTAAAAGTAAACAATAAGATTATTGCATCCAGTTCACAAATCGCTGATACATTTGAAAATTTTTTTACTAACATTCCTGTAATAACTACAGCTTCACTTAATTCCTCTCCTAAAGAGGCTATCAGCTACCTTAAAACATACGTGCCGGAGTGCAAAATTAATTTTCTATTTAAACATGTTAACCCTGTTGAAATAATTAAAACTTTTAAATCTTTAAAACTTAAACATTCCGGAGACTTGTGGGATATGTCTGTTCATATTATCAAGGATATTATTGATATAATTGCCCCAGATCTTGCGTACATTTTTAATAATTGTATTGATGAAGGCAGTTTTCCAGATTTAATGAAATATAGTAAAATAATACCTTTATTTAAGTCCGGATGCAAAAATGACCCGACCAATTTTAGACCGATTTCAATTTTGCCGACTCTTAGTAAAGTTTTTGAAAAAATTATACTTGAACAACTGATGGCATTCTTTAATTTAAACAGTCTTCTTCATGATACACAATACGGTTTTACTAAAGGTCGCTCCACTACCGATGCTGGAGTAGCGCTGTTAAGACATATATTTGATGCGTGGGAGAAAGCTCAAAATGTGCTGGGAGTTTTCTGTGATTTATCAAAGGCCTTCGATTGTGTGAATCATGATACTTTAATTTGCAAACTTAACCATTATGGTATAAAAAACAAAGCTCTTAGTTTAATATGCTCTTATTTAAGTTGTAGAACTCATAAAGTTGATATAAATGGGACGAAATCATCAGGATCTCATATGAAAATGGGAGTCCCGCAAGGCTCAATACTAGGACCATTCTTATTTCTAATTTATATAAATGATTTGCCTTCTTTTGCAAAGCTATTTTGTGATATTGTTTTGTTTGCTGATGATACGTCTCTAATCTTTAAAGTAGATAGAAATAAGACAAATTTTGACGATGTGAACAATGCACTTACCAAAATAATGTCCTGGTTTTCTGTGAATAATTTACAATTAAACGCCAAAAAAACAAAATGCATAAATTTTACTTTACCAAATGTAAGAAAAACAATGATAGAATTAAAACTCAACGGGGAAATATTAAGCTTAACTGAGTCTACTGTATTTCTGGGTATTACTGTGGACCATAAGCTTCAATGGAATCATCATATCACAAAACTTTCGGATAAACTTAGTTCTGCGGCCTATGCTGTCAGAAAAATAAGGCAACTTACAGATGAGGAAACTGCCAGATTAGTTTACTTTAGTTATTTTCACAGCGTTATGTCTTATGGTATCCTTTTATGGGGTAAAGCAGCAGAGATACAATCTATTTTCATTCTGCAAAAACGAGCTATAAGGTCAATTTATTGTTTAAAAGCAGGTACTTCACTTAGAAACATATTCAAAAAAATTAATATTCTGACTGTTCCTTCCCAGTATATTTACAACTGCATCCTTTTTGTGAGAAGTAATATTAATTCTCTTTTAAAGAACAGTGACATTCACAATAGGAATACACGAAATAAGGGAAAGCTTCTTCTGCCGTCCTACAGATTGCAGAAAATCAATAGTTCATTTGTGGGCCTTAGTATACGCTACTTTAACAAGATCCCTAGTGAAATTGTCGAATTGCCTTTGCACAGATTCAAGACATATATTAAAACTAAATTAATGTCTAAAGGTTACTATACCGTCAATGATTACCTAGAAGACAAAAATGCGTGGCAATAATTGTAATGTAGATACTATTTTTTAGATTATAATTTAGACTATCACCGTACATGTTTGTAATGAAAAATGTGGTAAACTGCAGAATATTACTCAAATTAGATATCTATCTTTTTATTTTTAAACTTCAATGACGTTGTAGTTTATGACATTTTTTAAATGTTGCTATGTAAAGGGAGGGTAGAAACTTGCTGAGTTTCTTGCCCGTTCTTCTCAGAACAAGGCCTCCTGGTAGTTTTGTGAACGGATGGCGTAATTTTTCTTTTTCACGAAATATTGTAAAATGTTTATGACATTCATAAGCATGCGCTAAGACGCATCTAAACTGAATAAATGCTTTTGATTTTGATTTTTGATTTCATAGGTCCAACGGCTAGGACAGTGTTACATACTAAATAGAACCTCTGAAATCCGAGCATCCAAGTTTTGACTTGGTAATGAAGTAGTAGTTAGTATGAGGAGAGTATGAGGTCAGTACGCTTTAGCTTTCGATATCAAAAACAAAGCTACCTTCACCATGTTCAGGCCGTTGATGGATGACCGAAACTTTGTGAACGCGAACTCCTCCGTGCTTCAGAAGGCACTTTAAGCCGTTGGTCCTGGTTGCTATTGTTTCTACCCACAAACTCTTTCTACCCACAAACCCGCATTGAATCGCCGTGGTGGTGTAACGGCCTGAGGGCGCGTAAGTATACTTACAACTAATTTTCTTTGGTAATTTTCATTTTTATTTTGATAACATTCTCATTTCATACACCTGTTGCTTATTGGTCCCCGAGACTGGAATCTCGGATAGGCATAATTGCTTATGCAAAATTATGTTTGCCTAAATATCCTTTATGCCCTTAGAAATCGAAAAATAATTTTCTGAGGTTAAATGAAATTATTGCCTTAGGCTGTGTGGTTTTAGTACACAAACTGTAAAACAGATTGTTTGTCTTTCTTTCAAGAGCGATCTCATGTAAATTCAAGCTTTATGAATGTTTTCACTGTAATCATAAATTTGGAGTTATTATATTTTTTAGAAGTGCTTTATTAGGGTACTTTATAATAAAAAAACAGATCTATTTGTAGTTTTATCTTGTAAATCATTCCAAAAGACTGCCGCAACTTAGTAGAAACTAATAAGTTTATAGAAGAAACCTTTCATAAACTTATTAGTAGGTATATCTTATTGGATATAAAATTTCAATAAAATATTGTATAAATGTTCACAGTTCTTGTTCTTTTGTTCTTTGTTGTGTTTTGTACATTGTTTTATTACATTTTACAATATTTGCCCATTGTTCACCATTTTAATTTTCAGTCTGTGACCTTATTAGTAACTGTACTTACTCCTGTAATGGCTATATATTATTTTGTTTTCATCAGATACCATTTACCACAAGGTCCTCATTAACCCATCAATCTAACACACCCTTTTAATTGTTCTGGTGTGGTCAGTAAAATACACTTAAGCTTTTATGTAAGCCCTAATACCCTACCCTTTATACAGTCAGTATCTAAGTTTTAATGTATGTTACATCAAACAAGGTTTCTTCATTATTTAATGGTTCCCTTTCAATTATACTATCATTAAGGCCATACTCTATATGTCCATGTAATTATATGTTGTCTTGGAGGTCATTCAATGAAGCTGCAGAATAGAAATAAAGAAATTCATTGTTTCTTTCATTGTTTCTATCCTGATGCTGCAGATTTTTGATCGTCTAATTATATTTCGACGTTTTCGTATAGTTGTTGCAGTTTATGATGACGAGTAATATCGCTCTTAACTACTAACTTGAATAAACCAATAAAAACGATAACATTGCCTCACACTGTGCGTGCATGTATAGCAATACCCTCGCCCTCTATTTCATAAAGATTAGAATATACAAGACGAAATAACGCCTTAAGATAGCGTTTAGTCGAATTTTTTTGTCGCGTTCGTAAATTGAAATATCTATGCAATGTTTGAGTTATTCCCAAGGTGATATGATCGTTTATATTATGCTAGTGAATGCTTACCTTCTGGTGGGTAGTATGCTTGATTGTCATATAGAAAACTGGTAAAATAATATACAGGTATACATATACCAATGTATGCATGGCTTGAAGAAAAAAAGTTGATATGTTGCTAAGTTCAAGTTGCTAAGGAGTAAGGCTCAGCAAGCTTATAATATCCATACTTACTTACATGGTTTTTTTTACATTCTACGTCTTATCTTAATATTATTATCTGGTGCCATTCTTGTAAAAATAGAACGGCTTTTTGAATGGCCTTTCAAGCTGACCTTGGCACGAGGTTCATAACCCATTTGTCGTGCTTTATTCACATTTCACTGCTGCTGTAGATTGTTATCTTGACAGTTGTACCCCGACAAAGGTTGGCCGTGTAAACGTCCAGTAATTGTTTTCGCATTTGTCGGTGGAAATGACTAGTGTAATTATTATATTTTTATTAGGTTTTGTGTAGTTATAAATGAATTTGATATTAATCGTTAATACGCAGAAATCTAAAACCATAGCATGACTACAAATTATGTACTTAAAGGTTTTTGAAGCGGTTTTTTTTCCTGTTTTTTGATGTCTAAGCACTTAGCGCACAACAAATGAAATCCGGTGGCTTTTCATCTGATTCTGTATTGAGTATTATATAATTTCACAATTTTTTATTGTTACTTATGCTACATTTTCTTATCTGCGTAGTAAACATTCAAAGTTAAAAAAATGGCCTGTTTATTCGTTTATATTGTTCGTTCTATAAACTTGATGGATATTGCATATTTTCCGCTGCATTGCTGCCATGATTGAAGTCATATTTTAAGATTAATCGAATTTTCATGTTAACGAAACATTCAAATATTTCACATAATAACTCTTATGAAAAACGAAAAACTATTTAACCTCTCAACAGAAAACGAGACAGTAGAATATCTATTGTTCATAAGCACAGGAGTTTATGGGTCACCAAAGGGTTACAAAAGTGGTGGGTCAACCTCCGTGGTCGAGTGGTCTGTTCGCCAGTCTCAAGGCGTCGCCATCTCGAGAGGTTCTGGGTTCGATCCCCGGTGGGGGCAAATGTTTGTGTGAACAGGCATTTGTTCTCCAGTCTTGGATGTTTATATATGTATTATATATTCTGAATATTTATATGTATTTAGCTATTAAATATATTTGTCCGTCATCTGGTATCCATAACACAGGCATTAGTTGTCTAGTATGGGCCAGTTGATAGGTGTGAATGTCTGAAGATATTTATTTATTTATAATTAAAAATAAAAGTGATTGCGTTTCAAAATATAACTTACTCACACTGTGCCTGGTGTATGGCCTGGTGTATGACACAGCAACAGGCTCACCCCCTGTTGGAAATCAGGGTGACAATACTACTGCCTTCCCCTACTACGGATGTATGTAATATATGTAGGCGTAACGATAATTATGTTATGAAACAAAATGCGAGAAAATCATCTATCTTAACCGCCTCTCTGGTGAAGTGGTTCACACCACCGGGTGTTGATCGGGAGGTTCGGGTTTCTATTCCCCCTGAGAACGGAAGATTTTCTGCTCGGTTTGTTTAGTGGTAGGGCTTCTGAGCCATCCTGGCTAGCTACCGCCGTCTTACTAAAATTTGTCGCCATAATAACAATGATATAAGCATTATTGTGTTCCGGAAATCAGAGGTAAGATAGCCAGTTCCTCGGTTATTGAGGAATACAGGTGAAGCTCTCTTTCACCCTCGGCATTATCGTCACTTACCATCAGGTGAGACAAAGGCCAGCTTACCTGTAATATGTAAAAAAGAAAACAATGGTGATGACGAAAACATGTCGCCTATTTTGGAGCACACGTTCAAGCCGAAGGATGATCCAAAAAGATCGGATAATAAATTTAAGTGAATTATGTCTGTTGTAATAATTCTGACTTCGCTACTATAGCGACGGTGCGCGTGCGATGGGAATTGATCACGAATTCGGTCCACGGTATCTCGACGAGTGACGCTGCAATGTTGATTAGTGTGCTTCTTTAACGTGCTTCGTATATATTAGGTCCTTACCTATGAAATTGGTGTTTTGTATGGAAATTTTAGGGAATTCTGCATTTTACATACTAATTTTTTTTCAGTTTTCTTCACAACGACAAATCCAAAGATAATAATATTTGGCATCTATCATTAGACAAGCTTTAGTAATATGTGTAATATCACACTTCATAAAAATTATTTATCGTTTTTAAGTGAATGCAAATAAAATGATGTATTCGGGAAGCACTTAAAAAGAGTTGTCTCCGTGTCCAATTTTAACACAATTAAACTTACAACAAATTATCAAAACAAATCAAAAGAGCTCAAAAGTATAGTCTATTTTTAGACGAGGTAATTATTTTTTAGGAATACTCTGAAGCTTAATAGTTACAGACAAAATACTAAGAGAGAGAAAAAACACCAATTTCATAGGTAAGGACCCAATAGAATGCTACTCATTTCATGCTTATTGTCAGATCATTACTTAGCAGAAGAATTATACCTGACCAGTAAATATAGATACGAGATCATTTAAAACTTATTTGTGATTAAGGGTCAGCAATGTTAGTTGCGGTTTTAAATTCAAGCTTACGAAACATTTAAAACACAAGTATCAGTTCTATATAACGTTATATGTAATAATAATAATAAATATACGGAATGCACTAAGTTTTATGATTAGGATAGGATAGGATTTTATTTATTAGTACAATAGCGGAATGCTTTGAAAATCGCATTAAACATAAATAAAAAAAAATAAGTAATGATTTATGTGCTCGTTTATTATTATCAGTCTATTATTTTCAAGACTTAAGTCGAATTCGACCAAATTCCGGACACTGATAAATGCTTAAATTTCATTGGTCGAACTCAACATTAATGGCGTAGTCCTGAGTACCGTATACGGTTAAAAATTGACCATGTGCGCTTCTGACAGCTAAAGCATTTAAGGTATTACTACACCAGTGTCTCTTTTTCGATCAATCGATATTTGGTTGAATTCGCTCTTATTGAATTAAGTATTTCAAAGTCTTTTAGTGAGCAGGTAGGTACTTAGAAACTTAATTTAGTTCTGTACACACGTTTTTTTAGCCAAAAAAATTAAGAAAAAGTCCCTATATTACTTATTCAATTTTAACGAAACTGTGGATGAATCAAATATCACCCGTAATTCGTGGGATGAATATAATTTTGAATTGACTTGAAAATCCAGAATTACATCAGAATTGAGGTACATCATAATTATCCACACACGTCTCCAGTTTAATTTCAATACGAATTTGAAGCTTAAGCCGTGACAGTACACACGCATAAATTGGAAACCTGACATCTAAAACAAGAAGGCAATTTAGCATTCTGGCATTAAATTAAATACATTCCATCTAATCCAATTTATCTGGACCCCCGGAATAGCACCCCACTCAATTACAAAATCATTATAATTAAGCAGATTTCCTTACATAGGGGCCTGTTTATTTTGGTCGAGCAGGTTGAGTTATGTAAATACTGGAAAATAGCGCATCATTCATTAATATTCATTATGTGTAAGGCGTTACTAGCAAGAAATCGACGGCATAATTTCGACATGGCCTATTCTCAAGAAGAAGCCCTGTGGCGTAGTGGTTAGTATGCTTTGGATTTCGATTGAAAATAAAGCTATCTTCGCCATGGTCAGGCCGTGGATGGGTGACAAAAACTTTGTGATCTCGAGCTCCGTGCGTCAGAAAGCACGTTAAACCGTTGGTCCCGGTCGCTGTTGCGACTATTTCTACCCACCAGCTCACATTGGGCCAGCGTGGTGGTGTTACGGCCCAAACTCTTCATGTGTTTCTCCATGAGAAAGGCCTGTGCCCAGCAGACAAACAGATGAATAAAGAAAAAATTTTGGTAATTTCCCTCTTTTAACATCCTCTTGACTTGGTTTAAGCATTTTTGTCTATGTACAGACATTCAACCTCTACAGTTTTATTATATTTTTTATGCAGTGACTCCCCTGTAGGTATTATGTTTTTAGAGATAGCTCATAATGATTTTACGTCACATCATCTTTTTGATATATATTGAGGGCCGAATTTTAATACAAATATTAGTATTTCTAAGAATGTGTGTTCACATATTCTTAGAAATACTATTATTATATAACGTATTATATGTAACGTTTAATATATTAACGTAATTAGTTAAAGTTTCTTTCAAGATGAACAATTTAAAAAGTTGAACGTTAGAAAACTGAAATATTGTTTGAAAGTTCTGCTATGTCAACATCATTTTAATATTTAATGAAGAGCCATTTATATATTTCAATAGTTACTTTTTACTCAATGTTATCAGCAGTTTCACATTGGTAGCGCTGTGACCCATTTTGTGGAGATTCTGTAGTGAAAACAATGTATTCGCATTGTACAATCAAGTTTCAAAATAGTTATGCACGTTGAACAGTAATGACTCTTATTAGAAGAGAATGACTGTGACCTGTGAAATGCACCATACATATTTTTTAACTTGGCTGTATATATTATACAAAATCTACTATTATATTTGTTTTCGTTTGGTTTTCGTTTATGTGTGGATGAAAAAATAATTAAGATAGACTTTAGCGTGAATCTTTACTTTAAATTTAAGTTCTACAATTAGAATTCAAGAAGAGAGAGAGCATTATGTGCGCTGCGGCGCTTATATAGGGGCACCGAAAGGACCTCTTGCGAATGTCGGCCGAAACTTGTTGCTCGCCGTCGATCGTCGCCGTGGTCGGAATGTGTGGTAGTTCGGATGAGGCTCACGAGATGGCGCTGTGCTTATAATTGTGAACAATATTCTTTATGGGTTAAAGTAATTCCTTGTTATCACAGAGCTAATTACTTCAATAGCGTAGCCATCACCAGCTTATGTACATCCTATTGCTGGGCACAGGCCTTCCCTTATAGAGAATCACATGAGGAGTGTAGGCTGTGACACCAATGCTGACCCAATGCGGATTGGTGGGTAGAAACGGTTGCAATAGCGACCGGAACCAACGGCTAACGTACCTACCGAGACCAAAAATTTTGGCCACCCATCCAAGGACTGACCATGGCTAAAGGGTTTTTTTTTCGATATCGAAAGCTAAAACTAAACTCCTTTTTAGTGTAGTCTTTGATAACATGAGGAGTACTTACGGACCGTAACACCACCACGCTGACCCAGTGCAGATTAGTGAGTAGTAACAGTTGCAATTTACAATAGCTAACCTTCCGATCCACCAAAGAGTTCGAGATCTGACCATGACGAAAGTGGGTTTGTTTTCAATATCGTAAGGTCTAAGCTAATGAACCACTATGCCACCAAGCTCCTTAACCAGCTCCTTGACCAATACAATTGATTTCATTCAAAATTAAACTGAAATTGTGTGATTTTTTTAAACGGTCCTATACACTTTTCTCCATAGATGAAAGGTTATGTTATTCCCCTTAGTTTAAAACCATTTTCGTTCATTTTTGACACTCTTCATAAAGCAGGTAAAAAACGCCCAATGACCTTTGCTGTTTTATCAACATATATACAAAATTGCGAGAAAAAAGTATACCAAAAATACGCAGAAACGCCAGGTTCATTGTAATAACATGGATAACCATTACAGTATCAATATGTTGATAAATCAAAGTAATGAGACACATTAAAGAATATAATAATAAAAAAGAGCGGTAAATACAATTGTAAATATAGATACTTCTAGGAATAATGAAGAGAAATGAAGAGGGACGCCAATTCATAGTATCAGACATACATTTGTTGATTTTTAGTTAAGATTTGATATCATCTATAATAGCACAGAACAGGGTTAATAATAAGGCACAATTATTTTTCGTAGATCTTTGTTTATATTGGAATCATGATAAATTAATAATTTACATTATTAATTACATGATTACTTATAACACTGTCACTCCTACCAAATAACTTCTAATCGCAAATACAACTTAATAAATACTTGAACTCGAATGTGTATCACGTTATTTTGACGTGAAAAACAGCGTGCTTAATAAACTTTTCAAATTCCAAAATAAATCTCCTCAGTCGGATGCGGTCGCGTCTGTCTCACAAATTCAACCCCTGCCTGAAATCTGTCGCCTATTTTAATTTGCCGGGTGCTCACAAGACGCTTATATATCTCACTTTAATTTGAGATTTTCATTTTGTTCTTTCAGACGCCTCTGGAGCGTCTCCGAACGGAAAATTGTTTTGCGACTTGCGAGACAATTGCTCGGGTATTTCGGGTTTTGGTTGAATCATGTGTTCGTTTTTGATTGTTCTTAATTAATGAGTTTGAGGAGAGTTAAGATTTAACGCTGGGATTTGTTAATATTCATTGGGGCTTCGACTGTTATTTCTTTTGTGTTAAACTGTCAAAGTGCTGCTAAATTTTCACATTTTGAAAGAACATTCTAGAAAACCGCAGTTAGAAATGTTTGTGAAATACAGCGTTATTTGGATCTTTCCTTATAAATGAAGATATACTACGATAATTACACGGTTTTTTTATAATGGCGATTTAATTATTATAGAGTGGACCCTATTTTGTTTTGGTGGTTTATAGGCTTGTGATAGTGAAGCCGTGACCATTCAAATTGTTAGAATTTGTAACATAATTTTCACACTAACACCCAGTTGCAGAATCGAACTTTAAAATTTAATGTCAATATTATCTCTAATGCTCCAATAAATTTATTTATTGAAGTGTCAAAAGAACACCTTAGCGTAGTTTTACGCGCAAAACGACATTAGCACCCTGTCAATGCTAAAGAGACATTAGCTAGAACTATTTTGTGTGACAACCTCAACTTTAATGAACTTTGTAGTTTTAATGTCTCATTATTAATGTCGTCCTTAAAAATTTTTTGTGCAACTGAGTGCCTGATAAATCAAATTTTCATTTTACTTCAAAGATGAACGAACGTTTAGTGTAGTTTCAGCGACCCGGTGGCCGGCGCTGGCCAAGAGCGCTTGCAAGTTTTCGACACATTTTACACGCTTTTATTTAACTCACATTGTTTGTATGTTGTCAGCGTTAAAATTTGGAATCTTAATTTGACCCACTTCCCGGTCTTCGATTAGGATGAAATTTCACACACGCTCTGAGTTCTGATGACAATACATGACTAGCTTAGAAACGTCATTACAAATCCAATTTGGCGGCCTCCCCAAGATAGCGGACTGGCTGTTTGAAATCCACCCCCGTGATATCAAATGAAAGGGTTTGCTGTCAGGAATACGAAAAAAATAGTCACATGACTTAAATCCAACATGGCGGACATCCAAGATTGCGGATTGACTATTTGAAGTGCACCCCCATGATATGAGTATTAAATGAAAGGGTTTGCTGAATGGGATACGAAAAAATTTTCGCGTGACCTAAATCCAACATGGCGGCCGTTAAAAGTAGTTAATTAAGTTTGAATAATAAGAATACTAAAAAGTATAAAATAAAAATAATAGTTTAAAAAACTAAAAAACACGCTTTTAGCACGCACTAAAAATTACAAAAAGAAAGCGTGGAGCGTTTATGTAATCTTACTTTTTTGGACAAATATTAACTTTTATTTTTATTGACGACAGTCTCGTGTAATTGTGAACACGCGCGCGGTGCGGGTCCTGGCGGTCAGCGTAGTTATGAAGCGTACCTTTGAATCCATTTTCCACTGTAAGGTTTTCTAGAGATTTAAAGGAGAAGTCGCTTAAAAATGGGTTCTGTTGTTAAAAATGAGACTTCATTGTTGAATGTGTCCCATGGATAGCCTTAAGCAATACCATTGGAGTCAACAATTTTAAGGGGACCTCGTTGTCGACGAAGTAAGTTTTTTCTTGCCAAATAAAAGAATAATAGACTCGTCTTTCATAATTAACGAAACTTTAACGATGTTGGCCGTGGAGTCGGAAAATAAAGATGAGAAATCACTCGGTTGTTCCTTGGCTTAGTTTATTCGAAACTTATCCTTGCTTCTTTAGAATAAGATAAAATTTCAAATGCACGTTTAGTTGAGTAACTTTATTTTTACTAAAAATATTCATTTTCATTTTCATTCGTGACAAACCTATCGGCGTTCATTGTGAGCCCGTCAGGAGAAATTAGTAGAACAAAAAATATGAACTGCGGAAAATGATATTGCTCGGGCTCGCTCTTTCATGTATTATGATTTATGTTGATGAGTTTAAAGTCCATTTTACCTTGTTCCGTAAAATTTTACTATCGTTTAATAAATCATTTCGTGACTGAATAGGTGAGAACATTTGTGACAATTATAGTGTTTTTATTTCTATACTGTCCTGTCCCACAGTTTCAGGAAATCCAAAACCATAAAAGAAACTAGGAAACGGCACTAGGAACCATTTATTCTTTTTTTGTGAGAAAAAATTTTACATAGTATTTTTTTTGGTCAAGCGTGAGTTGTCCATAGAAATGAGACATTATGAAAAAAAATCTTGATGCGGAACAACTTAGTTTCATATAGGGAATATTTCATTGTACCGAAAGAAAAAAATCTGAACCGCAGAAGTTAGTCAAATCGCAGAACTTACACGTACAAAAAGCGTTCCATGTTCAAAAATGAGATTTTATTTGCTGTAGAATTGGAACTGGACCTCAAAACCACAATTATATAATTCAATACAGGGTCACTACCTTGTCAAGAAAAGATACAGGCAAGAAACTCTGCAAGGGTTCTATCCTCCCTTTACATAAAGTTTTCCTACGTTCTACAATATACAAATTACAGGCAAGTCAAAATGGAATGAATTAGAAGATGTCATAAGGTACCATGACAAAATGACTCGAAAAAGAACGAGTTCCAGAAAATTAGAAATTTTGAAAATCGCTTCATGCGGCTAATGATATCCTCCATCACAATATTTTATTGTATGAACATTAACATAGTCCTGAATGTTACAACAAAAAAAAAAAAACAAAGTGGATTATACAACATAATAATTCATTGCCAGACCTGGTTATCATCAAAATAATCTTGGGTGTTATAATAGGTTTGTTGTATACATAGTTTAAATTTATGTAAAGGCAATTCTATTAAGTTTGTGGGATTTTATTATACAAACGTACACCTTTCGCTATGAATGATCGACCTATTTTCTGTAATCTGAAGCTAGGAATTGCTAGTTTATTTTTAATTCGAACAAAGAGTGTTATGCTGTGTAGACTATCGTACTGTTTTCTAAAAACAAATATTTTATGACGTGTCGTGACTACCTGGCGTGTTAAAAATAAAAATATTCATTCAAAGTACGTAGTTTGCCACCGGGGTGACAAGTATGATGTGGTCGACCTATTTGTAGAAGCTTGTAACACAGCGGCATCCCCGGGGATATCTTAGTATTTTATTCATGCTTACTGGCTACAAAGCTTAGCTATGGAACATATTTTCCGTATCATTTTTACATTTTAAACATGTTATTAGTTAAGAAGTTAATTAATATTTTTGGCTCTCATTAGGACTAAATTATTATTGCTCCACGTGAATAAATGATATTGGTAATATTTGTTTTTTTCATGAGTGGAGAACGCGATGTCCATTGTCAAACGTAGCGTAGGACGGCTTTCGGCAAGATGGAGTAATTACTTGCAAAACGCTGCTGATAAAATTGAGAATGCGATAAGCTCGACACAGTGTAAAATAGTAACATACATGGTTGAACCTAAATACTCTTTATTGCATTTTTGAACAAAATATGCAAAACATGTAATAAATAATATTTTTTACAATGGCGGACTAGCCTTCCGCGGCGGACTTAGTGTAAGAGCTGTGTATTTAATTTAATTTTTACTATTTACAGGAAGACCAACTGGAATAGTATAGACTGATGATGATGAAAATACTAAGCGGTTAATCATCGCCCAGATATTTACACAAAATGTAAGTTCGTTAACTTATTGTAGAATGAAAAAGTTCCATCGATCCCCTCTGCCTGCACCATAATATCGCTTGCCTCTCTCTGTACCGAATACAAGACAAAAGGTCCGCCCTCTGTCATATGAGGACATACACATATCAGTCTAAATGTGGGTGTAAACACACCTACCTAACCCCTTTGGGATAGAGGCGATGATGTTGTTATATTATGCTAAAAATTCCTTCTCTAAGCACTTTAAGAAAAACTTACAAAAGATTTATCTAAGACAGAACATACTAGAGAATGCTTTGAGCTTTTGCGTTTAGTAGAACTCAGATCTTGGAATGGTCAACCATATTTTGCGCCGCGTGTCGACGTCTTACACGAGAGAAATTTAATTCGGAGCGCCTTGTGCTTAGTTTAAGCTCAAAGCTTCCGTTTCACGGGTACCGCAGTGTTATGTAAGCTTAAAAGACAAAGTGGGTCAGTGTTAAGACTCATAAGCGCTTTGTTTGAACATGGAGCAATACGTGTTGATAACTGTGCTCGCTAATCCGGTGTTATCAAAAAATGGGTTTGGAATAAATACAGAATTGTACAGAAACAAAAGCTGAATAAGATACAATAAGCTTACAATAAAGTCCTCACATTTTTTATAATTTAAATATTTACATTCATAAAGGTTATTAATAAATCCCGATTCAAAACACTATTCGCAAACTATTATCATTAGGTATATTGTATCCTTATAACAATTGGAGTACATCATTAATGCTAATGAATACAAATTCATATTAGTTACAGATTCTCTGGTCTAGTGGTTCACACCACCGGGTGTTGATCGGGAGGTCCGGGTTCAATTCCCCATGGGGGCAGAAGTTTTTCTGCTCGGTTTGGTTGGTGGTAGGGCTTCTAAGCCCGCCTAGATAGCTACCACCGTCTTACCTAAATTTGTCGCCATTATAACGATGTTTTAAGCATTGTTGTTTTCCGGCAATCAGTGGTAAGACAGCCCGTTCCTCAGTTGTTGAGGATTAAAGGTGAAGCTCGCTTCCACCTTCAGCCTTATCGTCACTTACCATCCGGTGAGATGAAGGCCAAGAGCATACCTGTCATATTTTAAAAAAAAAGTTTTAAAAAACGTCTTAACACAATTTCAATCGTAAAATAACATTCTTAATAAAAAAAATCTGAAGGACCAGCCCTTACATTAGGTAAAATTTACTTAAATTAATAATAGCATAATTTAAATTGAAAGAATAACACGTTGTTTTTGGCTATCTTATAAAAGCACATAGTCTCATAAGATTTGCGCAGGGAAGAGAATTTCAGAAATTTAATTTTGTGCTCATACATATTTAGGACCTACACAGACACACATTATGGGACTGCTGCAAAACAAAATTAACCTTTGCGTTAATTTAATAGGCTACAATATTAAAGGACTTACAAATAAACATTTTGGACATAGTGAGAAAATATTCATGAATGTTTCCCACCATTAATTAACTGTCCCGGATTCACAAGGGCATCCATTGCGTGTTCCATGCTTAGTCGAGAAAATCCCAACGCAAATATATTGCCACGAAGGATCACGCGTACGGAATGGCTAATTACATAATTTATAAAATTTCCTCCTTGTCACGTACACAGCCTAAAACTCTAAACAAAATTGCCTTGTCAAATCCTCGAGATGCTAAATGTCGGAACTCATTAGCAGAAGTTTGGAGCTGACCTGGACAATTCCCGCTGTGGAACTCTAGACTTTACGCATACAGAAGCATGTCACCAGAATATAGACTGTGCTGTTCTTATAACAAGGGTCACAGTTGCATTCGGTGACTTGTCAGATTTGTAGTTATGAAATCTGGCGCTATTTTGCTTCAGAGGGAGGGTACGGATTAAATTTTGCTTCGGTGTAAGTGACTAGACTATGGAATATTTCGAGTCTGACATCGCCTTTGAAGAGCTATATGGCAGGAATATTTCGAATCTGATTTGGGATATTACCACAAATATAGAACTAGATCAATGACTTTGAAACTTTACACGCTTCACTTTGTATACTGAATATTTATTCAAAATTATTTTAAGTAGTTTATAGTAGGTGTTAATATAACAATTATTATGAAGAAAGAAGAAGAAAAGAATTGGATATTGTGTGGACGAGTGACAGAGAAGATTGGTAGAGGAAGAGATGCTGAGCCGACACAACTTAATGTGGGTTGAGCATGATGAAGAAAATACAATAGGTAGACACGCAAGCTAAATTAAGGCAACAATAGTAATAAAATTAAATGAACATGGCATTGAATAAAGACAATTCGACGATGCAAATGACATATCTTTTTAATAGAAAACGGGACGTAACTTTGTTTTATATTTTTTCCAACAATAATTGAGGATACTCGTAGAACAGCCACAGAAAAATGAAGTTATTAGTTTTACTGAGCAGCAGACAAAGATAATCCTTAATTCGCCTTCGAGAAGAAATGTGCTAATTTATTTATTAATCATCCCTGTTTTATTATTCGAGGCTTATAAAGCAAGACTGATACGCGCTTTTTAGACCATTTTATATTTCATTTATGAATTATTTGCTTTAGCCGTTCTTTCCCTTATACAATTATACATTTTTCTCACAAAAAAATTATATTATTGTAGCCTTGTATGTATTATTTCCGTGAAAATGTATAACATATCAGATATTAAAATAGAAAATTTGCGTATATAAACAAAAAAAATGTATTTCGGTCTTATAACACTATTATCATGTTAAAATAATGTTACTTCAAATCCTTTTTTAAACGACTTCAAAAAAAGGAGGAGTTTATCAACTCGAAGAAAACTTTTATGTTTATGTTTTTTTTAATACATTTTTTTGGAGGAAATTAGGAGCTTAGTAACGTAGTTTTGTAGCTTAGTCTAGAGTGAGAGGAAGACCAAAGAATCGATGGATTGAATGCGTGAAGAATGATATGAGAATAAAAGAAGTGGATGCTGAGCTGAGGAGTGACAGAGGAGAATGAAAGAAGAACATATTGTGTCAACCCCACCTAGAGTGGGAAAAGAGCAAGAAGAAGCGAGCTTTCATATAACACTCACCGTTCTTTCTACCTGTTGTTCCAAATCAAGTTTCTGTTGAAAACCCTACTTTTATGTAGAGTACCGTTGTTTCACGCTGTGATATTTGAATCCGCGTAATCTTATGGTATTTCGTACATTTTAAAACCTGAAAAAAGTACGGAGCCTTTGTATTCCAGACATTTATAATGTTTATTTAAATAGTCAGCTAAGAGAAGCATCCCGAATGCGGTTAAACATTTTGTATGCACAGTAGTGGCACAGCAACTAGGCTGATCGACCATTCTGATTTCTTTTTTACATTTTTAGATCGTATTTTTTATATTGTTGTTTACATTTACTTTCAAAGAGGTTTCTATCTATAATTAAATATAAGTACCTTAATAATATTACGGCTGTATTTAGTTCCGTTAAAATGTATTGTTATTTATTCCATTGGCATCTAAACAACTAGGAATATCCTTCAAAGCTAAAAAAATGAGTTCAAAGGGTCTCTTAAACAAACAAAGGGGATTATTTTAATATATAGAACGTATGGAACGAATGAAAGAATAATGCCCTTATTATATGTTCGCGATATTTGCACAGTTTTCCTCATATATCATTCGTGAAGTTTCTTGTTTTGTAAGAGATAACTTTCTGGCAGTAATAATAATGTTAATACTTTTACCATTTTATTTACTGCGAGTTAAAAAATTTCCTTTCTGAACCTTCCGTGTTGGTTTTTTAAGATTTTTACTAGCGTTACTTTTTTTTTTCTATTATGGCATCCTACGTTATCTACATAAAACCTAATTGTACCATTTCGTTGAGATTTCTTTTTCTTAGGATTCTTAGCAAAAACGACAGAAATTTTTTTAAAACAATCATAAACGTGTTCCCTTATTTAAAATTCAGTCTGCAGCAATTCTAACATATTGGGTCCTTACCTATGAAATTGATGTTTTTTTTCTCTCTTAGTATTTTGTCTGTAAACTATTATGATTCAGAGTATTCCTAAAAAATAATTACCTCATCTAAAAATAGACTATATTTTTGAGCTCTTTTGATTTGTTTTGATAATTTCTTGTAAGTTTAATTGTGTTAAAATTGGACACGGACACAACTCTTTTTAAGTGCCTCCCGAATACATCATTTTATTTGCATTTACTTAAAAACGATAAATAATTTTTATGAAGTGTGATATTACATATATTACTAAAGCTTGTTTAATGATAGATGCCAAATATTATTATCTTTGGATTTGTCGTTGTGAAGAAAACTGAAAAAATTTTAGTATGGAAAATGCAGAATTCCCCAAAATCTCCATACAAAACACCAATTTCATAGGTAAGGACCTAATATTTTTCTAAATCTATTCTCCAACAAGCGACTCCCGGAAAAATAACATCGAAAGAGAATCATGAATCGTTCACGATTCATCTTATCGATCTAGAGGAATGAGTAGCCAGGATTATTTATATAATTCCCCCTAGCCCGCGAAAACAATGAAACAAAACAACTCCAAGACCAATTTAACCGTAATCTTCCTCGGAGTATTCAAAGTCACCGCCAACGATAACTTCCAACAATACGATTTATAGGCGGAAATTTTTTTCCTGGCGCAAAAACTCGACCAAGTTGAGAACGCAGGCCAGCCCTAACTTTTGCCGACGTAACACTAACAAACATAATTTTTCACACCAATCATATTTTTTCTTTATGTTTCTTTCCTTTAAACTGCTCTAGTGTCGCTGGAAGGACTTTATTATGATCTTAAGAAGTCAGGGAACCTTTAAGCTTTAACTTGTATCCTCTTATACATAAACGCTATATAAGTTTTAACCGAGACTTTAAACAATATTTTATGAAAGATAACTTCAAAATAACGTATTTACCGCTAAACTAGATTTAAAATGTGACATATATGTCAAATTAAACATCAGCCTGAGTAGCACGAGCAGCGCGATATGATATTTATCACGTTTTTATCACGCCAAATTTTCAAATTCCACAGCACTTTGACAGTTAAATGTGATAAAAGCCACATATATATAACGCGCTGTTCATGCTAAGAGGGCAGGAAAATATGCAAAATAACAAAATGGGGATGATAAACAGCTGTTATTTTTTGACGCAATTTCTACCAAACGGGCTGTTTAATTTGGTAATCATACCTGTCGTTATTTAAACTCTAATGTACAAGTAAAAAAGAAAATGATGACTCTTTCACATTTGTAAGAAACAAAAAAAATTATTTATTCACGTAATAATAATATTGAATATGCAATTGCGTGGCCATTGTCTGTCATTGGAAATAGGTACAGTAGCAAATTTTAGCAATTTTCAATTTGTACCGAAAATACACAATAGGAAGTTAGTTCACATAATAACCGCTTAATATTGAATCAATGTGGCGCTTTTGTTACTTTTAATGGAGTTCAAGACTACGAATTGACAGAAATCCAATTCCAATCCATTGAAATTTAGTCAGAGTCCGGGGAAGCTGGATCGCAAACAAGCATGGTTCACCTTCACTTCACGAAATACATAAACGTAATTTAAAACTCAAATAAAAAAACAAAAACTTAAAACATCTTAACTCCAAAAACTAATTTGTGATTCGAGCGCGATTCGCAGACATATTGCTGTTCAATTTTAGACTTTTGCTAAGGAAATAGTGACACGAAACGAAATAGGGCGTCATTCGATTATAATATGTTTTTTTGTAGTAGATCTCCTGAATATATAGGTATAATTCACTACTAAGTCCCGTTTTTGATAAAAGAATCCCGTTTTTCTCACTCAAAAAGTTAAAAATCCTGGCTTGATATAATCAAAATCTGGCAACGCTGCTATGAAACGTCCCTAGGTCACTAACATGGCAAAATGTTGAAATAATCCTTACCTTTAAAACTTTAATCGATTAATTGTTCATTCCCTATAAAGTAACACCTAATATTTTCCACAACGAAAGAAATATAGTAATGATTACGATCATTGCCAATTTTTCTTGAGAACTTTCCAACTTCGGTCATTGTGAGAGTAAATTAAAAGTTCAATGGAATCGCTTCCTTTAGTTTATGTACAAACTTTCTCACCTCCGCTGATATTTCGATTAAATCGGTTAACAACAAATTAGGTAGCTGCGTCTTCAGAAACTCTTTTAATATTAAAATTGACTGTTTTAATTTTGAAATAAATCATTTACATCCTGATTTTACTGGCGATTCCGCTTAAAAAGAATTGCAATATAACATATACAACATACATAAAGTCAAGCCTTTTTCCCACAGGGGTAGGCAGAGATTACATCTTTCTACTTGCTACGATCCTTGCATACTTTTTTCGCTTCATCAACTCTCATCAAAGTCCTCTTACATGCTCGGTGATTTCGGGTACTGAGATCTTCGATTTGATCGAGAAACGTTCGCCTTGGTTTTCCTTACACCCGATTCATATATCCTTTAAGTCAAACCAATCTTTAAGGTCTGTGCCCAGCAGTGGGACGTATATAGGCTGAGGACGATGATTGTCTAAAAATTCGTGGATCAGACAAAATACGTCGTATAGTTTGGATTATTAGCACATTTTAGTGTTTTTCTCTACCTATACATAATCTACCTATACATAATACACCGAGGTGCTCGGTGGCGTAGTGGTCAGTGCGCTTTGGTGCGGTTGAAAACAAAGCTACCTTCGCCATGGTCAGGCCGTGGATGGGTGACCAAGATTTTGTGATCTCGAGCTCCTTCGCGCTTCGGAAGGCACGTTAAGCCGTTGGTCCCGGTCGCATTTGTGACCGTTTCTACTCACCAACCCGCATTGGGCCAGCGTGGTGGTGTTACGGCCCTTACTCCTCATGTGTTTCTCATTGTGTAGGCGATGAGCTAGCCACTTGTTACTACTCTTTAACGATTTTTCATCTGATCAAACCCAATTTTTGTATGGCTAAATGTGGTCTTTTGGAATACAGTGGTCCTTGGAATCTGCCTACCCCTTAGGGGATTACAGGCGCGATTTAATGTGGTATACAAGTAAGTGTAATGACGTGTAATGTCATGACATGTAATGTAATGTAGTAACGGTGTTAAGGAAGCTTAACTGTCTTATTAAGTGGTTGTTGTGCTCTCTTGCGCTAGTAATTGTTAACGTGAGTTGCTAAGTTCACAGTCAAACCTAATAAGCATAATTGTTAATAGAGTAAACACACAAACAACGTCTAACTCCTTTATAATGCGTAGATCAGAACTATAACCGGAAACGTTTATGTTCAGTGTTTTGTCCCAGGGGTAATTCGATACATTCGGATATTTTTATTATGCTTTTAGAGACGTCAAAGAGTATTTTTAGATTTCACTTTAATATGAATTTTGTGTTTTTGTATATAAACTTAGAATAAAACACAATAAGAAGGAATTAATCAACTTATCCAATATCTGTCGACGTAAAATATACTGTTAAAATTTTTACTATTAAACATGACTAGCTGTTACCCCCACGACTTCGTCCGCGGTTACTATGGATTTTAACTATTCCATGGGAACCCTTTCATTTCCCAGAATATAAAGTATCTAAGATATTTACCAGGCATATAAGGTATCATTATGCAAAATTTCATTGAAATCGATCCAGCCATTTCGGAGATTAGCCCGTACAAACAGACAGAGAAAAACAAAAAAAAAACATTTTTTGGTATTTTTGCATCCCCCCCTCTCCCCTCTCCCCTCTTTTTGCATCCCCCTGACTTGGTTTTAAGCACTTTTTTTCTATGTAAAGACATTCAACCTTTATTATTATGTCTAGAAAATGATATACTATGTCTTATCAAACATACTACTACTATGTTTGAAAAGACAATTTTAAAATCAAATCAAATTTATATTGTTAACTAACAATATTCTAATATTTATATAATAATTATTATAATGTTTATGTCAGTATAGACTCGGTTCTAATATTTCCCGTAAATCAAACAAATAGGCTTTAAAACTACTGACTATGATTTTTATAAAAAACTACCCGCAAGAAGGAGCAAAACCAACAGTATGTTTCTGTCTTCTAAAAAAAGACGAGCAAACCGAGAAGCACATAAAACACAAATCAATTTTCCTTTTGAATACCGATACATTATTATCCAGGCCAAGATACATTAATTACGGCGTGTGGCACATCCAGACCGCAGCAAGCACTTGATCCATTATTAACACCCAATCTGTGCCGCTAGATGGCGCGGTTATCATTAACATAAATCACTCGGTAAGGACAACGAGGCGTGACGTCTTGATACTTTTAACAGGTTTATCTTCACTTGGAAATATTGTGAAGTTTGTCCCCAGGAAACAGATTAAGTTGGCTGGTTCTTTTCGCTTGACGGATTTAATAAGACGGTTTTTTGGAAGGACCATATTTTTTCCTGCTCTGTCTTTTTGGGATTCGCTTCTGCAGTAATTTAATTTGTTAAAGGAGAAAAGAACATAACTAAGTATTGTATTGAAAGTTTCTTTGTTGTCATGAAATTGGGGAAAGCTCAGGAAGGTTACAAAATGATTTAATTGGTCCTTTTTACCACGTTTTACTGAGTTTCACTTCTTGTCTGTCGGTCTGTTGAGATCAAATTTCTTATCGCAATTTTCAAGCACTTCCTAATATCTGATTGAGCTGAAATTTTGCAGGCTTGCTTCCGGTGACAATACAATATTAAATAAAAATATTTTATTAAAATAACTTAATTTTTTTTATATATTTTACTAAAAAGGGGAAAATATTTATATTGGTTCTATTTTTGATATTATAAATATAGAAAATTTTTGATATACATGCATAAAAAAAAATTCTAAAATTTAATAATGTCTTGAATACTTTTTCACAAAATTGTAAAAACTTTCGAAAATTTAAACTTGCTGCGCATTTTTAGTCATTTGCCTATTGATATATATTAATTATTGATTATCATACGAGTACAAAAAAAATCGAATTAGTGGCTGTGGGTGTCAATTTCATAATTTCTCTTTTGAATAAACCCAAGTCGGAGTGAAATTGTCTGTCTGTAGAATTTCACGCATTTGATGTGCGAAATGAAATGAAATTCTTTATTTAATCATTTAAGTAGTATAAGTAAGTATTTAATCATGACGCGTCAAAGACAATAAAAGTTTACAATCAAACTGCGCACAAAAATGAACTGACAAAGTGAAAAATGACCACCTTTAGATTTGTAATTCGTCGTTATATGTCGGTTCAATTCGTTCCCACAAACAGGCGCGCTCTAATATTAATGCCCAATCTGTTCCGAGAGATGGCGTGGTTTTCATTAACATATATCATGTTGGTAAGACACGAGTCGTGATGTGACTTTCATGACGATGCGCTCGGAATATTTTAGAAGCTTAGCTAAGTGTGCGACAATATTTTCACGGGGTGCTAATGTCTGTAAATAGCAGTGGCGTGGCGTGAAAAAAAAAGTTAGGCAAGCCGCAGTAAAAATTAGGACCCACAAAAAATGGGTAATTTGGTCTGTGTATGTAGTGCATGTGTTTGTGTGTGTGGACGGGTCTACAGTGTGCGATAAACAAAGAAAACACATACCATTTACAATACTTTAACAATACCACGATTATCCGAATTTACACTTTCGTCGTGCCCGCGAAACGCTAATTCTAGTTTACCTAAGAGAACAACTGTGTCGAAGCGTTAATAACAGATTTCGATTACGTTCGACTTTGCGGTTATGAGCCTCAAAATTATTGTTAAAATAGTTTTCTATTATACTATTTCCAAATTCATGCAACGATAAACAACTACGTATGTTTCTCACTTTGAACATGTTTTTTTAGCAGTTTGATAAATTATTAACATCAAAAAATCCCTTCGATTCCAAACGTTGCTTGAATCAGAAAACAAAAGACACGGAAAACAAAACATTTTTTTAATAAACGACTGCCTGTAAGCCAACTTATTTATCATAAAGAGAAATGTGGAAATGCTTGAAAAAACCGTCCCTACGCTTGTAATCTATTGACATGTTTGGACAAGCTCGACCTAACTGTATGACATATTTTTTATTTTCAAAGGACAACTTTGAAAACTGCTTTCCTTCACTTACCAAGAAATCGGTAAGACAACAATCTATGTGCATCGAAGCGGCCATTATTGTGCCGAGAGGGAATAAACCAAAATTAATTAAAAACTAAAACCTACCAATTAAATCCCTGCGGAGCGACACAATTCACAATACACCTTTAAAACAACAACACACAGGCTAGTTAAATTTTACTATTTCACTAAATTACTGCCAAAAATACAATAAAACTAATTAATTACGTTAAGTTTATGTGAGTGCAAGCGAATTTCAAAACAAAATAAACTAATGTTGCCAGAATGAGACGGTAATATACCGGCTAAGTAAGACAGAGAATATCTACAACTCGGCACGGCATCGGAATAAACCGCAATTTCATAGCGAGGCTAGAAAGAGTGATCATTATAAAACTGGCTGAGTTAGAAAGAGAAGGGCGATACAAGCCGGTCGGTGGCAGCCTTTCAGGCGGCGAACGGTCGCGATATTTAATGAGTTTCACGAAAGAAATTCCGCACTTATGGCTATTGTCATAAGATAAAAAATATTTACTTCTTAAATTTGCATTCGAAACGTATGTGAGAGTTTATTACTAATGTGTGCGTGTGTCGTAGTGTATCGATGGATAGGCTCGTAGGCCGCGAAAAGCCGGCATGTTAGGCAATCTTTAGGTACTATTTCTCTATTGCGTGCGCCTATGAGAGACCTACACAGACGTGACAAGAGAACGCTTGTCTGTGTGCGTGTTGTATCGCAGGCGTCCATAACTCGAGATCTTACGAGTTAATTGAAGGAATCTAGAGAGCGGGAGCGATGTGTGAGTGATTGGAACTTGTGCGTATTGTTTCGCGCGCGTGTTTTACTGTTACATGGTAAGATTTTATTGATTTTTTTTTGTTTATAAAATGGTTTTGTACCTGCATTATAGTAATGAAACAAGACAAATTTTGTTTATAGTTAGGTATTTTTTTAATGCTCGCTCGTTTGGTACGGCTGTTGGGAATCGGGTTATACGGACGCTCCGCCACTGGCGCTCGTTTGGTACGGCTGTTGGGAATCGGGTTATACGGACGCTCCGCCACTGGACTAAATAGTATATTATTATTTGGATATTTATTTATAATTTTGCAACTGTGAGTGACATGCTTCTCACACATGTTTTATTCACATGTTTATTCATCAAATTCAAAAGTATTTGTTGTTTATTTTACTTTATGCAGATGTTAAATATGTCGAAAAAATATTTAACGACGCAGATGGAAAAATAATGTAAAATGCACCTTTATTTCAAACTGTAATCAAGTAATAACTCTACCTTATAGTAATTTACTTCCAAAAAGTATATTTGGTGGCAAATATATCAGTTTCGAAATTAATACGAAATCCTACAGCTTGCAAACTTAGGTCTTATTTTTCGGTTAAGTTCTCGTTTTCATTGACCAGACGGTAATGAAGGCTTGTCAGTGGCAAGATATTTTAAGATGGCTTCCCTCGGTCGGTGATATTGCCAGCTTAAGATACTATATTTTTAAGATATTAGTATAATGAAAAGAATCTACCCCCTTACTCATAAACCCTATTTAAGCTTAAGCAAGTTATTAAACAAAGTTTAAAACATAATGACTTCAAAAAACCCTTTTCAATGTTCGAAATGTGACATAATCTGTCAAATCAAGCAACCTCAGAAAAAGTATGCTTATCAAATTGGGGGACGTTATACGGCTGTTGTTTTTTAACGCAATTTCTACCAAACGGGCCGTCAAAGTAAAAGATAAATACGGAGTAAGTGTTTTATGAATGAGGGTGAGTTTTTTGTCCTATAGTAATAGTAACCACAATAAATAAATTCTAGACCAATAGCGTCAACGGAAACGCCAAAATGTGTGACGTCAGCTTGACAAATAGTTAAATTTGCGATGAAAATTCCAAGCAAAATACATCAGCTGTGCCGCCACGTTTCAATTTTGTTTTATATGTGATAAGTAAGCTCTTGGCCTTCATCTCACCTGATGGTATGTGGCGATAAGGACGAAGGTGGAAGCAAGATTCAGTTATTGAGTAATACTACTCAATAACTGAGGAACTGGCTATCTTACCTCTGATTGCCGGAACACAACAACACTCAAAACATTGTTATTACTCGTATAACGACAAATTAAGGTAAGACGGTGGTAGGTAGACATGTGGCCTTAGAGGCCCTACCACCAACTAAACCAGAGGTTCCCAGACTTATTTTTCATACACCACTTTAAAAATGTATCTGGTTCCGGTGGACCCCCTGCAGTTACATTTCTACCATATTCCCAAAACTCGACAAAAATGTAAAGATGTGAAGACAACAAGGTCCCGTCGACTCTCCCGTGGACCCCTAGGGGTCCGCCTGGACCACTTTGGAAACTAATGAACTAAACCAAGAAGAAAATCTTCTGCCCCCACGGGGAATCGAACCCGGACCTCCCGATAAACACTCGGTGGTGTATTGCATTAAGCCATAGTAAAAGTTTCAAAATGGGACAAAATCGCGTTTTAAATCTCGGTTTAAATTTCCTGCAAGTGGGCCTAACACGCTTATTCATAAAAACACCATAATCAACTATTTAAGCATTTTTTACCTAATCAACTAAGGTTGACCTGTAGGTTAAAATATGGACCAATGGCGGAAACTTATGATGTCGTGATATAACTAACATTCAAATATAACTAAAGTTGAATAATCATGGACAATTTAACCACAACATGATGCTAGTTTTAGTAAAATGGCGGCTGGCGGCACAGCGTTTCTATTGACGCTATTGGTCTAGATTTTCTTAACTATTGATGTAACTATAACCAGGGATCAAAAAACTCACCCTAAATGAGGTTGTTTGTAATAGGCTTGGCAGCTACCGCAAAATGTTTAAATGAGAACAATATTTATACAGTATTTAATAAACGTAATAATATAATCTGTGTACATTCGAGGGTAAAGGGTTTGTGTTTTCTGTATAATTTGTTTTTTTAATGTTATATTTAATGTGTACACAAACAACGTACCAGAATTTTAATTGCTCAACCAAATACCAAAAAAATATTCAGTTATATTCGTTTAATAATAAAACACGTACGATTAAGAGTGTTCATTGTATTCGGATCATCGGATCCGGATCCGGATTTAATAAGTCATCTTTTTTTTATTTTACAACACAGTAAACAAGTAGACTGACGAATCACTAGAATGGACAAGATTAAAAATGGGTACATCGGAGGAAGTTTGAAAGTGTGTACAGAAGCATGCCACATATCAAGAAGGCATCTGAGCATGAATGAAGATGGACGTAAAATAAGTGGAAGACCAGAGAAGCGATTCAATGCGTGAATGATGTTAGAATAAAATAAGATGCTAAGCTGACGAGTGACAGAGAAGAATGGAATAGAAAGACAAGTTGAACCGACGCTCTAAGGTGGCAAGAAGAAGAGGACAGGGAACAAATAGATTACCCGCCTAATTGACTACTTTCAGACATTATATCCCAACTATTTTCAAATATTACAACGCAATGGTACATGTCCGTATAAGTGTACGGATTCGGCGTATCTCTGAGGTTACACCGGTTTACAAATTTTCTCGTGGCATTCGGTTCATGGCTATTTCTTTACATGTTTTTATATTTTAATATTATATCTAAAAGAACGAATTACTCAAGTGTAACTGTTAAAATTCATCTGTTCGTGGTTCGAAACAATACTCAATTTTCAAATAAATTGGATTCAGAAATAAATTAAAATATGAAATAACATTATGCTTTAAATTTATGAGCTACACAAAAACCTTCGTTAGTAAGAAAGGGGACCAAAATTACAAAAGTCTGAGTCAAAAATTCTCTCAATAAAATGATAATGTGACAAATATTTGCTTTTCTAGAAAGGTATAAGTGGGGCTTCGTGTTTTAAATAACAAAGGTCTCAATTAGACTGTAACAAAAAATAAAAAAATATTGCATTCAGCCGAATTGGCTGAATGTATGCACGATGAGCTTTAACCCTCGTAGGTAACTGCGTCAAAGTTACTCCTACAGGTTCGAAATATTGCCGTCTCTTTTTTAATAACGCGAATATGCCGCTATGCGATTAGGACATCTTTGTGGACGTTTGGAGCTTCCACTAGGTGGTATTTTTACTGAGGTCAGTGTCACCAACTTTGAAATAGAAGTACCTTGTGATTCAAAATGATGCATGATCTTTGAAGTGACTTTTAACATTTCAACTTGATGACTAGTTGTATTTTTTTTCATACTGTTATTTGGTATTCATGTTTAGTTTTTATTCCATAGATAGGTATACTGAAGTAAAAACAATAAAATGGGGAGTCGAAGCTTAGAAAAACATGATATTGAGGCCGATCTTTCGGGTTGTGACTATGAATTCATGATAGTAATGGTGGTAAATGAGTGGACTGTTTAAGATAAGGTATATAAAACGGTTTATTGCCAACAGCATACAACTACAGAAAATATATTAATATGTTGTACCGATCGCTATGAAGCTAAGGTATGGAGTGGTGACCGGTTCTCTCACGTAGATCAGCTGACCGCTTGCCCCCGCTCCTTCACACCGCGCCTTCAAAATCCGGAGGATTTGTGGCGCTAAGTCCGCGCGTGGACAATTCACCTTTGGTGATACTGATGATAAAGTATAAGACCAGGAGATTGAAGACGACCGCGACGTGCAGAGCAACGTGAAGAAAGTTTTGGTCGATGAAGATAGATACGAAGTGCCCATATCTGCAAAAATTAAACCTTGGACGAAAAAATTATGACCAATGGGATTCTTCAAAATTCATTTACTGAGAGCGTAATATTGATATTTGGCAAAGTTATCTTTATTCTTTTTCAAAATAATTCTGCTTTTGTGATTTTTGAGAAGTTTTCATGTTCATCGATTTTATAGCCAAGGAAAATTATAAAAGCGTTTAACCTGTCGGAAAACCAGACACTGTAGAAACATCTATTGTGCGAACACCGGTGTTCGCGCTGATCTTCAAAGGGTTAAGTGAAAAATAGACATAACACAGATAAGAAACTGTATGGAAGGAATTGGTGAAAGAAACCAATGTAAGTTATGTACATTTGTTTTGAGAAGTATTCACAAATAACCGTTAAACGTTTATCCATGATGTGGTAAATATTTTAACGTTCCTTCCTCCTTGTAGATGAAAGAAAGAAACCCGGAATTTTGCTACGACTTTCAGAAACTACTACTTTATGAAGATAGAACTAATTCGACAGCATTGTAATCTCATTCACGAATTGATATCTAAAACTCCTAAACCTTCAAAAGCCTCACACAATTTAGGCAAACAATTGTCCTTTGTGGACAATTTTTGACAATGATAGATTTTGACAGTCTAAAAATTTAATGAAATGGATTCCTGTCGGATGGACGCGGCTGTTGATAGGATCTGTCCTAACAAAGCGTCCGTAGGAGATTTACGACCCAATAGGAAACGTATAAAATATCGTTTTGTTCTCTATAGAATTTTGTTTATTGTAGCATTTTTTATATTTAGTGGATGGGGTCATTGACTCCGTTGTTTTAGATTTAATGGCGTTGTTGATTGCGTGTCGTTTGTTAGCCTGTAAATTTAAATTTAGCCTACTGGATCACCTTGCTTTTTTGATGGACGGTAGGATGGAAAATAGTAAGCAAAAATGGAAGGCAGGCGTGGTATAAACCTTACGTAAGTAAGGTATACAATTAAACCGAGTAAAAAACGTTTTAAAATAACAAAAATATCGAGTTTTATTTTGTTTACGTATCCAGAAACAAATAAATTTAAATAATAATAAAGCTCCATTATTTCTAAGCAAGTATAAAGTAGGGATTAATGTAAGAAAACACATTTGGAAAAGAGGCGTACTAAATCACATTCAAAATAATTTCCGTAAGTCTAAAGAAGCTTCTTTCAGTACTCTTTTTAATTAATAAATAATGTACGAGTATATATTGGGTCCTTACCTATGAAATTGGTGTTTTTTTCTCTCTTAGTATTTTGTCTGTACTATTAAGATTCAGAGCATTCCTAAATATAATTACCTCGTCTAAAAATAGACTATATTTTTGAGCTCTTTTGATTTGTTTTGATAATTTGTTGTAAGTTTAATTGTGTTAAAATTGGACACGGAGACAACTCTTTTTAAGTGCCTCCCGAATACATCATTTTATTTGCATTCACTTAATAACGATAAATATTTTTTATGAAGTGTGATATTACACATATTACTTAAGCTTATCTAATGATAGATGCCAAATATTATTATCTTTGGATTTGTCATTGTGAAGAAAACTGAAAAAATTTTAGTATGGAAAATGCAAAAAATCCAAAATCTCCATACAAAACACCAATTTCATAGGTAAGGACCTAATATTATGTTTTATTTCCAGATATCAGACACGCACCACGTGAATTCGATTAGCTGCATTGGCGTAGTGACACCAAAAATACACGGCCAAAAATTTGCCAAGCACGCAGGACTCCATCATTACAGCGGATAATGAAATTTAAGCACATTTCCGTAGCCCAGTGTAGTAACAAGGAATTTGGTCGAATCCGCCCTGAGTAAGATGGTTTGTGCTCAAAATGGGAGACAGTATTATTGTACTACAGTAATAATTTATAGATCGGTCTTTTCCAATTTTATATATACATACAATAACGCCTTTTTCCCATAGAGATAGGCAGAAATTTCTTCTTTCCACTTGCGACGGTCCTTACATATTTCTTTCGCTTCATCTACTGAATAGAATTTGAAAATTTTGAAATATCAAGTATAGTAAAAAAAAAAAAAGACGTGTGGCACTCGGGGACTGCCGCGGTAAAGCTATTGCATAGCATTTTGTATCAACTTATGCAATTATAATTTTATTTATTTATTTTATTCATGCAGTATTTCTTTTTCTTTGATTCAAGTTACACCTTTTGAGCGTGGTGACCGATAAGAAAACAAATTATATAAACTGTTGGTAGTTTGCATATACATTATTTCGTTCGGATCACTTATAAGTAAATTAAATCATAAAATAATTATCTAAAATAAATGTTAATAAACTAATTAATAAAATAACAAAACTCATAATAAACAATGTGTAATAGTTAGCTTATAAATAAAACCAAAGTGGCGTCTTTGTTAAAATTAGTTCTTTGTTGTATCACTAGATGGCGCCACCTATCCTTTAAAACGCACAATTGTTTACTCTCATAGACTTATATGGTCAAACCGATGTTAATTAAAATTTGTATTCGCCTTGGACACGGTGTTTCATTTTGGTAACCACCTTGGGTTTTATCATGCACGGCCTTCAAGCCACACCTCCTTGCGCATCGGAGTGGGGAGCGTGAGGTTTTTTCGTTACGGAATTTCTGGATTCGGTCCCCGCGCTCAAGGCCCGCGATAAAAGCTATGCAATAGCTTAAAAAAATATTGTATAGACCATGCATGTATGATGCTCATAACTATGTAGATCAGCCTGCTAGATATTAAGCCTCTCTCAATTACCTACACGCCCTACATGTCATTCAAACTATTATTAGAATGAACCACCAAGCAATATTGAAATGAAATTAAAACCATTGAATTCATATTTATTTAACAACTCATTTTGCACAAATTACACTCATAAGCATAAAGTGAAGATAATGAGCTCAAAAGACTCCAACAAAAAGGTGGAGCTTTTTAGAGACCTTACTTTCAAAAACTTGAAGGGATTTATGTCTCCTCAATTTGTAAGATGGTTTATCATATTAACTCCAAATTTATTTTTAAAAGCTGAGCATAATGACTTAATACCCTCAGCTAGTAAGACGAAAATGACTCCGCTTGGGAAAGTCCTCATGGGAAGCCCTATAGTTAGGGCAATAGAATGAAAAGTTATCTAACCGCATCCACCTTAATATTTCATGTAATTCTACGCTTCGTTCGAAAAGCGTTATAGGTTGTAGGAAACAGGATAAAAATTCCATGCTCTATGCTCATGCAATTTTTTTTAAACATGTTAACCGAATTAATTTATTGTTTTTAAGAAGACAATTAACACTAGATCAATTAACACACGCCAAACTCACGAATCCACCGTTCTGATTTACATAAGTAACAGTTAAGGTCCGTAAACTTGCTGCTGACATTGATAAACTGCTGGGAACTAATTCTCGCGGATCGCTCGCCGCTAAATAATTGGACTCAGAACCCTTTGATTATGATAATGTAGCGTTGTCAGTATATGCTGCCTTACAAAGCCTTAGAACTATCAAAACAACGTAGAACCTAATGTTACTAGATAACCTTAGATCCTGTGTACACCTACATGTTTAGGCGTAATTGACATTGTATTAAAGTTGAGTGAACACGTAAGATATTTTAAATACATACTGACAACTGTCTATTTAGTTTGAGAACGAAAATTAAGGCGAATGTGTCTGCGTTCGCTATAAATTAAAATATAGACACAAGAATCTTCATCGTCTGTGAAAAAGTTTTGAAATTTAAACAAAGCCTAAGAATTGTCAGAAGCTAAAACAATATGTCTTGTTTCGTTTATTAGTTTCCCTATTTCATTTTCTTTTAAATTCTTTAGATAAGTATCCAACCCAAAAAAATTTTGGTAATATTTTATTGATCAAAATTAACAGAGGATCTTTAGTATTTATTCATTGTGTTTCAACCATCATTTACATTTCAAACAATGCTTCATTCATGCGTATTCAATGAAGCGAACCTTCTGTCTGACTAATTTATAGTCTATCCCGTAATTAATTAAACATATCGACTGCAGATGATCTACGACGTGCAAGGAACGGTCCAACTTCCTTCAGGATATTGATGTCCTTGTTACACTAAGTGTAGCAGATTACGTTTGACGCCATATGATTTATGGTAATTGGGTAATGTTCAGGAAGGCCTTTTATTATAAGACAAGAAATGAGTCATTGTAGAGCATTTAATATGGTGCTTACAGCTGGTATTTCTTTTGGACATTGTAGACTTAATTTCTTTAGAATCTGAATCTCAATCTCGTACAACTTGAATTAAAGGTGATCAATGAAATGACAAGTCAATGAAATGAGTAAAAAATTTGAACACTGCTGCGATATTTTTATTACAACTTTTGGTATATACATACATACATATTAACACGCTTATATTCCCGGAGAGATAGGCAGAGATGCATCAGAAGTATAAAAATAATAATAGTAAAAAGGTGTTATTAAAAATGTATCAACAGCTCACTTTTAACAATAGAATACAATGACGGATGACGGATTAAAGAAATAAACAAAAAAAAAACAAATTAAATTTTAATCTAAGAAATACAATTCAAAATAAATAAGGTATGTACTATCCCACAAAGAGCGATTGCAAAGTAAACTTTATTAGGCAACTCGGGTATAAAGCACAAGACAGTAAGAATGTCACTCACAGGTTTTCAAAAACACACTTTAACTCTAATAGCGTAGTAGACAGGAAGCTAGCTGTACCTACTCACTTCACTGTGAATGCTGAAATTTAATATGCACAAAAAACTTTATCCACTTCTGCAAAAGTCTGCATTATAACTAGGAATAATTAATTCGAAGTAAAATTTCAACAATTTTGTTTTTAAATTCGGAAGCTAAAGCCTTTTAGTGAATTTTAAACTCATGCTAAAATATGAATAATTATCTTACTGTGCTCAACTTAGCGAGGTAGGTAGAAAAGATGAAGATGGATATCTAAACAAATTTTCCATTTGTCTTGAATCATTAATTACGCTTGGCCTACTTTCCTTTTTTTTATTAGCCCCTGTTTTTGCTGAGTTTATTATTTTATTTACGTTTTTTTTATGTGCTTGAAAAGAAGGCCTATTTAATTTTTATCGCAGAGATGAATTTTGATTCCGAAATTAATAAATGCGTGGAACCATAAAAATAGTCAAACGTTAATGAATGCTAAATCGTTTGAATTTAGATTATATCTTAAGAGCGTAATAAACCGCAGTCATAAAATGCAACAACTATGCTCATATCTGTTATAGATCTTTAGTCTAACCTTCTACTGTGAAATAATGTTCAACTTTGAAAAATATGTCACCTTTTTCTTTGAACTTTGTTTTCAATTATAAATAAAATGAAGTGTCTTCATAGATATCAATAGGGAAGCATACCTTACTTATTATTCCTTCAACTGAAAAGAAACAAGAATATTGTTAATGTGTTAGCTTTGTCAAAATCTTGCCTAGCCAATTTATAGTGGCCTTATCAACTTAAACAGTTTGTTTAATTGGCCACAAATGATAAAGCGTTTCAGGCTAATTTGATATCTTTCCTAACAAATGAGTAGTTGTTTTGTATCAATTTACCTTTACCGCTACCAAGTAGTCATTAGAATAGCGGAACAATAAAACAACAACATCAACATTTGAAATACATATTTCATAAATTGCTGAGGATTCAAGCCTCCCTTTGTTTTCAAACAAAATATTTACGCGCCTATTAAAACAGTTGACGAAAGAGTCTAATTCAAATGATACGGTGTCGAGGGCTACATCAAACGACTTTGGCTAACAATTATGATTTTTTTCCCTATTATAAAGAGTAAGGGTATTTGGAGGAAGGGATTTTGAAATTGGCCTTTATATTTTCTGTATGATGGATACTTCGACCCAATCGTAGCTTCAGACAAAGAAGTAATAGCCATATAATTTCCGATGCTTTCACAAATTTAGGTATCAAAGATTCATGCAATGGTTCCAATTCGAAATTCGTTAATGGGTTATAAACAAAATCTTTTACCGTCCTCAGACGATCTTCCTTAATGGGGCTTATTAAAAGGAAGGCCCGTAAACAGTATTGGTGGAGTTTAATATCTGTTTAGGATAGAAATGGAAATTGAAATAGGGTAGGAGGCTTTTTGAGAGGCTTTGAAACTTGTCGGAAAAAGTCCGCTGGATTGCTCGTCGGCCAAAATAGGCCTTTATTGTGTATCGAAATTAAGTCACTTATTTACAAAATTTTGTTATTTGTTTAAATCTTACACGTAACTTGTATATTTATACAGGAAAGCTTGAAGAGGAAGTCACTTTAATATTTAAATTTTAATGGCTTCAATACAAATACAATCTTCTACAAAAAGATGTTAATATTAAATAGCAATTACTTAATTCTGAGTCGCCCATTTCAGATGTAGCATGGTTGCGTTACATTGAAGCAATATTATTATTCTATTTTTATCTGATTAGGAGCTGCAGTTTATTTTATTACTAAATCTGTACCACACTTTGGGATGTCATGATCCTAATCTTTGGAAAAATTTCTTGACACAAGGAAACTACAAGCCATATCTATAGTTGCTGCTTCCGGGTTTGTGTTTGAACTAATATTGGGTCCTTACCTATGAAATTGGTGTTTTTATTCTGTCTTAGCAATTTGTCCGTAACTATTAAGTTTCAGAACATTCTTATAAAATAATTGCCTCTTCTGAAAATAGACCATATATTTGAGCTCGTATTATTTAATTTGATAATTTGTTGTAAGTTTAATTTTGTTAAAATTGGACACAAAGACAATTATTTTTAACTGCCTCCCGAATACATTATTTGATTTGCATTAACATAAAAACGATGAATAATTTTTATCAAGAGTGTTCACACACATATTGCTAAAGCTTGTCTAATGATACATGCCAAATATTATTATCTCTGGATTTGTCGTTGTGAAGAAAACTGATAAAATGTTAGTATGTAAAATGCAGACATCCCCAAAATCTCCATACAAAACACAAATTTCATAGGTAAGGACCTAATATTAGTAACCCTTACTGGTGTTTTAGTGTATTGTGTTTTGCAGTAAGTTAAGTCAATCTTGTATGGGTCATGTTCTGTCTTTGACACTATAAAATTAACTTAACATTCCCTTTTCCGTATGCCATTTATTCATTCAGGGAAATAAGTCGTCTATAGCCTCAACATTTTTATACTTTGCAGATCCATTAAAAAGCTTTTCAAGCACTCTTATTGAAATAATTTTTGGAATGCTCTTATAGCAGTCGAAATTTGCATGTTAACACCCCTCCCTCCCTCGGGTATAATGTCGTAATATTTTGCAAATGTGTTTTACATTCATTATGGTCAATGTAGTTTTTAGTAATGTTTTCAAAGTCCATAAATGCTATATGTATCGAAGATGATTAGGGATAGGACCGAGGAAAAGATGTTGATATTTCGGGTGAGAAGAAAATTGAAAAGGATGATATGTTAAGACCTCGAATAAAATTCTTTGCAACGCAAAAGGATAACGATGATGATAAAATATTTTTTCTATTAACTATTCTGGAGTTTATTTTTATCTTTATTTTTTTGAAAAGGGTTCAAAACAGAAAATGTCTTATAAGTGACGCATATTCTGGAGTTCTACTCTAAATAGTAGACATAAAATATATAAATATCTGTATATATATAGAATATCCAGGCGCACAGCAAGTAACTAGCAATTATAATTTCATAAGTTTTTATTAGTGAAATAATAAATTTTGCGTCTGCTACAGAAACTTTTAATAACACTAGCATAAATTATTTTACTAGCGAATATAAGGTTGTTGATATTATTTCTAAAAAGAGGAGTAAAACTATAAAACTGTTTAATGAAGTTGTTTGCCTGTTGTGATTTTATTTTGAAAGTTGGCTTTAAGTTAGATTTTAACGTCTGTCTGGATATAAAAGTTTTAGAACGTTTACTGCTTTCGTCTGTATGGCACTCCAGTAGAGTATGCAGCGAAATGTGTTACCGACCGTTTTGTTGACACATTTCAACGCGCAATGAATCTTTAATCTTCAAGATTTTTGGTGTTTATTATTGAACTTAGTTAACTGGCATGTTTCTGTGAATATGATTTGATAGTTATTTTTTTATGTTAAGTCTTTTAGATGTTTGGTCAAGATCTAAAGAACAAAAAAGGCATCATCGTCATCCTATCCTGACCGATTGAGAGCTTCGTTGGTGTGCTCTCAGGTGACTGACATACCCAATTTTTGTAGAGCATGTACGACCACATATTCTACAAGTCAGTACCCCTCCGACGTTATTATAATGTATGGCTGCGGGTGGTCGGGCCTTGAGCTCGTCTCGCTTAGCATCGAGCTGTTCTCTACGTTTCTTCTCAAAAAGCCAATTAACTAGTTAACGGGAACAAAAAGAGATACAATTGAAACATCTATTGTTTGCAAAATCGGTGTTCGCGGTGCCCGCCGAGGGGTCAAACGTAAAGATAAAGTCACATAATTCCGTGACAAAAAGAAGCTTCTGAATCCAACAACAACATATTAAATTATAGGATATCAAGAATAACATCGCTATAATCGTGAGAAATTCACTCGTAAATGCTAAGAAAATAAAAACCAAAATCTATATAGGTCAGCTTGTAATGGACATTATGTCACATACCCAATACTCTGCACAAGTTCAAGCTCCAAATAGAATGGATAGGCCGATAAAATATTCCTTTAAAAGCACCCTGCTCCAAAAAACTCACGTAACCTCGATAGCAAGGAAAACACCAAAGAACATCTTAATGGAAAATGATGCAGTGATTCGATTCAAATGAATTTTCTTAGCCGTCAGCGCCGCGAATGATGGATGACCCGCCGCTGAGCTATTCATAACCTTATTAGTCGGTGAGATATTGTTATGTTACAGCCGATATAATAATTTGACTCGATACCATCAAAAGGTTACTAAATCGATTATGGAATTCGTTGGCAATCGGCTGGATTGCTGGGGTTTATACAATAATCAATCATACTGAAATAATGTTTAGGCTGTATTTTGATTCTTAATGGTGTTGAAACTGTTGAAATATTAACTTGAGTGTTACTGTAAAATCCGTACTACGGTAAATCTTTGGATTTTCTAGTGTATCCAAAAATTTACTGTCTAAAACACTGTGTAAAATAGTAATAGCCCATTCTGTTTTGCACTGACGTATTTGCGTAGCTATGCATAGAAAGGTTCAAAAAAGTTTGATTCCCTAAAAAATGCAGTAATATAGATGCAAAATGAATTTTGCCCCAATATTATCTGGACCCAATGCGCATCGGAGAATGGTAATGTATTACAATGAGCTGCTCATCTTTATGAGGTCAGCAGCTCTCGCGCGTGGTATGAATACTGCGTCGCAAAGTTGCTATGCCATAGATTCAGTTTCATAAACCGAACCGAAATGTTGGATCATACTTGATAACTAATATTGCGATACATACGTATAAAGGGAAAGCAGAAGTGTTTAACACCCACAGTTTCCCCTTATACGTTCCAGTCCCCATGTAAGGGGCGAGAGCCTGTTTGCACCGAAAAAAAAAATACTTTCGTAAATTAATTTTACCACCTCTGTAGTCAAGTAACCTGTACGCCGGTCTCAAGGCGTCGCCATCTCGAAGGGTTCTGGGTTCGATCCCCGGTGTGGACAGATGTTTGTGATTACAGGCAATTGTTCTACAGTTTTGGATGTTTATATACGTATTGTATACGGACAATTTATATGTATTTATCTTTTAAATAAATTTATCTGTCATCTAGAATCCAGAACACTAGCAGCATCTGTTGCTTAAATGGGGCTAGTTGGTAGGTCTGAAGATATTTACGAGTATTACAAGCTTTCATTTAACTTGCAATGTATAATATTTTTGTCCGGATGGAATCTTACAACTCAATTTTAAGGCACTTACCCTCAACCGATTGAGCTGAAATTTTGTATGCATACGTAAATTAGATGACAATGTAAGATTATTATGACTTGGAGCTGATCTGATGATGGATCTGGAAGGTGGCCATAGGTACTCAGCAATTAAACAACACAACCCAATCGAGTTTGGGCTCGTTTGATTCGTCTTGAAGAGTACTTTTGTGTCATATGGTAACCAGGGTCTGATAATGGAGATGGAAGGTGGTCATAGGAACTCAGTAATTAAACAACATAAACTCATCTAGTTTGGGCTCGTTTGATTCGTCTTAACGAGTACTTTTGTGTCATATGATAACCAGGGTCTGATGATGAAAATGGAAGGTGGCCGTAAGAACTCAGTAATGAAACAACATAGCTCATTGATTTTTGGGCTCGTTTAATTCGTCTTGACGAGTACTTTTGTGTTAAATGGAAACCAAGCTTTCGTGGCCTTAAGCAGGGTTAAAACTTTAGAAGGTATTCTTATTGAATAGCTACACTGTTCCAAGTTAATTGGTGCAACAATGATGCGATAATCACAACTAAAAAGTAAAAAATAAAAAATTAAGGTAAAAAAAAATCATTAAAAACAAGCTTTTATTTAAATGCGCTAAAAAGAAATAAATAAATTTTAACTGTTAACTTATAACGTCGTATCAAATTTAACACATTTGACACAATTAATATGTTATAAAAGCTTGTCGTGAGATTTAAGTACTCGTATTTACTTGTTGCCTATTAAAATTTTAAAATTAAGAAAGTAATAAAAAATTTGTGGAACAAATATATCTATACACATTTGATATGTGATAGCCCTTATTTCCTTCTATTAAGAGTCATTAACGACCTCCTTAACGAGCAGTGCCGTTTTCTCTGTTATCGCTGCCAATAAGGGGATGTCAACGAAGAAACTGATAATAAATTCTAAAACTGTCCTTCTGTTTGAAGCCCGGAATATACAGTCAACTTCAAAAATATTTTTACACATTTGACAGGTAGGTCTTTATTCAAATAAGCGTAATATACTGTCCAACATGCATACATATTTTTGGACTCGACTGTACTAATTTTCTTGGAAGAAAACAAATATAGGTAAACAGAATTCAACCTAAAAAGCCATCGTCCCCAAAGACTAAATAATCTTGTTAATTAAGACTACTAAGTGTCCCAATTGCCAGAAAGAATTCCCTTAAAATTTTGCCGTTTGGAAGTAACAAAAACAGGCCTATTTGCTATAACGACTCGCCTTGAGTTGTTCGGCTTAAGGTTCCTCAAATCTACTTAACAGTAATTTGGACTGTCCATTAAGAAGTTTAGGTCTGTCCTCGCTATCCGTTTCTCTCCAAGTTACGTTGAAAATTACACTTTAAGTGCTATTGTCTGCCAAGTCAATTGCATAAAGCTAAGAATCGATAAAGAAAATTGACGTTCGAAGTGACTTTTGTATTAAATTCTTTACACACTGCAAGCCTCCGGCTTCATTTGGCTCTTTGATTTCTTGACTATTTGAATTTCTCATAAAAGTTATATTTCACAATAAAGTTATAAATCTTATAAGACAAACGCCACTTTGCTGCTAATAAGTCAGTAAGCTTTCACTCTTCTCTGAAATACTACATTATCACATAGCTTCCCTGGTTCTGCCTAAATATACCTATAAACAATACTGTAGTCAATAACAACGCGTCCGTTACTGCCCAATCTCTCGGTTATTAAACTTAATGCTCCCAATAAACATAGTTCATGAGTAAATTTACCATAATGTTACTGAATGAAGCTTATTTTCCATTTTGCTATACATTTGCTTCAACATTTAATTTCCTGAATTGCGGCATCGCAGCCTAAAATTCTGTTTACGCTGTACTAGAATTATGGCTTTAATTAGCAGATTCAAGTGCTATTCAAAACAATCATTGTCAGTTTCGATATAAGGTACAAAATTGCTTCTTTTGACCCCAAAAGATGTTCTCGTAATCATTGCCTAGGGAGGCAAACCCTGTGTAATGAAACTATGCAAATAGACCTTATGTTTGGTCTTCTATTTGTTAATCGTATAATATTACATTTTACCACTACTTCCTTTTTTTAAGTTGGGACAGGCAGTGATATTGCTCTGAGGTGTACTGGCGGGGAACGGCCTTTAGACGCGAGGGTGAGCGCCCCGCGCCTGAAATGGTCAGGCGATGGCAGCAACGTGCTCAGCGGAGCACTTTGAGGGTGTGGCGACAAAGGTTGGAGGTGCCTAGACAGGGGCTATGGACCCTGACGGGACTCTCACCAAGCCTGAAGGAGTGGATAGGTCGGAGACATGGGTGTCTGTCATTCCATCTGGTGCAGGTACTTACGGGACATGGTGCGTTCGGTAAGTACTTGCACCGGATCGGCAGGGAACCCACCACCCGATGCCATGAGTGTGGACATGACGAGGACACTGCACAGCATGTACTTGAATCGTGTCCGGCCTGGGCGTCTGAGAGAAGGACCCTTGTGGCCGAAATTGGATCAGACCTTTCGCTGCCGACGCTTATCAAGGCCATGGTTGGCAGTGAGACGGCGTGGGAGGCAACAGCCAACTTCTGTAACGCCGTCATGTCCAAGAAAGAGACAGCAGAGAGGGCGCGGGAATCCAGTCCCAGCGCAGGTCCTCTGCGGAGAAGGAGGCTCAGGCGCAGAGCGCGCCTCTATGGCCAACTTGCTCAGCCATAGCCTGGGGCTCGGGTGTTCAGGGATGCAGCCCCGTCACCCGATTGCACAGTCCCAGGGAGCCAAGTCGCGTAAAGCCCGCAAGGGGAGAGTGGGTCGGTCGACCAATCGCCAAATATCGCTACCTCGCGCAAGTCTACCTAGTTCCGCGTGTGGTAGCGATCCCTGGTGAACAGAGTGCGTGCGGTGGAAGTTTAGTGGGTAGGGCCGTCCCTCGAACCGTTTTGACGGTTCGCGGAACGGAGGATTCCCACATAACCTCTGGAGGGGCTGCAATCCCTCCAAGGTATGCATAAAGCATTTTACCACCTTAAAAAAAAAAAAAAAAGGCAGTGATATTACTGGGCAGGTCCTCGACTTCACTCTTCTTCTTCTTCTTGCCCTTTTCCCACTCTAGGTGGGGTCGGCACAACATGTCTTCTTCTTCCATTCTCGTCTTTCACTCAGGATGCTGAGCATGAATGTGGACGGACCTAGAGAAGACCAAAGAAGCGATGGATTGAATGCGTGAAGAACAACATGAGAATAAAAGAGTTGGGTGCTGAGCTGACGAGTGAAAGACGAGAATGGAAGAAGAAGACATGTTGTGCCGACCCCACCTAGAGTAATGTGTGTGTGTAATGTGAGGTCCTCGACTTCACTAAGGGTCAGTTTATTAATACTGTGACGGGGTGAGGCCAGGGATAAATGGAAGACGCTGGGTCGTCACTTATGTATTTTAAATTATGGATATTGAGGCACAACTGAAACAATTTTATAAAAAAGGTAAATTTTACTGAACACAAAAACAATTTCACACTTAACACTAATAGTAGATTAGTAGCCAAGGGCTGTAAGGCATCAATTGAAGCCCGAGATATTTAGGCGCACGAGCGCAGCGAGGGCGCTTATAGTTCGAGGGTGCAATTGATGCTTACACCCGAGCTAACTACTCTGCTTTACATCTCGATTGTGAGGTAAGTGGAAAAAAAGGCATTACAAGAATAAATAAATTTATTTTCAAGAACTAAATTTAGCTTCGCCGTTCGATATTCAAATTTGATGAAAATAGCGAAGCGACCTCTTTTGTCACAAGAATAAATAAATTTATTTTCAAGAACTAAATTTAGCTTCGCCGTTCGATATTCAAAATTGATGAAAATAGCGAAGCGACCTCTTTTGTCATTGGGCTGAATGCATGATGTCTAGTGCCAGTAAGATGGTTAGATGTACGCGAACTTTTTGAAAGAGTTTTTTTTTTATTACTTACCGCCCTAGGGCGTTTCCAGCTACATTATTAACCTAGGGCGGTAATTGATCACTTACAACCCGCATCTGGGGGTATTAAGGACCTACTTACCGAACATGAGAGATATAAAATATATTATAAAAGGTAGGGCTACTTACAACAGTGCCTTAAAGAAACTTATAGACTTTGTTATATATCAGGAACTGGTGATACAGAATCTTGTGGGTTGTTGTAACTTTTAGTATAAGCTTATTATAACTGATCAGCACTTTATAAATATATAATAATTGTTAGCGGTGAGTCAAGTCTCTACACGCTGACTCTGGTAAGAATGAATTTCGAGAACAAAACAAATATAAAGAGACAGACCGTAAATTTAAAAGCGGAAACCAAGAGAAAAATTGCCAGAGAAGAGCGCAATGACAGCAACGAGTCGCTAATACAATAGCGCCTCGTTACAATACGCGGTCAGGTTGACCAGTAGGTTAAAATATGTACCAATGGTGAAAACATATGATGTCGTGACATGACAGCTTGTCCATTAGTAATTTTCAAATATAACTAAAGTTAAATCATCATAGACAATTTAACCACAACACGATGCTGGGATTAGTAAAACGGCGGCTGGCGGCACTGCCGATGTTATTGCTTCGAATTTTCATCACAAAATTAATAGTTTGTAAAGCTGACGTCATCCATTGACGTTATTAGTCTAGCTACCCTCTAGATTTTAACTATAAAAATAACTATTAGTACGGATTAAAAACTCACTCTAAGTGGGCTAAGTCATTGACATAGCCTACCGTATTAGCAAACTGAAGTGGTAGTAGTCTGGTCACGTCTGCTGTAGAACTGACGGCCGTTGGAGTCATAAAGTGTTTGAGTGAAGACCGTAAGTCGGTAAATGCAGTGTGGGACGCCCTGTGGCAAGATGGGATAACAATATTCGTAAGTTGGCTTGTGTGGGTTGGATGAGAACGGCTGAAAATGGACAGCGATGGCGTGCATTAGGGGAGGCCTATGTCCAGCAGTGGACAAGGGTAGGCTGATGATGATGATTGAGCCTCGACTTTACTAATACACATTTCAAAGGTTGGCTACGCACACTGTAATCTCTGTAGACGTTGCAACCATGAGTATTATATGACGACTAGGTGCTTACCACCAGATCAATTGGTTTTTCACATCACAGGATTATTTTAGATTACCAATCTGGCTATTCTGCGATATACGAGTATATTCTTAAACAATCAGTGCCATTATCATCACATAGAAAGTTCATGCCAAGAGCATTGTCGAGTCCAATTACCGCAGTCCAATCCGACTGGATTTAATAGACCCGGAACAAACTTCGTAGCGCTATTTAATCGGCAAGTACCAATATTCATTCGGAAAATTGTCTCCACCGAAGCTGGGGACTAATCATTTGACCACCAACTTTCCAGTTATGCTAATAACCACCTACCAACTTTGGAACTTTCTTAATATAATATTTGGAAAGTCAAACAGTTGGGGTTCTAAAATTTCAATTTTCATTGTCGACATCTTTCGTGTGGACGTTTGTTTTATGGTGCTTTGTCCCAGTCTTAAATTAATTTTAGGCGTGTTATAATGGTTGTTCAGTAATTTTTGTGTTTGGAGGTAGTTGCGAATGGGATTTTGTATTATAAAAGCTATAGAGAATTGGGAGAAACGACTCTACTCCTGCAAAAGGCCACCTGTGCAATTCTTCAAGTAACCCTGCAAGTGCATGGAAACTGACATCATCTTTTACATAGAGACCTTTACAAATCATGTGATACGTCGTTACACATTTGCTTAAGCCTTCTAGGATAAGTGTGTTAAGATATAATACAGTCTAAATAATTTTATTAGATTGAGAATATTTTAAATTTTTTGGTTGCCTAGTAGATTTTGCTTTTTGCGATAATATGTCCGCCTGTGTTGAATTGCATTTGTGATGTTTTTTTTTTCAATGAAGAGTGCGGGCCGTTCACACTATACTGGTCCAAATGTGGATTTGTGTTTAGAAACGGTTGCATTAGCGTCTGAGACCGACGGCTTCACGTCTTATGAAGCACGGAGGAACTCGGGATCACAAATTTTTAGGGATCGAAATTTAAATATCGTACAAACAACGACACCACTAAGCTTCTCTCACAAATATTGTGTGGACGATAAGGAAGCTTAGGGGAACCCTTGCGATATCATCTTCCGACTGTGAGAGTATTACAAAACACAATTTTTCTTGACTGTCATTTGTCATGTTGTCATGTTTATGAATCAGGCCGACCCTCACTTTAACACAAACAAAAGAGATTAAGATAATCACGCTTATATTACTATTCACACCGACACTTTTCGGGACATTGTGATTGTACCGATATACATATTTAAGTATTAAACAAAATTACAGAAAATTTAGATTTAACACCTCTGCCAACGATGCCTATGGTTCTAGAGGTCTGATAATATATACACACATATATATAATCCCAACTATTATCCCCTTAGGGTTAGCCAAAAGCACCGCAATAGCAGTCCATTGGCATAGTCTACGCTTCACCAAGCAGTGACTGCACTCAGCGTGAGCCCGTCGCCACTATAAGCTGGATGGTTAAGACGACTAATGGACTCAGAACTGCACGATCTAAGTCAATTATTCGCCTTTTACGACACTCAAGGGAAGAGATGGGTTGGTAGTGTTATTTTATGCGCAGCTACCACACGACTTTCGACGCCCGATGATTGATGTAAAAAAATATGCAAATGTATCATCATCACACTTAATAAAGGAATAACCAGAGGTGTAAACAGCCATATTTCACCGATATAATTAGGTACGTAACACATTGCGGCAACCGCTATTCAGAACAAACTGTGTTCAAGTTTTATTAATATTCAAACTCAACGACAGAGGTACCAAGCAAACTTCTTTAAGGTGCCGTGGATGAATCAAGGAAAATTATCCCTAATGAATTTTCCCTTTGTTTTCCAGATTAGACAACATTATAAATATTTTATCTGATCATAATAATACAAATTGCGGACTACGATTAAAGCGAAGCATCAATCCATCAGGCCATTATTACTGGTACCCATTGTTTTCCCGACAAGGTCATTTTTGTCGAAATTAATAAATCATCGGGAAGCGGGTGACAGGAAAAATTTCATTATCGGCTATGTTATCGTATTTTCATAGCCATCTAGTCATTTGGGCTTATTTCAATCCTATTGAATGGGTCTATTTTATAGATTAAGAAAATTTATTCTTCGTTTAGTTTCTCAAGAGACTTCTTTAAACATTAGAATTGAGTGTTTGAAATCGTTTGCAGTTTTCTTCAGTCGTTTGCTTCAGAGATTTCTTTAATTTAGAAGCAGAAAAAACATTTCCAATAAACTTCTTTAACTTCTTCTTCATAAATGACGATAGGAGTTATACAATGAACGTCGCGACACGTCTACTTCTGGGATAGGCCTCACCCAAAGATCTCTGTAGGGTTATTTTTAATGCATCAACAACCTTTTAAGACTAGGTAGCCGCCATCATAAATATCAACACTCGGTTGTACTTTTGATATTTTTTACATATTTTACTTCCATTCAAAAATACATATCAATTTGACCTTACTCGTACGTGTAAATGTTCTTAGTTCAGAGCACACAGCGCACGCGGGCGTCGCGCGTGTTACCTTTTTATATGAATGAAACATGGACTAACAAATGTAACGTAACGACATTACAATAAAAGCCTGTAAAATCATTTTAAAGTAATTTATTGGGATTAGATAAAACATGTACAACAAATGTTGTTATTTATGTTGTTAGCTACTTTCTCTTACGAACCAGTTGATACATTAAAAATAACCTTGTATATCAATCGGTCCAGCCCCCTTACTCTAAACTGTCAGAAAACAAAGGAATCACAGAATCTCTATACCTGTCTCTTTTTATTGCAGCGATTTTGAGCGATATGGGACGTGACTTTCCGAATCGAATCCGTGAACCGACAGTTTAGAATAATAGGGCTATTCTACCCACACTTACCCTCATTTGCCGACTTTTTTTTCTGATTTTCCACGACCTTCACTAGGTTGTCACCATATCGGTCCAACTTGTGGGAGGCTACTAACGCTGCGCTTCCCTGATTTGACATTTCCCGAAATAGAAACTAAACTATATAATATGCACCTAAACAACCAGTGAAGACGTATTCAGTTTAGGTATTTTTACATACCCTTATGAACGTCAATTATAACCGTTCGCTAGCTACCAGGAGAGCTTGTTCTGAGAAGAACGAGCTAAAAACTCAGCAAGACGTTCCCTCTCCTTACAATAATATTTAATTTTTGGAAGCTTTTGTATCATGACTACACACTCATTCATTGCTGACTAACAAGTGATGGTGAATAATTTTCTGAACTTTTTACTGTCTTCATCAACACTGAAAAATTATATACCTATTGATTATAATTCTTCTCTGTTGGGATAAGACGTCCCTTAGTCCATCTTTGACTTCTACTTTGCATTGCACACTCACATGACTCGAATATTTTATTTTAAGACACTCTTATTGTTAAATTACGTAGATTTCAAATAAGAACGCTTAAATAGCGACTCAAATTCAAGAAGCGTCTTGTTATGAAACATCTTACGGCATCTTATAGAGAAGCTCCATTTAATTAATTAGACTCCGATTGCTTACCGACTTTAATTTATAAAGTGGATGTATGGAGGAAATGTCCTTTAGTCTTTACGTAAGCACACTGTTAATTATACGGGAGATCTAAAATTACTCGCATTACTTTTTTGTTTGTATTCCATAAGCCTTCAGTTGTCTAAACAAAGGTGAAACGAGAATGATTTCAATATTAAATATAAATTCGTTGTTTGCTTTTGATAAAAAATATATAGCCTTTATTACGAAGCAATTCAAAGAGATTATCGCCTCCTGTTACATGGGGAATCATAGCTTAACAGGTGAAGCGGATGTTTGTACCTCTGCCTACCCCCTCGGGGATAGAGGCGTAAATTATGACAAATTATGTTATGTCTTCCCCAGCCAATATACGTCTCAATACTGGACACAGGCTTTCCTCATGGAAAATAACATAAGGAGCATGAGCCGTAACACCACCACGCTGGCCCAAAGCAATCACGGAGCAGTTTGATATCACTTTTTGGTCACCCGTCCAAGGCCTTACCATAGTGATCGTAGCTTTGTTTTCGATATCGAAAGCCAAAAAGTATTAACCACCGAGCTTTACGGTAGTCACATGAGACGAATCAATACAATGGGCCTATTTTTCTTCGCACGCTGCACTTTCGATCTTGCATAACTCTGGTAGCCCCTGAAAATCTTCATACGTTTCATACTATATGTATAAAGGCCAGTGCCCAGGCGTGATAATTCCAAACATTGCGAAAGATAGATAATTACTTAATAATGTCCACACAAATGACTTCTTGAATATTATTGATTAGATGTCTGCCTTTCATTTGTAATAAAACTAACATCTCTCTAAATAGCAATCTATCAATTTTCCGTAATAACGAATTATCCCAAAGGGAACGTGTTTTCGTATTTCCGAATATCCTTCGAAAGGAAAAACCTAATAAATATTCAAGAGATATTGAAGTACGATGTCTTCTATCAAAAACAATTGTTATATATTTCTTGTTGTACTTATGTCGAACCAGTGAATATTTTTTCACTGTGACATGTGATGGCATTAAATATAATTTATAAAATTAGTAGCTGTTGCCCGCGACTTCGTCCGCGGTTACTGGTTTTTTAACTATCCCACGGGTACCCTTTATTTTTTTTTAAATAAAAAGAATCTAAGATGTTGACCAGGTATATAAGGTATCACCATGCAAATTTTCATTGAAATCGGTCCAACCATTTCGGGGTTAGCGAGTACAAACAGACAGAGACATAAAAAATTGATTTTTTTTTCCACTTTTTACAAACCCCTGACTTGATTTTAAGGATTTTTTTTCTATGTACAGGTATTCGACCTCCACAGTTTTATTATAATATAGATTGAAAGTAGATATTTATTTTATAGTACAGAAACAAAATATTCAAGGCTCACAAGAGCTATATTCAGCAGTAGGTGCTTCTCGGTTGAGAATTTTACAGAAGATAATTTTTCATCAAAGATAATACCAAATTGAATTTAACGTAGAATCTAGACCAAGATAACCACACTGACCAGAACCAGAACCAGAACTTGAATATTTTATTTTAGTATGGTTTAGCAATTATTTTTCACTAAAAATTTCACTGTTCAAATGACCGCCAAACTCCACTTCCCGATACCTGGGCAAATTGTAAAATTTAAGCAAAATTTAACTCTAAATACATCGATTACTCCACATTACGGGTTATTCAGTGTGTAAGGCGATTGAGTTACAAATGGCAGTGAACAGGTCACAGCCCAATGCAAGGAGATGGGTGAATACTGCCTCTTCGTCGGTTCCGGCGTGGTGGCCCAATATGAGAGCGACAGCGGGACAAAAATGTCGTTTATATTCTTAAAGCCGTTTCGCCTAATTTATTTATTTAATGAATATATTTATTATTTATTTATTTATTAAGCTATTGCATAGCTTCTATCGCGGGCCTTGAGCGCGGGGACCGAATCCAGAAATTCCGTAACGAAAAAACCTCACGCTCCCCACTCCGATGCGCAAGGAGGTGTGGCTTGAAGGCCGTGCATGTTAAAAACCCAAGGTGGTTACCAAAATGAAACACCGTGTCCAAGGCGAATACAAATTTTAATTAACATCGGTTGGACCATATAAGTCTATGAGAGTAAACAATAGTGCGTTTTAAAGGATAGGTGGCGCCATCTAGTGATACAACAAAGAACTAATTTTAACAAAGACGCCACTTTGGTTTTATTTATAAGCTAACTATTACACATTGTTTATTATGAGTTTTGTTATTTTATTAATTAGTTTATTAACATTTATTTTAGATAATTATTTTATGATTTAATTTACTTATAAGTGATCCGAACGAAATAATGTATATGCAAACTACCAACAGTTTATATAATTTGTTTTCTTATCGGTCACCACGCTCAAAAAGTGTAACTTGAATTTATATCAAAGAAAAAGAAATACTGCATGAATAAAATAAATAAATAAAATTATAATAGCATAAGTTGATATAAAATGCTATGCAATAGCTTTACCGCGGCAGTCCCCGAGTGCCACACGTCTTTTTTATATTTTATTGAGTTTATATATTGTTTAATTATATAATATATATCATTTTATTTGTTTACTAATGTATATGTTTGCATAGACTTCTGTTTTGTCTTGTGCACTGGTGTCGCTTCTCTTACATCCTGAGATCTCTCACACCTGTAACGGGTTGACTGGAAGATATCCCTATTAGGGATAAATCCTCCCTTGTATACTTCTGCTTTTTACATTGTTTCTTTTTGTTTATGTGCAATAAAGAGTTAAAGAGTTAATAAAATGTATCAAAATAGGTTCCTATAGTTGACGAGGAGGACACCTACGGGTTGTACAGCATGAACATGAATAATTTTTTGAACGATTTGTGTCTTTATTCCCTTGTAATAAGGGACGTTTCATAAGCACGCCAGCCATAGCACCAACCAACTGCGCCGCCGGCGAGATTTCCATACATTTTGACGCATAGAGCGCGCGTGGCTGTGAAACGATGTAAGTAATTCTGCGTTATTATAATGTCTAGTCCAGTTACATTAATTAAAAAAGTTATTATTATAAGAGCATGCGCGTGGCCAGCGTACGTATGAATTTCCCTTAGTTAATTTTTTTTTGTTGCAGCACATGTTTTAATATGAAGCGTTCACTTACTTTTTCATTGAGGATAGCATAATTTTAATAAATAAATTGTCATGACCATGACAAAATATGTCTAAGTTCGAAATTAAGTGAATAAAAACAACAAAATCTTTTTTGTCATAATCGATAAGTCTTAGGCATATCTGTATAAGGTAAAGTTCCTCTTAGAATCACACTAGGTATTAATTAGAATTCAAATTCGAATTAACAATTACGTTTTAGGTGTATTTGTTTCATTATTTGCGCATCACCAAATGCTGTATAAAATTAATAATAAAATATTACTCATACAGCTTACAAGAGCGCGTATTCAAATGAAAGCCCGCAGATTTATAACGATTACATAAACGTTATTTAAACAAAAATAAAGCAATGAGTTCAGCGCTGCCAGTATTAATATGCAATTAGGTTGGGAGTGCCAAATCAAATTGTAATTTGGTCTAAGCCTAATTTTATGATTATACAAATATTTTTTTAAGTCTGTAAAGTTAGAAAAGCTATTTTCTTAATGGAACCACTTATAGGGGTAATATAGAGGTATTTAAGCTCGACGCAATACCTTACAATGCCTAATTCGATCATTTACTAAAACTTGCTCATCACTTTATTTGATTACAACCAACCAAACACAGAGCCGATCTTTATAACGAGACGAATCTTCCAAAAGTGTCGACTAATTTGGTCTATACAAATCTTTAATCAAAATACTCAATAACAGCGTAAAATAACATGTCATGTATTTCACTCAGACATTAAACACGATTAATAAAAAGGTTAAAGGTATAAAAATTGCCAATTTCAAAAGGAAAGGAAAGAATTAACAAAATATTAAGCATTCAGTTTTGCGGCTACAGACCAACCCGTTCCGTCCGAAAATTTTCTCTTAAAACATTTTCTTATTATTTGCCTAATCAATAATGTTGTTTGTATTGAACCCGCTGATCCTAGAGCCCTACCCTTTCTGCCTTTACAAGACGATCCATCACCACAACAAAGTGCGGACGTTGTCAACCTAGAATTCAGTCGATTAGCACGTCAGCTTACTGGCGCCCTGATGAATCTGTCCGATTTTAAGGAAGGGTTCTAACAAGAAACGGTTAAGTGGCCGTTTTGATTGCTAGCACTTGGAATTTGAATAGATAATCTGGATTGAGATGAATGGTTTGGAACAAAGCAAGAGTTTTTAATATGATTCAATTATCATCAATCCTATTCAACGTCGTCTATTCATTGATGAACATATTAAAAAGTCAGCGAATGCTAAGACTAAGTATAAATTTAAGAAGATGTCTATTTATCACTGATAGAAATTTTAATAAGAGAAAACAATTTGGACATTTTTCTAATATCGTAATCACATTGTACTACCACTACAAATATAAAAATAGAGGACTATATCACATATTATCTGGTCACCCTGATGGCACATGTGGGCACCGCAATTGTTATCTAAAAGTCGATTAAATATCACTTAATGCTTTAATTTTGCAATAGCTACCTACAAGCTACTACAATAACTTATAAAAAAATATAAAAATCCACGTTTTTCTCGGGTCCAATGTGAACTTTTATCCTAAGTTTTTGGGCTTTGAAGATTGGTCAGACGACACGCATAAATCAAGCTACTTGTAAAATTCTATAATTAAATATCTTCTGGGGTTCTAGACTCATTACTACGCGAGGAAGGCAGCTCAATATCGGACTCAACATCAATAATCTTGCCACGGTTTCCACGTCAGAACCCATTTACTGGCCAACGGTAACAAACAAAATTCCTAACTTGTTATATTTCTTGATTAAGGGTCTTTCCAAGTTCAGTCGTGCTATGATAGCACGTCCGATCATATTCCTGTTCTCCTAACAGTCAGCATCTTACCGCTTGAATATGATAAACCTAAAAGGATCTATAATAAGCACACAGATAGGCACCATTTTCGAGAGGACCTGAAAGAGAAAATACACATACATACAATCACGCCTATAAGGGGTCGGCAGGGTCCAAGGAGCACTGTGTTCCTTAAAACCACATGTAGCCATACAAAAATTGGGTTTGTTCAGATGAAAAATCGTGAAAAAGTAGTAACAAATGGTTAGCTCATCGCCTACACAATCACAGACCCAGTACCCAATACGCCCTAAGGCGCTTTTTACGACATGCTAGGCAAGAAAAGCAGTTGGCACATTTGCCTTTGCCTGCAACAGTTTTCCTTACAACCCTATTGAATGGCTGCCTCAGCTGCCTCATTTTCCCATGACATGGAAAGTTTCCCAAATACTCATGAGACTGAAACCATGAAATCCTGCCTGAGACAGCAAATTTTGGCTAGCAGCAAAGACCCGAAAAATGCCATAATCAATCTGTAAAAGTGACTGAGTGTCTACGCAGATATGTGAATGAAAATCTGCCGCACAAAAACAGCGTGAAGTATCTGGGCCTTCATCTGGATCGACGACTAACTCTGCAACAGCATATAAAAGCCAATAGAGAGGAGCTGAATATAAGATACAGAGATCTGTACTGGCTGGTGGGGAGAAAAAACAAACTCTCCACAGATAATCAGTTGTTTATCTACAAGGCTATTCTGAAGCCTGTGTGGATGTACGGAACACAGTTCTGGGGAAGCACCAGAGCGACTCAAACATCATGAGTCTGTAAAGGATGAAAAATGTAATTCTGATAAACATTTCCATGGCCCCATGACTACCTACAAATAAACACAATAAAGAAATTAGAATTACTGCTGTGATGTACCGAGAGAGGCTAAAAAACCACCCAAGCATACTAGCAGCAGAACTAAAACATCCTAGTCATGTAAAGCAGCTAAAACGAAAAGACATACACCAGCTTTAAACAAAAAACATTTGTCGATGTTTTCGCTTGAAGACACACTTAACGAGACCAAATCCCACAACATTTATCTGCTTATAGTGTAATGATTGCAGATTAAGCAAAAAAAATTTATCACTGATCATGTAAATAATACAGAGGCAATTAAAAAGCATGGTGATGGTATTAAATTAATGATCAATAAAATATGTTGACAAAGACAAACGATAAATAAGTTTTAACATGTTTATTATGTTATTCGATTTCACTTTACAATATTGAGATCACATCAAGATAATACTTGTTACAACACACTCTTGTGACGTGAGAGTGGGTACAGTATATTTGTGACATAAAGAAGAATATTAACTTACAAAATAAGGTGTGTGTAAATAAATAAGTGTTCTTGAGAACCTTTTCTCGCTCCACAAGCTCTCAGTTCTCCTTTGGCAGATTTTCGACGAATAAATTCTAATGTCTATGTTTTTGCATCACACACTTCGTCAATATTTCAAACGGATTTCGCTTGTTTAAGAAAATGGTTTTTAAAAATTTCATCATGTCACTCGATCTTTATTTGCAATTCATTAAATATAAGTAGAATTGTGTCTGATTGATTGGTAGTATAAAAATATTCATAAGTTTTAGATAAAAAATTAAAAAAGCTACATGAGGTTTAATTTTTAGATATAATTTAACTTCTTTCATCAAGGCCTTATTAAGGCAAAAATTATAAAGTCTTAAAAGACAAAGGAAGTTGACATTATAATAGATTTTATTATCAGAAAGAAACTCAGCACTCTTCACTTTGTGAAAAAGTTAAATTGATAGACAGCATTTTATATAACATCAATAAAAAAAAAAAATTTAGTTTAGATGCTTCTTAGCGCATGCTTATGAATGTCATAAACATTTTACAATATTTCGTGAAAGAGAAAAACTACGCCATCCGTTCACAATATCTACCAGGGGGTCCTGTTCTGAGAACGGGCAAGAAACTCTGCAAGTTTCTATCCTCCCTTTAGATAGCATCATTTAAAAAGTGTCATAAACTACTACAAATAATAAATAAAAGATAGATACATAATCTAAGTTACATTCTGGAGTTTACCACATCTTTCATTTAAACACAAATCAAATAAGCCACGATCGATTGTTAAACGTCGATAAAAATATTTGATGATTGAATGTACTCACGCAATTACGCGTCCACACTAAAAGTACAAGCAAATAACGGTACACGCAATGTTTTATTTTTCTCAGAGCATTCCTATCGCAGGTGGATTGGAAGAAATTTCTTATAGAAATAAGCCCTACCAATTGAATCATAGTTTCTTCCTTGTATTATCCAGTGTATATTGTGTACAATAAATTATTAAATAAAGTACATTGCTTTGTATTGTAAATATAGAAGTACTAGCTGTGCCCGCGACGTCGCGGCACATTATATTCGACGTTCGCGTGGCTATTGATTTAGCGCCGGAAAAAAGTTGTCAAACAATTTTTGTTGGTCTAATTAACACAGTATTGTTTTTTTACAAAATGCTTAACATAACATTCCTACCTCTTATTTAGTAAAATGTTGACTATTAATAGTTGAACTAAAACCTCTAAAGGTTACTATTATGAAAATAAAATTTCTTGTCAATGTCATCTGATTAATGGTTGTCATGGTAAATATCTGTTGTCGTGTCATTATTTTACAATGCCGAGTTTAAAAATTCGAAATGAAATTACATTTTGACGGAATATGCCACTTATTGATAACCGCAGTTTCACCCGCGCGGTACCCGTTCCCATGGGAATAACGGGATAAAAAGTGGCAAAAAGTAGCCTATGTCCATTCTCAGGCTGTAGACTATCTTTGTACCAATTTTGATTAAATCGGTTCAGTAGCTTTGACGTTAAATCAAGACAGACAAACAGAGTTACTTTTTTTACAAAGCAGCATTCTTCAATGTTGTGTTCCAGTTTTAAGGATAATACAAGTAGTGAAATTACTGGATACTGTTTACATTATATCTAAGCCTTAGGAAGCGTATCCCGGCAGGAGTTGCAAGTGGATGCATATCTCACCTGCATTACTTTTCATGTTTTGAAGGGGCGACTGAAAGTAGCCCCGATTGCTGATAAGCTTTCAGAAGACTTTTCTTGTATAGACATGTAATAAAGAGAGACATAGCTCATATAGCCAAAAAGTTATAGACTGGACCGTGTTGGGAGAGAAAGACAGAAGAAAAGATGTGTGAATAATGATATATGATGAGGATGAGAGTTGTTTTGGCGAGTGATAGGAGAGAGTAGAACAAGATATATTGCATCAATTACAAATAAAACTGCGAACAGTCCGCTTGCCCACGCGTTGAATAAAATAAGTAATATTTTTTAACTCCCGCGATTAAATCTTCAGAACTCGTCTTCCTGGTAAATACTTAGAAAAGTCCGAAAATAAAACAAGCAATATTGTATATAATTGTAACTGTATGAAGAAATAAAATGCTTAGAAAGCCATAAAGCCAAATAATAACTGTTCTGGATCTAGGGACTTTCAACTGTATGAGAATAATGCTAATGATAGGTACTAAGTATGCCCAAAATTTTGGAAAAAGTCTGTAGCACTTCGCCACTAGCCTGAATATGTCCCAGTGCACAGGAGCTCGGTGGTGTAGTGGTTATTACGCTTTGGCTTTCGATCGAAAACAAAGCTACCTTCGCCATAGTTAGGACGTGGATGGGTGAACAAAACTTTGTGATCTCGAGCTCCTCCGTGCTTGGGAAGGCACGTCAATCCGTTATCCGGTCGCTATTGCAAACGTTTTTAGCCACCAACCCGCATTAGACTAGCGTGTTGGCGTTATGACCCATACTCCTCATGTGTGTTTCTCCATGAGGCAGGCCTGTGCCCAACAGTGGGACGAATATGGCTGAGGACAGGCCTTCCAACATGGGGAAACACACGAAGAAAGGCACTTACACCACTACGCTATCAAAACGGCTGCAGATGCAACTGAGACCAACGGGTTAGCGTGCCTTCTGAAACACGGAGGAATTCGAGATCACAGTCTTAGGCCCGTATCACAGAACCAAACTCAAGCGTAGATCTCTGCTTGAGCGCAGTTAAAAAGGGATGGCGCTCTGTGGGATCAATAGCGCCATCCCTCTCTAACAGTGCTCAAGCAGAGATCTATGCTTGAGTTTAGTTCCGTAATACGGGCCTTAGTTACCCATCCGAGGACTGACCATGGCGTAAGTAGCTTTGTTTTTACGCACAAGTGCACGAACCACTACGACACCGAGCTCCACACACTGTAGTACTTGTATTGTTTTAATAATACAAATCGACAGAAACTCATCACAATCACCACGATACATAACTTTAAAATTCAGTTGAAAATATTCAGAGAACCTTCTTAAAGCAGGGCTTGCGATGAGCTGTGACTTCCCAGAGCCTCTTCTAGAACAATCTCGAGTGTTTGTTTATAGTGGCGATTATAAGCAAACATGATGCTGCTGTTCATAACACCAGTAAAATTTTAACATGATTAATTAAGTCAGGAATTAATCCTCTTAGTTTAGAATGGGTTCAATTACTTCGAAGTTGGGGTCGCGTTAATTATTTTAAGTTTATACGTGTTTTGTGTAACCTTAAGTTATTTAAGAACTTGCTCATGATTTATAAAGGTCGAGTTTTCAGTGGGTTTTTGTTATATAGATGATTTGCTTTTTGGGTTAGGATCTAGTTAAGGAAAGGCTATGGGAAGGGCAATGCTCGGAGTAAATCTGAAGGAACGTAATAGGAATGATGTGATCCGAAAGAGAAATAGAGTCACCGACATAGCCTACCATATTAGCAAACTGAAGTGACAGTGGGCTGGTCACATTAGCCGTAGAACTGACGACCGTTGGTGTCGCAAAGTTCTTGAGTGAAGACCGCGACTCGGCAAACGCAGTGTGGGACGCCCTGTGACAAGACGGGATGACGATATTCGTAGGTTGGCTGGAGTGGGCTGGATGAGAACGGCCGAATTGAGGGCGTTGGTGTGCATTAGGGGAGACCTATGTCCAGCAGTGAACGAGCACAGGTTGTTGATGACAATGATGATCTAGCTAAGTGTAAGTTTTGTTCTAAAAACTTCTCACGTTGAGTTGAGGAAATGTCAAAAATGAAAATTTGTATGGGACACGTGAAGGCGCCCCTAGCCGAAACTAGTTGAAATAACGTTTTTCTAAAATGTGAGAGAAAGTGAGAAGTATTTTTATAATGAAAACGTACAGTAGGGGTGGGTACAGGTCAATTGTATTATTAAATGTCTGTCATTTGTGCGCGATCGCAAAAACTCCTATTGTGAACAAAGGAATCTCCGCACCGCTCATCGACAGCGAGTTAGGGTCACTTGCAGGAAATTTTAAACCTTGTTTAAATCGCGATTTTGTTTGAATTGTCAGAAAATGACAATATCGAGTTTTAAATCTCGATTTAAATTCCCTGCTAGTGGGTCTTAGTGCTTAAACTTTTAATCGAAATTAATCGTAGACTGTTTGCGCGAGAAACTTTTCTGTGGGTGCGTTCAGGTTGTGTAATTAGCTTCCTTGTCAAAACTTTTTCACATGACTACAGCAACAGGTTCTTCAAGGCAGGAAGAAGATTTAAGAAATAATACTCTGATACATTACAACGCATATTTGAATGATAATGGGTGCTAAACAAATCGGCAATGCATGGAAAAACTTCTTTTAGTTTATATTGTATTGTTGGATGTTACAAAAATGATGGTTATTTTTAATAAATAAATAAAAAATTGCCAACGCGTAAATGTCACTTCCTGTGTTGCAAGCGTCCATGAATGCACTGTATCCTTGATTTCCTTTAAATTGGTACAGATTCTTCTGTAGGCATATTATTGTTATTTTTCTTTATCCATCCATCAACCTATAGACGTCCACTGCTGGAGATAGGCCTCCCTCAATGATCTCCACAGCGACAGATCCTGCGCCACCCGCATCGAGCGACTTCTTAGCTAGATCGTCGGACCACTTCGTTGGGGTTCTATCACTTTGCGCCTTCCTGTACGTGGTCGCCACTCGAACAGCTTTCCACCCCAACGGCCATCAGTTCTACGAGCAATGTGCCCTGCCCACTGCCACTTAAGGTTCAAAATTTCGTAATCTGTGGGCTATGTCGGTGACCTTAGTTCTACTGCGGATAGATCTCCTCATCTCTGATTCGACCACGCAGAGAAACTCCAAGCATAGTCCTCTCCATTGCACTTTGAGCCTTCTTATGAGGCCCATTGTATGCAGTCACGTCTCAGTTTCGTACGTCATTACTGGCAACACGCACGAATTAAACCGTGTTATTCATAAAAAAAATTAAAGGTTGTCACTTTCTTTCTAATTTAGATTTATGTTTGAAAGAAGAAAACAAAACACTGTAACTAAAATTGGTTTTTTAAGACTTTATTTTGTTTTATGAATAACACGAAAAACTTTAGTCTTGAGACTAAGTCTCCAATTCGTGTATTTTAGTCTTGTTATTTTTCTAATACAAAACAAAGTATTATTCAGGCTTTCCTTTATACCTACCTAAAAGTCATTGTCGAGGCAACGTAGAATTTGTTTCACTACGAGCAATAGTTAAAATTTGTTGAAAAAATTAGTTCTGAACCTATTAACATAAATTACCTACCCTACCTTCTAATTCATTCTTCTTTACCAGTGGCATTTCATTGTTCTCTAGAGTTGCGAAATGTTTATATTATTATATATCCGAGCGGTTTTCCCTCTACCACTTATTATTCTACGCCCAGCCTTCGTAAACAAAAATTCAAAATATTTATCCCGCACATCTCATAAACTAACAACAATGTAGGTAGTTATATGCTGTCCGGAATCCGTATTACATTTTCATAGTATTTCTTGCGTTACGTAAATTTTAGATAGAACGTATATCTTATAATTTTCTTGTGATACTCAATCCTATCAACTATTATTCACGGTAACGTAGACGTACAATAATAATACACTCGTAACTCTCTCTGAGCCCAAAGGGTTTAGCAGGCGTAAACACAATAAAATAAATAAATAGTCGATTTAACTGTAAATAAGAATGTTTGTATTTGTAGATGAAAGAACAATGCACGAAGTCATTCATTACAGGAGTGAGTTTATATGGAACACTGTTAAAACATTTAAACTGACCACAAACCAACGTATGTTAATTGATTTTAACTGAGGAGCTAGTTGGCTAGTAGTGGCGCTTTTGTTTGTTTGAAAACAAAGCCACTTTGGTCATGTCGATATTACTTCGTTAAACTATTTGTCCCTTTTCATATGGAGCTAACATTTTTATTTAAAAACATTCGTCCTCAGCCTATAAATATACAGCAGTGGGTCGTATATAGGCAGAGGACGATATCGAAAACAAAGCTACCTTTGCCATAGTCAGGCCTTGGATGGTGACCTAAACTCTGTGATCTCAGACTCTTCCTCCGTGCTTTGAAAGGTTAAACCTTTGGTCGCGGTTGGTATTCCAACCGTATCTACCCACAAACCCGCATTGGGCCAGCGCGGTGGTGTTATGGCCCATACTTCTCTATTCTCCATGAGCAAGGCCTATAGGCTAATGACGATATAAATATTATAAATGTGAAAGTAACTCTGTCGGTCTTTCTGTCTGTCTTGCTTTCACGTTCTAACTACTTCACAAATATAATTGAAATTTGGTACACAGATAGTCTAGAGCCTTAGAAAGGACAAAGGCTACTTTTTATCCCGATATTTCCATGGGAACGGGTGGAACGGGTACTGTCTGGATGAAACCGCTATTATCAATATCTGTTCAACCGAGTATTAAGTAACATATTCCGTTAAAATGTTATTTCAAATCAAATTTTAAAATTTCTCGGGATTGTTAAATAATGACACGACAAAGAGATTTACCATCATCGTCATCGTCATCGTCAGCCTATGGCAGTCCACTGCTGGACGTAGGCCTCCCCAAATTCACGCCACTTCGATCTATTTTCGGCTTCTCGCATCCAGCTCCTGCCAGCCACCTTGCGCAAATCGTCACTCCACCTGGCCTGAGGGCGCCCTACACTACGCTTGCCGAGGCGCGGTCTCCACTCCAGAACTCGTTTACCCCAACGGTTGTCGGTTCTGCGGCTAATGTGGCCAGCCCATTGCCACTTCAGCTTGCTTATTCGGTAGGCTATGTCGACAACTTTGGTTCTCTGTCGGATCACCTCATTACCATGATTTACCATGACAACCATTAATCAGATGACACTGACAAGAAATGTTATTTTCATAATTTAGTCATAATTTAGGTTTTAGTTCAACTATTAATAGTCAACATTTTACTAAGTAAGAAGTAGGAATGTTATGTTATGCATTTTGTAAAAAAAATATGTTGTGTTAATTATACCAAAAAAACTTTTTGTCAACTTTTTACTGGTGCTAAATCAATAGCCACGCGAACGACGTCGCGGGCACAGCTAGTAATTGTATAGTTTCAATCGCTTCGCCCACTCGCCGGCGATATGGCCTAACCTTTATGCTTTTGAATTCCAACCAGATTTTTTCTTGTGGGAAGTTGTAGGGCGATGAAAAGTTTAAAATCATTAGTATAAGCTGCGAGGTCTGTACATGAGTCGAGTTAGAAGTTAGGCTAATGAGAAAGTTCCTCAAGTCCCATTAAACCAAACGCCTATTTTATATGTGTATTAAACAAAACGCGTGCAATATTTCGTAATGGGTATTACAAAAGAGATTAACACATAAAGCTACTGGCTTACTGCCAAACATTAGCACAATAAATATGAGCAGACTTAAAATAGGTTCAATATAACAGAAAGGCAGCGATAGCCGAGTTGAAACTGACGGGGCACTACTCGTTCGACAGGCCGCTGAAAACACGGGTTCGAAACACAACACTATTTTAAGACTGTAGTTAATTAAAATTTAATATAAATTTAAATTTAATTTAATTTAATTAAAATTTAATAGGTAAATAAATTTGTTAAGGTCGAGGAGCTCAGTGGCGTAGTGGTTAGTACGCTTTGGGCTTCGATACGAAAACAATGCTACCTTCGCCATGGTCAGGCCGTGGATGGGTGACCAAAACTTTGTGATCTCTAACTCACCCGTGCTTCGAAAGTCCCGCTAAGCCGTTGAACATGGTCGCTATTGCAACCGTTCCTGACCACCAACCCCCATTAGGCCAGCGTGGTGGCTTACGGCCCATACTCCTCATGTGCTTTTCTATGAGGAAGGCGTGTGCCCAGCAGTGGGACGTATATAGACTGAAGACGAGGTAAAAGTCGTTCAGAAGTATACGAAGCAAATTGGAATACTATAAAACTATTTTAAAACTGAATTTGAACTTAAATTCTTAGAAACTACGAGAGAAAATTAATTACCTATATAAAACACATACACATACATACAATCACGCCTGCAATCCCCGAAGGGGTAGGCAGAGTCCAAGGAGTACTGTGTTCCTTTAGACCACATTTAGCAATACAAAAATTTGGGTTTGGTGAGATGAAAACAAAACTATTTATAACATTAGGTAAAATATTCATTCATTTATGGTTCACAAAACAAATACCAACCAATATAATAATATCAACTAAAACTATAGATATAGATAATATATACTATGTTAAAATCCTTGCATGCAACCAAAAATAACTACAATTTATAAAACATTATAAGTGGATTAAGCTAAGATTAAGAAAAATAAACATTCTTTCCAAAACAACGGAAACACGGTAAATTTACATTATCTGTCAAATTAATATATTTTTTTGAAAAAGATTTGAACAAACCGAATCTGGGATTAAAAATAATCATATCAGAATTACCAGTTGATACCTCGAAAAGCCGACACATTCTCGAAAAAGATGTTACTTTTGTAAACATGGAGATGAATAGTTTCACATTAGTTTTCAGTAAAGCTTTTCCAAGAAATTTCCAATATAGTTCGCGATACAGTGTAAGCCTGTTAACAAGACACAACAATCTTTTGTTACTTTCATTATTAGTCTTGTATAATAAAAAGCTGCAGCTGCATTTTATTTGTTGAAGATAAGAAATACTTGAAGGAAGACTGATGAAAATAAAGTTAAGAGCAAGTAAAAACTGGTAATTATGCAAATAAAACTCTGGTCTTCGTGTAAAATTGAAGTATAATCAAAACCGTCAAAAAACAAAATCTTTAAAAAGTAATAATACCTATAAAAGAGGTTGCTGGCTTAGCATCGGCAACAATATTAATTCAAGAATAAACACTCAAAATGTAGACACCATCCTAGATTGTGTAAATTTGTACCATTCTGTATTATTTATTATTCACAATGTATGACGTGTTCCCACAAAACAGCCAATTTACGTTGACACATCAAGATAAAACTAACTGTTGGCTTCTCTATCACAACAAAACAATTCTTAAATCATTATAAATTGCTAGTTCCTCGTAACTTTATCAAGGTATTGGATCTTGAATTTATTTAAATGTATTGTTTTTTTTAAATTAACTGCAGTACCAATTCATTTCTTGATCAAAGCACTCAATATAAGCTCAATGATAGACACAACAAACAAACGTATTTTCGTACATTTATTTTAAACAAAAATGGTTAATGGGACCCTAACAACAATTTTTAAGATTAATTTTAATCCTTCTGAAATCTTCAATTTAAAAACATTAATATTATAAATCTAAGAACAAAAATGAAATATTATTTTAGTTATTACAACCCTACAATCACCGTTTCAAAAAACCTTTTAATATCTTAAAGATAAATATTGTCTGCTAATTAATTATGTCGTTACGAGTCTTCGTCTGCAGTAATAATACATACATATCACGACTAATATCCTCTAAGGGTTAGGCAGAGACTAGGCAAAAGCACTGCAGAAGCAGTCCATTAGACCGCGCTTCACCAAGCAGTGACTGCACATGAGCTCAGCGTGACAGGTGGTGAGCTCGTCGCCGCTGTAAGCTATTGGATGTTCGTGCAGTTCTAAGTCCATTAGTCGCCTTTTACGACACCCAAGTGAAGAGATGGGTTGGTAGTATTCTTTTCTTGAAGTTATAATCCCTCTATAATTTGCGCCTCAGAGCTTTTATTATAACCAATTGATTTATAACCCATTGTATGCAGTTCCTTGTATAGCTAAATGAATCATGACAAGAGCTTTAGCTGTTGTATTCGTATTTCCAATTTAAAAAAAAAGCTCAACTTGTAACTTACCTTTTCATTCTATTAATTCAATTATTACTTGACATGTTGGTAGTTGTTCTAATTTTATAGATGTTATACGATCTAAATATCGATAGTAATATTTACCATTTTATTTGTATACATTTGATTTTTTTATTTACTGCCTTGACAAAAATTTCTTCTGAACGATTATATCTAAGCGACAAACGAGAGGATTATTGAAAAAGAACTGCAGAAAGTAGGTACGCAAAGTAGGGAGCCTAAAAATAAAATGTCTACAAATGGACCTAATACGAAATATTCGTGTTCGATGCAATAAATCGAGACAAGGCTACAGTAAGAAAGGCAATTGGCAAGTCGCCGCACTCAAAAAGCTCTAGAGCCGTTTTGGTGTCGCAGGCCAAGATGCCTTGCCAATTCCTCAAACAAGCCCAATTGTACACTTAACCGCTACTTTGACTTTTTAGCTTCTGATTTAGTAGTCTTATTTTTCTAAATAATGTTCGCTTCTGCTCTCTGGTTATTAAAAACTTAAAAGCTTACCCCTTCGGGGATTGCAGGCGTGATTGTATGTATGTATGTATGTACAAGGCAATGAGCATGTAGCATTGCCTCGTAGTAAAAGTGAAATAAATTTTTTGTGATTCAAACCATATTTCTTTATTTTTCATTTATTAACATTTTAAATCTGATTACTGCAAATTTATACATGATCTAATTTTTGTAACTTAATTTTAATGTGATATAAATATTTCCGTAACATTGGGTCCTTACCTATGAAATAGGTGTTTTTCTTATCTCTTAGTATTTTCTTCGTAACTATTAAGTTTCAGAGTATTCTTAAAAAATAATTACCTCCTCTAAAAATAGACCATATTTTCGAACTCTTTTGATTTGTTTTGTTAATTCGTTGTATGTTTTATTGTGTTAAAATTGGACACGGAGACAACTCCTTTTCAGTGCCTTCCGAATACATAATTTGATTTGCATTCACATAAAAAAGATAAATAATTTTTAAGAAGTGTGATATCACACATATAGCTTAAGCTTGTCTAATGATACATGCCAAATATGAAAAAATATTATCTTTGGATTTGTCGTTGTGAAAAAAACTGAAAAAATGTTAGTATGGAAAATGCAGAGTTCCCCAAAATCTCCATATAAAACGCCAATTTTATATGTAAGGACCTAATATTAAAATAAATAAAGGCAGCCGTAGCCGAGTTGGGACGGACACTACTCGTTGGATAAGCCACGGGAAACGCGACTTCGATCCTACCGTCTGTACTACTGAGTTTGAATAAAACTTATGTTCATTGTGAATATCGCTTGCCTCACATTGTGCCCGGTGCATGGCAACAGGCTCGCCACCTGTTACATGGGGGGGGGGACCTAACATATAAAAAAATCATAACTATAAACTAGACCCCACACTAGGTCCAGCCTGTCCTGTGGGGGAAAAAAAAGATTATCCAAAAAGCAATTCCTAGCCAAACGAGAACACATCATTTTGTGTGTGTGTGTGTGTGTTCAGCAGGTTAGACGGTTCAGGAGGTAATCTTCATCAACTGTTCTGACTTAAAATATGTCCACTTCAATAAATATCTGGCGATATGTTGGTGTTTAACATCTCTGCCTACCCCTTTGGGGAAAAGAGGCATGATTATAATATGTTATGTTAAAATATAAATATTAGGTCCTTACCTATGAAATTGGTGTTTTGTATGGAGATTTTGGGGAATTCTGTATTTTCCATACTAATTTTTTTTCATTTTTCTTCGCAACGACAAATCCAAAGATAATAATATTTGGCAAGTATCATTAGACAAGCTTTAGTGTATGTGTAATATCACACTTCATAAATTTTTTTTATCGTTTTTAAGTGAATACAAATAAAATGATGTATTCGCGAGGCTCTTAAAAAGAGTTGTCTCCGTGTCCAATTTTAACACAATTAAACTTACAACAAATTATCAAAACAAATCAAAAGAGCTCAAAAATATAATCTATTTTTAGACGAGGTAATTATTTTTAAGGAATACTCTGAATCTTAATAGTTACAGACAAAATACTAAGAGAGAAAAAAAAACACCAATTTAATTGGTAAGGACCCAATATATAAATAAATATTGTATTATAAATACAACAACCCAGTAGTGTAGGGATGCGAACAGGTGTCGAAAAAGAAAACAATGCAGCCGCCGCACTAGTTAGACATAGGTTACCAAAAACATTGTGGTTTCGAATTCATTCATGCTCTGGCACAGTAAGCTGTTGGTCCCAATTGTTAATGCAATTGATTGTACCCACCAAAGCGGATTGGGTCAGAGTACTGCTGTTATAGACTTTACTCCACATGTGTTTAAAAAGGTTTGTGGCCAGGAATGGTAAGTAATAAAGCTAGTAATGGCTTTGTTATTCATTTTGATAGATAAATTCTCGTGAAAGCAACTATTAAATCAATCTTAACTTCATTTAAGGAATTTTATTGTAGGTTAGCACTAGTTGGAATGGTGGATTTTTTTTTCAATTACTTAAGGTCCTCAAAAGTGACGCATTGTACAATACGCAACCATTCAATTGAATTATTATGCAGTAACTTCTAAATCAACTTCGTGCTTAACTGTTGCTGTCGATTTCAATCCGCGCTAATTTTCGAATCCACTTTCCAAGTCTTTGATCCAAAGTTCGAGTGCACAGGAAGCGACAGCTGTTGTAGAAGTATCCCCATTTTCCGCCCTAAAACACAAAATTCCACAACTAGCTACTATAGTGACAAAACCATCGGACTACCTAGTCATTTATCTCTGCTATTAGCTAACTAGTTCAGCGGTCGTCGCTCGCGAATTTCGAGTAGAAAGTTGTTCGTTGGATGCCAATAACGTTAATTGAGTTACTACCGTTAATGCCGTAGAAATATTGAATGGGTTCGTTTTGTTTGCAATTTGAATATTGATTCGTGGATTTTTTCGTATCGCTCGGGATTGGTTTGCCTTTTAGTTTTGATGTTAACGACCTAGGAGAATACATTTAGCTTACTTTTTTATTTTTTAGCGTCACTGCACTGTTTTGACGATTTTTTTGGACTAGATTTATATTAGGTCCTTACCTATTAAATTGGTGTTTTGTATAAAGATTTTGAGGAATTCTGCATTTTCCATACTAAAATTTTTTCAGTTTTCTTCACAACGACAAATCCAAAGTATCCAAAATAATATTTGGCATCTATCATTAGACAAGCTCTAGCAATATGTGTAATATTACACTCCATAAAAATTATTTATCTTTTTTAGGTGAATGCAAATAAAATGATGTTTTCGCGAGGCACTTAAAAAGAGTTGTCTCCGTGTCCAATTTTAACACAATTAAACTTACAACAAATTATCAAAACAAATCAAAAGAGCTCAAAAATATAGTCTATTTTTAGACGAGGTAATTATTTTTAGGAATACTCTGAATCTTAATATTTAGAGACAAAATACTAAGAGAGAAAAAAAACACCAATTTCATAGGTAAGGACCCAATATTCGTTGCATACGGTACTCATTGTCTCTAACCTTACGAGTCGTTAAGCTAATGAACGGCCACTTCTGCAAAAACCGCACATTAATTAAATAAAAAAAATTATTCGTTTATCCAATGACTTCGTTTATTATTTCTCCAATATAATACACACCTATAGTATGTCATGAGATGCCATGATATCCCACAAATTATTTGGTATGTTAGGATGGATTATTATCCATAGATGGTTTTATTAAATACGTGATATGATTCTGAGGTCATAAATAATATCTACACTAAGTACACAGGTTTTCTCAGAGTTGTGTCCAATCGCATATTGTACCATTCAAGATTTTCTACATCAATATTTGTTTCTGTGTTATCTTTTGTTTATTGCAATAATTCTTTTGTATTCACTTAACAGCCTGTAATGCTGTTGGTTTGAAATCATGCAACTACTATTCAAACTATTTATTGAAAACCCGCATTGCGCCCGCGTGCTACGAGTATCAGACCCAACTCCACAGGGTTTCTTCTAGTTTATATTATAGATGGCTTACAAAGTTGGTTATGGCCTGGTGACAATTTCGAAATAAATAGACTAAAGCTTAATTTTTTCGAGTACAAGATCACCCACAAAATTAAATAACATTACATTACTACAGTATAACGTCAAAGCGTACTCTGTTATTTGATAAACAACAACAAGGCTAAGTTTCCTAAACAAATAAACTAGTTTAGTTACTGGCAACAAGAGCACTAATTTCACACTACACAAGGCCATTACATTCGGCAGCAAAAAATATATGTGTAAACAAGGCCATTCTCACCCACTCATATAGGTATTTGTGGAAAAACATATCCTAATATTGAATGGCAAATATTTTTGCGCTCCATACCGAATTAATCCTTGAACTCGTTACAATTTTGTTTGTGTACCTTTACTAACTTACCTTTGCCGAATATTTATTTGCCTTTATAAATTAGATCAAAGATCTTTCATAACTTTGATAGAATAAATATTTAACATATGTGGTAGAAAAGAGAATATAAACGCTGACATGCGTAGGAAATAAGCAGATGAACATGATAACTAATATCAAAGTACAAAATCAAAAAGAACTGTAATCTGGTACAAGGATAGGCTTTCGATTGGCAGAATCTCAATCCCTAACAAATTGATCTGAAAAACGATGGCAAAGTCAAGTTACAGGCCTTGCCTTTTTCGTCACTTTGCATTGGGGTTGCTGAATTTAATGGGCACAAGTGTTAATGCGACCTGGTTTGCGATGGAGCTGCACACTCATAATTGGTATTTTTCGGATCAATTTTGGCATATTTTCTTTACGGCAGACGACTTCGTTCGCCGACATACGGCTCATAGATTTCTATGTCGGCCACTGGAGGTAGTGCCCTAACCTTATAAACCCGCAATGAGCAAGTGTGGTAAAATGGTACATTGAGTCATTAGGCTGGTGATGAAGATGACGTTTAATAAAAATTCCCATAACAAACGTAATAAAGCTCCCAAATGGTGTCACCTCTTCATCATATTAAAGTCACGATCCTTTCGCCGTAGAACAATCAAGTTATCCAGCTCTTGTAAGCGTTCTAAAACTTTGTAGATGAAAGTGTAAAGCTGCAATAATTCTCGCATAACTGTTTTCGTGACTTAGTTTCATTTGTAGTTGGAACTTAATATTCTCTAGCAGTGCACTTTAAGGTAGTTATACAAGCGTCATCGTCTTTAATAATATATTGTACGGTCTTATCAAAGTATAACAAAAGCATAATATATGTAGGTGTAGTAGGTGTAGGAAGCGGTGTTAATACACTTCATTATCCTGATATGTTTAGCTGTTTAGCAGGGGGCGAGCCATTGCCATGCACCGGGCACAAAGTGAAGCCAGCAATACACAAGAAACTATACCAGTTTTGTTCAAACTCAGTGGCACAGGCGGAGATCTATCCGGAGACCTCTTGCAAGAATGGTCACCCCAACTCATCTATCGATGCTCAAATTCAAAAGCCTATACTAAAATGATCTAAGCTTTGAATAATTTAAACCGATGTGCAACCCTTAGTTCTAAATTGTGGCCTACGTTCATACGTATAGTAAAGAAGTATTACAAGTATAATCAACTGAGTCCATACCCTTGAGGGATTGCAGTCTTAGCTGAAACTAAGCCTGAAACTTTAGTATTTTAATAATAACAGTTTCTTTTTACTATTGTGTGTTTGGCAATATTTATTTAAAGACACCATACCTAAGCTTGGTGCCTGCGAAAAGTCTTAATACCGAAGTTGTTTAGTATAAACTAAAAATCCGAAGTTGCACTTAATTTAATAAATTTTCCACTTTTAATATTTCGATTAACCGAGACTACTTCTACTATTTTGCATCAAAGAAGGGCAGAAATCTTGAAGAATTTCTTGCATGTTCTCCTTAACTAAAAAAGGTTTCTGGTATATAAAAATCTTGACATTTTTCGCCAACGCCTCGTAAAGTGAAGCAAGAGTTAATTAAAAAGTATAAACTTTTGATGTTTTTAATATCGCAAAGGCAAAAGCAATAAGCTGACATCGTGCTGAGCCGAATAGTAAGCAAAAATTTTCATAGTTTGAATTAATATTTATATTTAAATCATTCATCAGAAAAAACTATTTTCGCCTTAAAGACAAAGAGTGGGAAATAAGAATAAATATGTGAAAAGAAGTTTTTTTTTTTCGTGGGAGAGTCACGCATCGGTTTCAACTGGTGCACGAATGTACCAACCCTCATTAGGCCAGCGTGGTGGTGTTACGGCCCATACTCTTCATTGGTTTCTCCACGAGGAAAGCCTGCGCCCAGCAGTGGAATGTATATCGGCTGAGAACGAGGTATATTATTAGTCTCAATAACGAGCCCATCAATAACTCAAAAACAACAATTTTAACAAACATAAAACATTTCTTCTAACAAATTCCGAAATTCATTCAGAGTTTTTGTTTTCCGCCAGCCCGAGGGCGATTTCATCATTCCAATCCGTTGTTTTGATGTTAAGAGATAACAAACAAACACGTACATTTGGTTAACTAATGTTCGTAGAAGCAGGCACCAGACGCATTTGATTGCAATCTCATACAATATTAAACCAAGATTAAAGCCTACGGCGATTTACTTATCTAGAAAACACGCATCTATGCTGAAGAGTTCCATTTTGGTTTTTGCTTCTTAAGTTTTCCTTTTATATAACCTAATTTTTAATTACATACAATCACGCCCTTCTCCCGTAGGAGGAATGCAGAGATTACTTCTTTTCGCTTGCTACGGTTATAACAATCTTCATTCGCTTCATCCACTTTCATAACAGTCTTCATCATCAACATCAACGATTTCTGGTACTTTTGACCTGGCCTTTCTTTAGAACGCTTTCGATTCGAAGAAGGTTCGCCTAAGTCTTCCTCGTGCCTATCTCCACTCACTTCAGGTTCATAAATGCTTTTGGTCAGTCTACGTTCAGTTCATCCATCCCTTCCACATGAGCAAGTCATCTAAGCATACCTTTCTAATTACAGGTATTATAATTTAGAATCTTCATTTCAGTAATTTAGTCTCTATTTTAATGGATTAATAGCGTTGGTAGACGCAGCTAACAAAACGTAACAAATATCTGATCTTGACCTTGAAAGGAAATATTTCTGTTTCTATGTGGCTTTGGAACTACAATAATCTATTGAAAGCCCCACAATAGGCAGCCCTAGCTCCCGGGTTCAAGGCAAATCTAATTTTGCTATAACACAATTTGTAGACCGGCATAATGTCCCCGTACAAATTTGAGCAAGGAGCGGCAGGATAGCTTCTTAAGTGTCACACCTGTACTTAATGTATAGTCGCATATAAATTCGCATATTACACTACAATAAGTCACTTATATTACCCTATACGATATCGTTCACAGCCTATACACGTACCACTGCAGGGCACAGGCCTTCTTCATGAAGAAACACATTTGGAGTTTTTTTATTTTATTGTATAGGTGGCAAACGAGCAGGCGGGTCACCTAATGGTAAGTGATCACCGCCACCCATGGACATTTGCAACATCAGGGGCGTCACAACAGTATGGGCCGTAACATCACCACTATGGCCCGAGGCGGGTTGGTGGGTAGAAACAGTTGCAATTGCGTCTGAGACGGCTTAACGTGCCTCCCGAAGCACGGAGGAGTTCGAGATCACAAAGTTTTGGCCACCTATCGAAGGCAAAGCTACCTTCGCCATGATCAGGCCATGGCGAAGGCCTGACCATGGCGAAGGTAGCTTTGCTTCCGATATCAAAAGTCAAAGCGTACTAACCACCACGCCACCGAGCTCCTCCTATATGCTCAAAGCAAATATAATTTTGGAGATATTCAAGGAATAAACGAAGGTCTGTCTACCAAGAAATGTTTCTACTACGATTGCGTATGATCCGAAATAGGCCCGATTATTGGGTGAACTTCACCGTCTATACAAAGCAAACAACACAACGGACGCAATTACGTATATCGGGTCTTGCTTCTCGGAGTATAACTATTTAAGGTTGACGTTATAAAACTCAAATAATGACATCGTAGGTTTCCATCAAACGAATGGTTAAACGCACTAAAATCTTACAATAACATACATATTGGGTCCTTACCTATGAAATTGGTGTTTTTTTTCTGTCCGTAACTATTAAGTTTCAGAAAATTCTTATAAAATAATTGCCTCTTCTAAAAATAGACCACATATTTGAGCTCGTATTATTTAATTTGATAATCTTTTGTAAGTTTAATTGTTTAAAAATTAGACACAAAGACAATTATTTTTAACTGCCTCCCGAATACATCATTTGATTTGCATTAACATAAAAACGATGAATAATTTTTATCGAGCGTGTTCACACACATATTGCTAAAGCTTGTCTAATGATACATGCCAAATATTATTTTCTCTGGATTTGTCGTTGTGAAGATAACTGATAAAATGTTAGTATGTAAAATGCAGATATCCCCAAAATCTCCATACAAAACATCAATTTCATAGGTAAGGACCTAATACATATAATCACCACTATTATCACCAAGCAATGACTGCACATATAATGCTCAGAGTGACAGGTGGTGAGCCCGTCGTCGCTATAAGCTATTGGATGGTTGTACAGTTCTAAGATAAGGTACTGACACCGCTTTGTGACGTACACTTGCAAGCTTTGTTACGTATTGCAGCTCCCATGAGACAAATTGTGACTTCTGAAGTTGTATTCACATCAAATATGAGACGTTATACAGATATTGCTGTATGTACTCCGTATGGCTCAATCTTTACAAAGTTGGTAGTCCTCAGCCTATATACGTCCCACTGCTGGGCACAGACCTTCCTCATGGAGAAATACATGAGGATTATGGGCCGTAACACACAGTACAGTACAGTTTGACAGTATATATTGTGATATAGAGCGTCCATATACGTCCTATCTATCAGGCTGAGGATGACAAAGGTACAGTCGAGTACAAAAATATGCATACAGATTTTAGAGGGGAGCAGAGGAGAGGAGAAAAGACAATCTTTATTTCCTTTTAATAAAAGCAATTTACTGTCAAATTTGTGACAGGCCTCATGGAGAAACACATGAGGATTATGGGCCGTAACACCACCAAGCTCGTCCAATGCGGGTTGGTGGGTAAAAATAGTCGCAATAGCGACCGGGACCAAAGGCTTAACGTGCCTTCCGAAGCAAGGAGGAGCTTGAGATGACATAGTTTTGGGTCACCTATCCACGGCCTGACCATGGCGAAGGTAGCTTTGTTTTCAATCGAAAGCCAAAGCGTACTAACTACTACGCCACTGAGCTCGTCTTCGAGCTCCGGAAAATTAGTAGTCGTTATAGAAAATAAAATAGCGAACTGTCTTCGTAAATACTAAATTGACTAACTTTGTGGTTAAAGAGTCAAGATCACTTTATGTGCTACTTCTAAATATTAGTATATTATAATACGCTGACAGTAATCATCGGATAACTTTGATGCTTCTAGTATTCAAGTAGCTTGATGTAACGTGAGTAGAATGGCGAAATATTTTTTATAAACAATTAAGAAGCTCGATAGCGTAGTGACTAGTTAAATTGAACTTTGGCTTTCGATATCGAAAACAAAGCTACCTTCGCTATGGTCAGGACGTGGATGGGTGACCAAAACTTTGAGATCTCGAACTCCTCCGTGCATCGGAAGCACGTTAAGCCGTTGTCGCTATTACAACCGTTTCAACCCATCAACCCACAATGGGCAAGCCTGGTTGTCACGGTCGCCACTTGTTTGGGACTCGGTTCCATCTTTATGGTCCGAAATTGTCCCTAAAATAACTATTGAGCACTAGTTGTCTACACAAAGAAAAACGTTAATGGGGTGGTGGTGTTACGGCCCATACTCCTCATGTATTTATTTCCATGTGGAATAACTGTACCCAACAGTGGGACGTCAAACTGAGGACTAAAATAACAATAACACCATGGTTTTATCCTCGAAGGGGTAAACAGAGGTGTTATCACTCAGATTTCGCCTGATACGAGTATGTTAAATCTCCATATAACAATCGAGCCTGTTGCCTTGCACCTGGCACAGTGTCGGGCAAGCAATATTCTCAACAAACTGTACTTCAGTTTTAGTCCAACTCAGCGATACTGGCAGCATTTGATCGAGCTACCACGATGTAGTATTGTCCGTCATAGTACATCCCCACTCGGTTTGCACTGGCATTTTTTTAAATTTTAAAATGCATGTGTTTTAGATGCTATAAACAAAGAAGTTTCTACTCTCAAGAAATTGCCGCAAGATTCGAATTTGAAACTCGCTGCCACATGTACTTCTATTTTACTTTTCCATGACCCGGAATAGTTCAAACCGGCGTGAAGAGTATACTGATACGCTTCACCATTTACTTTCTACTTGAACATCACTTACACTTGCACATTGTAAAGAAAAAGTAGAAAATAATAGCTTAGTTTGGATATAAATAGTGAAGACAATTCAATTTTCTTCTGAACAAAACAGTGCATGTTTCAGATTATTATAGTGTATGTTATGCGATATTATTATGTTAGAAAAGTTTTCCTTCTATTTACTCCGGCCGTTTCATATGTGACAACATAAAGTATCAACGCCACAGAGCTCTGTGTCCAGTCCATTCCTGATTTTATTAGCATTTTGATGCCCACACAGACCCAAAGATAGCGGATCCACTCACATCTATTAGCTCGGGAGACCATCATCGGACCTCACATGTTTTGGAAAGACCGTTTTGAAGAGCATACATTATCGTATCTCTTATTCTTCCTAAGAGTGTAATAACTGTTTATGGAAGGTCAGAATATTTTCTACTAAGTCTTGAAGCTACTTTCAAGAAGCCGAATGATATGAAACAATGTTACCAAAGTACCTGTGTAGATACTTTAAAGTTATAACCAAATAAATACTAAATGATAACTTTTCATGTCAAATATGGATGATAAAATAATGATCTATTTGTCCACCCTCTCATTTCAACTGTTTCTATAATATTTGTATGGTTACGAGTATATTGGTTATTTGGCAATTCTTGAATAAATATCATTTCGTTTCTTTTTTTTCTTTTAATTAAATCGTCATAACATAAATTCAATGACATCATTTAAATTATGAAAAACAGAATGTTGAAATGTGATTCTTACGCCAATAATTTTTATTGCAATAAATGTAGTAATAAAACCAAAAAAACATAACAAAGTATATTTAAAGGAAAGCAATTGGCAGTCGAATTAAATAAATAAAGTTACAGAATTAGAGATTGAAACAGATTTTTGTGAGAGTTCGTTCAAACCACTCTTCCGAATCAAGCCTAATTGTCCAAAGGAACATCTCGGATTTGAATAAGACCCAATCCTCTGTTTGAGTCGAAATATCCCAAGGGTTCACCGTAATTTTAAGCCGTAAATTAAATTTTTGCAATGACTACTTGGCAATCTGATTTTGACTTTGATTTTGAAGTGGTCAAAGAAAAGGTCTTATTTGTACTCGAGTCATTTCTTTGGTGGCTCAAGATGAATTGTACAGGCTAAAGTCAGTTAACTAATACCTGCAGGCTTGGAAAAAAATTCGGTCCTTTCAATTGCAAATAATTTCAATAAAATGTAGAACTAATACATACTTTCGCCTGTGACCTTTAAATTCGTCGCTGACTTACATACCTGAAACAAAAAAAAATATTCAATTTAAAACAATAATAATATTACTTTGTAAATTTACTTTAAGCTATTTTATTATATTATTGTTGATTACATGCTAGGCTTGTTCCTTTAAGCTATTTTATTATATTATTGTTGATTTCTTGCTAGGCTTGTTCTGAAATTAATTTGTACATACATAATACATATAATCAAGATTAATATCCCTTAAAGGTTAGTCAGAGACTAGGCAAAAACTGTCCATTGTCATAGTCCGCGCTTCATCTAGCAGTGACTGCACATATTAGCGTGACAGGTTGTGAGGCCGTCGCCATTATAAGCTATTGGATGCTTGTGCAGTTCTAAGTCCATAAGTCGATGGGTTAAAAGTATTCTTTTAATGAGCCGCTACCACACTACTCAATTCAATGTCGAATCAATTTGTGATATCAAAAAAATGTCTCCAGATTTGTCTCGATATGACCATTGAACAAGTTAATCGTTATATCACTTATTCTTGTCAGGAAAATGGTTTTCATTTTAATAACAAATCTGTTCGAAGTATTATTAGGTACTTAGTTAATCTGCAAAACACAATACCAATTCTTAAAATAATCTGAATTAAGAAGCTTTCCTCTGCTCTGTTACTAAAATAATATAAAGCAAATGCACAAAATACTCGACTGCCTATAACAGTCACATATTCAATGAAGGGTACAAAGCCAGGGTACACGGAGAAGTGCGACAAAACACAAAGCTTTACTCGAACAGAATAGAGCTAATCTACTTAAAAAACACTCGACATGTTTCCGCATTACCTCACTGTGTTACAAGAGTAGGGGATGATAAAAAAGAAGGTTTTTCTCTTGAAGAAGCACTGGATTCTCGCTCTAATAGGCGAAATAAATTTGATAAAACTAGCTACGAAGTAGTTTGAGTTGGAAATGGCGTGGAGAGTAATTCTAGTGCCAGTTCAGAATGAAGTTTCACACTTGAGAATTTCGGTTTAATCTATGCTTGCAATTTTTGATATCCGCGAGATATTAGATAATCTAGAAAGGCGTCTGCTCGCAAAGTGGCGTTGAAGTAATTTTGATAAAATTAGAGATAAAAATTAGATTGCGAATGTGTGAGTGTATTCAAAGAAGATAAAATTATATAAAATGAGAATGCAAATGTGTGAATCAGTTGAAAGGAAGAGAATTGTATTTTGTTGAAAGGTAGCAGGCACAATAAATAAGGAAATTCTAGTGTGATTTCCTAAAACCTGTTTTAACTATCTAAATTAAAAATCGAATAACCGTTTCAAAAATGTACCCAGTATGTTGTATGTGATAGTTATTTTTTGTAATAAAGATAACTAATAATAAAATAATTAGTAATAGTATTTCAATATAATTTTAATGTTGCGAAAAATTTGACTACCTGTTTGGTTTCAGTCGACATTCAGGGAATGAAATTAAGCAGTACCATTTTCGTTCGTCGTCTCTCTTTGAAGTATCGAACATAACCTGATAACCTTTATATAAATAACCTCATTTATGACTTTAATACGTCTGCTTGATCACATTTACAATTCGCTTGGTATCCGCGTGGTACAAAATTTGTGGTCCATACACGCCTAACACAAGATTCGGAACATCACAAAACATCCTTCATGAATGATTAACAAGTGACTCAAATAACATTCATATGCCCTAGAAGTGGACGTTGTCTTGAATATGAGTCTTCATTACCAATTTGAGCTGCGAATCCTCATACATAAGGAACTTTGTTCAAAACTAATAAGACTTCGAAATCTTAAATATGAGTAAAGTAAAGTCTATTCAGTATGTCGCCTATTTTGAGATTTTGTAGCCTGTGTCTAAATATTCCATTTTGCAATTT